>CM074184.1:54225317-55565317 GCA_037179385.1 Holothuria scabra
TTTTTTCCCAATGATCTAAATAAATTCTCCAGGCAATAAACTTGCTAAAAAAAAACGTTCAGTATATGAAAATACAAGAAAATAAAACAAATATTGTAGCTGATGTGTTTGTTTGCCAGTGAACTGCTGTGTTTAAAAATAGTATGGTATGAGTATTTTCTTTAAATATTCCACAACTTAATTTCAGGAAATTATGCTGGTTTTAGAAAACAGGGACTATCGCCCCAAAAATCTCTCACCAGCTAAATATTGTTTGTAGAACCCATTTATTCTGTAACCCTTTAAAATTTTGCTAAAATAGTGAAAACAGGAACTTTTCTTCAATTGCTCAGACAAATTGGTCGTAAATATATTGAATTTTTCATGTGACAACTTTCAAGACTTCCTTCCTGTGTCTTATCTCTAGCAGCTCCTCTCACAAAATAGAAGGAGCATGGAATTGGTGGAGCTAATTTGCTCATCCAAATCCCAGGCCTGCCAACATCAATTCAAATTTATTAGCATAATTAACATGAACAGAATATTTAGGTAAAATTCTTTTTTCAACCGAGACAGTTCAAGAACTTCCTCAATTCTCCTTAATTTTAAAATCACCTTCAACCCCCGCCTCCCCTTCATTACTTGTGATCTGTCATCCTTTGGAGAAACAATACCAGCCAACTAATTGAGAACTGATCAAAAAGGGAGCATACTCAAGGCTGCAGTGTGTATTCAGAGCACTCTGTGCATGTTATGTGATATGTGGCTACCCTGGATCTTTTTCAGTTTGGATGCCACTAGAAGAGAAGCCACAAACTGAGACTTTGCTCTGCTTCCAAGCAAAAATGTTGTTTGAAATTAGGAATGTCTGTCTCTATGAAGCTAGCATTGGTTGTAATTTTCATGAAAAACTAGATAATATCCTCAATTATAGAAAACCTGGCAATTTGAAAATTCATTCCACTGCCTGGAAAAGTTTTGAAAGGTAGAGAAATTTTAATAAATCCTGAAAAAGTTATGGCACTTTTTGGAAACGTGACAAATTTTATTTTAGCCTCTTTGTGAAAATGAGAGACTTCAAGCATGTGGTCATGGAAGTACTTTATTTGGTCCTGGTAAAGTCATGGAAAAGACAGAAAACTATAGGAATGAAATGAGTTCCTTAGAAAGTGTATAGAAAAAAAGGTGTGTGATCTGTAGGGGGCTGTAATTGTGTTCCATGACTTGGCTCCACAATGTGTCTAATGTGTGGTACTGGAAGGTTTATGGAAATAAAAATTGTCTGCTGTCATCATTCTGTGGGTTGGGCGGTTTTGAGATGCTTTAATTTGTCAGCAATTTGTCGTGGAATTGGGCGGGTGGTTTAAACCCCAAAACCACCTCGTGTGGCTACGTGACTGAGCCACATTGGCTATTATTCATTATCTATCATTATCAACCCTATAATACAACTCAGTTTGATAAGAAAGTGTTCCTTTCAAAGTAGTTGTATTAGAAAACTTTTCCCTTTCGAAAAAAAAAAAAAAAAAAAAAAGTTGAAAAACTTCAGAAGACTGCCAGGTTCTTTTTTAGGTAATCATGAACTTAAATCATTCTCAAGTTACAGTAGGTCTAAAAAGTCTTAAATATGTGTTGAAGTTAATTATTTCCG
Organism: Holothuria scabra; assembly: GCA_037179385.1. Lineage (NCBI taxonomy): Eukaryota > Metazoa > Echinodermata > Holothuroidea > Aspidochirotida > Holothuriidae > Holothuria > Holothuria scabra. Next base: position 54,226,948 of record CM074184.1, read on the forward strand.
CTAAACAAGGAAGAATAAACTTAGGCTTCCTGCTTGGAATCTTCCTTCCTATTTGACTAGATCTTAAATCTGCAAACTGTAAATGTTTCCTGCAAGATTTGTGGATATATTGTTTACTGATATTGTGTTGAGCCAGTTTGGAAGCTGACAATTTGATTTGTAAGGGGAAGGGTAACTGGGAGTGACTACATACTTAACATAATAGTTGCTTATGAATAAAAGTCAGGGATCAAAGTTATCGGTCATCAGGTTCTTTTGTTGATGGCATTTGGAACCAATCCAAGATTGCCAAAAGTTGTATGCTGTGTGGATGCCATTGCCAGTATATGAACCTCAAATGCATGTGGGTTCCTCATTGTGCCAAAAAATACAATGTATAATCAGAAAATCTACAGCATACAGCCTTAACGGATTCATTCCATCTGTACACATCCTGGCTTGATTGACTTAAAGAAGAATCTCACCCATTCATGTGTGGGGTGTACACTGAACCTTTAGGTATCATCATAATATCTGGAAATAAAATTATACTACCTGAGATAGTACTATATTACCTGGAGGTAATATCACACTACCTTTATGTAGTATCTTACTACCTGGAATTACAGTAGAGGTATTATCATGCTATGGGTCCAGAGGTAGTATCATTCTATTCAGAGGTAATGTTGTATTACCTAGAGGTAAAATCATTCTATCTGGAGGTACTGTAATCATACTACCTCCATGCATGTATCATCTTAATATCTTACTACCTGAAGTAGTTTCAGACTACCTTGAAGAAATGCTACCTGTAAATAGTACAGTATACCTGGAGGTGATATCATTCTACGTAGAGGTAATATCCTACTACCCTCGAGTAACATCATACTACCCAGAGGCAATGGCCGTGTTCCCATTTGATCCCCCCATGTTGATTGCCCCAAGCTCAATCAACTAGAAAAGTTTGTGACCAACCGCATGAGTGTTCCCATTTGATCGCCTGTGCAAGATCTGATCCCCTCCTCTGGTTCAAGTAACAGGAAGTTGTTTCATTGAAATTATGTGTACAGGTCAGGTTTGTTTACACACGTTTGTGTGGCATGAGGAGCTTCACTGCGGAAGTAAGTCATTGATCTCGGGTCACCCTGATCCCTAGTTGTGTTCCCACTTGGTTTCTTGATCGCCTGCACGCAGTCTGATCCTCCCCGAAGGGGCGATCAAGCTCTTGGGATCTGATCCGGGAAATGTTACCGTTCCCACTTGCAAATTGATCGCCTGCGCGGGGTCTGAACAGTATCTGATCGCCTGGTCTTTCTCAAGTGGGAACACACTCAATATCATACTACTTAGAGGTAATGTTATATAACCTGGAATTAAAATAACTGGCAGTAATATCATAGTACCTGGAGGTACAGTAGTATCATACAAGAATTTGTATTTGACCAGCTCTTCGGTCAGCTAAGATTTCTCCCAAGTATATGCCGTTTTCCTGCCATTTTCCAATCCTTTTTCCTTTCTTAGCATCTAATTTCTCTGAATTTGCATTACATGGATTGAGGTACATCATAAAAAAATGCAATCGTACCCATTTCATTGTTGAAGGTATGCATTCTATAAAGCAGTAACGATTCATCAACAATGTAATGTATACATACATGTATGGCAGAATTTAATACTTTGTCTGTTAATTACTCATCAGATAGTTTCAAGTTGGGTTGTGATGCTGATGTTTTCAAGGACTCAATTGTTATGCATAAAACTGTTACCTAGACAGACTGATCCATATCATATGTTCCAGTCTCTCTGAATTTCACAAATATGTTCACTTTAGATCAGACCTGTGCCAAGTAAAAGTAAATGTATAAAAATGGACAGTTTTGGTGGGATGTGGTCACTGTCTTCAGTAGGATAAGTTCAAAGACTTCATGAGTTTGTCAGACAGGGAAGTTGGAGGATTGTACCTATGGGTGTTAAATTGTGAACACAAAATTCTCACTGGCATCTGTATAGATTATTTTACATTTAGTGAGGCGTGCTACTTGTGTGTAGCTCTGTAGAGCACTGCAGTCTAAACCAAGACTATGAATTTCATTGGTGGTCATGTAGCTAGCCTAGCTCATTGGAAGATGTTTATCAATAAAAGTATACTGTATCAAGGATTGATAAATATTGTATGAACTCTATAATTAAATTGGAAGTGAAATTTGTTTCTGTCCTGCAGTCATGCAAAAAGTCATTTGTGTACAAGGTACTGACCAGCAGGTATTAACATATCTCCATATGGTAGATCTGTGTGTCCTTGTGAAAAGTATCATGAAATATGTAAATGTGTGAAGTATAAGAATCCTATTTCCTTACCCAGAAAATGGGGAGATGTCATTGTTGGAGGAGTGCCTAGGGGAATGACCTCCCTCCGAAGGAGAAGACATACTTTGAGGGTGAGAAAAATATTAAATGTAAGAGGGGAGGGGGGCTTGAACTCATTTTGATGTAAGAAAAAAATTGTGGAATGATTTACCCTGGGAAATTCTTGAAATCATCTTTATGTTAAACCTCAAAAGACTACTATACATGCACAGCGCTCACCTAATAGTACCTTCAGTTGCAAAATATTTAATAATGTGGTCAAGTTTAGAGTGCCCAATTCCCTCTGTAACAGGAATGTTACATGTTTTGCCATAAATTCAGCCAAGTAGTATGTTAAAGGATTAGAGTCATTTATCTAAATGAGTATCATACCATGCAGCCATTAAAATTTACTGCAAGCATTGTCCTGGTAATTTTTGTCAGAAGTACAAAAAAGTATAAGAAATTGACAGTTTTGTGTACATCCATAAAGATCGGCATAGTACTTCAACTTACACTTCAACTCCTTTAAAATGTCATTAGTGAGTGTGAAATTTACAGTCGTTCTGAACTCTTATGAAATCAGAGATGTCTTTGTCAAGACTCGGGAGATACATTTTAGAAGATGCTTTGATGTTCACGATTCATTGAACTTGCTGAGGAACTAATTACCAAACCTTCCCATTCCTCTGAGTGTTGTTTTATTATAAGCCTGTGCATAAAAGATGAATATTTTAATGATGGCTTGTTGAAGTAACCCTATGAGAGTAGTGGCAAGAAGTTTCATATGCAGCAGTATGAGTAAGATTATGGAAGGCTGCATTTTTCAGAAATGATCACAGTGTTAAAGTCGTAAGTACTGTGTTATAGAGAGATCAAATTGTTACAGTAGCTGAGTCTACTTTGTAAGTATCCTCTCTGGTAGACACTCATAGACTCCAAATGTAATAATAATAACAATACATTGAACTTATAGCACCAAATCAGGAACAAAAGTGTAGCTGCTCTAGGCGCTTGACAAAAATAAAATCAAACAACAAATTCATTTAGATAAGCTTGGGGAATTTATGCCCACTCTCAAATAGTACTGTGTGTGAATGTCAAGTGACTTGACAAAGGACAGTGATGAATTATCCTAAACAGGCTTAACTCAAAAGCTGTAATATAGTTGAGGAAAACTAGGAACATTGAAGTCCTTAACTGGCACAAAGACTACCCATTCATGTGTAGAAGCTGGCATATCGTGGTAGGCACAACCTGAAATACTGTAAAGTAGGCTTTGCATTTTTAAAATAATATTGCAACAACTTTAGGATGAAATGGAGAAGAAACACAACTGGTTTGGAATTGTTTACAAGTTTTTGCCTCTCCTGTCTTACCCTTACTTTGATCTCCTTTTATGTTTGTGTTTCACAAGCATTTCCAGCAATATGGAAGCAGGTTGGCCAGGGGCTTAAATTTTGGGCTGTGGACTTAACCCTCCCCCCCCCCCCTCCCCCCAGCCCAAAGCATTTTTGATTTGTTGTTATTTTCTATCAAACAGGAAGGTCCATTGGCATTATTCTTTGTTGTGTTGTTCAATTCAGTTTACTATATTCAATTGTGTTGATTCAAATGTAGTTTAATCCAATACAATAATCCCCATAACTGTGATAAGCTATTCTGTGTGCAAGAATAGGATGCACACAGTTGACCATTTATAATTGACAGTAGCTAAGTATTACTGTCATATAAAGCCAATTGACTAGCCCTTAAGTACATTCCTATTGACAATTGTTGGGAGTGTATTGATTTGTTGGGTGTCTGTATAGCAACCACAATTCTGTATTACATATAGACCTGTGTTTGCTTACTGCAGTGTTAAAAGTGCCCAGAGTGACAAGATGCAATGGAGAGGACAATTTTGATTTCTAAGATTACAAACCTGTAAGGGATTGTGATTGCATAGCTGTTTTAACTTTTGGAACATTTTGGCACTATGAAAAAAGAAAAGAAAGCTTCCATTTAGAAGAGAGTAGGGGGTTGGGGGGAGAGGGGAAGAATTAGGTCAGAAGGGAAAGATATTACTACAGCATGAAACAACTGTAGAGTGATATTGTGTGGGTCTTTTGAAAATTGATGTAGGCAATTTAAATAAAAGATCCTTTCCATTTATCTAATTAATTACCATTATCTAAATTACTGTTTCCGAAAAGAAAGTTATTTATCCCTGATTCCCACACTTTTCATTTTGTTGCAAAGGTACCTTAAATAATTTTTTTGAGATGTGAGGAAATAAATCCAAAACATGAGACTACATGGAGCATATTCTATTTCTGGGATTCCCCAAGGATCTCTTTTCAGTGGCTGACTTAAAAGAGCTCATTGAGTTGGTTCATGAAATACAACAAATTTTTCCAAAACTGTAAAAGTTGTCTTTACGTATCAGTGACAAATGGTCGAATTTTCAAAAATTTTTGTGACAATCACTAAGACACTTTTTCAAGTTATAACAGACTGTACAAGTCAGGGCATCACAAAATTTGAAGTTTACACCTTTTCTGTAATTGTTGAAAACAAAACTTGACTTGTTATATGGTAACTATAAGCATTGTCATGTGGTAGTGCCTTTTTACAACTTTCGGTAAGTTATCAATATCAACTCATTGAGCCCCTTCAAAGAACCAAAAAGAGCTTTAAAGGACCAAGCCTCTCCCCCCCAAACTAAAATTTTGGTATGGGGATACCAAAATTTTCTGTTGGTTCAGCTCTTTGATTGACAGCTAATTCAAACAATGCCGAGTACCAAAGCTTATATTACATGACTGATACTGAGAGTGGTTTTATACTCACCTTGAAGCAATAAACTGAGATTGTATCTGGATGAGCATGAATTTCAGACAATTGTGGGAGGGGCTTAAGTAGAAAGGTTAGTAGAATTGGTACTGTTTGGGGTGAGAGAACTGGGCCTTTAAACTAATCTCTAGCTGTCCTTACAGTACATGGATACATTGTAATTGTATATCTGATTAAAGGGGAAATACTGTAGGGCTGTCACGTTTAAACGTATAAACGAACGATCGGCCGTTTAAACGGCGCTTTCATAGCCCAAACGTTTAAACGATATGAACGAAGTTTGCTCCCAAACTTCTTCGAGCTAACACTATAACATTAGTGTGACTAGTCAGTGTAGCACACTGCACAATAACTAACGTTAGGCCTAATGCCTAACTACATGCATAGGCCTAGGCCTACAAGTCGAATCTGCGACGTTGATTTTACTTTCAATCTTCATTAAAACTAAATCTTTAAGTCTACAATTACAACACCGAACTTTCGGTAATAATATGCCCGTTAGTGTACGTATAATTTTAATGCCATGATATCGATCACTTAACGTTGCGCGAGCTCAGTTTAGCTCGGCCAGGTATGTAGTCTGTTTAGTGAAGAAGCCTGCGCGGCAGCGGTTAGCTGCCCGTGGACGGCAAAGCCGCCGTGTTCAGACATGCATTTCCTGTACTACATACATAATACATATCGGGTACGCAGGTACCCAAAGAGCCAGCAACGCATGTCCCGGATGTTTTGTGACAGTAGAGGGCGGCATGCCAAAAATATTGTCTCAAAGCCAGTACTAGTACATATCATCGTGTTTACGGTAGATTCTAAGGGAAATCAAGGGCGGTTATATTTGGACATCGTTTAAACGGTAAACGAACGTTTATTTTGACCGTTTAAACGTTTAGGCAATTAAATGGAAACTGACAGCCCTAAAATACTGTCATTGTCACTGGGATTAGTAATCTACAGATTATTCTATTTCATGAAAGACTCTTGAGAGTTATGTGACAACATTTTTCTTATTTAATTTTGAAATTTATGAGGAGTCAGTTTTATCTCTCCTAAACGTGTAATATTTATGTGTTCAAAAATACTTGAGAAATGAGAGGAAATCTGTGAAATTGAGCTTTTGTTTTGAAATAAGTCTGGGACTGTTGCCTTCGATCTTTTACCATCATAACCTTTTTGGACTGTTATTAGGTTTCTTCATTTATGGCTAAAGCCTTGAATGAACATTTACAAAGAAAAGCCTACATCTTCTTGTAATAGCACTTGATGCTGCAGTTTGCATCTATTCTAGGCTACATGTTTGAATTTTTTGCTGTGGGCTTCAAGTCAATATTTGAAAGGCAGTAAAGTAAATATCAATCCCATTTGAAAAATAAAGCTTTTAAGCAAATGGTTTTGCTGGTTGACTTTGTGTGTCACATCCCCTTGATAGAGAGTGCATGGGACTAATCCAATCAAAATAGAAAACAATTCAACCATTAGTTTTAGTTTTCTTTGTTTATTGCAAAAGTTGGGGGTGTTATAGATGTCTCCTTACGAAAAGAGATGAAAACACATCCCCTCCCGGCTCAACCCCCAACCCCATTCTGTCTGTTTTCCTATGATCCACACAGCCTACAGTGAACTAGATGAAAAAGAAAAAACAGTGCTCTTCCCACAGGCATGTATACTTGTTTGTAACTAATTCTTCCATACACTAACTGTAATATTTATATCCCCTGAGAAATGACTAGCTAGTAAGTTTCATGAAGGACAAGTGAAGTTTGGTTTGACCCCAAATTCATTGGTGTGTTCAAAGTAGCAGTATTTAGCGCTGTTCATATGAATTGCATCTGCCTAAGGTGTGAACCCTGTGGGTAGTACATGGAACACAAATTGAAAGAGTGAATTAGATAGCTTGGCCAGCCGAGTTTGTCAGGTGATGTAGACTTGCAACACTGAACCTCTAGGGTTACCCTCAATTTGATTTTTATGGTATGAGAATACAGGTGTACTTGTAACCTCCCTCTTAACTCCCTTGGTTCTAACCTAAAGCTTCCTGCCATTGCTGCACCTTTGTTGCATACTGAACCCACACATTATAGCCACAATGAATGTGTGGGTGGGTTTCTACACACACTACTTGTTGTGGTGTAGGAAGGTGTGTCTCGTTGTATTAGTGCATTGATAGTATCAAGGTTAATCCAACTCTTGTATTAGTTTCTTACCTGAAGATTTGCAGTTCATTCTTAGCAGTTTCATCTCCTATTAAAGGATAATTTAGTTCTTGAGCTGAAGGTCTGCAACTAGGCAAGTATTACTAGGGTATTCATCAATTGTAATTGTTGCATTGTATGTGTGACCTGCAGAGTATTAATTGTACCAAGTATCCCTGATTATACCATTGTAGTATTCTATGCTTACACAACATGTAAGTCAGCTTTACTTTAAGATTGTACACAATTGCAGAGTAGCTATAGTGAATTCCCATGTTTAGTTCAGATATTCATGTAGGCCTATAGATACATGTTAAAGGCCCAGTTTTCTCACCCCAAACAGTACAAATTCTCCTAACCTTCTTACTGAAGCCCCTCCCACAGTTGTCTGAAATTCATCCTCATCCAGATACAATCTCAGTTTATTGCTTCAAGGTCAGTATAGAAAAACTCAATTTATATAATCAAAACACTCTCTGTACTGTTCATACTGTGTAATGTAAGCTTTGGTACTCTGCATTGTTTGAATCAGCTGTCAATCAAAGAGCTGGGCCAGTTGAGAATTTTGGTACCCCCATACCAAAACTGTAGTTTGGGATGAGAGGTTTGGCCCTTTAAGGTTGGAAACCAGGTGGTTGGATGAGGTTTCTACTGCAGCTAACTTACTGAAAGAAAATTAACATGCTTACTAAAATACTTTGAGTTTCCTTGTATCTAGGGAAAAGTCCCAAGTATCATATTTTTTGACTCCATGCTTGTTCATTGTGTTGACAATCAGGGACCTGTAACTTTTTACCAAGTTGTTTAAGTTAATATATCACTTCCAGGAGCTAGGAATAAAGAAGGAGTTTAGAAAACGCTCACTTAAATATTTGTAGGTCACTAAGGAAACTCAAGGAGTAGGCTATGGAGTGCATTAGTCACAGGAGATTTACTACTGACTTTACTCATAGATCTTTGTATCTGCATGCATAGAAGAAACATGGATTCGTTAGGTCTGATGACATAGTCAAATTATTTAAATTTTAATTAAAGAGGATTGATCGTTGATGCTTGCTTAAAACCTACATGAGTACAGTACACTGTGGGGAGTCTCAGGAACACTTCTAGTTAGAGTACACTGTAGTGGTTGTAGAGAAGACATTTTACATCAGTGAAATTGTCATTGTGTGACGGTAATGTATCTGCAATATTATAAACCTCATTGCTCTTTACTCATTTTGAATACATGTAGTGCAGAGACTGGCACTGTGTATGAAGGTGAATGTTATTCTTTACTTTTATGTAAAAAGGAGATCTCGTCTCTCATAATTCATCAATTTAGCCTGTAAACTGAAGTTGTGATTTAGAATTTACATTGGTTGATAAGTCCCACTGCCTGTAATGACTTGAATCAAGTTCAAACTTCTGTGCTATCACATCAATGGAATTAGATCATCAGCTAAGCCCATTTGTTAAAACTGTCATTCAAAAGTTATAAATAGACAGTGTAATTTGAAGTAGCCAGGTTGCATATACTGCATACCATATAAATGTTTTACCTATTATTATTTTTTTTTTTTTTAGTGTTATGATGATCAGCTTCATGCAGTGTTGATCTTCAAAAGTTAATTGACCTGATTGTAACTTGTGTGAATATCCTGTTACTATGTGGTTTTGTAGGATGCTACTTAAAAGCATTACATGAAAACTTTTTCCAAAAAAAAATATATAGATTAATTAGTTGTTGTTTGGTTACAGAGGCAGCATAGTTTAAGTGTCTTAATATTTAACCATACAGTGGCATTGGAATGAAAGGATTCATTTTGAGATAAAATGGTAAAATGGCTTGTATTTCAGTCTTATGTTTATTTTGATCAGTATGTTGCATTTGCAATTAATCTACCTGTAAGTACTCTACTCTAGAATCTACACTACAGTTTTAGTTACTGTTGTGTAGTTTATTAGTTTTCACAAAAATGAGAATATTTTTGACCTCAGATAGATTGTTAGACTGAGCCAAAACATTGACACAAAAACAAGAAATAAATTATACTCTGAATTTCATTTTACAATGAACTCTGGAAATTTTGGTCTAAACTTGTAAATGTTTTGAAATGATTTGCATATTTTCTCAGTACCTAAACATAAGAATATAAGTTGCCAACTATTTAATTCCAGAATTAGAATTTTAGTGTCACAATGTACCCCCTTGTTTCAGGAAGCAATCTGAAGCACCCATACTGTATGTAATTACCTATCATGTCTTGTTCATATTAATTTTATCATAAAATGGCATGGATTTTTATGGTTAGTTAGTTAGAAGGAGTGTTACTGCCCAGTTTCCAACCAGTTGGTTCAAGTCAAGCCGACCATGGACTTTTCCCAGTTGTGGCTTTAGTATGACCTTGCCAGGACTTGCAGTTATAAACAATATTAAACATAAAACGAAGTACAGGGGAAAAAAGTGTTAGATAATATTAAAATCAAGATGAAGGCTATTAAACCATGGCTGCCATTGTCTCATGAACGTATTTACAGCAGAAGAAGTACACGCATTGTAATGCAGTGATTGTATCAAACTCCTTGCATAATTTTGAAAGTGAACAAAATTCAAGATAGTGTTTTGCATTTTGCACTTGAAATATAAAATTTGAACCATATCATCAGTACATTTACAGCTCTGTTTTCAGCTTGATCATTCAGGATGCCAAAAAACATATTCTGTGGGCTAAGGTATAAGGTATTATTAGTATTTGCAGTAACAAAATTCTGAAACTGTCTCCACCAAGCTTGTACTTCTTCACAGTTAAACATAACATGGCTAATTGTTTCTCTTTCTTTTGAACAGAAAGTACAAAAATCAGGATGCCAGGACTCTTAACTCCCAACTTTCCCCCTGCAAGTCTGATGTTCTAACCCTTGGTCACGCAGTTAGCTATGTTGTTATTGGCACAGGAACCTCGTTTCTATTGGTAACATAAAAGTGACCATCCAAAGCATGTTCGTAAACTTTTTTTTCTTATTTTTTTCTCAACAGATCTATAAAACCAACTTTTGCATAGGTGAATGTAGATGAAGAGGTTTGCCCAATGAACAGCTAAAACCTAAAAAGGAAAATATCAAAATGGCCGAGTTTGATCCATGGTGTAACGAGACGGACGTTTGTGGAAATAAAGGTCTTCTCCTTCCATTCCTTGATGAAAGAGGATGGAATCGAGGGGTTCGAGCCACACTCTACTTAGCAGGACTTCTATGGTGCTTCTTTGCAGTAGCCATCATAGCAGACATATTTATGTGTTCCATTGAAGTCATCACTAGCAGGACATCAAAACTGAAAATTGCCACTCCTCAGGGGACAATTGAAGAAATTGAAATTCGAATTTGGAATGATACTGTGGCCAATCTAACTCTGATGGCTTTGGGGTCCAGTGCCCCTGAGATCCTCCTCTCACTCCTTGAGATTATGGGTAATGGGTTCAAATCTGGGGAATTAGGTCCCAGTACCATCGTTGGTTCAGCTGCCTTTAACCTGTTTGTGATATCGGCAGTTTGCGTTGCATCCATTCCCAAGGGTGACTTGCGTAGAATCAAACAGATTAAAGTGTTTGGGGTAACTACTACCTTTGCAATGTTTGCTTACATCTGGTTGTACATAGTCCTCCAAATTATTACTCCTCACGTAGTGGATGTTTGGGAGGCAGTCTTTACATTCATGTGTTTCCCGTTGTTAGTAGTGGTAGCGTACATCATCGACAAAGACTTCTGTGGGGTCAAAGATGTAGGTGATGATGAAGAGGCCAACTTAGGTAAGTATATGATGCAATAATTATGTCACACAACCTGTTTTTGAAATGTGGTTTATAATTTCATTGACAGGTACAGTTGGGGGAAGGGGGGGATTTAAGGAGTAAATAGGGAAAATTAAAATGTTTAAATTAGCAAAACCTGTTACGCTCCTACTTGCCTCCCCTACTTCAACTATTAACATGCTTAAATTAGCAAAGTTAAAGAAAAAACACATACATCCATGGTTTACTTGTTAATTTCTAGATGTCTTGATCTGTAAAAGTAATCTATTTTCATTGTATACAGGAAATTTGTTTTCTTCATTATTCCATGGATGGCAGAACACACATTGTGCTCTGCAAAGTAGCAACTACAGTAGTCCACATGCCTAATCCCACACACACATGACAGTTACTTGTAACATGCATTCAATTATAACAGAGGTAAAGAAACAGTCACACAACATTTATGCAGTTTTATGTGATATGCTTACAAGTAAAATGTAGTTACTGGGACCCTAGTCATAATTCCTTTGTGGTATGATGTTATGCAATATTATGTAAATTCAAGGTGATTTCAACTGAAGTTTAATAGAATGATGTTTTGTGTGACCAATAAGAGTGAGTTCTCGGTGACCAATAAGAGTGAGTTCTCACTTTGCTAGGTCACATTGCTAAAATGTGACAGGCTTGGTCGGATTGTGTGTTGTGTAAATTATTATATTCCATCGTATTGTATCACATAGACTTGTGAACGGACTTTACTCCTCATAGACATGCACCCATCATATGTATAGGTTTTACCAATTTACATTTTGCTTTCGGGAGAGCAAAATTTTCAAGTAATTGAAATGCAAAGAAGCATGGTAGTTCACATAACCCAGCATGCATAGAGAGTGTCCTGACTACACATTAGAACCGTGAATGCATGCTCACACCACCAACTTGTACCATCAGATAAACCATGTATCCACAGAAGGAAGAGATTAAGCCCAACTTCTACTTTAAAATTGTGTTACTGTAGATTTAGGAATGGGGAAGGGGGCTGGGAGGGTGGACCTTTCTGCTAGCACTCCACTTTTGATTTATCAGTGAGCCATTGTACTATACCAGTCTATTTACTTCAACCTACTCAGTGGCAGCAAATAACCAACTTTTGTTAAATGGTGTCAGTGAAAAGTGTTGCTAAATTAGCGTGATTCTGTTTATGTACGTCCAGGAGAAAATAACAATGCATTTGATGCCCTTTGGAAAGACAAGCCAGGTAAGAGATCACTCTTTTAGAGGGTGTTGTGGTTCAATAATGTAGATAAATACTGTAGACAGTTTAAAAGCACATATTTTAACTCACATTCTTTCCTTAACTTTTGTTCTTTCTTCTTGTACTTAGTCCTTGTGAATATTCAAACTCTTAATTGTATAATCTTTGAATATTCATGTCAACTCTCTTATTGCTGTGAATATTGATAACTTGAACAATTACTGACTTCAACAATTTTGTGAAATTTTCATTTTCATTTTCATGTACACAATATAAAATCTTAAAGATGTTTGCTGTTGTTCCCCTCATACTGTAGCTTTACATTACAGTCGTTTTAAAAAATGTAGGTATTTGTGTAAAAGCTAAGCTCTTATGGATTTAGGTTAAAATCTTTTAATTTGGCAAAATGTGTTGAGATGTGTCAGACTGCACCAGGTCCAAAGTTGCTGGTTGGTAAAATTTTTAGCTTGCAATGATTATTAGCAAGATGTACAGTTCTTTCCTGAACATGTTAATCATATCAGTGTAGAATTTAAAATTGGAGGGTTAATGTGATGGAGGAGGGGGCAAGAGCGGGGAGGGAGGAAGTGGAGTATGAGTTTGTCCTTAGGGGAATGAGTACTTAGAAGGATGGAGAGAAGATGACTCTATTTTTGGAAGGGTTGTGATACAAGTTATCTCATTTTACACACAACTTCCAGGGATTGAATTGTTGTAGTACCAATGCAGCTGTCAAATAACATTTTATAATTTTGTGAAATTTAAAACTCATGTCCTTTGTTTTAATGGCATAAAAACTTTAAAAAATAAACCTGAAATTTATTAAAGGCTTCTCTGTACCATATTACATATTGAGCAATGATAGGGGAGTGTAGATGTTATTTATACTCTATTTGCCCTGTCATATACACAGCTACAGCACCTATAGTACATGACAGGTAAGGCACTGATACTTTAAGTTATTGAGGGTTCCCTTATAGGTTTAGGCAACTGCAATATTTCAACCTCAGATCTTCATTATATATATTCTTGCACTCCTACAGCAATGATTAATGTAAAGAATGTATATCTGATTAACATTTTACCTAAATTAATTTTGACATTTAAGTATAAAATGGATAAAATACAATATTAGAGAATTAAAATAGCCTTCTGAATAAACAGATGAACCAGAAGAGCCATTCACAAGTACAAAATAAAGACGGTACATATTCTGTGCTATCAGCTGGTTCGCATTGCCAATTCTGAAGTGGGGCAGCTGTAATCATGAAATCCACCTAATATGAAGCAGTTAGAGTACCATTTTATGGTTACCCCAAATCCTTCCAATTGCCAAATTTTTGGTGTGGTAAGAGCATCTACCTCTCATGTGGAAGGCCGGGTTTTACTCCCAGGTCAAGTCATGCCAAAGGCTCTAAAATGGCACCTATTGCCGTTGTGCGTTATGCGCCGCATTTTGCAATTGTCAATATCTTGAGAACTGAAGGAAGGAAATGAATAAAAATTGTACCTGGATAATAAGAATAGGTTCCTCTTTAACATACAGGTATCAAAAATAAATTTGGCTTTGGACTACTCCTTGGACAAGGGGCTGTTGGACTTGAATGAAACTTGGTTTAATGGCAGTAGTGTGAAAGTATACCCTTTAATTTTTGGTGGAGGTTAAAGGTCATTTTGGGTCACCATGGTCCAATACTGAAATGGTTTTGAAAACACTTTCTCAATGTAGAAACCTTGAATGGCCACATTTCATATGTGCATATATATATGGTGCAAACATGTACAGGTATCCTCTCATTTTTGATGAAGGTCAAACATCATTCCGGGTCAGTGAAGGTCAAACACTGAAAAGCTTGTAAATATCAAGGTAGGGAGCTGTGGTACATGGTATGTAGACGCCATTTGGTGCAAAGATGAATCCCTGATATGTTTATTTACCGTGTGTTTGGTCTAACGGTAGAGCATCTGCCTCTCACATTGAATGCCCAGGTTTGATTCCCTTGTCGCGTCACTCCAAAGACTTTAAAGTGGAACCTGCAGTACTGTCATTGTGCGTGAAGCAATGGAATAGGGAAAACAAGCCAGTGATCCACAACTTGAAAAAAAGCCGTGGCCGGCTTGGCTTGAACCAACAGTTTGGAAACTGGGCTGTAAAAATTTATCCAACTATATAACTGATATGTTTAGTGGAGATCAAAGGTCATTTGTGGTTACCAAGGGACAAACACTTAAAACCTTGTTAAAATGATATCTTAAGGTAGGAAGAAAATTGGATAGATTTCATTAAGTATGTAGAGTTGTTATGGCAAAAAGAGAAGCTGTATCCAGTGAAGCAATTTTTCATTATAAACAGCTAAATTCAGGTAGGTGGAGTCTGTAAATATTCATGGAAAAACTACTGCAGACACTAATGTCAGAAGTTTTTGCTACAGTACTGTAGTAAATAATCCATCTGTCCCTGCGAGAAGCTTCCTAAATAGGTTTGGATACAGAGGCATTTCTTTTTGGGGGATGGAGGTGCAAGAGGAGCTATTGTTTAAAGAGGTCACAGGTTCAAGATCCCCCTAGCGCCCCCCTCCCCCGTAGTACTGCTATTATGCCACCGAAGGTATTTCACCGAATGCATAAACAGCTGGTTTTGTACCACTCTCTGGAGTCTGTGAATACAGTTATGGTTATAAGTGCGACAGTACACTTCAGGACATAAATAACCTGAACTAGAACTAGGGAATTGCTGTAGTTTTTAACAAATAGACAGTCCCTGCTAGAATTGCTGACTTAATTTAATTCTTTGATAATCAACCCTTCACTCAGGTTTTGAGGAGAATTTTGACTGATTTTAATGTAATTGTTTAGGGAGACCATTAAATTTTTGCTCTAAATTTGATTTGTATTGCAACCAGATAGTTACATTGCTGCAGAACAGGGCTTTTAGGATATCTAGTTCCTTTCAACATATTACAAGTCGATTCATAATTACAAACATTAGGAGCAAAATGCATTCATATTTTTGAATATTTAAAAAAAAATGTACTATAATTGTTTGTTTGGATATTATGGAAGGATAACTCTCTAGGGGAGAGTCATTTATCTAACCAGCCAGGATGGTCAGGTGGGTAAAGAAAATATTAAAGTGATTTGGTCATAACCGCCAGTTAGACTCTGCCCTTACTATACAAGTATTCCATTGCAATCACATTCTTTCAAATCGCATCACTCCCAGTCTGACTGGAAAAGGCTGTTTCCCTTGATGTTGCATCACCATAGCAACAGGTGCGGTCTACAGTGAAGTGTTATTAGTTCAGGGGATGTACAGTTGCTTTAAATCCTTTTAATTTGAAACCAGTGAAACAAGAATTCCTTCCAAGCCTTGAATTTGACTGTTGTTATTACTTCCTTGAAATAAAGTTCTGCAGACCTTCGAGATGCCACATCTTACTGACATTACATTGCTCTAGCAGAAAAGATGTCCTTGGGACAGTGCCAGGGATCATTACTACAAATTTGTATCATGTTTTGGGGGAACGAAATCCATACAGTAATTCTAACAATTCTAATTCACTTAAACTTGGTACAGTACTCTTTGTACATGCCATAACCCTAAAGCGATTGTGAATGATATACTCTGGATGCCATTGTCTGCTTTGCTTCAGTACCTACTACCATTTTGGCTCAATCGTAGTTCACCCCTTATTGCCCTTAAGTATATATTCATTCAAATTTATATATTTTCCATGTAGGAGCCCAGTTGTAACTCTTTATTTGCTCATTAAAGTGTAATAAAATTACATTTTCAAAATGCACAATACAAAACTTAAAAAAGAAAAGGGGGTGGGGTGGGGCAGGATATATTACTTGCAGTATATTTCAGTTCTTGTATAGTTTAAGTGAATGTTAGTAAAATATTGAACTGGAAACAAATATAATGCAGTTAAACAGTAGTTTTGTAAGTTTGCAATTTATGCAGACAAATTTACGGTAAAAAATCAGTAATCAATACGGAAGATTGTTTTATTTTTAAAACCAAACTTCTTTGGAAAACAATACATTTACATGCTGTCAGAAGTGTAAGACCAAGGAAGGGATTCCTAATTACCTGTAACAACGTCAGGAAGATGCATGTATCTGATTTCTGTTAATTGTTTAAGGGGTGGGGGGACAAAAGCCTAGAGGAGGTTAGGAGAGGATGAAATACCACTTCTTCAAGATACTGTATCAGTTTAGGTTTCAGTTATAGATGTACTTTGATTCAGTATAAAGAGACCTCACTCATCAAAGATACTCTTGACCTGTCAGTAGATGTGAAACCATAAATGAGAACACTTTAAATTGGACAAAAAATTATTTGCTGACAAATGGGAAAATGTTGATCTGCCACCCCTCCCCCCCCCCCAAAAAAAACCCCATTTCCTCTTTGTATGCTTGTAATCCCTAGTTTACTGCTGTAATGTGGGGAATGTATTTATTTGCGCATTAATACACAATGCTGTACTAAGGGGAAAATCATAACAGGGATCGGGCCATAGCACTGTTTTGGACTGGATTTACCGACTATTTTGAAACAACACAAATTCTTTTCCAACAGTTTTGGTCTCTACATGCAATGTTATCCCCCCCTGCCATCCCATCCCTTCCCTATTCCACTTTGCCCCCTTTCCCACTCCCTTCCCATTTTTTAAGAGAGCTAGCTAAAAGTTCATTTTAGCCAAATGTTCATATGATTATGATATCCTTCAAGGTTCACTTATTGATTTTATTAGACATCCTCTACAACTAATAGTCAAGGAAGAATGAACAAACTGCACTGTATAAAAGGTAGGGTGACATAATGTTTTTTCACCATAGTTGCAGCTTTCCGTAGCTAATTATGGCACATAACACTGGAAGTTATTAATATGTATAGCAGACTCCACTTCCAAATACTGTAATTATAGAGCCTACTGTAGCTGCCATTCACAAATTAATAATTTCCTTTGTAAATGATTGTATCCCCTAATTCACCATCATAAGTACATGGCCCTTTTAACACTGTAGCTGTCATCGTGGCTGCTCCTCTGTGTATAATAATGTCAAAAGGAAGAACTAGTAATCTGGCTGCCCACTTAACGACCAAACCCTGTGGGCTCTTGTGAGATCAAGCAGACCACTAGTCCAGGTGCACAGCACTGCTGGCAGAAGGTCGCAAGATCTTAAAATTTGCTTTTTAGGAACATTGTATCCTCTCTGCTAGCTCCTGCCACCTCCTGCAAGAAATTTTTCCCTACTTAGTGAACTTCATTAGGTTGCTGCAGGTAATAAGAACTTTCAAGAGCTCACCTCCATTGGTCCTCTAACTTAATCTTCCAACTGGGCAATGCCTCACCAACATGGACATTGGCTTGCTACTGTAACTGGGCAGCTGCAACTTGAGAAGGGTGTGAATTAAATATTTTAAATGCTGAAAAAGTTTAATTTAAAAAAAACTTGAAAAATTAATTTATACCCATGATTAGCTATGTACCTCTTAATGCCTTCCCTTTGTACTGCAGCTACAGAGTTATGTTAATGTCATAGATCAAGAGAATGCTATGGAGTTAGATTAGATTTAACGACACCAACACAAATGTGTTATATAGTGTCATACTTTGGAAATACTCTTTCAAGTCCTCCTGTTTAGGAGAATACTACTGTATGGAGAGATTTACAGTCTCTGATTTATATTTCTTTAGCAATGAGTGGGCAAGTGTTTTCCACTAACATTGTGTGTTAAATAGCATTAGTCACCTTACAGTTTGGTATTACATATGTGCCCCTTGATTGGAATAACTCTGTTGAGTGTTCTATTATGTTATCTTTTTCATATAGAATTATTGACCTAATGAATACCAGTACAAGTAGGTGAACAATTCTGTTTATGACAAAACTGCATTCAACTGATATTACAATATCTTGATTTTATTCCTTTAGATCTGTGATATATCAGATCAAATTTAAATGAATTCCCACAGTAGTGTTCAGTGAATTCAAATTCAGACTCTGGAGACAAAGTCACTTCAAAATATACAGAAAAGTTTGTGAACTTTGGAACATAGATATTATGTTCGACATAAAGATGTAACCCAATGAAGAGGGAAATTTGAGAATTATGCAAATTAATCATGAAATGAACACACAATTGTTTATAATTGCTGTTTATTCATTCTTGAACTTCACATTCACAGTTCCGTTACTGTAGGTACTCAGTTACCATTTTTTGACTGCATGTTTGGTCTAACAGTAAGAGCATCCGCCTCTCACGCAGAAGGCTTGGGTTCTATTCTCAGGTTGAGTCATACCAAAGACCCTAAAAATGGAACCTACTGCTGTTGTAGGAGATGCTCCGGCAATGGAGTAGGAAAAACAAGCCAATGAGAAGCTACTGGAAAAAGGCAGTGGCCAGCTCGACTTGAACCAATAGGTTGGAAACTGGGCCATAAAACTAAAACAAACTTGCATCTTTTGAACAGTACATGTCTGATACATTGCAGTATATCTGATGCTTCAGTTGCATCATGAGCTTTAGGAGTGGCATTCATTCATAAGACTAATGGCTCAGTGTTCAGTAGGTGAATATTGCCAAGTACGTGCTACAATCTTGCTGCACTGTTGCTGTTTTCGAGTAATTTACTACCAGCTACTGCACTATGTGTATTTAAGCTGATGATTCTTATCTCGGAGCTGCCAAGCTGCCATGTATGTGTAAAATTCCCAAAGTGCCAGCATTTCTGATGAATTCAGGGCCTCAAGGCTGCCAAAATAACTGTGATCATTTGAATTTGAAAAATTGACTCTCAGGAGATCTCACAGGATATTAATAAACCTCATATTGTAGGAAAATAAAGGGAATTGAAGCTATGTTTATCATCTCCCAGTTTGTTTATAGATTGGTGTAATTGATGAGACATGAACAGGTTAAGTTCTGAAAATGCAAGCCCTAACTATTAAATATGTGTGTGCGTGGTGCATTAAGTTCCATTGATGTACTATTTAAATGGAATGGTGTACATACAGACTCTCCTGTCTGATCAAGTTATGCAAGCTCACAGTGCTGGTACTGTACATTCTCTCAAAGCTTCTATTCCCTTGAAAAAACATCAATTACAAAAATGTGTTCATTCCATATCCATTAGTAATTCTAACAGGCATCTTAGTGTGATGATGTAGACGAATCCAGACAGATTGTGATAGTCTGATTTTAGTCGGCCATTACTGGGGTCTGTCACCTTTAACCTTTAAATTTCCTTCCTTACCTGTTCCATGGATGGTTGTACACTCAAGTGTATCTTGATTTTCTCAACTTCACTGAATATAAGGATTTGAAATTCACAAAGACAATAAGTGAAGACGATTCAAGGTTGATGGACCCCACTAATGGCTGCCTACACTAAAAACAAGCGCTAATCGGATTCGTCTATAGTATAACCAGGAAGCTTTAGCTCTAGCCCTGCTACTATACTGTACATGCCTGAAGTCAGATTGCCGTCAGGTATAGACCGTCATATATTGTTTGGAAATAAGTACTAACAGGAGTCACAACAGTGTACAAAATTGCTTGTCAATGCTTATTATTTAAAGGCAGTCATTCGTCACCCTAAACTACACTTTCAGTATACATATATCAAAAGTCTCAATTGGTACAGCTCTTTGATTGGCATCACATTCAAACAATGCATCATAGCTAAATTACACAGCATGGGCACTGGGAGTGTCTTGATTACACATTATGGACTTGTATGGCCAATGGGACAAGCCATGAAGCAATAAACAAGGATTGTTTCTGGATAAAGATGAGTTTTAGATAAATATGGGAGGGGCTAGAAGTAATTAGGTTGGGAGAATTGGAACTGTTTGGGATGATGAAAGTATGCCTTTAACTCTCAAATTAAGAAATTTTTGTGCTTACTCTTGAGCCAGCTTAATTGTCAATGACACACAGTCTTTTCAAGGTAATGCTATACTATACCTTTGCCTGTAATAAAGTTTGTTGGTCATGGTACAGCAAGTAGGTAATGGAAATTAACTTGTGCTTTTGTAGAAGAAACAACATGTTGATATTTATGGAAACAGTGTAAGCACTGGCTGAATGCACCAAATTAATGTGAAGACTAATGATAGAGTTCTTCATTTTGAAAGTAACAGTACAGTATGTTCCCTTATGCATTAGTACTCCTTTTAGGCAAACTAAAGTCTAATATACCAATTCATATGCTAGGCTTCAGAAGATGACTCACTGTATGATAGTTGTGTTTAATTGTCACAGCTGGAAGGCGCAAACATGACAATTGCATTACAGTACAAAATATAGCATTGTATTAAAGTTGTAGTTATTATAACTTTCAAAGAAGACCTGTTTTTACATGGCATTTAAACAATAAAATTCACTTACCCCTTGCTATATCTTATTAACCATTGCAGAGATGCTGTCTGCCCCTCAGAGCACTGTTTAAAAGTGACACCAACCAGACTTGCAAGGGGGTCAGACTCTCTGGGGGGCAGACGGCACGCCTGCGATGGCAAATAAGATGTAGCAAGGGGTAAGTGTAGTCACTCGTGAATACACCAACCAGTAAGGTGTGGAAATTACTTAGAAGAGAAAGCCATGGGACTTTTTATGTCCAATTACACAACTTTCTCAAGATAAGTCCTGTCAAGACTGGTGTTGCCTGGAGTGAAGTCCTATGCAATGATGAAGACTGTCACTACAGTATATTCTTTCAATTGATAACTCTAATATAATCTCTAAATTACTCAACAAACAGTGCTTTGGTGAGTGATATTGACATTTTTCAAGGCAATAATTTTTTAATTTTTTGTAAGTAAATCACTAAGGGAATATAAAATGTTCTTGAAATAAAGGCAGAAAAACATGATAACGTTAGCAGTATTTGATGAGTCCGGCTATTGAGGTCCCACTGATAGGTATACTACTCTACATGTAAACATACAGTATGATTTTAGGTTCATGGTTTAACTGGAAAATAAAAGTTATCCTATAAAATTGTCAATATTTATGGTTTTTGATAAAAATGTTTTGTTTTAACATCAAATATCTCACTGTCATTTTATGTCACCAGACCTTCAAAGCTTTACTTAACTCCTTTAACAGTTACTTTTCCATAGCTGTAGGTATATTTAGCAGGGGTGTGGGAAACCCCCCCCCCCCCACCCGCATCTTTCAATTAAAGTGTCTGTCCTGATTGGTTGGTGCGATTGTCTTTCATGTGATTGTTTATTGTGGTCCTGTAAATTGTATAATCCCAGTAATCACAAGTTTGACATTTCTATCTGCAGTAGCTACAGTATTTTAAGAGAGAGAATTTATCAATTTTGGTGCCTCCCAGCCTTGGCGGTATTTATGATTCTTGCAGACATGAAAGATAAATTAAAGAAGAAGTGACATTTACAGTACAGTATTTTATGATAGATGCTTTTAGGATTATAAAAGCACAAAGTGATATCTTTCCAAGAGACATTGTAATCAATGGAAGGGGCTATTGGTGAGGTAGAAAGGGAGTAAATTTTACGCTAGGAATGAACAATATCATCCATGTTTGTTGAATTGCAATTCCAAGTGAATTTGTGGTGCTATTGGTACAGTATTTTAATAATTACATGTACATAGGTACTGCATTCCTAGTATGCAGTACAGATATAAATGAAGTTGTACAACATTGCACAAGATATTCTTGTGATAAGTACTGATATATGTGCCAATTGTATGTGTCGAATTGAAGTTGGGTCCGGTGCTGTCATCTTAGAATTTTATGTTGTAGTCTTGAAAACATTTCCATGTTTGTAGCATTTAATGCTGAGATAAAAGGGGACAAGGGGCTAGGGAAGATTAGGAAGGGGAATAGCAATTAAAATTAAGGCATGTAACCCTTGCCCTTTGGATGGTCAAGTATTGAATTAATGTAATACTTTCATAGTGACTTACTAATTTTACTCTTTTCCTTCTTCCAACCCAACCTTACTTTTACTCGTCAATCCTACAAACCCTTGAATAGCAGGAGTCGATCCTACTCGTAAGTACCATGCAAATTGTGCAATGTGTGAAGTACGGTACTCTGCTCAGTGCTTTGTGTGCTTCGTGCATTTTAATACTGTGGCAGTTGATTGTGTTTTCTTTTATCACTGTGTCACACATTCTTTGTGTCATGAATATCCATTTGCACTTTCTGTTGAGGCGTTACACATCTCCCTGTTCTGTTCCTCGTTCCAAAAGGAATGTAGTTTCAAGGTTGATGCACCCTGCAACAGGTTAAAAAAAAAAATCAAATTTTTTAAGTTGAAGCAAATCTATTTCCCTCCTACTTATCTCCCCTATTACTTCTAGTGGAAAGTCCCATATACCTCGGAATAACTCTAGCAATGAAGAAACTCCCTTAGGAAGCGCCCTAACTACTTCCTAAACAACTTGCTATAAGTTGCCCTTGCTTCATTGCCAGCGGAATGACTACACCCTTTTTGGTTTCTTCTGACTTTTTGTGTTTTTTTCTCCTTCAACCCTGGCATATCATCCATTCTCATCACCCTCCATCTTCGCAAGGAAGTCTTCTTACCTCTATTTATGGAAGTTTGATTAATGAGTACAGTATAACGACTGGTTAAAAAAAATGAAATCAGTTGAGTTTAAGCAAAACTACATACCAAATATGGTTATGGATCTGACTGATTCCAAGTAGGAAAAGAATAAAGAGATACCGTACACCTTGAACTGAACTGTTACTATATGGTGTCCATCTGCTATAATTCCGAAGATAAAACTAATTAATCCAGCCGGACTAAAAAATCTAAAATATCTTCTAGACATGACAAGTATTTGTTCATTGCATCACTTCTCAGATCAAATATTTATCCACATGACTTGTAATTTTGCAGAAATTTGGAAGTTTAAAAAATTTCATTCAACTGCAACTCTCCAAAATGCAATGAAATAGTCAAAGTGGAAAAAATTATATTTATTGAAAAGAGAAAAACATTTAAGAAATTGAATAAGAATTCCTTGTTTACTGCTCCTTGATACTGTATTGAAATGTTACAATTAAGGTTTTTTCACCCTATGTATAGCAGCAATTCATATTATGTTATCAACACCTCAAATACTATTCTTGTACAATTCAATACCCCATTCCAGTGTGAATTATCCTTCATAACTTGCTATTTTAACAAAATGTACAGTTCGTCATTTACAAGCAATAAAATCATGGTAATCTGGTAGCATAGTTGAGGGTGCTATCCCATAAAGGGGGGGGTCTTCATCAATTAGGGTCTGACTTAAAGATTTTTAAACAAAGAAGTTTGGTGATCAGTTGTTAATATTCATTGACAAATGTTTTCCCCAAATTGATTATTTAATAAGTCATATGCCTAAGGACTAGCTTAACGTTTACCGACTTTAGCAGGATTCAGAAGGAAATTGAGGACTTAGTATTCATCAATTGGAATTCATATGTATGTCTTACATATAGAGAGCTGTACTGCATACATCTTTGCCAGGAAATTTAATTGCAGAGGAAACTTTTAAAACTTTGAGGAACTGTTTGGTAGCCAGACGTGCAATTTTTGCGATACCTTACTTAAACATGGCATGGACTTAAAGAGCCCATGAAATGACTAAGTAACATTGATTTAGGGTCATTCTCTGATACTATCTATCTGCAAAATAGCATTCATTTTAAAATATACCACCCCACGAAAGAGAAATGCTCAAGTGAAATGGTATCCTTTCCAGCACAACAGCTGAAAAATGTGAAAATGCATTGAACCAAGAATGACATCATCACAGGAACCCAACTTCACAGTGTGTGTACTGCAGTGCACTTGGAGTATAACCTGCTCTGTTGATGTAACATGATCTTGCATGTATAGATGGCCTGAAATGATTGATATAATCAACAAATTATCGTAACAAAACCTAATCCTAAGGTTGCTTCACATTCTCCCATTACACAGGCCCTTAAGCAATACTGTATACCATTCTGCACAGTGGCTTAAATACTCCCAACAAGTCATTGAGCCATTTCATGGGCTCTTTAAGGTACGTGTATGAGAAATTCTGATCAAAGATCCATACAATTTCCAAACAAGTGTTTCCAAATTTGTTATTTAATTTTGTTTATTAAATAAGTTTAGGCTACATTTTCAATGTTGGTAAAATAAATCAATACATTTTTTTTCGTGTGTAGAAAGATGAACATAGCTTCTTTTAGAGGGTTTTTTTAGTTGTTTAAATCATCCTCAATGTCATATTAGCAGGATTTAAGGACATACTCACTGAGAATGTCAGCTTAATGCATCCCTATCTTATTATTGAAGTTGTTCAGGATAGAAAATCTAGAGCCCTTGTTGGTTTACCTTTCAATGTGTGTTTTATCCCAAGGCAAGTTAAGGAAGGATCTAGCAAAAAATCTATATTCTACTCAAGAAGTCCTTGACAGAATATAGTTTTATCTTGAAGTGTCCCTGGGGAAAAATAAGAAGCCTCAGAAAGCAAAAGGCCTCATGCAAGTCATCTCATATCTGACATGAAATGTAGGCATGGATGCCAATAGCAATTTACAATTTAATGGAGATATAGTCGTCAAAAGGAGCTCTCAAAAGGGAATAGTCAATCTATATTTGTCATGAGTATCACTCTTTCTTGTACATTGTACAAAAATCATGTTTTTAACATATCCTGGTAATGGCAGATTTTCTGTTGTTGTCATGGCAGGGTCTGATATTGTTTGGTTCACAGTTTTTTGTAAAAGCTTTTGTGTTATGGTGTGATTTTTTTCTTTGACTTCTTTTAATTTGATTTGTTTTATGTCACTTTTGCTATTCCGTATAATTATTACTTTGTTGAACAGAAAGTATTGGCAGTATAAACCAAGATGTGACAGAAACGATTTACTTAGACTGTTTTAAGCAGTTTGCTATATCCAAGTAATCTAAGTTTAAGTTCCATGCGTGTGATGTCAACATTCCAAATATGGAATATATAGGGCACTTACTTAATGTTGGCCATAGACCTGTATACCAATAAAAAGGGTATAATAGCTGTTGATCATCTAATGCTGATGGCAATTAACTTAAATTAAAATTTAATTTCAAAACACTGCCTATTATGTGACAATTATGATCTTGAAAAATATTCCCCAGTTAACACCTTTCAATAACTACATGATCGAAACTCATTCCGCACATTTTCACAAAATGCCAGTCCTGGGAGTAACATCATAGTTAACTTTATTGCACCAGCCACCATTTGCCTTCATTCCAGTTATATACCAGTCCCTTTGTGGGTGAGTTTATTTATAGTTCGCTTGAAACAAAGGTTACACAACCATACATGTACCTTGCAGCTGTATAACCCAATACCAAATATGGGAGCATTCCACACCACTAGATCATACATTTGAGATGTTTTTCTCAAGATCAAAGCTCATTCATATATTTGTTTTTTTTTTATTTATTTTTTGTTTTGGTATGTCGCAGTTATACCATACCATCCACTTGCTTTTTACAATGTAAATGTTACAAATTGAATTTATGATGAATTTTGAGCTTGAAATTTCAACCTCCTAGATGTGCTTGCTGTCTCTACTGTACTTTAATTGTGATGTAAATTGATGTTGTTTCCCTTTTAAAAAGGAAATATACCCAAATTTGAATTTTTGTTTACTGGAGTTATCCTTTATCACAAATGGCTTCCTTTCATTAGGTGACAATTAGTCTAACTTTGGTAAATTCAAATCATATTTTGGAACTCCTTTTTTATAATTATTGTATCAATATGTAATGGTCAAAAACATCAGTAAATTAGGAATGCGTGCTGTTCTTAAATGAAGTGAGAAAAGGCTTGAAATAGGTTTTGAAATAACAAAAGGCCCTGGAAGCATTGCTTCCATGCCCCTATGTATTTTATAAGCTCCTAGGACTGTAAAATTTGTGTTTGTATAAATTAGAAGTACTGATGTTTATCCCCTGTTTTGAAACTCCCAGGCCAGTTTGGGTGTATTGGCATTTAATGAGGAGGAATCTAGAGGCATTAGTGGGTGTCTAATTTGTGAAAAAATTGGTAACCGAAACAGAAACAATATTGAAATCTGCGCTCCAAATACTGTATAACTGTAAAACCTTAGCATAATTCCCTGTTTGTGAAACAGAGTGGCACAAAAAACAGGCGTTTCTGTAGAAGTGTGTCAGGTGAAAGTTGTGCAAGTGTGTATACTTCTCCACAGTTTTGTACAGTGATCTGGTTCTGTGTTAATATTGAATCAAGTGGGATGACAGTGTAGGGTTAAGAGCACCTTTAATGTACTCTGCAGCTAGCATACTGTACCATCATTCTGTCAAGTAGTGCTTGACCTAATCAAACACAATCTAACAGGACCTGCCATAATCATACACACAGTGGTTCAGTTGCAATTTTTGCATTCTGTTAAGATGCAGGTACATCCATTATTGCTGGCATGAAAATTTACGCACAGTTGCAGAATTGTACATATGCATCTCTTAACAGATTACTGTTGTGCGTGATACTCTGCGTAAGCAATAGAGTGTAGGGAAAACAAGCCTGTGAGCCACAACTGGAAAAAGGCAGTGGTGGGCTTGACTTGAACCAATAGGTTGGAAACTGGGCTATAAAACTCCATCTAACTGAACAGATTACTTCACATCGTAGACATGTGTAATACCTAGTACCTCTTACTACATCTAAGTATTCCTTAAATACTGTAAATATTTATCAAATTCCTTTGTGTCTTTATCTATATCGTTTGATTAAACTAATCTGTCTCTGTTTTCCTGAACATTTCAAGAACCAAAAATGCTTGACACTTGAGCAGCTACTGTCATGCAGCGTAAAGGGGGGGGGGGACAGGGTCATTTGATTTAAATCACCTTGATTAAAATTGTGATTGAAAAAAATGATTTAAATCAATTTATTTGATTTAAGTCACTGATTTAAATCATGATTTTTAAAAAAAAAAAATTCAAAAAAATCAACATCCCCGGAAGGGGGGGGGGACATGAGGTTTAGTATGCTGTTCCTAAATTGTTGCCTAGTACTTGTATGGGGGGTGTTTATCAACTAAGCTTAAATGTTCTAAATGGTGATTTTTCAATTGCTTGATCCTGTTGAGGTAGAGGAGGGGGCCGTTTCCCCTTCATTATGCTTACTATGCCAATACACCCAGACTAGCCTGGGAAACAATTCCAAATCTTGCTTTTGTGACCTCTTTTAAGTTCTCTGCATAGGCCTAGAAGTTTCAGACCTACAAGTTGCAGTCAATTGTGGATCATATCTGTAAAAGCTGATAAAGTGTTATCTCTACAGGCATATTGTGTAACAGGGAACAACTACTGTACTGGCACTTGAAGTAGAACTACTGATACAGAAGGTGTTCAGCCACCATTAGAGCTGCTTCAAGTTGTCTAAGATACAGAAGGGGTACTTCTAGGTTGAACAGTCACTGCAGAGTTTTACAGTAGCTAGACAGTAATTTTTGGCCTTAAAAAGTTCATCAAAATTAATTGGGCGAGTGAGCTGTAGTCTCTCTGTCTCCTCCGGTCTGATGACTTTGGTCACGTTTAAGGCTTTTAACAGCTAATCAGGAAATATGAGCATTGGCCCCAAATATCTCGGACACCTAAACAATTTCTTCTCACAAAAGTTCTGGAAACTGAAATGTCAGGGACCTTTTGGGTGTAGCATGTGTACTAATTTGGTAATTGTTGAAAGAATCGCCCAGAGCCAAAATTATTTTTGATATGTTAAAGGATATTCTTAGCACTCTGGTGAAAGTTTCATTCCTTCCCCATGTTCAGTTCTGCAGATATTGACATTTGAAGTTGCCAAATTTTCTATAAAAAGTGAACTTAAAGCAAACAGGTGTGATGTCATTGATTCACATTGTGGCCAATGTTTTTTTAATTGTTTCAATTGATTAGGGGTGCTATTTAGCCCCTAAGGCATATTAAGTGTTTAAAATTCCATTGCTTTGGAGGCACCTATGTATCAAGTTCAGTTGCATAAAATTGGTGGAAAATTATAAATGAAAACAAACCGTTGGCCAACAGTGTGAATCCATGACATATCACATCAGCTTGCTTCAAGTTTATTCTATGTAGAAAATTTGGCACATTCAGCCGCTATTATCTTGAGAACCGAACATGGGAAATGGATAAAAATTTCACCAGTATGCTTAGAATATATCTCCCTTTAACATATCAAAAACAAATTTGCAAATTTGGACCATTCTTTCAATGGCATGAGACACGGTAAAATATGTGTGTTATTTACACATGCGTTCAAGGTTAGTTTTTGTTATCAAACTGTTGCTCTCAAAAAATGAAAGAAAAAAAAAGAAGAATAATGCACATTGAAGAATACTGTATTAGGAATTCTTTATTCCTTGTATAGTGTGTGGATGATACTGTTGTTTATGTTCAAGGCTATAAAATTGACATTTTTGTCTGTGGAATATGGATGTTGTATAAAGGTATATCAGTTTGTAGAAAGTTCAATCTGTAAACTCACCTGTAGAAATGAAAGCTTTAAGTGTAAGAGTTTTGTGTTTGTTAGGTACCCCTCTCTACCTGTGCTGGTGGAGTACCATTGCCATGTGCATTTGCAGCAATCTATTCCATAAAGACAAATGCAGAGAGGGCTTTCAGTAAAGCAGCTCCTCTCTGACTCACATCATCTGACTGCCTTCTTGGTGCAGGCTTCTCCATCCCCCCTCCCTCCCGACAGCCTGTGGCAAGTAAGAACTAGTTGCAACGCTAGTGCTCTGCTCAATGTCAATTAAGTACCCTAGCAAATTTTTATCCTCCAAAAAACTGTTCTAAACGTGGACCAGTAGATAGAGGACTGTACATACCACTAAGTCTTCTACATCTTTCCCTCATGGGCAAGTGATTAAAAAGAATTTATTGAAGCCCTGCTGTCAACATGTACAATATAAGCTCACTCTCATTATTTCTTTATAAAATATTTCTGTTGTAAGAGGAAGCTGGTAGGATAAAAGGGGCAGTTGTGGTGAAATTGTGTGAGTCAGTGCAGCTAGTGTGGGTCACATATTTTCACAAGTTTGTAACACTAAGTCCATGTTGCTGTATAGTAAGACTGTGCTACGTACACTGCATTAGAATGAGGATTAAGTCTTGCTTACTTGCATAAAGGTTTGTATTTGCTGTGACATTTTGCTCATTTTTTTCTGCTTTTGATTTACTTCGTGAATTGTTGTGTTCCTTGTAGTGGTACAATGCGGCATTTAACAAAGTACAACACTATCTGGGTTTAATTCATTCTATCATCATGCACTGTATACTGTACATTATGCACTTACATACATGGGACAAATTGTTCTTAATATTTTATGATGGTTTTTCAGTAATTTTATACTTAAAATGAATGGTAAGTTGATGTCTTGAACAGTAGTAGCTTGTAAGGTTAATTGTCACATTGTTGGTGAATGAAGTTCAGGTATTCTGATCCCGTCAAGGGAATTAGACGCATTTACCTCAATTTGACGTAAGAATTATTCATAGGGTTTTTACGTAAGTATCAACTTGTCATAAATTAAAATTACTAATAATGCATTTTTGACTTCATATTTAATAAATTTATATTCTCACTGAAACAGAGTGAATATTTGCTTTTATATTTTTCCCATGATGCATCAAACCTGGTTTGTATTCAACAAGCATACAGTACTAATTACAAACAAGGGTACAGCAAAGAGATGTTTCCCAATTTTGCTCTAGCTACCTAGAGCAATTTATAAAATTTTGTTTTTTTCACCATTCATTTCCATAGTTCTATCATATTAAAACAAACACATCTGCACGCCATTCACAAAGTCCATTCACAAAGTCCATTCACAGTCTTCATAAACCAGTGCCCATGGTAATGATTGCTGTAGTATCCTTGAAACTTGTGTTGCATAGCACATTAACTTGTTTAATTGTACAGTCACAGAATTTAAGACTATACTACATTTACACACTGTTTGCATTAGAATCACACAACTATGCATAGTATACAGCTCGTAGATTCTGTACATAATGTGCAATTAACTCAGTGTTGCTTAAATGTACATATTCAGTGAACAATACATATGCAGTGATCGGAACATATTCAGTGAATATGTACAACTTGTTTTCAACTGTTTGTTGGGCTGTGTGAGAAGGATCCAGGTATTTTTGCACTAAACTACTGATGAAACTCAGGACCACAAGGATTGTAACTGGGATCTGAATAAACTGTTTGGTTGGAAAGGTTTGTAAAAAATGTAGTATAAAAACAAGTCAAAATCACCTTAAAATGTGTTAAAAAATGTACTATTCATGGGTTTGAGGCAATAACGTTTGCACAGTATGCAACAGTATGAGGGAAAGGAACATATGGGATCAAACAGTGACAAACATGGCTTGATACTGGTCATTATTATTCCTCTAATTTTTTTTTTTTTTTTTGTGTATGTGTGTATAAAACATTTAAATAAGGCAACTAACGCACACCACATGCATATAATAATGGTCTTTGATCAAATAATATCACTTAGATGCATCCAAAAACCTAACATTTTTTTTTCAGGGTAGAAATGGGATAAGGATTGTGGAAGAACTGATGTTGTATAAACATTACTTTATTAGAGAGGGTTGTGTCATATTGTGAGCAACTGAATAAGTTTGAGATCAAGCAATGTGTCAAATTTGCTCAAATTATGAGATCATGAGACTTCAGATCTTAAAAACAATTCTCACAGTGTCATTCATTCCCCCTGTTATAAAAATATCACGTTGTGATTGCCATTGAAATTCATCTAGCTATATAGGGCTATTGAATATAGTGAGCTGTATGCTACTGTAGTTCATCAAATCATTATGGATTATAGCATTTTTCTTTCAATATTTTATATGAATAGTTTTTAAGAAGTTGCAGTGAACTTGTTTTCAATTAATCTTATGGGAGTTGGTCAAGCACTGATTGAGACCATAATTTAATGCTCATCAGATTTTGTCAAATCCATGAGCAGCACTTGTGGAGGGGGACTCAGTGGCAGCCAGCAAATAGTTATGCTCCTCCCTTCATGCCTATACTGAACATAATTTGTTACTTCATGAT
Organism: Holothuria scabra; assembly: GCA_037179385.1. NCBI lineage: Eukaryota > Metazoa > Echinodermata > Holothuroidea > Aspidochirotida > Holothuriidae > Holothuria > Holothuria scabra. Next base: position 54,258,460 of record CM074184.1, read on the forward strand.
CTTTTAAAAGCAACTGTTTCTAATTAATTCTTTAGACAAAATTTTGCAAGGAAATAAATACTTGCTGGCTCAAAAGGCTTGCATTTTTAACCAAGCTTCAGGTCATTCTAATTTAAAGCTTGCTTTGTTCAGTCTCAGTTATTTAAAGTTCAAAGGTTTTGACTTTCTGTAATTTGCAGTTTACTTTGCCTGCTATTTTGAAAATGATAACCTTTATTAATTTGGATGTTGTAAGCTTACAGTGATTTCTTTTGTTTTCCCCCCTTTCTTTTGTCCCTTTACCTTTCTTTTTGTTTCTACATCATCTCCTATCCCTATCTTCTTCATGCATCATCAACCTTTTTGCACTCATTTCTCTCACCATCCTCGTGCTTTTGCTTCATAAATGTCACCCTATCTACACTTACCCATGGATGTGCTTCGCCGTTGCTTGGCTGTCATCTTCACCTGAAACCCACACTTGATTGATCACTGCCTGATGATGGGATGATTTCACGTCCTTGCTTCAATCATTTATTCCTGGTGTGCACTAATGCAGCGTCGGGGTCTGGAATGACCCGTGGTAATGCCAGATACAGAGGTATACTTGAAATTCATTGCATGCTTAATTTTCCCACTTGTTTTTATGTTTCAATTTTGTTTGTAATTTTTTAGCTTCTGCCTACCCAAAGGTTGTTTTCTTTAATTTAAAAGGAAAATGCAAGAAATTAAGATTTCTTATCCCTCCTCCCCCCTCACACTTTAACTTCTTTGTGTTTCCCTTCTTGCCCTTTCCCAACTCTTAGTGGTGTACCTTTGTATATAAACAATGGACAGCTCCTTAAACTTAAAAAAAAAATATATTTTTTCAGTTGGTGCTACCCGTGGTATGGTCAAGTGGTTAGCATTCAACATGTAGCTAGAAGGTCTGGAGTTTGGCATCTGGCTGGGTCATAGTGACGACTTTACAAATGGAACCTAAGTACTACCGTTGTGCTTGGTTCTCAGTGTGTGCAATGGAGTGAGGTAGGACAAGCCAGTGAGCCACAACTGGAAAAAAAGGTGTGGTCTGCCTGACTTATTAAATCAATTGGTTGAAAACTGAGCTGCAAAGCCTCATCTGACTGACAAAAAGGATATAGTGAGATTCCTCAGGCTCTTACCCTGTAGATAGCATTTATTTGCTACCATATGACTTCAAGAATTAAAAATGTCATACAACCTGTCTGATGAACAAATGGAAAAAAAGAAATGTCACAATTTTCATCATTATTTATTTATTAAACCAAAAGTTCATTCAACATGATTAAACATTGTAATTTTTTATCCTTTGATGAAAAGGGTTGGAAGGCTTGTAGAAGGAGCTCAAGGGGTTTCGAGTTTTCAAGGGAACGTAGACATACCTTGCATTCTGTTTTGGAGTATTATCCAAGCAGATGTAAAAAAATTGAGCTTAAGATTTATTTGATGTCCAAAGTTTCTGTGCTTTGTTAGCATTGGAATCTTTTCCAAAAGTGTTTGATAACAAAATCATTAAGTTTAAATTTTACACCCTTTTCAAGTAGTATGACATGGTACATATTATTGTTGTAAGATTCACTGTAAAGGTTTTTAAAGGTCCTGGAAAACTTGAAAAGACTTGGAATTATTCTTTAGCATTTTATAGATCTCATGAATTGGGCAGTCCTCTTCCATAATAAAGTTACAGAATGTCACAAAATTGTCATGTAGGTTTGATTTTACTACCCCCTCCCCCCCCCCAAAAAAAAAAGAGTGATGGTATCATGTCCCATGTTGCTAATAATTATTCTTTGAAGACGTCTAGGAATGGTGGCATAATTTTGTAGGGGATGGTATTAAAATCCTTCTTATGATTGATTGGAATGTGTGAGGGGGGAAGATGGTGACACTATAAAACATTGTTATGTTTGGAACACCAGTTATATCCACACAGGGAATTTCACCAGATACTAGCTACCAGAGGAGGAAATGTCTTGTCCCATTGGCCTGCTTGATGTATCACTCAGACTGACCTAGGGGATACAATATTATCACTGGGAATTTTAGTAAAGCTGTCACAATGTTTTGTTATGTTATAAATTAGTCTCTCGTGTGTTGTGAATGTTGAATTATTGTAACTATCACAGTAATTCTAGGCAAAGATGACAGTGGTAGGATTTGGGATGAATGTTACTGAATACTTTTTTCACATGGCTTGAGAAGCAGGCCCTAAAGGTAATGAACATTTGAAAACATTCCTCATAAAATTCTGTTATAGAGTATGTCACAACATAGCAGTTTTTCCTTCCTTCAAGCTACACGTATTTATGAAATTTTAGTTGGTGTATGGTTGGGGACAGTGGTTAGCAGATCAATTGAAGTACTGGAAGAACAGCATAACGCCTTGCAGGAAAAATTCAATTTTAAACCGAATAAAATTTAAACAAAAACATTTAAAGTGTCAGTTAAATAAAAAACAAGAAGTATTCAATTGTGATGCTAGGGCACAAATTCTAACTGTTTGTCCACTAACAGAGATTTATTTATTTTGTTAACAAATAAAACTGGATTCGCAATCTGTCAAGATGGTTAATGATAGTTAACTGCAAACTTCTATAGCAGCAAGATCCCTGTAATTAATGAGCTTTCACATCACTGCAAAACAGCTTTTGTGATTCAGAAGAGTTTTTCAAATGATAGTTACCATGGAGACCAACTCAAAGATTAATTTATTTCACAAACTTGTAGCTGAGAAAGCCTATTAGAACAAATCCTCTGACAGCAACAGTGTGTATAGGTCTCATTTGTAGGAAAATCAATTAACATACCATACAACTGGATACTGTAGCACAATAGAGTGAGTCAAGGTTGCCTGCATACAATTATTGAAGGATTATTAGTACTAGTGAAATATTAAACTATATTAAAGGGGCTCATTGAGTTGGTTCATGAAATTCAACAAAATTTTCTAAACACGTAAAATTTTCTTCACATAGCAATGTTAAATGTTCAAACTTAGATGATCCCCATATCCTACATACAAAAACTGTTTTATGAGTGTACTTTACGGTTCTATTCTGTTTTTGAAAATTTTTCAAATTATGCACAAAACCGTTAGAAGTCAGGACACAAAAAATTCAAAATTTTAACTTTTTCCGTACCTATTGCATATGATCCTTGAACCTTGACTTATGAGGCTAACTTCAAGCATTGTCATGTGGTAATGTCCCTTTAGCACTCTTATTAAGCTATGGATATCAACTCAATGAGCCTCTTTAAATTGTATCCCTGCCAGCTACTCATCTTGCTTATTATTATTGCGAGTGGACCATGCCACACACCCATGGTATCTTATTCCTGAAAGGTGGTAGTTAATTGTTGAAAATGCTACAATCTTTTGCATTGTTAGTTCTGCCTTACTCGTCTGAAATGTCTCCTTGAAACAACAAGAAGAAAAGGCGCATTATAACTATAAAATGGTTATGTAATGGTACAAAACCAAACCGAACCTTCTGTTCAAAACCCGGAAAAAAAAAGTTAATACCAACACCATTCTGCTTCCCGGTCAAAATTCAATACTGGTTTTATTTTATTTTTTGGCTTTTTACAAAATAATGTCCAGGTAGTTTCTGTCTGTTATGATGTATATTATTACCATCTCTACTACTCATGATGTAAATATGTCACATGACCCCAATTCATGCCCCATTTTGTTTGTTACTGTTTGTAGGATAGTATCTTAATGTATATTTTTTAATGTATCCATAACAATTGATTGGTTCCTGATAGATACTGTAGCCTAGACAAACCCCAATAAACCCCTTAAAGTACATTAGTTGTGGCTAATTGTGGTAATTAATGATTGTTTTGTCTGAGTCAAGACATTCAAAATGTTGGACTTGTTATTACCATGGCAACAAGTCTGTAAAGTTCTCTTTGGGTATTTATGTTAACCGTTGTATATGATTGGAAGTGATGATAGTATGTGTGCATGTATGAATTGCAGATCTCAAAGTCAGTGGGAAGCATTGTTTATACAGTAGTAGGAAACTATCAAACATCGGCATGTTGAATAATGTTTGTTGCAGAGTAGGGATTTTACAAGTCTTTAAAAATTTATGGAAGATAGAATGTTAAGAGTAGTCACAAGGTGGCAATTGTTGTGATTGAGGGTTTAAAAAAGCAGGCATGTTGAAAATTCAACCATGTTGATAGTGTGAGGAACATGCTGTTACAGCTTTTAAAGGCATATTTTCATCATTCCAAACAGTTCCAATTCTCCCAACCTACTTACTTCTAGCCCCTCCCACATTTATCTAAAACTCATCTTTATCCAGACACAATCCTAGTTTCTTGCTTCATGGCTTGTCCCAGTGGCCATACAAGTCCATAATGTGTAATCAAGACACTCTCAGTGCCCATGCTGTGTAATTTAGCTATGATGCATTGTTTGAATGTGTTGCCAATCAAAGAGCTGTACCAATTGAGAGTTTTGATATATGTATACTGAAACTGCAGTTTAGGGTGACGAATGACTGCCTTTAATCTGTAGTGCTTTGCATTGTGGGTTCATTCGTAATAGCAGCAAATGCATGAAACTATGTTGATGCGGCCAGTAAGCTTTTTGTCTAGGCTAGCATCACTTGTGATATTTTGTGAATTATTTCACTTTTTGATATCTGTGACTTGGTTGTTTATGGCATGATGGGAAAGGGTAATACCCTTTGACAAAAAGAAAATTTATTAGTAAAATCTGTGGTGGAAGTTAATGTATTCATAAAGTTGAAGTTTTATGAAAGTTGCTTTTAATCAGGGAATAGCTACCAACTCCCATGAACAAATTATGGTGAGTTCAGGAACTCTCTCTGCATGGTTTCATGTTTTTATTAAAGTTAGAACAAGTGTAGGACTTTGAGTACAATGTATACAGTGTACATTGAAGGGCAAGAACAGTTCTCCGAAACTTATTTTGAAGTAGTCACCAAATTTCACATTTTATCTTTGGTCTTCAATATTTTATATTCAAGGCAAGTAAGCCGTTCCACTTAGAAAATGTAACCATAATTAGGACAAACAAAATATCACATGGTTCTCAAGACCCATTCATGGTTCATGAAATAGGACAGTCTATTATAATAATTCAAGATGGGGATGACTGCACTTCCTCTTTAAGTACTCAAAGTGTGATGAGATTTCAAATCACCAACATCTATTTTCTAAATTTAGTCTTGTACTTAAAACTATTTATGTGATCCTTAAAATAAAAATTGTGCAGGATTCAGTGCACCTGCTTTGGTATGCTAATTGCTAATTGCCACATGATTTGTCTCATGTGATTTTATATACAAGTATATTGAATGTTATTGTCAACACTATTCTTGTTTACTAATTTCACCAAAAATTTTATTTGCTGTGAATCAGTCATTTATTCTTGTTTGATTGTGATATCTCAGACTCTCAGTGTTAAACAGATTCTCATTTCATTAATTTACATAATTTTTTCTTTAAAAATCAAGAGCATATTTCTGAATTCTTACAAGCAGCTCTTTACTATTTCTTACTTTAATTTTCATCCAAAAGAACTCAGTGCCTACTCCAATCTCACTTCAAGCCAACTCACAAAGAAAGCTGTGGCAGATTTCATGAAAGAAGTTGGAAAGCACCCTGACTTAGATGAAGAAACCATCGCAAAATTAATCGCTCTTGAGGCAGCACAGCATGAACACCATTCTAGAGCTTGGTACCGTGTGAATGCCACTAGAGGACTCACTGGGGGCTCCAAGGTCCAACCCTCTGTTGATGCACATATTCTGGAGGTGAAACTTGCATGTTATTTATGATATTTACAAAATTGGAAGCTGTTTTAAACATCAGAAATAATGTACTGAAATATTTATTGTACTAGCAAAACTCTGAAGATGGTTGCTACCCAGTAGCAGTAGGGTGGCCAGGGGGTTGGGGGGAGGGTTTGGGCCACCTAAAATGGCAGTTTTTCTCTCTATACTTAGACTTTTTATGTTGTGCCCCAAACCCACCCATAACACCAACCCCCTGCCCTGCCCCTTCTAATATAATTCATTTCTGGATAGGTTTCAGGCTCCTTGGTGCATTATGATGTTGTGTAGTGCATCCAATGTTGAAGATGTATTCATTCATACTTAAATGGTCAGATCTAGGTATAGTATTTCAAACTGCAATTTCATGGTGTGAGGTTGTTCTAGCTAGGGTTGGAAGGAAACATTAATAGCGTGACACTGGTCCTGTTATGAAGTTATAAGAACACATTGCAAAATGTTATGACACAGCTGCCATCATTTGTCAAAACTTTACACACTGTGTATGATTGATGTTTGTTTGATTAATGTCACATGGGAACTTTATGCAAACTGTAGTCAACAACTGAAACTGGCCTTTATACATATGTACTGTATGTAGCATATTGATAGTGACACACACACACACACACATGCAAATCCCTAGATATTAAAACCATGTGTTGTAACATAGAAATGACACGCATTATTAGGTATAGAGGGTTTACTAATTAAGTGTTGCATGGGAATAGAAATAACTATAAGATTTGTTTATGTCAGAATATTGCATACTGTAGGGTTGAGAACATGTGACAGCAATATTAGATACAGATATAGCAAGAAAAATCAACAGATGTACTGAGATGTACTGCACCAACAGGGGGCTCCTCCTCCTTTCTGGGGTCGCACAATATGACCCCAATTTTCACTGATCCGGAGCCCCCCTCCCCCTCCCCTGACTCATCTCCCGAAGTACAGTGGCCTGGAAAGAATTTTCTAGACAAAGTGATTCACAAATAATCCTCCAAACAGGTTACACCATTTCCAAATTTGTCTGTGTTAAACTATATAAGTCATGTATTCATGCCGTTGAGTTTTTCATACATGGCAAGCTTGTTTTGTGGCTATTGCTGCCGACGGCCCATTAGCCTCAGAGTAAAACTGCCACACTCCGTGCTGTCATCTCACAAAGGCTTTTAATTTAGCTGCTTGCATATGCCATTATTGCCATGAAAACCTCTAAAGCAAGCCAGCAGCACTGACAATTAGGTACTGATTATTGCCTACTTTTGAAAACATCATTACTTGGATGGATTCCATGTTACACCTTTATGTAAAACTTCACTTCAAGGACATTTGCACCAGTTGCTCCATCATATATATGGCAACAACAGGATGGAGTTTTATGGCTCAGTTTCTATCCACTTGACAAAGGAATAGACAAATACATTAAAATAATTTGGATGATGGTAACCAGAGTACACCTATCCTGAGGCTTAATTTTTGACCCAGAAATGTGCCAAAAGCTTGGAGCCTCCGGGTACTTCACCCCCTGGACCCTCATCAGGGACCTAAGGCACCTAGGGACCCCATCTGCATAGACTCACCCTTTGCACAAAATGGTTTGCCTCCCCAACAGTTTTTTTATGCTCTCCAGGCCTCCATTTTCCCCTTCCCCACTTTTAAAATCTGGTGACTGTCACTGCGAGCTTGTCAAAAGAGCAGAGTAGTAAAGATGGAGAACTTGAACAGTACTTGGAACTCAGATCTTGATCTAGTTGACACTGTAGACTTACAAAACATTTGTCTTGTGTTGTTAAGTGGGAAATACTCTCGCCCCAACTTGGTTGAATTGGTGTATTAGACTGTCCTGTTTCATGATTGGTTTTTAAGAGTCATGTGACTATATGTTTTTTCTCCTCAAATGTGAAATTCACCAGGAGTAACTGTTTGGTTTGCCTTGAATATGCAACATCAAAGTCTTGAAATATACTTAAAAATGAAATTAAAAGAATGATAGCAAAATAACCAACAGTTGCTTCGGGCGGGACGGGGCAATAGCTCTTGCTATTCAAATGCCATCTATAATAACTAAGTAATGACAAACAGGCAAAGATTGCTTGGAATACAGTTATCAGAATAAGAAGGTAAACAATGAGGTGATACCGGTGTGATAGGAGTATGGAATGCTCTGATGAGATTAATAGATGTTTCATTTTTCAACCAGTTTATTGTTTTGAATACTACAGTAGCATGGGTCTGCATGTCTAGCTAGAAATTTCTGAGATGTAAGTCAATGAATTTACAAGTAAAAGGGGTTAACTGTGCCCCAGTGACAAACCAGAAAAACATTTAGTCTTCAATATCTGTCTGTGTTGTCACTTGATCATAGCTTGTAATCATAAATCCTGAGTTGGGTTATAAATGTTGAAAGGTTGGAAATTTAGAGATGGAAGTTAATGTGACCCCTTCCAAATAAATTTCACCTTTGATATTTACCTGTCTATGGCTTTCATTTCATAGTCTGTTTATCAATAGATAATAACTGCATGAAATAAAAAGTTGCTTAGTGAAGGAGAGAACATCAAATGTCACTTGCATGTACAGAGCAGCACAGTACAGTCATTAGTATGTTGCTGTAGACAATATCTAATATGTAGCGTTCACATCCTAAATAATTGTGCACAAATACGAAGACTGGGTTTAACCATTCACACCAACACAATGTGTTGTATTGTCAGCCAGGCAGTTAAGCAAAAAATCCTCTGGAAAGTTAAAATGTGTACAGTTCAAGTCCTCTCCTTAAGTCACCTCTTTTTTACGGGCAGAGAAAATTCTTCGGATGCAATCAGGGGGGTGGGAAGGGGTTTGCAAGAAAATGTGACAAGGGAAGGAAAAGAAAGGGGAATAAAGAAGAAAAAGGAGCATTCAACTTATGCTTTGCTCCCTCCCATCAACATACCCTGGCGCTGCGCTGGAGGTAATTATTTACATGCCCCAGACTGCAAGGCCGGGGACATTAAGGTATGAGGGACATTCAAAAATTTCTTTTTACAGCCTTTATCCTTACTAATGTAGCTCTGTGAAAAAGTTACACCAATATAGCACACAACCAAATACATTATTGTTATCAAATTTATTCAATTAATCAGATAGTTTTCAAATTGAATTTTTCCTAGTTCATTCTCTAAATTTTCATGTGGAATCACTATTGTAACTATTATTCATAACTGAATGTTGAGCATCTGTCATTTAAAAGAATTAGCAGACTTTATCAGTATTTTGCAATTTCACATTTATCTGTTACAATGTATTTATCTTTCCTTTTTAGCTCTATCAAAAAATAAAGAACAATGAATTGGCACCAGTGCGACCTGGGACTGACCTCTCCAAGGATGGTAGCCTTGCTGTAGTAGAGTTTGTCACTGCCTCTGTAGCAGTCTTTGAGAATGAGAAGAAAGTGCGTGTGGAGGTTCTGCGGTATGGTTTGGAAAGCAACCAGGTTCAAGTCAAGTAAGTTTGGAAGAAATTTATGTTGTTATCAACTCATTACCACACTTCACCATTGCCTCCCCCTTCCCTGCCCCAGGAATGCCCGCTCCCAGAAATTCCCCCTCTAAAAATTTCTGACATGACTCCTGCCTTGCTATCGTTTTAGTGGGAAAAAAACCCACATTTTACCTTTTTATTGTCACCTTTCCTTTTTTAGGTAGATTTACCCAATTGTAACTTAGTCTAACATGGTTACACTAAATAACACATTTGTGTTGATGTGTCTTTAAGCCCCATCTTACTAACTAGCTAACTAAGTAACGTGGGTAAGGGAGAGGTAAGAGCAGGTCAATCATTTGTGGACTAGATTTGTAGATCCTGGGAAGAGCAGTTGAAACTAATTTTCCTCCCTTGTCACTACTTCCCCCACCCCCATTAACCCTTCAGTTGTTTTCTTAGATCCACCAACAAAGCAGTGTAGTCTTGTTATAAGCAGGTACCACTATCCATGCTAGTGCCTTAATAACACTGGAAAATTGCTTCCCTTGGTAAACAACTTCACCCTGTACTCCTTGTTTGAAATACCAATCCTTGTACAGTTTAATAATTAATGGAATAAATGGCAGCTAGGCAGCTTGATCTCAATCTTACAAAATTAGGTATAAAGACAGCAAACTTTACTTTGTGGTAGGTACAAGTTTAATTAATGATGATAATTCGATAGGGTTGTTTATTTTCAGATGAGTGGCCAGTACTGTAGGCCTATTTTATTTATGCAGTACTTGGTCCTTCAATTTGAAAGGATCTAGTATTTTATTTATGCACCATTTGGTCTTTCAGTTCGAAAGTTGCAAAGAATATTCAAACAATTATGTCTTCTTTTTCTGTGGTCTCATACACCCTGCACTTGAAGTAATACTGGTTAGCTTGAGTCACATCATCAGCATTCACATGGTTTTAAACACTGTGTTTGTGGTAATCAATCAAGTTAGAAAGATGTTTTATGTAGCTGATGACCTGAACTCTGTAACATTTTACAATAATTGGTATGTGATTCATTTGATCTCATTACTATGTTAGCATAACCCAATCAACTGAACTCGGTGTACATGATAGTCTATTTTGCTCCTCTCTACCTCCTATTGACCTTTGTATATCTTTATTGCCCGCAATAACTGTCTGACAAAAACCTAATAACACCGTGGTAACCCCTACCTAATGAGGGGGGGCTATACCCTGGCTACTTCCTTCTACATTTTGGCCGACCCGTGGGAACCAGACCAGAAAACACGGTGGTGGCTTGCAGTTTTGCCTTACTGTAAACATGGGGTAACAGCAAGTGTCACAGGGTATGTGAGACCAAGCCTCTAGTTTCTGAAGTAGTTCATGGGCAATTGTCAAAGGAGATACTACTGTTAGTAAAATGAAATAAATAGCAGCACGCTGTTTTGTCTCATTACAAAAAAAGCCCGTGAACATTCATTCATATATGGACAGTGTCTTTATTTTCTGGGAGTAACCCACATCACAATGGATGAAGGTTAGGAATTTCAAATTTTCCAAGATTTATGAAGAATTATATCAAATAACTTGGAAAAGCTAAATTAAAATGATCAAGGCAAAGACTCTGTTCTGTGGTTTTTAGAAAATATTTTAAAACGATGGTACTTTTCCAAACACAGAGTTAGACCATTCCTCTGGTCAAACTTTTGTCCAATTTGAACCAGAATCAAAGGACAACTCTGATTTGCCATGGTAGGGACCATTGACATCTGAAGCACGGAAACTTCTGGATTGTGACTGTTCACGATTGCTTGATTTGGAATCTTTAATCCAGAAAAGAAAGAAAACAAAAACAGTAACTTTGTGTGAAGTGAATTGTAACTGAGCAGCAGATTCATTGGTGCTATTGTTTTGCTGCGTATATTTTTTTAGGATAGTTTGGACTTGTTGCAAGTCATCAGTTGGTTATGTTCTTATAATTAAAAGAAAAAAAAAAAAGTCAGTTGGTTGGCTATTTTCACCTTAATCATTTTCTTACATTAAGGTATGAAACAGTTGATGGTACTGCTGAAGCAAACAGTGACTATATTCCTGTCAAAGGTACTCTAGTCTTTGAAGCAGGGGAGACCTCTAAATACATTGATATCGAGATCATCGATGATTATGAATGGGAACCTGATGAGACATTCTTTGTCAAAATGTCTCTGGACACCAAGGAAAATACCATCATCGGACGAAAGACCATTTGTGAGGTGACCATCATTAATGACGATGGTAAGAACTTGATTCCAGTAGTAACAAGGATCACTGGCCGTGAAAATTGGGCCCTAATGGTTTAATTTTGATTGATTTCAACCATAGGAACTTTAACTGGAGGCAGATTGATTTTGTTCAAAGTTATCCTTTACAAAGGGTCTCCTTTCTCAATAAGGAAGCATTTATTACATTGTAGGGAAAACCACTGCAGTTATTTAGCTGTGTCACCAACCTTCCCTTATATTCAAACATGTTGATATTTTACTCTGTGGCATTTTAACTAGATTCTCTTAAAACTGGTTTCTCTTGTTTTGCAAACAGATCCAGGTAAACTGGAGTTTGCCAAGAACACTTACTTGGTGAAGGAGAGCATTGGTTCAGCCATCATTACCGTGAACCGTGTGGATGGGTCTGATGGCAAAATAGAGGTTAAATGGAGAACGAAGGATATCGAAGCTGTCAATGGGAGTGACTACATAGGAGGAGAGGGTGTTCTTGTCTTTGAACATGGAGAGCGAGAGAAGAATATTGAAATACCAATTATTGATGACCAGGAGTATGAGAAGGACGAAAGCTTTGAGATTGAACTTTACGAACCAAGTCCTGGAGCTGAACTTGGTAGACTGAAGAAGACTGTTGTCACTATTGTTAATGATGATGGTAATGCTTTAATTTACTGTACAAATTATTATCATAGGCTCTTATTCTGGCAAACAAAACCCTTTTAGAGGTGTTTCATTCCTTATTTAACAAGCAAGGATTCTATGCAGTGGTGATGTTATGCGTATGTGTGTGTGACACATCTGATTCCTCCTGAAAATCTTGGGCTTGGAGAAGGAAAGGAATCATTCCTTTGCCAAAAATAGGAGACACATTCCCATTGTGCTTTTAGGTTCCTTCCCTGAGAGGTGCAGATATTTTCACCCTTCACTTTTTGCAAACTACATCAAGTGGCCAGAGGGCCTTCGTCCTGCCGTCTGCTTCATGATGTTGCAATTTGTAAACATCTGGTCACAGCGTTAAATGTTGCAGAAATTGTAGTGATCATTCTTGTTAGTCAATGAAGAAACTTTTTTACATCCATCTCTATTGCTAGTTAGCAGGTGATTTAGTGATCATAAACTAATTTCAGTGTTTAGTGAATCCTACACATTCTGCCCTTGATTGTAAAGACAGTAATTTATGAAACACTGTCAATTTAAAAGAAAGAAAAAACAGAGACTGACATTTCAGTGGCAAAGAATCACTAACCATGAAAAAGTTAAGCAGAGACACTGCTGTTAGTTGTATATGCCGTAGGGTTTGATCAGGTTGGATGCTTTCATAAATGACCTAGTGATGAATTGTCTACTTGCTGTGAGGCAGGGGCAGTGGTGATAGGGGGGAAGGAGGGGTTAAACCCCCTCCCCCACCCAAGCTTGCAATGTAAAAAGCACCTAAAAAAGCAGTTTTTTTCTCTCAAACCTTAGACTTTTCCCTCGTGTCGTGCCCAACCCCTCCCCCCCTTATGACACAAACCTGGCTACGCTACTGGGCAGGGGGATGACATTCATGTTGCTTTCAAAAAGGAAAAATATGGAGGGGAAATGTAGTGAAAATCAAATTACGGGAAAGTGTAATGAACAGGTTTTAGGCAGCTTTCATAGGCTGGATTAGAAAATTATCTCTATTAACCAGCCTTTGTTTTTCTGTCCTTTGTCCTCACCTGCCCCTATAAAACACTGTAACTGTAACTGTTACTTCTGATTGAGGTGGAGTTTGTTCTAACAGGTGAGAGTTGAGGCTGCTTTCCTCTAATACAGGTAGACGTCAATAACTGTTGTTTGTTCATTGCAGATTATAGTGGTGTCCTAGACCGAGTGGTAGCCATCACTCACATCAACATCGATCGCCTAAGGATTGGTAATACCACCTATGCTGACCAGTTCCGTGATGCCTTGAACGTGAATGGGGGTGATGTTGAGAATGCATCTACTTTGGACTATGTTCTTCATTTTATCACCGTTTATTGGAAGGTAAGGGATGCTTGGATGGTTCTAGTTTAAATGGATGAAAAAAGGCTTTAGGGGGAAGTTGCCGGCAAAAATTTAAATTTCATATATGAGAGAGGAACCAAATCTACACAGTTTGGTGAAAGTTCAATTGAAATTGGACGTGTATTCCTCGAGATATCAGTAAATGAAGTTAGCAGATTTGTGTTCAAAAGTGAGTTTGAGGGCAGCAGAGCTTATATCACTTCCTCACATTGACAAGGAGTGCTTTGGTTCCCTTTGTTTTATCAGACTTTGGTGTTGACCTTGAAGTCAATGAGATCTCCCTGTCCAGATGCGAAGTTTGTTAAGTTCTCATGTCACTTATGCAATCACATTTTAATAATATGGGGTCGTTGAGAAAATTGCCTCTAAAGTTAAAAGAAAAACAAAAGACAGCACACTAATGTGGGGATGTGATGTCATATGTGCTTGCTTCAAGTTCACTTTTCATTGAAAATGTGAAACCTTTACATGCTTGTATCTTGAGAACCACACATCGGATTCCTATGCAAATTTTACCGAAATGCATAGAATAAGCACCCCTCTAACATACAAAATCCTGTTGTGACTTTAAACAAAGAGCTTAAATTGTGTCTTTTAAGTGTGTAGCACAAATAGAATAGGTTCCTTGTGGGTTGTCAATTTATCAGATATTGAACAGGTGTCTAGATTCTTACCTTGATTGTGAGAAAGTTTCATTGGAGGGTGCACGCTGAAGGGGTGAGAAAGTCTCATTGAAGGGTCTACCCTGAAGGGCTTAAAGGGACTATTCTCATCAATTGATGAATCCAAATTACCATCTTACATTTGATGAACCATTCATATTTCTAGCTGTACATGTAAACCCTATCATTACCTGTTCTCTTCTGCAGACCCTCTTTGCTTTGGTACCACCCCCAAATTTCCTGAATTCTGGAGGATGGATCTGTTTCGTTGTCTCCCTCATGTTTATTGCAGTTCTTACGGCAATCATTGGTGATTTGGCCTCCATTTTTGGCTGTCTTGTAAGGATTGAGGACAGTATTACAGCTATCACCTTGGTTGCTCTCGGTACCAGTCTGCCAGACACATTTGCAAGTAGAACAGCAGCCTTGAATGAGAAATATGCTGACAACTCTATTGGTAACATCACTGGCAGTAACTCCGTTAATGTTTTCCTTGGTTTGGGACTTCCCTGGTTGGTAGCTAGCCTCTACTGGGCTGCTAAGGTAAGTCAAAGTATGAACATGTATGGATGGGTGGTGTCTCAACTCAATGCCACTTTTCTTAGAGTCACAAATTTATGTAACTTATGAAATTTCTCTTCAAAAACACTCTTGTATCAAAACACTCTAAAAAATAAATATTTGTGTTTATAATATATTATAAAGATTGTATGTTTGTAATTTAAACATATAGTACAGCAAGGACTGCGGGTAAGGGGCCTGTGCAGGAATTCAAAGCTGGATTCCCCCAACTGTCAGGGATTTTAATGACTTTTTTTTTGGGGGGGGGAGCTTTTCTGTACTTCAGTTCTTGGCGACTGACTCACGACGGCATACTTGCGGTATCCTAATTTTCCAGGACAGTCTTTTGGGCTTCAATAACCATTTTTCTGTCCCCAGGGGGAGGGGGGTACTGGTGTGTGGGTAGGGTTGGAATGCTTGGTGTGTCTCTTTCAAACTTCTCCTCTTCCTTGCACTTGTAAATCCCCTGAGTGATTTCCCCCCGACGGACTTAGGAGGTGAGGGGGCATGTGCTCCCCCAGGCACCCATTTTAAACATGCTACTGTCGTGGAGAGGGGGTGGCTTTAGCAGCCTCACATTCCTGTTATACTGTTGAACATATTGGGCTGCTTTTGTGGTTAGCCCTCCCCCCGCCATCCCCCCCCCCCTCCCCCACTTAAAAATTTGCTCTGTGGCGCCTGTAGTATGTGTGACTATTTAAACCTCGTCTGTATGATTATCCATTCCAAAAATGAAATGTTTTGCATGGGTATATTGCAGTTATGATATCATTGAAACCAATGCAAAGAAGTAGAGCTTCAGAGTTACGGCTATACAGGCCACAAAACAAAGGAGTTGTCAAAGTCCAGAAGACAAGTACAGTAATGACCCACGGGTAACTGATGGACTACAACTCCATCTAATTTTTCTTCTGCTGGTATTCAAGGGGAAAACAAAAAAAATTGCTGGTTGCCGATTTTTTTTTATTTTTAATTTGTTTGCATTGTTTCAGTGTGGTTGTGTAGTTTCCTGTATTTCTATCCTTGCATGTTTGTGATGCACAAGGAAGCAGATCACTGAAATATGTAGATTTTTGATGGGTTCAGTAAACCACTTGTGCATTTATCAAATAGCCAATGGCAATTGCTTATCATGTGACATGTTTTGATACCCACTGTCTCTCCCGCCTTGCCAATCACCTTTGGCATCCATGACAGGAATTCCCCATTATCTAGTCTTACCCGATCTGCCAATGGCATCTCGGGTAAGAAGGATCAGGCCACATTATTGATTTGTTGGGGGAGGGCCTCCTGTTGGTCTAGCATAACTTTTAAGTGTGTCATGCATGGATAACTTTCAACAATACAAAGTTTCAGGAGTCAAGATGAGGTTGATGTCAGCCAGGAACTTGACTTACACAAAGTTAAGAGGATCAGTTGTGCTTTGAGTTTTTTTCTAAATTCTGTCTAATGAGCATTTCCTGTAATGTCAATGAATGTTATTAATATCTCTATGGACTTGCCATCTATATTTTAATTACTCTCTTTTTTTCTACAGGGTGACACATTTTCAGTACCTGCAGGGTCCCTAGCCTTCAGCGTGGCAGTTTTCACCATCTGTGCAGTCGTTTGTATCATTGTGCTCATGTTGAGGAGGACTCTAAAGGTCTTTGGTAATGCTGAACTGGGTGGTCCAGTTGTACCCAAGTATGTTTCAGCTGTTTTCCTCTGTCTGCTGTGGTTCATCTACATCCTCCTATCAATCTTCCAGGTTACATTTGGTTGGTTTGAATGATGAATATTCATCACATGACAGAGATTAGCATGAAACTAGCAAAGCATATGAATATTTAACACTTATGAATGGTTAGGGTTTGTTGGAATAGGGTTAAATTATAGACAAATTCGATTAATGAGTAATCAGTAATGGCTGACTAAAATCAGTCCATCACAATCTGTCCGGATTCGTGTATAGTTTCCCTTCTCCATATTATTGGTATTATAGAAGTAATATATCTACTGAATCTAGTGAATGGTTTCCATTTTAATCACAGTTAACAAGTATGAAATAGTTCAAAGAGTTGAATTTCCATAATTTTTCATAAAAAATTACTGCCAATTAATATACCTTTGACCTGGAAGGTATACAATGCAAACAAGTAAGTGAAGGTTGCGTTTTTTCTGCCACTTCACATTATATAAGTCATCGTAATTACTTAAAATATGCAAGAGATTAACGCACTTTTAAGCCATGATTGAAGCAAATTATTTCATTGTCCTGATCTTTTCTTAGTTCAAATAGTTTGTCATAGGTGTGTAAATATGACAGCTTCATACATACCCCTTTAACTACCACACATCAGGTAGCAACCATTCATGGGTGTGTGTGTGTATTCCCAGTAGAGACTGGAAATGGAACCTACTGCCGTTGTGCGTGATGCTTCCCACAAGCAATGGAGTAGGGAAAACAAGTCAGTGAGCCACAACTGGAAAAAAGGCTGTGGTTGGCTCGAATTGAACCAGTAGGTTGGAAACTGGGCCATAATACTCCATCTAAATAACTCAGTAGCCGTGGTCTGTGCCAGTTCAACTGCTTTGCAGGCATGGGGGTAGATGTAATGGGATTCAAATTAGGATGTGGAAACACAGATACATCTTTCTTACAAAAATAACTCCAAAGAATTGATTCCTGAACTGATGCTGCTCAGTGAGTAAGCAAAGCTCATATTGCAAAAGTTCTTCATAACTTCTGCTTCAGAAAACAGGAGATGATGAGCTAAATATGGTAACTTCTTGGATGAACAATATATGTTATGTCCTCACATAGCAAAGAGAGCTGTGTATGAACAGATAGTAACATTACTGTAGGATCTATTTGCTTTCAGCATGGAAGTCTAAGATATTACTTCCATGCTTTTAGGAAACACCGCTGCAATAGGACATGAATTGTAAACAAAGTGGACACTGACAACTTTTAGAAGAGGAGGTCAAAACAAAGTTACTTAAAGCTTCAGTACTGGCTTTTGCCTTGATGCTGTTGATATCTGAGGAGTTAGACCCAACATAACCATAGTCTGTACACTCATGTAGCTAAGCATAACATATATTGCCATTTTGATGTGGCACCTTCAGTGCAAATTCCAAAAAAATTGACGAGCAATTGCAGATGGTAAAAGTCTTTAGACATTTCTGACCCAAGACTGCATGAGATCTTCCCACACTTCTGGGTTTAGCTAACTAAAGGGTATGGAAATCTATTTCTTTTAAAAGATTTGACTGGCAAAGACAAGCAAAACCTGGCTTTACATGTAGTTTGTTGTATTTACTTTGCAGTTTGCTGAATATTCAGGTCGAGCAAATATCATGAAATTTTCTTTAATAAATGGAAGTATAGTATGCCTGTAAATAGCATGCCTTACAGTAGTAGAGTATTTCAGGCGAGAGCCCCCTTCAAACTTTGTATAAATCTTTTTATATACACCATCTCATGTAGAATGTTATCACAAGGGCGTAAGTGCAAGTGTAGATTTAAGGCGAGGAAAAGTAAGCTACAATACTTCCAAGTAAGTTTAATAAACTTTCAAACCACCATTTTGCACCATTAATTATATTCTTTTAATATTTGCATCCTATATTTTTTTGAATAGTCTTGTTCCTGCAAATGGGAGGTCTTTCTTGATATTTCTTTTACATTTTCTTTGTTTTTGCAAATTGCAAAATGCATGATACAGTAACTAATATTGACATTTTTGCATGTAATTATTTTGATTATTAAAACAGTAGTTTTTCTTTTCATATGGATTTCAATCAAACACTTCAACTGGTTGTGATTCAAAGTGAACCTTTCATAACCATCAGTCTGAAAATTCGTGGGCTTTGTGGCAATGACTGGGGTAGGGAGATGGTGGCTCACAAGAATTTTATGTTTGACTGCAGGCGACTAAATGCTCAGCAATATATGCTGATATTTCTGTCATCTTTTTCTGTAGTTCTTTTCAGATAATTTTAATTCATAGCCAAAAATGTTTTCAATATATATAACTGGAAATATTCAATTCCAACTGTTTACTGCCAGGTTTTTGTCCATGTATAAATATGTACTTCACATGTGTGATGTGAAGAAGTTTAAAGTAGATTATAGGTTGTAGATTTTAGATTCTTCCATCTAAATCCACAAAAACAGAGCTAAACTGTGATAACCTGTTATACTTTCCTTGTCATTGTAATACTTTCCTTGTCATTGCTGAAATGCAAATAAATATCTCTGAAATGGGTACTTTTGAAATTTCTTGTAAAAAATTTTAATTAAAAAGTTTAATTTCTGAGCATAGCATTTTTGTTCTAAGAAATATGATAAAATAGGTCATAACGGTAAAGTTATGTTTGTTTCTTTAATGCTCTCTGAGGGTACTGGCAGTTATGATGATTTGAGATGGATGAGGGAATAGGGGGGTAGGGGTAGTGGTTGGTATTCATATGTTTTCTTACCCCCATTTCACCCTTCGTGGTCTTCATCATCCGCAGAATCGGGAAGTTGATTTGGCCTCAACCTCGCAACATAATGTAAATAGTGTTGGAATGCTACATTGCTTCACAGACCAGTTTTACTGAATGAGTTTGCTTACACGTTTCGTTCGTTCTTGCCTGATCTTTTTTCTTGTTATCAGATTCCAAGGCGAACAATCATTTGTCGACCAAGTTATTTTGCCATTGTTTGTATGCAACTTTTATCTTTCAATTAAACCAGCAATATTTAATGTATTAGTTACTTGCACCCCCAAAAAGTTAGGCTGACTTTGCTACATGTTGGTTATCAACAGGTAGAAAGTGTGGGCTGTGGAACAGTATGGATATTTGGGGAGTTCTTTAAGTTATTTTTTTTTTGTTCCATTTCTGCTGTTCCTATCTCTCTTAGTTGCATTCTACATCTTTCTCCATGGTCAATCCCATTGTAAAGGTTTCATAAGAATGGAACTGATTGTTGTGTGGTATGTGAACGTAAGTTTGCCCATGAGTTCAAATGTCTTTCACAGGAGATTACAAAGAGGTGATATTTTCTCATTTAAGGTCCCAGAGAGAAGGTACCTCATTCAGGGAATCATGTGAAATTCATATTTTTAAACTATGATGAAAATTGCTTTGTGTAGGTAGAGATTTCCTACAAGCACCATTCCCTTTGAGTGATACAATTTTCCAGTTGTAGTTTCCCCACTGGGAAAAACAGGCAAAGGGCTTTAAAACTCAAAACTTCAAGGTATAAATATAGGTATGAATGAACTACACATGCTGGCAACTGTAGACATGTTAGTCATCACCTAGTCAAAGGTTGCTTCACCATATTATTGTCCCCTCTCTACTTCTCAGCGATTGCCTCAATCCCTATAATTCCATCATTGCCCCAATAAATGTGGCAGCAGTCCTGGCACTGTACCATGACTTCAAAGACAGAAAACAACTGAATATTATTAATGTTCGTGATTTTTATTTTTAGCCATGTGTGACCTCTGATGTTCTGTTACAGCTTTTCAAGACTGGAATGTGAAATATAAAGAAAAAAAAATTAATTTACTACTTTTCAAAATTTTGGTTCGGTAGCATGGAAATTTGCATGGTAGGGATAAATTTGCTTCTTATGTTTGGGTGCTGGCTTTTGTAACATTTTTTTATTTTATGATTTACCAACCTTTAATCATGCTTGTAGCTGTTCACCAGACCTTTTGCATAAGACTTGTTGGGAAAGAGTTTGTGACAAAAATGATCTGTGCTCTGATACTCACTTAATACGTACAGGTGTCAGATTTCGTCGTTCTTAAGCTAGAAAGAATGCACTTCTTAACTGTGATATGTAGCGTTCAAGCTTAGTTCCTTTCAGGAATGTACTATATTTGATGGTACTTAGCTAGAAAGAATGTGTTTCCTTTCATACAAAGGACTGGAGTGAACACTGGGAAGTGTATGATCAGATCACTGTGAATGCAAACTCTGCGTCTGATCATTTCCAGTCTTGTGAAAAATGGATCTTCCCATGTGAACAGGTACCGCGAGTTTAGTCTAACAGTAAGAGCATCCGCCTCTCGGAAGGCCCGGGTTCGCTTCCCAGATCGAGTCATACCAAAGACTTAAAAAAGGTTCCTGCTGTTGGCGTGGTGCTTTGCATAAGCAATGCAGTAGGGAAAACAAGCCAGTGAGCCACAACTGGAAAAAAGGCTGTGCCTGGCTCAACTTGAACCAACCAATAGGTTGGAAACTGGGCTGTAAAACTCATGTGAACAGGGTATTTTAGTCTGAAATAGTAAAAATGGTCAGTCTGATTGTTTAAGGCACATTTTTTCCCTCTCATCCACTCATAGTGTCATGACTGAGTCCTATTGAGTATAATCTTCTGTGCTTATTCTCTTTGATCTCTACTCAATGTTTCTGTCTTTCTGCTGTATGTTCCTGCTTTTAACAGTGTTTGTAATCGATTTGATTGGTCGGCAGTATATATATCTGATAAATCTTTTATGTGTGATCAATATTCTCTGCATATCATTCTGTGTACATCTGATCAATGCATTTTGTACGTGATCTTTCCACTACTTGCATGCACTTTGTTTCCTGAAGAATCCTACCTGAAGTATCATAATACCAATCTTTTGTTGTCTGGGGTTGGTAGGAGGGGGTTTCCCTTTTTTCCCTTCCTCACCCATCTTTCTCTTAGCAGCAGACCACTTAAAGAGAGAAGAAGAGAGCATGGTTTAATCCATCATGTTTACATGTTATTTCACACTTTTTCTAAAACAAGTCCAGATAATATGTTAAATCATAGATGAATTCATGATTCAAATTGCTGCATCGAGAGTCACCAAAATTGACAAAGGATGCATGTTTGTGTATCTTCTGGTAGTATTCAGGTATGTACATAAAATAGTGAAATCATGATTCTTTTATTCATTTTTTATTACTCAATATATGTAATTTGTGTAATGGGTAGCATTGCTTGTTATAGTTTTTATACAGGCATTTATGGTATAATAAATTGCCTTTAATAGCC
This sequence comes from Holothuria scabra, assembly GCA_037179385.1. Taxonomy (NCBI): domain Eukaryota; kingdom Metazoa; phylum Echinodermata; class Holothuroidea; order Aspidochirotida; family Holothuriidae; genus Holothuria; species Holothuria scabra. The sequence continues at coordinate 54,280,274 of CM074184.1, forward strand.
GCTAAAAATAAAATAGTCTTACAAGTAATTACCTGCTATGTAGGGTCTGTAATTTCTCTTTGTATCGTGCATTTCTGAAAGGTAAAGCTACAATCGCTGTGAAAACAAATGAAACAAGTCCCTCCATAGCAGATGTTACATTGCCTTTTATCCATCTCACATGCTAGCTGCTCTCCCCCTTTCCCCCACTTCAATGTTGGTTGGGAAAACTGACCAGTGCTGAGTATAACAACATTGAAATAGGGGAAAGAAAGCCTTGTTTCATTTACTTTTGGCAGCAATTGTAGCTTATTGACTTCCTTGATCTACCACCATTCTCGTCTCTGGAACTATAATATCTCTGACATTTCTTGCTGCAAGTACTCATGCAGAAAAGAGAATTCAAACTTCGGGTGAAAACTTACTCCACACCTAGAGTTGTGGCAGTTCCCAATTCTAAATAAATTCCATTCAATACTTTCATTTTGGGATTGGGCCAGGTATGTTTTTAGCAGGTGAAAAAAAGTTGACAGCACCAAATATTTTCCACCAGTATTTGATATCATCTTCCTGTGGACTGAAACCAAGTGAAATGGAAACTTGTCACCAGAGAGCCAAAAGGCCTAGTGATACATTGCCTCTGAAATGAAAGTGTTGGACTGTTTCCTAAATTACCGAACACAGTTTTACACTTTGACCTCTTGTAAAGTCAAATGGCTTTTGACCTCTGCCAAAAACAAAGGCTTTTCATCTTAACAGGACAATCCAAAAACCAAAGATGAAGAGTGTCAGCCATTTGGATCTCGAGATATTGCAATTACAAGGGTTTTGGACTTTCACCTTTTCTGACCTTGAATGACCTTTGAACTCTCCCCAAAACAAAAGCAATCCTCCCAACAAGACAAAACTACCTACCAAATATGAAGAGTGTCAGGCATTCCTACCTTGAGATGTAGCAATTACAATTTTCTTGGACTTTTACCTCCGACCTCAAATGACCTTTGACCTCTCCCCAAAACAATTGGGTTCTTCCTCTCATCATGACAAATCTACATAACAAATATGAAAAGTGCCAGTCATTCCTACCTTAAGATATCACAATTGCAAGAGCTGTCACAAAGGCACATATATACACAAACCCAACATCGCATAGATTCCTTGCTTGTCTTCAACAAGGAATTGGAAACTAGGAAGAAAATATTTTAAGTTCTTAAAATGCCTCAAAAAGCTTGAAAAGCTGAAGAAATATCACTCTATGATGATAGTGATGGTATTAGATAGTATTCTAAAGATTGATAAATGGGATGAAAGAGATCTTTTCAATTCTCTCTATTTTATAATTTACAATATTGCATCTGTACATTTCTGTCAATACTGATTCAAACATTCATCATGTTTGATAGGTTTATGGTAATCAACCAGTTTAAAAATAAATACTCAGATATCCTCAAATACCTGATAAGTCCTATTACATTAATTAAAGGGAAAATGCTATTGCCCAAAACTGAATCAGTTCATATGCTCTTATGAATGGCATGCCAACTACACTAAATTTTTCTGTTTGCTAACGACCTCTAGATATTTCACATTTATCCAGATTCCCAATAAAGTAACCTGCTGGACAGCTTTCAACAGCTGGTTTTATTGAGAGGTTACACAATGAAAGACCATACTTACCTTTTACACAAACCTTCTTTAAGTCCAGCTAATACCAAGTAACTGCCTTCTGGGATTTGCCAGAGTAAGAGAGAGTTTCAAAAGAAATTTTACATCTGATCACAAGTTGGAGCAAGGGTTTAGAAAACCCTGCTCAAGAGGTGAGTTGAAAAGGAGTTTGAGGTGACAACAACAACAAGTACATTAGTGCAGAATTTACAACTTTTGCAGCATTGTCTATATACTGCCAAGAGTTTAGAGAGGCTTATAATATGGTAGGGCATAGCTACAGTAATTCAATGTATATAAATATGTGCTGCTTCCATTCACAGTAGGTAGCCTTGCTACCTGAGTCAGAGTAACTCTAGCTTAAATGTATTGTGACCTTTCAAGGTTGGAGTGATAAAAGCGATTTGTGTGAAAGAGGTATTTAACACCTAGATATATATTTTGACATGGCCAAGAACCCAGGTAAAGCTGCCCTTTTAATAATGCTACATTTCACAATGTGCATTGCAACAAACTAAAATTTACATCACAGTTGTGAATATCATGAACTGATGAACAAGCTGAGTCAATTTGAACTTGTTCAGGAACAAATGAAAAATGCCAATTAAACTTCGAAATCAATCAATCTGTAGGGTACCTACAACAGAAAGCAAGAAATGTGAAACTTTATCTAGGCTTCAACTAGTCTAAAATAGGCTATACTAGCTGTGAGTCTTCTTTCACTTTTAGCACAGACATGACTCTTAACTAAAACTGTTCTGCCTTATAAGGGGTACGTACAAGGTCCTGCAGTCCCCATACTTGTTCATTAGACAAATTTGGCTGACATTGATTAGACAAGACTGAGAAAGCAAAGAATGTTGCAGTCTAGCTGATTTTGATCTGCAGCTAGGCTGACTAAGGACATGAGTAACCAGCAAATGAGGCTTGATAAACTGTATGTTGACATGCTGAGACCAGGGAGCTGTCAATGGCAGCTCCCTGCTGAGACTAGGCTGACCTTCATACTACTATAGGTGAAAAAGCTGTAACCTGGCAAAAAAGAAGGCTGATGTTTGGGTATGTTTGTCTGTGGAGGAGAGCATACTATACAGTATAATAAAACTAGACAGCAAAGTCTTGCAAATAGAGTAGGCAGAATAAAGTAAAGACTGGCAACAGCCGATCTGAACCAGCACAACCCTCCTCCCAAATTCATTTCATATACAAATGATTCTTGAGAATAATTAATAACCTACTTGACCTTTATCCTGAAAAGAAAGATACTTCATAATATTTGACATATTTAAGCTGTTTTTTAAGTCTGGGCATGGTAAATATTGCATTCAAATGCACCACCATGGCATGTAAAGTCAACAGTCCCAGTCAATATAAGACCATTCAGTCTCAACAGTAAAGCCAAACAATAGATTTATGTCCTCAAACAACTATGAAGAGTCATGAAGGTTGCATCATTTGAAATTCTGAAAGTTTGGTGGGGGACAAATTATCCTTGAGCAACAACTAAAAGAATTTCTATCAGTAGGAAACATATTCCTTGAAAGGAAGGATACCATGTCCCATATTTAATACTCTATCACCCCTGTTAATAAGGGTTAGTTTTGAAGGGATAAATTTTCTGTACAGTATAAAACAAATGAAATATTTAATTCCATTCAAAGTAGCAACACTGGCTTTAGGTAAATAGCAATCTTTTTGCAGCCTACTCTAAAGGACTGTTGCAATTGTCCACATAGCTTCTCTTGGCTGCATATATATTTGAGCAGGCTTCTTTGCCCATGACTGGATGTCATTCTATAAATAAGCAAAACTTTATCCCAACAATTGGCCACCCCATTCTTACAAAAGGGAATGAACGTTTTCTAGCTAAGTACCATCAAATATGGTAATATGTACCTAAAAGGAACTAAGCTTGAATGGTACAAATTATTTTGATATACATGTTTCCAAGCTTAACAGCCGTCCCAAATGTGATAAGGTGTGATAAGGTGAATTGGCAAATATCATTATACATATTTTAATTGATAAATAAGGGTAATTTACTTCTAAATTTAAAGTTCGTCTTGGTCTCATCAAAACAATGTGCCTTTTTCTTTTAATTATGACATAATAGTGGCAGCTAGTGATTGGCAATCAAAATTGACTACATCTTTTATACACTTATAGCAAAACTACAATGCCGTTGGATTGAGGTTTGAATCTTAACACTGGTTAACCAATAAGAAGTCTCATACTATCTTAGTTCAAATCCAGTTTCCCTGTTTGTTCACAAATTTGGCATAAAATTGAAAGGGCATGAGAAGTCATCTCAAAATTTTTTTTTTTTGAGACAACAGCTTAACCTCACAAATTTTTCAAATTATTGTAAAAGATATTTCGAAGAAAAATAAGAAGAAACACTTTTTCCAAAGTCCTCCTGACCCTCTGGCAAAGGGCTGTTCGGCAAAACCAAACTTGAAACTGCTTCCCAAAGAAGCTATACGTCCACTTAAGGACAACACTTGACCAACCTCAAGGCCTTCAGACCATTTACATTATTGGTCTATCATGCATGGCTCCATTCTAGACTGGATGAAAAGAACAGATACTACACACATGATCTTGTGGGATTTAGCTGTTGCTTAAAAAAGTTTTTGGCAACTACTCTTGACCGTGGAATTTTATATCCGCCTTTGCAGTTGGCTGATTTAGGTATCAGCTACATAATGAGTTGGAAATGTATGAGTAAGAAAATAGAAATTATACATGATTTGCTAAATATTATTGACATCTTGCATTTGAAGTACTACAGTGGCAAGACAATCACAAAGGTCCCATTGTCATTATAATCTTTCAAAGGAGTCCTACGGTGGTAAATCCCCCATCTACTGGCAACGTCACTCCATTCAACATGGCACTCTTGTCACTCAGGAGATATAGAACAACATTGGTTACATCTTCCACTTCTGTAGAAGAAAAGAATTCATTCATTCATTGTTTGTTGACATCACGTTTAATATAGAAGGTCGTAATTAACAGAGGGCAGTGTTCATAACTGAACATCATCATCAGCAGTGTAAACATTGAATAAAAAATATGCAGAAGATACCCTTTCTGTCAGGAAATTTAGCAAAGGGGAATGTAGCTCATAAAAACTGTATAAGATATTAAATTACATGGGAGCATTTTATGGCTCAAAACTAGTTCCAAGAATATTATTCAGCATTGAAATGAAACTGATACATATATACCTTACTTATATTTAAGGTTAGGAATAAGGAGCTAAAAGAAAGTACTGCATGTCAGACCTTAGCATGGTCATCCAAAACTAGCAAAACAGTAAGCAATATTTCAGCATTTCCTTTGTCTAGAAAATCATTCACTCAAATAATGACATACGATTCCCAAGCCGATTTTTTTTTTTATTGAAAAATGCCTCAATAAAAGTAATAGTGAAAGCATTACAAAGATATCTGCAAATTTATACATTCCCCACAGAAGCATGACTATGATTAAGAGCCTGAACTATACGTTTATCCTTGTTCATGTCTCTGTAGTATGCCATGCTGGGAGGTGAAAGCACATGCTTAACCCTTTACCGTTGTTTGGATCCTTTTGGACCCATGCGGAGAGCTCGGCTGTCACCCATCTTTACTGTTTCACGCGGAGCTCGAAACTGCGAGTAGCTACCTGAAAATTGCCACAACAACGAGAGAGACAATAGTTTAAGGTCACGGGGTCAATGGCCTACGGAAGCTGATGCAGGGCGTGCTACGTCCGCTTTTCTGCCCACTCCCGAGGCGCGCAAATATGCCCGATCGGAGCACAATGGTAAAGGGTTAATCTAAAATATATCTGCACCACTCGGTCGGCTGTGCACACATGCAGAGACAGTGACATATATCAGCTTTGCAGTAAACACACTCCACAGGCTTATTTTAACCCTTTACCGTTGTTTGGGTCCTTTTGGGATGCTTTTCCGCCCACTCCTAAGGCGCGCAAATATGCCCCGATCGGAGCACAACGGTAAAGGGTTAACATGTTTCAAACATCCCACAAAAACCACAATTGATAAAATTGTTTTCAGAATCAGCCCTTGTGCATAGTCTACACTATACTGCAAAGTTTTCCTTAAATGGCTTCAGCAGGATGTAACACTTAAATGTTACCTTTGTTTTCAATCATGTTCCTCAATAAATCAAAGTTATTCCAGCAAGTTTAATACTTAAAAAAATGAAACTGAATCAAGCCAAGTTTACAAAAGCTCAAAAACATGCCAGTTTTGTTGCTAACAACTCCTTTTAGCCACAATGGATTTAAGACATGAGGTACATGCTGCTAGAATTGAATAGGAATTTTTAGTTAATGTTACCAGAGAAAAAGGCGTTTTCTCGGGTGAAGCTTGTCTCTGTAATTGCAGTAGTTAACCCCATTTAAACCAACCTTGTTGCTCTATTGAGCAAGAAGTCTTTGAAGGGGGCAAATGCCTTAAACTTTATTGATCTAAAGATACATGAACAGGAAGTTCTCTAATAGATTCTGGATTATTAGTTGCCAGCTTGAGATGGCTAAAACTTGCTGTTTGCTTATAGCCTCATGACAAGATTTTGAAAGCCAGATGTTAATCATTAAAGCTGCAGGTGTATATGTACAGTGTTCACTGGAGTCAGGCAATGTTAAAGGGGAAAAGCAGTCACCTCAATTTGAATTAGTGTAGTAGACTGTCCTGTTTTGTGATTGGCCCCATAAGAGTCATGTGACAATATTTTTTCTCCTCAAATGGAAAATTTACTAAGAGTAACTACTTGTTTAATGTTGAATATGCAATACTTAAGTCCTAAAATATTGTAAAAGATACTTTGAAGAGAAATAAGAAAATTGTGAGATTCAGCTGTTGATTCAAAAAAGATTGTGAGGAGACTGGTTTTGCCCTTTAAATTATCATTCTACTAGTCAGGAAGATTCAAGCAAACTGTTTATGAAAAGGAGTACAGTTACTGATCTCAAGACATACCATGGTCACTAGTCAATGATTTTTTGATCAGGATAATCCTGTATTCTATGGAATTACTGAATATTCTTAAACTTTTGTAAGATTAGTTAAACATTTACCCTTACGACTAACTCTTAGTACTGTGAGGAAAACAAACCTGTTGGTGTGACCAAGTATTGTGTTTATTTGTTTTTGGTTTTGTTTTTCTTTTTTATTATGCCATCAATTCGTTAAATTACATGTCGACTGCATTGGTGCATACAGTCTTTACTAGATGTGTTCAATCAATTACTACATCGTTATCTTTAATAGGAACGATCCTCCTGCCTTTCAATGACCATCTTACGGATTTGTTCTTTCAATGTGCGAGGTATTAGGCAGGCCACAAAAAGGAGAAAAATTTTTGCGTTTCTTCATGCACGGTCAAGCGATATCGTTTTTCTGCAAGAAACTCATAGTACACAAAGGGATGCACTATACTGGAGAAATGAATGGGGAGGAAAAGCTCTCTTTTGCCACGGCTCATCGGTCAGCCGGGGCGTTTGTATACTTTTTAATCCGATTTTAAAAGTTTCTCTTTGCCAACCCATACATTCGGATGAGGGCAGATTCCTAGCCGTTAATGTTTTAATACAGGAGAAGTCTTTCACTCTGGTAAATGTGTACGGGCCAAATAAAGATGATCCGAGTTTTTTCCGCCTCCTCTCTTCCACCATACAGAATCTTGACATCACTAATGTCATCCTAGGGGTGATTTTAATTTTGTTTTTAATTTAAATCTGGACAAAATGGGAGGGCAACAGAGGACGAATTTCAAGGCTAGGGATGAATGTATTAATTTAATGACAACTTTCGATTTGATTGATGTTTGGCGAGAGAGAAATCCTAATGCCAAACATTATTCTTGGAATTCGAATGTAGCTCTGGTATTCGATGCCGATTGACTTTTCTTAATTTCACGACATATTCATAATAAAGTCTCGAAATGTTTGCTTTCTCCTGGCATCCATTCTGACCACTGTATTGTAAATTTAGAATTGAATTTGTTCACAAATAGGCGTGGCCCGGTTACTGGAAATTGAATAATTCTCTGCTGAATGACCCAGATTACACTTTAACAGTTAGAAAATTAATTACTGATGCTAGTAATGAAATTCATGAGAGCAGCCCTCTCAAATATGGGAGTATATTAAGTATAAAATTGTGGCTTTCAGTATCCATTACAGCAAAAAGAAGGCTCAGAGTCAGAGAAAGCAGGAGAGGGATTTATTACGAGAAATTTCTTGCTTAGAAAGCTCTTACTATTTATCAAGCTCTCAAGAAACTTTTGACAGATTAAATGAGGCCAGGGCCGAATTGGAGACTTTATATAATTACAAGATTAAAGGTATTATTATTCGCTCTAGGGCTCGCTGGGTGGAGCAGGGAGAGAGAAGTACAAAATATTTCTTAAATTTAGAGAACTGTCACAAGTCTGTTAATGTAATACATAAACTTAAAAGTGAAACAGGACGTGATGTAATGAATGATGCAAGCATTTTAGAAGAATTAAGTAATTATTACAAGCAGTTATACAATAGTGTGGGTTGCTCCCCTGCACTGATTTTGCTCAATCTCCATTGTCCTAACAGTTTAACGGAGGATGAGAAGTAGCATGTGTGATGGTGAACTTACTAGGGATGAATGTAAAGCTTCTCTTTTCTCTTTCCATGACAATAAGAGCCCTGGAAGTGACGGTTTAACAGCCGAGTTCTATAAATTTTTTTGGGCTGATATTGCTCATTTGGTTACGAATTCGTTAAACTTTGCTTACAACCATGGGTGTCTATCTCATGAACAATCCCGTAGTATCATTACCGTCTTGCCAAAGGCTGATAAAGATCTCTCCTTTGTTAAAAATTATCGGCCCATAAGTCTTTTAAATATAGATTATAAAATTTGTTCCAAAGCCCTGGCCTCCAGGGTAAAGCGTTTTATTAACAAACTTATTGATCCTAATCAGACTGGGTTTATCAAAGGTCGATTTATCGGGGAAAATATCCGGTGTATTTTAGATATGATAAATTATACCGATGCAATGTCTATTCCAGGTTTTATGGTCTTTGTTGACTTTGAAAAGGCCTTGATAAAGTAGAGTGGGATTTCATATTCAAGGTTCTTACTTTTTTCAACTTCAATGAAAATTTCATACGTTGGGTGCGAATTTTATATGTCAGTTCAACTGCTTGTGTGAGTAATAATGGCTTTACTTCTCAATATTTTCCAATTAGAAGGGGGGTTAGACAGGGTTGCCCGTTAAGTCCTTACATCTTTATTTTATGTGCTGAGGTATTTGCCTTAAAAATTAGAAATAGTAATGTAATACGAGGCATTCGAATAGATGGTTACGAAATGCGTTTGGTTCAGTATGCTGATGATACTACTCTCTTTTTGGATGAAAGTGAGAATAACTTAACCGAAATCAGTAACATTTTTTATCTTCTGCAAAGTAGTTCAGGTTTAACAGTAAATTATGACAAAACCAATGTATTCCCACTAGACCATTACAAGGTAGTAAACTACGCTTATTTTGATAATTTTAACTTTAACTGGACCACTGGTCCAATCACCGTGTTGGGTATCACTATCAAAAGGGGTGATGATAACCTCTTTCGACTCAATTTTATGCCGAAGCTATCCCGCCTAAAATCAATCCTTCATTTGTGGTCCCAGCGCGACCTTACTCCAATAGGTAAAATCACTTTGATAAAAACCTTTGCCCTATCTCAATTGGTATATTTATTTCAAGTTCTTCCAAACCCCCCTTTAAACTTTATTAAGAATTTGGAGTCGACTTTATACAAGGTTATTTTAAAGTGCAAGCCGGACAAAGTTCGGCGCAACACAATGATTAATCCTATCAGGGAAGGAGGTTTAAATGTCACCCATTTGAACAGCTTTATTCTTGGTTTGAAGTGTACTTGGGTTAAACGGTATGGGGAAAGAAGTGACGCTCATTGGGTTAATTTTTTTGATTATTATTTGAAAATGTACGGTGGTATTTTCCTATTTAATTGTAATTTTAAGCAATCAGATGTGAACACTGGCAATGACTTTATCAATGACATCTGTCATGCATGGGCTGTTTGTAACTATAAGATTCCATCGTGTGACTTTGAGCAGCAAATTCTTTGGAATAATTCCAATGTAAAGGTAAATAATAAGATAGTTCTGTACAAACAATGGTACGATAATGGTGTTACTTATGTAAAGGATATACTTGATGGCGATAAAAATTTTTTGTCTTTTGCCCAATTTCAAAACCAATTTAATATACGCTGCTCTTTTTGATGTTCTTCGAATTATTCATGCCATCCCTAGTGCTTGGAAAAGAGGTTTTAATATAGATAGACAACCACCTGAAACTGATTCTTTACTTTTAAGACTACAGCGTTCACTTTACTCCTTCTCGTTTTATCTATACTATTTTAAGACACCAACATTCTTTGCCTCCTAAAGCAATTACAAAATGGCAAAACGTCTTTGAGTTATCGGAGGAACAATGGAATAATGTTTTTCTTATCCCTAATAAGTCAATTAGTGACAGTAAGATACTGTACTTTCAGTTTCGGTTTATTCATAGGATTCTAGGTACAAATCATTATTTATCTAAGGTTAACAGGAGGAAAACCCAAGGTGTACTTTCTGTGGGGAAAATGACGAAACGATAGACCACTTGTTCTGGGGTGCAAATATATTTCAAATTTTATTTTAGATACTGAGCAAGCTGTGATCGGTAAACAATTTTGTTTGACGAAACAAGATTTCTTTTTGGGTATAAATTAATTCTTAGCCATCCATACAATTTTTTGATTTTCCATGTAAAGTACTTTATCTTCCAAAACGATTATTAGGTGAGATTCCCACTGTTAATGAATTTATTTATAAATTTAAGTTTGCTTTACAAGTAGAACAGTATTTGTATAAATGCAAGTTCCAATAGAAGATTTCTTTGAGCTATTAAGGAACGCATTTGGGAATAACAAATTTTATGTGAGTAAAAATTTTTATTAGAGTCCCCAACACTTCCCTGTTAATTTTATGTTGATTGCTGAGTCAAAACTGTTAAATGTTTCGTACACAAATTCATTTTACAGTATGTTAACATAGTCATTATATACAGCCATGGCACAAAAGTTAAACGTATATAAATATGAAGTCTGAAAGTTGAATTTATGTAGCCTTGAAAGTTTAAGTTTGTACGCACAGCATACTGCCATGGTTATGATAATGGTTATTATTTGTAATTATATATGTGAATCAACTAAGTAAACTTTAACATTTAAGACATATCTATATATAGATATGATAAGTATTGACCTGTGTTATCTATTGAGCTGTGTTATTCCATTATGTTATGCTATCTCATTATGTTAGAAGCCAACTTTTAAATCATTTAGTATAACGACAATATGACTTAATGCAATTTCAAAATATGTGACATGTAAATTTGTATATATAATATGATCAATCAGAATAAAGAAGATGGTAAAAAAAAAGAAAAAAAAAAAAAAAAAAAAAAAAAGTATTGTGTTTAGATTTTTGGTAGATGGAGTAAAGTATCCCAGGGTAGTTTCATACACCTTTCTTCACAGACTGGTACCTGCTTTACTCTACTACTTGTTTGTTTAATTAGTACCTGGATACCCACCGCAGACCTCTAACCAACAGTGCTTACTGCACCAGTAAGACTGGCTGAGTATTTGATTTCTGTGTTTGCAATACCCAGGTTGGGCTGGTCAACAGGGGGTTAAAAAACAAGGGTATCATTTTACAGAATAAGTGAGGGGATGGTTCATTTTGTCAAATTATATCAATTATGACTTTTTTATGAGTGACATATTTGATAGTTCTAACATAAACTTCAAAGCAGGTGTTAGTATATAACTTGAAAGCACCAAATGAGAGTTTACTAAAACATGCATTTTAATTGGCTTCACTTCTGTTTGTGCCTTGCATGCTGCTTTACTTCAGGAGAATTTTGTTCAATGGATCCTTTGGGACTTCCTGGCAATGCCACAAAGAACACATTTTCTAACACAGGAAATGCAAATGAAAATTAAATTGGAAAAGAAATTGAAAGTAATAGAACGAACCTGCAAAACGGCCAATAGGTATACGAGATAGGACGGGAGCTGATTTTTGGGGGTCACTCCAAGCCATCCGACCCATATCAGTGAATGTGACAGTAGGATTGCATGCATTAACACGGATCTAGGAAGGCAAAATCATGAAAAAGTGTTAATCACATTCAACAGAACTGGGAGAATTATAATATGATCAATAAATTCCAAAAGAAACCCAGTGCCATTTTAATTCTCATTAACAGTTTTCATACTGAAGATAGATTTAAACAGAAAATGCATCTTCAGAGGTGAAGTGGTAATAAATAACAGCCAAAAAAACTGCAAATCAGACATATAGTTACTAACTTTATGATGAAAAACAAGCAAGGGTTAGTTTTGTTTCCTTTTTCACTATGTTGTTTTGTTTTGGTCTTTATGTGATACATACTGTAAGTCCCCAAGAAAAGTGTGAAGTTTGCAAACTGTAACACAAGAATAACATAAGATCACAGAGAAGACAACATATGAAAACTTACAAAAAAGAGAAGTTCATTCGAAATCAGTTTTTAAATAGCCTTTCCTTCATCAAACAACGTGAAATTTTCCAACTTTTCATGTATTGGTCAATCTTAAATGACTTTTGACCAAGACCAATACCACAAGAGACTTTTTTTTATTAAATGTGAAGCATCAAAGTGATAATATTCAAGGCATCTATGATATCAACTAATTTCTTAAGAGACCAATTCAACAATTTTGTACTTCTACTGATAACAAGAAATAAGACACTCACAAATTGAGTGCAATTTTAGCAGATACCTCAGGGAATCTTGCTCATAAAGAGTTCACAAGATTTGGTATTCTTTGTGGCTTATTATACACAAACAGATGCCATTAAAAAATCATCATTACGTAGACAAGTTTTTCTATGTAAATAAATTACTGAATAACCTAAAATGAATAACCATTCTTTGGCACCAAGCAATGACATAATAGATATCCTTCCTTTCATCCACAAAGGTGACTCAAGACACTCTTATATTTTGAAAATGCATGAGAGGTGAAGAAGAACACCTATTTGACCCTCTTGCTGGGCATTTCTGCCCTGGACAGTTCCCATACAGACATTCCACTCCTGACAATGGATGTCTTTTAAAAAAATCTGCCTCTGACAATTCCAACCCAGAATATCCCATTTCCTCAGCAATAACCCCTTAAACAACAACCTGCACCGAAAAAATTGGGATTGTCCTGGTTAGAAATTGTCAAGATGCATATTGTTGGAGGTGGAGTTGACCATGGAGAATTGTCTTCTAATACTTAATTCTCTGGTGGAAATTATGAGGAAGCTATTTAACTTACCTTCTTTGATCCTAATTCTGCTGCCATTGACCTTGTTACTGAATCTAAAGCTGCTTTGCTTGCACCTGAATAAAGGGTAAGACAAGAAAATTAAAAGAAAAAACAGACTGATTTTTTGCCAATTTCAACTTCCCAGATGCATTGACAACAGGATGAAAGGAGTAATATTGAATTTAGTGCAGTTGATATTATCATTTCATTAATCACTTTTACAAAGGTAAATGATATTCCCAAGTCCAGTAAGTAAAAGTAAAAGACATCCAGTATAGTTTTACATCAGAATATAAACTGTTTACAGTATTGCAGTCTTCTTTGAAAGTAACATCTCCGTCAACCCATACTCACAAGCTGAAGTACATAACCCACATCACAGTATGTGGGGTCCCTCTACTGGACTAACAACAGTATGTGTGGTACCTCCACCGGACTTACAGTAGTATGGGTGGTCCCGCCACTGGACTAAAAATAGTATGTGTAGTCCCTCTACTGGACTAACAATAGTATGATTGGTACTCCATTGGATTAACAATAGTATGTGTGGTCTCTCTACAGGACTACCAATAGTATGCGTGGTCCCTCTACTGGACTAACAATAGTATGTGTGGTCTCCACTGGACTAACAATAGTATGTATGGCCTTCCACTGGAGTTAGTATGAGTGGTCATTGTACTTGGCTAACATACATAGCATGATCGGTCCATCTGCTAGACTTACAATAGCATGTGTGGTCCTTGAGGGACATTGTAGATGCCATGCTTGAGACATTGACGATGACTCCTCCTGAACCTTTGTCTATCATTTTACGAGCAACAATCTGTGAAAAAAGTCATAAAAAAGATGAAAGTTGAAAGAGGATAAAATTTATTATAATAATAATAATATAATATTGTTGAGATCAGATTTAGAAATACTACAGCTCATCCAGCTAACCCGACTTCTAGGAACTAAAATGGTATAAAGCTAGCAACCCCCTCCCCTCACCACTTCCTCCCCCCTCAACAGCCTCGTCTTTAGATACTCACAATTATATATTTTAAATCTTCAGATCTTGTGAGATTTTATCAATTCAGTGATAAAATAATAGTCACAGGAAAGCAAGCTAAGACAAGCCACTGGAATATGGTTCAAAAATATTCAACTGTGTTGATACATCCACCAAGATAGCACTGAAACACCTTCAGCAGTGTAATGATGCAAAGATGTCCAATGTCTTTTTTAGACAAGGGTAACAAAGTTTGACAAATTAATTTTTCAAATAAATTTTTTAAGCAGACACTTTCAGGTCAAGAACAGATGTCCCAAACCATTACAGAAATAACAGCCACATCCCACAAATTTCATATTACTTCATTTCAAAGTATCTCTCATGATATTTCTGGGGTAAACATTGTATATTCTAGATAAAGCAAAGAGCTACCCTAAAGTTCCACAATTTATTGAGAAAAATATTGTCATGTCTCTCAAAAGTCAATCATGAAACAAGCTAATCCACATTGGGGTGATTGAATTTTTCCCCCTTAAACAAAGAAAAGTATTCCAAACTGTGGCAAGTTGGATGGACTTTTAACAAAAAAATTTTGTATTACTTCACTTCAAAGTATAACAAAGATATTCATACTTCACCATGCATTTTAACAATTCGAAGTGTACCTCAAGTCAAAAGAGTTCAAAAATGTGTATTATAGAGCATAAAAAATCAATTCTAACAGTCCAACTCCTATCTTCAGAGGACATTCCTGAGCTGAGATATAAAATGCTGAAGTTTCTTCACTTAAAAACAAATTGGCCGATTTTGCAACAATTTGTGACTTTCTTGTTGTACAACTCACATTACCTGCTTTGTTTTCCTTTAAAATTAAAAATGTTTTTATGACTTTGAACACTTCCTGTTGCCGGGCTTCCATGGCATGTTGCACAGAGAGGGCTTAATTAATTACATCCCCCATAAGAGTAAGAGAATTATCACACCTTGGCACAAGGTGCAATAACTTTCAGAAAAACAAAGAAATACAAAGATTTAAATTGAGTAGTATGTACAACAATGACATCACAAATTATTGCTCAATGTACCATTTTAAGTTGAGTGAAAAAACTTCAACATTTTATATCTCAACTCAGGAATGTCCTATGAAGATGGGAGTTGGACTGTTAGAATTCATTTTTCATGATCTTTAATATTTATTTTTGAATTTTTTTTACTTAAGATACACTTTAAAGAGGCTCACTGAGCTAATATTGATACCTAAATAAGAGTGTTGAAGGGTCACTACTTCATGACAATGCTTACAGATAGCATAACAAGTCAATTTTCATGTCCACTAGTTAAGGGAAAAGTTAAAATTTTTAGTTTTGTTGTGTTCGGACTTGAAATGGTTTTGTGCATAATTTGAAAAAGTGTCTTTTCACGAATTTTTGAAAACGGAATTGAACCGTTAATTACTCACTCATAAAACAGTTATTTGTATGTAGGATATGGGGATTGTCTAAGTTTGGCCATCTGGCATTGTTATGTGAAGAAAGCATAACAGGTTTGGAAAAATTTGTTGAATTTCACATACCAACTAAATGAGCCGCTTTCAAGAAAAGTCTTTTCGAAAAGACAGACATGCCATTTTATTGCAATATTTATAACTTGAGGAATGATTTGCAAATATGCACTATTTTAAATCAAGCATGGCAAACAAAATGACAGATTTATGACTTGGAGACATTTATTATGAAGGAAAAAGGTGAGACAAATAGCTAAATATCGAATTACTCTTCCATTTTGCAGCAGATTTAACTTTTGCAGGCTACATGTTGAAGCAATAGTAGAGTTTAACTGTCCTTGGGAGGTACCAAAACAATGGTTTTCAAGGTAGAATCTGCACCCTTTGTATTTCAGGAGAAAATTAACAAGGAATTTCATTATGATGACTTTTTTATGACAGGATTTACCTCAACAATAAAAATACCCCGTATTTCTATAGAACCCCAACACTATAAAAATGTATAAATTATTTCAATCTAAAAGTGAATAAACTTTACTCCAAATTAGTTTCTACTGCAGTGAACTAATTAAGCATTTTTAATTTTTTCTGTCCTTTCATATTCTGAGTTGGAACCCAACTTGAAAAATGGCTCTGAACTAGTTTTTGAGCACCATAATATTGCGTCTATTAACTATGTATGTTATGATCACTGTTACTCTTCCTCAACAGTTCTTGTGTAATAACATACATCCTGTATAGTATATGGTGTACACACATTCTTTTCTTCTTTAAATTTTACTCATAATATTAGTATGCTAAAAGTAAGATTATATGTTGCAATATTTAGTTTATTTCATCAATTTCTTGTAACCCCAATTGGGGAGATGTGAAGAATAAAATGAAACTGAAAAATTCACTTCCAAAATTTCACACCAGAATCTACATGAATGAAACTGAAGGCGATATAAAACAGGCTTTAATATTCTCACACAAAGTAATATATGTGGCCTAAAATTATAAATTATGGGTCTTCAAAAGTTTATAACCTTTTTTTCAAATTTTATTTCCATAAATATATCCTTGTCTGACTTTCGTCTGTACAGTTCAAGGCAATAACTGAGAAATATTTTAGTTTTCTTATTCAAGAAATGTTACATTTTTCATTTATTAGTAGAAATTAAGTTCAAGTGACTTGACAATTATTCCTGATTAATGAAAGCCTCAAAATCCTAAATAACTTGCAATTGTGTCAAACTTGCTATTACAGAGTGCTTTAGTTCCAACAAGATACAAATACTGTAGTATTACAAATTGAATTTTTTAAATCAAAACAACTCACCTGTGACACCTGTATTACAGACTTAACATTAAGATCAAATATTCTGTAAAAAAAAAAGAGAAACAGTGATATCTCAGTTAACATCCGTGAGAAAATAAGATGTGGCAAGGGGTACTGTACCTATATGTCTGCAAACTGGATTAATTATTTTACCATCAAATTTTGTAAACTCTGTACATTTGACATCAGTTAGGTAGTTATTTCAAAAAGGATACCAAACCAATCATTTTTCTTCAATTCTAATCTTTTGCTGTTTAAAGCAGAGTCAAAAATTACCAGAATACATATCTTGGATGTAGAAGATGCCCAAATCAACCAAATAAACCAGACCTCCCTGGTTTGAATATGTTCATATCTTCCTTTTTTTTCTCCTTTTGCTTGCTATTCACTTAACTTAAAGTTGACAACTAGGTAAATTAAGATGTTTTTCTTAAACAACTCATTAACATGTTTGCTTTTGAAAATAAATGTTATTTCTACTTTGACAGCTTTACTGTTTCATCCCACTGCTTAAGGCACAATTCTCTCACTCCAGACAGTACCAATTCTCCAAACCTTCTAACTTAAGCTCCTCTCACAACTGTCTGATGATATTCATCCTTATCCCGTCACAATCTCAGTTTATTCCTTCAGGGTGAGTATAGAAAAGCTCAATGTGTATAATCAAAGCACTCTCAGTACAGTTAATGCTGTATAATATAAGCTCTAGTACTCTGCATTGTTTGAATTAGCAGTCAATCAAAAAGCTGAGCCAATTGAGAGTTTCTGATACCCCATATAAGAAGTGTAGTTTGGGGTGGCCCTTCAAACCAACTCAACCTTCTATCTTTCAGGTACAGATTGAGATTGTGTCCTATGAAGATGGGAAAAATAAACCAATATTGCCCAAACTCATCGTCAGATACTTTTTTAATGTTTAGGCTTTGGGTACACTTTCGGAAAGTCATTTTTATTTTTTGGTAAGGTATTTATGACCACCTGTCCTCATTATTGGTGGTGGTGACAGTGACTTTCACACTCACAACCTTTTTGATCCAGATTTGTAAATCAATCATACAGAGTGAGAGACAGGGAGAATCTTTGATGATACAAATGGATGGAACCGTTGAGAGGTCATTTCTTCTCTGCCTTTCCTGTCCCATATTTCAATTGTGCAAATACAATTATTTAGAAACATAATTGAGGTGTCACAGCATACAGAACCTACAGAATTATACTCACTGGCAATAAACAACATGTAAAGTGTTGTACTCACTGGCTATAAACTTCAGGAGTAATCTCCAGGAATGGCTGCAAAACTGAAACTCCAGCATTATTAACTAGGAGATCCATGGGTCCAAGGCTTCCAATCACCTTTGCAGTAGTGTCCCAGTCAGACAAGTCACACACAACAGGTTCAATTTTATCATTCTACAAACAAACAGATGCAATCAGAGCAAAAGTTAGGGGTATTTACAAGTAAGTCCAAGCAGTAGTGTTATCAGGAAGCATATCCTAATTAACAGGTGTTTTAATGCATCTGTTTGTTCAGATAGAGTCCCTAAATGGAGCACATTTTGGTATGATATGAAATAGGTTGGGGTGTTTTGTAATTATTTTATGAAAGTATATTAAATGAAGTACGATTGGTGAGAAAATTGAAGCATTTTGTGGAAATTATGGGCTTTAGAAGCTGACAGAGGCATACCAAGCTTTTAAGTGAAAAACAAGGCTTGGAAAAGGGTGATTGAAGTTTGAGCTGAAATAGCAAAAAATCTTCACAGTCATGACATGGAAAATTGAAAATGCTATGAATGGCCAACTTGTCAGCTTTCATATGAATGGTAGCTTGCACCTGGCGAAAACTTCAACTTTTTGGATTTATTGTGTAAGTCAATGGAGGAATTAATTGAGATAAGCTACCATCGGGGTGTGTCAGGATACAGTCAGTACGCAACAGAGCACTCTTTATCAATGAAGTGTATCTCAGTGTTCTCCACAAGGAGTTCCAAAAACGTGGCCAACCTTCTGGACATAATAGATGTCCCTCAAGATACTGACCAGAATCAAAAGAAAAATTTAAAAATCTCATCTCCAATGTGCTCGTACAACATTTTTAAGCACTTAAATTGCTGTGTAATTATTTTGTGGCCAGACAGTTATTGTAGCAATAACTGAGAGTGCTGGTAATTGGGTTCAAACTGTGTTCATGAAATATCCACCTGCCACATTTTTTTGAGAGAAATTTCGGAAATTACAATAATGCAAGAAATACATGATTGGTCACAGAGCTACATATCTTTTCACAGTAAGTGAAAAAACAATAAATATTTAGTGAGGTCATAAATTTTGGAAGGTTATCACTGCAGATGCTTAGGGTTTTTGGGTACATTTACAAAGTTGTTCTTAGGTAATCTCTGACTTTGTTTCTTGTAGGTAATTCACTGGGGTATCAATGTCAGCAGTGAACACAACACAATCCTCTGAAATCATGTCTGCATGGCCTAAAAAGCTTCAAAGATTAATTTAGAGGATTATTTCAGAACATTAATACTACAGTTGATTTGTGAAATTCTCCAAATTTTCAATTCCTGTAGAAGAATTAAAAAATGTACTGCAACTAATTTTTTGCATGATCTTTGGAAGTGGAATGTGTGCAGATCTTCAATTTCATAATTTTCAACTGCCAAACTTCTCTTACCTGATCCTTAACTTTTTCAAGATCTTTGAGAGTCCTGCTAACAGCATACACCTTAGCCCCTCCTCTAGCGAGAGCTAGAGCAATATCTTGTCCAATACCTGAAAATATTCAGAAATTTTAAGGTTTGCATCTTGGTTATTTCCAATGCAGACAAAATGGAATTCCAATTAAAAATGTCACACCAAAATTAACCCTTTACCGTTGTGCTCCGATTGGGGCATATTTGCACGCCTCGGGAGTGGGCGGAAAAGCAGACGTAGCCCGCCCCGCATCTGCTTCCGTAGACCATTGACCCCGTGACCTTAAACTATTGTCTCTCTCGCTGTTGTGGCCGAATTTTCGGGAAGCTACTCGCAGTTTCAAGCTCCACGTGAAACAGTAAAGATGTGTGACAGCCGAGCTCTCCGCATGGGTCCAAAAGGACCCAAACAACGGTAAAGGGTTAAAATAAGCCTGTGGAGTGTGTTTACTGCAAAGCTGATGCCACTGTCTCTGTGTGTGCATGTAAACCTTTAGCCGAGTGGTGCAGATATTTTAGCTTAACCCTTTACCGTTGTGCTCCGATCAGGGCATATTTGCGTGCCTCGGGAGTGGGCAGAAAAGCGGACGCAGCCCGCCCCGCATCGGCTTCCGTAGGCCATTGACCCAGTGACCTTAAACTATTGTCTCTGTCGCTGTTGTGGCCGAATTTGGGTAGCTACTCGCAGTTTCCAGCTCCGAGTGAAACAGTAAAGATGGGTGACAGCCGAGCTCTCCGCATGGGTCCAAAAGGACCCAAACAACCGTAAAGGGTTAAGATAATGCATATGTGAAACTTAATATAATTACATATTGTACACATGTACGCTCTAAAACTTGCTCCCCACTACCTAAACTTGTAAACCTATACCACGTAACATTTGTGCTGAAGATCTTCTGCGTGACTTGGAAAAATATGCAGTCTGGGAAATTTGCAGTCTTCATTCCATTCACGATGGAACAAAGATCTTCAGTGCAAGCAACAAACTCTATCTGAGCAGCCAAATGGTATGGAATAGTGGCATATCCCTAAGGCCAAATCGATCAACCCTGGCCAACGTATTCATGTACAGTACTGTGCTACAACTGAACAGATTCAGACACACATTAGGGGTTCACAATAATACACATAATAAAACACCTATGTACAATTCCATCATATACACAATGTTTTTCTGTGTCTATGACATTAAAAATGAACCATCCCCGAGCCTACTTGACTTGTTTTCTGGATTGGAGCTCACCACACAGGTGTTCAAGTAGGATACGGTGGGAATGCTGTAGTGAAACACATACTGTACTGTGTGGCATAGTACTGCAGAAACATGTCAAAACAAGTTGGTATGAATAATTGTACATTGAGTACACTGGATATAGATAATGCACATGTGTTTCCTGCATGTATTATACAGCCTTTGCCTCACACATATCTTCAACTTTTATGCACATGTATGAATGACACTGTATGCACAAGGTTTGAACATAAATCTGTAAAGGATGCTCTGCTCAGCAGCAGGAATTAAAGAGGGGATTTCTGCCCTTTTTATCTTCCTTTTTCAATCTGAAAATGGGTTTTTAACTTGGACATACTGTATCTACACTGCTTCAAGAAGGGCAAATTCAAGGCAAGACTGAAACAGTGCAGCCATCAATGGCTTATGATTTGTGACATGCAATTGATCAAAAGTGGCCTTTCACTTAACAATATTTGATCCCAGATTAATCGTCGATTAATCAATAATCACTCATAGCGCTACGTTGATACATTGGTCATGGAGTGCAGCCTCATGACCTCAGTCTGACAGTTTAACCATCTACAGCTCTGAAATTAACTTGCACAGATAGTCCAGCATGTCGATCAGCAGAACTACTCCAGCTCTCCCCTAACAATGAGCATCCTGCCAGCCACAACGAGAGGATGCTGAAATTTAGCTTTCCATTGAGTTCTAAACCAGCTACTACTGTGACTTCAACAGTAGCAAATGCCACCAGAATTATCAGGAACTAAAATCAGATCTAAAATCTGTGAGTAACATGATGTATGCAACGAAGGTTAAAATCTGTGAGAACACAGTGATGCGATACATGTATATGGGACGAAGTTTAAAATCTGTGACAACACAAGAAGGTTACAGTCTGTGCCAAGGTGCCAAGGTGATGTGATATCGGGGTTGTCACCACGCCGGTCGTCACTGGTTGGGACTAACCGGCACTGGACATTGTCGACCAGTACAACACCTAAAATGCATGGCTTCCGACCGGCACAAATATTATCTTTTATACTGAAAAATAATGAAATTGACATTATAGCCTGTAGCTGAAAATTCAATCGGTCAAAACTGAGATGGATTCCATGGGAGTATGGTGAGGTACATATATTGAGTCAGATGCTTAGCCGGCACTCAAATTGGGCTGGTGACAACCCTGTGTGGTATATGCCACAAAGGTTAAAATCTGCGACAAGGCAGTGATGTGATACATGCAACAAAGTTTAAAATCAGTGACAACACATTGATGTGTGGAATCTATCAATGTTTATCTTTGCAGGAAGAAGCAAGGTTCGACCTTCGGTGACATTAGGGTAAATTATTGTTGTGATGGAGCCTTTGACAGAATTTTTAATTAAGGAAAACTCCTAACTAACAAATAATGTTATCATCAGCATTTCTTTATCTTTATCAGACAGTTGGCCTATTACCACACTTATCAGCCTTGATGGTACATTCCATGCATCATGGCCGTGACCTCATCATGGCTTTTAGAATCTCCCATAATTATTTACCAAATCCTGGAAAATATCTACAAGAAATTATTCACCTAACCTATAATACATCAGCCCTGTATAGCTGTTTGTATGAAGATCGATGATGGATATTTACAGTATACCAAAGGACCCGAAAGAAGGCTTGGACACAGGGTGTAAATAAAAGTTTCTCATGCAGTATATTCGTATGTGTTACCTCAGAGGAAGCACTTTTGGCTTTGCTAAAAGAATAGTCTAAGGGACATGGTTCATGGGGCAAATGGCTAAAAAGTTTCTGTTTACAAGAGGGCAGTGTCTATATCAACTTGAAAACTTACATTTACAGTACATCAGGCAGTAAAGTGTAGGACACCCCTAAGAGTAATTTGAGGTGATTGGTGGCGTGCCATTGCACTCACACACCTCAAAATTCAGGCCTGCTGTACGAGTAAATAAGCGCATTAGTTCTACAGATTTCCACTGTGCACAGAAAACCATACTGTACAGCGTGAGCTGCTTGTAGACATAAATACACATAAATATGCCTACACAGTATGTGAACAAACAGCTCTGTGACTGGAAAGGTCAACAGACGTGAACCTACGTATACCTCTCAAGGCTCTACTAGCTAGTTGAAAACTATTAGTTAATCAGCAGTTTTGTGTCTTTATTTTCTTGTATTTGTCATGAGTGAACTTGAAGTTGTTTCAACATACCAACCGCTTCCACTTTATCCCAGACCAGTCTGTTTGCTGACGCCATATGCTGCCTGCATATGGAGTTTTGGTAACATTATATGGTGAAACCACTCTAAAAGGCCTAGGCCTAGGCCAAATCTCACTGAGCATTTCTTCATGGGATGCAAAAGGGTGCAATACAGTAGCACAATCTCTTCAACTAGAAATGTGGTTACAAAAATCGTAACCACTTACTGTCCATGATTGTTTCTATGCCAGTGTAACCGGGTATTGGTGTTTGCACGGGTAACCTGGGTACCCGCCCGCCATCGTATCACCCGGTTCCAAATCTGCTACCCAAATTTTAAAAAAAAAAAATGCATGCAAAAGGATCATCCCATTTACGCCATTGCCCACGGTACTGGACTAAAATATTTTGCCAATTTGGTAAACATTCTCCGAGACTGAGAATGAAGAGAGCCCCTAGAAATTATGTGTAAGTTTGATAGTTGTCTGTACTTCGTTTCTGAAGTTGGAATTTTTATCAGCGTGCGGCCCGATCGCGCTATCGTCACGTAGTGGGTTACTTCTCACACATCACATGTATATCGCTTTTAAACTTACTCGCAAGCAAGCTATCTGACGGCCGATTCAAAATCACATCGTACTGTTTCACGCAGCAAGACATACTGTATCACCCCCGCCCAGCTGGCAAAGACAGTGCCTGTAACATTCAGCATGCTAGGTAAACTGAGCCTTGCATGTATATACGATCTTATTATCAATACGGTATGCCACCTCGAGTATAATCCTCAAGTATTTCTTAATGGTTAAAGGTGTCAGTTTTACGCAAATCAACACTTTGCCGCTATCTGCAAAGTAAAACGACATCAATGTAATAACACTGTAATCATTCACAAAATTTTTTTTTAAAATAGGCCAGTATATATTACGTTATTTTGCCCCAAAATGGCGCTCGAGCAGACTACAAAGTTTATGTGTGAAAGTTATGTTACCGTGCCTGAATTTCGACACGAGGCTAGCTACGTAAGAACGTACATACCCCATTAGCGATAATTCCAATGCACATTGCAAAGTAGTATGAGGGAAGTTCACAAACATGACGTTGTTTGTTTACAATCGGTAATTTTTGACGTGCAAGAGAATACCATAATATAGGGCTCTGATTTGATGACATTTTTAAATCAGTGGTTTAAAAGGAGAAGCTTCGAGCTCTTACTATGCTGGCTTTTCGAGTAGGAAAGCGTCACAAAATTCAATATCAAATTGATATAGCCCTTGGGAAGTATTTATTTTCTTATTTGACTGTTTTCTGTTACGTTTTTTTTTACTTGTCATTTTGATCTAAAACAAAACGAGACGATTAAACCTTCTAACAAATCAAATGTTTTTGAACTTAGGAACTGTGATCACTATACCTATCCAATACAGATGTTAATGTTACCATGCATGTCTTATGGAGTATGCCTTACAAAGTGATCATATCTTTTAGTCACCGTATGTAACACCGGGTAACCCGGGTACCCGACGGGTATGGCGATCGGGTACCCGGGTCCTAATTTTTAGTACCTGTGCAAACACTACCGGGTATACGTATTAAAGCTTGGAATATCATCCTTTTACGTTTTGAGGCCGATGTGATATCCCTGAACATACTGCAGTACTGTGTTGGTTGCTTGTTGTAGATATCAACCGTTTGTAACTTTTCGACTCTGAATCTCGTGATGCACATGAATGATGCAGGACTGCACTATTTTTCATAATGCTTATCAGACTATAATTGAAGAATCACCGCGCCTAGGCCTTTAGGCTATTCATGCAATGCCGATGTTACGATCAACTGTCCAATTTTATATTTCCTGTAAAATAGCCGCCACCATGAGTGCCAGGATTCCATGTTGCTTCAATTAAGTTAGAGGAAACTCTAGTAAAAGCAACAACTTATGGCACCATCTTTAGCATAGACACCATTGCGGAAAGCCAACAAAGTTACCAAACTCCCCACTCCACCCCTCCTAAGTTAGACCTCTTCACCAGGGTGGCCATGCATGTCCTTCTTGCAAGAAAATAAATAGACCTATATGGTAACCCTAAGTGCAGACGAAAAGAAAAGTAGACCGCTATGCGTGTTGTTATTGATTGCTTATACATATTACGTACTGTATTCCTTAAGTCAGGGGAAAATGATTAATAAGTATTTATACTTCTTTTTTCTCCTTTTCCGTGCAATGATGTCAAACTCATCTTTCTTTAAACTATTAAACTGTGTATGTACATGCTGTACACTGTATATGTTCATTGCTGGAATAAATAAATTGAAAAAAAAAAAAAAAAAATGCTAATTCTGAGAATGAACATCATTCTGAGAGTGATAAAATACACAAACAGCCGTGGGTCTTTGGGCGTATGTTATGCCCATGGACTTCCTATATACAGTATACATGTACAGTGGATCCTGGGAAAATTTTTCCCTACAGTTCGCACCAAAAGATAGCAGGGCCACCGAGAAACTAACTTTTTGCGTGATTTGACGACGGACTTCGAGTCTGCAACATTTCAAACAAACTTTGGACGTGAATGGGAATCATTATCATATCTTTCAATTCTTTTGGTTATTTTGATCTAAACAAAAACTACATTGTTTCCAAAATGTACCAACTTAAGTTTTTCTTGCAAAATCTGTGGATTTTAGCCACTGGCAAAGTCCAAATTCTTTTACAAAAGCATGGGTGATAATGTATTGTCACCTACTGCCAGTGCTGGACCTAACAAAAGCTGACTTCCTACTGTATGTACATTGACAGAACATGACTGCACTAACGTCCTGTGCACAGATTGTCGCTACTGTATGAGTATTACAGCGAGATGACTGCCTGCTATGGTTTTGTGCATAGAGAAGGATAAGTTCTTATTCCTTCTCAAGATAAGCCTAGCATTTGTCAAGCCTAAGTCAAGCCTTACATACAGGGGTATTACTTACTGATTCCAAGAGAGAAATATAACACTGAAGAAAGCTAACATCAAATGCTAACATTAACGATTAAACCTAGGCTTAGATGCGAACATAAATCTCAAGGTTGTTCTACAAACTACAAGCACTTGCTAGACACGACAGTACAGTGTGTGTGCAGTGTGCACTGTGTCACAATACTGCAATGCTCTTTAGCTTGTTCGTGTTTAGCAACACTGTGCGCGATATACTACCATTGAGCTGTTCCCTCATACTACAGGTACAATGCGGGTATGAGGCCATTGTGTGATGAGCAAGCACACTGTTTACAAATTTGACTTACTCAAGCATTTTTTACAAAACAATAAAATACATAAATGCCTACATAAAACTGGCTCATTTTCGGCTATATCATAACCAAATGTGACCATGAAGTTTCATTCCCGTCTACATGACTAACTCTACATAATGAACTCAGTTAATGAGCAAACAACTCACTGAGAATTAAGAAACATTGAACGAAAGAACTGTCCCTCGAAAATGAGAAGCGTGCCTAAGGTACTGTCCATGACGTCATGGACAGTACAATGACAATGTTATTACTTAGCCACCATACTGAAAAGTAGGGCCTGTCACAGACAGATCTTTGGCGTACGGAAATGTACACCAACAAATTTGGCGTACAGCGTAACCGGCTGATACAGGGAAAATTACAACAGTTGGCATACAATTGCAACAATTGGTGTGGCGTATAATTCCAAACACCTCCACCTTGGTGTGATTCTTTGGTGTATGGCAAATGTACTTTCCGGTGTGGCTTAAAGTTAGCCATATTGGGGTCTTTTTTATCCCACAGTAGTGCAATGCAAATGAGATCAGTGAAGCCATTATGGTCTATGCACAGCACTGTTCAATGTGTTCTTAGCGTTATTCTAATATACTGTACACGAAACATTGCTAAGTTAGAAGTGTGTAACGCTAGGACGTGTCAATTAGGTTACTGTTACTGTGTTAGGCTAACTTCACCAACTATAAATGTAATTTATGGACTGACATACACTGCCAACTGCATTCCATTTTCATATTTACCTTTACTAGCACCAGTGACAAGTGCTGTTTTCCCTGAGAAATCAATATTCATCTTAAAACAGTGGAAGCACCTGGCTCAACTATACGTACAGCGGCTACGCACTTTCTGGTAGGCTAAACAAAAATAATGAAGATAACAGTTGGGTATGATAAAATCAGCTGTTCTGATCTGAGGTAGTATAGAACTAGTTCACAAGTCATCGTTGGCAAATGAATATTCTTCAATTATGGTAGTTGCAACACGAGCCGGTCCCTCACGAGAAACACTGAAAATATTCTTATTTGAAAAGAAATATTCATTATTCAGTCCAAATCATACCGCTCAGATCTACCAGCCTAAAATGACCCTAGTGATCCACAATATGTAGTTCTTGGGCTCGTTTAGCAACTGATAATGTGAGTACAAAATTGCTAGTCCATTTTCACGAGACCAAACTCAGGACAACCTTTGTAGTATTTAAAAACATGCCACGAGTCCACTTTGTTTTACTCCACCAGTGGCGTATGCAGGTTTTCTCCCAAGGGCAGGGGATGCAGTGTGTTGGCAGATAGCCGGCCTGGGGGAAAGGTCTGACGGAGAAGGGGGTTTGAAAATTTTGGCCTTTTTAACTGAGCAGCCTAGATGCAAAATGGTGAAAAATTTTCGGCTTTGACATGACTACAGGATTAGATTGGTGTTAAGAGTTGAATTGTGGCGATTAATGGGACTAAAAGTTAAGATTTTGTGTCTTAGCATGAAATCCAATGTCATGAACGCTACCTTTGAAGTATAAGAAGATTTTTAATTAGCGCACCTTTAGGAGTCAAAATAGAAGCGCATCTGTGATCGGCATAGGCGTACGGGGGCTTTTCAGTTTTGGATTTATCTTGCCCACAAAACGCAATTCTGGCATAAAAGACTATATAAGCGGAGCGGCATTTGCAGCTGGCGCGGCGAGTACAGAAAAATTCGAAAAGTTGGACCCTTCAGATGACCGGTTATGCCGTTTGCAATAAAATGTTCACTTCAAGTTCGCAAACTGAAAAGTGATCAGAAAGTTGTTAAAAAATACATTGAATCGAAGAATGTAATTTTGTCCAAAAGACTATCTTATCGGAGCGCTACCATTAGTAGGCGCGGAGCTTAGCGGAAATTTTGAAAAATCCCGAGCCCGCAGGATGGCCTAAAAATGAGTTTTAGGGCTTATCAAGAGAATCTAAACAGTCTCCATATCTAGCTTTCGTTTGTACTAATAAAAACAGCAAGTTGCGAAGTGATCAAATAATTACCACACAAAATGTACCACTACCTTCGATTAGATGGTCGGGGTGGGGGGCTATGCAATTAATTGAAACTATGCTAATGCATCGCTCTATCGTGACTCTTGGCTGCGTTCAAGATCCACTGAATTGAAGAAATTGTCGGTATGACTGGCCGAATTCCCTACAATGAATGATTTCCAGTACTTCTCGCATCTTTTTCATGATGAATGGCGAACTATTGCTCACGGCACCTGAATACACTCCGCTTTCCTTGTCCCTTTCTCGTTGGTAAATTTCGGCTGCAGAAGGAGTCTAAGGGATGGGCCCTCCCTTTCATTTTTTAAGTAGGTGTCCTCAGTCCTTTTACATGCTATCTATAAGGTACATATGATACCTGTTTGACGTAACGTTTAGAATATGACAAATTTTTGGTATTTTTAGGAATAGCATAAATGAGAGTGGGCGTGGCCCAATACGCCCCCACCCCCGCGTGCGCCAGTGTTATCTCCTCATAACAACTGAAATGCCGTTGCTGCACTATTTTCCCATGTAGCGTTCCCATATGGGATTCATATGGACCAAATATAGGCCAACATATAGGGCCATATAATTTTGTACCCAAGATTCAGAAGGGCCTACATCGCCCATATAACCCAATGTATTGGATAAGGGTGGAGATGGCTCGGTGGTTTGAGCGTACTGCCTTGCATACTGAAGGTCCCCGGATCAAATCCCGGTGGAACCACTTGGAAATTTTCCGGGGTCTAAAAATGAGCTTGTTCAGCATAGCTGTTCACAGTGATGCTGAGTAATTGGGTATTTGGTTGTCCGTTTCAGGAAGTTGTCCGACTCAGGAAGTTGTCCGCTTGCTCAGTTCAGCTGTTGAGCAGTGGTGCAGAGCAAGTATAACCTCCACCCCCTCCAGCCTTTGGGAAAGTGGCTAAAGACTGGGGATACGCTCACGTCCGTCGGATGGGGACGTTAAATGGCGGTCCCGGGAGCAGGATTGGGAGCTATTATTACACGCCTGCCTCGTACATCTGAGCACTAGTCGAAAAGAGAAGGCCGGTGTTCATCCACACTCACTCTGGCATTTGGATCTTCGAAGAGTTAATCTTATGGGGCTTTGGCACTCCTTTGCCCTTCAACCTGTTATGTTATGTTAATTCTGGGGCCCATGTTGGCAACAGATATGTGGGCAAAGATTGTTAAAGTGCAACAGCCCACACCCACGCTGTGGGCTGATGATATAACCACTTATGAATCTTAGATGAGAAATTAAATGGGCCCATCCCAGGCAATATGCCCGGTATGGCCCGAATGATCGTCTGCTGAGCTGCTTGCATGGACCCAGAGAAGAACGGCTGTGTTTTTCGGGGTGACATCCTCATGAGTCCGAACAAGACTGGTGTTATTGATCCTTAATTGGTCCAGCCGGGCCTATGGTGGAACAGACCCAGTTGAGCACCAGCTGGGTTCCAAAATGTATGTTGACCCAGCACTTATCTTACTTAAACCTATAGAAAAATTGAGACCAAAGAAAAACAGAAATAAGTGAAAATGATTTTTGCTACATTTGCACTAAATATTATATCAATATTGCTTTTCATATCAAAAGTTTCTTAATTACAACTAAGAGCCAATTCAAGGCCCACCTTAACAGCTGAAACCAAGCTGGAGGCTTACTTCCTGGGCTGAAGGCAAAATATGATGTATGCTAAAACGGTAAACTACACGAATACAAAGATAACTAATAAACATTACAGTTTCGGTGTTTTAAAATAATTAATGTAGAAATAAGTAATGTTTCAGGACTAGCTATTTAATACCGCATTGTTATCACTTTTAATAGGTAAAGAATGTGGAATTCAAGTACTTGAGAAGCGGGGGCTGGGACGACATTCCCCAGTGAAAAATTAGGGGTCGGCAGTATGCTTCCGCCGCCGCTAGCAGGGTCAGAAAACCCCTTTCATTCTCCAAATCTCAATACCAATGAAGATCAAAATTTTTTGCCTCAATGTTTAATCGCTTTTGCCAGTCGCGCATCCCACGGTGGTCACCCTGGTATTTTATTTCATAGGCGCTAAAACATATTACTTTTATCCAAGAACTTTACCACAAGTCGTTCCTCAGGCGTTGACAGGCGGCGTTACAGACCGACTTCCACAGCATATGTCTCGCAAACCGTAAAACGATCTCATCCGAGTATGCCTCCTGTGTTTCCACGCTCAAGAAATTAAGTCGAGATTCGAACTATCAGACGGTTTTAAAAGTTGGAAAGTCATTAAATGTAACGTAATTAAATAAAAACATAAACAAAAAAATCATCAATATTATAATCACTGTAAATTCCTCAAGAAAAATCAAAATATTGTAAAATAGCATGATTAGTTATAAATTTGTATTCAATGATACTGCACTTCTCATTTTGCAATTTTTGATCATTTTCCAATTCGCTCATTTAATTGGAGTAAAATTTTATTGCAAACGAAAGCTGACCGCTTAGCAGTGAAGTAACTACAAGGGGGAAAGGGGACGATCGCCCCCTGCTCTGAAAAATGAAAATTTCGGAAATTTGCCATCTTTGATACCGTTCATTTACAGTGTCATTTCCCAACTCTTCATGAAATTCCGAATTCTCTCCAATACAAGCTCCATGTTTGCAAATATTTGTTTCCAAAAAGCAAAATAATTCGCT
Source organism: Holothuria scabra (assembly GCA_037179385.1). Taxonomy (NCBI): domain Eukaryota; kingdom Metazoa; phylum Echinodermata; class Holothuroidea; order Aspidochirotida; family Holothuriidae; genus Holothuria; species Holothuria scabra. The sequence continues at coordinate 54,311,285 of CM074184.1, forward strand.
GGCTTCGCTGGTCGCAAAGTGCAATTTATAATGCAGTAGTGCTCGCTCGTTAATCACTTTGATAAACTTTTCTAAGCTTTGGAAATGATAAAATTGTTTATTTGTCATATGGACCAGATAATCCAGAGACACCGGCAGAAACAATATTATTTTATTAACTTTCCTCAATGAAATTCCAAATTTTCACCAACGTAAGCTCTTGAATTTGAAATATTTTGTCTAAAAACGACAACAAAGTTTGGAAGTGAAAATTAGCATGAAGTTTACCTTTTGGTTAATGGGATAGGGTGAGGTGCATATAGTCCGAAAATGCAACCCCAACTTTTCACATTGCTTTCTATGGCCACTGCTGGAATTTATCTCAACTTAGTGGTCCCTTTCAGTGGAATAATAGCTGGATTTATTTGGTGGGGACAAAAGTTCTATGCTACAAAATGACTTTGAGATATCGTGTGAACAAGGTTCTCAGTGTTTGACCTATGGTGACCCAAGAATATCTCTACCAAATCAATAGGGTTCTTCCTCTTTATATGTGATATATGCGAAGGCTACCGAGTTTGACAACTTGGTAACATACCGTCTTTAGATATCATGTAATCATGCAGAGTCACAAACACACACACATGCATACGTACACACACACGTACATATACACATACATACACAAATCATCGTGAATTCGTGAAAGCTAACGCTTCTCTTTTCATCGAAGCCAATGTCTAGGCACAGGGGTCTTCCTACAACTTTAGTTCTGGGAATGAATGGGTATCTTATGCAGCATTTTGGCTTGCATGTCGCGTGTTCCTAAAGGTTTCTAATTTATGACCATTACGAGGAATGTTATATAATTTTCAAGCCAAGCCACTTATGCGGAAATTAGAGAAATGTCTCAATCCTTCTTCAGTTGGTAAGGAGAAGGGGGGGGGGGTGTCATTCTAAAGAATATCAACATCCGTACAAACTAATGATTCACTCGCAGATCCGGGATGAAAATTTTGCCATGTAAATGATATATAATGGAAACCTTTTGTTCATACCATTTAACCTGATTGACCCTTCCCCGTCCTTAGCAAAATCTTGTGCACGAGCTTGCTTAGAAACCCTTTAAATAAAGTTTTCACTCCCAGTCTTTATATATTAGACTAGTGCAAGAAAGGCGTATCAAGCATTCTTACCCTGGACCACTGCTGACGGACCACTTTAAAGTCTGTGTTGCTACCTGGGGTAGCCTTTATCAACAAAAACAAAATTGTTTTGTTCTTGAGCTTGTACTCGCCTTGGAGATTAGAATATATATTGGTATTTTCCACACGTATAAAATACTTAAAAAGAAAAACCTTACTGGATTACTCTTAAAAATGTGCTCAAAGGGTTACTTTCAGAAGTAAAGAAGTAACTAAAATCCTTTCAACCAATTTACATTATTGAATAGAAAATTTTATAAGTATAGGGGACAATACAAGGCTGATGGTCGGTAAATATTCAAATTCAGCTATAGGTGTCGAGATTTCTGTGAATTGACTCATTTGCATAAAAGCACGTTGTGCGTAATCGGGGACTGTCTTGTGCGGTCTTGTCATACAATCGATTTCTCATACATCTTAATCCGAGTTTTCACTTACAAAATACAATCCTACTTCTAAGTGAGATTCGAGTTCATCTATTCGCGCCATTTTATTAATATTTAGACAAAAGTAGAATTCATTGAAGTATGTATAGAAAGTTCTCAGTTAAGAACCGAAGTTTACTTCTACATTGAAAGAACTATTAACATGGAATCTAATAACGTCACAATCAAGGTATGTACGGGATCTGTACATGATTTGACGAATGCAACGGGAGAAGCCATACAACCTTTGCTGAATCCATCACTGCTGAGGATTACCGCACTTTTTCTTCGTCCGTTTGAAGTTGTAACATCTTTATTGTGTGCAAGGTACGGTCCATTAGAAACCGTACGAATATCATTTTACTGAATCTTGCGGTCGCAGATTTAGTTAGGGACAGTCACGAGATTTGTGAATGTAACGCTGTCACCAATTCAGTGGGATTTTTTTTTTACCATGGGTCGATTCTTCGGATGTCTTATTTTTATTCCTTTAGCGAATGTTTTATCTTTTGCGTCACTGCTTCTCATCTCCTTAATTTCTTTAGAGAGATATTTGCCAGTTTGCAGGCCTCTTCAACACATGAGAATGAATAGTCGTCGGAGAACATTGGTTTGTGTGAGTGTAGTATGGACAATTTCTTAGCTTTAGCAATATTTCTACCATCGAATATGGAATTTAAGATTTCCTGCAAGAAATGGCCCAATACTGTACGCTATGAAACGTTTCCTACAAAAATAGCCTTCTGTGTAGCATGACACTACTTTTGGGATATCATCACCGAATGTTTGCAAACTTTTTCCATTTTTTATCGGCCTGTTGCTAAATATCGTCTGCTTCGTGAAGATAATAATCATATTATGTAGGAGGCTACCCTCCTCATCTAAGACTCGTGAAAATGCGGGAATGACAAAACAACACAAAGACTCTGCAGGTGCTGCAGCAAGAATGCTTCTTTTAAACGGAATTGCGTATTTTGTCTTAGCAACGCCTTTCCACGTGACTAACGTTATCCAATTTTTTGAAAAGATCTCACCGCATTGGTTGTGCGACTGTCAAACCTACAAAGTTGTTTCAATTTTGTTATAATATTTTAACTCTGCTGTAAATCCGTTTATTTACGGAATGACCAACCCAACCTACCGCAAAGCATTCAAAGGTATATTCTGCCGAAGTCGTTTTGAATCTCCTTCAAGATATCACTTGCGATACAGCTCTTACGGATTTTATGCAGCCTAGTATACCTAATACCATTTTCCTATCCCCCATCAGTAACGACGAAATCTTGAAAGAAATTAATTCTCTTACAGATGGGAAATCGCCCGGCATCGATGGCATTCCTCCAAAAGTTTTGAAGTCTGTCTCCCACGTTATAACCCCTGTACTGTGTCACATTTTCAATCTCGCATTTACTACTGGTATTTATCCCGACGCTTTGAAAGTGGCTAAAGTCATCCCGATCTTTAAAAAAGGTGATCCAACGTTGCCTGAAAATTACCGTCCCATAAGTTTGCTCCCATGTATCAACAAGTTGCTAGAGAGGTCTATTGAAAAGCGATTAAGGTCCTTCTTAAATAAAAATAATATACTCTTTGACTTTCAGTTTGGTTTTAGGAAACACCATGATACAAGTCATGCTCTTTTGGAGACAGTCAACTGTATTCGTACCTACCTCGATAGTGGTGATAATGCGCTGGGCCTTTATCTTGACCTTAAGAAGGCTTTTGATACAGTCAACCACACAATACTCCTTGATAAATTAAAAAATTATGGCATTCGAGGTGAAGCCTTTAATATTATGCATAGTTATCTGAGTAATAGAAAACAATTCTTGTATGTAAATGGTATTTATTCTACCTGTACCTTCGTTAACGTAGGCGTGCCTCAGGGCTCTGTGCTAGGACCACTACTATTTTTAATCTATGTAAATGACATTAAAAATGTTGTGCCTCACGAGTCTCTAAGACTCTTTGCCGATGACACGAATCTATTTGTCCATGATAGTAATTGTGTTACCCTTGTTGATAAAGCTCATTTTGTACTCAATCAACTTAAGACTTGGTTTGATGCTAATAGACTTACTTTACATCTTGGGAAAACCAACTTTTCGATTTTCCATGCTAATTCACATATACCCCATTCTTGTCCAGACCACTTTGTCATGAACGATGTAAATATCCTCAAAACAAACTGTGTTAAATACCTGGGTCTATTGATCGATGATCAGCTATGCTTTAAGCAACACATTGACGATCTCTGTAACAACCTCGTAAAATATAATGGAATTTTTTATCGCCTTAGGGCATCACTTACCCCTGCTGTAGCAACCCAGTTATATTACTCACTCGTTTTTTCTAAATTGTCTTATGGTATGGAAATATATGGCATGTCTAAGCCTTCTTCGCTCAAACCCCTGCAAGTTCTTCAGAATAGGATTTTAAAAACTCTTACTTTCAAAGACCGGCGCCACTCCACGAATACCCTGCATAGAGACCTTAGCATCCTTAAGATCAGCGATATTCATACTTTCAAAATGTGTTCTTTTATCTATAAGTATATTAATAATCGTCTTCCTTTTGTATTTAGTAAAATTCTTAACCCTAGCTTTTCTACCAATGCTCGACCTAGCACTAGAACTAATGCCCTCTTTACGGTTAGTAGGCACCATACTAGGCATGGTAAATTATTGTTAAATAACTATTGTTATAAACTTTGGAATTCTCTCCCCAACGAAATAAGAAATGTTAGAACACATGCTACTTTTAAGAGTAACGTAAAAAATTACCTAATCGCCCAGTACACTTGTTAAGCATCCCTTTCTTTTTTGCTTTCTTAGTTGACTTTGTTGTTTCTTTGTTCTCCTTTTTCCTCTTATTTTCTTTTTTGTTATTCTTTGTTGTATTGTCTCTTTATGGGCACTAGCTCGTTAAACTATTGTTTTTCTAGTGTCCTGTCCGGTTCTATATTTCAGTTTATATTTGTACGGACGAAATTAATAAATGAATGAATTAATAAATGAATGAATGAAGTAGAATTGCACAGACAAGCTCAGTATAAAAGGACACGATAAAACAAAATATAGAAGACATGATGCTACAGAAACGAGTTTTGGTTTTCGAAATATTAGGTCGAAAGAGGCATGTCGGAGAAATTAAAAAGTGTACCAGCAGTAAAACTGTTGTTATTAAGACAAGGGAAAGTCAACTTCTTGAGATGTACCAATCCAGTTTCTACATTACAAACCCACACCCATCTCTTCCAACCTGCTGGAGTATAACTAACCTCTGAACACTTTGTCTGATTTCAAGTTTGTCTGGTTCTAGTTTTCATTTTCCCTGCATTCCTCGGCTTGATTGAATATCAGTCCACGGTCTACTAGTGATATAGTTAGACCCAACCGTTTTAAACTCAGGATATCATTTCGTTCTCTTAATATTGATCGCCGTCTACGGCACTGCACTTGCTCTTCAAACCTTTTACGAGTGTGCAAAAAAGAAAAAAGTTCTCAAGGTAAAGAAACCCAGAATAAAAACCAACAGCAGGGCCTACTCGGTTTGCAAACTTTTATTAATTAAATATGTTCATATGTATTAAAATTGGCCTTTTTTTTTAAATAGGCCTACTGTAAAGATTTGTTGCCAAAAGTGTTATCTAGATTAGTTAGACTACCTAATGTAATTCCATCAACTTATCTGGCTTGGGAGTAAACGAGAGACGAAAACTTACCTCGTATTTACAAGGACAGTTCGGGAGATGACCGCTTTCGGCCGGGGAAAATGATGTTTTCTCAGATGGGGAAAATTTGCCTGTGTCAACGGTATGCATATTTATTAGCACTAAGTGTTTAACGCACATTTTCACAGTGGTCGATTTGTTTAATAAATTTGTGTGTGTATGCAAATGTGATATCATATATAGTTAAGGCACGAAGGGTGAAACAAAAAAGGACCTTCCAACGCATTTACAAAGACAAATGCATGTCAAAGGGTTGGTCATGATGTCTTTTCAAATTTTCGAACAAAGGGGTTCACTCTCTCATTATGGTTAATGCACATTCCCCTTATTGATGTATCTTGTTTGAAATGTTTTGGGTTCTAACTTCTGATGACCCAAAAGGACATTATTTGAGCTCCACCAAAAATGATAGGGCACAGCTACTGTCAATATGGGTAATGCACATGCTAAGTATGAGATCCGTCACTGTTACACTTCTGAGATACTGTGTTTACAAAATTTTTACCTTCTAATCTCTGTTGACTTCAAAAGACCTTTGACCCACAACCAAAAACGAAGGAATTAATTTACTAATTTTGGACAATGCTTTTGCAACCTATGGAATCAATCACTGCTGACCTTCTCCAGATATCATGTTTACAATTTTTCACGCTCTGACCTGTGGTGGCCCCAGATGACCTTTGACATCCACCAGCATTGATCACGGCAAGCGAATGACCTGAGAAGTCTGAATATAAACCATTTCTTACCCAATCGAAATACATAAACCAGCTGCTTGTTTGTGCCAAGTTGCAATGATTAGCGCTTGCCTCCACGAACGGTGCACTGTCTGTTATATTACGTCATAAGAGTAGAAAAGCTTATTGTCACCTGATTTTAAAATAAGTGTTCAAGTTTTAAATGCCAAAATTACAAAGACCCACATCCATCATCTTTCTCGAAGTAATTGGTTTTTCGGACTTCACTGTTTGCGCAACCAAACATATGTTTGACTTAGAATTCCTACTTAAAATATTGCGTTGTTTTGTACGGTGGTCGAGAGGGGAAGCGCAAAAGAATGATGGGTATTTTTTCGCATCTTAAATATCTCTCAGAATTCCGAGATACTAAGTCAGAGTTCTGAGGCAATTAAGTTGCGAACCAAAAAATAAAAAATAAAACCCACATTAGTTTGGTTGTCCCAACTCGGCCACCGTAGTTTCGTGACTCGAGGCACTCTTATCTATTAACCCCTCCCAACAAACATAGAGCGTAAGGAAGTACATTAACTTTGTAATCATTATATAAAAATATTGGTCTCTACGGATCAATTGATGTCCTTCCTTGTCCTTTCCGTATCATTGATATTGTAGTATAACGTTTCAGGTGTTCAGTAAGCTCATATCCCACCATTCCTGATAAACAAACTTCCTGTCTTTGCGTAGCTCTATCTGCATCCTGTTATGCGTTTATAAAGGTTAATGTTTTATAAAATTATGATTAGTAAGTAAATGCTCAAAAAACAAATTGCATTTTCAGGTCACTTAGGAAAAGTTCCTCACGGTGAGATAAGAAAATTTACAGCAAAGGTTTGAACGAAAACAAAGCTGCATTAAATACATCTTACATCTGAAGCAAAGGGGTTCTTGTGTACATATTGTAAATCTGTTTCGTCACTTTGACGTCTTTTTCCCATTTCAAGTGCAGTAATGATTGTTCGCATGATTATGTTTTAAGGGGTTAGACACGTGCCTAGTAAGTCTTCGGGAGGGATGGGGCATTTCTCATATGTATAAAGCGAAATGACAGAAGTATCAAAAAAGAATTCAGACTTCAATACATATGAAGGGCAGTATAGAAAACAATACAGTTCATTAAGAAAACGAAAACTAAAAAAAGATAAATGAATGAAAGAAAGAGTACCGTTGTCAAGGTTGAACACTAGCCAATTTATTAAATATCTATAAAACCTAGGCTGGACGTGACACCCGCTAAGTAAAGGAACGATTTCAGATTCTTATGAAAAATCTGAAGAGACGCTCTCGTTTTTTATTCATTTCGTCACCAGAAGGAATTTATGTGATGGTGATATCATGTGCGGGCGCGTCTGTGCGCGGGTGTGTGTGAGGTTGTGTGTGTGTGTGGCGCTTTTAAACCAGATAGGCCTATCTAAAGCAGGGTAAGTGTGACTAATCTCCTATGTCCTGGATATACTGGAATGCTAGTTGTATTTTTTGCTCGGGTGTGGCACTGCCGCCCAGATACGGTATGCCTGTTTCCTGTCCAGACATTAGCTTATAACATCATTCTATTCAACAATGCCTCTTCCCTTGCGATGAAACCAACCAAAAAGTAGTAAATTACGGTCTCCATGCCTGCCTTACTTTCAATCGGTCGAAACAGACTCTGAACCTGCCGGTTGCCAGACTCATCGCAGTCAATTGTCACCGCCTTTATCAAATCGACAAGATCATGTTCGTATATTTTCCCATGTTAACCTTGTTTTATTTCATAATATAGTCTTTGTTTTTTAGAGCTTGCTTTCACTTTCCCTATAAGATACCTCTCTTTCTTTACATTAATCAAAGGTAATTCAATCCTAGAGGTGTTAGCTAATTTCAACCTGATAATATCTGTTTCCTTCCTAGTGTTACGCCAATTAAAGTATGGTAGCTTCGGTATTTTTCCTATTGTGAGCTGGTCAACAAGGTATTCCTGAGAGTCTACATTGCGTATAAAAATGAGTGCAGTGTTTGGTTCCCTTTCAGTGCATGGACAGTTCATACTCTCCCAACACGTCTGACTTTATACCGCCCGAAACATTGAAGGAGATATCTATTAATATGGAGTCTTCCTATTTCTTTACTTATTTCTACAATTATTCTTCAAGTGAGGAGTGTCCAGAGGGCTTAGTTAATCTGACTAACAAATCAGACGATGAAATTCAACAGGAATTCTTATATCCGTCTCTCACTATCATTTCACTCTGCATTCAGTTTACAATTTCTCTTGTCGGTATTTTATGCAATCTGGCCTTTGTATTTATTGTATGGAAGGTGCCTCATATGAGGAACAGCATGAATATCATTTTATTAAACCTTTCGGTGGCTGATACTATCTTTCTCATGATGGGAACGGGAATGAAATTTTTAAAGATTTTGAAATCTCCAATTCGAGATTTTGTCTTCGTTAGTCACGTGTTCGAGTGCATTGTTGTCAATTGTTTAGTTAATGCTGTGTCGTTCTTATCACTTCTGTTAGTCTCCTTGGTTACCGTGGAGAGATACATAGCAGTTTGTAGACCACACCAATATGTTATGCTAACCAGTCGTCGCCAAACCTTGCTTTATATCGGTTCTGTGTGGATTTTCTCCTTTAGTTTAGCTATACTACTTATACCATCTAGGCTGGTATTTTCTGTTGAGTGCTACCAATGGCCGGAGTCTCCATTATACGACAGCTTCCCAACAAAAGTTGGATATTGTGATACGAAAAGTGACTTTTGGCTTTATCTCGATGAATGTCTTCAGATATTTCCTTTTTTCATTGCCCTCACGATAAACGTAGTGTGTTTTGTGAAGATTATTTATAGTTTGTACTCTAGAATGGTTTCCTTGTCTAACCTCCGACAGTCACAGTCCCATCAAAAAGGGGGAAAAGTTGGAAAAGACCCTATACATATTGTCACAAGAATGCTTCTTATAAACGGTATAGCATTTTTTGCACTAGCAACGCCTTTTCATGTAACAAATGCAATCCAGTTTATTGAAAGTATTTCATCTGAGTGGAAATGCGATTGTTTGGAATATAAGCAAATTTCGGTTTTGTTCCTTTACATGAACTCTGCTATAAACCCATTTATCTATGGTATCACGAATCCAACCTATCGAATGGCATACTATAGCTTTTTCTTCAAGAGACGGTACAATTCCGGTAAAAGACACAGTACAACGTCCAGCAGTGATAACTCTAGCGTAAAAAGAATAACAAACATATGAGTAATATTTTTCACCCTCAATTATCGTTCACATTTTGCCAGTCAATTTTCAATTAGAAAAAAGCTGAAGGCTGAAGAGCATTTCATCTTAGACTTATCTGATGTCCTACACCTATGTCTACATTTGCATTCGACGATATCAAATTTTAGACGTCACTAACTAGAGTACAGGATGGATATCAAACCAGCGTTGCTTGAAGTAATAATGAAGTAAAATTGAAGAGGAAAGTTTCGGAGAAAGCGAAATGCAGTTCAGACTTTAAGAGGTTCGATTCCTTTCTTCCCTCCTGCCCTAATCAAAATTCGCACCATCCACCGAAACCCGCGATGAAGTCTATTTTGCAACTGAGAAGCGACAAATCATCTAAAACTATGTCGATCCTTTGATCAGCTCAAAAGAAGGCAAGGGAAGAGGATCCGAATGCATACAGTTTAAACCCAAAATGTGGTGAAAATTTTGGGTTTAATTGAAGCTCATGACTCCACTTTAAATTCTTATTTTTCTTGAATTGCTTTTCTTTTTCACCTTGTCTTTACACATTAAAACCAAATTCTGGAGAAGAAAATCATGAAAAGATAGCGAAATCGAGTTCAAAATTTCCAAATACCATGTTTACTTTGATGCATTTTTGCTACTCTTCAAAGTTAGTTATACTTGCTGTCGTAACGCCACATTGATTCAAAATCACTGTTAGGCGTAGTAATGAAGTAAAAGCGAAAAAGAAAGTTTCGGAGAAAGCGAAATATTTGGGGCGATGCGCACTGTTTAACAAAAAATTTCCTTACTGTCTTACGATAGCTCTAATCCTAACCTAATCTCAAACCCGAACAAAGAATACAATCCATGCAATACAATGGCAACAGTCAATCAAAAACACCTTGTTAAACAGTGCGCATCTACCCAAATATTTCCATAGCACTCCAAACTTAAAGAGAAATTCAGCTTTCGCTTTCGACTATTCGCTACAGAGCTAATTGAAATAATCACCATTCACTGGAACCAAACGTAGTCAAATTATCAACAGGAAAGAGACATATCATGTGATACTTTTAAAATACTGATTTTTTATCAGGTTAAAATGAAGGAAAGGGAAGAGTAACCCCACATATTAAGTTAAACATTGGTGTTTGTTCTTAATAATTAAAAGTCTCTTACATTAAAATATGTAGTTCATGCTTCTTTACTAGCAAATGGACTAACGAAATGCCGTGTATATACACAAAATAGACATATTATTAACTCATAAAGTATGCCAACCTATTGTGCAAAAATTGTGCAAAATTCACTCTAGGTTATAGACTAAACTTTTGGAAACACTGCACAAACTGTAAATCTTAACGTGACCTCAAAGTATGGTGAAAAAGTTCGGTAAGATTAACTAAAACTCATGACTTACCTACAGTTTTTCCCTTCCTTGTATTGTTTTCCATCTTCACCTTATCTTTATACATAAATTTTGATGGTAATGGTAACCGATTAAACGGTATTCGATATCAGCATTGGATCGGTACAGACCGTTATTGGTAATGGAATATCGACAATCATAATATCGGCTAGTAGCAATATCGGTACACCGCTAACTTTTCAAAAAGTATTAACTGTTTTTAACGGAGAGGCGCATCGATTTACCGTCCAGTGAAACTTTTGGGTAGGGCAGGCTTAGGCTCATAAATGATATCTATGTGCAAGATGGCGCCAACATTTTGCTGCAAGTCATTATATGAAATTATCAGGCTGGTTTGAAGAGAAACGTACTCCTAACACATATAGATTAAGAAGATATATTTAGAGTAATGAAACATTAGACAATAGTTCATCTTACCCCAAGGGTGATATGCATTGGAAGAAACAGAATTTTTATTTAAGGGTCACCACATCCTTTGTCAGGCCCGCCTAGGACCGATCTGGGTTCGTAAAAAAAGCGAGAGGACCGGCCACTCATACCAAAGTTAAGGGTTCACGTATACACATTGGAACTAACCCAAGTGAAGAGACATCACATGTTTACCATGCTCGTGTTTTGTTGTAAGGTCTGAGACTCCTGGACCCACCAATGTATCCACTAACTGTTAGTGCAACCTTAGTATCTAATAGATACTATGTATACTGCAGGTCGTAGGCTTAAGTTTAAAACATCTAAACAATGTGCCAAGTAGACGAAGGGTCGGAATAACTAAAAGATAATGCCTATTTCGGTTTCGAAAACATTTATTGCAGTCTATATTTTTCTGGAGTCCATACAATATTCAATATATGCAGCTGAGATTCAGTTTAGAAAAATACTTGCTTACAATGAAGAACAAAAAAGAAGGCAAATAATAAAAATAATAAGTACAGTTACTCATAAGAAAAAGGTGGATGGTTTTTTTTAAATAAGTTCAAAAATTACATTTATAAAATTTGGAGTTCCGAATGCCGGTACGTGACGATATCATGAACAACGGGGTTTCCAGGTTTCGCATTAATTACTATCAGCTTAATGACATATATATAAATTAATGATAGAATTGTCGTCTTGTTTTTCCATATCCTTCCGAGTTTTGTATATTTTTCCCTGACGTGTGTATTTAAACCTCAAATACCCAAATTTCCAGGGGCCCTGGATCACATTTGAACCCCGTACCCCCCTTCTTCCCCTCTTGACAGTCCTTTGTTCAAACCAGTGATCAATTACCACACATAGGCTTTCATGGTGGATACTAAGATTTCAAAATATAATCTGCCGCGCCGCAGGCTAAGGAAACATGAATAATGTTTAATTAATGTTAGCCTACTATATCCAAGGGCACTCAACATATGCTACGAAAATCAAGTGACATTCTTAAATTTCGTCTAAGTATTTGAAATAATCTCAGATTTTAAATATGCCCTTTTCCTGTCTCAGACAGATGGTAAAATAACGATAAATCGCAAAATAATTGTCTGGGAAGGAATATATTTTAATTCAAATACGAAGAGACTTTTAACAATCTTTGGTGAATGAAGAATACATCAATAAGAAATACGTCGCCAGAGAAGGAACATGAGGTAATTAAAGGCATATTCTGGAGGCAAAATTCGTTAACTTCAAAATAAGCAGAAAAACTTTCTCTTCCAAAAGGTTAGAACGGCATCTGGATAGCTTATAGCGTTTGGAAGATACATATTTTGAAAGTACTGCAAATTTTTCTTGGGATTTGATGCATCATGGGAAATCTGAGATATCATCGTGGCATATTAATTTTACATTACCTGATTACATTCAATTTGTTCATAATTATGATGCCGCTGCAGGCAATATTAAGCAATATTGTTGGTAGTATTCTATGTATGGTGAAGGTTAATGCTAGATCTATAGGAAAAGATATTCTAACATTTCAACAGTATCAAATTTCAAGGACAAACAGGCCGTTCAATTATAAAGAAAAACAAAAGGAGTTTGAAGCAATGTGCCCATATTACACAACTTTTTGTGGCTTTGTTGGAAAACAGAGGTACTTTTAACTAAAGTAACCAATTTTTAAAGTGAGATATGTTGAGTTAGGAAAATGGTATTGTGATAGGATTTGAATGACATGGTGTATAAAAATTTTTGTTTTTCTTACAAGATAGTGGTAGAGGTGAAAACCCACCAGAACATGCCGTTAACTTACATCCTGCTAGGACCTTACGAAAGAAACAACCGAGTATATAGTACTGTTTTTCTAGACACCTTGAAAATGTGCAGATAAGCAGATAAGCGGTTGAATTAAATGGATAATATCACAACTAATTTACATACCTTTATTGCTAAAACGTTTCAAAGTGTGAACATATGAAGTGTATGAAATGACGTAGTCTATGAACCGACATCGGTAAATTTCTGAGACTTCCCGTAGAACAACTGTGTACTATATTTTATTGTAAAATTGAGCAGGGGCGACATCGGGGGGGGGGGGGGAGGGCAGGAGACAAATTCCCCCTATATTCGCAAGAAAATGTGAAAAGGGGGAGAAAAGGAAAAAAGAAGAAAAAGGAGCACTCAGCTCATGCTCCGCCCCCTATCAAAATACCCTGGCACCGCCCTCTTAATCAGTAGACACAGCTATAAACTTAAGTTGCATTTCGAATGGAAATACTTGATTTCAAACATCTTTTGTATATAGGGTTATGTCACGTCTTTAACGATTAGTTATCTTGCATTCGTGCTCTAATATTGGTTGACAACCTTCGTAAAAGCAACACAAGCCCTCTACAGGTAACCTTCGCAAAAGGCACGCGTACATGCCTCTACACGTCTTCACATTAGTAGTGTAATAAACCACTGTCGAGTAAATACATTCTCGCTGGCAAGCGCCCTCATTATGTAAACCATGAGAAATGTAAATGCACTATAAAGGACTAACGAGAGGTCAGAGACTATAACCAATTACAAAATTCTAAAACCAAACGAATAAATTCCTTGTCGCTCGTGAGACAAGTACCGGTTGTCAGAAAGGGCATATTTTGTGACATTCTAGCTTCAGTCATTCTGCCTGTACTGAAGGAAATAACAATTTTTATTTAAGGATAGTAGTGAAATTGAATAAACATGGAATTAGAAATAGAAATTTGAAATTTTAATCAGCCCCTATGGACAATGTTTGTTTACGTTTAATCGTAACCCAATTTCTGTGAAACGGTTCGCATTCATGTTATTCGACTGAAATAAATGTAGGACCATTAGTGCTTAAAAACAGAAATATTTTTCATGCCGTCAATCAAACTTAACCAATGAACAAAATTTGTTATAACCTAATGTTTACGACTGAAGAAACAGGCAAAGAGTTTAAGCAGATTATTAATGATCGAAATATGATCTATAAAACGCGACACAAATTTAATTTTATAGCCAGTCTGTCCCGGTTTTATCGGGTTCGTCTGATTCTTTTTGTCCCAATCCATAATAATTTGCCTGTGAATCATTGCCTTTAAGCCGTCTAGACCTCTTGATGCCTCTCTTGGGTCCGCTACTTTTGTCCATAAAGAGAAGAAACACAAGCCACTCAAGAATAAAAATGATCAAACTCCCGCCCATTCCTATCAACATCAGATAATACATGCCTTGTAAGTCATGGACAGTGAAAGAATCGATAGTCTCTGTTTCAAATAGCGAATCTTGTTCACAATGAAGACTATCACTGAACTTCATTTGCAGAATACGTGAAATATTTCCTCGCCTTTTTAGAGTTTGGATCGCATAAGAGAGCTGGTCACGAAGAGGAGACCCGGAAGGTGTGGCGAACCCGAAAGATATCTTTCCGAAGGTCTGTCCGGTAATAAAGATTCGACAAGGCCTACGTGACGCTGCATAATTCAAGATACGTTCTTCCCCAAGTACCGCATAACGACCGTCCCATTGATTTCGTACACGATAAATCGCTTGAACTATGCTGTCTTCGAGAAGGTTTTGTTCCGAGTTCAAGATTCTGTCTAGTACCATACGATTTTGACCGCTACTATACCGATAGAGGTCGTATGATGGACTGAACCTTACGGCCCCAAAGTCGATGACATCATTGTAAAGAAGGTCATGAGTGTCTCTAAGATTGATAGCCGACTTAGAGGATTTGAAGACGGAATCTATAGTCGTTGCATACACGAAGATCATGCATAATGCATAATAAAACCAAAACACCGAGAGTATGCGTAGGGACCAGGATCGAGGACCTTTGATATAACCCTGCCAAAATCCGGTAGATAAAGCAAACCAAATTGAGTCAAAGAGAGAAAATGTGTCTTCCTCCTCTTCGTTTGCTTCTCCTCGAGATGCTAGGTTTCGATACTCGTACGGGCTGAAGCGACCCAGACAGAATACTGCAGGACCAATTAGGACAATGGTAACAAGGAGAGCGAACCAAGCGGATAAGTGATACGGAAAAGCCAACACAAAGGGGTATTCAAATGTAAAACTGGGGTGCAATATGGCTACTTTCAGGTGACTTTGGTACCACTTGCCGGTGAAATCAATGTCATTTTCACGTGCACCGTTTCTTGTGAGAGATCCAATGGCCACGTCAGCATCCTGAGGTAAAAAAGAAACTCGACTTGTTAAATTTGTTGAATATTTTCTTTCATTTTACTAAAATCGTACATTACACACATCAGTGATGAAATGAAGACTCACCATATCACAAACTATTAGACTTTTATTGCATGACTATGTCTCAGTATACAAACGTTAATCTTCGCTTTTACTGATTAATCGCAGTTTTCACTACAATATACTTTAGAAACATATCTGCACAAAAGAGGAAAACTTAAGGCCAGGTCACGCTAAAGCGATATCGGATCGGATTTCGCTCCGGTTTTTGTGAGTTTTACTTCAAATCTCCTCCATCTTTGATCAAAAAGGGACAAAGATTTGTCAGCCTGTGTAAAAACATGATTTGTATCGCGAGACTACGAAAATCTAAGTTATACTAATTATTCCGTGACGTCACTTCCTCAGACAGCTTTTATCGGATACGCGTAGTCCGATAAAAGCTATCTGTCAATGTGACGACACGAAATTAATAGTTTACATTTCATTTCCGCGGTCCCCTCCAACCGATCATATATTTACACAAGATGGCAAATCCGTTCTTTCTGTCAATAGATGGAGGAGATTTTAAATAAAAGTCACAAAAATCGGATAACAACCCGAGTCAATATCGCTGTAGTGTGATCTGGGCTTCACACCACTATTTTCATATTTTCCGTTCGAGGATGATCCATTTTGTCGGACAAGAAGTAAAAAATCAAAATTCAACATTATTTAATTTCTCAAGAATACATAGAGGGGGTAGAAGAGAGAATAAGATCACTTTTCTGTTCTACTCTACATGCTTACTGGAGTTTGAATTGGAACTAAAATGTTGGTTAAAAAGCTTACCCCGTCAATAAGTTCCCTGATCATACCGTCCCACTCTCCTGTGGAGAGATCTAACGTACCATACTGTCCTGGACTCATTAATGTAATCCTGTAGGGGAATAAAAGAGAGATTGATTACATCATAATGTTACCATTTACCAGACAGGTACTTCCATGAATAGTAAAATAGACGTAAAGAAGTTGCTAGGAATAAAGATTGTGGAATTTATGTCACAGTTTTAAGATGTTGTCTCATCGATACTTTGAAGCCAGAACAAATTTTCATTTAAAGAGAAAGTGTATCATGTATAAATCAATGCTGCTGAGTTAACACTGGCATTATTTCTAGTAACCTGGATCCAAGGCGCATGCGTAATTTTAAAAGTGGGGGCGGCAAATCGTAGACGTACGGGAAATGGGTCATCCTGCTCGAAAGACTATCAGAGCAGACCGTCACCACCAGTTGTGAGAAACCCACAGAAATTTTGAAATATCTCGATTTCTCAGATAACCGAAAGGGTTAGGGTTAGCCGGTAGGATTTTCAAGGAGTGTAACAAGAATCCGCGCAATCATTATTTGGAAATTAGTGTTAATAAAACATTTTCTCGCATAAGAATGACCAGAACATAATTTACAGACAAAATGCAAGGGCGTTTAGTCATATCTTTCGGTGATAGGGGAAATCGACTCATTATCCCTTCTCTTGACCGCCGTCCTGGGAAGAAACACGAAGGGAGGATTGTCTTTACCCTTCTTCCTTTTTGCTCCTTTCTCCTTTTTTGCTGTTTCGAATGAGGACTTACATTCAAAATGGTGCTTGCTCCATTCTCCTATTTTGCTGAAATATGGAGGCATTTTGTATTGTTTCTTGACTCAAAAAAGGAGGGACATGTCGCCTGGATCGAAGGGCAAACCCTGGATGGTAAATTGAATTGGACAGCCATCTATCACTCCTTCATTGACATTGACTGAGGGTGTAATTTCATTGAGGGACTACAATGATAGGTCAGAACGAAAATTAAATTAATATGAAAAACAAAACTCATTACTGGAATCATGGAGATAGTACGGAGTAGCTCCATGGTGAGATCCATCCATTCTACCCTTTTTTTCTACACTGTTCCATTGTTCCATTCTACACTTAAGGACTTGATTTTTACTGATGTAACAATGACGGTAAGTTTTGTATACGAATTTTAGTTGTGACCCTTCTAGCCCAATTCAGCTAATACTGCTATTATCAGTTACAAATTACATAATATTGCCTAGATAAGCGATGATATATGGGGGAGGGATGATGTTGCACTACCTAACCCCCCCCCCCCCCATTCTTCCCCCTGTCTGGGTTTTTTGTTTGCCAGTAGTAACTTACTGTGCTGTACGGCTAAAGTCCTACGGCAACCATGGATACTAAAGTTGTCGAGTAGGAATGTTTCAGTAAATGGCTGCGTTAACATATGAAATCCAAGCAAGAGGTTCTCCCCGTGGGGACTTATTTAACTCACTGAAAATCAAAGGGAATTCCCATTTCTTCTTCAAAGAATACTTTTACTTCTTTAAGCAACTCCCACGAGTATCCCTCGTATCGTTCTGTGTTGAAGTCTTCTTCATCAAAATTGTATCTTTCGTTGGGATATCGAAGGGATTCCCAACCCTTTTCCATAAAGAAGGGTGGTTCCTGCAAATGATACATTACGGAATTCATGAGTATTAGTTGAGAGGTATATTGCCAGTATATTGAAAAGCAGTGCTGGCCATCAATATAGTCTGTGCGTCGAAACTTAATCTGCTGTATAATAAGAATCTTTGACTAAATTTCTTCGAAATAAGACATGCAATAGTTTGATATCTGCTCAAAAAGAAAGAAAAACTTGAACACGAAGGTAGGAAGGACAGGAAGTGGGCGATGGGTACTGTTTAACAAGAAATTTCCTAACTGACTAGCAATAGTTTTAATCCCTAATCCTAACAAAGAGAACAATCGATACAATACAATGATAACAGCCAATCAAGAAATACCTTGTAAAACAGTGCGCATTTACCTGGAAAGTCAATAGCTTACACATGCAACATTTTACTATGCACACAAGTAAAGGTTTAATTCTATCTTGCAAAAATGTAGATATGAGTATACCAATCAGCTTCAACTGACTTGTAGATGAGCAAGTATTACTATTGATTAATGTACATTGTCAAATAGGAATACACACTTGTTGCTAGCAGATCAGCAATGCAAGACCAAAGTAATACTGATAAGATACTTTTAAAATTAGTCATCAGGTAGCGCCATCACTTTTCACGTTTGAGGGGAAATGCAGAGGATGGAACTTTTTGCAAATACGCAACACTTCTCGAGATACGTGGTAGGACGAGACTTAACCCATACATGCCATCAATGGTTTGAAAACCTAGTTCTAACCCAGGTACTAAAGACATTGCCAGTCGATCAAGATACTGAATTTTCCCCAATGACATGGAGTTGGGTATAAAATGCTTAACGTGACGTCATACTTGTGCTTCCACGCCCACTGTCGGGCGAAAAATAACAGTGATCACGTCGGTCATCAGCTGCTTCTCAGCTAGCTACACGAAATACACTAGGCTAGTTTTTGCCCCGCAAAATGGGTGGTACTGTACTTGTGACGTCATTGAAAGCACTCTGTATTGGTTGGCTACGGAGAAGTTCAAAATATGGACATACCTACTAGTACTACTTTCGAACAACAGTAATAATTAACCATTTTGGCTAATGGTGATTTAGGTACACAATTTTATAACTTGGTGTTTGAGCAAGTTGCTTGATCAAATCTGCAAAAATAGTTTACTGTGGTAATACAGTTATCGATCGATGTTGTCATGTAATAAGCCTTACACACCTAGCAATTAGTAATGTTCTGATTCTTTGCCGTAACCAGGGAGACCAACCAGTTCCCTGGAGTAACTGAAGTGTGTACGTGTCGACTTACCGGTACCGCTAATACCTTGATAAATCGTGCATCAGATTGTCGGAAGGGTAGCATGTAACTTCGTTTTCCCGGCCTGCCAGGCCATTTCTCCCTATTTGCTACTTCCCAGCTTTTTGTGTCTTGTACGAAGTATCCAGCCTACGGGCAGCAGAAGACTACGTTATAACAATGAGTGTGAAGACATGGTTGTTTAGACATGAGGCTAATAGTGGCTGTAGTGCATACATTCTGCAAAAATTGATTTCTGTAGGCAACCTTTACATGTATAGCCTATCTTGTTACCTACTCGGTGAAAAGAAACGATACTTAGTCCATAAATGATATTCCTGCATTATGATATCACCCAATCAGAACCCAGGAGATCATGTTGCATGTGTTTTATATAGTCGACAAAGTATTATATACCAAACGGATGTGTGGACTGCTTGATCAATGGTCATATATAGTAAGTCACAAAGTAACATACACTCTAAAATCAAAAGAGTGAACTTAATCACTCTTTGATAGTGTGAAAAGTGTGAATTCACTCCATTAGGGTAATAATTCACTCCAAGAAGATTGAAATCCACTCCAAAAAGAGTGAAATTCCCTTAAAACGAGCGAAGTTTCACTCTTGATGGAGTGCCTACAGTGATCACTCTTAAAAAAAAAGAGTGATCATTACCTGCAGGCACTCATGGAAGAGTGAATTTTCCCTCTTCCTGTAGTGAATTTCACTCTTTTTGTAGTGAGTTTTACTCCAAGAGGAATGAATTATCACTCTAACAGAGTGAATTTACACTTTTCACTCTATCAAAGAGTGACTAAGTTCACTCTTTTACTTTTAGAGTGTACCAAACTAATACCAAATGGAATGCTTAGTCACATTTTGAACATAGCCAACTTTTGTCCAATTATTTTACTACATATTACTTTCATGGTGCTTCAAACAAGTTTTCATTAATAACAATGTTGACAAAAAATCCCTTAAATTTTTGATGTCATCATTGAGGTCTTCTTAATAACAAACCAATTGCCAATATCTGATTTAAGGTTTAAAAATTTAAGAGTAGGACCGAATTATGTATTTTACAGGTATAAAACGGATCCAAAACGAATCTAATTGATCTAACTCTCATTGTAAAAGTTTGTCTGTTACCTTAACTTACTTCGAGTGCTCATTAAACAATCATTACATCATATATAATAATATATGATTTATTATATATATTAAATAATATACAATTAAGTAGATATAATGGCTACTTAGTATTCACCAAATTTTGGGCGAATTTATCCTTTCCGGAGAAAATGTTGATGGTGTAATTTACTCGATCTCCGTGTTCGTTGAACGCTACATCTCCTGATGCACCTCTAAATTTGACCTAAAGGGCAAAGGTCAAACGAAGGTTAATTAATCATCATGTTGCCTGTTACAAGTAGGATATGACAACCATACGTTGACGTAAGAGTATATATATCTACCTGAAAATTTTCATATCGTATATTTTTAGTTTGCTGAAACTTCCATGAAACCTTCTAATGAAGGTTTCGTATTATATCAAGGGTATTCCTGAATTAGAAGTCAAGGATAGACTGGCTGGGCTTATACTGGTTTAATGCTGCCAATAGTAATGATTTCATAATTCATCCGGTAAATAAACTGTCCTCAACATTTTGAAGAATGTCCTTCCGTTTGTTCCAAGACTTTAAACAGACTATACGTCTTGCTGATTGAAAAAATAAATTAGAGTTAAACTTGAATGTTCCAAATTTTTTGGCAGATTTTGGCATTAATAAGAAACGTCCTCGATATTTAAGCTTGCAAGATGTGCTTTCATGAGTTCACTGAAGTAATATTTATGCTCCCCAATAGTCGCAACGCAAGCCTCGTAGCCAGACAATGTACATACGGAAGGAAAGAAAATGGATTTCAGCGATATATTTTTTCCGAGGACCAAATGCTTCAAAAGGCAGAATTTTCTAATGGTAAAACGTTTTGAGTCATTAAAGCAATATGGCGTCCCATTCTTTGCTTATCAGGCTATTCCAAGTGATTTATTTTGAAGGGAAAGATACATCTACCTTTCATTTCCAATTTCGGGTGAAGTCCATGGCGACTGAAAAGCTTCCTACTGGAAAAAACAGGCTTCGCCCAGCTACCAACCACTTCCTACCCCCCCCCCCCATCATTAAACATTAGGACTCCATTTTGAATGACTAACGACAACGGAAATAAAAGTTTAAAGTGGTTTTTATAATCTTGTTGACAATGCGTTACTCGCCGGCCGATTATGGTACTGGTTATATACTTTGGAGAGAAAGGCGAAATACGATCAGAAAAGTAACCTTGGATCGAAAATTTTAAAGAACACTGTTTCCCCTTACTTGTAAGATATGAAGACAGAAAGAAATTTGAGATGTTACAAGTCATTCACGCCACCCAGACAATCACCCCCATTCAATCGCAAGTTGAAGAAAATTGATGACTGAGTACGAACGGACGAAATTAACATACAGACAAAATCGATGACGATCTTTTCAAAAAAAGGCCTCAACATTTAATTCAAACCTCCTCAGTTAAAATTTCGATGCGAGGGAATGTACCCACATAATATGAAACCCCCTTATTTGTTTCCTCTTTTCATATGTCCAAAATCTCCTCATAGTTTCTATAAATTTTGCAAATATTTGTCTCAGCTAAGAACTATCCTATATCCAACGTTTAGAAACAGGAGTGACACCCGTTAGACCCCTTCTCAAGACGGCAACCTGAAACGATCCCCCCCCCCAATCAGATGAGACTGGCAGCTGTCCAAACTTATGCGTAGTCAATCAATGTAAAGACGGAGTAGGGCTTGATAATGAGTAAATAATGTAGAGAGATGTCTTGCGGATCTTCAAAAGCTGTTTGATCTTAACATATTTTGAGTAAATGTGTAATATGTTACGAGTCTCCTATACATATACTACACATTCACAAAAGCTGTTGTTTCAAATACTATGTTGAATCCTTGTTTAACCATTTTGCAAGCCGTTAAAAAAAAAAGATTTCAAATGATTTCTCCTCCCCTCCTCTTTCGTCTACTAAAATGCCTCTATTGTATGATGTGCATGTTGACTTAGTTGCATTAGATATTAGATTAACATGCACAGGCTGCAGACAGAACAAGGCGCTTGATGTTACGAATTATACGGAGATAGAATTAAAAAGTCAGTAGACAATATTTACTTGAAGATGGTTTTTCCCTTCCTTCTCACTTGGAATACACTGCTTAATTGAACCCGAGTGACAAAATTGTTCTCAATGAATCTTTTGACCAAAAGTATCTGTAGATTAAATTTTGCAGTTTAAACATCAATTTGGATAAAAATATCATGCTTTGTTCGGAAAATTACTTTAAGTGCACCGCATACAGCATGGACAGTGGCGTGACCCCATGACCCAACTTTGGAATGCAAAAAACACCTAAAATGGCGGTTTCTCTCTCTATCCTTAGACTTTTTCTTCATGTTGTGCCCCAAACCACCACCCCCCCCCCCGACGCCAAAATCCTCCCCATGACACAATCCTGGCTACGCGCCTGCGCGTAGCCAGGAGATTTAAATCATGTCATTAATAACCTGTTTGATGAAAGGTTCCAACGTTGATTTTACTGACGCTCCGCAGGTTGGAACCGGGTCAGGGTAACTTCCAACCGCTTGAAAGTGTAACTTCATAGCCATGGCTGCAGCAACTAGTGCATCGTAGGCAGCTCTCTGTCTAAATCGCCATTCCTTGATGGGTTTCGCACTGCTTGTGTAGTAAAGGAGCTCATTTGAAACTACCTTAAAACGTGTCAGAAAAGCCATATTATGACGGTAATACTGTTCCAAGAAAGACGCCGAGAATGGTGGATTCTGTGGAAGATAAAGAAATAAGATGTATCAAACAGAACAATAGTAAAACAAACGGTAGGAGGACTTGTCACCCCTATAAATATTTTACATTCTACAATTTGACATTTCTAAAAACATTTTACAAACTACAAAAATTTTACATCCTTACATCTGTTTGGTAATAAATTCATATTTGACCAAGGGAGATCTAAGGTTCTTGGTTAGGAGAGGCGCCGATTTCTTATAACAAGCATGAATCGGAAGTTAGATTATAGGAATAGCGAAGCCGAGTCGCGCTATTGGTTCACGAGTAGTGTGCGGCAAACTTTTTACAAATTTAAACTTCCCAGGTTGCGAGAAATTGAGAAAGTATCCACTCCACGAGAGTAAAACTGAAGAAAAAAAACTTTCGGAAATTTAAGAAGGGGACACCAGGTGCGCCCTCCTAAATCCACTCTTGGTAACCGTATCTCCTCGGGAGGACATTTCGCCCGTTCAAATGGTGTCTGCCTGCGAGATTCATATTGAGGTTTATAAGCATATCTCCCATCCCGCATGATATGAATGAGAGAATGAAACCAACACTTTTAATGCAAAAGAGTTAAATTATTAACCCTCTATAAAGTGAAAAACCCCTCAATTCGCACCATGAGAGTGTTAATTCACTCCACAAATAGCGATATTTTCTACAGGAAGAGTGAAATTCACTCCAAGAGGATTGAAAATTCACTCTTTAACGAGTGCCTACAATGATTACTTTTTTTAAGAGTGATCACAGCAGGCACTCTATATCAAGAGTAAAACTTCGCTCCTTTGGAGGTGAATTTCACTCTTCGTGGGGTAAATCTCACTATTCTTGGAGTGAATTATCACTCCATCTTAGAGTGCATTATCACTCTAGTGAGGTACTTTTTCCAAAGCCCTCCCGACCCTCTGGCAAAAGGTCGTTCGGCGAAACCAAACATTAAACTGCTTCCCGAAGAAGCTGTACGTCCACTTAGGGACAACACCTGACCAACATCAAGGCCTTCAGACCATTTACATTATTCTAGACTGGATGAAAGGACTAATGAAGTGAATTCCCCCAAAATCCCTGGTTTTGGTAGTCTGTGAGGGACGATACCTCAACTATCACCTTATGTATACCATTTATAACCATACTTATTGTAGCGCCATACACCCTGTAACTTCCTATTGCATTTTGCCGGCAACATATGGGTATAAGTGGTGAACATAGGGTGACAGGGGATAGGTGATTACCGAAACACACCCACACTTTGTACTCAGTTAGAGATTGAATAAGTTCATTCTTCTGCTTTAAGAGTAAAACATCCGATCTTATCACACCTAGTCACCTACAACAAGTATCATCAGGTTCCTTCGGCGATCATGCTGGGACGTTGAAAGTTTAATGAAATCAAAATTAACTTACAAGGTTGCCAAATATCCAGTGGTATCCATTACTCAATAATTTCGTTTCGAAAGCCTGGTAGGAGAGAAACATAAACTTGTCAACACAAAAACTTAAAAAGGGGTTTTTCTCTGTAACAGCAATTGATAAGGAAGATGGTACTCCTCCCTCCCCCTTCATTCGGCAGTATATACCATCATAACTTGAGAATTGGACAGTACCAGATCGTAAAACATGCCCTCAACGAAAAGAAAAAGTGATCATCAATTCGTTATGTTGACACTGTTAAAAATAGCTTGCGTAACGTCTTCGGACTATGTCATATTGCCACTGTAAAATATAGCCTGTGTAACTTATTCAGATTATGTCAGATTGACAGTGTTAAAACTAGCTTGCGTAACGTCTTCGGACTATGTCAAATTGAATCTGTTAAATATAGCCCGAGTAACGTCTTCGGACTAATGTCCTGCTGCAACCATTCTTTGAGATGAGGTGCAATTTAATTAATTCTCTGCTAATTTAAAGGAATTATGATAAAAAAAAAATTACACAGGTTTTCTTTGATGAATGTTTTGCAATCATTTTCTACAGATTCTTGCCGTTTGTTCTTTCAAATTATCTTCTACTTTTATTTTGTTTTTATCAGGAAGTTTGTTTGGGACTGAATTAGGACTGAGTTATACGCCAAAGAAAATTCCAGGTGTATGTTACCTCACCCTATAATAATAATAATTAATAGGGCATAGTTTCTTAACCTTTAAGTCACAGAGACCGTCGTTCCGAATGCTAGGAGAACACCTTTAACTTTTGCATTTTCATTCAGAAAAAAAGAAACTGTTGAACAGTAAATTTGGTCTGCGCTCTACGATGTTTTTAAATAGCAGCATCATCCAATAGCAAACAGTAGCAACTTCTGTGCTTAGCGTTCATTGGTCATTCGGCCCTACGGACTTAGAAGTTCGCTTCGCCCAAACAAGAAAGTTTCTTCTCAGAAGGACAAACATTGTAACTAATTCATCCTTTCTAGGAACAGTATAACTAGTTTTCCACGAAACAAAATTCGTTTCACTTACGACAGTCACGATGTTTGCTAACAAGTCTTCGTTGGTAAAGATTAAAAAGTTCTTCACCCGCCTCTTTTTCAATTCTTCTGCTTGTTTTTCGAAGTTGTTTGTGACTTCGACTGGTGTCATCACCCAATCATGGCTTACGGCTTTAGCTCCCATGGCTTGTGCCAATGAACGACCTTCATATTAAAATTAAAGTAAAATGATTACGAACGTCCTCGTCTAAAACATATGTTAACCTCTTTTATTTTTGCTGAAATTTTCCTTTTAAAGCCGCTCATTGATTTGGTTCAGGAAATTCAAAAATTTTCCAAACCTGTTAAGTTTTCTTCAACCAATCAATGGCAAATGGTCAAACCTAGACATATCTCTATGTCCTACGTACAAATAACTGTTTTATGAGTGAGCAATTCACAATGTGGTTTTCAAAAATTTGTGACCAGACACTTTTTCAAATTATGCACCAAACTATTACAAGTCAAGACACTACAAAATTCAAAAAATTACCCTTCTTCCATAACTTTTGGATATGAAACTTCATTATGCTAACTCTAAGCAATTTTAAGCATTTTCATGTGGTATTGACCCTTTAACACCTCATTACATAATGAATATCAACTCAAGAAACTCCTTTGATACCAACAAGTTTATACACTAATATCATACATCTCAAATTCCTCACTTGAGCATAATATTTCGGTAAACAGAGAAGGAAAATAAAGCAAGCGAGTGGAAAGAGTCCGAGGGCGAAGATTTCGAAATTACAGCAGGGGCTCGAATGTATCGTAAAGTTCATTAAAATAGGGTTTTCCTTCAAGAGAAAAAATACAGAAAAAATCGACAGATAATGAATCTCTCTGTTCTTAGAAGAAATGAAATGATATGTTATTCTAAAATAGAGTAGTCATATCATTCCTGTCAGTGACATTTGTAATACACTGCATAATGCATCAGTTAAACCAAGCTAAGAAAAAACTCGATATGATAACTATTTTAGCATAAATGTAATTAGCGTAAAATTTTACTGTAGTGAACATAGCTGAAAGTAAATGGTATATCAATCTATTATTGTAACTGACCACACTCTAAGAAACATCTAGTCAAATGGGGCACGAACCAGAATCTTGTCAACTATTTGAAAAGATTCGTTTCCAAATTGACTAGAAGTGGTTCAAAAATGAAACTATTCGTTTCATTTTTTAGTAGAATTTAGTCAAAGATTTGACGAGACCCCGGTGCGTGCGCCAATTGATTACACTCCATTCAAATTTGACTACAATTTTTTTAGAGTGCAGTACAATTGCCCGGTAACCACTTCTATGCTTAATTCCGTCGTTATCAGATTCGTTATCGTTCCGGGGAGTTGTTAGAGAAGGAGAGACAACGTGCTATTGTCTTTTTGAGACAATGTTCGATCACGGTGATCTTGCTTTTATCCGCCAAATTCTTATCTCAATGACCCCATCAACCACGATTATTGACGCAATATCAAAATTCCGGTAATGAAGAGACGTTTTCCTTACACTCTACTAGTTAACGTCATGCAACTGAAAATTGTGAAATTCATGTCACTCGAAGCTTTCCAAGATGTAATTTATAATTTCATTAGAAGACAGCAACAATTTCTCTACAAACTTCTTTCACAATTTTGTTTCTAAATGATGAATTTTTTTTTTTTTAAATTTGAGGGAAATGTAGAGACTTGAACAATTCAATCCAATGGCAAACGGGACACAATCGAATCAGTGTTTCAACGCTTGTTTCCAGCCTTTCTACTAGAAGCTATTATTACAAGCTTCGTCACTGGCGGAAACAAACCTCCAACTGAAAGCATATTCAGACAATCACCTTTGTTTAAGGATTACTTAGAAAAGAATGTAAAACGATCGTCACTTAAAGCACCAAGTCACAAGGGAATTCAAAATAGAAACAAAGAGATATGTCAATCAAACAGCCGTGTCTGAAAAGTTATAAATCGCTTTCAATTACATATTGTATGAAGAAATTGTTTGGTTGTATCTCCTTCCCTCTAACAACGCCCTGGTGTGACTGGGGCTCCACTCACCACTGCGTCCTTCATATAAAAATATGAACGTTTTCCACTTAAAATGGTCAATAACATCTGTAATCATCTCTTCCATGTCACTGAGATTAGGTCTCATCTTGAAGGCCCCTGAGTCATCCGCCTGGTCTAAGGCGAAGACTGGACTGTATGCCTCACCTAAAACTCTACCAATGCCTTCACATTTGACACAAAAGTCTTCAGGAGCTATTACGACAGAGGGTATGGTACTTGAGAGATCACTACAAACTAAAAGAGGAAAAAATTCGTAAATAGCAAAACGGTCGAGTAATAAATAAGACCTATTATTTTACGTAGTATACCCGTACAACTTGTAGTGAAATGTTATTAGCCAAAGATTGTAAAAGCTTGATAGTAATTAGAACATTAGCTTGGGACATTCGTAAAGTAATAGAGTCACAATTTTTGCATTTTTGGAGTAGGGAAAAACAGTATAAAATAAAATTTATGTTATCAAGTCCTGTTTACGGCATGTTTCAACGGACGGAAAGTGTAGCAACTAGCAGTGGCGTAGCTAGGATTTTTCCAGGGGGAGGGGAGGGGGGGAGGCAAAGGTATGAAATTTCCCCAAAACTTTTCCCGGTCAATGTGTATGTATTTCATATAAAATATGCAAATATAGAAGTATAACAACATTGCCATGTCATTTTGTAATATTACCTGCATTTTAATCTTAAAGTATAACATAGAGCAATCGGAAATAACAAAGTATATTATTTTGGTAAACAATATCTGGTTTATTTGTATAGTAACGCACTGGCGTACGCAGGATTTCTCTGAAGGGGGGCATGCAGCATGCTTTAAGGGGAGGGGTGTCCGGAATTTTTTTTTACGTTTTCAAGGAGCCTACATGCAAAACGGTGCAAGATTTTCGACTTTGGCAGGAACAGTGTTAAAAGTTGAATCGTGGTGGTTCATGAGGATGAAACTGAAACTTTTGTGTCTTTACATGCATTTCTTATGCCATTTATGCTACCTTACGCAGTAAAACTTGCCATTAAATTTGCACATTTTTAGGAGTCAAAATGAAGAGCATTGATCGGTACAGGATTGTGATTTCTCTTGGCCACAAAACGCTCTTTTATCATAAAGATTATCTAAGCGGAGCGCTACCATTGGTTGGCGCGGAGCATAGAGAGAATTTCGAAAAATCAGACCCCTCAGATGGCCAAAAATAGCGTATTAATGCTTGTAAAGAGAATCTAAACATGTAGTCTTTATTTTAACCGATTCCACCAGTGGGATGCAGAGTCCACCTTTTTTAAGTAAAAATTGAAATTTGACAGAACTTGCCTATTTGTAGGAATTTAAAAAAATGGCATCACTGAGGGGCCTTGCAGAGGCTATCCTTCCCCTTTGAAAATTTTTGAAAAATTGGGTGTCTTTATATGCAATCTGGTGCCACATATGCTATCTTTTGAAGTACAATCTGTGTTAATAAACTTTGACTCCGTATTTTCAAGACCAAAGAAAAAATGCCATCGGTCGGGGGGGGGGGGGCATGGCCCAATGGTCCCCCTTCGTACGCTACTGAAAGGAGGCCTAATAGTGGCTCGATCACACAGGATATCCTGTTAGAACAGCAGTCTGTTAAGTGTTGAAGGCTGCAAGGTACTCATGGACCCGTTTATTGTTACACCCCAAGTTAGCAGAAAGTTATTTTCCCGAACTAGACTGTAAGTCTCCAAGAATAAGGCTGAGTAACAAAATATAAGTATGCCTATTAATCCCGTTCATTCTAATTTCTAGACTAACGTTAAGTCACTGGCGTAGCTAGGATTTTTTCCAGGAGGGGCAAAGGTATGAAATTTCCCCAAAACTTTTCCCGGTCAATGTGTATGTATTTCATATAAAATATGCAAACTTACAAGTATAACAACATTACCATGTCATTTTGTAATATTGCCTGCATTTTAATCTTAAAGTATAACATAGAGAAATAACAAAGTATATTATTTTGGTAAACAATATCTGGCTTATTTGTATGTACTAACGCAGTGGCGTACGCAAGATTTCTTTGAAGGGGTTTTCTTGGCCACAAAATGTTATTTTGTCATATCTAAGCGGAGCGCCACCATTGGTTGGCGCGGAGCGTAGAGAAAATTTGGAAAAATCAGACCCCTTAGTTGGCAGGAAATAGCATTTTCCAGGCTAATACGAAGAATCTAGCCAGTCGCTTTCTTCTTTTGTCGTTTGCAATAAAATGCTCTCTTCAAAATATGTTCGCAAACTGCAAAGTGATCAGAGTTAAGAGCTAATTTTACCCCAAGTATGTAATTTTGCCCCAAAGACCGAGCGAAGCGCCACCATTGGTTGGCGCGGAGCGTAAAGAAAATTTCGAAAAATAAGACCCCTCAGATGGTCAAAATAGCGTATTTATGCTTCTTAAGAGAATTTAAACATGCAGTCTTTCTTATCGACGCCACCAGAGGGAAACAGAGTCTACCTTTTTAAGTAAAAATTGGAATTTGACAGAATTTGTCTAGGTCTATTTGGAGGAATTAAAAAAAAAATTGGCATCACTGAAAGACCTTGCAGTGACAATCCGTCCCCTTCGAAAATTTTTGAAAAATTCTGTGTCCTTATAAGCAATCTGGTGCCACATATGCTATCTTTTGAAGTAAAATCTGTGTTAATAACGTTAGACTACGTATTTTTAAGAACAAAGAAAAATGGCATCTGTGAGGGGGGCATGGCCCAATGGTCTCCCCTTCGCACGCCACTAAGGAGGCCTAATAGTGGCTCGATCACACAGGATGTCCTGTGAGAAAAGCAGTATGTTAAGTGTAGAAGGCTACAAGGTACTCATTGTCCATTTATTGTTACACTCAAAGTGAGCAGAAAGCTATTTTCCCGAACTAGCTTGTAAGCCTCCAAGGATTATGGTAAGTAACAAAATCTAAGTGTACCACGGATCCCGTTAATTCTAATTTCTAGATTACCTTTAAGTTGATCGTTGGCCTTGGATTGTTTCAGCCCAATCCATCGTTATGTACACAGAGTAAAATCGTACAGCTACTGCTAGCTTGTAGAACAGGGTTGTCCAACCTTTCGCAGCGGTGGGCCACATGTAATGGTTATAATGGACGAGGGGCCGCATTCTATAGGCCTACTCGTTTTTGTTTTTTTTTTTTTTTTCAAATTTTTCCGACGCCCAAGGCAACAAAATGCAATCATTGCGCGTAGAGAAAACTGATTCATTTTCGTTTTTGATTGAACAAATAAATAAATTTTAGCAAAAATTGATGGTGTTGGGCAGAATGTTCGGACAAAGTTTTTTTTTTCATATTCCTCCTGAATCATTCTCAACCCGCCCTTGTGGATAACACTCCAATGTGGCTAGACATGTAGCAGACATTTGAAATGAATTATTTCATTCAAAAATAAGCATCATAAAAGTGATCATAACCCCCGTGCGTATACAAGCACAAGAGAACATTCAATCTGCTACGCGGCGAGGACATTTCTGTGGAACGCGAATTGGGCCGGTTCATGCGACACTGACGAAATCTGAGTTCATTTGTTGCATGAAAATACGAATTATGTATGAGAAATGTCTCACAATTTCTTATTCTAACAAAAATTTTGAGAAATTTTTGTAAAATTTTTTAATAATAAGAAGATTCATCAAATTTCCCCAAAAATTTTTCCAGGGGGGGCAACTTGCCCCCCCTGCCCCCCCCCCCCAGTAGCTACGCCACTGCGTTAAGTCTATCTTTGGCCATGGATTGTTTCAGCAACATCCATCGTTATGTACACAGAGTAAAATCGGTATAGTTTAAACCCCTCCCGCTACTAGCTTGTATGACAATAACCTCGGGGGTCTACGTTAGTGACTTGTCAGTTTTCACATCCTTTTACTGAATTCCCAAAGTGTACCACGCAGAGACTGTGCACAAGGGGATAAGTTCGGGTTCAGCCTTTCAGTGATCGTTGTACTGTATCAGCTGCTGTTAAATTCCTGAATAATAGCTTCCTGTGCACTGAAATGCACTGATCATAACACCCGCGCGTATACACGAGAACATTCAATCTGCTACGCGGCGAGGACGTTCCTGTGGAACGCGAGTAGGGCCGGTTCATGCGACACCGACGAAATGTGGGTTAAATAGTTGCATGAAAATACGAATTATGTATGAGAAATGTCTCACAATTTCTTATTCTACCAAAAATTTTGAGAAATTTCTCTTAGAATAAGAAAATTTATCAAATTTCCCCAAATTTCCCTCCTTCTCTTAGCTCAGATCTTTTAGCTCAGATCTTTCAGCCCCCCCCCCCATTCGAAATGTCCTAATGAGGAAATGTAGCCCCTCTCAACCTGAATTAGTATACTAGACCGTAATTGGTCATGATTGGTTCGTAAGAATCATGTGACAATATTTCCTCCTCAAATGTGTAATCTACTAAGATGAACTGTTTGGTTTACCTTGGACATGCAATATTGAAGTCTAAACTAAAAATTTCAAATATTTGAACACAAAAATGAAACGAAAATTGAATTAATTTAGCTGTTGCCTCAAAAAGGGTTTTGGGCGACTACGCTTGCCCTTTAGCACTCGCCTGCTCTTCACATTAATCATCAACAATAAACATATTGAGATTATGTTTTTATGAATACAGGATCACATTGCTTAAAACTTTTTCTGAATTATGGGTTTGAAACTATCAGCATGAAGGCTTATCAAACTTGGTCCCCATCATTGATGCATGTGATCATATGTTGCTCCCTAAAAACTTGTCTTCTTCGTGTATCTTGAACATGAATTCCCGAACTCTAAGAAAAGTGAAGAATTCTCTCTGCATTAGTTTTCATTTGATATTAAAGGGTCCTAATCTCACCCAAGACTTAGCACACATACACCCATTCCTTCCATTACCGATTATTCTCATACATCTCCAGATGAAACGAAATTGTGAAAACACTATAGCGTGAACGTGAATTGCTTGTAGTAATATCGCTCTAATCACTGTGTAAGCTCACAATCCTTACAAGCACAATTGACTGTACCCGTCCCACTGCTGACCAATCAGACGGAAGGTGTATTGTTTGAACAGCTGTTGATCAAAATGGAGTTAAAGTGTATGTAGAACTCTAGAGATATGATCAAATATGTTCGAAAAACAGTTTCCAGAATTTATAGGTTTGGGAGCATGTCATATCCCCACTAAAGGCCGGTAAGAGCATCCGCCTCTCACGCGGAAGGCCCGGGTTCCATTCCCAGGTCGAGTCATACCAAAGACTCTAAAAATGGAACCTACTGCCGTTGTGCGTGATGCTTCACATAAGCAATGGAGTAGGGAAAACAAGCCAGTTGGCCCCAACTAGAAAAAAGGCCGTGACCGGCTCGAATTGAACCAATAGGTTGGAAAGTGGGCCGTAAATCTCTATATATCTAACTGACTAAGGTATGAAATGGCAACTAACAACAACTTACAGTTCAATATTGCAAATCCAAGGTAAAACAATCAGTTATATGAATCAACAATCAGTTATATAAATTTCACACTTCTGAAAGAAAAATATTGTTTCAAGGTTCTCAAGAGCCATTCAAAGATAGGGTTGATACTAAACTAATTCAATAAGTCCTATATTAACTATATGACTAATTCAACAAGTCCTATATTAACTGCATGACTAATTCAACAAGTCCTATATTAACTGCATGACTAATTCAACAAGTCCTATATTACCTGCATGACTAATTCAACAAGCCCTATGTTAACTGAATGAATAATTCAACAAGTCCTATATTAACTACATGACTAATTCAACAAGTCCTATATTAACTGCATGACTAATTCAACAAGTCCTATATTACCTGCATGACTAATTCAACAAGCCCTATGTTAACTGAATGAATAATTCAACAAGTCCTATATTAACTGCATGACTAATTCAACAAGTCCTATAATTGCATTTCCTCTCATAGAATCCCATTAACCATTTTTGGCAGATGTATTTGACTTGCACCCTTTAACTTATGAGTACGTTTACTAATGAAACTAATTGATTTGTTTACTTCGGTGTTTCAGAATGTTACATCATGCAAACAATATCATCCAGTGTTTTTTGAGTAATGTATGTAAAAAATCTTTGGAGGAAATACGTTAAACGGCCAAATTCTAATGCAGTTGGAAAATTCCTTAAAGGACAAGAACAGTCACCCCAAACGTGTTTTGGGGGCAACTGCTAAACCTCACATTTTCCACTACTCCTCTGCAAATTGTCGTTCTTACCATTTTAGGACAATATTGCCTATTCACGGTAAACCAAGCAGGTGCAGTCGAGTTGCTACTTAGAAATTTTACATTCGAAGAGAAAAACTGACATGACTCGCAAGAGCCAATCATGATCATGAAATAGGGCAGTCTATTATACTAATTTAAGATGGGACAACAGCATTTCACCTTTCCAAAGTTTTTTTTTTTTTACCACTATCCTTATTCCTCGCAATTCTGTTCAGGAACTTTACAACATTTCCGACGACAATCGATACTTTTTAATTAACGATAAAAAGATTTCTTACTTTGATAAACAGCTTTGGAAAGTGTTTGATTTTCGTAAATTCTGTTAGTGAGTAAGTTTTTGTGGATAACATTCACTTGATCATGGATGCGAATGATCTGATCGCCTCCACGATTATCGTTAATATAAGTGGTGGCGTCTGTCATAATCTGTTTGTAAATATCGTCTCTCCCGGTGTGTTTACCGTAGAATGAAGCTATGAAAAAGAAAGATAAAAACAGAAATTTATTTCTATTGTTTAAAATTCCATTAGAAATAACCTAGATGCACGATATATGTCTGTGCGTATGATTTGTTTTCATAGCAGATTCCATGACTGAGAAATTAAGACGATAAATTTGACTACAAAAATATATTCCTACATTTATATAGTGAATAACTCCACTTAACTAATTTATCTTTCTACTGAAAGATTCCACGGAACAGCAGAGAAGATTTTCCAGTCCCCACTGCCCTCAGGAAATTGCTTGTCTTTTGATTCCGACAAATACGGTAGCTCACATTTGTAGGGTGTTTTTTGTAACTTACTTATTTAAAAATGTGACTCGTTGTGGGTTCTACACACCACTGTCTTAAACCTTTAGAGCAAAAAACAATACTCTTAAAGTGGAAGTTCAAGCAGAAATTTAATTTTCATATGTAAAAGAGGAACAAAATCTACACAGTGTGGTGAAAGTTTTATTCGAATCGGAGATGTATTTCTCGAGATATCAGTAAATGAAGTTAGTAGATTTATGTTATAATGTGAGTTTGAGGGCAGCAGAGCTTATATTACTTCCTCGCATTGACAAGGAATGCTTTTTGTCCCTTTGTTTTATCAGACTGTTTTGTTGACCTTAAAGTTAATAGGAATTTGAATTTTCTGTAGGGGTGCAAAATTTGTAAAGTTCTCATGCTATTTATGAAATCACATTTTCGTTTCGTTTGGTTTATTTGTTTCTTCGTAACAACCATGAAGTACAAAATTTCGAGTTATTATGGCAGGTAATAATTAAACAAGTTACGAAAGGAAGTGATCTAGGAAACCTTGGTAGGCTCGTGAAGCAGATCACTCCCTATAACAAAGTAAATAACAGGGAAAAATAAACATTATGCAATAAACAGTGAACATCAGTAATATGAATGTTGCTTAAATTCTTATAGCTTAATACTTCTTGTTTCAATGCTTAAAATACTTGTTCTTAAAGCATGGTATTGATTTACAACATTGGATTTCATTTGAAAGTGTATTCCAGGCAGAAGATACTCTTACAAGTGAACATTGCTTAAAGTGTACCTAAAGTCAAAAAAATCAAAAATTCATCTTAAGAACCACGAAAAATACATTTTAACAGTCCAACTCCCATCTTTGTAGGACATTCCTGAGCTGAGATATTAAATGTTGAAGTTTATTCACTCAAATTAAAATGGTACATTGCGCAATAATTTGTTATGTCATTCTTGTACTACTCAAATTACAATATTTGTATTTCTTTGTTTTTCCGAACGTTACTGAACCGTGAACCGAGGTGTGATAGCACTCTACTCTTATGAGGTGATGCAATTAATTAAACCCTCCTTGTGCAACATGCTATGCAAGCAAACAGGAAGTGTTCAAGGTCATAAAAACATTTTTAATTTTAAAGGAAATCAAAGCATGTTATGTGAGTTGTACAACAAGAAAGTCACAAATTATTGCGTCATAGACCAATTTGTTTTAAGTGAATAAACTTTAACATTTTATATCTCAGCTCAGGAATGTCATATCAAGATGGGAGTTAGACTTTTAGAATTCTTTTTTTCATTCTCTTAAATATATATTTTTGAATTTTTTGACTTGAGGTACACTTTAAGAAGTCTAGATTCATAACGAGGTATGCGAATGTATGGAGACTGCCTCGTGCTGTGGTCGTGTGCATCATAGTTATATGAGAAGATTTGATGAAATTTTACGTGCTTAATTTTTTTTATTTTAGTTGTTACGTGCTCAATAATATCGGATAGTTTAGGAGAAAATATAGACCTTAAAGTTTAAACAAAAACAAGAGACTGTGCACTAATCTGGAGATGAGATGTTACTTTTGCTCATTTCAAGATCACTTTATGTTGAAAATGTGAAAACTTTACGTGCTCATATCATGAGAACCACACATCGGATTTCGATGCAAATTTCACTAAAGTTCTCAGTCATTGCGTTGGTGCTCAGCACAAGCAATAAGGTAGTTTAAACAAGCCAGTGAGCCACGACTGGAAAAAGAAAAGGGTCTTGGCAGACCCGACTCAACATATCGGTTAGAAACTGAGCCGTAAAATTCCATTTAATTAACAAATCGCGGTTAGCAAGGAAAGAATCTCAATATTGAATTTGGGGTGTCTCTTCCAATTTTTTTTATTCACTGAGGCTTTAAAAGCCCAATTCTCTCACCCCAAACAGTACCAATTCTCCTAACCTTCTTATTCAAGCCCCTCCCACAATTGTCTGAAATTCATGCTCATCCAGTTTATTGCTTCAAGGTGAGTAAAGAAAAACTCAATTCATATAATCAAAACACTCTCAGTACAGTTCATGCTGTGTAATAAGCTTTGGAACTCTGCATTGTTTGAATTAACTGTCAAACAAAGAGCTGAGCCAATTGAAAATTTCGGTACCCCCGTACCAAAATTGTAGTTTGAGGTTAGAGGTTTGGCCCTTTAAGTGAATGATAAATCATACCTATCAGTTTTTTTATTCGAAGAGAAAGAGTTCATTTTCTGACCGTGTTCTCTGCCTACAGTATGTAACACAAATAGAGAAGTTTTTCAATTTTACGATTTGCTGACTTCATACTGGAATGTTTTATAGGTATGCTATATTTTTATTTAAACATCATAATGTCAGGAACAATGATTTTACAAAATCCAAATAAACCGGAGTTTACACATACCATACACTTCAAACCATACAAATATTTGGTCAGAGTACAGTGCAGGTTACTTGGGCATAGCAACATTTCAGTCGCATACCTTTTGATTTCGACACAAACCCTGATCTTCCGATCCAGACTTGAATTGACATCAGAAGTATATGGGGATATCTATCTATCATTTAAACTGGGGTGGGGGTTTTAGACTAGCGAAGGTGGGATAGACAGATGGATTTATATTTTGCAGCGTTCTTTTTTCTTCCTACGTGTGAGTGTGTGTGTGTGTGTGTGTGTGTGTGTGTTTTCTTAGGGAGCGACACTACTGATAGACGCTAGGCTTTTAAATGCACCTCCTATCATGCATTTTTTTATTTATCTGCCACTGTAAGTCGTATATTTTGTGTTGATATGATCATGAACCAAATGCATGGGATAAAAACAATAATTATTTCGTTAACTTTTAATGTTATTTTATATCCCCAGAACGACAGAACGATGAAATAAACATGCATGATGGGTTTCTAACCCAACATCGTCATTTTGTTTTCTGCACCGTACAATGAAAGCCTGAACAGCAAATCGGAATCTTTGTGTTGATGCCATAAGCTCTAGTTTCCTATTGGTGTCCCTCTATAAATTAATATGAAAGCACCATGGGATGGTACTGTACAAAACTGAAGCGCTAGTGGTTAGCTACACCGCCCGTGGGTTGGTGAAAATTTTCGGAGGCCGGCCCATAAAACAAATGGGGGAACACGGCGATCCTTCATCCTACAACCTTTCGGTAAAATATGCCCGGCCCAGGTTGGTAAAAAAGTTGGCAAAAAAGTTGGCAAAAAAGTTGGCAAACTATGTCCAAAATAGGCACTTTTAATCATTTAATCAATTTCTGTACCTAACAGTTGGTCAAATGGAATAAGCGACTAACAGATTTTAGAGTGTATTAAGAGTAGTGTGCATCAATTTGCGCTGAACGAACTGTGAAAATAATGAAAACTTCATACGGATTTTAGGAAGGTGTTACATTTACTAATAGTACCAAGTCAATTAACTATAATGGTTTGGACATGTTAAGGACTTGAACCTCAAAATGACATACTGCAATTAAATACACATATCAATAATGTGAAACAATGCCTATACATATGGCTGCAGTGTCAGGTCATGTAGCTACAAACATAAAATAGCATTTGTAACAACTTTTTGATGGCAACTGTCAAATATCACTGGATTTCTGTTTATTTTTCTTGTGTCCTAAACCTTTCATGTGATTGCTATACTATCCTAAAAGGACTTTCTTCGCGGGCCTAATAATTCGGTAAAAGATGTTCAATTCTATCCCGAATATGATAGTGTAAACCTCCAAAGATTTGAGTATAACTTAAACTGTATCTTCCCGTACATTTAAAGGACCAATCCTCTCACCCCAAAGTGCAATTTTGGTAGGGGTGTACCGAAATTTTCAATTGGCTCATCTCTTTGTTTGACAGCTTATTCAAACAATGCAAAGTTCCAAAGCTTGTATTAAACAGCATGAACTGTGGAGAAAGTATTTTGATTATACACATTGAGGTTTTTTATATTCATCCTGAAGCAATAAACTGAGATTGTCTGGATGAGGATGAATTTTAGATAATTGTGGGAGGGACTTAAGTAAGAAGGTTAGGAGAATTGGTACTGTTTGGGGTGAGAGAATTGAGCCTTTAATGAGGACTAGATTATGTAGTCCGATATGACTCGGACTCTGAAATAAGCCTAGTTAATGAAATACTTAAGAACCTTAGCTTCATGCCTCATATATCATATCCAGTTAAAACTCTCATTGTAAGGGCAACTACTAACAATGGTTACCGCTTTGAAAATTGGAAAATTAACATTAATTTAATTCAACTTTAAAATTTGAACAAGAGTTAACAGACTGTAGATGCGTTTATATTTGAAGCATTTTCTTGGTAGTCAGTATAGGCGTTAATTCTAAAAACCAGAGATTATGCTGCAAAAAATACAAAAAAAACTTTGGTCAATATATTTTTAAAGAGGCGTAAAAATATTACCTATGAGAATAAATATACAATGTAAGAAAGTGTACGAAAAGAAAAAGAAAACTATCCAATTC
Organism: Holothuria scabra; assembly: GCA_037179385.1. Taxonomy (NCBI): domain Eukaryota; kingdom Metazoa; phylum Echinodermata; class Holothuroidea; order Aspidochirotida; family Holothuriidae; genus Holothuria; species Holothuria scabra. The sequence continues at coordinate 54,350,364 of CM074184.1, forward strand.
AATGATTCTTAACAAAACATAACAAATCTGTTACTTTGATCCCTCATTGGGCTACTTTTTCTTCACATTTTTTTTGTTTGGGACTCCTCTACATAATTCTTAGATCAACATGAAAAACATATCAAGCATATTGTTTTTACTTCCCGTCAACAATTTGGATTAAAGAAAAACTTACCAATTTTTATTACATTTTCTCCATTCGAAAGGATGGACACACCCAAAATCAAGACAAAACTGGCAACAAAACCACTATTCATCTTGCTCCAAACAGAAACAAAACTGTCTTCAGCGTGTCTCCTTCACTTGTAGTAATAAAGTCATTCACTTGTAATAATCTAAAATTTCATCGGTGAGAATCTTCATTCCCTTGTTCCAAATCGTGCTCAGACCAACGGGTTTTGCACCAAAATTAGAATAAACTAGCTTTGAGGCTCATTGCTCCACTCATGTTAACTAATCGTCGCGGTGGAGCAGCGCATGCGCCTAACCGTGTTTTCGATATAAACGTTATATTTAAAGAGGAAGTCGCGATTTGAAAGGCAACCGTATTTTTTCTGTTCATTTCAAAATGGACTCAAACGTGTCTCCGTTGAACGCAAAATTTATATTCTCAACTGATATAAGGCACAAAGACACACGATGAATATTTAAAACCCTGTTTACAATTACTAGCACCAATCCCTTTAAAACTGACGTTTGAAATAAGGTAATAACCTTCCTCATAAAATGGTTGTTTACTTAAATATGATGTAGGTCAACTTGTACAGGGTTTCTCTCCTGATCACGAAAGCATCATGCAACGCTATGCAAAAATATGAAAAACATGTAATGTCATTCCACTTAAGTTAAATGTAAGGCAAATTCAAAAAGGTTATAAAAAACGACAATAAATTTATGAGCTAAACCTAGGTATATTCATGGCCGTCATAAATATGTGTGAAGCACGCTAAAGGAGCGTAGCATTTTTCATATACATTGTGAGTGTGATTGTGTGAAGGCTTTATGGTTAGTCGGCTGCATATTCCATTCTTGACATAAAATGATTCCCCTATCTGCATATCTCGTTGTCCAGAAACTTTAACATTTGATGAAATTCGAACAGATTAAAATTTGTTTACATAAATTGCGTATGAAATATTAAACACTGAAAAGCATGCCCCGTAAGGCACCTACAAACACACTCCTTTTTATCAAGCTGGGAAAATTGTCATCAGCCTCAAAAAGTGTTGGTATAAATGTTTGGCTGTCGTAACTGAAGTCTACAAACCTTTAAAATAAGACCAATTGACCCTGTTTTGTGTAAGATTCGTACGATCCGCTGTTCCAACTTTTCAAGGACTTTCAAAGGACTTATGTATCTTGTTGAAGTCTCGAGTATCACAGACTGTTCTTCTCGTCTACGAAAGACAAAGAACGCCACCTAGATGACGTTATATACATTGTGTTCACTCAGAAGGGGATCGCAGAAGGTGATTGCTATTAGAGAGCCGGAACCAAAAAAAAAAAAAAACAGAATCCATAGTGATTCCTTGTTGACCTTGCGAATTCCTGGAAAAGTTTTCCTTTACCAAAGCCTATGACGATCTCAGGAATTCTTACCAAATCCTGGTTTTTGAGTTCTGGTGACCTGACATGACCAGACTCATATCTAAGCAATACCAGTCTTCAGCTTATGCTGCTTACAACTCCTTTAAGAAGTTTTTGCAGTTTTACCTCTGATGCCCTCATTATGACCTTTCACCCCACCACAAATGACAGAATTTGTCGCCTCAATATTGCAAACATCAAAGCCAAATACAAAAAGTGTGCACCATTCCTGTCTTGTTCTTGCTCACGTGAAGGTAGGCAGCTTTTTCAAGTAGGTAAAATGTGTATAAAACTTTAAAACAAACTTTAAAACCTCTTGAGGGTAAAAACAAAAACTAAAAATTGAACAAAATAACAATATTTCGCACAACTATCTCTGGTGACCTCAGACGACACTTGACCTTCACCAAAAACAATAAAGACCTTCGTCTCAACATTGTAAAGCTTTAAAGGAAATATGAAAAGTATTGGTCATTCCTATCTTGAAATATTGTGTGTACGAGTCACTTTCGAGGTTTTACCGCTGGTGACCTCAAATGATATATGACCTCCACTATAAAAGATACAAGCTTCCGCTTCTAAACAAATACATACCCTAAATGTGAAAAGTGTAGGTCAGTACCTTGAGATATCGTGCTTACAAGTTTTTCAGGTTTTGTCGTCTGGTGACTTTCAATGACATTTGAATGAAACTGAGAATAATAAGGGTTTTCTCTCAACACGACAAATTTATATACCAACTTTGAAAAGTGTCGGGCATTATTATCTTGAAATGCCGTTGGTTCTCTTTTAAAATGACAAATATGCATACTTAACATGAAAAGCGTGCGTGATTTTTAACTAGGGATATTAAGTTTACAAGGATTTCGGGTTTTGAACTCAATGACATTTAGCCTCCACTAAAACAATAGGAATCTTCCCGTCAACATGATAAATCTATGTACCAAGTATGAAAAGTGTGAGTCATTCGTATCTTGAGAAACCGTGTCTACTATGAGTGTCACACTAGGGAGGTGCGATTAGTTACACCTCCCTGGTCACACACACATTTACGCACGCACAAACACAAAGAGACGTAGGACATCACCCATTGCATAGATTTCTTGCCCGCCTCAGTTCGGCAAGGAATCAAAAGGGCGGCCTGCATAACCGTAACATTTTGTTTATCAGGGTTTAGTTGTAGGTGGGATAAGGTGTGGATTGCGGCTGGGGCAATCTGGATTTATTCTAACATGAAGAAGACATATGTTACACAGTTCTTCGAAGATGTGTTGACTGAGTGAACAAAGCTATGGCTCCAGGTGGGGTAAGGTGCCCCCGGCCCCCGATATCGAAGAAGCATATCCCCTATTCCCCTGTCAGGAAAAGGTCCAACTCCCGCGAGGGTTTAAATGAAGTATGTTACACTCGACGATGGCTAGTCGCTTTGACGATTTCCATAGATACCAAGGAGGGCAGTTCTTCACTAAAAGATGCAACAATATCAAAGTTCCTCAACAAAAACCAAACAAAGTAAACCCAGCATTCATCAATTTCTACTTTATTTTCCATCATGATGATAACTGGTGTCCTTAGTGACTGGGGTGAGGGCGTCGGGCAAATCCTAAAGCCTCTTGTTTGTGCCATTCATGTCTTCCGGCTCAAATCTGAATGGTTAAATCTGTATACCCTAATTTAACCTAGAGTTAATTAGTTTGATGGAGTTTTACGGCCCAGTTTCTAACCTATATTGGTCCAAGTCGAACCGCCCACGACCCTTTTCCAGTTGTGGTTCACTACCTTGTTTTCCCTACTCCATCGCTTTTGCTGAGCATCAAACACAATGCCATATCAGGTTCCGTTCCTAAAGTCTTAGGCATGACACGGCCAGGACTCGAACTCCCAACCTCCCGACTGCAAGTCTGATGCTCTAACAACTGTACCATGCAGACGGTCATCATTACGCGTTGATGAGGAAAGAATGCCAATGAAATTGTTTGCGGGGACCAGAGAAATGGGGGCGAACCAATCGATCCGAGTGATATGGGGGCACAGAGCTAAAACTATTCCGGGGAGCACCCGAAGCACATGCCTTCACGGGTACAATTATTATTGCATTATGCATTATTAGTAACACTATGAAAAACTTCCCAATAGAAAGGAAATGTCCAAAAAGAATCCAAATATTGGGGAAATGGAGAACAATTCCAATATATGATTTAAGTATTCGAGTGCCGCTGGCAATGCAACAAAGGTGTGTACAGGGACGGGGTCCAATGAGGTATAGCGCCACCTTATAGAACACATTGCCAGTTAGCGATCCGTGGTAAATGAGAGTGTCCTGCTGTGAAACCGATACGATAAGTAGACGCGAAATAAATTAGTTACACTAGCACAGATCAGTGTTTTGTAATTTTTTGAGAGGTCTGAACTGACAGTGGACTGGGGGAGCAACCTAGTCCTGTTAAAAGGGGGAAGAAGCCAAGTTTGGTAACAGTTTCATACCCCCACGAAAATGTTAGTTTCGTCTTGATGACATTCTTAATAAAGGGTTTGTTTACAACTTTTTTGATTACATGATGACGAAACATGCATGTATCAATATATTTGAAGAGTTTAAACCTAGTTGTATGTAGGTCTTTCATTTCCTTGAACCTTTTCCCCAATATCATTTCCTTAATTTAATTATAAGTGTTTTTCCGATCCTTAGTTGTACCAACCAGCTAATTCCCTAACAATCACTCAAGAGGATAGTGATTTGCTGTAACCTGAGCATTTCGTGAAATGAAAAGTTATGTTTACCGAGATACTGTTACCAGCAAATTTGAGCATTAACTTTGCGAGCTTGTCGCTTTATAAATCATTTTCGTATTTAGTCTAAGAACAGCACATCATTAATATCAATCTTGCCTATACCTATAAATCGTTAAATCTGCTTTGGTTAAAAATTTATAAAACTGGAAGACCTTCTTGTCAGGGGAATGTTTTAAATGATGGCTGTTTCTATGACAACAGGGGGTTATACTAGTCTTGATCACTTCTTTGACGCCAATATCACAAACAAAGACTGTACAGGATCCGGATGGAATCTAGAAAACGCAACAGACGACGAAATCAACAGTCTTGTAGTTACCTCATTTTGGACTAGAATCAGAGTATTGTATCTTCAGCCAGTGATAGCTTTGATCGGTTTCCTAGGCAACCTGGCGTTTATGTTTATTGTTTGGAAGGTGCCACAAATGAGGAACAGTATGAATATGATCCTGCTCAATCTCTCTATCGCTGATGTAGTTTATCTTGTCCTTGGGACGACTGAAAGGTTTTTCAATGTTATGCTTTCGCCGGTTTCGGGGTACACAATTTCCTTCGGCCACATCTTGGAATGTGTTATAATTTTTCCATTATTGAATTTCTTCACCTTTGCGTCACTACTCCTGGTGTCTATAATTTCTGTTGATAGATATATAGCAATATGCAAACCACTTCAACATATCACAATGGATGATTGCTGTCGATTACGTGTTTATGTTAGTTGGGCGTGGGTATTTTCTTTCGTTTTGGCAGCAATACTTTTGCCTTCGTCAATGGACCTATATGTTGGATGTTACCAGTGGCCAAATACCAGCAAGTATGCAAATTTTCCCCACAAAGCGGAATATTGTCAGTCAAAAACTGATATGTGGTTTTCCGTTAATCACTGTGCTCAAATACTTCCGTTTCTCATCGCCCTGACACTAAATGTGTTCTGCTTCACAAAGATTATTATAAAATTAAACATGAGAATGACGTTCCAGTACACAAACAATTCTCTACGTCTGAAACAAGTAAGGCGAACACAAAGGGACTCTGCAACAAGAATGCTTCTTATAAATGGGATAGCTTTCTTCGCCCTCTTAACGCCTTATCACGTGACAAGTGCTCTTCAGTTTCTTGAAAGTGTGGAAAGTATTAACTGGTCTTGCAAATGTAACATTTTCAAAAACATATCAATTGTCTTACTTTACGTAAACTCTGCTATTAATCCAATCATTTATGGGGTGACTAATCGAGCCTACCGACAAGCATATTACAGTGTGCTTGGAATCAAATCAAGCGATATCGGCAATTCTACCACCACCAGCATACGTAGCCAAAGCGATTTAATGAATACCCGCATCTAAATTGTGTGTGCAGCTGCAAACCTCACACAAAAGTTTCGAATCTTGCAGGAATTTCAGGAATCAAGAGACGAAAGCAGTTTTGGTCTTTAAACGATTTTATTTTACTCTTAGTTATTCATTTCAAGGACAACCGTTTTAAATTTCGCTATATTCTAATAGTATGCACACTTTTGCGGATATACCTATAGATCACCATAAAGCCTCGAAGGAGAGTTACCGTATCTTACGACGCTACGCGAATGTGCGAGAAGACACTCACGGGCTTGTGAATTACAACTTCAAGCCGGGTGGTGAACAGATCAACAATTTAGATCAAATTCGGTATGAAAGGCCAATTCAGATGAAAAGACCGTAGATTCCTCTTGGAGTGAAAACCCATCTTGCTTGGATCCGGGCAGGAATCGATGACCCACTTTCTCACATGAAAAACATGATCCGCCTTTCACCCCTAGTACTATAAAACATACTATTCTTAGAATGCACGATAACCGTAGACAAGCATCGGTTACCGCCCAACGCTGGGGAGCTCGTATTCGGTATACCTATATAACCACGAACTGCATGTATACGTTTATATACCATGGTGCTATCATTCGTCATAGATCTATGGTTATGCCCGGTATAGAAGCTTTCCAATTACGTCACGGATCTGCCATGCTGAAGGAAAATCATGCCAAATATACATGGTTTTGTAGTTAACGCACTGCACAGTGTTTAGTGTGATATAAGCAATGTGTACACATTCAACGAGCAAGCGTATCGAGTGTTGTCTACTGCGTATTGTTACATGTAATCCAACATGGCGGCTGGGAAGTCTTATGACGTCATATGAAAAACCTCCATATTCTGATAGATAGCTGAATACTCGATGAAGCCTATGGATTTCTAAAATCTGACAACTCAATTAATGCAAATTTACCCCTATTCGCAAAATTTCATCCACCTGCGAATTACCCCTTTGTGTACGATTCACTCCCATTCCCATATACTCCAGATTTCACCCGAACATTTCGAATTTACTCCTGGAGTGCACGTGGGTTGCGTAGCACAGATCTAAAGTATGCAGAATAACCGCATACAAAAGAATACCAGTTATTGTACTGAATTTTTGGTTGCTTATTTGCATGGTTACTTTCACAACCAAGACAGCGAGCGGGGCAGTTCCCTGGGCAAATGCGACCCTAAAGGGAAAGAATTCTAACACAGCTTATGTAGTCATTTAGCACGTGGTGTGTTTCTTAAATCACAGGAGAATTCCCCCTGCTGTCATAGGGTACAGTCCTGGTGGCCCTTTAGTGTCATACGATAGTCACAATCTGGATTGTCTTAGTAGATGTTGCTGTACCAATGAAAATAGGTGATGTATTACTGTTAAAAATGTCACATAGATATTGTAAAATTACAGACTGAGCAAAAAGAAAAAGAATAATAAAATAATAAATAAAAGAGTACAGAGCGGATACGAAAGAGGGCATTGCGGCCAATTTCTTTAAACAAAATGACAACACTTTTTCCATTTTCTTTCAGTATTCCCTTTCGTCTTTGTTTTGTTTATCCACAGGAATTTTTACAGAATAAGTAATTTCTAATTGGGTCTATCCCCAATTAAAACTTAACAAGTTGGTTACTTTGCAGAAAAGAACTATTCGTCACATTATTCTTTCAAAGTCAAGTGATCACACTTGTAAATTTGTTCAAAACCCTAAACCTCTGAAGTTACACAACGTAATATATTTAATGCTGTTTCATTCACATACAAATTAGCTCATCACCTCATAATTACCTCAACCATTTTTCGATTCTTATACTCACAATTTTCTTATACATGGCTACAACACACATCAGTTTGGTAATTTACATATTCCCACTACATCCTCATCTTTCAACAAAAACTCTCTAAGGTATCGTGGAGTCAGACTCTGGAATACCATTCCCAATTATCTGAAAAGCAGGTCAACCCTTACTTCATTCGATAGTAATTATACTAGGAATAGTATTAGTTACAATGATTTGAATGCTGTATTCGCCTTTGGTCCCCCCCCCAATTGTTTTTGTGGAAAGGGTTTATCTATTTATGGGATGCGGTCCTGGGTGTAACGTTAAAGAGGAGGTCTTGTCTGGTGAATAGTTTGGTCCCGAATCTCGCCTATAAAATGCACACAAGAGACCGTAATTACTCATCTTACGACTGGCTAGTCCGGGGAGTGGACGAAGTCTTTCGTTCAGCTAATCGCTACGAAGAACTAGTGGCGGCAGCATCAGGGGACGGTAGCCACAGAGGAGCTACGCAGGCTAACAACAGGCGGGTTGTCGCGCAACAAAAGCATGCAAGCCCCTCCATGGTTGCCCCAGTGACTGGGCTTGTAGAATACGCCCACGGTATTACCCGTCTGTTGTAAGAGACGACTAAAGGGAAACCAAACGTGAACTTGAACAATATTCGAGAATAAATTTGAACTTTGAACTTTTCATCGAGTTGACTGACACTATATTACACATTCGTGTTGGTGTGTCGTTAAATCTCATCTAACTTTTTAACTGCTTTGTTGTTTGTTAGTTTTGTATCATATATACCTTATACCTATTAGGGAGTACACTCTCGACAAGCTTTTGGCTTTTAATTGCACTTCCTTTCACTCTCATATTACCTTCTGTGTTTAATTATGTCTTTGTATATACTTGTGTGATTAAACAAATAAATGAAATGAAATTTGACTGAGACTCAAATATTATGGAAAAGTCTAATTTCTAATTCTTTCAAATTCTATCCCCAACAAACTTGTTGCTAGTGCCACCAAAACTTTTATGCATCTCTAAATTGAATTTTTCATCAGTTTAAGCAACGAGAAACAACATTTATTTACTTGCGTAATCCTTAAACTGTTTATCAAAATTAAAAGTACACTGACAACTAACCGCATTGGTAAATGCCGCAGTAAAGTTGTATCGGAATACTTTTCGGGTCTTGTTTTATATCGTTTCCGCGTCAATATAATTTGAAAACTTGTTACATTGCGGTTGGTTCTTAACAAAGACAATGAATAAGGGAAACCAACTTAATTGAGCCACAAATGAAAAAATGCCGCCACCATGTCTATCCCCAATTAAAACTAAACAAGTTGGTTACTTTGCAGAAAAGAACTATTCGTCACATTATTCTTTCAAAGTCAAGTGATCACACTTGTAAATTTGTTCAAAACCCTAAACCTCTGAAGTTACACAACGTAATATATTTAATGCTGTTTCATTCACATACAAATTAGCTCATCACCTCATAATTACCTCAACCATTTTTCGATTCTTATACTCACAATTTTCTTATACATGGCTACAACACACATCAGTTTGGTAATTTACATATTCCCACTACATCCTCATCTTTCAACAAAAACTCTCTAAGGTATCGTGGAGTCAGACTCTGGAATACCATTCCCAATTATCTGAAAAGCAGGTCAACCCTTACTTCATTCGATAGTAATTATACTAGGAATAGTATTAGTTACAATGATTTGAATGCTGTATTCGCCTTTGGTCCCCCCCCCCCAATTGTTTTTGTGGAAAGTGTTTATCTATTTATGGGATGCGGTCCTGGGTGTAACGTTAAAGAGGAGGTCTTGTCTGGTGAATAGTTTGGTCCCGAATCTCGCCTATAAAATGCACACAAGAGACCTTAATTACTCATCTTACGACTGGCTAGTCCGGGGAGTGGACGAAGTCTTTCGTTCAGCTAATCGCTACGAAGAACTAGTGGCGGCAGCATCAGGGGACGGTAGCCACAGAGGAGCTACGCAGGCTAACAACAGGCGGGTTGTCGCGCAACAAAAGCATGCAAGCCCCTCCATGGTTGTCCCAGTGACTGGGGTTGTAGAATACGCCCACGGTATTACCCGTCTGTTGTAAGAGACGACTAAAGGGAAACCAAACGTGAACTTGAACAATATTCGAGAATAAATTTGAACTTTGAACTTTTCATCGAGTTGACTGACACTATATTACACATTCGTGTTGGTGTGTCGTTAAATCTCATCTAACTTTTCAACTGCTTTGTTGTTTGTTAGTTTTGTATCATGTATACCTTATACCTATTAGGGAGTACACTCTCGACAAGCTTTTGGCTTTTAATTGCACTTCCTTTCACTCTCATATTACCTTCTGTGTTTAATTATGTCTTTGTATATACTTGTGTGATTAAACAAATAAATGAAATGAAATTTGACTGAGACTCAAATATTATGGAAAAGTCTAATTTCTAATTCTTTCAAATTCTATCCCCAACAAACTTGTTGCTAGTGCCACCAAAACTTTTATGCATCTCTAAATTGAATTTTTCATCAGTTTAAGCAACGAGAAACAACATTTATTTACTTGCGTAATCCTTAAACTGTTTATCAAAATTAAAAGTACACTGACAACTAACCGCATTGGTAAATGCCGCAGTAAAGTTGTATCGGAATACTTTTCGGGTCTTGTTTTATATCGTTTCCGCGTCAATATAATTTGAAAACTTGTTACATTGCGGTTGGTTCTTAACAAAGACAATGAATAAGGGAAACCAACTTAATTGAGCCACAAATGAAAAAATGCCGGCACCAGCCGTAAAACCATCTAAATCTTACTTAACTGCACTGACTGGAATTCGAAAGGAGATATTTGTATTTTTGTTATGGTCATGCATCCTAAGCTCTTCTCAAAAGGCAAATGTTCTAGAAGGTAAGAATACAATACCTGTTACGAACACAGAGTATAAACCCGTAAAATGCTGAAATGAGGGAAACCCCCAAATATAGAGTTGGTAAAACGAAACTTTGGAATCGGTTTGAAGCACTCTTAGGCACAGGAACTGGTACTTTGCAAAATAGAAAGCACCTATTGAGAGATGAAACGAATGCTCGTTTTTCCAGGAAAATTGTGCTTGTTTGCGGTCAATACTGAGACTTTGTCGAAATTTACTGATTTAAGTGAATGATGTGACAAAAGGGAAATAGGAGAGAAATACGTCTTACATGTTTCAATTACTGAACAGACAAGGAAAGTTGAAAATTGATGCAAGGAGAAAACCGTCCGCTTTATAAATATATATGATCTTGCAAGGTTAATGTGACTCATAGAAAAAAAACCCTGTATCTACTATGCGATGCCTGTTCTATCTGTCTATGGGGAACTACCGAAGGTCTCTGACTCAAACTTACACTGAAAGCTACAGCTAGGCGAGTACGCCAGGACTGTGTCATGGGGGTGGTGTCATGGGGGGTTGGGGGCAGGACATGAGGATAAATTCTATGGATGGAGTGAAAAAACCGCTTGTTTAAGGTGTTTTTTTTTTTTTTTGCTTTACGAGGTTGAATCATGGGGGTTCTAACCCCCCTCCCCCACCCCGTGGCTACGCCATTGGCTACAGCAGCTTGAATGTTCCCAGTTGCTGTCATTGTGGATGGCCGTTCGTGTGTTAAAACCTTTTTTGCTTTCTGAACAATGCAGAATTTCTCAAATAAAATGATAAAACTTTCCCATTCTCTTCAGCTCAACTAAATGACTCAAAAATTAGACTTGGTGACATTAGTGGAATTTTCATTTCATTTTGTAAAACAAGGGCGCGTGTCAACTAGACCGCGGAAGTCATGTTTACTTGTTCACCAAAAGTATAGTTTATAAAGGCTAACAAAGAACAGTTAATGGCTGCGTTTTTGTCGTCTGTCAGCGATAGTTTTTGATACACAGATCTAAAGCGACGTCGCGCAAATGACGTTATCGTCAGGGAAATCAGTCATGTGACTGTTTCCTAAGTCATCTGATATTTTTCTAACCATTGGAGGATGTTCGTTATCTTAGAACTAGGCCTCGTCCAACTCTAGCAGACGACAAAAGGTAATAATTATCAGGTACCTGGATGGGACGGTATGCATGAACGTTTAAGAATTGCATAGGATACAGTAATATACTGGAATAACGAAATTACCGTCGCCTTAAGGCAACAAGTCTCAGTTACTGTCTAACTGAGAATAAACCATTTATCGGGCATGCATAGTCCCATAATAATGTCTGTCGGTGTGACGTCACGAAACTTTTCCTTTACATTTTCGTAATCCTAATCCTCTGGTACGAAGCATATGTAAAAGTTGGTTAATTCTAAGCAAGTTCCAACCAGAGATGACAAAGTTTCTATCCTAACCGGAGAAAAAATTGGACTGTAATCTGATCAAAATCGCTGAAGTGTGACCAGCCCTTAAAGAGGTTTTCCTTACTAGTGGTCCTTCTACACAATGGAAGGTAATCTTCTCATGTTGTGTTTGAGCTCAGCGAATATGTCTAACCTGTTAGTTCTCCTCCTAGAGCATCACTGTATACAGTCTTGTGTCTTCCGTCATTGAATCGAGTAGTACGGAATTTGGTTGGCTTTTGTAAAAACGGTTAACCAATTTTGCAATTTATAAAAAATAGCCTATCATCTTTACAGTATGATGCACTCTATGTCAGGTACCATTTCTGCAGGATTACCAGCTGTAATGGTTAACTATTAAATTAGCTGCACAACCTCTGAAAACTTTAAATCCGTGGTCAGAATGTCAAAATTGGGGGTGGGAGTGAGGGAATACTTAGAGCGAAGAAAATGTTGGCGGCAAATATTTTTTTTTTTTGGGGGGGGGGGAGGGAGTGGAGGTGCAAGAGGCAAAGTCTCTGGAACTGGAAGCTCTGAGGATTTAGCATGTCTCTGGAGTCTCAAGAGAAGTGCATAATTTTTTCGGTTATATTTCTCGTAACTGACCTTACGAATGGCCGCGCGTGTTTGGTCTAACGGTAGAGCATCCGCCTCTGTTGTATAGTTATTGTTAGGTTTTCCATTGGACCAAACATGACCAAGGAGGGTTTGACTACTCACCGTTCGCAGGATGTCTTCATTGCTCTTGACATGCTAGATGTGGACGCATGGTTATGTAGCCCCGGCTGAAGATCCTCTCGACGGGTACTGCAGAGTGAAGAAGCGGGAACAGAAAAATCAGTGAACATGCAATGCAGTTCAGTACCTTTCCTGCTACTCGGAGTAACCTAGGCTGTTTGCTAATTCAAAGCACTGTGTTACAGTATTTTCATTTACTATGTTAAAGACCCCCTCACTAGTTTACAGGAGAAACTTTAACCGGTAAAGATATTGTGTATGGACTCCGAAGATGAATGATTTTCCTCAGTAAATTATACTTCCACAAAGCAATTAACTGTTTTGAAAAAATAAATCATGAATTTATGAAGTTAAGGTGAGGTTAGGTAGAATTCTATTAATATGCATCAATAAAATGGCAACATAATAAAATGGACAACTAGCACCTTAAATACAAAAAGAATTAAAATTCATAAATGGAGTTATCTTTTTATCTTTCAGTTTAAAACTTAAATGGTTTTTGTAAAACTTTATTTATTTAAAAAGAAAACAAAAACTACAACGTTTTGGCAGGAAAAACTGCCGAGATCATAAAGAGTCATACACCGAAACATCAGTATTTCGAGACAGGGAAAAACTTTAGCTTATTTTATAAAAAAATGTAAATTTAATCCTATGCTAGCCTAAGTCCAGGTGAAGTTTTACGTAAAGTATCACGTCTAAACCTAGATTTAGGCTCCTAGACTCAACAAGTTCCTTAAATTTTGGTTTCAGTTTAAGTAATCACCACAAAGATCTAAATGAATAAAATCAAAATGTCTGTAGATATTTATTGCCTATACCAGATTCTCAATATCTAAATTTAGACACAAACTAACATACTTCTCTTTTGGCGATAACTTAAAAAAAATCATCTAAACAATAACTATACCACCGAATTAAGCCTTGCCCAAGACTAGCTGCAAATTATGCCCACTTACACCAAAGAAGTAAAGAAAAACCAGAAAGCCAAAAGGCTGAGTGTTTCCTTGCCGCTGAAATTTAAGCCTATTTTTTTTTTTCAAATTGACAGTGCTCCGTAATGTACCTACAAAGTATACGTGCAAGGCATCCAAGCTTCCTACATTGAAATCCCGGATGACCTTTGACCACCGAGACCTAGGGTCGTGCTGATGATATCACAACCACATACTATGTATGAAATTTTGCAGTATACAAGACTACACCAAAAAAGGGTTCTTCTTCTGAACATGACAAATCTATATACCAAATATGAAAAGTGTCGGTCATTCCTACCTGGAGACATCGTGTCTACGAGGTTTTCCGGTTTTGAGCTCTGAAACCTCAAATAACCTTTGACCACCACCAAAAATAATAGGGTTTTTCCTCCCAACATGGCAAATTTATATACCAAATATGAAAAGTGTTGGCCATTCCTAACTTGAAGTATCGCGATTACAAGCAATTTTGGACGTTTTCGCAGATTTACCGCTGGTGACCTCATATGACCTCGATCATCCACTGTAAACGATAGGGTTTTTCCTCTTAACATGGCAAATCCATAAACGAAATACGAAAAAGGGTCTGTCATTCCTAAATTGAGATATCGCGATTACAAGCTTTTAAGACTTTGACGTCTGGTGACCTCAAATGACCTTTGACCTCCACCAAAAACAATAGGGTACTTTCTCTCAACATGACAAATCTATATACCATATATGAAAAGTGCTGGTCATTCTTAACTTGAGATATTGCGATTACAAGCACTTTAGAAGGTTTTGCAGATGTACCGGCGACCTCGATCATTGACCTCTGACGTCCACTAAAACACATAGGGTTCTTCTTCCCAACACAACAAATCTATATACCCCAAAATATGAAAGTGTCGGTCATTCCTAACTTGATATAGGCCTATCGCGATTACAAGCTTTTCAGATTTTGACCTCTGGTGACCTCAGATGACCTTTGAACTCCATCAAAAAAATAGGGTACTTCCTCTCAACATGACAAATCCATGTACCAAATATGAAAAGTTCTGGTCATTCTTAACTTGAGATATCGAGATTACAAGCACTTTGGGAGGTTTTTGCAGATTTACCGCTGGGACCTCATATGACCTCTGACGTCCACCAAAAACAATAGGGGTCTTCTTCTTAACATGGCAAACATGAAAAGTGTCGGTCTTTCCTAAATTGAGATATCGCGATTACAAGCTTTTTAGACTTTGACCTCTGCTGACCTCAAATGACCTTTCACCTCCACCAAAAACAGTAAGGTTCTTCTCTCAACATGACAAATCTATATACTAATCATGAAAAGTGTTGGTCATTCCTATCTGGAGATATCGCGATTACGAGCAGAGTGTCACAAACACACATACATACACATACATACTAGCACACGACATCACCATCGCATAGATTCCTTTCCTGCCTTCGGCAAGGAATCAAAAAAGAGTAAACGCTGCCTGCTTTGCCACTTACTTTCATTGAGTTTTTGGTAAGACCGTGAAATGCGTCGTCTCTTAGAAATGTTGGCGTCGCACCTTTTCGTCCTGAATAACTCCCTCTACTGATCGTAATAATCCAATGCATGTATCACTGAAGTTTCCTGAGACATCTCCGTTTACAAGGACGTTCGGTGTAACGTTATACGTAACGGGAGTCGCTCCCTCATCATGGTCTTCAAAAGTAACATTGCTTTCATCGGAATATCTGTATCAAACTTTTCCAAAAGTATAGGCCTACATGTCAGAATCTTTATAAATCCCCCACCGTAGTTCTCATTTGACAATTTTTGGTAGGTTATGAGAAGTAATAGTTTGGTTGATCAGTACGTCAATAAGAAAACAAGGTAAAGGGGTGAGAGTGAATGGAAAGGAATTTCAGATTTATTTGATTAATGTCAAAGAGTAGGTAACCATCTTTATCTTATATTTGAGAAGGGTACAAGTGATGATGTAATGCAATATTTATACAGTTTTGAGAGTGACGATTTTATACATATATGTGTATCATGTTTCGAAGTTTGGTGCATCTTTAACGAGGTAAATTCATTTTCGGGGATTTCAAGTTAAAATAGTTGACGAAGTCACTGTGACAGCCGTGACGCATGAAATTTACCGTCACCATCACGTCACGTCACGAACTAGACTATGATTAGACCCTCCACTATTTATTCAATGCTGTGTATAGGTAACGTCGTTAAGTTATATATAAGGTATGCTAGATTTATAATGTCTGTAAAACTATCTGATCAGTCACTGTAAGATCCTCCGCATGACACGTTCTTGAAATACTGATGATAATATTATTGTTGTTGAGTAGTGTTCCTTAAAATTGATGTCACGTGGCTTCATCACAACAGCAACTTGCCGTCATGTTACGGAAGATATTATAAACGTAGATTCTAAACGCCTATCCCTACACTGTTAGACGCTCTGACTCCTCACGGAGGCTCAAATGGATTGGCGGAAGTGTTGATTTGGCAAGCTCGCTAGTTAAATCGTTTTAAGGTAATGATTAACTTTTTATGCTAGCCATATCAGTGAGAGAGCTTTCAAGTTTGAGATTTATGACTGTCAAAGATTCACACAGGCCTATGATAATCAAGACATGAAAAATCGATGAGATCTTAATCAACTGAGTAGCATCGTCTAGGGTTTTGTATAATCCGCTGTGGTACCTGAGTGTTTGTTATATCGTAGTGAGACCCAAGATCTTTAGAAGAGTAAACAAGTTTGTTTCCTTCTAATCCAATCTTCTTTTTTCTTATGTACATTTGTTTCATTACTAATGTAAAGCCGATGATTTTCCCCAGAGTGCAGTCTGAGACTGGAATAACTTACTGAGGCTGTCCAATAATATTACTAAAACATATTAACGCCGTCATTTACAGACCCCTCCCCCCTCCCCCTCGTTACAGTTTAACTTTTACAGCACTATTTTTCGAGACGAAAATTGAAATGATTACAACAACAACAACGAACACGTACAGGCTTGGTATGGAACGCCAAAAGTGCATAATTGGAAGGTTTAGTTACGTGTTTTAATTGACTTATTGGCAGTCATTGCGTTCCAGACAGTCACCAAGAATTGCGTGTGTATGAAACTTCTTTACAACTTGCGTTTACAGTTACAACTGAAAGTATCAAAGTCTACAAATGATTTCACCATTACAAGAAGCAAATTGAAAAAGATTCTTACATACGGGTACTCAATTCTTATTCAATTAAGAACCAGCTGCCCGGAATAATTGTGTCACTTCAAGGCTGCACTGCTTCTAAAAGTATCCTCATAGCCTTTACTGTAGTGTAGAACATCGTCTTACTATACCGTCGTCCAACCTTCTTGCATTCGAGCCAGACGGATTGCTTATCAAGGTACCTACTTGAACGTCAGTAAAAGGGGAATATACTTTTTTAAATGTGACTACTAAACTACAATTCTCGTCTGCAAATGATGCTTCCTTTACGTTAAGGGCAATAGACTTCCAGGATGACAAAAGTGCCCACAAGTCAAGGTCTTTAGAAACTACCGTACACATGGTTCCTGAAAACATAGAGACCTCTGACAGTGTCAGATCAGGGAGTTGCAACTCCCTGGTCAGATCAAAACTTCCCGATCATTTATGGGACGGAACTATATCTTTTTGCAAACGCTCCATAATTATCCGGCAACAAAGTGAAATTCTGATGATTGGTTACCGTTGAGGAGACACGGGGAATTGTTAATGGTGCATTGAATGTAACTAAGGTCGTGCATCCCCCACAACCTCCCCTCAGGGAAGGGGCTCTGGAGTACTTACCCCTTAGTCTAAGTCGTCTAGCTCCTTAGTACTTACGTAACTGTACATGATAACCAATAGATTGTAATTGTGCAAGCTTAGTTGAGAAGAGACGGGAGAACCCGATCCATTTCTTTTCAGCACATTTGATGAAAATTATCCAATAGACTCGTGTTCTCTTTATCCGTCGGTACATCCAAAATAAAAAGTTGTGAATGGACAAAGTTCCTTTGATAAGAAAACTTACACGGAGAAGTTTCTGAGTTAGAGATTTTAGTCAGTGCGGACAAAAATGGCTTGCCGAAATGCGTTAAAGAAGGCTTCTAAAACCCCCAAAAGGACACTGGCAGGCAATTTCTGTCCATGAAAGGGGGCGGGGGATGGCCCCTGACCATGAGTAATCTGCGCCACTGACATGAAGGAACAAAAGTAATTCGAAGCATTATATTCAGCTGCCTTCAAGGCGAGAAAAGAACTAGTTATCAGCAAAGTTTAATGTATTCCATACATCCATCTTCCTCTTACAAAGAAACAAAAATCAATGATTTGCCAGCACCTCAAAACATCATTTGTGAAATAAATATTGTAAAAGCTGAGAGCAATATCCGTAATGAAGTAGTCAATAATTGTAACTGCTAGTCAAACTCCATATGCTATTGAAAGTCGTGAAAACTCGAACATTTTAAATGAGTTCCAGAAATGGGTTCCTTGGGGATAAATGTTATCCTTGTAGATAAATTGAAATGTATAATTACTGAGGCTCTACATTGATGTTCAGTAACTTCCATATCCTTTAGATGGTATTATGTAGTTTGCAACGCACAATCTTCCACAACTCTGAATTAATCTTTCCCAAAAATTATTCCAATTGACAAACTCCATATAAATACTTTCAAACATACCCACAGTTTGGCCGGTGAAAAGAGTTTAGACAACGCCTCTATACTAACAGTGACAGGTACAAGACGATAAAGGCCTAGTCTCAGTTTCCAGGGTACAAAGTGAGTCTATCCATGTTGTACCTACAATACACAAATAGGGCAACAGCGTTATTAGTTACTGGATTTACGTGCCTTCCCTTATTAATCTACATTGTGATGCCCTCTTCGTAATCTCACCATTCAGCTTTGGAATTCTCTCCCGTCTATTGTCAAAGCCAAACAAAGTATCCAGTCCTTCAGACGAAGCAATTTTCGCCATATAATTCAAGACGATAGCTTCATCTCACTTGCCAAGTACTAAATTCATTCAGTAGACTTCTGATCATCACGCTTTGTCTTTTTGAATTGTCTTAGGCATTGTCTTCACAGTAGCTGTTGTTGGGTGGGGTGGGGGTTGAGTGGGGGTGGGGTGGGTGGTTTGTGGGTGGGTTTCTTAGCTGGGAAAATTCTCTCTTTTGGACCTTTGCTATGTATTTGTAACATCCTTCTTATTTTGTTACTGCAGAAGTTTCCTTGTTTGTTTGTAAGTCTGGTTTTATCTCAAAGGGAGTGCACGTTCTCAAGCCCCCCCCCCCGGGGGGGGGGGGGGGTGGGCACTTCCTTTCGCTTTTATATGTGCATTGATTCTTTTGAAATATTTATACCCTATATTTGAATGTATATATACGTTAAAGCGAATAAATAATAAACGAAACGAATTGTTCACTCAAAGGCACCTTAACCCTTTACCGTTGTTTGGGTCCTTTTGGACCCACACGGAGAGCTCGGCTGTCACCCATCTTTACTGTTTCACGCGGAGCTCGAAACTGCGAGTAGCTACCCGAAAATTCGGCCACAACAACGAGAGAGACAATAGTTTAAGGTCACGGGGTCAATGGCCTACGGAAGCCGATGGGGTACGTCCGCTTTTCCGCCCACTCCCGAGGCGCGCAGAAATGCCCCGATCGGAGCACAACGGTAAAGGGTTAAGATTTAAGTGAATGAAAGGATACTCACGAATATTCCACGGTTTGTTCTGAGGAATGAGAAGAAGCGACTCGACCTCAAACAAAAGAAGTTGTACTATAAAGGTTTTACCCTTGCAAATTTGAGTAAAACAATCGTTGACACATTTTCCCCGTTTGTGACTCACCGTGGGGTGAGTCAGAGTCCGCGTGTGTGGTCTAGCGGTAGAGCATCCGCATCTCATGCGGAAGGCCTGGGTTCGTTTCCCAGGTCGAGTCTCACCAAAGACTCTAAAAATGGAACTTACTGCCGTTGTGCGTGATGCGTATAAGCAATGGATAATGGAAAACAAGCCAGTGCGCCACAACTGAAAAAAAAATCGTGACCAGCTCGACTTGAAAGAATAGGTCGGAAACTGGGCCGCAAAACTCCATATAACTAACTTACTCACCATGAAACTTTGTATAGACGAATCCGACAAGCGCTTGTGTTACGTAACTGTAGACAGGCATTAGAGGGGTCCAACCGGCCTTAAATCGTCTTCATTTATTGTCCACATCAGTCTCAAAGCCTCATGTTCAGTGAAATTGAAGGAATCGAGATATAGTTTAGTGTACAACCTTCCGTGATACAGGTGAACGGGACAATTATTGAAAAATGAATGATCCCAGTTATGACCGACTGATATCAGATTATCGCTGCTGTCTGGATTCGTCTGTAGAATACCCATCTGCAGGAAACGTATATCAAGAAGCCGGGATATTCTCCCGCTGAAAGTCGGACCAGATGCATGGGTGTCCGCAGAAAATAGGGGCCGATGCGCACTGTTTAACAAGAAGTTTCCTAACTGCCTTACAATAGTGCTGAACCCCTAACTAATCCCTAACACATATATAACAAAGAAACAACTGATACACTACAACGACAACAGCCAATCAAAAAGCCCTTGTTAAACATTGTATGTATCAGCCGAAAAATAGGGGTGGGGCAACACTTTTTACTAATCAAACGAGATAAGAGTAGGGTTAGGGATTAGGTTGTGGATTAGACTTTCTTTAGCCAGTAAGGAAATTTCTTGTTAAACAGTGCGAATTGCCCCCAAATGTTGGTGATTTTTACGGAGTGTAGCCGAGAATTTGACATTTTATATGGGTAATTTTTCCCAGGAGGGATGGTGATATAAGCCTTGCTAACGGGCAAATCAGATTCTTGGAAATAGACCGCATCCCTAACAACAGCCAAACCAAAACCCAAACCTATTTAACAACACACCAAATATATTCCTCGTTCACGTAACTGTAACCTTCAATTGAAATAATTTCAAATATTTTTTTTAACGATTCATTCACATTGGGAATAAAAATTAAGCGAACGGAGCGTCAAGAAAATTTTGGTCCTTTACGAAGAGCTGAAAATGTCTTTTTTTCATGCCATGCAAGGCGCATTTAATTTTTACCTGTTTACTTATTTTTTAAAATCATATGTTGATCATGCCAGTTAGTTTTGTGAAATATAGTTTTGCAGTTTCGGTGCTTTGGCCTTTGGTAAGGTCTGCTAGAATCTGACTGAAGGGCCCGACTGAGGGGTTACAATGACCGTTACTTGAAGTGATTTCGAATACTATCTTACTGCAGGAAAATGCACGTTCCAGGCCCAGATGTGGAATGCAACCACTTATAACCTTTCAACCAACCCACAGCGAGTGAAAATTCCCCTTTAAAACAACATGGAGGGGTTCTAAAAGGCAGTTATCATTCTAAAATGTTTCTGATAGGAGAGGTTTGATAGATTTTGTGAGTGGAGAGTCGGTACTTTTCACCAAGTATAAGACCATGCATGATAGACCTATATCAATCATTATCAGGATTTAAAGACACGTCGGTGCGGCTGACGCTTCCCCACTTTTTCTACAGCTTCAAATAATGAAAAATGAGCAAAAGAAAGCGAGAGCAGAGGGATTACTGATTATTATGCTATTTTGATTAATATTTTCTATTTCAAATGAAGGAAACTATTACGTAAAAAAAAAAAACGTAAAAACGCATGCCATTGCGTGAAACTAAGTTTTCTATGATATCCCATTCGTCCTGCTGAGCGTCGGTAAGTAGGTTAGTCGAAGGTCCAGTGTAAAGATATAACTGATATTATCGATAGAATAAAGACGTCGGTTTTCCTCCAAAATCGAACTTGAAGCAAGAAGGTGTAGTGTCATAGAATCACACTTATATGGTCAATATGCATATAGCTAATATTTTGAGACCTGAACAAGGCGAATGAAATAAAAAATTGCACAGAATACCTAGAATATGTAACCCGTTTATACATATACATATATTAAACATAAATTAGGTTATTGACTATTTCAACCATCACTTAACAAGAGATTGTGAAAGTGATGGCCATGATTTCGCCCACTGTAAAGAACTTTGAAAATGTCTTTTACGTGTGGCAAAACGTACCGTTTGCAGTACAAGAAAGTAACGTTAAAGCTTCTTTTAACATTCTTAAATGTTCTGACTTATATAGGAATTTTGTTAGGAAATCGTTTAATGAACTTGAACATGAAATGATTAAGTTCCTTCACTTAGCCTGTTTTTGGTCAGTTTCCAACTCTAGGGATGAAACAATGTTTTTAAATATGGGTTCCTTTGGCAGGTTTGAAGGAAGTATCCGAGTCATATACAGTTTTAGGTTCTACCTAACGAAAGATTGTGACAGTGTTCGCCCATAATTTTAGTTCAAACGTTCTGTTTTAAAAGTGGTTTAAAAACTTTTTCTCTATCAGTCAAAACCTATGTTGAACAAGAAATAACGTTGTTAAAACTAAATCGTCTTCTAAATTCTTCAAAATGCAAGCTAATTCACAGATAAATATATAGTTACAAATTTGCTTTTTAGCTAGACACTAATATCGATTGAACGTCTAAAACATACACATGAAAGTAGCAATGTTAAGTATATTTTAATGAACAGTGAGGTATTATCATCGCTGGTCAGTCTAACCAGGGAGTTGTTTGAAAACCTCCCTGGTAACACGGTCTAGCCAATTGTTGACTTTATTCTCCTGATCAGTTGTTAGCTTCGTGGTACTGGGTACAAGGAAAACAGTCTCTAAAACCTTGGCGAAAATATCCCGTTGCCAAGTATACTTAAAGCAGTGAATCAACAACCTTGCCAGGATATCATAACTATTTATATTGGCTCTGTTTTGTGTAAGTATTGTTGCATCAGCAGTCATGTAAACGACGGATTAACTAACGATTCCAAAATCCAAATTATAATCTGGAGGCACATTTCCGTGTATTTACTCAATAGATGAAAACATAAGTTTGTAAATGACTGTAACATTGTATACATAAGTTTAATTGGGTTACAAGTCATTGAAATATGTTTCCTTTGTTCGTTCTTGCTTTCGATTTTCGGTACTTTATACTTCCTTGTTTTTAATGATCCTTGTTTTTAATGAATAAAGATGCCATTAAAAATGAAGAACATGTTCGGCGCCTTTTCATATTTGGTTGGTAACCTGAGCCTTTCTTCGTTCTCTGGATGCCTTATATAGTCACTAGCAATCTTTATCTAATCTTTATATGTTTTTCTAAAAAGATTTGTTTTCCTGGTTTGACTGTTACTGAGGAAGTGTAATCTTAACAAAGGAGAGTGTTTTCTTTTCGTAAATAAGCTGAGTTTGCGGTATTCTGGACTTCCGTACATCAGATGTGTCATTATTGAATCAACACCGTAATACATCTTCATTGCAGCATTATGGAAATCTATTCATTTTATGACAATTTTACAACCGATGAATGCACAGGATTCGGATGGAATTTTGAAAATATTTCGGACGGAAAAATTCACCTATTTATACATCCCATCATCAACAGGGTAATGACATTATACCTTTACCCACTAGTTGCTGTTTTTGGAATTCTAGGAAACCTAGCTTTTATGTTTATAGTTTGGAAAGTTCCGTACATGAGGAGCAATATCAATACAATTTTACTGAATCTCTCAATTGCCGATTTACTATTTCTGCTAATAGGCGTGGGAGTTAAACTTATAAACATATCGATTTCACCAGTTTGGGGGGATTCACTACTCTACCAATGTTTTATCGTCATACCTTTTCTGAATGTAGTAAGCTTTGCATCACTCCTGTTCGTATCATTAATATCTGTGGAAAGATATATAGCAGTTTGTAAACCGCATCAATATTTAAACTTGACCAATAGCAGACGAACATCGACGTACACAATTTCTGTGTGGGTTTTCTCTTTTGTCTTAGCCTTGTTCCTTCTACCATCTTCAATAGCCTTTGTCACGTACTGTGTTGTATGGCCGGATACACCAATGTATGACAAGTACCCTTCAAAGGTAGTCTTTTGTGACGCATTAAATGACTCTTGGGCTTCAATAGACGAATCTGTGCAGATATTTCCATTTTTTATAGCCTTGACCTTAAATATCTTCTGCTTTGTGAAGATTATGTTTAGATTGTATGGGAGAATGACATTGTCATCGACTTCCTGGGAAACACAACGAAATGGCCAGTCAACCCAAAGACAAAATAGTTCTGTACTTTCAGCGACGAGAATGCTACTCATAAATGGTATAGCATTTTTTATCCTTACAACTCCTTTTCATCTGACGAAAGCAGTTCAATTTATTGAAAGCATCTCAGAAACCTGGTCTTGTAATTGTCAAAATGTAAAACACGTTTCTGTCCTACTGTTATATGTAAACTCTTCTGTGAATCCATTCATCTACGGCTTGACCAATCGAACCTACCGACGAGCCTACTACAGTGTTATAGGTGGAAGCATACATACCTCCCGCAGGAGTTTGAGTACCATGACTACTACAGATAATAACAGAAAAACTACAAACGTATAATCGATTCCTGCAAAACTTCAAAAACGGGCTTATTTAAGTTGAACTGAGAAAGTACTTGACGCCAAATCCGAATCATATGAACAACTCGGCAATCAAGCAGTCAAGTGCTTTAAACTTTGCTACGAGTAATTCAGTAATTCGAGAACCAGCCTAAGTTATGAAACAATTGAAATTTATTTCCGTAAAATAATGCTGACTTTGATCAGAAAATGGATCGCATAAAAATTATCGCTTCTCTTTCAATATGTCGATGTAAGGATGAAACATGTGTCTTTATACACTGTTATGTTTCAATTTGTACCAGGCGAATAGCCAGGATTGAGTCATGGGGGGGGGGGGGGTGGTGTCATGGGGGGAACGAAATGAGGGAAAAGTTAAAGGACAGAGAGAAAAAACCGCTATTTTAGGTGTTCAGTATTGCATCGCAAGGTTGGGTCATGGGGGGTTCTAACCCCACCACCCTGTGGCTAAGCCAATGATTTGTACGCAGTATTTAGTTCATCTCTGTTGCTTGGAACAGTCTTACTTTATTATATCATATCGAAACGACGATATTCTGAGAAGAACATCTTGTATAGTTGTATCGGTGTTCATCAGATCTCCCTTTTCTTTTGTTCGACTTGCATATTATGATGCTACAATCGTCATTTGTCTTACGTATTCCTGAAGTCTAACTAAAATGCATATGTCACATCCTAACACGTTATTTCAGTAGTCTTTTTACAGCATGTAGCTGCCTTCTTATTTGTGGTATCTATAAAATGTATAGTTTGTAAACCTGGGTGTTTTATCAGTTGCTGCGACACAGTGCCAAAATGGTGGGGGAGGCAAAGCGCGGTTAAAGAAAAATGTTGGGGGCATAAATTTTTGTGCGCAGAGCGAAACTGAACGCGGGAGGCTAGGACTACAACTATTGAGCCTTACAAATGAGAAGCAAAGAAAATTTACCTCGAGTTTTTTTAAGCACTCTCAGCGACCTGAATGACCAGTATTTATCATATTTACATAATGATCAAGAGCCCTATGAAACTTTATTCAATTTTACAAACATGATCATTTGAAGGTAAATAAATGTAACCCCGTCTTTAAGGCAGAAAATGATTGAGAAAATAGCCTTCGATCTAAATAGAAAAAAAGTGATAAATTTCTGGCCACTTGTCAGCAACTCCTTATTCAAACCTATATCCTTCGCAATGTAAAGGACGAGGCGAAGCCCAGTCCGTTGTGTTGCTAATTTGGAGTCGAGACGGTGTTTGAGACAGTAATAGTCAGACAAATGTGGTTTATCCCTATTATGCTACCGAAATGTGTGAAAAACCTCAATTGATCATTGTTTTTACGTTAAATGACAGTGTGTAGTGAAATAACAGGTCAGTGTTCAACCAATCAAAATGCAAGGTTCTCAACAACGGATGGCAGAGACGGTAGAATTTAAAATTAATTTCCTTTTATCTATGCATGCGTATCAAACTGAGTGATGGGTAATTTATTATTCTAAATCTTAACGAACTTCTTTTCTTCCTCAAATTTTTGTTCGGAGTTTTCAATTTTTACCCTTCCATTACCCTTTTAAATGGAATAAATTACACTACTTTCTAGGTCTTGAGGGAGACAGTTTAAAAGTAAAAAACAAAGTACCTTGTTTAAATGACATTGTGCACAAATAACTGTTCTGTTCTGTAGAGCCTGATTTCTTAAGTAGTTTAGTAGACGCTGTTTATTTCAGATTTGAATTTCTTTGCATTGCAAAGTTCAGTCGCTTAAAATACAGTCAAGATTTTTTATTTAAGCCTTCGCTATTTTTACCTACTTAATCTTAAACACTTCATGATATTCCACAAGTTTTTTGTCCAGGGAACCCTTCTCTGGATGCTACCACTCCAGTTGGTTCCCTTTACCGAGCCCATAGATCCCACGATAGCCGCCCAACTTTAAAAGAAAAACGTTTTGAAACCATTGTCATTTTAAAATTTAAAGCTTTCTCTTTTGCCCCCTATCCATTAGTTCACGTTTAGCTCTGCTTAAAAGAATGGAATTAGTGACCAATCAAACGTCCGATTGGTGACTAATTCCACTCTTTTAGATTTAAACTCCAATATTTTAAATCTTACGATTTAAGAGAGTGAGCCTTCATAAAACCATAATTTTGGCATTAACAAACTAGCAATACTGACGATATTTCACGGCACTAAAGGCACTTGAAATGTCTGACTCCTTTGCCCATGGACCCCACAAGGGGCCCTTAAGCGGGTCCCTGGACCCAACGCCGTAGTGCTCACACTTTCGAACGAGTATTGGAATACTGGCTCGGCAATAACTTCCTTCTTCGCGCAAAATACGACCCCATTTAAAAATGTGTGTTGACACTCATGAATATGTCGATAGCTTGTTATAAAATCTTCCACTTGAGTGAATTTAACATTTCTATCAATTTAACTTCTTTATTCTTCATTCTTTTATGATTTTCTTCATTTAACGAACTGCAAGAAAAGGACTCTTTTAAAGATGTATTTATTTTATACTTTCACTGATCTCATCATCATAGTCTAAAGTGTCAGCACTTTAACCCCTTCTCCACTGTCTATAATAAAGTGCACTGCACTTGAATGAATCCTTTGCTCTTTAACGTTTTATTGGTTGTTTTTTCAGTGCACCACATTTTCTGTGTTTTTATTTTTTCATATTTGTTGTAACTTTGTGGTAATAATCGTTTGATTTGTTTCTATCCTTTTACAACAAACACGTTATTTTCCTTTTTGAAGATTAAGTAAAGTGTATCTTCTTTCTGTCTGTCTGTCTGTCTGCATGTCTATCATATTTATCAATCTTTCGATCGATCTAAAAAGGTGGATATGTCTGTATGTCCATCAGTGTGTAAGTCTGTCTGTCTATCAATCTATCTATCGAACTATCAATACGTTTATCTGTCTGTTTGTATGCATGTCTGTCTCTTTGTCGCACTGTCTATGGTTAATCCATTGTAAAAAACTGTCATCTTTTAATGACTGTAACTATAATGTCATGTATAAAAACATATCTACTGCGTCTCATATTCTTCTTTTATAGTAATCACAAATTGATAAACCTTTTTGTGTACGATACTCTAAAATATATCGATGATATAAACGTATATATATATATATATATATATATATATATATATATATATATATATAGGTCGAAAGTGTTGTAGTAATAAATTCGATCATGAATTTTATACCGATCCAAGATAGAGTATAAACTCTTATCAAAGAAGGAACGGTTGTTTTTCTTCAACCGTTCCTTCTTTGATAAGAGTTTATACTCTATCTTGGATCGGTATAAAATTCATGATCGAATTTATTACTACAACACTTTCGACCTACACATTCTAACTTCGATCTACCAACTTCGACCTACTGATTATTCATCCCGCTTGGGAGTACCATGGTAACAAAGAGAGAAAATTGATTCACGCGGGGTATTTATAGCCTGTTGTCGCTTCTGTGAATCACGAGCTGTTCTAGCATAGTGGTCATAGACTTCGCCCGGAAAGCGGAGGATGGTGGGTTCGGTCCCCCGTGCGGCTCAATTTTTCTCTCTGGTGTTTTTCTTCAACCGTTCCTTCTTTGATAAGAGTTTATACTCTATCTTGGATCGGTATAAAATTCATGATCGAATTTATTACTACAACACTTTCGACCTACACATTCTAACTTCGATCTACCAACTTCGACCTACTGATTATTCATCCCGCTTGGGAGTACCATGGTAACAAAGAGAGAAAATTGATTCACGCGGGGTATTTATAGCCTGTTGTCGCTTCTGTGAATCACGAGCTGTTCTAGCATAGTGGTCATAGACTTCGCCCGGAAAGCGGAGGATGGTGGGTTCGGTCCCCCGTGCGGCTCAATTTTTCTCTCTGGTGTTTTTCTCCAACCGTTCCTTCTTTGATAAGAGTTTATACTCTATCTTGGATCGGTATAAAATTCATGATCGAATTTATTACTACAACACTTTCGACCTACACATTCTAACTTCGATCTACCAACTTCGACCTACTATATATATATATATATATATATATATATATATATATATATACTTCCCAGAAAAATGTTTTTAGTATAGAAGATATTCGGGGTCAGTTAGTTTTACCCAAGGCAAATTTCCTGATAGTAAATCGGTTCTTCTTACTCTTTTTGACAGGGGCTTAACTCGTTCGCTGATTTCTGGAAATTTCGTTTCAAATTCGGAGTATATTTCCTCCCAGAAAACAGAAAATGTTCCCATAGTCATATTTTGTTAAGGAAACGATGCAATTTTATTCGTTAAAAAAGAAAATCAATTTTAAGCGTACTATTCAGTCAAACTCATTCAGCATATCTGCTTGTACTCCAGATCAATTAAATGGTGTTGATTTTGTGTTAGGTACGGATACTCTAAGTTCTCACCATGACAAATCAGATTTTACTACAGATGTTATTCGCTCTAAACGATCAAAAATCATGAGAAATAAAGTATAACTTACTTCGAGGTCGCATTCCGACATGTTTGAAACATTCAGAATGTCCATTTCATGCAATTGGACAAGAGAGTGACAACTCAGGAGTTTACTAGCATAGCATCCTTCCACACTATTTGTAAAGTGACTTCCCCAGGACTAAATATATCTCCTGTCATCTTCCAATCCAAAATGAATAACATACTATCAGATATTCCAGATGCATCCCAATTTTGTATCATCCAGCAGTAAAACGTTATAGTCTTAGGAAAGATAAGAATAGTCATCGCAAACACCTCATTTCAATCTTCCAGACATTAATATTCCATGGACTGAGAATTTCTCCGCAAAAGATTACTTTGCCTCGTTCCAGACATCGTAGGACAGCAAAGATATTATAAACATAGATACCAAACTTAAAATGGCGCGGTGACTCCTCGTGGAGGCCGAAAAGGAGGGGCGGAAGTGCTGATCACTGTTCAGTCGTTTTTGGGTGCCAACAGGTAAATTGATATCTACCGGTAATATAAATACGTGTGATTTCGAAACATTGCAATTCTAGCAAACACCGTTCTTCAATATAGTTCATTTACATGGACCAGTTTTTTGCTTCTTCGAGGCTTTCAACCTAAGAAAATTTGAACATGAGCCTACAACAATTGGTTTGGAGTTCATCGACTTACTGATCGGTCAGTTTCTATGGTATCTTCACAGGCGCACATCTGTTCACGCTTTTACATTCTTGCGCGCTTACGCCATAAAATCAACTAGTGCGTTCTTTTTTCAAGCACTCAGAAATACGGGTCAATTATCCAGTACAACACAAGTAGAAATGCATTGTGCGCGTACAGAACTCGCTTTGAAAATGGACGCACGATGACAACTCGTCACAATGGAATTTCCCGTTGCGCATCCATAGTTATAGGGGCAGATCACCAAGCAGAGCTATGCGCATGTCAAATGAACACTTCCGCCCCTCCGATTGAGCCACCGTGAGGAGTCAGGGCGTATTACAGTGTAGGGATAGGAGTTTGGTATCTACGTTTATAATACCTTTGTAAGACAGTTTGTTTGTTGCAAAAAGCAGAAATAAAAAAAATCAATTCAAAAGTTAAAACAAGCATTGCATAAAAGTTCAAATGCAGAAGACTAAATTCAATCAATTGTGTAAATTCGATGTATTTTGTTGACGAAAATGACAAGAAAGTAAACCAATCAAACACCAATCCTCAAACTGTTTGTGTTAAGAGAAAACAAATTCAGAGTGCTTTTACACTTGATCTGGATCTGATGTTGTCAGCTTGATCCTGCGGAAATACACGCGCTTCAAAAATGAGAAAGCACAGGCGATCAGATCCGGATCTAGTGTAGAAGCACTCTCAGTTGACCTTAAAACCCTTTATTGAAGATACGTGGTTGCAAACAAAAATCTTGCATGCCGGTGTCAGTCATCTCAAAAAGAAATACATTATCATTATCATAATTGAAAGAAAACATGGAGGTTTTGAAATCTTCAGAGTCGCTAATACAGAATATTTGCAACTACTTCTATCAATAATTGTAAATTCTCATACAGGTGAAAGATAAGTTTTAAAAATTTTTAGATGGAACATGGACCGCTACATAGGCAAACACGATATAACAGATGCATTGCTTAATCTGAAAATGGAAATTCGTGGCAGTCCGCAAAGAATTTAAAAAAAATTATTTCCTCCACCTCATAGAAAACAATAAATTTTGTACTGTTCAAGTGCATTTGTAGTCATAAGAATCTCATGTATAATTATATGTAATTAAGTTTAATTCTTACATGCATGACCTTCTAGTGACCTTATTTCCTATATGCTAATCGTGGAAGTATAATAATTCAAAAAAGTTACATTTCTCACGAAAGTGAAATTTTTATTCGTTTCGAATATTTTGGGGCGATGCGCAACAAGAAATTTCCTTACTTGCTAACGATAATCCGAATCCTTATCCTAATCCCTAACCCTAACAAAATATACAATCGATACAATACAATGGCAACAGCCCATCAAGAATTTAAAACCTTGTTAAACAGTGGGCATCGTGGTTGCTTGTTAAGCAACCTGAAAACCAATGAGGCTGCAATAAAACTACGAATGCTGACCTAACCAAGTGCGGTAAAATGTCATACCTAACGAGGGAATTGACATGACAAGACGGTAGCTCAAACGGCACGAAGACCTCTTTGAAAACCAAGCAACACTTTTAAAAACATGGTTAAAAAATTCACCATCACTGGTCACGTATGTCAAATACCTGAGATTGGGTAAAGTTTCCCCCAATATGTGTTTTTATTTGGTTACCGCTTAGGCTGGTTACCCAATTAAGTGGTAAAAAACCTCTTGGATAACCCATTAATCAACAATAATTGGGTACACGTTAACCGATTTCAAGGACTTGACATAAGTGATCAGTGTTGGTAGGTTTTTTTAACCAACTTTTTTAGAGTGCATCTCAATTTCAATTATCCAGAGGCAACAGCCAGAAGTAAGGCCGGGGCAGAAGGGCAGAAGGGTTTTGGTATCATGGGGGGAGGGGGGAGTTGGGGGTGGGACACGAAATGAGGGAAAAGTCTAAGGATAGAGACAAAAACCGCTATTTGAGGTATTTTTTGCATTGGAAGGTTGGCTCATGGGGGGGGGGGCTCTATCCCCAGAACCACCCTCGTGGCTAGGCCACTTAATCTGCCCTATGACTTCACCGCAAACATTATTTTCTCGAACCTAAAATTTGTACGAGAGGAGAAATGGATTAAACAATGAAGGGTAACCTGAAAAATAGGCATTTTAAGTGATTTCTTTTAAGTAGCCTAAAATTTCTTACATCCATGCTGCACAGCGATAAGACAGCAATATATAAGTGTCAAAATAAACTGTGCACTTTATAAGCCAAATCTTCCCATCTCATACACACAACTTCCATTAATACTGTAACAATGCCCTACAACAGCTGCCAAACCTCTTCTTCGTGAAGACATGCAATATCCATTTTTAACCGAAGTAACACTACTTAGCGTACAAAGCTCATCAGTAATGAGAACACCCTCTGTGCATGTTGTGTAATGTGAGCAACATCAGTAACATTTGTGAATTCAAAGAACATGACCAAAAGATAGGTCTAAATTTGCTACCCCAAATGAAAATGTACTTTGGGGTGACTGTCGAGTGACTGTCTTTAACGTGACTTGAGAATAAACAGCATTTAGCTTATTTAAGCCTTTGTTGCTATTCTAGGTAATGTGTTTTTATTTGAAAGATGATAAGTACTTTTAGATGAAAATATGTTTCTGTTTCGTTTCCTTCCTTATGTAAGCTTTAATATTTTTTACATAGTCCTAACTAACTTATTGTTCATAGTCTCTTTTGCTTTGTTGTGACCAATACGTAGTCTCTTTCAAATAGATAATAATTTGTAAATGCTGTAAATACTTACAAATATTTGTGCCCAATTTAATCACAATCTCTGTTGCCAAGTTAGCTTTATCCAGGTGATTTTTGATACATTTTACTGTTTGTTTCCGTCAATTAAAGCAACTTGATCTTGATCACCTGACTGTGTATCTAACTACATTTTCAAGTTCCAATTGTTATAAATGAGTAATGGAGATGTACTCGTTCTATGAATTCTCTTTCTCTTTCTATGAGTCTGTATCCAGCAGTGATTGCACCGGATTTGGATGGAATTTCATGAATTTAACAGACGATAAGATCAGTGCTCGATTACTCCATGAATTCGAGAGGGTTATGATACTGTATTTCCATCCATTAGTAGCTGTAGTCGGTATCCTTGGCAACCTCGCTTTTATGTTCATAGTGTGGAAAGTACCGTACATGAGAAACAGTATGAACATCATTTTACTGAACCTTTCAGTTGCTGATCTACTTTTTCTTCTGGTTGGAACTTCCGAGAAATTTGCGAATGTTCTCAGTTCTCCGATGATTGGAGCTTCATTTTACTTCCAATGTTTCGTCACCATACCTTTAGTAAACGTCGTAACATTTGCATCCCTCCTCTTAGTGTCTTTGATCTCGGTTGAAAGATATATAGCGGTCTGCAAACCACATCAATTTCTGAGAATGACAAGTCGCCGACGAACTTTGGTTTATTTAGGGTGTGTATGGGTCATCTGCTTTGTGTTGGCCGTGTTCCTCATTCCTTCAACAATGGACTTTGTTACCGTTTGCCTAATATGGCCAGAAAAGAAAGCTTATGAAAACTTTCCTCCGAAACTAGGTCAGTGTCAAGCTAGAAGTTACTTTTGGTCTTCAGTGAATGAATTCGTTCAAATATTTCCATTTTTCATTGCACTAGTTCTGAATATCGTGTGCTTCCTCAAAATAATGATTAGATTGTACGGGAACGGAGTATTCCTTACAACACCTAGTCCGGCACAACAGGAAGGCCAAGTAACTAAGCGACATAATAATTCTGCAAATGCTGCAACAAGAATGCTTCTTATTAACGGGATAACATTTTTTATCTTAGCAACGCCTTTCCATGTCACAAGTGCGGTTCAGCTTTTTGAGGCTATGTCATCTGACAAATGGTTATGTGATTGCAAAAACTTTAAAGACATATCTATTTTGTTACTGTATGTTAATTCTGCTGTGAATCCGTTTATCTACGGTCTGACAAATCGCACCTATAGACGTGCTTATTATAGTGTGTTTAGTCAAAGTCAGCATAGCTCATCACGGAAAAGTTGGAGTACAATCACTACGACTGACAACAATAGACGAAGCACTGTCGTCTGAACAAAACTAAAAGGTCAAGAGCTGCAGTCCAAGAGCAGTAGTCTAAACTTATTTTAAATCAACAGCTAAATATCACGATTTTCTTCCTACATCTTTTAGAAGAATCTTTCATAATATTTTATGGCTTCAGTACTGCATATTTAAGGTAAACCAAGGAGTTATTAGTAGTAAACTTACATCTGAGGGGAAAATAATTCACATGACTCTAAATAACAGCCAATCATGAAACAGGACAGTCTACTAAACTGCTTCAAGTTGGGGTGACTGCTTTTGCCCTTTAATAAGTACTGCAACTCGAACAACACCCATATCAAAGCGTTTTATAAATGTCCCGTCATTGGCGTGCGTTTACTATTAACCCTGTACATTACAGATCTGTAAGTTTGATTCTTGATTCTTTTGATTTACCAGGTTCTTGTTGTGACGTATGTGATAATTTTTATAATACAACAGGCTGACAGGCTGGAGTTCAATTCACACCCCACCCCACTGCCCCCCCCACACACACACCAAAATTCACATGTGTAGAAGGTATAGTGATGTTAGTTCGTTACATTCATAATATACTTTCACCTGTGACATGGAAGGAGTATACATGCGCAGTAATAACGTTGAAAAGACTTGTTGAAATTAGGAGTCAAATTATATTGCCCTGCCTGGCCCTGTGAATGTGGTTTACTTTAAGCAGCTGCGTGAATATCGAAAAAGGAAATGAAACTGCAATTCACTAGGAAAGAAAATTTTAAACTACTAAGTTGAAGTAGAACGATTATTCGTTGAGGAAAGAGCATTACCTAAGAAATGCGGGGTTAACTGAGTAGTGTAATATTGTACGCTTACGATTAGCTGAAAAAACAAATTACAGATGAAATCTGAAATACATACACTGGTCAGCTTTGTTCAATCATTTTGCGAGGGATAAAAGAATGTCTTTGACGTGTTAATTTTGCGAAAACATGATTGTATGAAGTTATGGACTATTTTGCAACAAAGTAGGTATTTTTTACCTTTTGCCGAAAAATTGAAGGAATACACGAAGTGAGGTCTGAATTTGATCGTGGAAGTACTACCTACGAGGCAGTACTTCCATGATTTGAGTGGAGTAACACGTTAATTTGTCTGTATATGTGGCTGAATGTACAATGATTTACGTTAAACAGTGTAATGTGTCAAGCTTGTAAATTTCTGCTATTTCTTGTACACTTAAGCTAGAAAATTTACCCAACAATTGCTTAATCGTAGTCTTTAGTGCTAATTATCAGTATTTTACACTACAGTTAATGTTAGCTTTACGATTAGATGTATTAATTTGAAATAAAGGAAAGAATAAATTGCACCGCTTCAGTATTTTGTCGAACAAATATACATACCCCTCATTAAAGGGGTTTTACAATTTAGTTTAATATTAAGCCGCATTGTAGTCTTTATGGAGTTATTTATGGTAAGAAAGTTCAAGAATGGCAGTGAAAGTGAGTTCTTTTTTTGGAATATGTTGATCATTTGGTAGGGTTGAATTAGAAACGATCATTGAGTTTATAAGAAGTAGTAAATAAATCACCATACTAAATGCATGTCAAGGGCTTGCAACTAAATGTTGTTATTGATTTTTAACTGGATTTGTCCTCACCTCTTCATCTCCGTCCCCATTAAATTTAATTTTTTAACTTACACTCATACAAGTAAAAATATTTCGGCCCTAGGGGCATTTTCGTCGACAAACCAATAAAATACGTGTGTTAATAATGAAATATTTAGTAAAACGTATGATCAGTGTGTTATATTGCTGACGTAACATGAATGATTCAGTTTCTGTACATGGAATATCACATTGCCGTACTTTAATGATGACGTGGGAATGAGCGATGGGGTGCTCCCCGAATGGGGCAAAGACCAATCCTAATAAATTGTTCATCCTTCAGAAGAGAGCCTTTACAAACATCACCTGTGCGTCACTACGTAGTAGCACAAATGGAATATTTCGTTATTTAAATTTACTTAAGTTAGACGATCTCATATCCTTAAACGTAGCTACTTTCACAAATCGTTGTCTAAATAATCTTCTTCCTGACTCACTTTCCTCTTTCTATGCATATAATCATTTTATTCACAATTATGCTACGCGCCATGTAGACAAGCTTCGTAACACTTTGCATCGTAAATCTCGTAGCCAGCTTAGTCCCAGGTGCAGGTCTCTTTCTCTGTGGAATTCATTACCAATCAGAGTTCTTGCAAAACAATTTGTCGCAACTTTCAGAAAATGCCTTCAGCATTATTACATCCGTCAGAATTGATTTTTTTTTTATTTATTGTTGACTGTAACTAGCACAACCAAAGGGTGTTAACCATAGAGGGTAATTTATTCTTTGTCCTAATAGGCCGGGAGTCTGTGACAGAAGATTTTACCCCATACCTTACAGATGGTTTGACCCCTTGAACTTACTTAGGCCATCTAAGTCATTCACA
Organism: Holothuria scabra; assembly: GCA_037179385.1. Classification (NCBI taxonomy): domain Eukaryota; kingdom Metazoa; phylum Echinodermata; class Holothuroidea; order Aspidochirotida; family Holothuriidae; genus Holothuria; species Holothuria scabra. The sequence goes on from CM074184.1 coordinate 54,386,255, forward strand.
GAAAGAGTGTAAGATTGACCCCAGCCGCTGGGTCTAGACCACAGACCCCCTGAAAATCCCCCATGGACGGTTTAATTCACCCCATCTCTTACATGGACCAAACTTAGTCAAAAGGAAGAAGTAAGACACGTCATTACCAAAATTGCAAAGCTAACAACATTTCCGGTCGGAAAGGTGTTGTGAAACTCCTACAAAGTTCCCCAGACGGTTAAATTTACACCATGTGAAACATGGACCAAACTTTGTGAGCAGAAAGTAATATGACAGTCCATTACCGAAAAGGCAAATCTAAAAATATTTCGAGTCGGGAAAGTGTTGTAAGACCCTTACAAAGTGCCCCGACGGTTACATTTATCCAGTGGCGTAGCCACGGGGAGGGGGGGGGGTTGGCGGTTCAGACCCTCTCCCCCTTCATGCCCCAACCTTGGACTGCAAAAACACCTAAAAAGCGGTTTTTCTCTATATCCTTAGACTTTTCCCTCGTTTCGTGCCCCCAAACCCCTCCATGACACCAACCCTCTTCCCCACGACACAATCCTAGCTACGCGCCTGAATTTATCCCATCTCATACATGGACCAAACGCTATTAAAAGAAAGTGGTATGACACTTCATTAAAAAGGCAAATCTTAAAACATTTCTGAAATAAAAATATGAAAGGTGTTGTAAGGCCCCTCAGTAGCCCCGCTCCATGCCTGGCTTATTTTCCAATTTATTACATGGACCAAAAAACAAATACAGTACGTTAGAAAAAGGACCACCTGGCAACATTTTAATATGGGAAACCTTGGTCAGAACCACCTTCCACAAAGACTCACAGGCATGGGCGTCCGCAAGGGGGGGCAAGGGGGGCACTTGCCCCCCCCCCCCCCCTGGAAAATCAAACTTGTGAAAAAAATAATTAAAAATTAAAATAAAAAAAATTAAAAATAAATCATCAAAATACCTTCACTCACAGCGTCAGTTTTTACTCGTGAAATATGCGGACATTTGACCAGCAATAGCAAAAGAGAAGATGGTGCAGTATGCTGAATAGTGAAATCGTAATTTGGGGACCATCATTCGTGGTATCTATTGGAAATCTGTAATTGTAAAAACTATGTACTAGCCTAGTTGTCAGGTATGTAGTGTGCATATGGCATCCGACCATTGATGAATGCGTTGGTCTTGGTTTGGCCCCGTGCTGATCTCAAGTGGTGACGCGCGGGTGTAACTTGGATATACAAGGTGAATACAGGGGTGGGGGGAGGGGGTGTAGGCATGGTTCATAATCAGGTAACGGACATAGGCCTATATAGGCTGTTTGACAGTTGTAAGTTTTATCGTGCATAGGAGTGCGAGGCCGTTACTGAGAGGCAGATTTCCCTTCAACAATTTTTTGCATTGAAAATTCTAAAAATCTAACAATTACAGACATGAAATTCCTGTTCCAGGGCTGGGTACATGCAGCTTATAGCACTCGCCAAGTGTCGTTTCCGGCCATCTGGAGGGTTTGTAAGGCCCAAAATTTTCTTGTACGCTCCGCGCCAACTGATGATGGCGCTCCGCTTAGGTAGTGTACAAAATTCAATCATCCATGATTTTCCCTTCAACAATTTTTTGCATTGAAAATTCTAAAAATCTAAAAATTACAGACATGAAATTCCTGTTTCCAGGCTGGGTACATGCAGCTTAGAACACTCGCAAAGTGTCGTTTCCGGCCATCTGGAGGGCTAGTAAGGCCCAAAATTTTCTTGTACGCTCCGCACCAACTGATGATATCGCTCCGCTTAGATAGTGTACACAATTCAATCGTCCATGATTTTCCCTTCAACAATTTTTTACATTGAAAATTCTAAATATCTAAAAGTTACAGACATGAAATTCCTGTTTCAGGGCTGGGTACATGCAACTTAGAACACTCGCCAAGTGTCATTTCCGGCCATCTGGAGAGTTTGTAAGGCCCAAAATTTTCTTGTACGCTCCGCGCCAACCGATGGTGGCGCTCCGCTTAGATAGTGTACACAATTTAATCATCCATGAATGATCTTGCCCCCCCTTATAAAAATTTCTGCGGACGCCCATGCTCACAGGGGCGTAGCCAGTATGTAGCACTGTAGTGTCGGGTGTACACTTTTTGGCTAAGTTTTCCTTTTTATTTTAAACACCCATAATTCAAATCCATAAGCTTTCTGCACGGACGAGCTTAAGAGTCTAGAGAGGAAATACTATTGAAATGAATGTAGCAAGAACATGGCTACATTAGTTGACTTATTCTTAGATGAGTGTCATTTAAAGCAGGGTTGCACTGTATGTACATATATTTCATATTTTTGTGCCTACAACTTTTTAAATCCTGGCTACGCCCCAGAAGTCTCTACATGGACTTGAATTACTCACATGATTAAAAATTCTTGTAAGTTGAGCTCCAACAAAAAGAGGAAAGAGTAAGAAACCCTCTAAGAGCCCTCCCGGTCATGAAAAGCATACGTTACAGCTAGGAGAGTTCGTTCAATATTAACTTTTTAAATGTAAGAGAGTAAAAATTCCACTATGATGAGTCAACCGAGGACCAACGAATGCAAAACATAATTGTGTTTGCTTAACGTTTTTATGATTTGTGTTCCTCATCGTCACTGCCTTCACTGCTCTTGCTGTCGCTGTCACTTTCTTCTTCTCCATCTTCAGAGTTATCCACCTATTCCGCCACAATAAAAAAATCGGCAAATTTGTCCTAGTATGTTATGTAAGAAGAAGTCTACCCTTAGAGAAATTATGTCATCATGCAGTGGCGTCACCAGACTTTTCATTCTGGGAGAGCACTGGGGTAGCACAGCAATATTGCAGGGGGCACTGCTAAACGCCACACATGGCGCCTTAGGCGCCATGGAGCGCGAAGCGCGAGGCTCAGCGGGTGGGGTCCAGGGGCCCGCCTTAGGGCCCCTGGTGGGGTCCCGTGGCAAAGCCCCGGTGGGGGTCCAGGGGGTGAAGCCCCCGGAAGCTCCTGGGCTTTAGCGTGTTTGTAAGGCACTTAAGTCGCTATTAAAGTGTTCTTCTATTGACCTAACACTGGTCTCAAAAATACTTCCAGAGTAACTTCCAGTAAGAAGTTTTGGTAAAAAAGTGATTCAACTACCAAGTGCAGATCCGGCCGACATTTTGAAAAAGGGCGAGTTGGGAAAAGAATTGATGGGCAGTTCAATGTGTGTCTCGGTTGGGGTCCAGGGGGCGAAGCCCCCAGAAGCTCCTGGTTCTTTAACGGGTTTGTTAGGTATTCAGGTTGTTATTTATGGTTATTCTGTTGTCTTTACACTGGTCTCAAAAAAAACTTCCAGTGCCACTTCAATTAAGAATTTATTGGTTACAAAACTAGTGAAACAACTTTCAAGAGCGGATCCGGCTGACATTTAAAATAGGGGGAGCTGAACTCGAAAGAGAAAGAGAAAGCAGTTAGATGTGATCCTCTTAAGGGAAAAATGCAGGCCTATATAATCCTGCTTGAACGGTTACCTGAGATATGCGCTACCTTCAGTTAGCGAAGTTGGAAGTGTGCAGAAATTTTTGAAAAACGCAACCCCTCAGACAGCCGGAAATGGCATTTTCCAGGTGTTTTTGCGATATTTTTGGTTGAAAATTATGAACATTACTGCCTTTTCTCGTCAAAAGAAAAATCCAATCTTAAATATTTTCATAGTCACACTCTAACTAAAGAAAGCATATCGTAAAATGTGAACTCCAACCTAAAATGGGTCTTTGCTTATTTTTCGGGAGCCGTCCTACACACAACAAAACAATATAGATGTAGGTTATATGTGTGCTAACTGTATGGTATACACACGGTCTGAGGGGCCTTTGGCTAAGATCATGTGTATCTGTTCTTTTCATCCAGTCTAGAATGGAGCCATACATAACAGAACCAATCATGTAAATGGTCTGAGGGCCATGAACGTATTGTCCTTCAGTGGACGTAATAGCCTCATCGGGAACCAGTGAAAGTTCTGTTTCGCCGAACGACCTTTTGCCAGAGGGTCGGGATGACTTTAGGAAAAGGACTGAAGGGCGTGAGGTTTGTCAGTAATGGTTTGTCCTTTAGTGGATATAGCTTCCTTGGGAAATTTCGAAATTTGGTCTCACACAACGGTTCTTTGCGAGAGAGCCAAGAGGACTTTAGAAAAAGTATAAATAAACATACATTTCCTACTATCATTAATTTACAAAACTTTAATGAATCTTTATCGTCCTTCTATCTTACCAGGTCCCTGCTGACAAAGCTTAATTTGAAATTCTTTAATTTACAGGTATTTTAAATCAAGGAAATACGGTATGTCACAGTTTTAAGCAAACGATTACTGCCAAATATTCTGAAGCTCTTATTGAGCTCGAATCGAAAGGCAGTGTACAGAATAATACAAGACAGGAAGTAAGTCTGTTTGTTTTTATTACAAAGGCTACGCCTAACCCTCTGGTCGTGACTAAAACAAATTGCTTTAAAAGCAAAAACGAACACCAAAAGATAACCCTCAAGTGTTTACACGACTTTTTGACCAAACTAAGGTAACATTATGTCAATAACCACTTAAAATAACAATATCAGCAAACATATGTTGTCCATTTTACAATTTTGTTTTAATAAAATGCATTCCTGTTAAAATGCCATCGTTCCAGTCACTGCATCCGCCATGTCATTTAGTAGACCAAAATTCCCTCCTAGCATTAAAATTAAACTATGTTTTATAACACGTAAAGCCAGTCAGTCGGTCAGCCAGTCAGTTAGTCAGTCAGTCAGTCAGTCAGTCATACAGTCAGTTAGTCATACAGTCAGTCAGCCAACCTGTTAGTCAGTATGTTAGTCAGTCAGTCAGTCTATTAGTCAGTCAGTCAGTCAGTCATTTAGTCAGTCAGTTAATTAGATGAGGTTTTACGGCTTAATTTTTCACCTTTGAGTTAGCCCTTTACCGTTGTTTGGGTCCTTTTGGACCCATGCGGAGGGCTCGGCTGTCACCCATCTTTACTTTTCTACGCGGAGCTCGAAACTGCGAGTAGCTACCCGAAAATTCGGCCACAACAACGAGAGAGACAATAGTTTAAGGTCACGGGGTCAATGACCTACGGAAGCCGATGAGGGGCATGCTAATCCCGCTTTTCTGCCCACTCCGGAGGCGCGCAAATATGCCCCGATCGGAGCACAACGGTAAAAAGTTAAAGTCGTGCCGGCCACGGCCTTTTTTCCCATTGTGACTCACTGGCTTAACTTCTTTTTCCATTGCTTATCAGTGCTAAGCAACATGCAAAGTGGCAGAAGTTTCCATTTTTAAAGTTTTGGCACGATCCGGCCAGAATTAAAATCCCGCACCTCCCCGCTACAAGTCGATAATTCATGTACCATGTGTTCTCAAATGTGCATACAGGTTTTAACTATGCTTGGATGGTTGGCTGGCAGCATTGCATTTAATATAACACTGCCAGGGCAGTTCATAACATTCGATCCAACTCGTTGTGGCAAGGTGACAACACAAACATAATAGGGAACCTCCGTTGTAATTACATATACGGTTTCAGATTGAGGTAACCATTGAACGACTGCTATTGCTACCGTAGAAGTATGGTATTCATTGTCTAGTATAAACAGAAACATCTTGACAACACAATTCTAGAGGCTATTGATAAAACTAGGAGCTTCCTTGCTCATGCATAAAGGGAAATGAGGGGGCTGTAAGGCCCTACATAGATAAATCAGAGAATTTTGGGGTAGGTTTGGGTTGTTCCAAGGAGTTTAATAATTCAACTGATAATCTTCTCGTTTAATCAATTGCTTTTTTTCAGCAGCTGTATGTTAATACATTGGTTTTTCTTATCAGTTTATGCGATGTTTGCTGATCTTTCTTGCTCTGATACTCGAATCGAATCAAAATGTTCAAAAGCACCATGACACTATGTCGAGAACAACTGGCAATAACGTTTAACATGGAGAGAAATATAATTGGTTCCGAGAGAAAAGGAATGTATGAAATTTACCTCCAAGTTAATAATCTCCAGGATTACCAACCGGTATGTTTCAAATCGTAAAGCAAAGTAAAGAAAGATTAACACACTGCCATCAAATTTTCTTTCGGACTAAGTGTGGTTGCAGGGTCCCACTGGTCATGATGCATTCATATGACCCGGAAAGAGAATATGTAAAATCATCGTTCTTTTTAGGTGGTATTCATACTTTGATTCGTCAGGTTTTAGTTGTGTGCAGTGAAATGGTATCATCTTTATGTAACCTGAAAACCAATGAGGTTGCTATGAAGGCTTAAAAGGAAGCTTGAAAAGTATATAGACAAGCCCATTCCCGGGTAAAGGAAAACTGTAATAGCCTGCAATAAAACTACGAACGCTAACCTAACCAAGTGGGGGAAAATGTCATACCTAACGAGGGAATTGACATGACAAGACGGTAGCTCAAACGGCACGAAGACCTCTTTGAAAACCAAGCAACGCTTTTAAAAAGGTTGAAAATTCACCATCACTGGTCACGTATGTCAAATACATGAAATTGGGTAACGTTTTGCCCAATATTTTTTTTTTATTTGGTTACCCCTTAGGCTGGTAACCCAATTGAGTGGTAAAAAACCTCTTGGATAACCCATTAATCAACAATAATTGGGTAAACGTTAACCGATTCCAGGTACTTGACATAAGTGATCAGTGTTGGTAGGTTTTTTAACCAACTTTTTTAGAGTGAAGCTCAATTTCAATTATCCAGAAGCAACAACCAGAAGTAAGGCCCGGGCAGACAGACTGAAATTTCTAATAAACAGACAAGAGAACAGTCTTAAAATGAAACGTTCAGATTAAGAAATTCATGAATAACTTGGGGTGAAGAGAGTTTTACAACCTCTTATATAACTGGATTTATGTTAGGATGAGAGATATAGATCACCCTTCTGAAAGACTATCAATATACCCATTAGGCTTCTCGCTGCTTCTCGTTTTAGTTCGCTTTACTCCTGTCACGGTTGAGAAACTCCAAACTTGAGCAGTCCTTAGATACACCTGTCTAGGAACGTTTTTCAGCCCCTTCTCGGGCAATGGTAATTTCGGTTCAATGAATCTTTGCCGTGGACTCTGCTCAGGCCCGTAGCCAGGATTGTGTCATTGGAAGGGTTTTGGTGTCATGGGGGGGGGGGGGACACGAAATGAGGGAAAAGTTTAAGGATAGAGACGAAAACCGCTATTTTAGGTATTTTTTGCATTGCAAGGTTGGGTAATGGGGGCGAGGGGGTTCTGTCCCGAAAACCACCCCCGTGACTACGCCACTGAATCTGCCCTATGACTTCACCGCAAACATTATTTTCTCCAACCTAAAATTTGTACGAGAGTAGAAATGGATGAAACAATGAAGGGTAACCTGAAAAGTAGGCATCTTAAGTGATTTCTTTTAAATAGCCTAAAAGTTCTTATATCCATGCTGCACAGCGAAAAGGCAACAGCATATAAGTGTCAAAATAAACTGTGCACTTTACAAGCCAAATCTTCCCACCCCTTACACACAACTTCCATTAATACTGTAACAATGCCCTATAACAGCTGTCAAACCTCTTCTTCGTGAAGACAATATTCATTTTTAGCCGAAGTAATACTACTTAACATACAAAGCTCATCAGTAATGAGAACACCCTCTGTGCATGTTGTGTAACGTTAGCAACATCAGTGACATTTGTGAATTCAAAGAACATGACCAATAGATATGGCTAACTTTGCTACCGTAAATGAAAATGTACTTTGGGGTGACTGTCGAGTGACTGTCTTTAACGTGACTTTAGAATAAACAGCATTTAGCTTATTTAAGCCTTTGTTGCTATTCTAGGTAATGTGTTTTTATTTGAAAGATGATAAGTACTTTTAGATGAAAATATGTTTCTGTTTCGTTTCCTTCCTTATGTAAGCTTTAATATTTTTTAAATAGTTCTGACTAACTTATTGTTCATAGTATCTTTTGCTTTGTTGTGACCAATAGGTAGTCTCTTTCAAACAGATAGTAATTTGTTAATGCTGTAATTACTGACAAATATTTGTACCCAATTTAATCACAATCTGTGTTGCCAAGTTTGCTTTATCCAGGTGATTTTTGATACACTCAGGTACTGTTTGTTTCTGTCAATTAAAGCAACTTGCTCATGATCACCTGACTGTGTATCTCACTACATTTTCAAGTTCCAATTGTTATAAATGAGTAATGAAGATGTCCTCGTTCTATGAATTCTCTGTTTCTTTCTATGAGGCGGTATCGAGCAGTGATTGTACCGGATTTGGATGGAATTTCATGAATTTAACAGACGATAAGATCAGTGCTCGATTACTCCCTGAATTCGCGAGAGTTATGGTACTGTATCTCCATCCATTAGTAGCGGTAGCCGGTATCCTTGGCAACCTCGCTTTTATGTTCGTAGTGTGGAAAGTGCCTTACATGAGAAACAGTATGAACATCATTTTACTGAACCTTTCAGTTGCTGATCTACTTTTTCTCCTGGTTGGAACTTCCGAGAAATTTGCGAATGTTCTCAGTTCTCCTATTATTGGAGCTTCATTTTACTTCCAATGTTTCGTCACCATACCTTTAGTAAACGTCGTAACATTTGCGTCCCTCCTCCTAGTGTCTTTGATCTCGGTTGAAAGATATATAGCGGTCTGCAAACCACATCAATTTCTGAGAATTACAAGTCGCCGACGAACTTTGGTTTATGTAGGGTGTGTATGGGTCATCTGCTTTGTGTCGGCCGTGTTCCTCATTCCTTCAACAATGGACTTTGTTACCGTTTGCCTAATATGGCCAGAAAAGAAAGCTTATGAAAACTTTCCTCCAAAACTAGGTCAGTGTCAAGCTAGAAGTTACTTTTGGTCTTCAGTGAATGAATTCGTTCAAATATTTCCATTTTTCATAGCACTAGTTCTGAATATCGTGTGCTTCGTCAAAATAATGATTAGATTGTACGGGAACGGAGTATTCCTTACAACACCGAGGCCAGCACAACAGGAAGGCCAAGTTACTAAGCGACATAATAATTCTGCAAATGCTGCAACAAGAATGCTTCTTATTAACGGGATAACATTTTTTATCTTAGCAACGCCTTTCCATGTCACAAGTGCGGTTCAGTTTTTTGAGGCTATGTCATCTGACAAATGGTTATGTGATTGCAAAAACTTTAAAGACATATCTATTTTGTTACTGTATGTTAATTCTGCTGTGAATCCGTTTATCTACGGTCTGACAAATCGCACCTATAGACGTGCTTATTATAGTGTGTTTAGTCAAAGTCAGCATAGCTCATCACGGAAAAGTTGGAGTACAATCACGACGACTGACAACATAAACAATAGACGAAGCACCGTCGTCTGAATAAAACTTAAAGGTCAAGAGCAGTAGTCCAAGAGCAGTAGTCTGAACTTATTTTAAATCAACAGCTAAATATCACGATTTTCTTCTTACATCTCTTAAAAGAATCTTTCATAATATTTTATGGCTTCAGTACTACATATTTAAGGTAAGCCAAGCAGTTATTAGCAGTAAACTTTACATCTGAGGAGAAAATAATGTCACATGACTCTAAATAACAGCCAATCATGAAACAGGACAGTCTACTAAACTACTTCAAATTGGGATGACTGCTTTTGCCCTTTAATAAGTACTGCAACTCGAACAACACCCATATCAAAGCGTTTTATTGATGTCCCGCCATTGGCGTGCGTTTAATGCTAACCCGGCACATTGCAGATCTGTAAGTTTGATTCTTGATTCTTTTGATTTACCAGGTTCTTGTTGTGACGTATGTGATGATTTTTATAATACAACAGGCTGACAGGCTGGAGTTCAATTCACACCCCACCCCACTCCCTCCCTCCCTACACACACCAAAATTCACATGTGTAGAAGGTATAGTGATGTTAGGTCGTTACATTCACAATATACTTTCACCTGTGACATGGAAGGAGTATACCTGCGCAGTTATAACGCTGAACAGACTTGTTGAAATTAGGAGTCAAATTACATGGCACTGCCTGGCTCTGTGAATGTGGTTTACTTTAAGCAGGATGCGTGAATATCGAAAAAGGAAATGAAACTGCAATTCACTAGGAAAGAAAATGTTAAACTACTAAGTTGAAGTAGAACGATTATTCGTTGAGGAAAGAGCAGTACCTAAGAAATGCGGGGTTAACTGAGTAGTGTAATATTGTACGCTTACGATTAGCTGAAAAAACAAATTACAGATGAAATCTGAAATACATACACTGGTCAGCTTTGTTCAATCATTTTGCGAGGGATAAAAGAATGACTTTTACGGATTAATTTTGCGAAAACATGCGTAAAATTATGGACTATTTTGCAACAAAGTAGGTATTTTTTACCTTTTGCCGAAAAATTGAAGGAATACACGAAGTTTTAAAGTGAGGTCTGAATTGGATCAAGGAATTACTACCTATGAGGTAGCACTTCCATGATTTGAGTGGAGTTATACTGTTACTATGTCTGTATATGTGGTTGAATGTACAATGATTTACGTTAAGCAGGGTAACGCGTTAGGCTTGTAAATTTCTACTATTTCTTGTACACTTAAGCTGGAAAATTTACCTAACAATTGCTTAATCGTAGTCTTTAGTGCAAATTATCCGTATTTTACATTACAGTTAACGTTAGCTTTACGATTAGATGCAATAATTTGAAATGAAGGAAAGAATAAATTGCACCGCTTCAGTATTTTATCGAACAAATTGACGTACTCCTCATGAAAGGGATTTTACTATTTAGTTTAATATCATGCATTGTAGTCTTCATGGAGTTATTTATGGTAAGAAAGTTCAAGAATGGCAGTGAAAGTGAGTTCTATTTTTGGAATACGTTGTTCATTTGGTAACGATCATTGAGTTTATAAGAAGTAGTAAATAAATCACCATGCTAAATGCATGTCAAGGGCTTGCAACTAAATGTTGTTATTATTTTTAACTAGATTTGTCCTCAGCTCTTCATCTGCGTCCCCATAAAATTTAAATTTTTAACTTACACTCATACAAGTAAAAATATTTCGGCCCTAGGGGCATTTTAGTCGACAAACCAACAAAATACGTAAGTTAATAATGAAACATTTAGTAAAACGTATGATCAGTGTGTTATACTGCAGACGTAACATGAAAGATTCAGTTTTTGTACATAAAATGTCACATTGCCGTACTTTAATGATGACGTGGCCATGAGCGATGGGACGCTCCCCAAATGGGGTAAAGACAAATCTTAATAAATTGTATATCCTTCAGAAGAGAGCCGTTAGAAACATCACCTGTGTGTCACTACGTAGTAGCACAAATGGAATATTTCGTTATTTAAATTTACTTAAGTTAGACAACCTCATATCCTTAAACGTAGCTACTTTCACATACCATTGTCCAAATAATCTTCTTCCTGGTTCACTTTCCTCTTTCTATGCATATAATCACTTTATTCCCAATTACGCCACGCACCATGTAGACAAGCTTCGTAACACTTTGTATCGTAAATCTCATAGCCAGCTTTGTCTCAGGTACAAGTCTTTTTCTCTGTGGAATTCATTACCAAGCAGAGTTCTTGCAAAACAATCTGTTGCAACTTTCAGAAAATGCCTTCAGCATTATAACATCCGTCATTATTGAATTTTTTTATTGATTGTTGACTGTAACTAGCACAACCAAAGGGTGTTAACCATAGAGGGTAATTTATTCTTTGTCTTAAGTGAGGGTGGGGGTGGGGGTTGGGAAGGGGAAAGTACTGTAAGTGGGAATAGTATTTAATTAAAGGTACTGACTGTAAGCGTTTGGAACTATGGTTCTTTTCGTCGGGAGTGATCTTCGTTGTCAAGCCCATAAGGGTTTTAAGTTCACTTCCATCCACAATTATTTTGTTATGTTCCTTCTGTCTGAATATTTTGTTGACAATGTGGAAAAACAAATGAATGAATGAATGAATGAATGAATGAATGAATGAATGAATGAATGAATGAATGAATGAATGAATGAATGAATGAATGAATGAATGAATGGGGACGAAGAAGAAAAAGAGTAAGAAGAAGATGGTACAGCACCATTTTGCATCCAACCCATCGTCCGTAAGTTAAACTTTTCTAAATGGGAGGGGTTCTTTTCTCCCCGTAGCTCCCTCCCATGACGACGACTAGTCATCATTTCATCCTGTAAAATGAAACACTGGCTAAGGTATTGAATATTACCATTTAACCAGGCAACAAATAAAAAGGCTGTATCTTTCGATACAATTAAAACAGCTTTAGAAAGATAAACAACATCGAATTATAATTATTAAGGAACTAAGCAGAAGATTTACCCTAACTACTTGGGTTCATTTCATTCTTTTAATTTATTGCAGAAAATTACAGGTATAGGTATAATAATTTATGTTTGGTTTGTGAGCTGCATTTCTTCCCAAAGCAAAGCAAGATGGCCATAGGTCAATAGTTATCGGAAAAGACGGGTTATCATTTGCACACATTCAACGTTTATAATGGCATTTTGCATGATAATGATTATCAATGATTCAACTGAGAAGGCGAGGGCGCTATCCACATGTATAAAGACCCTGCCAGACGGTTGTTCTTTGACCATTGTGTAAAATACATGGAGGTAAGGAGAGAAGAAGCATCTAATCACGTATGAAGATTTTGTACACCATCCTTGATGGCCGGCGCTTTATTTGTTTATTTATTTGAAAAACTACATTCTGCTTTCAAAAATAGGTAAGTTGAGAAAAATATGATCTTAATATGACTTAGTATTTTTTACGCATCCGTTCGGTGTCAACATGGAATTAGGAGCTTGGGATAATATACAGTATTTTCCTTTTCAGACACATTACACATGGTGTCATAAAATAATTACCAAATTTTGGACAATAGATTACACCGATAGGAACATTGGCAGTTACAAAAAAAGATAATATCTCACCCCGAATACACACCCCTTCTTTTCCTGTGTTTTTTTTTAAGGGTTCAAGGAAGTCAGAGTGTAGTAATCACTATTTATAACTGGTGACACATCTTTTGGTCACGTTTTAATAAAACAATATCCGAACAGTTATGTTTCATAAATTTTCATGTATATGAGAAGTAACAGAATCAAAGAGTTTACTCAAACTTCTGATATTCACGAAATTGAAATCTTCGAGTATGAACGTTCAAAGTAAGAAAAGAATCAATGCAGGCTACCTCGAGATATCATCTTAAATGCAGTCAATTCCTACCCCGAATTACAAATTTTGTAATGATTTACAGAAATTCTAAATTTGCACAGCTCTTTGATTCACAGCAAGTTCAAAAAATGCATACCGTAGTACTCTAGTTCATATTAGACAGCATGCCTTGTACTGAGAATGTTTCTAAATGAAGAGTTTAAGGCAGATGAGATGCGATGTTATTAGCTAGGAGTTTTGAGACTGCCTGAATTGATGAAAATGAATAACTTAGGTTCTACGTTTTTGGCATCTATTGACCTCAAGTAACCTTCGAACGCCAATGCAATAAACGTGTATATATATATATATATAAATAAATAAGCAAATATCACTTGCCCCCATTTCATGGGTGAGAGTGCCTCCAATACCAACATAATACAAAAGCGTTGTCTAATATTTCGAGGTCCTACCTCTTCCTCGGAGACTTGAGTTATAAAGCAATATATATATATATATATATATATATATATATATATATATATATATATATATATATATATATATATATATATATATATATATATATATATATACGGAAGTGTAGATGTGACGTTGCGACTTCCAAATGTAGAAACTGAAGAAATGGTAGGATGCGGACACAGTTGCATAATTTTTTTTGTAATAAACGTCTAACATTGGCAACCTTTTTCTTAGTAAGAAAGACGATATCACCAAATGATGAAAAACTGAGGTCCGAGCTGGGTTTGAACCAACGACCTACTGCTCAACGTGCAGTACGCTCTATCAACTGAGCTATCGGAACTCTGTCGGAAGAACTGGTCAATATAATTCAACTGTACCAGACGGGACAGTTTTTCACCATTACGTCACTAGTAAGCTCCGCCCACCTTGTATAGATACGGAAGTGTAGATGTGACGTTGCGACTTCCAAATATTGAAACTGAAGAAATGGTAGGATGCGGACACAGTTGCATAATTTTTGTGTAATAAGCGGCTTACATTGGCAACCTTTGCCTTAGTAAGAAAGGCGATATCACCAAATGATGAAAAACTGAGGTCCGAGCTGGGTTTGACCCAACGACCTACTGCTAAACGTGCAGTACGCTCTACCAACTGAGCTATCGGAACTCTGTATGTATGTATGTATATATAAATATAGGTATATATATATATATATATATATATATATATATATATATATATATATATATATATATATATATATATATATATATATATATATATATATATATATATATATATATATATATATATATATATATATATATATATATATATAAAGCACGCAATAAAATTGTAGTCTCTTTGCTACTCTGAGTTTCACACACGCACCTTCACTGAACGGTGATCATCAGACAAATGACTACAGCCATCGTTATGCGCGGTTCAACACTACAAAGCTTTCGTGTTTGTTTCGTACGGCCCGGTGTTTTTCCATTGAACAAGTTGCCGTGGCGACACGTGGAGAGTAGCTTAGTTCTCTTGTTCAAGTGATTTTCACTGCAGCGGATTGTTGCTTGTTTCTCCTCCATGCATAGATTGCAGAGTTCAGATTGACGTTTGATCGTGTTCGATTTTCTTAGTATGTCCCATCTGATTGAATAGTTCTTGTTTTGCCTCTAACTCCCGGATGTGCTTGGAGAGCTCTGTGTCGTTTTTATAGCGGTCACGTCTGAATGATTTTGTATGGTTACCTGTTTTTGAATTGCAAAACCAATGTATGATGCTTCAGTGTTGTCTGATGTGAATGTGGCCTTGTAAATTACGTCACCTAAACTTATGTCATATAAATATATATATATTTATGTATATATATATATATATATATATTTATGTATATATATATATATATATATAAGGTCGAAATGCTGCGAAGCACTGTGGAAATGTGCAGGTCGAAAAGAGGTAGGAAAAAGTGCCTAAAAGTTTGCCGAAAACTCCACGACGTTTTGGGTATAAACCCTTCATCAGGTGCCAAAAACCAAGCTGAACAACCAACAGTAACAATTAGACACAACAAACATCAAAGCGGTCAGTGTAAAAACAGAACCGGACAAACGTGTTTGTCAGAAAACAAGAGTGCGAAGGATAAAAAACAAAACCAAAAAGGAAAAAGAGGGTCCTTGATGAAAAAGTACACGTAAAATACGAACATGGTCGAAAAAAAAAACAGAATGCAAAAAAGCATTGAGGTTTCGATGATATATAAAATATATAAAATGTGTGAAATCTATCCAAGTTTCCTATCTTGAGATATTGTGTTTACAAGATTTTCAGACTTTACCCACTGGTGACCCCAGATGACCTTAGACCTCCGCCACAGACTACATGGACCATTTCCTGACCATTACCCATCCACATACCCTATATAAAGTCTATTCAAGTTTTTTACCTTGAGATATCACATTAACAAGATTTTCAGACTTTGACAGCTGGTGATCCCAGATGCTATTGACCTCCGCAATAAACAATAGGGATAATCTTCTGATTATAAGGCATTAACATACCAAATATGAGATCTATCCAAGTTTCCTATCTTAAGATATCGTGTTAACGATATTTTCAGATTTTGACCCCGGTGACCCCAGATGACCTTTGACCTCTGCTAAAAACAATAGGTACCATCTCTTGACCATAACACATCAACATACCAAAAATGGAATCTACCCAAGTTTCCTATCTTGAGATATAGTATTAATGAGATTTTCAGACTTTGACCCCCGTTGACCCCAGATGACCTTTGACCCCTGCGAAAAGCATTAGGGACCATTTCCTGACCATAACGCATCAACACACCAAATATCAAATCTACCCAAGCTTCCTATCTGGAGATATCGTGTTGAAGAGATTTTCAGACTTTGTCCCCCGGTGACCCCAGATAACCTTTGACCTCTGCGAAAAACAATAGGGACCATCTCCTGACCATAACGCATCAACATACCACATATGACTCCTACCCAAGCTAATTCCTATCTTGAGATATCGTGTTAACGAGCAAAGTGTCACAAACACACACACACATACATCCACACATACACACACATACACACACACCATATACACACATACATACACACACACGCCATCGTGAATGCATAGGTTTCTCTTTCATCGAAACCAAAAAAAGACAAAAATCAAGCTCGGAAAAAAGGAAAAAGGTAAAAAACCAGCACGAACGGGTAGGCGTTAAAGGAGTTAAAACTGGCTATATGTATTAACTTTGAACAATAACTTAAAATCGTTAAGCGTTATCATTTACATTTTCATTTATATATATATATATATATATATATATATAAATCAAATTGGTAAAGCTGGAAAATTTGGCTGAGGTGAAAAAACGATGTTGACTCCACCGGGATTCGAACTCGGGACCTCCCGCTTTCTAGTGCGGACGCTCTAACCACTGAGCCATGAAGCCAAGTTGGTTTGGCCTTTGTTCAAATGACAGATGAAGCAACTCGCAATTCACCTCCTGAGCAGGCGCCTAATTTTTTGGAACAGCACTAGTTCTCGTTTGACGCAAACCCAACCAAAGATCAAAGTTGATGCTATCCAGCTGAACACAATTGCTTATTCGCCAGCGGATC
Source organism: Holothuria scabra (assembly GCA_037179385.1). Classification (NCBI taxonomy): domain Eukaryota; kingdom Metazoa; phylum Echinodermata; class Holothuroidea; order Aspidochirotida; family Holothuriidae; genus Holothuria; species Holothuria scabra. Next base: position 54,403,056 of record CM074184.1, read on the forward strand.
TCCGAAGAGATACAGAAACCTGTGAAAGCAGAGATGAAGTGAAAATAAACGCTGACGACAACTGCGTGGAATATATAAATCAAATTGGTAAATATATATATATATATATATATATATATATATGTATATATATATATATATATATATATATATATATATATATATATATATATATATACAGTTGCACAGTACAGTTAGTGCCCCGCTGGTTGTTACCCGTAACCCAAGGTTACCTCCCCTAGACAATATTATTAAGAAGCATTTTCATATTCTTAAATCGTCCCCCACCTTTAATAAAAGTTTTTCTAACCCGCCGCCAGTAGTTTACAGACAACCACCTAAATTAAAATCTCTACTGGTAAGAGCTAAATTACGTCATAATACAGAGAATAGAGGTTGTTTTAAGACACACGATAAAAGGTGTGTCACCTGTAGTGTCTTTCGTGAAACTTCCGTTGTTCAAAGTTTTCATACAGGTCAGAATTTCCAGGTGAGGGGGGGGGGGATTTAACCTGTACCACCAAAGGCGTAATCTACTTGATTAATTGTTTAGATTGCCATAAGCAGTATGTGGGTGAAACGGGATTAGAGCTTAGAAGTAGACATAGAGGTCACCGACAGGAGTTTAGAAAAGGTCAAACTCCCATTGGTAAGTATTTTAAGGTGTGTAAAAATTTCGAATTAATAGGTATCGAAAAGCTACGTAACATTAATAAGAAAACGAGGGAGGAGGTTGAATTGAAATGGATTAACCGGTTGAATACTCTTCCCCGTATAGGTCTTAACGTAAAAGATGTAAGCCTCAATAGAGTATTGCCTAATAGCTAGTACTTTTTCCATTACTGTTATTTCTAAGCAGGTGAGCAAGGGGAGTGTATCTCCCCGAAACGTAGTGCGTTTTTAACAATTGAGCTTTGCCGTTTTAAAACTTTTAAGTTTTGAACTCTTTACCGTTTTTAATATCTTGTTGCCTCAGAAGATTTGACACGATCTTTGTCTCCAGTATTTTATTAAAATTTCAGATCGTTTTAACAGTATGCCGTGTGTTGTGTGCATGTGTGGTCTCTCCCACATACGACGAGTTACATCTCCTTCTAGCTAAAATATAAACTACAGTAGAGGGAATGCAGAAAACTTTTGTTTGACAATGAAGCGTTTGCCGTTGGGGCCTGAAATGTTGACGAGGTCGTTTTGGCCAACAACTGGGCAGGTATTACACCTCGGACGGTTACAGGGAAAGGTTCCAGGGGTGTCTTTGAAAGAAGTTTGTGGTGGGAAGCCCGAAGTAAATGGTTAGCTAAATTTTTCTCAACTCTAAAAGCAGTGATGGAGGGTTCCGGGAAAACATCACGGGTTGAGAGGTCTTGTAGCAGACCAGAATTTTCCTCTCCACAGGTCCATCCAAGAGTGACAACTTACATATACAGTGACGAAGGAAGTTTTAACCCAATGTTACTGTATAACAGGAACTTTCCAACACTCTCCTTTTATTATGAACGAACGTATGGTTATCTAATTTGTGTATTTGTTTTGGTACTCTTTATTTTCTTTATTGGATGACTCAGGTGAGACTAATCCATTACTTTGGCTATTTTTAAACTGTAGATGGTCCCACTACACTCTCAGTGTGTAATTTTAAGATAAATTTCAAGTAAGTGTTTAGAGAGGAAAAATACCCTACATTGTTAAGGGTAAGAGGCCCTTTCTATGATTACTGTTTGATTGAAAAAACATTGAATTATTGCAGACTATAATGCTTAGTTATAATAATCAATTAACTAAGTTTCCTTACATCTCTGTCATCGTAGTGCCTAGGCAAGGAATTTAAAGTGAGTCCAAAGAGCACTAGTGCAAACTGTTAGGAGTAACCAGGGCAAACCCATCATGCTCGAAAAAGACCATTCATACGTACTGACTTCGCTCCCCAATTTTAGGACGGCGCGTTGATGGTAATGAGTGTCTGGCTCACTTCATAGCAATTGAAGATAACTAGCATGCTCAGAAATCGGAGCAATATGATGACTGCATAAAATGTATTGTCTCAGCATGCTAGCGTACTCTGTCAGGTACAACGCGTTTGTGGGTCGAAGGTAAAGATTTTCCTTATTGTTGCTGAAGTGAAGAAACAGTTTCTCTCTCGACTAAGAAAAAACAAAACGCATTATTCTCTTATTAATGCCTTTGATAATTTCACATACAGTTGATGTAACGTTGCAGAACTTCACTGTTCAGAAATTACAGACTGCCACCAAACTAAATTACGGCGAAGCACAAATTTAAATAGCCACATGACCAAACGTTTGTCGCGCTAAAGTTCTCATGTCCTCACCCACTGATGCTGAATCGTGGCTATTGACCCGGATGCGACCGTCTTCATTATCACCTAGCTGACGGTATTGTCCCGTGTGTAGGGTGTTGTGCGAAGGTTGTACGTATGAAGTTTACATACTATGAGTGCAGGCTAGCATGACTTTTGGACAAATAATGTATACACACTCTACACTGTCGCGTGCACAGCAGTCATACCGAATTAGTTATAACTAAATTTAATTAGATGGAACAGTAAATGAATAGACCTATTTCCAAATAACAGTTACAATGAATTGTGGGATAGAATTTTGGGTGTGGCTCAATTTTCACCACAGTAACATGCCATTGACAACAATGACAAACACCCAAAACTCTATCCCACTATCCTTTGTAATTGCTATTTGGAAATAGGTCTATACTCAAAAGAAAACATTGTTTGTGTCAAAGGAGAGTGTAAAACATTAAACGCTGCAAATAGATACTGAGGAAGTCTATAAATTACAGGACATGTCACTACGTCCGATTTGTGTGCGAGCAGCAACGGCAGGTATGGACAGGAAGGGTTAGTGAGGCACTGCCTAAATTTGAAGTTTCGTTACTAAACGAAGAGTCCGAACAACAGACCACATTGATATTGGCATAGAACAGTGAAAAGGTCACAATATTATCTGGACTTCGACAATCCCGGTTGCTGAAGTAGGCCTAATATTCAATGCGCAAGAAACACTTCTTGCACTGGAAAATTTTGACTGGTATGAAGTCCCTTGCAACATCAGTAGAAACTCTTACAAGACTCCAGCATTAGAAAAAACTATAAAAGCGTTTTGGTTCCCCACCCAAAAGAAAATCAAAACGCTGTCGAAATCCACCTTCAGGCAAAACAGTCGTTCTCCATTCCGTTCTCCTTCATCTCATCTTAACTAGGCATTTTTTCTGGCACAAGTACGCATGACCGTCTACACATATATCACCTTTTATGAAGCGTGATCCTTCTGCATCAAGACCACGTAGACCTAGCCTCATTATATTTTACCATTGTCATAAGCCAAGCCCTACCATTGCAATTTTTTTCAGCGTCAAATTTATTTAAAACAGCAAAAATTTCAGGCTCAAATCTTTGATACATCTCTCACTTTCCCAATTTCATTCTGAATATGCATTCAACACTTGTGAGTATTTTCCTCCTTACAAATGCACCAAACAGCTATTTCAATCACGGAGCAGTGTCAATGGCACCTCCCTGTGTCAACCGTCCCCAGAAGTTTTTGATGGGAGAACCAGAATAGCGCTTGCTACTAGAAGTCTCCGGATTCTTCGGCTACCTACTTTTCAGAAAAACCAGTATGGAAGATAAAGGTGGTCAGTTATATTCAAAATATTTTACCCAAGGCAAATTGTCTGAAAGTGAATCTGTTTTCACTCTTTTTGACCAGGGGCTTAAGTCTTTCGCTGATTTCGTCAAATTCAGAGTATATTTCCTCCTAGAAAACAGAAAATTTTCCCATAGTCAGATTTTGTTAAGGAAACGACTCGCAATTTTATTCGTTAAAAAGAAAATCAATTTTAAGCCTACTATTCAGTCAAACTCATATAGCATATCTGCCTGTACTCCAGATCAACTAAATGGTGTTGATCTCGTTTTAGGTACGGACTCGGATACTCCAAGTTCTTACCATGGCAAATTAGATTTTACTACAGATGTTATTCGCTTTAAACGATCAAAAATTTATCTCCGCCTCGTTCACAAAGTTATTCTTAAACAATGAGAAATAAAGTGTACCTTACTATGAGGTAACATTCCGACATATTTGAAACATTCAGAGTGTCCAATTCATGCAATTGGACAAGAGAGTGACAATTCAGCAGTTTCACTAGCACAGCATCCTACCAAACTATTTTTAAAAGAGACTTCCCCAGGGACTAAATATATCTCCTGTCATCTTCAATCCAAAATGAATAACATTCTATCAGATATTCCAGATGCATCCCAATTTTGTATCATCCAGCATGACAACATTATAGCCTTTAGAAAAGAAAAGAATAGTCATCACAAACACCTCATATCAATCTTCCAGACATTACTATTCCATGGACTGAGAATTTTCCCCAAAAGATTACTTTGTCTCTTTCCAGACATCGTAGGACAGCAAAGATATTATAAGCATAGATACCAATTTTAAAATGGCGCGGTGACTCCTCGTGGAGGCCGAAACGGAGGGGCGGAAGTGCTGATCACTGTTCAGTCGTTTTTGGGTGCCAAAAGGTAAATTGACATCTTCCGGTAATATAAATACGTATGGTTTCTAAACATTGCAATTCTAGCAAACACCGTTCTTCAATATAGTTCATTTATATGGAACAGTTTTTTGCTTCTTCGAGGCTTTCTACTTAAGGACATTTGAACATGAACCTACAACGACTAGTTTAAAGTTCATCGACTTACTGATCGGTCAGTTTCTATGGTACCTTCACAGGTGCACATCTATGCACGCGTTTACATTCTTGCCCGCTTACACCATAAAATCAACTAGTGCGTTCGATTTTCAAGCACTCAGAAATACGGGTCAATTTTCCAGTACAGCACAAGTAGAAATGCATTGTACAGAACGCGTACACAACTCGCTTTGAAAATGGACGCACGATGACAACTCGTCACAATGGAATTTCCCGTTGCACATCCATAGTTATACGCGCAGATCACCAAGCAGAGCTATGCACATGTCAAATGAACATTTCCGCCCCTCCGATGGAGCCTCCGTGGGGGGGGGGGGGGGGAGGTGCGTCTAACAGTGTAGGGATAGGAGTTTAGTATCTACCTTTATAGTATCTTTGTAGGATAATTTGTTTGTTGCGAATAGCAGAAATAAAAAAATCTTCTGAGACAATTCGGAAGTTAAAACAAGCTTTGCATAACAGTTCAAATGCGGAAGACTAAATTCAATCAATTCATTGTGTGAATTCAATGTATTTTGTTGACGAAATGACAAGAAAGTTAACCAATCAAACACCAATCCCCAAACTGTTTGTGTTAAAAGAAAACAAAGTCAGAGTGCTTTTACACTTGATCTGGATCTGATGTTATTAGCTTGATCCTGGGGAAATACAGGCGCTTCAAAAATGAAAAAACACAGGCGATCAGATCCGGATCTAGTGTAAAAGCACCCTCAGTTGACCTTAAAATCTTTTATTGAAGACATGATTGCAAACAAAAATCTTGCATGCCCGTGTCAATCATCTCAAACAGAAACAGATTATCATTAACATAACTGAAATAAAACATATGAAGGTTTTGAAATCTTCAGAGCCGCTAATACAGGATATTTGCAACTACTTCTATCAAAAATTGTAAATTCTCATACAGGTGAAAGAAACGTTTTAAATTTTAGGTGGAAGGTTGACAGCTACGCAGGAATACACGATGTAATAGATGTATTGCTCAATCTGCAAATGGAAATTCGTGGCAGTCCGCAGAGAATTTAAAAAAATTATTTCCTCCACCTCAAAAAAAACAAAAAAAAACAATAAATTTTGTACTGTTCAAGTGTCATAAGAATTTCATGTATAATTATATATTATTAGTTTGATTCTTACATGCGTGACCTTATAGTGCCCTTAGTTCGTATGCTATCCGTGGAAGTTAAATGTTTCAAAAAGTTACGCACTGTTAAAAATTTCTGTAAATTTACAGACTTTTTTTAACTTAAACTTTTTGTATTTTACTTTAAACAGAGATTTTCTGTATCTTTACAGACACTTTGTATTGCTACAATAAAAAAAGGTTGTTTAACATGTATTTTCTGTTTATTTGAAAAACCATTTCTGTCTGCTTTTTTAACCAAATTTTACTGCTTTGTAAAACTTTTTCTGTAAATTTACAGAAATTTTAACAGTATTTTGTATTTTTCTGATTTCACATAAATATACTGTCATTTAACGAACATTCATTTTGTTTTTAAGCTGAAAAAGAAACAAAAATAAGCCCAAACAAATAAGAAATAGCCAGAAAATTTTCACTATATAACATGCATCGTTCTGCGAAGTTTCAGTTTAAAAAAAACATTTTTGGCAAATTTATGGCCCTATTTGAAAATTAACTTACATTTATTATAAAAGCATACTTAGTTATTACGTTCTTAGTTATAAATATCATACAACTGGTGTTTTGTCACACATTTTTAAGTAAAAAGAAATTGTAAGGCCCTAATTTCAGAGCACTGACAATTGGTATACTGATGTCAACTCATCGCCACAGGCGCTCATGCACTTGATCGGAGCAAATTAAAAACGTTTCACAAATTTACGTGAAAGAGCCTGTAAATTTACCACTTTATGACGTAAATCTCATTTTGCATAAATGGGTGGAGCTTATTTTGTAGGCATTTTCTTAACAAAAGGATTGCTGTTGCTTTGAATAATATCTTCTTTGGCTTTTTTTAATCAGGAAGTGATAAACTTATTGTTTGCCTTGCCTGGAAATGTTTGCAACCAATGTATTTGCATTCTTTGTCATATTTTTTTTAAAAACAATTATTATATTGTACAAAAAATGTGACTTTCCAATTACAAAGTTCCTAGGGATAGAAGTCTACTAGACACCAAAATGACAACAAAGCATCCTCAATAAATTTTGATTGAAAATAACTTCGTAATGACACATTACGTTGATAAGCAAATACCTGATCTACGTAATGGTGAAGTGTATGTTACGTAATAACATATGAAAGGTAAAAAAGCGATATTATAATAAATATTAAAACGTCGGGAATGAAAACAGTAGGCTGTAAATTCACATAAAATTAAGGTAAATAAAACAGAAAGATTCTGTAATTCGATTTACAGTAGACTTTTGTAAACTAATTTACATGCAAAAACTGTAAAGAAAAAACAAATCCTTAATGTTTTTTCATGATTACAGTCTGGCTGTAAAAAAAAACATTATTTGGTTGGAAAAAAATTTGCCATAAAAATTATGTTAATTTACAGAGAAATTTTTTAACAGTGCGATAACGATAACCCTAATCCTTAACCTAGCCCCTAACTCGAACAAAGAATACAATTGATACATTACAATGGCAACAGTCAATGAAGAAATTAAAAACAGTGGGCATCGAACCAATACTTTTAATCAATTCCTTCTGTATTTCAAGTTCTCATATTAGTTTTTTCTCATTTTTGACACTGAAATAGAGACACAAAAAGTACCAACAAGTACGAAAATATTCTTATACTCTTATATATAAAATTATACCTTAGTTGGATAGTAAGATGGAATTTTACGGTCCAGTTTCCAACCTATTGGTTCAAGTCGAGCCGGCCACGGCCTTTCTTCAGTAGTGGCTCACTGGCTTGTTTTCCTTACTCCTTTGCTTGTGCGGGGCATCACGCAGTAGGTTCCATTTTAAGAGTCTTTGGTGTGACTCGACCTGGGAATCGACCCCCGGCCTTCTGAGTGACAGGCGGATGCTCTACCGTTCAGCCGTAAGACCAAACACGTGGTCTATTAAGAGTTTCACTTAGATGTATGCGGTATATGTTGATTAACACATTTTGGAAAACTACCTAAAAGTTTGGTGATAAGGTAATTCTGTAGTTATTACAAGTTACCGTGTATAGATTGAATCTAATGAAATATATCAAACGGATGATTCGAGCTCTGATTTTGCCTTACAGTAGCCCTCATGGATGTCCAAAGCGCATAATGGATTTGTATACTCCTGTTTGTTCCATTATAACCCTTCACGAAGTCGAGGTCTGCACTGAATTAAAACCATGAGTAAGTTTTCAATCTCTGAGGCAAAATTTGTTGCCAAATTTTACAAATAACACAAAGAGAATGTCATGTAGTTATCTCCCTTTCTTTGTGAATATTCATTTAATAATCCGTCATTTATAAGTAAGAAAAGTAAGAAATTGCTTCTTGTTCAAAGGAACACCACTTGTTACCTAAACCAGTATATTTTCTTTGTTTGTCCATTCTCTTTGGTAGTGATTTCTCAACCCTTAAAGTGACCCTGTGTGTTTGTAAAATGAAAATCAACGGTTCCAAAAATTTGCGTTAGTTATCATTCAACCACGCTATCCGAACGCTGAGGATACTTAAGAGTATAGCATGGGTAAGGTTCGGACTTAGGCCTAAACCCGCTCAAGTTTTATAAAATTTATGTCAAAAAGTATGAAAGTCAAGTTGGTCAAGCGATTCTTTCTTTCACGTAAACTAGATCCCTAGCTGAACAAGCCGATGACAGAATACATCAAATAAATATTCATTAGAGAAATCGATATTATTGCTTACGTTTACAACACTACATATGCCTATGTACACATGATTGTACCGAGTGCTACGTACATATGTGCCATCACGCGTCCAGGACGTGCATACTTCAATGTGAAATGTATGACACTGATTTCGTAAGGGTATGCTAGGCTTATAAAACTATTTGAAAATGTGGAGGCCACTATACCTAGCGCACAGCTTGAAAAAATAAAGAATTTAGTTTGTTAGTCAGATGAGATGTAACAACATATTAACACGAATTTGTTATATAGTGTCAGTCAACTCGATGAAAAGTTTCAAGGTATAAATACACTTTCACGTTCCAAGTTTGGTTTCCCTTTAGTTGCCTCTTACTACAGGCGGGAAATACCGTGGACATACTCTACAACCCCCAGCCCCCAGGGACCCAAACCTAAAAACTGAAAGAAAAAGGAAGAAAACGTTAACAGCAGATCGAGGGAATACGTACAGCAAAACACTGTTGTAATCGGCGAAGAACATTTACACCAGAGGTGGCAAATGCGCGAGACCGGTTAGCTGCTTGTTTCTTCCAGAGATGGTAAACGTCAGGGTTCTACTGGACAGTTCTACTGGAATTTTCTTCCGATGATTTCGTGCAAAATGATGACTTGAGCCTAGGACGTAAAGTGTTACGTTTAGACATAACTTACACGCGCTATACAGTAACCTAATTGCAGTACTCTTGTGAACAGCTGGTGGAAGTAGACACTGAATGCGCATGAACAGTCGAATAGGCATGGCTTATAAACGATAATAAGAACCGTTATTTGACACTGCTTTCATGAGTTGTGTTGATTTTTCAAACTTTCTGATATTTTTCGCAGGTATTAATAGTTCAGGAGCTAACAAGTTGCGAACTTAGAGCCATGAAAGCTGCTTGCCTATAGTTGCAAAAAAATGGAGGTGTCAATCGAAATAGTGTGTTTCCTCGTGATAACACAAGGTCACTGTAATGAATTCTTGTGACTCAGGTATTTTTGGTCGATGAATAGCGAGAGGTCATTCTGGGATACTCCTATTTCTAGTCACAGGAAGGACATTGTCAGAGCAGGGAGCTTACAGTCTAGAATGGAGCCATACATAACAGAACCAATCATGTAAATGGTCTGAGGGCCATGAGGTTGGTAACGTATTGTCCTTCAGTGGACGTAATAGCCTCATCGAAAACCAGTGAAATTTCGGTTTCGCCGAACGACCCTTTGCCAGGGGGTCGGGAGGAGTTTAGGAAAAGGACTGAGGGGCGTGAGGTTTGTCAGTTATTGTTTTTCCTTTAGTGGATATAGCTTCCTTGGGAAATTTCAAAGTTTGGTTTCACAGAACGGTTCTTTGCGAGAGAGCCAAGAGGACTTTAGAAAAAGTATAAATTAACATACATTTCCTACTATCAATAATTTATAAAACTTTAATGTAATGAATCTTTATCGTCCTTCATATCTTGCCAGGTTCCTGCTGACAAAGCTTAATTTGAAGTTCTTTAATTTACAGGTATTTTAAATCAAGGAAATATGTCACAGTTTTAAGCCAATGATTACTGCCAAATATTCTGAAGCTCTTATTGACCTCGAATCGGAAGGCAGTGTACAGAATAGTACAAGACAGGAAGTTAGTCTGTTTGTTTTTATTTTATTAAAAAGGCGACGCCTTACCATCTGGTCGTGACTAAAACAAATCGTTCTAAAAGCATTGAAACGAGCTTAATCCGTTGGAAGGAAGCATAGGAATTGCACTTTTCTGTTTGGCGATTGAATATACATAGCTCCCAAGTTCCGAGAGGCTAGATGCGGGTCCATCTGATCTGTCCATTGGTGGATCGCCGGCCTGGGGGAGGGGTATAAGAGGGTGATCCTCTCCCTTTTCGAAAATGTTTGAATTTTACAAGTGTCTACACGCAAAATGGTGGCGCTTTTTTTTTAGCAAATCAGTAAACACAATGTCGCTAGGTTACCGCCAAAAAAGTTCAGTACAGTACTGAAGTTTCTGCGGTAACCTAAAAAAATATTGTTTTGAGAGATTTGCAAAAATGATATTATGCAAATACTCACAAATGCCCAATTCCTAAAACCTCTCCTAATCACAATATTTAATCGCTATTTTTGAGGTAAATTTTAGTGCGGTACCGACACAGTTTGCACACGTCAACTCTGTTTGTCACCGGCGGTCGTACCGTACGTGCTGCCGCTGAATTCCAATGTTTCCGTACATCTCGCATGGCATTCTAGCCATGAAAACATAAGCCAAGAACGTCAAGAACTTTCAAGACAGTCCAGAACTTTCGGTCAACTCTGGGACAAGTCCCGCCTGTGACCCGCAAAGTGGGCAATTATTTTCCCTATTGAATGCGGCGTTGCACGACGTTATTACACCTTTTTCGCAGTGACAGGAATATTTTCCATACCTGCTGCGAAGATTAGCCGATAACAATGTTGGGACAGCAAACATAGTTCCGTACGTACCTAGGCCTATGCATTGTATAGCACCGCGAGCAGTTGAATGTGCTGTGAGATACTGTTTACTGAATTTGTTGTTCTTGGTAAGATATATTATTTGCTAATTTGTGTGGTTCTCTAACTGGGAATACTTCGGGGATTTGAAAAGCGGGTTTTTCAGAGGGCTTGGCGAGTCAGGGGGTTTGGGTGTCCAAATGCGGGTCACTTGGGAGGTATGATATACCGCAAAAAAGAACACCAAAAGATAACCCGCAAGTGTATATATATAAATAACAATATCAGCTAGCATATTTTGTCCATTTTACAATTTTGTTTTAATAAAATGCACTTCTGTTTAAATGCCATCTTTCCAGTCACTGCATCCTCCATGTCATTTAGCAGACCAAAAATTCCTCCTAGCATTAAAATGAAAACTATGTTTTATAACACGTATAGCCAGTCAGTCAGTCAGTCAGTCAGTCAGTCAGTCAGTCAGTCAGTCAGTCAGTCAGTCAGTCAGTCAGTCAGTCAGTTAATTAGATGAGGTTTAACGGTTCATTTTTTCACCATTTAGTTTTAAGTCGTGCGGGCCACGGCCTTTTTTCCCATTGTGGCTCACTGGCTTGATTTCTTTTTCCATTGCTTATCAGTGCTAAGCAACATGCAAAGTGGCAGAAGGTTCCATTTTTAAAGTTTTGGTTCGATCCGGCCAGAATTAAAACCCCGCAGCTCCCCGCTACAAGTCGATAATTCATGTGCCATATGTTCTCAAATGTACACACAGGTTTTAACTATGCTTGGATGGTTGGCTGGCAGCATTGCATTTAATATAACACTGCCAGGGCAGTTAATAACATTCGATCCAATTCGTTTTGGCAAAATGACAACACAAACATAATAGTGAGCCTCCCTCGTAATTACCGTTTCAGATTGAGGTAACCACGGAACGACTGCTATTGCTACCCCTTACTCCAAATCCAGATATGGGCCAGATATGAAATTCCATATATGGGCCATATATGGATTACATATCTGGCCCATATCTGCTGCAGATATGGGATTTATATCCTGGCCAGATAAAAAATTGGGCAAATATAACGTTGATCTTTGCCAGAACCAGATCTAATCCATATATGGACCAGATAAAATTTCATCTGGACCAGCTCCTTATCTGGAACAGATATGAACCATATAACGCAACACCATATATGGTTTAAAAAAAGCTTTTCCATACTGATCCCATATAAAGCACTGCCATATCTGGTTTATATAAAGATTTACTGTATTGATCCCATATAAAGGAGACAAGTATGGTGCACATCCCATATCTGGACCATACATGAGTGGACCAAAGTTTATACGCACACTACCTTTGTGTAAAGCGTATCAGAAGACTTCTAAGCTAGCATAATTTTAAGGGCTATCTGAACATCTTTAACAAAGTTTAATGCCCATTGTATAACATTGACTTTGGTATTTGATGTTGTTAAATTACTTAATAGTGGAGAAAAAAACTGCTTTGAAATTCCTACTTTGAAATGTTAACACTTCATTTTGAGTTTAAATTATCATATCGGGCAATATCCCAACATAAATTTGGTTGATGTTTTCAGGGTTTTTCAAATATTACTTCCTTAATCACAATAAAAATCAGGGCCCCGTAATTCCTCACCACGCCCACACTGGAAAGTCATTTGCATATGTTAGTATAATATGGCTGAATATGGCTTGAATGTTCTGATTTTGGTTTGCTGACACTTGTTCAGCTTCCAGAGAAGGTCTTTATGTAGGACAGGTATACAAATTAAACCAAAGAGTATTAATACTGTAATATGGCTATTATATTGAATTCTGTCATGGATTTTAATCAGTTATATCTGGCTCGATATGGCGATATAAAACTTTATTTGCATATCTGGGAAGGCACTTCATTAATTTATATCTGGCTTGATATGGCCGTATAAAACTTTATTTGCATATCTGGGAAAGCATTTCGTCAATTTATATCTGGCTTGATATGGCCTTATCAAACTTTATTTGTTTATCTGGGAAGCTATTTCATCAATTTATATTTGGCTTGATATGGCCATATAAAACTTTATTTGCGTATCTGGACAGGGATTGAATCAAGTTATATCTGGCTTGATATAGCCATATGAAACTTTATTTGTATATCTGGGCTTTTCTTGAATCAAGTTATATCTGGCTTGATATGGCCATATAAAACTTGATATATTATATGAAGACATCTAAATCTGGCTGATATCTGGCTTGATATGGCCATATAAAGGCTTTATTTGGCCAGATATATCCAGATATCAATCCATATCTGGATTTGGAGTAAGGGGCCGTAGAAGCATGGTATTCATTGTCTAGTATAAACAGAAACGTTTTTAACAACAATTATAGAGGCTATTGATAAAATTAGGAGATTTCTTGCTCATGCATAAAGATAGATCAGAGGGCTGTTAGGCCCTAGACAGATGAATCATAGAATCTGGGGTAGTTTTGGGTTGTTGCAAGAAGTTTAATAATTCAACTTATAACCTTCTCTTTTAATCAATTGCTTTTTTCAGCAATGGTGTGTTGATACATTGGTTTCTCTCATCAGTTTATGCGATGTGTGCTGATCTTTCTTGCTCTGATACTCGAATCAAATCGAAATGTTCAAAAGTCTCATGAGAGTATATCGAGAACAATTGACCAAAACGTTTAACATGGATAGAAATGTAAATTGGCTCCCAGGAAAAAATGTATCAAATTTATCTCAAAGTCAATAATCTCCAGGATTACCTACCGGTAAGTTTTGAATCGTAAAGCAAAGTAATGAAAGATTAACACATTGCCATCAAATTTCCTTTCGGACTAAGGATGGTTGCAGGGTCCCACTGTTCATGATGCAGTCATTTAACCCGGAAAGAGAATATGTAAAATCATCATTCTTTTTAGGTGATAGTCATATTTTGATTCGTCAGGTTTTAGTTCTGAGCAATGAAATGATATCATATTTATGAAACCCTAAAAACCAATGACGTTGCCAAGAGGGCTTAAAGGGAATCCAAAAAAGTTCAGAGAAGCCTGTCCCGGGTACAGGAAAACTGTAATCGCCTGCAATAAAACAACGGATGCTAATCTAACCAAATGGGGGAAAATATCATACCTAACGAGGGAATTCACATGACAAGACGGTAGCTCAAACGGCACGAAGACCTCTTTGAAAACCATGTAACACTCTTAAAAAGTTGGTTAAAAAATTCACCAACACTTGTCACGTATGTCAAATACCTGAAATTGGGTAAAGTTTTCCCCAGTATGTTTTGTTTATTTGGTTACCTCACAGGCTGGTTATCCAAATAAGTGGGAAAAAACCTCTTGGATAACCAATTAATCAACAATTATTGGGTAAACTTTAACCAATTTCAGGTATTTGACATACGCGATAAGTGTTGGTAAGTTTTTTATGCAACTTTTCCGAGTAAAGCTCAAGTTCAATTATCCAAAACCAACAGCGAGATAAGTAAGGCCGGGGCAGACATACTGAAATTTCTAATAAACAGACTAGATAACAGTCTAAAATGATACGTTCAGATTAAGAAAGTAATGATGAATTAGGCAAAGAGAGTTTTACAACTTCTAATATGACTGGATCAGGCGCTTAGCCAGGATTGTGTCATAGGCGGTTTGGGGCCACGGAATGAGGGAAAAGTTTAAAGATAGAAGGAAAAACCGCTGTTTTAGGTGTCTTTGCATTGCCAGATTGGGTCATGGGTGATTCTGACCCCATAAAACCGCCCGCCCCGTGACTGCGTCACTTAACTGGGTTCATGTTAGGATGAGAGATATAGAACACCCTATTTAAAGACTATCTATATACCCATCGGGCTTCTCTTTTTTTCTTTTGTTTGTTCGTCATACTCCTGTCACCGTTGAGAAACTCCAAACTTGAGTAGTCCTTGGGTACACCTGTCTTGGAACGTTTTTCAGCTCCTTCTCGCGCAATGGGAATTTCGGTTCAATGAATCTTTAACGTGGACTCTGCCCATGCGCGTAGCCAAGATTGTGTCACAGGGACGGTTTTGGTGACTGGGGGGGGGGGGGGAGTTGGGACACGAAATGAGGGGAAGTCTAGGGATAGAGAGAAAAAACCGATGTTTTAGGTGTTTTTTGCATTGCAAGTTTGGGGCATGGGGGGGGGGGTTCTAACCCCGAAAATCACCCCGTGGCTACGCCACTGACTCTGCCCTATGACTTCACCGCGAACATTTCTCGAACCTTAAATTTGTACGAGAGGAGAGCTGGATTTAACAATGTAGGGTAACTTGAAAAGTTACATTTAAGGGGATTTTTTTTACTAGTAAAGGCCAAATTCTCTCATTCCAAACAGCACAAACTCTCCTCTAACTAACCTCTTTACATAAGCCCCTCCCACAATTTTCTGAAATTCATCCTCATCCAGAAACAATCTCAGTTTACTGCTTCATGGTGAGTACAGAAAAGCTCAATGTTTATGTTCAAAACACTCTTAGTACAGTTAATGCTGTGTGATATAGGCTTAGTCAATCTGCATTGTTTGAATCAGCTGTCAATGAAAGAGCTGAGGGATTTGAGATTTTCGGTAAACCCCCACCAAAATTGTAATTTGGGGGTGAGAGGACTGGCCGGTCAAGTAGCCTAAAAGTTCTTATATCCATGCTGCACATTGAAAAGGCAACAACATATAAGTGTCAAAACAAACTGTGCATTTTATTAGCCAAATCTTCCCACTCCATACACACATTTCCAAAAATATCCTCTCAATGCCCTACAACAGCTGTCAAACCTCTTCTCCGTGAAGACAATATTCATTTATAGCCGAACTACATATGCTGCTTAGCATACAAAGCTCATCAGTAATGAAAACACCCTCTGTGCATGTCGTGTAACGTGAGCAACATGTGTAACATTTGTGAGTTCAAAGAACATGACCAATAAATATGCCTAATTTTGCTACCGTAAATGAAAATGTACTTTGGGGTGACTGTCGAGTGACTGTCTTTAACGTGACTTTAGAATAAACAGCATTTAGCTTATTTAAGCCTGTGTTGCTATTCTAGGTAACGTGTTTTTATTTGAAAGATGATAAGTACTTTTAGATGAAAATATGTTTCTGTTTCGTTTCCTTCCTTATGTAAGCTTTAATATTTTTCACTTAGGCTTAACGTATTGTTCATAGTCTCTTTCGCTTTGTGACTAATACGTAGTTTCAAATAGATAGGAATCTGTGAATACTGTGAATACTGACAAATATTTGTACCCAATATAATCACAATCTGTGTTGCCAAGTTTGCTTTATCCAGGTGATTTTTGATACATTTTACTGTTTGTTTCTGTCAATTAAAGCAACTTGATCTTGATCACCTGACTGTGTATCTTACTACCATTGCAAGTTCCAATTGTTATAAATGAGTTATGAAGATGTCCTCGTTTTATGAATTCTCTGTTTCTTTCTATGAGTCTGTATCCAGCAGTGATTGTACCGGATTTGGATGGAATTTCATGAATTTAACAGACGATAAGATCAGTGCTCGTTTACTCCCTGAATTCGAGAGGGTTATGGTACTGTATCTCCATCCATTAGTATCTGTAGTTGGTATCCTTGGCAACGTCGCCTTTATGTTCGTAGTGTGGAAAGTGCCTTACATGAGAAACAGTATGAACATCATTTTACTGAACCTTTCACTTGCCGATCTACTCTTTCTCTTGCTTGGAACTTCAATGAAATTTGCAAATGTTTTCAGTTCTCCGATGATTGGAGCTGCATTTTACTTCCAATGTTTCGTCACCATTCCTTTAGTAAACGTCCTAACATTTGCGTCCCTTCTCCTAGTGTCTTTGATCTCGGTTGAAAGATATATAGCGGTCTGTAAACCACATCAATATCTGAGAATGACAAGTCGCCGACGAACTTTGGTTTATGTAGGGTGTGTATGGGTCATCTGCTTTGTGTTGGCCGTGTTCCTCATTCCTTCAACAATGGACTTTGTTACCGTTTGCCTAATATGGCCAGAAAAGAAAGTTTATGAGAACTTTCCTCCAAAAGTAGGATTTTGTCAAGCTAGAAGTTACTTCTGGTCTTCAGTGAATGAATTCGTTCAAATATTTCCATATTTCATAGCCCTGGTTCTGAATATGGTGTGCTTCGTCAAAATAATGATTAGATTGTACGGGAACGGAGTATTCCTTACAACACCGAGGCAATCACAACAGGAAGGCCAAGTTACTAGGCGACATAATACTTCTGCAAATGCTGCAACAAGAATGCTTCTTATTAACGGGATAGCATTTTTCATCTTAGCAACGCCTTACCATGTCACAAGTGCAGTTCAGTTTTTTGAGGTTATGTCATCTGACAAATGGTTATGTGATTGCAAAGAATTTAAGGACATATCTGTTTTTTTACTGTATGTTAATTCTGCTGTGAATCCGTTTATCTACGGTCTGACAAATCGCACCTATAGACGTGCTTATTATAGTGTGTTTAGTCAAAGTCAGCATAGCTCATCGCGGAAAAGTTGGAGTACAGTCACTACGACTGACAACATAAACAACAGACGAAGCACTGTCGTCTTAATAAAACTCAAGTTCAAGAGCAGTAGTCCAAACGTATTTGAAATCAACAGCTTAATATCATGATTTTCTTGTTATATCTCTTAGAAGAATCTTTCATAATATTTTATGGCATCAGTACTGCATATTTAAGGCAAACCAGCCAGTTATTAGTAGTAAATTTTACATCTGAGGAGAGAAAATGTCACATGGCTCTAAATTACAGCCAATCATGAAACAGGACAGTCTACTAAACTACTTCAAGTTGGGGTGACTGCTCCTGCCCTTTAATAGGTACTGCAAACCGAACAACACCCATATCAAAGCGTTTTATTCATGTTCCGCCATAGGCGTGCGTTCAATATTAATCCGGCACATTACAGATCTATAAGTTTGACTCTGGTAGTATTTTCTGCACTATGCAATTGCTAGTCTATCAATATCTTTTGTCTAGTTAAAACATATCGTAACTATTAAATTGCCTTTTGATGTACCAGGTTCTAGTTGTGACGTATGTGATTATTCTTCTATTACAAAAGGCTGACAGGCTAGAGTTCAATTAACACCCCGCCCCCACTGCCCCCCCCCCCCCACACACACACAAACCAAAAGTCACATGTAAAGAAGGTATAGTGATGTTAGGTCGTTACATTCACAATATACTTTCACCTGTGACATGGAAGGAGTATACATGCGCAGTAATAACGTTGAACAGACTTGTTGAAATTAAGAGTCAAATTACATTGCCCTGCCTGGCTCTGTGAATGTGGTTTACTTTAAGCAGGATGCGTCAATATCGAAAAAGGAAATGAAACTGCAATTAATCAGGGAAGAAAATTTCAATCTACCTAGTTGAAGTAGAACAATACGATTATTCGTAGAGAAAAGAGCAGTATCTAAGGAATACAGGGTAAACCATGTCGTGTAATGTTGAACGTTTTTAATTAGCAGGAAAAACAAACACATTACAGGCAAAATCTGAAATACATACACTAGTCAGCTTTGTTCAATCATATTGTGAGGGATAAAAGAATGAAATTTACGAATTAAATTTGCGAAAACATGTAACAAATTATGGACCATTTTGCCACAAAGTAGGTATTTTTTACTTTTTGCCAAAAAATTTAAGGAATACATGAAGTTTCAAAGTCAGGTCTGAATTTGAGTATGGAAGTACTACCTATGGGGTAGTACCTCCATGATTTGAGTGGAGTTAGACTGTTACTTTGTCTGAATGTATGTTTGAATGTATAATGATTTACGTTGAACATGGTTATACATAAAGCTTGTAAATTTCTGCTATTTCTGGTACACTTAAGCTAAAAAATACCTAAAAATTGCTTAATCGTAGTCTTTAGTGCAAATTATCAGTAATTTACACTACAGTTAATGTTAGCTATACAATTGGATGTAACAATTTGAAATGAAGGAAAGAGTAAACTGCACCGCTTCAGTATTTTATCGAACAAATTTACACACTCCTCATTAAAGGGGTTGTACTATTAAGTTTACTATTATGCACTGTAGTCTTTATAGAGTTATTTATGGTGAGAAAGTTCAAGAGTGCAGTGAAAGTGAGTTCTATTTTTGGATTACGTTGATCAGTTGGGAGAGTTGAATCACAAACGATCATTAAGTTTATAAGTAGTAAATAAATAACCATGCTAAATTCATGTCAAGGGCTTGCAACTAAATGTTGTTATTATTTTCTAAATAGTTTTGTCCTCAGCTCTTCCTCTCCGTCCCCATCAAATTTAATTTTTCTACTTAGACTCATATAAGTCAAAATATATCGTCCCTAGGGGCAGTTTAGTCGACAAACCAATAAAACACGAAAGTTAAAAATAAAATACTCAGTAAAACTTTTGATAAGTGTGTTATATTGCAGAAATAACATGAATGATTCAGTTTGTACATGGAATATCACATTGCTGTACTTTTAAGATGGCGTGGCCATAGGCAATGGAGTTCTCCATTGTCATGGGGACGAAGAAGAAGAAGGTAAAGAGGAAGATTGGATAGCACCATTTTGCATCCAACCCATCCTCCGTAAGTTAAAATTTTCTAAAAGGGGAGGACTCTTCTCTCCCCGTAGCTCCCTCCCATGACGACGACCAGTCATCATTTCATCCTTTAAAATAAAACACTGGAAAAGGTATTGAATATTACTGTTTACCCAGGCTACAAATAAAAAGACTGTTTCTTTCATTACAATTAAAACAGCTTTAGAAAGATGAACCACTACGAATTACAATTTTTAAGGAACTAAGCAGAAGACTTACCCTCACTACGTGGATTCATTTCATTCTTTTCATTTATTGCACAAAATAACAGGTATAATAATTTTTGTTTGGTATGTCAGCTGTATTTCTTCCAAAAAATCTTACCTAATCAAACAGAAGGACAGTCTTCGCAAACTTGCAAAGCAAGATGGTCATAGGTAAATAGTTATCCGAAAGGACGGGTTATCTTTTGCACACATTCAACGTTTATAATCGCATTTTCCATGACAATGATTATCAATGAGTTAACTCAGAAGGCGAGGACGCCAACCAAATGTATTAAGACCGTACCAGTTGGTTATTGTTTGGCGTTTAGGTGAAACTTGGAGGTAAGGAGGGAAGAAGCATCTCCACACCATCCTTTTATTTATTTGAAAAACTAAATTCTGCTTTCAAAAATAGGTAAGTGGAGAAATATGTGGTCTTAATATGACTAGTAATTTTTGAGGCATCCATTCGGTGGCAACATGGAATTAGGAGTTTTTGGATAATTTACAGTTCTTTCCTTTTTAGACACTTTGCACATGGTGTCATAAAATAATTACCAAATTTTGCACAATAGATTACTCCAATTGACAGATACAAAAAGGATAATATCTTTCTCCAAAGACACAACCCTTCTTTTCCTGTGTTTTCTAAAGTGTTCAAGAAAGTCAGAGCGTAGTAATCACTATTTATAACTGGTGACACATCTTTCGGTCACGTTTTAATAAAAAAAAAATATCAGAACAGTTATGTTTCATGAATTTTAATGTATATGAGAAGTAACAGAATCAAAGTGTTAACTTAAACTTCTGATATTAACGAAATTCATCTTCGAGTATGAACGTTCAAATTAAGAAAAGTATAAATGCAGACTACCTCGAGATATCATCTTAAAGACAGTCAATTCCTATCCCGAATTACAAATTTTGTAGTGGTTTACAGGAATTCTTATTGGCACAGCTCTTTAAGTCACAGCAAGTTCAAAAAATGCATATTACTCTAGTTCATATTACACAGCATGCTTTGTACTGAGAATGTGTCTGGATGAAGATGAGTTTATGGCAGTTGTGGGAGCAACTTAAGTTATTAGCCTAGGAGTTTTGAAACTGTCTGCAATGATGAATGACTTAAGTTCTATGTTTTTGGCATCTATTGACCTCAAGTAAGCTATGAAACATAACATAGAAAAATTAGAAGGATTTGAAGGCACGCTCATAATTCATTGTTTTACCTATTTACAGAGCTAAAAATACAATGAAATAAATATAAATGTGAAAGAAAACGAAAACAAAAAAGTTGTAAGAAAATCTGTGATGAGTATAAGTTTTATTGTAAACCAAATTTTTACAACCCAATATAGTTAAATTGTTATTTTATTTATAAGAACTAAATTTTGCAGTGTTACATGTAGTAAACCTTTAATCTCAAAGCCATCCTAGTGATTTAAATCTTGTTGACCATTCAGCTTCTTTGACAAAACTATACAAGTAATTTAAATAATGGCTTAACGACGGTATTACAAAAATGGAATAAAACTCTTTAAACTTAGTGTTATTGTCCTTTAAATTTAACTGCCTTTAATTGAAAGCAAATCCGATATATCCCTATAGCTTAGCTCTAAAATTCATTAAGCATTTCTTACCTTAACTGCCTTAAAGTAAAAGTAGAAAAGGTATACGCCCAAGTCACTGAGCGTTTCTTTGGTTTTCTTTTCTTTAAGTAATCAATACAGTTTTGTATAACTGATATTCGTTATTGGAGCAGTTGTCAAGTTCAATTTATCCAATCAAATTTGTCATCGTTAAATTAACGAATTGCATCTTACTAGGTTTATACTCAGCCATAAGCCAAGGAATTAGTATCTGAAGTGTATATATATATATATATATATATATATATATATATATATATATATATATATATATATATATATATATATATATATATATATATATATATATATATATATATATATATATATATATATATATGTATATATATATATATATATATAAAAGGTTGCAATAAGTTCTTATAACATAGCTTTACAGAACTGTTTCGTAAGGGCCAATAAAGTAGGTCCACACTCCTCAGAAGCCTGAAGTAGAACGATGTCGATGTCAATAACGTTAACTACGTATGTGTTCGCTTTTGAACGTGTCCGTTTTAAAGCATGTGTTCGTTCCGTGTTCGTTGTGAACAGGCAAGAGCGGTGTACAGCGAGCCAAGATACATTACCTATTAGAATAATTACACAGTAGATGTTTGTTCCTGTGTCTACAAGAGCTTTTCAGTTCGTTTCTTTTATTTAGAGTTGCTAAGGAAGGTTTGAGTATAATGAAGAACTTTCAATATTACAGCTCCCTTCATAGGGTTGAGCACTTTACCATTGCCTGGTTGACATTATTAATTATTATTTTTTACTATTACGGTTATATATATATATATATATATATATATATATATATGTATATATGTATATATGTATATATATATATATATATATATATATATATACATATATATATATATATATATATATATATATATATATATATATATATATATATATATATATATATATATATATATATATATATATATATATATATATATATATATATATATATATATATATATATATATATATATATATTGAAAAGGTTGCAATAAGTTCTTACAACATAGCTTTACAGAACTGTTTCGTAAGGGCCAATAAAGTAGGTCCACACTCCTCAGAAGCCTGAAGTAGAACGATGTCGATGTCAATAACGTTAACTACGTATGTGTTCGCTTTTGAACGTGTCCGTTTTAAAGCATGTGTTCGTTCCGTGTTCGTTGTGAACAGGCAAGAGCGGTGTACAGCGAGCCAAGATACATTACCTATTAGAATAATTACACAGTAGATGTTTGTTCCTGTGTCTACAAGAGCTTTTCAGTTCGTTTCTTTTATTTAGAGTTGCTAAGGAAGGTTTGAGTATAATGAAGAACTTTCAATATTACAGCTCCCTTCATAGGGTTGAGCACTTTACCATTGCCTGGTTGACATTATTAATTATACTTTGTACTATTATGGTTATATATATATATATATATATATATATATATATATATATGTATATATGTATATATATATATATATATATATATATATATATATATATATATATATATATATATATATATATATATATATATATATATATATATATATATATATATATATATATATAACAAAATCAATATCTACCTTTTCAATAAATGATGTGGCTGTTTAATATTGGAAGTCTAGGTAAAACGTAAAATACGGATACTGAGAATATAATTCGGTCATGCTATATAAGCTACGCTTATTAATGTTTGCTGCCCAAATGACTGGTTGAACGAATGCGATAAAATTTGTATGCTCTTGGTGTCCGAGATTTGACAAGTTACCAAGAGTGACGCAGTTTTCCGTTTCATAAGGGTGGGCTTGGGGGGGTTAGACCCCCCTCCCCGCCCCCAATCTTGTAATGCAAAAACACCTAAAAATAGCGGTTTCTCTCTCTATCCTTAGACTTTCCCCCATATCGTGCCCCCAACCCCTCCTCCCCCCATGACACCAAAACACACCTCATGACACAATTCTGTCTACGCGCCTGAAATTACCATAATGGAATTTGATCAAGGATAGTTTTAAAAATTACCTGTTACACATGCAATTGGTTAGGAATACCGTGTGTGAAGATATGAGAATTCCCGGCTTCCACTATACATCTATCAGACTATACAACAGTATTAGATCTAATCTTGTTTACTACCTTGCACCTGCCTTAGAGCTACATTCAAATCAGTGTAGCTGTGTAAAAAAGTTCCGGTCGTTTGTTGACGAAATATAATTCACCACGGCCAAATATGCATCATCCAAGACTATGGTTAAATTGCTGAATTAACCATTTACAGTCAGATTTTTCCATAAACTGGTAAGTCTTAATCATTACTCAGCAGGGTTGTTCTGTTGTCGACCAAAGCAGTGGACATATTCGGGGTATCACTCTAAAAGCACTAGGGTCAACTATTCACCGACCCAAACAATGGTCAAATGATTGACTCAAACTATGGTCAAGTTACCATTTTATGTTAGATCGTACCATAAATTGGTCACTTTTGACTAAAGATGTGGTTCAAAATTTGACCATTGTTAGGGTCAGTTCATTTTTTGACTAAATCAATGGTCAAATTGACCATAGTCATTTCAGAGTGTAGATGCGCACTGTTTAAAGAGGTGTTTCTTGATTGGCTGTTGGCATTGTATTGAATAGATTGAATTCTTTGTTCGGGTTAGTGATTAGGTTATGGATTAGGGGTATCGTTAGCCAGTTAGGAAATTTCTTGTTAAACAGTGCGCATCGCCTCAAAAATTGCCATCCTAGTGATTTTAAACAGGTTACAAGAATCTGTGTGTATTCCCAGTTCAATGGTACGTACACTATGTATAATATGACATTGCGATGGGCCATTAATGCGTGGCTTTGTATGACTTGCTATGTAAAGATTGGAGACAATAGAGCTAGGCTGTTTAAATGGGATTACTTTGTTACTTGGAAAAAAGAACGGCATAAAAGTTAAAAAGCAAACAATTCATCAATCAAGACGATATTGTTATCTTAAATTCATGTATATATGAGCTGTTTGTTGACTTTACCTCCTACGTAAAAGAGGAGTATGCGGCAAGAATACTTAAACTGTAAATTTGAGTAAACGATAATAAATAACCGTCAGAATGGGCAACTACAGGGGTACAATACAGTGTATTTTTTTTTCTATCCATTTCTCTGTCTCCTGAATTTCCCATTTCTGTTTGTACCTGTAACTCTCTTTTGCAAAATTACAAAATTAAATTCTTAAAAAAATACCCAGGGTATTTTTCCTGACGAATTAACCTGTGTTTGTGAAAATATCACCTTGCTTGTATTAGGCTTTCGTTCTATCATTCCAGGAAAATATTTTTATAGGGGGAACGATTGATACTTCTAATAATCACGTTTGTTTCTTTTTCCTTTCCTGCATTATATTAGCTGTGGGGAGAACTGTTAAATTGTCCAACGGTTCTTTCACTTCTAATTTGCATTGTTACAGCTTTCCTGTCTGCATTCAAATTGTATTTTGTAGAAACATATTTTAACATTTTGAGTTGTTCTAGTTGTACCTTAATGTTAGAATTTTTAAGCAATTGTCGACCAAACTTCTTTAAGGTCCTTTGAAACTATAGATTTTTCTTTTACAAACTGGAACTTTTAGATTTCAAATTTGAATTTTTGACATCGGTGCGTGCTAAAGATGGATATATACTCATTTTCTTTCTATGATTTCTTCACAAGCGGTGATTGTACGGGATTCGGTTGGAATCTTTTCAACTCTACTGAAGACATTATTCACCAATTAATAAATCCATCTATTACTAGGATTTTGGTATTGTATTTTCATCCGTTAGTAGCATTACTCGGTATTATAGCAAATTTGTCGTTCATGTTCGTCGTGTGGAGGGTTAAGAGCATGCGCAACAGCATTAATACCATTTTACTGAATCTTTCAGTCGCAGACTTGCTTTTCCTTTTTATGGGAACAACGACAAAACTTGTGAATGCAATAAACTCACCAGTTGTTGGGAGTTCGTTTTTCCCACAGTGTTTTTTCATGATTCCTGTGGTTAACGTTGCTACTTTTACATCACTTTTTCTAGTGTCCTTAATATCTCTAGAGAGGTACATCGCGGTTTGTAAGCCACATCAGTATTTAACATTCACCGGCCGAAGACGTACTTTTGCCTACATCAGTTGTATATGGATCTTCTCCTTTGCGTTAGCAATATGTCTAATGCCTTCTACAATGGACTTTGTTTCTGTTTGTGTAATATGGCCTGATACCTCCGCTTTTGCAAACTTCCCTTCAAAAGTAGGATTTTGCCAGGCAAGGAGTGACTTTTGGTCTTCGATGAATGAGAGTGTACAAGTATTTCCATTCTTCATTGCTTTAGTGCTTAACGTTGTTTGCTTGGTAAAAATTACCTTCAGGTTGTACGGGAGAGTAGTGTTCGTATTGACGACAGATCAAGCTCAACGGGATAGCCAAGTAAATAGACGACATGCTACATTTACAGCAACAAGAATGCTCGTAATAAATGGAATGGCTTTCTTCCTACTAGCAACGCCCTACCACGTGACCAGCGCAATTCAGTTTTTTGAAAGTTTTATGTCTAACTGGTCTTGCAATTGTGAGAAATTTAAGGGTACTTCTGTTCTTTTGTTGTATATTAACTCGGCTGTTAACCCATTTATCTACGGTCTTACAAATCGAACCTACCGAAAAGCATATTATAATGTACTCACTCGGAATAGCTCCGGGAAAAGTTGGTTTACAGTTACGACTACAGATAACCAGAACAACAGAAAAAGTACTGTTGTATAACTTTCTACTTGAACTTGGTAGGCTCACAAGCCAGCTCAGAGTTGATGGTGCGCAAATGTAGTCTCCTTAGAGTCATAGATCATACAGGTATCATAAGTCATTCGCAATCATAAGTCACGTGTTTGTGTATTACACAGGCTGTGCACCGACGTCATTGCGCTGCGTGTTTGCAATCCAGGCGTCCATTGTACAACACTTGTACAGCTATCGGTAACATATCTAGTGCGCATGATCAGTCAATCCAGTGTGCCAAAATGGAACGCGCTGACATCAAGTGCATAACCTCTATAGCCTATCAGAGTTGGTTAATTGAAAGAGCTCATGCATACTCTTTCAAACTTTGACTTTAAGAACAAAACGGTTAATCTGACCTGGCTTGTTTATGGATACCCGTACGAAAATGCAAATGATTTTGGACCAAATAAAAGTCAAATCCATGCATCAAAAAATTATGATAGAAAAAATGCGCACAACTGTAATTTTGGTGTAAACTAAAGTGAAAGGAATATTATTAACATAGGCCTACTTTGCTGCTTTGTTTAAATATAAACAGGACTACAGCATGGACACATAATTAAAGGGCAGGGTCACGGACTTCCTATACATGGACAGAGCATAGTGCACGGTAGACTGTCGCTACCGTATATGAGAAAAAGCGCACCAAGATGACTGTCTGCTATGATTTTGTGTAAAAGTGTGGACTTGCTCAAGTCAATTAACAGATTTTGTAAGAAAGTTGAAATATTTTTGATATATGGCAAGGTAAGGCCAAAACTACTTCATGTGTTGCAGGAATATGATATTGTTTCCCATGCAAGTTAAACTTTTGTTAAAAACATAACAGAGTCGTAGTCAAATCAGACGATTTATAGCTTCACCGCGACCATCATGGTGCGCCGTTTTTGTCCCAGTCGGCGGCGACAATCTACAGATAGGACGTACGCGTTACATGCTTTGTCAATGTATATAGGAAGTCTGTGGGCAGGTTACAACTGTGTCACTGCAAGAGAAATGGAAAGCCCAAAACTGTTATGTGGAATCTCTCGAAATTTGGGCATGTTCTTCCAGAAGTTTAAGTAATTTTATACTTTTTATATTTTCAACGTTTTATTCTGTTTTGATTTTGTGATTGCTTAACCCTTTACCGTTGTGCTCCGATCGGGGCATATCTGCGCGCCTCGGGAGTGGGCGGAAAAGCGGACGCAGCCCGCTCCGCATCGGCTTCCGTAGGCCGTTGACCCCGTGACCTTAAACCACTGTCTCTCTCGTTGTTGTGGCCGAATTTTCGGGTAGCTACTCGCAGTTTCGAGCTCCGCGTGAAACAGTAAAGATGGGTGACAGCCGAGCTCTCCGCATGGGTCCAAAAGGACCCAAACAACGGTAAAGGGTTAAAATAAGCCTGTGGAGTGTGTTTACTGCAAAGCTGATGCCACTGTCTCTGCGTGTGTGCACGTACACCTTTAGCCGAGTGGTGCAGATATTTTTTATTAACCCTTTACCGTTGTGCTCCGATCGGGGCATATCTGCGCGCCTCGGGAGTGGGCGGAAAAGCGGACGCAGCCCGCCCCGCATCGGCTTCCGTAGGCCGTTGACCCCGTGACCTTAAACCACTGTCTCTCTCGTTGTTGTGGCCGAATTTTCGGGTAGCTACTCGCAGTTTCGAGCTCCGCGTGAAACAGTAAAGATGGGTGACAGCCGAGCTCTCCGCATGGGTCCAAAAGGACCCAAACAACGGTAAAGGGTTAATTGTGTTTTTTGTATGTATCTGCTTTTTGAAGCGTTTTTATTTTTTATATTTGTTTTGCTGCAGGACGCCAAATTTCCACCTGATCGTGGACGAATAAATTTATCTTTAACTTTATCTTTAATGTCATACACTTTGGGGTAAAGCAGATTACAACACACAAGTACTTATTGTTGACAGGAGGTTGTAGAACATAACCTCGGTATTCTCCGCCTGTCGTAAAAGAGGTCTTAGGGGGTGACTTGAATTGTGTATGAACTTGAAAGAGTTTGACCAACTATCTTATTTTCTGTGTGGCTTAGGTTATAAAACATATTTTTTTTGTGCCATTAAAACCGCATTTTATTAACTAACTTACTAACTAATTAACTAACATTTTCAACCATCAATGATACATATTCTTGTATTTCTAATGTATAACTGATAATATGACATATATCCTGGATGTTGCGACATCATAAGTCTTAAAAGCAAGACCGTAACCTCAAAGCTAAATATTTGTGCGAGCAGTTTCAAAAAATATGGCTGTCTCACAAAAGGACTTGTTGCCGACCTACATATCGAATAATTTCTTTTCAAATGTTTATCATTGCTTTATTTTGTTTACCTTTTTATTAAGGTGACAATTAAACGCCTAATTCTCTCATCCAAACAGTACCAATTCCCCTAACCTACTTATTTAAGCCCCTCCTACGACTGTCTAAAACTCATCCTCATCCAGACACAATCTCAGTTTATTTTTTGAGGGTGAGTGTATACAAGAAACCCCATTATGTAATTGAAACACTCTCGGTACAGAGCATCCTGTGTAATATGAGATTCGGTACTCTGAATTTCTTTTAACTTGCTGTCAATCAAAAAGATACCCTAATTGAGAACTTCTGTAGACTACTACAAAAATTGTAGTTTGAGTTGAGAGGATTAGCCCTTTGAGAAATCTTTTTCCAAACATGCAAAGCATGATTTGTTAAAGGCGCTCATTGATTTGATATAGACAACTACATGGAAATGATTAAGGGTGAAAATGCGTACAATTAATATGATTAGTTAAGTTTCATATCCAGTATCGTATTTACGGAAAAGCTAAAGTTTTGAATTTTGCTTTTTCAGGTTTTGTGCATAATTTGAAAGGGTCTCTGGTCACGAATCTTTGAAAATCGAATTGAGCGACTAGGTTCTCCCTCATAAAAACAGTCATTTCAATGTAGGATACGGGGAATGACTAAGGTTGACCATATGTCATTGGTATTTGAAGAAAACGTAACAACTTTGGAAAATTTGTTGAAATTCATCAACCGACTAAATGAGCCGCTTTAAAAACAAAGCAGCAGAAGGAGCAAAATTCATCATTGGTATGAGAAAGAGATGATGTATTTCTTCAGAAGTGAATGTTATTTTCCTGATGACGTACACCGAGCTCAAGGCTGCATGATACCAGACATGTGATCATAGGAACAACGAAGGTGAAATCATTTAAACAAGTTTAAGATTAGCAAAATGGCGGTGGCGAAGGTGTAATTTATCAAAATGACCAGAAGTCTGTAAAATTTCAGACAGAATACAAAACTCAATGTCAAATTCTTGCAATCTAGATGTTGGTGTGAAAACAATCTTTCATTGTTTTTGTCAATACTGCCGGACTTGAGCAAGTCTAAACTTTTACGCACAAAATATTTGAGCAGGAAGCAAACTTGTATCGCCTATGACAACACATATATACGGTGGCGGTTATGTAAACGCATTACACACAAATGCAGTAGGCTTATGTTTACATGTGTATGACTCCTTATGTATTAGAGAGTAATGATACTTAATTCATATCAATACTTCAATGTGCATATTAAGTTTTAGTCACAAATTGACACAGAGCTTAAGAGGCGAGTCATCTCACGTCGATTTCTCACTTATTCGATTTGGGGGATTTCTACATGCGCACATGTAACAGATCGCCGGAATAACCGACAAAACGTTGCCGCACATTCATCACGTGTTCCAAAATTTGAAATTAACTTTAACACTTCGTGGAATTATTTTTCCATAATTCCACTCACATTTCATAAGGAAGGATCTTCAGTGGGTTTTTGACTGTAGTTGCCTGTACATAGATTACATTTTAAACAAAGACATTTTATTCTGTCGTAAATCAGGGAAAATGCCCCATTTCCGTTCGGTTGGACAAGACACCCAGACCTACATTTACCGGCATGATCAGTTTTGTATGCACAAACTGCCCGAAACAAGGGAAGGTTGTTCACTAAGTGCTGAGCTGGGATTTTGCAACTTATCGTGTGTCCCACAATTCCATGCGGCACCGAATTAGTGAATTGTTAATGAATTATAAACAAAAAAATCGCTTTTTCTGATCTTTGAGTCTTCTAAATTAATTGTAAATTTCTTGATGACCTAATAAGATGACAAATCTAAATGAGTTTTTCAAATGTAGGCATAATTCATCATGTAGTCTTTTTGCTATCAATAAGTCAGCTCATCCTTTTAAACATTTTCGCTAAATACGTTTGAAAAAAGACTTTCAGCAGAAAAAGTAACTAAATACTTCCTTGGATGCCAATTGATAAATAAAAAAGAGGCAAGATCCATTTACTTAAAAACACAGGAAACACATCCGTCTGAATTTGGAAAGACGATACCTGCAGACTAGCTTATTGAAACTTCCATCACGTTTTCTTTAAAATCAACAAAAAGTCATAACTATATATAGGCTAGTGGAGAAAAACACACACGTTCTCCGTCACGTTATTGTGAAAGTATCACTTACGTAGGGTAGTTATCTTAAAGAATATTCGAAAGAAAAATGTATATACAATCCAGTAGCCTATAGCATATTATTAGTACAATATTTGTAGATTGTGTAATAGGTAAATAGTGCACCACTGAAGTGTAAGAATCATTGAATTTGTATACCGTGATGCTTATGATTACTTTCCTTACATAAAAAGAACAAAACGTTCATCATCACTCAGTACATCCTATGTTCACTGCAGCTGTTAATAGACTTAAAGGTCCATTACACAATTCACCATATAACTGTTTAGTTACCATGCCACATATGTTTACCATAGCGGTTAATGCAAAGATATTATAAACGTAGATACCAAACTCCTATCCCTACACTGTTAGACGCGATGACTCCTCATGGAGGCTCGATCGGAGGGGCGGAAGTGTTCATTTGACATGCGCACAGTTCTATTCGGTTATCTGCGTGCACAATGGCGCATGTGAAACAGAAAATTCCATTATGACGAGATGTCAGCGTGCGTGCTTTTTTAAAGCGAGTTCTGTGCGCGCACAATGAATTTCTCCGTGTGATGTCAGGAATATTTGACGCGTACTTCCGCGCGCTTGGAAAAAGAACGCAGTAGTTGATTTTGTGTTGTAAGCGCGTAAGAATATAAACGCGTGCATAGATGTGCGCTTTTGAAGATACCATAAGAACTGACCAATCAGTAAGCCAATGAACTTCAAACCAGTCCTTGTGTGTTAATGTTCGAATGTTCTTAAGTGAAAAGCCGCCGAAGAAGCCTAAAACTGTTTCATGTAGGTGAAATTTATTGGAAAACGGTGTTTGCAAGAATTGCAATGTTTTAAAATCACACGTTTTATAGTACCAAAAGATATCAATTAACTGTTAGCTTTCAAAACGACTGGGCAGTGATCAGGACTTCCGCCCCTCCGATTCGGCCTCCGTGAGGAGTCACCGCGCCATTTTAAGTTTGGTATCTATGTTTATAATATCTTTGGGTTAATTAGGTAAGTTCAATGGTTGTTTTAAAAGGTCCATTAAAAGTAAATTACAAATAATTCAAATATCATCTTATTTCGTCTTTCTTCTAACATGGACTTACCGTAATTTGTTAATAGGTAAAAGATCCGAATACCCCACTAATGCGAGCTCAATCAATGTGAATTGTGTGGCTAGCTCCCAGGGGAGTAACAAGTCCTGGCCATCGGAGGGGGGAGGGAGGGCAAGTTTCAAGAGGGTTCCCGATTTTGTACCAGTTTTCCCTTCTTTCCTCTCTTTCCTGCCCCTCTTCTCTTCCAAATTTTTTTTTGCCCCTTTCCGTTTTGGAGGGTGCGGGGGCAAGCAGTCCCAGGCCACCCTACTGGTTACGCCCCTGCTTGTTCACGAAAGGCTTTAGTCAGTTAGCATGAGGCGCATCTGTCGCTCTAATGGCAATACATCCTTACTCGCCAACGTGCTGTACCATCCAGTACTTACAGAAGAGAGTAATGTTAAAGTGACTGGTGTAAAATCGTAACTCCATTGACACGCCGTGTAGCCCTTTCAGTGCTAGTTTAATTCATCTGTCAACTGACGTCAAACCGCTAAGAAGCAAACGTCTTTCAAAAATTTACATCACTTAAAAATGATCACCCAATCAGCCTACATCTCCATAACATTGAACCGTCAATACCACACGTAAGTAACCATCTCGATCAGGGTTTCCCACAAAGTTTTAATATCGATCTCATTTCAGGTAACAACATCAAAACGCCACCCGAATTGACATAAACCCCTCCCCATCCCCCACCAAAAAATAAATAAATAAAAAATTTACATATTTCCTTCAATCGGACTGTTTCCAGCCTTGTGTAACGGTGAGCAATGTGTTTAGGATGTTAGTTAGTCGTTTCTAGCAATACAGAATATCTGAAAAGTGATGTTTAACGGTTTAAATTCGGGAGAGAAAAATATTCAAATATTCTGGAATTTGGAACATGTGCCGAAACAAGTGTTTCGCGACCCCAATCGGCACCGCGACCTCAAGACGGGGAAATATCATTGGTCTATTACATTTTTGATCTGTACACAAGGATCTACTGTCGGAATGTGGTTTAACATTGTACAATAAATACTGAGCTGAATAGTAATCGTTTGAAGCGCGCTAGGTGCGCATTTCAGCTTTGTGTGCTTCCTGCTTCACTGGAAAATATATTCAACAATTTTAAACATTTTTTATGTCAATTGTGTATTGGTTACGGCGGCCAAGATCATTTGCATGCAATACGTTCCCCACATTTCATTCTAGTTTAACGAATTTTAAACAGTTATGATTACTATGATTGTTGCCAATTGTAAATCAAACTTCTATAATGGGACACTGATAAGGATGATCAAGTACGGTAGCTGTGTGTCGTTCAGTGTTTCTGTCAGATTTGGTTGTTGAGAAAACATATTTTTCAGAA
The DNA here is from genome assembly GCA_037179385.1 of Holothuria scabra. Lineage (NCBI taxonomy): Eukaryota > Metazoa > Echinodermata > Holothuroidea > Aspidochirotida > Holothuriidae > Holothuria > Holothuria scabra. Next base: position 54,436,335 of record CM074184.1, read on the forward strand.
TTAAAATTTATGGGCACCACAAAATCTGGCCGGTGATACTTATTACTGTAACAACCTAATCAGCTATAATGCTAACACACGATGTAACAAACTATGTCTCGTGTGTAATCTTATAATCACAAACAGCGTGGTCAAATTCGGAGATACTCCCTTATTTTGAGACTAGCACTTGCAATTGTCACTTAGTGTAATATGGCACACCAAAAGGCTCACCGCATGTGATGATGTAGGCGACTAAAATTATACGTTCATGTACCAGAAATATACCATGATGCACTAACTTCATACGATCATGATGTAAATATACACCATCAGATACTCAACGCCATAAGCTCATCATGTTAAATGTTACGATGAATATGTAATAACACACGTTGTACATCTAAAAACACATGTTGTACATGTAAAAGCGTATGATCTTCATGTTACTATTGTCCTTTCCGCATGCCATACTGAGTGAGCCTTTCGGCGGACTTCGTGCACGCCGAAATGCTCACTCAGTATGGCATGCGAAAAGGACAATAATAACATGATGATCATACGTTTTTACATGTAAAACATGGCTTTTTACATGAACATCGTAACGTTTAACATGATGAACTTATGGTATTAGTATGTGATGGTGTAAATTTACATTGTGATCGTATGAAGTTAGTACATCATCGTATATTTTTGGTACATGAACGTGTATTTTTAGTACATCATCATATGTGGTGAGCCTTTTGGCGTGCCATAGTGTAAAAGTAAGTAAAATGTAAGTGTAAAAGTTTACGATTTCGAGCACGCGTAGGAATTTTCTAAAGACGAGTTTTGAAGCTCAAGCGGCTGTCCAAATTTCTTTCCAAAATCCTGCCCAAATTTTAGATTTTGCTATTTTTTTTTTTGGGGGGGGGTGTCTTTCCCTGCCACCCGGCCTCATACCCCTATGTCTGAATTACTATCTGAGCTAAGCTCCACAATCGTTGGAGGAGAGCGTTCAGAAAATTTGAAAATCGCCCTCAGAGAGTCAGAAATGGTATTCCTCAGGAGTTGTAAGCATATTTTAAGCAGTCGTTATTTTGAGTTTTCTTTTTGCAATGAAATCTTTAAATAAAAAAAAAAGAATAAAAAAGTGCAAAATGATCAGGAATTTGCATAACATAAACCAAGGATTATTTAATGTGAGGAAGGGGAAAAGTCGAGGGATATAAGGAGAGGGGTGTCATCAAGCAAACATTGACATAAGACGGTTGTAGTTGGAATGGGGCCTTATTTTGTTTTAGGAGGGAAAAGAAAACTTCAGTCCACCTTGGAAGATTGGCAGCCGCCCCTATATCCGCCCTTGTCAGTTTATTGCTTCGGGCTGAGTATAAACACGCCCCAATGTGTAATCAGAACTTCATCAGTACAATACATCCACTTTAATATGAGTTTCAGTGCCTTGTTTGTTTTTTAAGTTGCTGTCCAATCAAAGAGCTTTGAAAATTGAGGATTTGTGAAGTAGACTTCAACAAACACTGGGACATGCTATTTCCGGCCATCTGAGGGTGGCAAATTTTAAAACTTCCTGTACGATCCGCCAGTGACGGAGCTAGGGATTTCGGTGAGAGGGGGCGAAAAGGGTCTGCAGGGGCGCTTCGAAAGAATAAATACCCTGAGCCTCAGCTTTTCAGACTTTCCATTTTATTTTCTGCACCTGGTAGAAGGCTTCTATTAAGACATGTTTAAATTTTCTATCCATGGGTCTCCGTAGAAGAAAATTCCGGGGGGGGGGCAAAATTCTTTTAGGGGGAAAAGCTCCACACCACCATGAGTTGGGGAGGAGTGCAAGAAAAATTTTGGCCCAAAATGCCTCTCAGATCGCTGGAAACCACGGCATTTCCAAAGCCTCTTTACCGCATATAAATAGGGAAAACACTGAGTGAACTGTTAAGAAGTCTTGATGTTGATTTTTCTTTGTCTTTTTCTTTACGTTTTCTTCGTTTCTCAGGTTTTTTAATTTTCCAGGGAAGTTCCCCCATTGCCCCTACCAGTACTGAGGCGGTCATTATATTTTGTGTTATTCTCAGGTTTCGAGTTAAGATTTTAATGCAATAATGCGCTTCTTTGTGAAGATAAAGATTAAATCGCTAGAGCTAAATAGCAAGCAATCTTACAGGGGGGAAAGTTATGGAAATTAATCACCGTTCGGTGTACATTTTGGCATCTGGAAATTAAGATAAGTACACGAAAAAACATTAATTGCCGTTATTTACATCATGTGACCACTCTGAAATAGCCATTAATTAAGTGCATTGAAAGAAATAGCCAAGACAAAAGGTCTGCTTGGCTCTCTAGATACAATAAATAATACAATAAATAAACCTAGGCTTATTAAATGCAATTTTCTGGCTTTTGAGACCACGAAAGTACAGAAATAAGCATTTTCATGGGATTATCGTGCAGTCACGGTGTCAGAAACAGCCATTTATCATGAGAATGGTCACTTGAAGAAAAGCAAAATAAATTGCTCATTAAACCCTTAAATCATTACCACTATGATGACAGTTTTATTTTAGTTTAACCTGAATGTTCTCTTCAAATGATTTTGAAAAATGTTGTGGAAGCTATTTTGATATCTTTATAAACTCTTTCTATATTGTTTATGTTGACAATTATCCTGACAACAAAGAGGGCTATTTGCGCTACAATGATTGTTGTGCCCTTTGCAACATCTTTCATTGGCCGGGAGGGTAAATTTAATGTCAGTCGGTGTATTTTGCACGCTTATAATCACGCTCGGTGTGGAAGCAATTAACTGAGCACAGCGACAACATTCATTAGTGCGTATAAAGCATGAAGATACCTTTCGGCAAAACCTATCCCAATACTACAGAAGACCCTTTTCATCAGAATACAAATGCAGATAGTACAGTTACTGGTGGCTGTTTGAGCATTTTGTTATCTGGTTCTTAAAACAAAGCTTTTAAATTATGTCTTTTGCCAATAATGGTGCAAGAGTAAAGTATGTTCAAAACCTAAAAGGGCGCCGACAGACTTTGGTCCGTCGGGGGGGGGGGGGACCGCCCCTGACCATATGGCAGCTCCGCCACTGCGATCCGCATCAACTGTTGGTGGCGCTCTACTATGATAGTCTTTTGGTAGAATTGACACACCCCGATTTTCCTACCTTTGCCGGCTACAATTTTCATCCTCACCAATCTTTCTTCCTAGACGTATTTATTTTGCGTTAAGTCAAAAGATGCATAAGTGTTTTTCGTCAAGGGCTGGCTGATTTGCACCGTATTTTCTCCAATAAAAGGAAAAAATTTCGGGTAATTCCCATAATGTTTTAGATGGAAAGGATTTTGGTGTCTTGCAATGTACCTGTGGTGTGTCTAAATGCACCTATTTTACTTTACTGCAACTAATCATTAACTACTACACCTACAAACATACATGAAATCATTCTCCAGTTGTGATGTTACTTTATTTATTTCAAGTACAGCTTGTATGGGGTACCATTTCTTGTCCGCTCCCCTTATGACTTATGTCATTCCAATTATTAATTCATCAATTATTAAGTTCTGCTCAGCTTTAACCCAGTTCAATTTTCCATTATTCATTTCGCATACTTACAGTATCTACTGAAAGGCAACTCAAGACGATACGGTCACAGAAACTGCGAGGTTGGTAATTTTAATCAAAGCATTACATAGAATTGTAACAATTTAGCTCCCTAAATTAGTATGAGAGGTTAATGTTTTAATTGACAGGAGATCATATTTGTAACTTGATTATCCAGATACTGAGAATAACTGTACCTACAATCAGACATTACAATTATACTGATCGACTCACGATACTGATCGACTCATGATACTGATCGACTCACGATAGTGATCGACCCACGATAGTGATCAACTCACGATAGTGATCGACTCACGCTACTGATCGACCCACAATACTGATTGATGGATGAACAACTCATGACATTAATCCACTCCCGATACTGGTCGACTCACGATCATTCGCGATACTGATCGACTCATGATACTGCTTGACTCACGATACTGATCGACTCATGATATACTGCTTGACTCACGATACTGATCGACTTATGACACTGATCGACTCACATACTGATCAACTCACGATACTCATTGGCTCATGAGGATTGTCTACTCCGTTGCTGTTGCTGGGTGGGGTGTGGTGGGGTTAGTTCGGGTGGTTAGGGGCAATTTGTCTCCTGGCTGAGAGAGTTCCCTCTCCTCTTTGACCTTGCTATGCTGTTTCTTCTTATTTTGCTACTGTGGATGCTTTATTGTTTGTTTGTTGTCTACTTGTCACTTTTTTCTCTCTCTCTTTTAAGGAGTGCACGTTCTCAAGCCTCCTGTGCTTTTGTGTACTTCCTTTCGCTTTTATGTGTACATTAATTTTTTGTTATATTTGTACCTTTTATTTGTACGTATGTAGTATGTTAAAGCGAAAAAACAGTAAACGAAACCAAATAATATTGATTGACTCATGATACTAAGCAACTAATACTCATGACGCTGAGCAACACATGATACTGACCGACTCATGATACAGATGCACTGACGATGCTGATCTGCTGATCGACTCATGATTACTTACTATACTACTATCTGTTCACCATGAGACTAACCTGTGCCGCACTTTCTTGGTCCATTGTGGAAACAGAAGTAAACAGTTAATATCATCTGTAGTCACCTAGTCATGAACATCGCATGTAGTGCACAGAAGATCCAACAACATAAATACTGTACTAGCATCAGGCAGGTGAGCGAACACTGAGGATTGAAAGGCAAAATTTGGTGCAGATAGGGTTGCCAAACGAACACTGTTGTCTTTTTATGGAGAACATAACATTCAGCAAATACTCCAATAGCATGCAAAACAACACATTCCCATCATTTCATATCCACTTCATCATTAAATCTGTCAATATGGATTGATTAACACGTTTTTTTGTATTTGTCATGTTCGTGGGACGGCAAAGAGGGCGTAAAACCAGTAAATTTTCATGTACATGGAGTCAAAAGCTAGGCAATGCATAAACAGCGTTTGTCCAGCATCTCTCTCCACTTCAACATAGATAGACTAGAGCGAAGGATGGTGCCAATCGGCACAGAGTCCCCCCACTGACTTTTCCATAGGGGAAATAATGCAAATGTGACTGCTCCCAATAAGGTTATTAGCTTGTTAATTAACCGAATTTTCAAACATGTACTAAGTATTTTCCTCAAATTAGTCGATTTAAATACAACATTCTCTGTTTCTTGAGCTGGACGTTTATACTATGACCCTGATTTCCTTTCCGAATCCAGCAACGAAGCACTTTTTTCGGGTAGGCTGTGAAACATGGTATCATAGTTCAAAAGAATTTTAAGGATTGATTTGCATTTCCACATATAATGTGACTGGAATCAAATTCTGTTACATCATGTACTTTGATATTATTGTAAGATTATTTGTTTGCAGATTTAATACCTTTTTTTATTAGTATTAGTAGCATTTGCTCCATTAAATTCCTCAAAGGTTATCTAATGTAGGTCTCAATAGTTAATCGTATTCTCGGACTGTCTTTGTGTTTAAAGGGAAATGTTGCGTTTGTTTTGCAAGAAAATTCATCTTTTTAAAAAACTAATATTTATAAAAAAATAATGCAGTATGGTAGCTTTCTTTTTAAGTTTTCAAGTTTCCCACGGATATAAATTGACTCGTTTGTTTTTCAAGAAAAATTTGTTCACCCAAACTTTTAACACTTTGGATGATGCAATGTCCATGGCTCTTTTGCGCAAAGCTATTTGAAGAAATGTTGCTATTGCCGGTGTTGATGATTAAAACTGAATTGTTGGAAAGTGTCTGAGCCATTTTCTTTGTACTCTTTATTGGAGCATTTTAAACACAATATTTCCTTTTGAAACATATCCCTCAGAAAGCTGGGTCAGTCAGCTGAAATGGAATGAAACGTTATCACCAAATGAGACGAAAGGATTTTTTAAATTTCTTCCCACTCCACAGATTTTTCAAGACTACTTCTTCTATCAATCGCAGTGTTGTAGTACCCGTACCCGTACTCGTACCCGTACTCGAGTACAAGATTCCGTACTCGTACCCGTACCCTAGTACCCATGGCATGGTACGCGTACCCGTACCCGTACTCATGGTTTATTTTTCTTCGGACCCGCACTCATGACTTGGTACCCGTACCCGTACTCATGACCTGGTGCCAGTACCCATACTCGTACTCGTGACCTGGTACCCATACTCATGACCTAGTATTCATACCGGTGTTACTGGTCTTGTACTCAAACAACAACTTTAGTTTATAATGATTGACATTAAACTATATAACCAAACTTGAAGGTTCAGGATGACTTCTAGAGGGTGCATGATTTTATTACATATGGAACTACTCACCACACCAAATTTTGATGATTCCCATCAAAACATTTACAGTATAACTGATAAGTGTCCACTACAAATTCTACATGAACATGTATGCAATATTCAAACTCAATCCTATGTTTATTATTACTGTACCTTCCCCCCCCCCATGCTAGCTCCTATTTTATTTACTATAATGCTACATGCCCCTTGTCTGGAAGTAGTGTCCATGGGGTTAATTGCACTATAAGGGGCGGGGGACATAGGGGTGTTTACTGGGAATCTCCTCTGGGTAAATTGTTCAGACCTGGGTGAGAATTTTTTATTTTGGGTAATAAGGCCTCTTCTTGGGGCATGAATTATCTAGTCATCCTGGGGCCCAAAAAGTAAGGGTAACACAGGACATACATTATTCTTCTGATAATGAGAATAAGAGTTTAACTAAGATTAAAAAGTGATAAAAAAATGGGGGCCTGGTTAAATTTAAAGGGCAGGAGCCGTCATCCCAAATTGAAGAAGTGTAGTGGACTGTCCAGTTTCATGATTGGAGTATAAAGAAAATTGGCCGACTCTCCAAAAACTCAGTAACTGTTCAAAGACCAATATGCTCGTGATTCAATAACCATGATGATAGGTTAAGCTCTTGATTTCGCTTTAAAATTCTTGCGTGATGTGGGAGGATATCACCCAGCAAAGAATAATTTAGCCGCTTTCAGTGATGTCTTTAATAGGAAACCCAAAGGTTTGAGTTTAAATGTTTTTTTGTGACCTTGTTAGGTAACAAGCCATAGCATGGTGTGCTATTGCTGGACGCGTTTCGCCCAGAAAGAAAATTTTCGGGGCCCATCAGTAGCATGATGTATAACCGGTAGGCAATGGTGCCAGAGTGTCACGTATAAACTGGTGGGATATTATTCAAATAAAACATTTGGAGCCCACGGTCGGGTCCAAAGTGCAATAAATGAATAACTGTAACTCTCGGTTAGCAGGTGTGCCGGGTAAGGGTGTGATTTGGCTGACTTGAGAGAATTACGATGTGATAGCCCTTTCCTGTATAACGTTATCCCGGTGTTATTCGCGGGACCGACCGGTGTGTCGGAGGTTACTATTAAAAAACTTTATTGGATAGTGGTAATCGAGAACTTGTGTAGGATAAATCGTGTTCTAATAATCAGAGAGACAGCTCAAACGCTCGGTAAGGTAATGCCGATGTTTGGCAGTTAGGCGTTGATGCTATTTGATAAGATAATCCACTCAACTTTATGGGCAACTATTGATTGATACACCTTGAATGAATTGCTACTGTAACTATGAACATGTGGTCTGTGCCTTACCGTATTTATTTGCAGTTCATTTTCAGTTAATCTAACTATTGTCTGTGCTACTAAGTTTGCATCCTGTGTAATTCCCTACTTAAAATTTTTTCAAAAGGGTATCTTCTGTGCACTATAAGAAGCTTGGCTAAGCTACAGTAACTGCTACAAAGAGACTGGTTATTCTTTCTGTCAGCTTTGTACAGATTGGATGCATCCTCAATAAACTGTCTTTAAAATCATATAAAGCCATGGCTACCAGGGCTGCTGAGCCTCGGCCTTTATTTTAAATTGATGATGGGGGGTAGGACAGTGGTAGATCATGTTTGGGACTATCTGTGCTTGCACGGGGAGTATGGCCGAGGCAATTACCTCAGGATCTACTATGTTATAGCTAATTAAAATCAGTTCTCATACAAATCTTATTCAATCCATTTATTTTAACTCAAATACCAACATGATATGATGTATAGCTTTAATATAAACCTGTTTTTACAGTTATAGTTAAAGTTTTTACAGTTATAGTTAGTAAATCCAAATGAAAGTGGAGTCTCATGATCACCAACAATTTACAATCATAAGCTGCATTACCAATAATACGCAGATCCAGGTAGGCCTACCTGTGCAAGATTGCTTGTTCTTCTTTAATCTTCCAGTAATTCAAATTGGAGATTTATGTAACATAAAGACCCAGCAAATCTAATTGCTTTTGTTGAAAGAAAGAAACTGTTGGCTTTGTACTGTAGTGGTGTTACATTATTTTTCATCAATGTGCTGCGGGCCACAAGGATATTTGACCATAATAGAATCTGCTCTTGGTCAATTGTGATAGTTAGTAAATCCAAATAATAGTGGAGTCTCATGATCACCAACAATTTACAATTATTAAGCTGCATTACCAATAATACACAAAGCCCTAGGAATACAGTCTAACCAAGCCAGTCCTACATACCACTTCACTTACACACAGCATGCCTTTGCATTGCACTTGAATTTTTGCTCACAACGGTGTAATCTAGGCCTGCCAGTGACATGTGATTATTTAATTTTTACAAGTCACTTTTTAATTGCCTGTCTCTCAGAAAGATCCCTAGGCCAATTTCTGTCAGTCCTGCCTCAACTTAAATGAGTAGGTGAAAAAGGTGTGAAAAGTGACAGTGCATGGCATAGAACTCAAATTGCATGTGTGGTATAGGGACTTACACTGACGGCACATGCTTTAAGGGGCACTTGGTGAGTCTATTACCTTCCATGTTAGTATGTTACTCTGTTTTCAGTGGCTGGGGGGGGGGGGTTAATCCATTTCCTACAGTGGCAGCTGTGGAACACTGAACTTGAACCAAATTCAACTACAGGTAGCCTAGTATAAAGAGCATAATTGAGTTGCTAATTCACATAGTACGGCTGCAGGTTGCATGTAGGGGCCACTTGAAAGAGGATGGTGGGACATTTTTTCTTGGATCTTTTTCTTACTTTGTCTCATGGATCTATTTCGCTAGTCATATTGGCCGTAAGTTAAACCTGTACTGCAGGCATTAACTTAGTCTCTCAGAATTGGTGCTTGCACTAAAAGAAGTAGCTATATTTGTCACCTGCATGCAAGTCCGTGGTTACCACTTACAAACATGTCGCAATGTGATGCTGGGTGCACATTGTTGTAACAAAGACCATACAATCGCTTATTTGGTAGCACTGTAATTTGACCTGATTTGAGGCCAGAATGTGCAGCCATTTTGATTTACACAGTTAGCCAGAGAGGCCTGATTTCCATCACATTTTTCATCAAGTTGTGCATGCTTACCAGTGTTAAGTACCTCATGTAGGCCCTATGTGTATAGGCTATGGCCTGGCCTGATAGTGCCCATACAGTAGGTCTGCAATGGCATGAATGTCAAGACCATTTACAAATGATATACTCATATTGATGAATTCATACCTGTAACTTACTCAAAACACATTTACGGTCAGTTGGACTACCATAGCTGGACCTGGTACCCGTACCCATACTCGCACTCATGACTAGCTTGTACCCGTAACCGTACCCGTACTCATAGCCTGGCACCCGCACCCGTACTCATGGCTTGGTACCCGTACCCGTACTCATGATTAATTTTTCTTGGGACTCGTACCCGTACCTGTACTCATGTCCAGGTACCCGTACCCGTACTCATGGTCCCGTACTCACACTACAACACTGATCAATCGTAATCGGAGGTACATTTTTGTTGGCAATTGATACGTCCTCCTCTTGTGAGTTGATTCATGATTTTTATAATTGTTGTACTGTTACATGACAATTTTATTTAACCCATCTTTCCCCAGCAAACATATTTCTGTTACACAAAACATTGACATTATCTTGGCAATCTTGGGTAACATTGTAAGATCATGTGTTGCGGATTTATTACGTTTTCCATCAGTATTGGTATATATGTACCCTTATATACATCAAAAGTATGATCTTTTATTGGTTTCAAATAACACCAGTCTAAGGTACCTCTGAAATTGACTGATCAATATTTGTTTAACTAAATTCCGCAAACACGACGAACGTTCTGATAATTCCTTCATATAATCCTTAAAGGGTTACCGAACTTTCCCTCTACAAGCCTAATGAAACAAAATGGTATCTGCACAGAGGTTAATTTTTTTACCAACCCCAAGAGTGTTGCCATTCGATCGCCTGAGTGAGATCTGATCACCTCCTCCAGTTGAAGTGACAAAATTTTACTTCATTGCAATTATGTCAGCAGGTCTTATGCTTAAGGAAGATTGCGTGGCGTGGGGAGCTGAGCTGCGGAAATTGGGTCACCGTGGTTCCCATTTGTGTTTCCATGGCTTGATCGTCATCTGGATCCGCCCTTATTGTAACACCCTTGGATTCGCCCTTATTGCAACCCCCTTGGATCCGCCCTCATCGCAACAACCCTGGACCCGCCATCATTACAACACCCCACTAAAAAGGCTATGAACACAGCTAGAGTGAACCAGAAGGCTAGTCGTTGGGGCAGGAAACTGAAAAATCAAACCAATCGAAATTTGTATTCGACGAGGATGCCAAAACATCTGTTAGCAATAAAACTAGCACGAAGTTTTAAATTAAGGTAATAGGTTATGTGAGTTTGTCAATGATTCCATTCAAATGAGCAGTATGAAAACATCGTTTACACCTTTGTCGATGCAACCATTGCTATAATTTCTCCTTAATGGTAGACTCCACGACTTGCCCCTTGATTATAAATGTCATCGAGGTTTCAGTCCGATCTTATGTTACGGAAAAGCCAGGTTCGAATGAAACGGCCTACTTTGATTTCCATTTGGAAGGATAGGATGGTCTTTTTGCAACAATCATTTCGGTAAATGATACAGAATTACTAAACACCCTGGAAGGAATTTATCTTTACTCTGGTGGAGATTACAAACTTTCCATTTCACTTCAAAACTTAAACAAGACATCTCCATTTGCTCTTGGTGATGTGCACATTACAAAATAAAGACGACAGTACAGTTGTTGTTAATTTAAACCAATGCAACAAACCGAGTTTAATTCCCGAGCGTCGTCGATGGAAGACGAGCTTGCTCAATATAATTTGCTTCAAGTTAAAAAAAAACTAAAACATCTTATTTACTACTTAATGAAAGGGATAAAAATGTCTTTGTTTGTCCAATTTGCCCTCCGACGACATTATTCCAACAATGAGTCCAAAGAAAAACAGTTTTCCTGTTGTGTGAAACATCAAATACGCAACTTAACAAATAATGGTTGGGCGTTTCAAGAAGACGGACGTGGCATCTACACAAATGTTGCATACGGTCGTTCAGGTAGTAAAGCTCGTTGGGATGTTCCTTTTAGGTTTACGGAAGGGCCCATGTTGAAAAACCTTCGCAAAGGTGTTTATCGCCAGCTTCAAGAGAAACAACATTTCGATGTGTGGGGCATCAGCTCTGGACAGTGGGATATGAGAGATGTTACTGTAGATGACTACGTAAAAACGTAGAAGAATTATTTCAAGAATGGGTATGGTTCCAACGACCAAAGGATAGTTACCGTCTTGTGTGGAATGGAGTTCCGGCATTTTCCTACCGATACGGTAGCTACGTTAAACAAGAACGCCGAACCAATGTCAAAATTGCAAAAGCGGATGAACGTGTGAAGATACTAGCTTCAAAATATAATATCACTTTTGTACCATATTTTGATATATCTTTTCCATTTACTGGATGCCTGTTGACACTCACCACTATCTCAAAGACCAAAGTGCTTCAATAGGTTCAGCAGAGTTGAACATTTTCTTAAATGCCATTCGCCTGTAAAGTCGAATACATTGTCTTATACATTTCTATAGAACGGGAAGACATCCTTCAAGCAACTCCTTGCTTCAAGTTAAAGCAGAGCTATTTCACCTAAGCCCGACTCCTCTGTATTTTGCCCCAAAGCAAATGCATGGCTTGTATTTGCATTGTACCTTTCACAGTGATATCGCTTTGAGAATATTAGGCGGCCAACGTTAAACACTAAAATCATCATTTCAAGTAAAGAGGCTTTGCAATTGCTGGGGGACACTGGACAACTAAGTAACGGCGTTGTGCTGAATGCACTGGGTCGTGTGCAATGTTGTTTACGGGAAATGAACACCTTCATGCGAGCAAGCGTGTCGAGTGTGGTTTAATTTTTAGTTAAAGGTACTCCAAAATGGCTGCAGTGAAGTTTCATAAAGTCATATAAAAAGCCTCCACTGTTGCAAACAATTTTTATTGATATTAGCCTGGTGAGGTAGACTGCGTGTTTAGTATAACGGTAAGAGCATCTGCCTCTCACGCGGAAAGCCTGGTTCAATTCCAAGGGCGAGTCATACCAAAGACTATAACAAAGGAAACTACTTCTGTTGTGCGTCATGCTCCGCATTGCGCACTGTAAAACTCCATCTAGTTATAGATAGATTGAGTTTTAAGGTCCGGTTTCAACCTATTGGTTCAAGTTGAGCCGACAACGGCTTTTTTTAAGTTGTGGCTCATTGGCTTGTTTTCCCTAGCCCATTGCTTATGCTGAGCACCAAGCACAACTTAGCAGTAAGGTCCATTGTCATAGAAATAGAAACCTAGATGTCATATGACCTCATGGGAAACATCTGAAGAGAGAAAGATTTGTGTAACTTTTTTGTCTTTATATGGACGGTGTGTTATATGGTGTTTTTGTATCTTTTCACTTCTTTCAGTTGTGCAGAGGGTCAATCGTTTCAGCTTAAGTCAAACTACCCACAATTGTAATGATGACTTTGTAAAGAAGAGTGTAAAGAAAATCCTTTACTATAAATTACATGTGACCCACCATGTGACCACCATGTGACCATCGATTTTAATATTGCTGGAAAAGGCTCTGTGAATGCTTCATGTTAATATCAAAATCATGTGCATATAACATTTTGAAGTTATTAATTCATTTGTTCAACATGATCAAATTCAATAAAATATATGACATTGAATTAGATAGAAATGGTCTTATTTCAATTTTACATTGCCGACATAATACCCGATCTGCCGTTGTTAGTAAGTTAGTTACACGGAGTTTTGCGACCCAGTTTCCAACCTATTTGTTAAAGTCGAGCCGGCCACGGCCTTTTTTCCACTTGTGGTTCACTGGCTTGTTTCCCTACTCCATTGCTTATGTGGAGCATCACGCAAAACGGCAGTAGGTTCCATTTTTAGAGCCTGTGGTATGACTCGACCTGGGGGATCGAAGCCAGGCCTTCCAAACACGCGGTCTGATCTGCATCACATTAATGAATCATATGTTAGTTTTAAATCCCAAAACTCAGTTATTCCTACGTTTAAAGCATGTTGCAGAGACACAATCATTAACTTCAAAAAGCTATTTTAATGATCTTTTTTCAGGAAATGAAAGTAACATTGCATTCAATTTGTAAATGCTTTCGGCGGTGCTACCGGGAATATTATGCAACATTCCCTGCTGCACTTTACATACGGTGTCGAGTTATGCTAGGTCTACAGGAAAAGCCCCAAAACGCAAAAAATGCAACAGCATCAGATTTCATTGACAAACAGGACACTCAACTTTATAAAAAACAAAAAGACTTTTGGGCAATGTGCCCACTTTGCATGACGTTCTGTTACCTTTTTGAGTAGTGAATCCACTTTTTAACAAAAATGAAGCCATTCTTAAAATGAAATATGAGTTAGAAAAATATTATTGCAACAGGCTTTGAAGAACATGGTCTGATATAGTTTTCCTTTCATATAAGATCTTAGTGAAAGACCACTAGAATATACCTTCAACTTGAAAATGAAATTTATGTATTAAACATTTGACCTATTTAAAATATTATGGTTCATACTCGAAGATGTAAGATAATGGTAGCACACTCATATGAGCCTTAAATGAGTGAGTTATATGGACCCGTTTAAATTTGGAGTCATGCATTATAACGTTTATGTATAAGTAGCCCGCATTCATGTATTTAACACACGCATCAGTTACAGGAACTATCCCGTATAGATAATATGGATCCTTCACGAATTACAGTGCAAAACTACCGGTATATGGTTTCATATGCCGGCCGACATAAGATTCGTAAAGACCTTGTTGAAATCTCTTCTTTGCTTGCTGCGAGTCCTCACATTAAGCTTCCAATCTCTGCTTCGTGTTCGTAGTTTTGCCTTAAGTTTGACTCTTATTGAGCCATTTCTTTTGCTAAATAGCAGCGTACGGCACACAAGAGCTGAAATTTGTGTATTCCCACTAGCCAGCAATTTAAATTTTTACTGCATTTGCCTCATATTCAAGATAAGTTACCTGTTTGTAAGAAATAATACCATGTTTATTTATAAAGTGGGAAGGGTCCGCTTTAGGTCCCTTAGGTTGCTTGCATCTAGCTCCTCTTAATAACTGCATAATAAACTCAACCAGGGAATGTTTTATTGAAACTTTGTGATATTTTTGCCCTCCTTGAAAAAAGTTGCTTCCATTTCACGTTAATGAATAGTCTAGAGCCAAATTTATTTTTGATATGGTACATATTCTTAGCATTCCTGTGACATTTTAATTCATTTCTCACGTTCGGTTCTCGAGATACTAGCGGTTGAATGTGACAAATTTTGTAGACAAAATGGACTTGAGGGAGCAGGTGTAATGTCATGGATTCACATTGTAGGTCGATATTTTGAAGTTATTTATTATTTACCACCAATGTTATGCAACTAAACTTCGAAATATTGATACCATAGGCGCTTCATGAACAATGGAATTTTAAAAACTTTATAAACCTTAGGGGAGAAATAACATCCCTAATCAATTAAAGGACAAACTAATGGGATGAAAAATAAAAAAAATCATAATTGGCGACCGACGTGAATTTATGACATCACACCTGATTGATTCAAGTTCACTTTTTATAGAAAATGTGTCACTTTAACTGTTTTTATCTCGAGAACCGAACATGGGAAATAAATGAAACTTTCACCAGAATGATTAGAATACATTTCTTTTTAATATGTTAAAAAAAATGGTTCTGGGCTATTTTATTAAATGTATCTAGGATCTATTTTCATAACTGTCGTAGTCAGCCCTTGGCACCAATCGCCTTTTTGTACCCAGCTGCATGTTTAAGTGTAAACTAAATATTACAGGGTTGACCAAGCGAGACCAGAATAAGGATCTAGGGAGTGGCAAAGAGGATAGCATGTGAAGTGATTTTGGTGATAACTTCCTGATTTATTTGTTGAACAGAAGTCTCTTAACAGACAACAGCGTAAATAACTCAGTACTGGACCTTAGATGATGAGATCTGAGTCCAGAGTGTGGCTGCTGTTCTATTCAGCGTACTTGTCCATTTGGGACGTTAAGCTCCTTAAGGGAGCAGAACTCCTCCGGGAGTAATCGTTTGGTTTTCGCCCCTTGGCTCTCCGCCAGAGAGTCGTGGGGACTTTTAGAAAAAAGAAATAACTCAGTACTGTATTATTGTTAATCTAATCGTCTCCTTGACTGAGAGAAACGGAATAAAATGTGTACAATTCCAAGTAAGCAGTGACGTTGAGAGTTCACTCAAGTGTATTCCATCGTTGTTTTCACAGGGTGAGAGTCCAAGGACCGGCGAATGCGCTAGGAGACAGCGACACAACGAGAAGGGGCCCCAATACAGTTGCGACACAGAGAGGAAAGATGTAACGCTATATGTTTACTTAAAAACAGAAAATTATTATTACCTCTTAGTAGCAGACTTTTGCTTTGAAATTGATTGGGTCAACAAAATAATAGGTTATTGCTATATATATATAATAATGTAAAGATATATAAAAAATCAAGTATGGAATCGTTATATACAAAGACACACTCCGTAGGATAGTCACTTAAGAACAGTTTGCTTCTGTCTTCCGCTTGTTTACTAGCACTCCCTTCAGTAAATGTACGATTCAGTTATGCATGAAAGATTCCTTGCCCCGGTGACCACGCCAGGCGCTTCCCGAAACTTGAGCCTGGCCTCCTGTAACCGCCAAACCGAGTTCTAGTCGTACGCCAGCCCAAAAACCCCTGAAAGTGAATTTCATAGGATGCCAATTAATAATGTCTCCAATTTGATGGCAATGTCAATAAGCTTATGCAATAATTCATATTTTCGTCACCCATAAGGTACCCTGCTTTTTAACGCAGTAAACAATCTCCTCTCTTGAGCATCCTCCATTTAACATCTTTACTTCCCTGATGGATATTTACGCTTCCCCTAAGTTTTGTTCAAATTGCAAAAACAATTATCAGTTTTCTTTTAAAACTACCTTAACCTATGAAATATGAAAATTCAACTTACAGGTTCGTCCTGGGTTAAGTTTCGTCGGGAGCACACAGCTCCGGAAAATAAGCACACAGCTTTATGGTTAACTGCCACTCAGGCCCTCCAAATGACGAGCACACAGCTCTAATCTTTAAACTTGAGCCACACAGGCAAGCATCTCGGTGACGCGGGCACACAGCCCTACAACCTCCACGTTTCTCAGCCACACAGGCGAACAAGGAAACTAACACCCAATCCTTCGACAACACTACCTCTTAGCATATATCTTGGCACAAAAGCAGGTTTCTCGAAACACTGTTAGAAAAATGGCTTAACTATTATATTGCTTGAAGAGCACTCATGCCTCACATTTTTCTTTACAAACTCAAGGTTAATCTAGATACACACGACCGACTTATGCAAATTACAGGTGTGTAGCGTAGCTACGAGTATGATAGCACAATGGAAGAAACGAAAAAAGAAACTTTAATTGATACACAGTCATACTATTTCCAAAGAAGCTT
Organism: Holothuria scabra; assembly: GCA_037179385.1. NCBI lineage: Eukaryota > Metazoa > Echinodermata > Holothuroidea > Aspidochirotida > Holothuriidae > Holothuria > Holothuria scabra. The sequence continues at coordinate 54,453,327 of CM074184.1, forward strand.
CTCTGGGACAGTTGTACATATGCACGTAAGAAAGTTCAATTTTTTTCTTTCGTACCTAATATGGTCTTAAAGGCCCAATTCTCTTACCCATAGAGTGCCAATTATCCTAACCTTCTTACTTAAGCCCCACCCACAATTGTGTGAAAATAATTCACCGCATCCAGACACAGGTTCAGTTTATGTTGCATTAGGGTAAGTATAGAAAAGCTCAATGGTATAACCAAAACTCACAGTAGTTCATGCTGTGTAATATTAGCTTTGGTACTCTTCATTGTTTGAATTAGCAGTCAATCAAAACGCTGAGCCAATTAAAAGTTTCTGTTACCCCCTACAAGAAGTGAAGTTTGGGGTGAGGGGGTTAGCCCTTTAACTTTCACATTTCTCAGTATATTAGCTTGTTTGAAATATGCATTGAATATTTGCGAAACCCATGCGTGTTCTTGAAGAGAAAAAAGGGCTAAAAGTGTTCCACTTCAGCAATAAAAAACACTTGTTTTCGTATATAGTTAGAATACCCTAGAGAGTGATTACATGTACAGTGAAGAAGCTCCTACATTGAAGGGACCATTAATTACTTGGATTATGCTGGACTTAGTACGATTTTTGTACACTGCTGACATTGTGCATATAGTTTCACAATAAGTCAGTGTTGTCACATATCAGTTGAGTTATTAATACTGTTGTGTAATATTGTTGTATAATATTGTGATTAGTTTAAAAAATGTACAATGTTTTTATATAAAGTTTACATATGTTTCGAGTTTTATTCAGTGAGGTGAAAGGTTGACTAGATCAGATATATCGCAAAAAGTAATCCCAATTTTTATGTGTCCTACTAGATGTCAATCTATGAGTAAGTCATTTATGATGTCATCTAGTTTATATTCAGTCACAAGATAGATGCACAGACATTTGTTCAGAATCGTACAGATAGACGTATAGGCAGACAGAGACCAGACAAATCCTGGTATAAGTAATAAATTGATGATCTCAATCAACCCGCAAGGGAGGATCAAATTAAAATAAACAAACAAACAAACAAACAAGCTACGTCTCCTCGAGTTATTGTGTCTGCGACATGTGAGTTATCCTTTTTTCGATCGCCCTTTGTCTAACGTGTGGTACAGATACTTAAAGAGACCCCACAGACCCTACAAATAGGAATGATACCGGGACCTGGATGGCGACCGATTCAAAATAGGCGTGATTTTCCTCTTCATTGAGTAAAACTCTTACGAGGGAGAATATTTTGCAATTTAGAAATAAATGTTCGGTATGATGTTAGGTTGAGCCATTGACCAATTCGGACCAAAATGGTGGATCCAAAATTTTTAAAATTGCGATTTATTGGAGACAATGTAAGTTTCGAGTAAATATCTACAAAAGACACATCTCAATTAAATTTTAACCTAAAAACAAAATGAAAATGCCAGGTAATAGCCTATTCGACCGCTCGAATCAGGTAGTTTTCCCTGACAACTCCCTGCATTGAGCGTGATGCTCCAAATACGCAATGGAGTATAACCAAAGAGTTCAACTCACTGGTGTAACTAGCCAGTACTATACAACTGGAGAAAACACTGGGGCCGGCTAGATTTAACCCTTAACCGTTGTTTGGGTCCTTTTGGACCCATACGGAGAGCACGACTGTCACCCATCTTTACTGTTTCACCCGGAGCTCGAAACTGAGAGTAGCTACCCGACAATTCGGCCACAACAACGAGAGAGACAATAGTGTAAGGTCACAGGGTCAATAACCTACGGAGGCTGATGCAGGGCGTGCTACGTCCGCCTTTCCGCCCGCTCCCGAGGCCTATGCCCCGATTAGAGCACAACGGTAAAGGGTTAAGCGTAGTGTTATTGGCTGAGATGTAAAACGTGCGTTAGTATTTATTTCGTTACAAGTCCTAATCTCGGTTTTCGTAAGGTAGAAAGTGGTAATATTTAAGTACAAGAGGGAAGGGAAGGTTTTTGCCCTTTTTTGTGCAACCGCCATTTTCATGCAAGCACGTACCTGTGTTGTTCCTACAATTTCCTTTCATTCAGTTAACATGTCGGTTAAACCAGGGACACCTCCCTGGTTAAATCATTGTGGGCAATGCATTTCTATTAGGTAAAGCACGAACAAAGGTCAGTCCGAGCTGTGCACGAGGATGAGCACGCCGAGTGCATACAACGGTACTGGTGTTGTAGCGTGAGTGGTATTAGCCACCGACAATATATTATCGTGTTCTAATGCACAGGTCCAATGTTCATTGATATACAACATGATTTTGATTAAAAAGGCACGAATGAAGGAAAATTCATTCCGTGTGTTGATAAACACATTAAAAGCAGCACAACCCCAAGGAAAATAGAGTCTAATATTAGTGCGTTTGTCTATTACTGTCAATTTATCTCGGGATAAAGCACGGTCACCTGACAGCTATGGACTAATAGAAATTGACAATTATCACAAGGTTTGCACGAGTATCATTCAATTACCACGATGTGACAACTTTTAAATGCGTTTTAGCGAGTCAAGCGCCTCTGTGACTGCCGCCCCCATTTTTCGTAGCGACGAGTTGAACGGAAAAAAATTCGAGAGTCTCTCGGGGTATTTGAGGGCTCACTTTTGTGGTGTCTTTTTGTGACACGAATGTACACTGATACATTCATCCAGGGCGACCGTCTCCTCACTATATTCGTCAGAAAATGTTAAAAGAGAAGGAAAAGAAGGGAAAAGAAAGAAAGGAGCACTCAACTCAAGCCTTGCCCCTCCCGATCAAACACACTGGGCCGGCCCTATATGTGTTTCTTTTACTCTCCTTTCCGAATCACTTGCATAAGTACAAACCATGTATGAAGTATATTAAAACAAAATCAAACTGCGACGTTAATATATGCGAGTTCGATAACGAATACTTACTTTCTGTTAAGAATAAACGAATGGCAACCTTGCAATGTCACCAGAAACCAAAATTAAAGATGTTGCATTGTTACGGTGAGTCTACATTAAACATTGGGATTTCTTCTTATGATTGCCAACATCAAAATAACATTAACACATGTGAAACAATAGAAATTGAAAAAGACTTCTTTACCAACCTCTCCAAACAAGACAAACAAGGCTCAAGAGAAAGCGTAAAGGTCACCAAGAAAAAGAAGACCCAATCTGTCACGCCTCTCTCCATTGCAAAACATGGGTCAATAAGGCTTACCCATGTGACGTAGTAAGACATTTGTTTACCATTTGAAACGTTATCACGTGATCATATGTAAGTAATGATTTCATAGGTACCGTCTCAAATGTTTTGGTTGTGGTTTTTAAGTTGTTCAAAAGGCTCTGTAGCCTGCAAAATTCACCCTATATTGATTGGTTTATCTGAGATTTTACATACTCTATGTTCCTGTAACAGGTAATCAAATAAAACCGAGCGGAATACACAAACATTGGTTTCTACGCCAACCTTTGTTTGCTTAAGTCTGAATGCACAACTTTAAATATTGCATTTAGTCGAGGTTGGTGCAAAAAATCTTTAGAATATACATACGGCAATAGCTTTATTTCATCATGGTCTGTGTTATCAAATTAAAAAGAAAATCAAAACACCGTTACATGTAGGTCAATATTTCTTGAACTAATCGTCGGGACAAATCGTTTTAGGTTATGAAAGGTAAATGATTATTCACCGTTTATTTGTTTTGCGTTTCCAATTGTCAATGTCTCAAGTTATTTGCACTCAAGTAGGCTACAGTACAACACTAAGCAAAGTACAATACTGCATCCCCTTAATATTTTGCTGAAGGAATACACATAATGTACAAAAAGGAAGTCGTTTGTGTACAATTTGACCGGGCCTTGCAAAGGGATCTCATTCATGTCTATATAGAATGTTACTGTTTATTAGTGTTATTAAATTGCTCTATTATTCCTTCAGTCCTGTATTATTACTCTAAATTTACTCTAGATTAGGCTTGAATTTTATTAACTGCATAATAAGCCAGACTAGCCAGTTCGTTTCCTCATTGGGCTGTATACACACGAAGTGATGCTTCAATCGAGTTCTGCACATGCTGAACTGCGTTCCTTTTTTCCGGGCATATCAAACTAAGTGTAAACATAGATTAGGTTCAACCGAACGAAATAATGGGTCTCTTCCCTTCACCCTTAAAAGGTCTATTCCAAAATTGACGTTTATCTTATCAAAGGAACACTGAAAAGGTAATCTCAAAAAACAATATCCCCCATATTGCAACATGTATGTCAAAACCACTTGAGACAGTTTGAGCCTTCCTTACATCGAGATGGATTAAACAAGAAGGATTCTTTCAGTATTTTGGAAGACGTGTTATGGGCGAGGGTGGAAGTAGGCATCTACATCAGCACCAGACCCGTATTCGGGAACAATGACGTAGGAGGACCAGTGTCTCACAAGGGGGAAGCAAAGAAAAATACTGACACAATGTGTCACTAATGCGGGAGTCGCTTTGTGTAATATTTAAAACCTTACGCAAATAGGTGTTAGTTGTATGTGTATACATGGGCACGACCACTGTGATGATTTCTCTCACGTGACGAGAATTTTCCCCTCCTTTTGCAATACACAGAGTCCCACAAATGGTGCTTCTTCCTCTCTGCTGGCGAACGCAGGCAGTTTAGTATACTTTATGAGAGAGAGACTGGGTTTGAATGCTTCTTAAAGGTTCAATGGTCATTAAAGGTCTGCCATGGAGTATGATGCACCCTCCATGACCTTTAACAGGAACGCAGTCTCATTGTTAACGAGCAACTCTCCCTTCCTTTTGTCCTAGATTCCCAGACCCTTCCTGTTTCCCATCACGTCTTAACGGTGAAGGTGATAAAGTACCTCGTCCTAGTTCCACGTGTATTTAGTATCCCATATTTTCAAGTTGTGGCCAATTTCATTCTTTACAGCCTGATTGGTCACTTAGATAAGCACACTCAATTGCATTTATTTAATGAAGTGAGTCACAACTTTTAACCAATCAAGGGAATGCAATTAATACTAGGATCTTCCCACAACCTTCGTGGCTCGGAAGTAGGAGACGAACCCCTAAACCGCACGCTCACACTTATGCAGACCTCAGAGGACGGGCACCTTGTATATAGTTAGGTTGTAATAATTCTTTTTTTTTTTTGCCGGCTGTTAATCGAACTGAAAATCGCAAATTATCTTGAATCAGAAATAAATTTTCTTATCCATTCGTTTTCAACTTGTATCGCCTACACACTCTACAACATCCGCGTACAACTACAAGCTTTCGTATCAACGATTCGTACATTATCTCACAGGTCAGTGGTTTAACTCCCTAAAAGAGTGAGTCCCAAATTTTCGGTTTCCCAATTACATAACTTGCAACCCCCTCCTTTTTATACTTCCATAATAGAAAGCCCAAGCTTCCAAATGTTCATCAACAAACAAAATAGAAATTGCACATATATTAGAATTCATATCAAATCAGAGTAAATTAACAGGCCGAAATCTCTTCATAGTTTTCCAATTGCTGGTGTAGCTCACAAACATAATCACAATTAAGTTGAACCAGCGAACTGTTACTGCTGCCTGTTTGAGCGTGACTTGCAGGTTGAAAGGACTCATGGTTAGGACTCGAGCAAGCCATTAAACATTAGACTTCTAAAGATGTTTTAGTTAATCTGATTTTAATTTTTTAAATACATATAAAAAGCTTAAGTGAAAAATAATTAAGAATCAGTGGAATTGTTTCCACTTGTACAGAATGCATTCTGCTTAAGTTAAAATAATGGTTACTTGGCTGGTCGTATTTTACTTAAGTAAGTTTCATGTAAGCTAAGTTAAAACACAGTTCAGCTTAAAGGGGAATACTGCATTTAAAATATAGCCTTCAAAGAAAATAGCACTAGTCATTTTCAAATCATTCGGTCTCAACACTGAACCCTAGCGATAGCTTCATCATCTCAAAATATTATGCACAAGAGCAGTTATCTAGCGATAGCTTCATCACTCAAAATATTATTCACAAGAGGAGTTATGGAAGTTGCATCATTTGAAATGTTGAAAGTTTTGGTGAACAAACTAATCTTGAGCATCAAATAAGTGGATTTCAATCTGAGGGGAACTTGTTCCTTAAAAAGAAGACCACCACACTGTACTATTTTTAATCATTCATTACTCTGTGTCAATAAATATTGGTTTAAAGAGGATAAAATTTTCTTCTAAAACAAACGCAATATTTCTCTTTAGCCTAAGTGACACTAAAATCCTTTTTCACTTTAACTGAATTGAATTTTACTGAAACTTAATTGCACTCTGCTTAAAGTTAATTTTTATTTCGCTTCAGATAATTTGAATTAAGCTTAAGCAGAATGTGCTCAACGCATGCAGTATAAAGCTTTAGTGCAATTGTAATAAGAGCTAAATAAAATTACATTTCTTCTGTTCTACTGAAGTGGAAGTGAAATTCAGTTCAGCCAAAGTGATTTATTGCTTAATATCCCATGGTTAAAAATGTTATTTGCTCCATTCCATTAAGCTTATGTGGAATTCAGTTCTATTTAAAGAAGAGGTTTAAGCAAAAATTAAATTTTCTTTTGTAAACCAGAATGCAAAAATGCATTGAGGTTTCGATGATGCATATATGTTCCATTTCAAAGAGGGCATTATGCACCATCATCCTCTCATTAAAATGTATACTAGCATGTTCAAAAAATAATTTTGTCATTCCAGATGACCTTTTGACCTTCATAAAAGCCATAGCTAGACATACAAACAACAGACTGACAAATGGACAAACAACTATAAAATCTATCCAAGTTTCCTACCTTGAGATATTGCGTTAACGAGATTTTCAGACTTTGACCCCTGGTGACCCAGACGACCTTTGACTTCCACCAAAAACAAGAGAGACCATCTCCTGACCATAACGCATCCACATACTTAATTTGAAATCTATCCAAGCTTCTTACCTTGAGATATTGTTTTAACGAAATTTTCAGACTTTGACCCCCGGTGACCCCAGATAACCTCCACCGAAAACAATAGAGGCCGTCTACTGACTATAACACATTTACATACCAAATATGAAATCTATCCAAGTTTCCTACCTTGAGATATCGTTTTAACAAGGTTTTCAGACTTTCACCCCGGTGACCCCAGATGACCTTTGACCTCCGCCAAAAATAATAGGGACCATCTACTAACTATAACGCATCCACATACCAGATATGAAATCTATCCAAGCTTCCTACCTTGAGATATCGCATTAACAAGGTTTTAAGACTTTTACCCCGATGACCCCAGATGACCTTTGACCTCCACCAAAAACAATAGTGACCTTCTTCTGACTATAACGCATCCACATACCAAATATGAAATCTCCAAGTTTCCAAACGTGAGATAATGTGTTAACAAGGTTTTCAGACTTTGACCCCGATGACCCAAGATGACCTTTGACCTCCACCAAAAACAATAGGGACCATCTTTTGACCATAATGCATCCACATACCGAATATGAAATCTATCCAAGTTTCCTACATTGCGATTTTGTGTTAACGAGATTTTCAGACTTTGACCCCTGGTGACCCTAGATGACCTTTGATCTCCGCTAAAACAATAGGGACCTACTTCTGACTATAAGGCATCTACATACCACATATGAAATATATCCACGTTTCCTACCTTGAGATATCGTGTTAACAAGGTTTTCAGACTTTGACCCCTGGTGACCGCAAATGACCTTTGACCTCCGCCAAAAACAATATAGACCATTTTCTGACTATAAGGCATCTACATACCACATATGAAATATATCCACGTTTCCTACCTTGAGATATCGTGTTAACAAGGTTTTCAGACTTTGACCCCTGGTGACCGCAAATGACCTTTGACCTCCACCAAAAACAATAGGGTTCTTTCTCTTAATATGGCTCATCTGTGTTTCAAGTTTTCAAAATTGTCAGACATTCCTATCTTGAGATATCGTGTTAACGAGCAAAGTGTCACAAACACACATACATACATACATACACACACAGAAACATACATACGTGGGTCTTTATTTTAATTAGGGTACCAATGGTAAAATACGCTGTTAAGGGCAACTGTCTCGCTACTTTAATCCACATTGTCTTTGCTATGCTTTCATTTTGTCCTCATTATTCATGTAAGTGCATACTCTTCAAAAAATAGAAATCATTGAAGTTAATCCTCCCAGTTTTGATGAAAAGGTGCCTAAAATCAGCAATTTTACATTTTCCCTAATTTTTACACTTATTTTGCTCTGTTATTTTAACTTGAATGGTTGATGAGGTATCAATTGTACTCTTGTAACACAGAAACATACATACGTGGGTCTTTATTTTAATTAGGGTACCAATGGTAAAATACGCTGTTAAGGGCAACTGTCTCGCTACTTTAATCCACATTGTCTTTGCTATGCTTTCATTTTGTCCTCATTATTCATGTAAGTGCATACTCTTCAAAAAATAAAAATCATTGAAGTTAATCCTCCCAGTTTTGATGAAAAAGTGCCTAAAATCAGCAATTTTGGGGGCAAAAAGTGTGACATTTAGACTACCATAGCAGGAGTTACATTTTCCCTAATTTTTACACTTATTTTGCTCTGTTATTTTAACTTGAATGGTTGATGAGGTATCAATTGTACTCTTGTAACTCATATTTTATGAGAAACTGACACTTTTCTATTTCTTGGGATTCGACGAAATAGGGGTTCCACGTGAAACATTGGTGTTCCAGTTACAGTGTGAAATTTTAGGATCTTATTTTCCAGAAATGACCTACAGTAAACACTAAATCTTTCTTATTTTAGTGGTTAATTGAAGCCTGTGCATTGTTGAATGAAGATTTGGGCAAAAGACCATTGTAAAGAAAGAAAAACATTCATGTAGCCATATTTTTCATTTTGGCAGTTCCTGAAATATGTTACATTGTGAACATTCGAAGTTAAAATACCACTACTTCCTACATTTGATATGTTGTCATTTTTAGCTGAACTATACTTTTTAACATGGCTTTCAACTTACAGGCAAAAAAGCTGTGCAAACTTGTTTATGATTTGAAATATCATAAAATATTGTTTTGGTTTTCCCCCAATCTCAGTTTCACGTGGAACGCATTGTTTGTACCACAGCATTGATATAAAAACCCTTGACTAAGTAATCATAAGACGTTTCAGCTTCAAATTGCTAAGATTTACTAAATAAAACACATTTATGATATTACACAAATCAATATGTAGTCTAAGTGGGTTAAACCTATTTTTGGTGTTCATGTTACACGTGGAACTTAAAATTTCCAATGAATGTGGCTATTTTGAGGTCAAACGTAACCTGAGCATTCATAGAAAACAACTTGTACAACATCATTTAGGCCTAAGCCTACAATGAAGTAGTAAATATAGCGATTCCACCAATGGTTTGATATCATAAATGATGGAACATGAATTTAGGACTCTCAAATGTCATGTCACAGTCTTTTACCCTAATTTAAATAAAGACCCACATACATACATACATACATACATACATACATACATACATACATACATACACACATACATACATCCAGGGTTTTTTTTTCCACACAACCTGAGGACCCCATTGTGTTTTCCTTTGTTCCTGCTTCCTTAACCCTAACCTTAACAATAGACTCTCTATTGTTCACACAGGAGAGGACCCCAGAAATCTATTGAATTTCCACCAGAGGACCTAAAATCCATTGTTCAGGTCCTCTGTTTGAATACGAAACAAGTACATACATTCATACACACATACACACATTCATACACCCACACGCCATCATCAATGCATTGGTTTCTCTTCTCATCGAAACCAAAAACTAATCAAATCTACGCAGTATGGTTGAACTGTTATTCAAATCAGACATGTATTTTTCGAGATGTGAGTTAATGAAATTACTAGTTTTGTGTTCAAAAGTGAATGTGAAGGCAGCAGAGGTTATATCACTATGTTCACATTGTTGTGATGACCTTGGAGTTAATAGGACCTCCCTGTGATGGGGGATTCAAAATTTGTTAAGTTTAATGCTTTAAATGCAATCTCATTCTGATCATATCACATTGTTGAGGAGAAAATGGGCTGTTAAGTTTAAAGAAAGTCGAAAGAATGTTTATTAACGTGAGGAAATGGTGTCATATGTTCTTGCTTCAAGTTCACTTTTTGTCGAAAATGTGACAACTTTACTTGCTCATACCTTGAGAATCACTCATCGGATTCCAATGCAGGTTGCACCAAAATGCTTAGAAAAAGTACCGCTAATAACATTTCAAAACTTGATGTGACCTTGAACCCTTCTTTAAGGTGGAATAAATTGTACTGAGGCTTAATTCTAAAAAGCTTAAGTTGAATTCAATTCCACTTAAGCCGAGCATTTCTCTACTTAAGTGTAATTAATTGCGCTTAGGCTTAATTCTGTAAGGGGAATTCAATTCCATTTAAGTTAAATTAACTTTCACTTAAGTAGAACTAATTGCACCTAAGCTGAAGTCTATAAAGCTTAAGTGATATTCAGTTCAACTTAAGCGAAATTAAATTCTCCTTAGGCAGAGTTTATTGCTCCTAAGCTGAATTCTTGTAAGCTAAATTCTTTAAATCTTAAGTGTAAGTCGACATTGCTTAAGTGGAATACAATTCTGCAAATTAGAATCGTAGGTCTAAAGCTGAATTCCATTAGGCTTAGGCAATTAAGCTTAAGTGAAATTGTGACCCTATTTCACTTCAGCTACACTAAATTTTACTTACGCTGGCATCAATTTTTCTTAAGTCGTTTTCTATTTCACTTAAATTATATTGAACTGAGCTTAGGTAGAATACATTCAAAATCTACCACATTAAGCTAAAGTGGAATTCATTTCCACGTAAGTTGAAATGAATTCCACTGAAGTCAAATTGGATTTCACTTAAGTGAAATCCATTTCATTTACGTTGAATTCCCAGGCGAATTTTAAAATGGCGCGCCACACCTGCGCTGGTCAACTGAAATTAGAAACGTCGTTCTAAGATGTAGTATCCTGTTGTGTCCAAATGGATTTTCATGTCTTCGGAAATATACACCATATGCATTTCAGTACTTAATAGTTGCTTTGACCATGTAGGCCTAGTGAAAAATCTTCGCGGTGTATTACCAACACAAGCAACCAGATTTACTGACTGTATGACAGTGTGATAAATATATACTATAAAATTCAGAATCTTTTATTGTTGGTTACCAGTAACCTGCATGGTATTGAAAAAAGACATCCGATTGTAATATAAACATGGTCAAAAAACTCCTGCCTAGCTCTCTTTTGATTAAGCCTAGTCTTATATTTCTCCCTTTCCCAGATAAACAATATGTTATATAGCAAATAACATGCTTGTTCAGCCAAAAACGTGCTCTTTGATGAATTACAACGTTCTCGTCAGCATACTTCTCCAAAGTGCATTTCGAATTCCTACAGACTAGATGACTGGAGGGAAATATTGCGTTTGTTTTGCAAGGAAAAATCATCCTTTTAAAACTAATTTTTAAACTTATTGCCTTCCATTTCGCAGCATGTATTTCAACTCATTGTCTACAAAGTCGAAATGAAAAAATGATCACATTTTTAAGTAACAAAGTCAGAAACAGTATCCCATAAGATTTTTAAGGCACAACACCTGTCAGTAAACATTCTCCCAGGTACGAGTATTGGAGTTTCCCTTACTTAAAATTTATATCTGGAAATATCTTGCTATTATGAAGTTTTTGATGGCCATATCAAGCCAGATATAACTTTAAAAAATGCCTTTCCAAATACGCAAATAAAGTTAGCCAGATATAATTTGATGAATTGCCACTCCAGATATGTAAATAAAGTTCCATATGGCATATGTATAAGCCAACCGAAATCTTAACGTTCAAACCATGTTCAGTCATTTAACACTAAAATATGCAAAGACATTGCAATTTGGGCGTGGTCAGGATTTTAGAGTCGTGATTTTCTTTTTTTATTTTTAAAGTAAGTGAAAAGTGAAAAATCATAAAGCCTTTAACAAAATGTATTTTGGAATATTGCCACATACGGTAATTTACACCAACAATGCACTGTAAACATTTAAAAGTAGGAATTTCAAAGCAGTTTTGTTGTTCGCTATTTAGTAATTTAACAACTTCAAGTAATTAGGTCAATGTAATGCAATGAAAATTAATCTTTTTTAGAATTGTTCAAATAGTGCTTTACGCTTCTAGGACTGTTAGCCTTTAGAGGGCGTACTTGTCCATTTGGGTGTTTAGCTCCCTAAGGGAGCAGAACTCCTTGCGGGAGTAAATGTTTGGTTTTCGCCCCTTGGCTCTTCGCCAGAGAGTCGAGGGGACTTTTAGAAAAAGGCTTCTCGAACTGTTAGCCGAACGGCCCTTTGCCAGAGGGTGGGGAGGACTTAAAGGGCCAAACCATTCACCCAAAACTACAATTTTGGTACCCGGGTACCGAAATTCTCAATAGGCTCAGCTCTTTGATTGACAGCCAATCCAACAATGCAGAGTGCCAAAGCTTATACTGCACACCATGAACGGTACTGAGAGTGTTTTGATTACATCAATTGAGTTTTTCTATACTCACCCTGAAGCAATAAACTAACATTGTGTATTGATGAGGATGAATTTCAGACAATTGTGGGAGGTGCTTCAGTAAGAAGGTTAGGAGAATTGGTACTGTTTGGGGTGAGAGAACTGGGCCTTTAAGAAAAAGTTCTCGGCCTTTGGGCCTTGAGGTTGGTCACGTATTATCCCTCAGTGGACGTAATACTTCTTCGGGAAGCAGTTTTTAAGTTTGTTTTCACCGAACGGCCCTTTGGGGTCGGGAGGGTCGAGAAGACTTTAGAAAAAGTAGGCCTTTTGGCTAAGATCATGTGTAGTATCTGTTCTTTTTATCCAGCCTAGAATGGAGCCATGTATGACGGACGAATGTATATGGTCTGAAAACCGTGAGGTTGGCCACGTATTGTCCCTTGGGAAGCAGTGAAAGTCTCGGTTTCCCCGAACGGCCCTTTGCCAGAGGGTCGGGAGGACTTTAGAGAACGCATACTGGCCCAGCAAGACTTCTGATACGCTTTACACAAAGGTAGTGCTCTAAGAAATTTTGATGCAGACATATTTGATCCAGATATGGCTTATAGGTATAAAACCCTAAATGGGACATATATGTACCATATCTCTCCCATATTAAATCTGAGCAATATCAAATTTGAAATGGGCAATTTATTCCCTTATGTTATATCAAGATATATCTGCCCAACTTTTGTTAAAGCCAGATACAAAATTCCATATCTGGACCAGATATGGGCCAGGTATAAATTTCTATAGATGTCCCATAGATGTATTTTCAGTAAGGTTAGTGGTCCGCTACCTTAAGATTTTAGGGTAAAAGGAGTTGAAGTTTTCCTAGGGTGCACCCGTTCCTATCCTCTTCAGCGTAAGAAAACCGTCACTAATTGGCAGCAATTTTTTGAACAGTCTGCTCTAAATCACCGTCAATCTTACCCAAATTTTAGCATCTATACTCTGGCCAGTTCTCTTTCACATTCGTGGATTTTCATTACCCAAACGGCAGGTTGTCCTTACCAAATTGTGTCTAAATCAGATTTAAAAGAAATACTTTGAGAATGTGCACTTGAACCTGTGCTGTTAAACATTACCCCAATAGAAGTGTGAAACCATAAGTGCTACGTAGTGTACTATACCATTGTGTGATGATTAGACGACGGCAGCTTTGTTTTCATGGCTCCATGAGTAGTATGTATGTATTGTTCGCTTAATGAGGTCATTAAAAATAGAGTATTTACATGTGTCGCTTGTAGGCACCTAGAGTGTCAATACAGGCGTCACTTGTAGGCAAGGGTGTCAATACAGGTGTCACTTGTAGACACCAAGAGTGTCGGCCTGACCCCATTATACCTAGTTTGAATCCCTAGACATATCTTTATAACAGTCATTAATGCAAAGTTATACGTATTTCCCGCTTCCCATAGTGCCAACGTAAGAACGTGCATCCTCACGTCAATGCGGAAAGGATTCTATTTAAGGAGTCAACGTATCTTTCGGTGTAAAGGAAGATCAAAAAGGTGTCACAGACGGGTATATCCTTAACATGTGTAAGTTGACACCCTTATATCATTTTCAGATGCAAATGTATTTTTTTAGAAAGCTGAAGCAAACTACAACAATGCAGGAAAATTAAGTATCATAGTTTAATGTATTTGGTATTTATAGTACGGTATATCATGCATGTGTAATGTATGACTTGATATTTTAACAAGGTTGCTACTGCTAAAATTGTAAGGATCTGACTTCATTAATATCATACACGGGCCAAGTCCTCTTACCTCAGACACTTTCAACAGGCTCCTTAACTACTTATTTAACTTTTCCCACAACTTTTCAAAACTCGTCCTCATTCAGACACAATCTCAAACTCAGTTTAATTCTTCAGGATGAGTATAAACACGTCCCAATGTGTAATCAGAGCTCCCCCAGTACAGAACATGCTGTGTGATAAAAGCTACAGTTCTCTTCATTTTTTGAATTTGCTGTCAAAGAGCTGTGCAAATTGAAGATTTCTGTAAACTACTTCAAACTTTGTAGTTTGATGTAAGAGTAGACTACCAAAATCACCTTTTTCCGGATTTGGGCTAATTCGTATTTGCATGGGATGTGTCTAACAACATAAATAAAACTTCATCTCTATAGTTCCCTATCAAAATATTTCCTACCCCCTCTTCCACATCAATTTCCAATTTTGCCCCATCAGGCGTATTTGCTATATTTCTGTATATATTTCTGTAGAGGTAGGGCTTTAGGGTGAGGTGATTTTTCGGCCAAACATCTATTTTAGTCAAATCATCTCACGAAGAAATTACCAAATTTTGGCTTGCTGAGTGTGCTTCAGACCCTGCTCTTGTTAGCAACTCCTGAAGAGGCAGAGCAGCAAAAGTTTAAAGCCTTTTACAATTTTACGAATGAAGAATCAGGTACACGAATCACTTCGTGATTGGAAGATCAGTTTTGTTGAGAAGTTAAAATTGTCTCCTCGGACACCAGTTTTCTTGAAACGTCGAATATCCGAATCCTTTCAAACATTTGCAAAAGCTAAAGCTTCAAATCAAATGTTCATGAAAATACTAAAAAAGTTAAAAATTTTGGGACTCATTCAGACGGTCTATGGAAAACCCAATTGTTCCTCAACTTCGCTCTTTAGTTTTTGCCCCAAATTTTGCCCGAAATGGCAAATATATGGTCATCTAATATAGTAATGTTCTGATCATTTTGCAATTTGCTCATTCTCTTCATTAAACTGAACTCTTCATTGCGAAAAAAAGAGTTCAAAACAAGGGCTGCTTGGATTCTCCTTAAGAGCATGGGAAATGCCATTTCCGGTCATCTGATAGTGGAAAATCCCAAAACTTTCTGTACGATCCGCATCAACTGATGGTGTCGCTTTACTTAAATAGTCTTTTGGGAGGATTGACGCCACCCCCTTCCCTCGATTTTATTGCGTGGGCCGACTACAATTGTCATCCTTACTACGGCCTGTTTCAATCTTTCCATTTCAGGTATTTATTATGTGCTATTGAGTCAACAAAAACATGGATGACGTCTGACTGATTTGCACCGTCTTCTCTCTACTAAATAAATAAAAAAGACATATTCTGGGGATTAGATGGAAAGGATTTCGGTGCCTGGCAATATACCAGTGATGTGTCTAAAATGCTCCTACTTAACTGCAAATAACCGTTAACTGCCTGACTTACAAACGTACATCCACATCACTCTCTAGTAGTGATGTTGATATAATATTTAATTTCAAGGATATCCTGTAAAGGAAGCATGCCTTGCCCTCTCCACCTTATGACCAATTTCATTGCAATTGCTAGTTCATCAAATATAAGCTTAACAGCTTAAGTTCTGTTTAATTATAACCCTTTCCGATTTTCCATCCATTTCGCATACTTACAGTGTCTCTTCAAAGGAAAGTCGCAATGATACAATCAAGGAAACTGAGAGGTGAGAAATTTTTATGAAAGCATGTAGCAGAGTTGTAATTTTTTAGCTCATTCTGGATTAATTGACAGGAGCCCACATTAGTAACTTGATCATCCAGGTATTGAGAATAACTGTACCTATCAAAAAATATTCCAAAATTGATAGCAAATTTTCCATTTTCTTGGGGTGAACATCGACTCCAATCTTTCATGGGAAAAACACATTTCACACGTCTGTAATCAAGTCTCTAAAGGTGTAGGTATTCTTTGTAGATTGAGGCATATTTTGCCTCGATTTACCCTGAGACAGATTTACTTTACCCTTATTCTACCACATTTGTCTTATTGCTGTATTGCCTGGTCTGTTACCATTATTCGTCATTTAAATAAACTGCAATTCAAAAAAGAGCCCTTCGACATATATGCTCTTCTCGTCTTCGTGATCATACCAACGGCTTATTTAAATCATTATACCTACGAAAACTAAACGGCATTATTAGGCTAAGTATTTCAACATTTGCTTATCGTTTCTTTAATAACACTGTGCCATCATCTTTCTTTGGCTTTTTCGAGAAAAACTGTTCATTTCACTCGTTCAACACTCGTATATGTCTCCGAAAGCTGGGTCGGCTAGCTAAAATGAAATGAAACGTTATCAAAATTAAATGAGAAATAAAAAGCTAAGATTTTTCAAATTTCTTCTCATTCCACAGATATTTCAAGATTACTTCTTCTATCAATCGTAATCGGAGGTACAGTTTGGTTGACACTTGAAGCCTCCTCCTATTGTGAGTTGATTCCTGACTTATGCAATATCATCGTTTTTTTTTTTTTGTTACATGACACTATTACTGAATTGATCTTTCCACAGCAAACATATTTCTATTACATCTGAAACACTGATATTATTTTAGCATCTTTCATGAGCAGATGGGCAGATGGGTGACATGGTAAGGTTATCTTTTGCAGAATTAGTACCCTTTTCATTAGCATTAGTCGATTTACTCATTTATAAACCTCAAAAGTTGTCTACTATTGGTTAGAAATATTACTAAGGTACAATCCCAACTGCGGATAACATATTTATAGTACACAGTCTGCTAACTATCTTTAAGATTTTAAAAAAGTACATAGTAAATTCTACGGTTTATAAATGTGTTTGACGTGAAAAACACTACACATAGAAATTGTCATAGCTAACCCTGGAAATGGAAATATCTGTACAAACAATTTTTATTAAATATGCGTATAGTATGCTCGAAAACATACAAAAAGCATACACAGATAGACAAAGACCATTTTTTGGTTAAAATACCATTTGCACAAGTGTTCCAATACCCATATGAGAATGTGTCTGTGTTGGGGTAACAGTTATCCATAAGGAGTGAGTAAACCCATATAATTTTAAAGAGCGCAACTGACTGCAGTTTATAACAATTATGATGGTTTTGGTGTCTGATCAGTTTTTTAATTCCTAAAAATAGGCAAATTTTGTAAAATTCTAAATTTTTCTTTAAAAGGTAGACTTTGTAACTCCCTGGTGTCACTGATTGCTTCTGAGGACACCTGCCTTTACAACAATTCTCAAAAGGGAGGGGTCCTTATTCTCCTTCCCCGTGCGGCATAGGCGTAAGTGACGGGGGAATGAAACGGTGGGTTCAAGTGCGGTGAGCAATAGTTTGCCATTTATCATACAAGAGATGTAACGTGTAAAATCATCAACAGTCGGGAGTTCGAGCAGTCACAGACAGTTTCGTCAATTCAGCAGATCTTGAATTTAGCCAAGGGTAACAATGGAGAAGTATAAGCATATTTTCAATTCCGTTGTATAGTTTCCCCGAAAAGAATCAAGACCATTTATATAATAGTGGTAGAAAATTTTATGTGGTAATATTCTGATTACTTAGCATGTGGCTGATTTCTTTCTTTTTTTTTTTTTTTTGCTATTGCAAACAAAAGCTAAAAATACTTGTTTACATTCTCTTTCCAAGCACTGAAACACAATTTTCGCCATCTGAGGGGTCGCAATTTGTCAAAACTTTCTCTACGCTCTGCGCTAACTGATGCTGGCGCTCCGCTCAGATAGTCTTTCGGGCAAAATAACATTTTTGGGTTCAAAGTATTTTTAATAAGTTTCCGATCTCTTTCCAGTTGACGAATTTATTTTGAAGTGAGCATTTTATTGCAAACGATAAAAGATAGGGACTCGTTAGACTTCTTGCAACTCAAGCAATGTTCGGCTTAAAGGACTGAAAATGTTGCCAAAACTATTTCATTAAGGTTTGGAAAGCAAGTATATGACAAAGCCTGAATGGCTTGCTTATTTTAGAATACATACTGTAGTAATATGGAAACGAAAAATGAATGTCTTCATGCTTTTTGTCTTCCTTGCGGTAACTTAAGAGTCGGCATAGCTACAACTTACAAGAAATCAAAACCGAGATTCACATTTTAAAATTTTGTTTTGTGTAATTATGTTAGTTCTACCTTATCCTTTACGTACTACCGTACTTCCATTCTCGTTATTTTGCACTGTTCCACGAATGGAAGCAATGGTTCGTGTCTTGTTAACTCCAAAATGGTTTCTTGTCCTTGAAGGAATATCTAACACCATTTACACATTGGTTCTGAATTTTTGCTTGGCCATATTCTGACTTATTTCGGTTTTAACCATCAGGGAAGACAGAAAGAAAAGAATGGGTTTGGGAATGAGACTAACAACCTTATACTTACCACCTTCTTTTTTCTCATCTTTTCGCGAGAGGGATTTTTGATATTTGCTTTGCAGTGTGATCCATCTAAAAGAATGTAATTGTAGCGAATTACAATTTTCATGAATTAACCCATCGTGTCGTACTGCAAGGAGATCGGAGTTCGTGTCTACAATTTTATTTTATCTCTACATCTACTGGAGGTCTATTTTATTCAAACTTGTATAAAGATCATTTTGTGTTTTATTTGTCTGTTTGTTGTGTTTTTATTTTTCTGTACTTACTTCCAGACCGACCACGTATCGCTCCAGATAAATTGTTAGGCCTACGCCATAAATGGTTTTGTCCTTCAAATTCCATTGATTCCATTCAAGTGAGTAATATTAAACCATCGTTTTCACCTTTGAACATTAATCCTTCGAAGATGCCATTTTGTGTTACTATGTGTGGGTGTGGCCACTGCTATAATTTTTCTTTAGTGGTCGATTCCACGACTTGCCGCTTGATCACTAATGTCACCGAGGTTTCAGTCCGATCTTATTTAACGGAAAGGCCAGGTTCGAATGAAACGGCCTACTTTGATTTCCATTTGGAAGGATCGGATGGTCTTTTTGCAACAATCATTTCGGTTAATGATACAGAATTACTAAACACGCTGGGAGGAATTTATCTTAACTCTGGTGGAGATTACAAACTTTCCATTTCACTTCAATACTTAAACAAGACATCTGCCTTTGCTCTTGGTGATGTACAACCACGGCCAATGGAATGCATATTACAAGACAGAGAAGAAAACACCGTTGTTGTCTATTTAAACCAATGCAACAAACCGAGCATTATTCCCGAGCGCCGTCGATGGAAGTCGGCCTTCCCCAATGACGAAAGGAAAGTTGCTCAATATAATTTTCTTCAAGTTAAAAGAACCAAAAGATCTTATCAATTACTAAGTAAAAGAGATAAAAGTGTCTTTGTTTGTCCAATTTGCCCTCCGACGCCACTACTCCAACAATGCGTTCAAAGAAAAACAGTTCTCCTGTTGGGTGATTCCTTTATCAGATACATCTTTGAGTCTCTTCAACATCAAATTCACAACTTAACAAATTATGGCTGGGAGTTTCAAACAGATGGAAATGGCATCTACACAAATATCGCATACGGTGCTTCAGGTAGTCAAGTTCGTTGGGGTGTTCCTTTTCAGTTTAAGGAAGGACCCATGTTGAGAAACCTTCGCAATGGTGTTTATCACCAGCTTCAAGAGAAACACCATTTCGATGTGTGGGTCATCAGCTCAGGACAGTGGGATATGAGAGACGTCACTGTAGACGACTACGTAAAACACGTAGAAGAATTATTTCAAGAATGGACACGATTCCAACGATCAAATTATAGTTTCCGCGCTGTATGGAATGGAGTTCCGGCATTTTCCTACCGACACCGTAAGTACGGTACGCAAGATCACCGAACCAATGTCAAAATTGCAATAGCGGATGAACGTGTTAAGATACTAGCTTCAAAATATAATATCACTTATGTACCATATTTTGATATATCTTTTCCATTTTACTGGATGCCGGTTGACACTCACCACTACCTTATGGACAAAAGTGCATCGCCAATAGGTTCAGCACAGCTGAACATACTCTTAAATGTCATTTGCCAGTAAAGTTGAATAAATTGTCTTCTGTACTTATATCGAACCGGAAGGCATCCCTCAAGTTAAAGCAGAACTATATCACCTAAACCCGACTCTTCTGTGTTCTTTCCGCAATCAAATACATTGATTGTATTTGCATTGCACCGTTCACAGTGATATCGCTTTGAGAATAGTATGGGGCCAACGTAAAACACTACAACCATTTTGATCTTTTCAAGTATGGCGGCTTCACACTCGAACCAAGGAGTTACGGCTTTGTGTGGAACGCCCCGCCTAGCGTGCACTATTTTTTACAGGATATATACACATTGTGGCGAGTAAGTGTGTTGAGTGTGGTCTACTTTGTAGTTAAATGTACTCCACCATGGCCGCAGTGTAGTATTACAACGTCATATGAGAAGCCTCTACTATTGCATACGATTTTGATAGCCCTGCTAGGTAGACTGCGTGTTTGTACTAACGATAAGAGCATCTGCCTTTCACGTGGAAGGCCTGGTTCAATTCCCAGGTGGAGTCATACCAAAGACTCTAACAATGAAACCTACTGTCGTTGTGCGTTATGCGGATTGTGCGTTATGCTCAGCAGTATATAGGGTCCATTTTCATAGAAATCTAGATGTAATATGACTCCATGAAAAATATACTTGAAGAGAGTAAGACTTGTGTAACATTTTTGCCTTTAAAAACTCCATCTAGTTAGTTGGTTAGATAGAGTTTTGGGGCAGTACGGCCCTGTTTCCAACCTATTGGTTCAAGTCGAGCCTACCAGAGCCCTTTTTTCAGTTGTGGCTCCCTGGCCTCTTTTCCCTACTCGATTGCTTATGCGGACTCCGGAGCACCAAGCACAATGGCAGTAGGGTCCATTTTCTTAGAAATAGAAACCTAGATGCCGCATGACTCCATGAAAAATATACTTGAAGAGAGTGAGATTTTTGTAACTTTTTTGTCTTTATATGGATGGTGTGTTATATGGTGTTTATGTATCTTTCAGTTCTTTCAGCTGTGCAGAGGGTCAATCGTTTTGGCTATAAACGCACTAGGTAGTTTTTCAAACTACCCACGATTGTAAAGATATTCATAACACTGTAAAGAAGAAATTAAAGAAAATCCTTTATCATAAATGATATGCCACCCAACATTGCAAATCAGGTATTAGGTCGACTCGTTGAGTTTTTAATATTGCTGGAAAAGGCTCTGTTAATGCTTCATATGTTGATATAAAAATCATTTGCACATAACATATAGAAGTAATTAATTCATTTGTCCAACGGAGTCAAATTTCAATAAAATATGTAACATTAAATTTGACAAAAATGGCCTTATTTCATTTGTACATTGCCGAAATAATCCCCTATCTGCCGTTGTTAGTTAGTAAGTTAGTAAGTTTGCAAGTCAGCAAGTCAGCCAGTCAGCCAGTCAGCAAGTCAGCCAGTCAGCCAGTCAGCCAGTCAGCCAGTCAGTCAGCCAGTCAGTTAGACGGAGTTTTTGGACCCAGTTTCCAACCTATTGGTTCAGGTCGAGTCGGCCACGGCTTTTTTCCAGGTGTTTTTCCACTTGTTAGCTTATGCGGAGCCTCACGCAAAACTTCAATAGGTTCCATATGCATCACATATATGAACCATATGTTAGTTTCAAATCCTAAAACTCGGTTAGGCCTATGTTAAAAGCATATTCTGAAGACAAATTCAATGAATCCAAAAACTAGTTAAATGATCTTTTTCAGCATATTAAAATAATATTGCATTCAATTTGGTCATGATTTCGGCACTGCTACCAGGAATATGATGCAACATTCCCTTCTACACTTTACATACGGTGCAGAGTAATGCTAGGCCTACAGCCCGAAAATGCAAACAATACAACATGCATCAAATTTTATTGACAAACAGGACATTCAACTTTACAAAAAAACAAATGGTCTCTTGAGCAATGTGCCAACCTTGCATGTAGTTCTGTAACCTTTTTGGTTGGTGAGTTCACTTTTTAACAAAAATTTAAACCAATCCTTAAAATGAAATATGTTGAGTTAGAAAATTGTTTTTGCAACAGGCTTTGAACACCATGGTCTGATATATTTTCCGTTCATATGAGATCTTAGTGAAAGGCCACCAGAATATGTCTTCAAGATTCATGGATTCGTATCGTTAGCCGATGTTTTGTTGTTATGCAATATTACCTTGGAATATTGATTCCATAGCTGGATCATGAGCAATGGAATTTTAAAAACTCCATTTGCCTTAGGGGCAAAATAGCATCTCTAATCAACTCAAGGACAAACCAAAGGGATGAAACAAGAACAAACGAAAAAAAAAAAAAAACCGACGTGAATTTATAACATTTATGTTTGCCTCAAGTTCACTTTTTTATAGAAAATGGTTAACTTTAACTCCTAATATATTCATTTCATTGTGTATTAGTTGCACATCGTAATAAGTCAGTACTGGATGGATTGTATATATTAATCTAAATGTCTCCCTGACTGAAAAAAGGGAGTAAATTGTGTACAAGTTCAAGTTAAGATTAACGTAGAGAGCTCACTCAAGTACATTTCATTGTTGTACATTATCACGTAAGAAAGTTTCAATTTTTCCTTTAATACTAATATGGTCTTAAAAGACCAATTTTCTCACCCATACAGTGCCAAGTCTCCTAACCTTCTTACTTGAGCCCCACCCACGATTGTCTGAAATTAATCCACCGCATCCAGACACAGTCTCAGTTTATGTTGCATGAGGGTGTGTATAGAAAAGCTCAATGGTATACTAATCAAAGCTCACAATAGTTCATGCTGTGTAATATAAGCTTTGGTACTCTTCATTGTTTGAATTAGCAGTCAATCTAAAAGCTGAGCCAATTAAGAGTTTCTGTTACCCCCTACAAGAAGTGTAGTTTGGGGTGAGAGGATTGGCCTTTTAACTTTAAGATTTCTAAGTATATAAGCTTGTTTGAAATATATATTTAATATTTACGAAACCCATACGTGTTCTTGAAGAGAAGCACTAAAATTGTTCCAATTAGGGGATAAATGCGAGAGTGCCCGGTCTTAAATGTGATTTAAGACCGACGATGACGTCATCATAGAGGCTGAGCGGACCTAGGCGATAGCCGAGGTCCGCTGCCTCTGTGATGACGGCATCGGAGGTCTTAAATCACATTTAAGACCGGGGCACCCTGCTTTTATCCCCTTCATTGATACTGTGAGAAAAATGGGTAAAAAACATGAAAAATTTTTGAAAAATGGTCAAATTTTAGAGATCAAGTTTTAATTCTCCTCAGTTTTTTAGCCCCCATTGTGACGTATCAATATCTTGAACTAGAATTGATGCTAGCAAGACGAACATTCTGTACTGCATGTCGCGACAGATACGCTCAGAATCATCTTTAATTTGCTTCACTTTCGAGAATTATATCGGCTATTTTACAGGCAAATGTTTTTAACAGAAAAACACTGATCACAGTATCGCATCGTTTTGGAGATGAGGTTGAGCGAAAAGTCAAGGAAAGTTACTAACTTCTCGTTACTGTGTTTGCAGTTGTGCGAAGAGCTAACGTTAGGTACTCTATCTGCAGTAAGGGTGAGTGACTGTGCTGCGTGTGGTTAGCAGATCATACTTGGGGAAGGTCATGCAGATGTAGCCTAGTTGATGTTATGGGCCAGACACGGTTATATAAATTCTTTGCAAGAGATGGAAGCAATTTTAAAATGCGCTTTAGCCTTTTAGGCCTGATGTTACAGGTAAACTATACCAGGCTTCTTTAGAGAATTGCCACTCAGGCTACTGAACTCGACGATTACTTTGCTAGCCTGTGGGCCTAACGAATAACGTTACTGTTGTTTCGCGGTTTATAGTGTCTTAGCGGAATGAGTAACCCCAGCACTGTCAATGTGCCAAAGCCTGTGCATATTTTCGCTAACGTTAGACACTTAAGTAGGCGTAACAATAGTTATAGAATTAGTGCTGCTTTAAGTCACGTTTTATCTGACCCTTCCAAATTTAGGAGTGGATTAACATGTTAACGACAGTGCCAGTCATCGCAGCTCAGTGCAGTCCTGGCCTAGGGCCTAGACGTACAGTATAAAACAGAATGTGGGTGTGATCAAAATATCAATTTGTGGGGATCAATGATTCCTAAGCCTAGGCTAACCTATGTCTATGTCACCGCCAGTTATTATTCTTTGGAATGGTAACTCTGAAGACTAGGGTATCAAGTTGACACAGTGGACAGTGTCTCGGTGTTACTGTTTATCTTGCTAACATGTACTTGGCTACCTGTATGACATTACATTAGGCCTACGTACATGTGCTGTGCAAAACTATGGGATGAATATAGCATGTTGCTATGGCAACCTAGCATGGGCTTAAAATATTGTACACAGTAAGTTTAGTGATCACATTCAATTCAGTTCTCCTTACTTCTTGCAAACCATTCGAGACCTGTTTCGAATGGTTTTCAGCCAATAAAAATGCAGGAAATCAATAAAAGTATTTATGAATTAGGTAATAAAGCAACGCTTGTTTTTGTATGTAGTTCCCAGGGTTAAATTCCATTTGAAACCATTCGCGAATGGTCTGAATGGTTCCGAATGGTATTTTTCACACTGTATTTTTGGACAGTTCTGAATGGTCCTGAATGGTCCCGAATGGTTCCATTTGCAAATGGTCTGCGAATGGTCTGGTGTGCAAATGGTTTTTAACTGGTCCCAAATGGTGTTGAATGGTACCATTTGCGAATGGTCTTCAAATGGTCTGGTATGCAAATGGTCTTTAAATGGAACAACTGGTCCCAAATGGTGTTGAATGGTACCATTTGCAAATGGTCTTCAAATGGTCTGGCATGCAAATGGTTTTTGAATGTAATGCCTAGAACCATTCACAAATGGTTTGTGAATGGTTCATCATGATATGCATCTCAACAGTTTCAAATAATTTAAACAGGAAACCACCCACAAATGGTCTGAAATGGTTTCTATGTGCAAGTTTGAGATGGAAAATACTGTACAGTTGCTGTAAAACCAAAATTAATTAAAACAATATAAGAATTTAACTATAGTAGCAACAGAGTGTACATTTATTATCCCCTGATGGCATTCTGTTAAGCTTACAGAATAGTAATAATGGATTGCACATCATGCGGAGCTGGCAACCCAGTTGAAGGATATTACATGTAATGGGTGAGATCTGATACTTACAAGGTAAATGAAGAACAACATAAATAGTCCATATGGGTACAACTTCACTCAAATTCAAAAGTCAATTGATACTTGGCAAGTTTGTTACAAACTTAAACGCATGTAAAAACAGTTCATGGTGTCCAAAATCATGTAATACGCACTCATATGCAAACACAATATAGACAAAAAATATAGCTTGTTGTAATTCAACTGTAGGGTACACCTTTCAGTAAACCGAAGTAATGAAAAAAATCACACTGTAGGTTTTCTTTCCAAGGAAGAAAAAGTAGAAAAATTATCGACGAGAATGTTTTGTCCATAGTAAAAAAAAAAACTTCTGACTTTCAAATTAAAAGTTCGGTCAAAATATTAAAATGGTCCACCAAGTAATTTATACTGTAACTTTAAGCACCAGTTATTTCACATCTGCAGTTAAAATAATAGAGATTTCTATGGTAAAATGCATTTCATGAAAAATTATAGAGTAGGCTTCAGTCTTCTCACATTTCCCAAATAAAACAAACTTTGGTAACTGTTTGGTCCATGAAAAATTATTCTCATGGTTATCCAAGTTGAAAAAGTAAGATGTTTTAACACAATTAAATGCCTTTAGAGGTTGCACACAGGGCACATGAAAGGTCCACGAAGGGGGAAATTTATTTTGTTTCCAAATCCAATGGCTGTATTCTTCGTCCGATCCTCCCATTTACTCCTGAGTAAAGGAAATATTCCACACCTAGGCAAGGATTCAACACTTCTTAATTACATCATCCTGACAGTTTAAACAAGACTGTTCAATTTATGACATTACAATAAATGAGGCACAAAAACTAGGACACCAGCATTTCCTTTGTAACTTGGTACTGGTCCGTAGCCATCTGTAGCAAATATCTTTTTGAGGGTTGTTGTGGTCAATTCAAAGATGCCTCTCATTAGTTGTCCTGTAACTGCTTTACAGTATCTACTTCAACACTTTTCTGTAGTTCTCCAACCTCAGGACTCATTCTCACTCCACAGCAAGAACATCAAAAGGTACAGTAGCCTGCAAGTCATGGATATGTTATAATTCAACAATCAGGACTGCTCATATTATGTGATAACGAAAACAGGCTTTGTAGTTTCAAACAAGAAAATCGCTATTCAAAAGGAAGCAGGCCATAAAAGGTTACCAGTACATTGGTGTCACAGTTCAATAGCAGGATAACTTGTTAAGTCCATGGCTCCATGTATGCAGTACAATTTCCTCACTCACTAAAATGATTATGCTTGACTCTGCTACATGGTACACAGCAGTCCAGACATCAATGAAAAGGATTTAAGACACTGAAAAATAACTCCATCAGCTGTGCAGGACAAGCAGGAGACAGTTTCACTATGATGTCATCCTGTTTGGGAAATGAAAAATAAAATTTTAAAAGTATATAAAAAGTTGTACAACAAAATTGGTTTTAAAGGGTAAAATCTTCTTGATAAAAGAATACTTAAGCTTTTAAGGTCAAGAACAGCCCCCCCCCCCCCAAATTTATTTAAAAGCAACAAGCAACAGCTAAGCATCACAATTTTGTTCTCATCTTCAAAGTATCTTTCATCATATTTTTAGACTTCAATATTGCATATTCGGGGTAAACCAAGCAGTAAATTTCATATTTGAAGAGAAACAATGTTGTCACATAACTCTAAACAGGCAATCATGGAACAAGACAGTCTACTACACTACTTCAAGTTGGGGGGGGGGGGACTGCTTTTGTTTTTTAAAGATGGTGTCTCTGTTTGTTTGGGACTGTGGTATAGGCCTAGGCCTGCAGTGAGATTTTGCTAGAGGCCATACTGTATATGGAGAAAAACTAATTATTTATCATACGCACACAAATAAATAAAGACCTAGGCCTGCAACAAATTGTGTACCTGTTTATTATTTAGGCCCGATGCTACAGGACTTTACTTACAAATAAAGATGGAAACATGCAAAAAGCAATTCCTTTTCCATCCTGTTATTTTTGAGTCAGCACCCAAAAAGTAAGAGACAGTCTCCATTCCCAACCCCCCTCCAAAAGAAAAGAAAAAACATTTTACTCCAACTTCAAATTTTACCATGATCTGGGGTCAACTATTTTGAGTATGACTCAGGCTGAGGCCAGTAATAGGCCTATGACTTTTCAAAACCCTAAATTTGGTTAATGAACTTGGATCCAATAAAATTAAGCTTGGTTGTCTTTGTAGAGGGTTTTGCGTGTATATGTCCATCCCTCTTCTCCTTGTAGGCTATAAAATGTCCACCACCCCCCCAGTAAAACGGTCTGCTTCATAAAGTAACGTTAGTCTCTGTATACTACTACAGTACTAAGTTAGTGCTACGAATTGTCTTGTGGAACCGCTACTAGTACTAGGGCCAATTAATATTAGGCCTGACTGTTAACACAGCAGCACCCATTAATTGATGCAGTCTTTGGCTCTTAATTTTCACTAACATTTGTACATTGCTTATTGGTCTCTCTGGTGCAATAGTTTAAAAACATATTCCTTTACTTACTGTGCTTCAGCATATCATGAAAGTCCTCTAAGGAAAGCAGTCTTGCCCTTTCACTTCACGTTTCTTGAATTCATGACACCTGCACACCACTGCATAGCACTCTCTGTAGTGTAAGTACAATAGCTTTTGTATACGTACTAGCTGAGCCCGCGCCTATTTTGTACATTGTACTGTACATGTGATGTACACATGGGTGCACAGCATCTGTGAGCTTTGTATGGTACAGTGCTGTATCATGCATTGTGTGCATGCCAAGCTATTACGTAATTGCTCCATTCAAACAAGCATTGTATTGTGCTTTGATCCTGTTTAGTGTCACGGTTATCATAAGGATGAGCAACTTCAAAGGCAACAAAGATTTGCATCAGCATGATGGGGTGGGGAGGGGGATTGGAATTGTGTATGGAGAAAATGGAGAGAAGAAATGAGTACAATAATTGAGGAGGTTGTGCCCCTGGACTGTAGATGATACCAGGCTGCAAAGCTACAACTACAAAATTTCAAAGTGTTGTTGGGGTATACGAGGATATCAAGTACGGGCTAAGGGCCAGAAAGTGGAGTGGGGAAGGGAGTCAAGAGGTCTCGGGCGTGGGTCGGGTATTGGAATGGCTAGAAGAATTTCCTATTCCAGCTGATATCCGTGCTGTGCATTGCAGTATCTCTGTGTATCCTTTCCAAGGTAGGGGAGGGGGTTATACTGTTAGGGAAAACTGAAGCTAAAATTTTCAGGGAAATCCAGGGGTGCGGTTGTTGCCTACTCGAGTTGCTATGGACGGCTTTACTGTAACCCCCAATTCATTTGAGCCCCACAAAATTTGATAAATGTGCCCCGCCCCCTCCAAAATTCCTATAAATAAAATGTGCCTGGGAAAATGATCAGGGAAATATTCAGGCTGAGAAGAATCTAAACTGGTTTCGGTTAATACAAAGTTTCTTACTTTCCTGTCTACACCTTCAATTGTACCTGTGTACAAATTGTGAGAGATGTATCAAATCCAGTTGGTTAT
The DNA here is from genome assembly GCA_037179385.1 of Holothuria scabra. Classification (NCBI taxonomy): domain Eukaryota; kingdom Metazoa; phylum Echinodermata; class Holothuroidea; order Aspidochirotida; family Holothuriidae; genus Holothuria; species Holothuria scabra. Next base: position 54,482,420 of record CM074184.1, read on the forward strand.
AACTTATTTGTTTCATTGAGCTTTACATATCCTTTCAAATGAATTTGCAACAGGTTGGCTTACACCAACAGACAACTTGACCATTTGCATCATGTACATGCATGTTGAACTGGACATGTTCCATTGATGTACATAATATATACCATTCACTGAATGGTTTCCAGTTTGAACCATTTGGAACCATTTGCGAACACCAAAACCATTCGCGAACCATTTGCATTCCATTCAGGTATGCGATCAGAAAACCATGCAGATGTACATTTCCATTCATATACCATTTGAAATCCATTTGAGACCATTCAGGTCCATTCGGGTCCATTCAGAACCATTCGGAACCATTCAACTTTTCCAAATGGTTTCGACTGGAATTTAACCCTGGGTTATAATACAGACGTACAGGCAGACAGGCAGACAGAGCCCAGGCAGATCCTGGCATAAGTAGTAAAATGATGATCTCAATCAGCAAGCTACGTCTCCTTGTGTTATTGTGTCTGCATCCATGTGAGTTGTCCTTAAATTCTTCGGAACTGTGGTCAGGTACAGCTACTTATAGAGAGCCCGCATGGTAATGATACCGGGACTTGGGTGGTGAATGATTCAAATTTGGCCTGATTTTCTCTTCATTGAGTAAAACTTTTACGTGGTGGGACAATCTTTTGCAATTTACAAATAAAAGTTCAGTATGATGTTAGGCTGAGGCAGAAATTGCAATTTAAACTGTGAGTAAATATCATTAAAAAAGGTTCTCTATTAAATTTTTACTTCATCTAAAGACAAAATGAAAATGCCAGGTAATAGCCTATTCGACCGCTCGAATCAGGTAGTTGTCCCTGACAACTCCCTGCATTGAGCGTGATGCTCCAAATACGCAATGGAGTATAACCAAAGAGTTCAACTCACTGGTGTAACTAGCCAGTACTACACAACTGGAGAAAAACCTATGGACGGCTAGATTCGAGCGGTGTGTTATTGTTTGAAATGCAGAACGTGCGTTAATATTTACTTCGTTACAAGTCCTAAGCTAGGTTTTTCATAAGTGATAACGTTGAAATACAAAGAGGGAAGGAGATGTTTTTGCCCTTTTTGTGCAACCAAGTTTTTTCATGCAAACACGTACCTGTTTGTCGTTACAATTTCTTTTCATTCAATTAACATGTCGATTAAACCACTGTTGGCAGTGCTTTACCGTAGGATAATGCACGAGCAGAGGTTAACTACGAGCTGTGCACTAGGTGAGCATCCTGAGTGCATACAGCGGTACTGGTGTTGTAGGATGAGTAGTATTAGCCACCGACAATATATTATCATGCTCTACTGCACAGGTCCAATGTTCACTGCTACACAACATGATTTTGATTAAAAAGACACGAATGAAGGAAAATTCATTCCGCGTGTTGATAAACACATTAAAAGCAGCCCAAGGAAAATAGAGTCTAATATTAGAGCGTTTGTCTATTACTGTCAATTTATCTCGGGATAAAGCACGGTCACCTGACAGCTATGGACTAATAGAAGTTGACAATTATCACAAGGTTTGCACGAGTCTCATTCAATTACCACGATGTGACAATTTTTAAAGACACAGTATCGTGGCGCGAATCGGGGGCGACATTTGTACAGCCTTCAAAAAAATTGTTATCCCACCCAAAAACCCGGATGTAGCCCATAGACACCGTATGATAACAGTACATACGATTGCGTGGGATACTGTACTGCTACATATGCTTGTTTGTGTGAGCGTTAACATGCGTAGTATCTGTGTTAATTTGTATGTAGCAGGGAGTTGTTTTCCTGATACAAGTGAGTACCTTGCTCAGTGACAGCAGAGAGACCCTTGGGAATTATCCCAATATCTTGGGAATTTCGAAACGGCTTAGTCATTCTTTTCCTTCCCACTTTGAAAAAAGAAATATTGTGTGATTGTTTCTATTTTTGACTTTCTAAGTGACTTATCAATTAGTTATGAAATATGTGAATAATTCCTAATAAGAATGCCAAGGTGGCTTGTATTAAATTTCCGGCTTAATTGTTTTTGTGTTGTAATGAATTAATCATCAGTTTGACTTCGATGCTCTTATAGGCTATTATTACTGTAGTTCAACGTTGAGGGGCTGTACGTTGTTATTCGGGACATGATCTTGGGAATTTCTAAAAAGACGAACTGGCCTAGGAAACCTGCATTGAACTTGCGATATTGGTCGAAGCGAAGGGGCTAGTCTTAGTCTTACGACAGCAAAATGTCTTCCTGTTCAGAAAAAAAAAAGAAATTCGAAGGACAACGTTTGCACCAGGCTATAGCAATGGCGCGAGAGGACCATTAAGTGTTGTCACGAGAAGGAGAAATCAAACGAGAAAAGTACAGTAGCAAACCGAAGTCGGAGTTCCCTTTCCCATTCTCACGCGGAATAGGCCCTACACCTAAATCGCCGCAGAAAAGCAGGTTCATTGATTGGGAATGGCAAGTCTCCTGTTTGTAACGGCGATTTCGCTAAACATCTGCTCACAGATCATGCCCAAAGGTAAGTGAAATGTGTTTGTTCAGTTACTGATGGTAAAAAGTAGACAGGATTGCGGTCTCGTTAGTGATCCACATACCCCACATGCGTGTTTAGCATATGTACATGCATAGGCCTAACGTTTGGACTCAATTGTATTAGTAGCTCTATGCCTAGTAAAACTTATGACGAGCAGCACAGGTTTCAGCAGAAGTGATCAGCAGTACATTTACCAATTCATCAAAATCGTAACCTCAGAATAAGCCGCACTACTCTTGAAAAATCTGACTATGCCCCTGGTTTGCTCATATACATGCCCCATCTTAGTTTACACTTATGATCTCTCAGAAGGCCTGGCACGGAGTTTGCACTTTCCCCAATATTGTCATCACAAAACTATATCAAGCATAGGCCTACAATATGCTATCATTTAGATGATCCTAGCTGTTTCATTAGCCTACAGTCCACTTGACAATGAGTAAGTGCTCAGCTTTGCTGGATCAGTTATTTGCCAAAGAGACTTGATGAGAACAACAGTCTGTAAGCCTGAGCATGTCGAATTTGTAGTATAAATGAAGATTACCTGGTGCAACCATGTGGGCAGGATCAAGGTGCCATTATCTAGTAATTGATTTCTGTAACTTTGCTTATGCTTGAGTGATCTCCAGCTGCATTTATAGTAATTGATACTAGTTATATGCTTTGCAAAAAAGGAAATGAAGGCTTTGATAAGCGTTCATATATCTGAAGACTTAACTAAGCATTCACATTCATGTGTGAATGCATTCCAAAACATTAAAAAACTAATGAATGCATTCAAACAGTAACTGAAGGCTTGGTAGGCTTCAAAGGAAATTATGAAGGCTTATTCATAATGCCAGGAAGACTTCATTTGAGGAAGAAAATAAGCATTCAACTCACTGACTGCTTAATTTAGGCCCTTCGAATGCTAAAAGATGCATTTAGAAGGCAAAATGAATGCTTATTGAATGCTATATAAGCATTCATTCATGGTAAGGGTAAGGATCCCCATGCATCCAAGTGCCAGTGGTTTGCCAGGTATGTGGTTAAAAGAGTTGTAAGGCAACTGCCTTCCTATTGTAAGGTAAGGCCCCATATATAGGCCTAGGTTTTCAAGTACGTACATCGCCCATATATGGAAAATCACATACACGTTCAACGTGCACTGCAGCAGATAATTTTATAAAGAGACTAGTTGTAGGAATTTTGAACTGTCTTCACAAAGAGTGTTTACAAGGGGGTATTTAGCAAAATGGGCGCACCAGGCAGCCCCACCCCCATCCGACCGGTAAAACGCCCCATCCTTTCAGATTTTTGATTGGAAACTGCATTGAAAGTAATAATTTGATATCAAAATCCCATTTTCACATATATTGGAAGGGAAAAATAAAATAATAATAATAATAATAAATTTCCACGTTTTCCACGTTTTCGAATTAGCTATAGGTCCAGTTCGAAAACGCAAACTATAGCAAAGTGGGTGCCCCCTGTTCGCTCCCTCCCCCATCCGATCGGTTAAACCCCCCTTCCATTTGGATTTTTATTTTGCAATTGCAGTGAAAGTATAATGATTTGTTACAAAACCCCACTTTTTCACACATTGGAAGGGAAACCGCGGAACTTCTTTTTGACGGTAATTGGTATTTGAACATTTCCGCGGTTTCCACGTTTTTGACCTGGCCATTTATTTCCCCCCATGTGTGGAACAATGCTATAGTATAGAGGCTTTTCACATGACGTCATAATACTCTCCGGAGGCCATGTTGGAGTACATGTAGCTACGTAGTAAACCATACGGGACGCGCTTGCTCGTTGAATTTGTACACACCGTGCATATCACAGTGCACACTGTGCAGTGCGTTCCGCACAAAGCCACGTGTATTTGGCATGAATGTCCTCCAGAATGGCAGGTCCGTGACGCAATTGCAAAGCCTCTATAGAAAGTTAGCTAGGCCTACATCAGTCACCTAAGAAGACCAGCTGGATCTGCAGACTTTGGGCTCAGTAGCAGATCCAGGATTTTGAGAAAGAGGGGATTAATGTCAATTAACAAACCAAGCATACACCAGGGCATTGGGGGTCACTGGCCGCCAATAAAATCTGAATTCTGCTTATATGCTCATATACAATTTGCCACCAACTAAGAGGCATATTTTCTGCATATTTTCCTTGGTAAAAAGAACAGTTTGTCATTGAAAAACTTAGGGGAACCCTGAGCACCGCCAGTGCCCCCTCCTGAGTCAGGGCAATTATTGTCAAGATATTCAAGTCTAAGCTTGCTCATGCATGTGCACACTGTTTAATCCTGCACAGTACAGACTATATACCCTTCAAGCCAAATTAGTTTTAAAATACTCAGTTAATGACCTTTGAAATGTTACATCCAATTCACCCTCATACTTTGTAAAAATTATTTAGGGATAATTACCAACATATTTAACAATTGGTTGTACCTGTATGCAATGAAAACTGATGCTGATCTCCTTCCCCTCAATCACCACCACCACCCCACAACCCCCTCCTTACAATTAAGGTAAATAAGAATTCTGCATTCTAAATTCAGTTCATGCCAAAGAACTGTTGGCCTACTACCAGTAACCAGTTGGGCTACAGGAATCAATTTTCATGGTTGTCGGAATCTGGGACAACAAAAAAGTTCCATACAGACTACCAATAAATTAAAGGTTGGTTGTCCCACGGACAACCATTTTCCTCTCCGATTGAAAAAGTATACTGCTGATTGATAAACTTTTTCCATAATAGTTTCATAACCACTGATATTTCAGACTGGAGTGTTGACTTTCTGTCTCTCAAACATCACATCTTTTTATTCTTCAAGACCAATAATACATGAACATAATTAGCCTTCTGTTTTAAAATTGTGTGAAAAATATTTTGGGCAACCAAATTTCCTTCTGGAGTGGGGACAACTAAAATGAATGAAATGGTTGCTCCAAGACAACACTAAATTTTTTAAAAATCGAGGCCTGGGCTATGAAGGGTACTGTTAGGTACAGTACACTAAGCATAGTATAGCATGTACCCCATGTATACGTGTAAAACGTTGTTTACCCCAAGATCTATAGATATGCAGGAATGACATATAAATGCTTTTACTGGGTTAGGTTTTCCTATGTTAGATGTGCTGTAGTTTTACGGCCCAGTTTCCAAGCAAGTAGTTCAAGTCAGACTAGCCTTAACCTTTTTTCCTGTTTTGGCTCACAGGCTTGTTTTCCTTACTCCATTGCTTTTGCTGAGCATCAAGCACAATGGCAGTAGGTTCCATTTTTAAAGTCTTCAGTGAGATGACTGGGAATGTGTATGTTAAGTGTACATGAAATGCTGAATGCAATAAAAATTAGTGCCTAAGCAAAATGTATGTCCTCAGTTATTGACAATGGCATTACCAGACTTTTTCATTGGGAGAGGGAAAGTTCTGAAGTGGTCAGTGGGCAAACGAAAATGCTCCTACTGTATATTGAGTGCCACTATAGACCATCACATTGCGTACGTACAGAGAACACTTTGCCTGAAATGTGTTTGAGATTTCATGGATAAAATGGTACTTCCCAGCTGGTGTTTTTACTACTAAAAAGTGTTGCTTTCAAGAGGTGTTTGTGAAGTTAACTTCTTACACATTTTGCTCAATATACTTTTTACATGGGGGGGGGGGGGGTATACAAGGGCCACTGCTGATGCCACTGGTAATTGGCAGATGGATTTAAAATTCCCTCTAGACAGAATAGATTGCAATCCCCCCCCCCCTCCCTTGTCCCTTTCTGTTTTAATGGGGCCTATGTTTTCACATCATCATCAATCATCATGATTATGACTCTTATAACAACCAACTTTGACACCACCCCTTAATTATTGAGGGGCACGTGATTTGAAATCATGGAAGTCTGATATACTTGCACACTCTTCCCTAAAATTAAATACTGTTTCATTGCAGATAGTCCTGGTTTACTTTTCAGGTGTTCTTCAAAGTACTGTACTGTACATGCAGTGGGCCACACAGACAGAGCCAGTTAGTGAATGACCAACCTCACGTACAGTTGCTAGCTGTTACACCCATAGGTGAGTGAAAATAACTGCAGGATGTATCAAAACAAGTCTTTCAATCTCCAAAAGCATGTTTTCCCAGCTAACTTCCAGGTAGTACTTCCATGGTTTCACAACACTATAGCACAGAACAGATCTACCTCGTGCTGTTCAGAATTGCATATGTTTTAACGGCTTTAATAAGTACCATGCCGTGAGTGGTGGCTCTATGTTGGGGCAAGAGGGGGCATTTGCCCTCCCTAGATTTTGTCCTTGGCCCCCCTCACTCCCCCCCCCTGCCCAAATGTTAGCTGGTCAGAAAGGAGTTGGGTTTGGGTTGACTGAAAAGAATTTAAATAACATATCCCTCCAGAGACTACATTTTTCATTCAGAGATACAGTACGCTAAAACCTCAGAGCTTCCAGGGGCAAAGCTTGTTTCCTGCCTACTGTAAGAGGTGACTAAAGGGAAAACTAACTTGCACTTGAACAGTACTTGAAAGTAAATTTTAACTTTGAACTTCTTATTGAGTTGACTGACACAATGTTCCTGTTGGGTATACTTAAATCTCATCTTTACTAAAATATATTGCACAGTTTACGATCATTGCTAGACCTTTACCCAATATCTTGTTTGATAATGATGTAGAGTTGCAGTATCAATTAGTTGTCCACAAAGCCTGAGTGAGTATTATTTTCTCCCAATTGCACAATGTTAGATGGTATACCCACTGTGGTAATATTTTGACATTGCCAACATTTTCAGAATTATAAGGTTGAATGTCATGTGCTCGAATAGTTCACATTTGCAAATTGGGCTAGTTGCTATGTTGATATGATGTGCTCCCTTTATTGAAGACAAGAGCAGTCACCCCCAGTAGTGTACAGTAGTTATACTGCCCCGTTTCATGATTGGCTATAGAGTCAGGTGACAATATATTCTTTCCTTAAATGTGAAATTTACTTAATTGCTTGGTTTGCCTGAATATCCAATATTATGGAATGAGAAGAAAATTGTGAGATACCTCCTTAAAAACAAACCTTGCCCTATTTTTAAGCTTACAGTAATTAGCTAGAGTGTGGTTATAATAATTGAACATCATCCACACAGTTCATCCTGTGCTGCAAACTTGCATCACCAGCTGTAAATATGATATTCCATTGAATTGCAGCATTGAAATCTACTCCTGTCAAGGGCCACTATGACAGTATTTTAGAGCCAGTTTGTCCCTCAACAGCAACTACAGTTAATTATGGAAGCCAAACACAGGGAGGATTGCAAATGACTGTTCAACCAATTCAAACCAATAGTTATTGCCCAAGACTAGCTGCACTTTCATTGAGTTCAGACAAACATCATGCACGATTCCCTTATACACCATGTATTACACAGACAGTGTGTTTGGATGTTTAGAGCATCCACCTCTTACGCGGAAGGCCCGGGTTCACTTCTCAGGTCGAGTCATACCAAAGACTCTTAAAAAGGAACCTACTGCCATTTTGCGTGATCAATGCTCTGTGTAAGCAGTGGGGTAGGGAAAACACTACACGCCAGTGAGCCACAACTGGAAAAAAGGCCGTGGCTGGTTCGACTTGAACCAATAGGTTGGAAACTGGGCCGTAAAACTCCATCTAACTAACTACAACATGTATTACAGCCAGGGCTGGAAAAAAGGTTTATTTCCCAAGAAGGGAGTTGCATTATTTCCCAGGAAGAGAGTAAAATTTCCCACAATTCTCCCTGTATTTTCATGAACAGAACAGGGAAATTTCCTTCCAGATGTCCAAATTTCCTGGGAAGGAGCTTCTCAGCTTCACAACTCTTTTCACCCATGATTATAGCATTGTAGTACGTGCTGTATATAAGAAGTCACAACATCTGGCTGGCATGGTGCCATGCAGTCTCTTTCCAAGGGAATGATGAAATCCTTCATAAGACGCACAAGCAGCCCAAATCTATGGCCAAACCCAGAGATTTGTCTGGGAATTATTTTGAATAAAATGTTATGAAAGAAAAATTGAATATTTGGAATTTAAATTCAATGTTGATTTGGATTTCAAAATTAAATTTCAAGTTTTTTGGTTTTTATTAAAGGACAATTGCATTTCCTTCAAGAATTAGAAGGAAATACACCACTGGAATTTCTGGACAATAAATAACATACCCATCTATGCTCCCTTGAAAAGAATGGAAAATGTTTCCTTTATACAGTGGGGACCATCCATCATGACCTTCAGATGCATCCCCTGTCCCACCTCGCTCCCCTTAGCACCTCTCTGGCACTCCTGGTTTTACTGAACACTTATGGCAAAATAAATTGCCAAAACACAAAGGGTCATTCAAGATTTTAGCTGAATTGTTTTGCCCTCTACCTAAACAAAAAGGGATGGGGGTATTGGATACCATTTAGTCTTTCCTTGTCTTTCTGCAGTGGAAGTGTGATGTCTTTGTCACAGTGTGAGAAGAGGGTGCTATACTTACTGTAGTTGTTCATAAAATTGGAAAGCTTTGACTTTTTCATGACAGTAAGCATTTCTTCTGAAGTACAGTACCATACTGTAGCTTGACTGTCAGATACATGCATCTCTCTTCTACTCACAGTAGTTATATTTCCTTTTATTGTAACCTAGTTAGGCTACTGTAATCATTTCAAAATGGATTTATTAGGTCCTATGTTTTTGTAGTATTACTTATTTTATCTATTATTCCAACGAGATACTACCCAATCTGTTTCTTTGGGTGTTAACTCTGAAAATTCAAGTTTTTTTTTCTAGTGATAACTGATTGACCATTTACAAATGCAGTCACATGCTTGCAAAACATATACATGTTTTCCAACATGCTTTCGAAATGTCGGATATTAACATCAAAAAGCTGACCAGGAAAGAAAAAAATCCTTTGTTAAACAGAATTTGTTTTGTAATTTTTTAATGTGGTGTATAGGCTCAGTCCTGGCAGATGCAATCACTGGGTCTTCCCATTTTAACCATACTACTCCAATGTACATGACTGCTGTTGTCAGTTTTCCACATTGAAAGGCAAGAACAGTCATCCCAAACTTACTGTATTTTGAAGCAAAGGCTAAAGCTCACAATTTTCTTTTCACTTCTCTCAATTTCTTAAAAGTATTTTTAATAATTTTTTAGGACTTCAATATTACATATTATAGGAAAACCAAGCAGTGACTCCCCAAAAAATGGCACATGACTGTGAAGAGCCAATCATGAAACAGCCTGAGGGATGGTGTACTACACTACTTCAAGTTGGGGAGACTGCACTTGCCCTTTAAGTTTTTCATTGATCATGCTTTGATATCAAAGGGCAGAAAAGAGGATCTGAGATTTCTCTAGATTGAAACAGTATCATGAAACTGCATGGTAGGAACATGCCATTTGCATTTGGCATAAACACATCCATGGATAAAAAATACCTTCACACAAGTTGCAAATTTTTTTGCCATTTGTCAGTTTGTTTCTTCATTCGATCATCTTCAAAATATGATATAAAGGATAAAATGTAGTTTCCGAACTTTGCATTATTGTTGCCTGCTTGGACAAGAGGTGACATGAAGTACAGGTCTAAGTGCATTACAATCTATTTTGTCAACAGTTCAGTTGAAGATTTCCTGGATTGCCAAAATGAAAATGAAACTGATGAGGCAGAGGCAGACAATATCATGTGGGAGGAAGCAGTCAAGTCTAAACATGAAAGTTGACTATCTAGGTAAATTCACTATGCATTGAATTCAGTTTCTTTGAAAAGAGAAACCTTGTACCTGATGGAAAAATATCAAGTTTTTGTTACATCTTTTGAATTTCCATTTTGATCTGGATTCTGCTTAAAATATTTCCAGAATGGTAGTATGCCTATCCCCAGTTCCAAGACCTACTGACAGTAATACCAACCTCACCTCTGAAGCTCTGGCCTTGTCCAGTTAAGCAAGTTTTGGCACCACAAGTTTGAAAGAAATCTTTTATGAGTAGCTCTCTCTTCAAGAAAGTGAGAAATATGAGAACAATTTCATCTTTTTGGAATTTGTGACAAGGAGAATAAAGAAAAAAATTATGAGTGTTTTTCATACATTTCCAGTTCCAGCTGAGCGTGCTTATTACATTTAATTTGGAGAAGTACCAATGCAGATTATTAAGCAATCCAGAAAAATTTCAAGTAAGCAAGGGAACAAAACAAAACAGAGCAAAAATATTTCTGTGGGCATTTCATAAATTGTTCTGTTTTTTTTTTAGCACAGGAGGACCAGCCCAAGGATCCACCCAAATTTGTCAAGTTCACCTTTGCATATGCTAGTCATTTACAGTGTCACGGTCAACTGGACTGAAGATTCAAAATCTCAGCTACAATTGGGGTGTAAAAGGCACCTGGTTGATGCTTCCCAAGCAGGATGGAGTTATGCATGATTCTGAGTATCCTGGCAGAACCCAGAAAATTACATCAATACTGGAAAGATTGGTTGCCATTTTTATGGTTTACATCACAAAAGCAATTTTTCTTGGCCAAATGTGTTTTGTGAATGAAGTTTTGTGAATAGGAAGATGGTGTGATACTGGAACAGTATTGCCAACCAGCTTGTAACTGTATTGAAGCCTTTCATTTATATGTTATAACATCAGCTATACCTGAAACTTTAGGTCTGAATTTTATTCCAGTTACTAAACAGCATGAAAGAACTAATGGGACTATCATATCATGCATAATAACGACAACAAGAATTTAGGAACAATTTTGGGTGCACTCAGTGGAGCATGTGTCTTTTGTAAGCTTCAAATGAATCGTAAGTTGAAGCAGGGTTTCCACATTTGTGGAAAATAAATTTTCGCTTTTCCAGGACCAAATATTAAAAGAACTTGCACGAATGTTTGGGGGGGCTGTTACACATCAAGTAATGAAAATTTGTGAAAATTTCCATGAATTTCTTATGACTTAGTTAACACAATTTTTTGAATTGGAAAACTTTACCAGGTCCTGGCAAATATTTTTTTCAAATTTCATGACTTTTCAGGTTTTCAATGATGGCAGAAACCCTTCTAAAGGTGTTTAAGTCATTTGTTTAATAGAGACGTTGGTATGCCAAAGGAAGTGGAAGTTTGAAACTGCATGTTCAGGATACTCAGATTGATAATTATAGTTTTTTTATTTGTAGTAACTGTACTGTGTAAGAAATACTCATGCATCATCCTGATCTGTGATATCAAATTCAAGAATGCAGAGTGGCTCATATTCTGACAGAGAGTGCAGTCTGATTCAACAGGGTTTTGTATGCTCACTATGATGATATACCCTTCAAACAGTAGACCAGGATTGTGTCTGCACAATGAAAAGTTTTAAACAGCTGTGGGTAGCTAGAATTAACCAAGTTGGGAGAATGTACGAAGTAGTGAGAGGACTTGGCCTAGCTGGAATAATCTACCTCAAGAAGTAGACCCTAATTCTCATTTAAAAGATATCCTGTAAAAGAATGTTTCAAATAAATTTATGTTTAATACGGTGAAGTAGAATGTTGCGCTAAAAATTCTGAACTCAATTCTTGGGATGCTCAAAATATATGCAAGTTAAATTATCAGATTTTTAATTCAATTTTTGTGAACTTGGAGCAAGCTTGTGTTTCATATCCTACACTTGCACTGATCAAATGTGTTTTCTAAAACTTTTTTTTACAAATGATCAAAATATTTCTTTTCTTAGATTTGAATATGCCATGAGCAAGGGTGGAAAAACCAGCAGAATGGGAAGTTCCTTGCCAAGAATTGTTGAAAATTTGGAAGATTTTTTTTTTTTTTATAGACAAACATTTAATTTCCAATGTAAATTTTATTTGTGCTGAAAATACACATTTCCTAGCTATCGTCATGTCTGGAGCCCTCGCCATGGTTAGTGGGACACAGAAATTTTTCAATCTTGACATTTTCTATTAATGAGTTAAAACCAAATCCCTTTGTTTCATTTTGAATAAGAGCAATTGTAAAATCAGGACTTGCTACTGTAAGCATTGCCCATCTGTTCTGAAACATTGACATCACTCCTTGATCAGTACTTCCTTCAGGTTCAGTCATGACATATTTTGGGTTTGTGTTGCCACATTCATGTACTTTATGCCAACATCCCAAGGACCAAATATGACTTGAATAAAAATTTTGATTACATTTAATTCTAGTATTGAGCATTCCATGAGAACTCTTTTATCAGCTCTCTTCCACTAATTTGGTTTAATCCTAGACCAAACACAAGCTTGTTTACTTATGATATTGTGCAGTACTTTATGTGTCCACACCTGAGTGCGCACTTTAACCAGCCTTTTAAAGGTGCATGCTGGTGCATGGTGCCTCTTTAATTGGAGACTGTGGTGCTGCTTCGATGGGTCTCATATATGTCCTAGTATCCATCATTGTTTGCTGTTAGTTACTGTATGGAGGGACTTGTACATTTAGACGAAGAATGATTTTGCTATGATGCAGAATTAAGTTGTTGCTATAAGAAGGAGAAAATTTATTTGTGCAAATTGCATGCATACAGTATATGCCCTTGCTTACAAACAGCACCACTATACTTGAAGGGAATGTAGCATATCCACAAAGATAGTTAGGAATATATAGCACTTTATACATGAAGATCAGTACCAATTGGTTAAATTTGGATATGAATTGAAACAATAACTCCACTCTTATTGATAAATGTTTTTTGGGTACAGTACTGGTAGTTGTGTACTCAATCAATGGCATAACAAGAGGCCTTCTAGATGCATGGTGAAGCTAAACTGCAAAGGGGTGCCCAAATTCATTTTTCTAAAAGCCTCTAGCTCCAATATTCATGGGTGGGGGGTGGGTGTATGGGATAGGAATGAAACCTTGCACACACAAGCTCTGAGGTGTTTGAATTCTCCATGGACCCCTGTGCATTTTCCACCCAGGTCCACCCTACTGCTACCCAGAAGTCCCCACTAAGAATGAAGTTGTATGTAATTGTAGACTTTTGAAACTCAATGCAGCTTTGCTGAAGTTCAACTGCAGAGGTGCACTAGGCTGGTGTTCTTGTTTAAATTGGAGAAGGTACTAGAGTGTGTAGAACACAGCTTTTAAAATAGGGCTTCATTATATGATCCTTATTGAAGTCTGAAAACTATGTAAAACCTTGCTGCCCTTCAGAAAAAAGCAGAAAGTGATGTATTGAAAGTTGGGCAATACATTTTCTAGGGATGTTGGAGGAGTAGGAGTTCTTGTCAGCCTTTCAACCTGCAGGACAGCTGTGTGCATGGTAAGTATCACCTCCTCCTTTCTCCCCCTCCCTCCCCTCATTTTGGTCCAGAATGCTAATAAAATATGCTAGGTGCATGCTTGATTCTATATGAGAATGAACGGCTCATTAATTGCAAACTCAAAATTATCAAAACTGCCATTGTCATTAACAGACATTATTCTCATTCAAAAGATATGGTAGGTAGGCTATACATCTGTGCTACAGGTCCTTGCTCCAGTGAATGCAATTTATAACACTACCATAACTGCTGTAAACCACTGTAAATAGATTCTTCTACATCCTGTAAATACCCCCTCATTTTTCTGATCTACCTCTGTAAGTTAATAGACTGACCCAACTAGTCTTCAAGGCATACATAAAGGTATAGGAAACATTTAATTCACTCATACCTCATAGTAATATTAAATGATTTTTGACAAAATTATAATAATTACTGGAATTCCTAAAAAGTCAATTGACAGACATATTACATAAAAGAAAAGATGAAAATCAGGTAGAGTACCATATTCTTACTGGAATCTTGTACCAGCTGTTTCACTTTATTGTTTTACACTTAAAATTTCCCATCAACATGCCATTCTACATTTCTTGATCAACAAGCAGGACAGTGGAAAGCTCTTATTTTTTTTATAATAATAGACACTATGATTAATTCCCAAACAAAACATAACTCTTCTATTTTGCATGTTGTTATGAATTCACTTCAAAAATGGTACAAAAACTTACGGTGTTTTTCTAAAAAAGAAGTTAGACTTCAAGTGATATGAAAACTGCTACCACCTTTGGAAATGAAGTTTTTAAAATGTAGGAACTTGAGGTTTACATGCAGCTTACATGCAACTTTCATGATATATCTTGCAGGATAGTTTGGGTCTATACAAGTACATTTTTTGTTACTGATATCATGATATGCAATTCCCATTTCAATGAACTTCTGGTTTTTCCACCCCTATACTTGCACTCCTGTCACTGTATCCTAACATGATGACACGGGTTGCCTCCCCAGTCTCGGAATATTGCATTAAGTAAGTACGCATATGAAGCAAGTTTCAATAGTTGAATTCTCTAGGCAATCAGCTTGCAGTGGAGATGTAGTTCTCAAAGCCACCATACAGACCTGGTCTGCACTTTAATCTTTAAAGAGAAGACATTTTCCTTCCAGCCTAACAAGAAGATAATGGTAGGTCCCCATGCATGAGTTCTGCCATATAGTAGTTATTGTAGGTGATTCTTTCTCCAGAAAAGTTGATGCAGTTCCTGTAGTGCTAGTACCTTCAAGGAAACAAAGAAGAGCACAATATAAATAAGTTATGTCACATGTAGTAACAACTTTTTAGTTTCAGGAGACTGTTTAAGAAAAATGTTGTAGACATGAAGGTTAGTTTACTCTGGTATATGATATTTTAATTTACTTCATGCTCTGTACATATAGCCATGTCGAAGATTCTTGTGACAGCTACTGAGCTGTTACATGAATGACACATAGGCCTTGATTCATGTTATGTTAAGTTCATATGATGTTAATTAAAATGCAAAATATCATATGAAACATGAGAGATGTACCCTAGCTTGTGACGGGAATCAGTTTCAAAAAATATGGACACTCATCACCAGGTCGATTAGTTATGAGAGAGTAACCTTTGCAATAAGTGAATGCTCTTCCATTGACAAATTCAGAAGATGCAGTAGGCAGAAAATGCTTTCATTACAACATGCAGTTGAATGCACTGCAATTGTTCTGACTTACTAAACATGACAGCTACTTAACAGGGTTAGTCTCTTAACAACAAAAGTTTGTCTGCTTTTTGATGAGCTAAAGATCTTCGCTATCTTAGCTTAATTTAAGAAGTCTAGCAGTGGCAAACATAGCTTGACAAGGGGCAGCTAGAACCTTTTTTTCCTAATTGGGAGGGTAAGGGGGGGGGGCTTTCAATTATTGATAGACTTATATTCAGTTACACTTCGGGTATCAGTGGAGCAAAGTTCTTACTGCCACCCTCCCCCCCCCCCTTCGTCCTCCAGTCCTTATCCCAACTCTGAAGCCAATGCAATTACCTAGCTAACAGGGCTGCATGTGTATTCTTTTACATGCATAGCATTTCATTAGGCCATTTAGTAGAAGACATAGCCCTGTTTGAGGGCTTGTTATTACCCTGATATTTTAAAATGAGGTTAGGTAATGGATTATGGCAAGCGCCCTGAAAAGTCTTTGGTCTAGTTAACTAAGTTCTCCTGGGGTCTGGTGCGGAAGCATTGTTTCAGACAACCATCCTGGCCAGGCTATCCCTAGATGCAATTTGCCATCACATGTCAATTAATTAAGAATTCAGTGGAAATTGTTGGCATTATTTCAACAGTACTGAGCTGGTTGGATAGCATTCTTATCCTTTGAACATGGTCAGTCCAATTTATTTCTAATCATACTGTATAATATGCTTTCATCAAGCAAACCCTTCCTAAACTTTTGTGCATCACACAACTATTCTTTTTTGATTTTGTCCTAATTTAGGGGGTGAAAAGCCAACTGTTGAGCTAGCTAGGCCATCATATTTTACTAAAACATTATGTAACTCAATTGTAGGCCAAAGAGGTGTGCTTGAAGTAATTTCATACTGGCAATGACTAACATTTTGTCCCTTTTCACAGCTGTATAAGATATATCAGCCTTAATTTGAAGGTGTATCCTGGTAGAAACTACTGTAGCATGAATTATACACTCAACAAAATAACAAGGATCCACATTCAACGTGATGGCAGTTGAATTTGTTTGTTGCTGTATTGTATCGGACGTTGGGAATTTGTGCCCATAATCTTGGGAAAATTGCTCCCTTGTTCAATTTTATATGGCATATACACGTACGTAATACTACACATCTCCAAACAAAGGATTTTTCGCAGAATTACTGCTAATGTCTACTAATTTCCATCGTATTTGTTCTTATCTATTTTCCTTACCTTTCCTTCTCGCAGCTTTAACCATCACAAGTTACTCCTCATTAAACGTTGATAAAGCGTTGCATGGAATCCGGGCCGTCAATGTCTTGTTAATTTTGGGAAAAGTTGTCCTCGCCGACTTTTCTTGTTATTGCCGACGATTGTTCGTTTTATGTGGTATTTGCAAATGTCTCGCAGAAATCTACGTCAGCACGAATGAGTACCATCTAGTACTTCCATGCTTCATCTTCCCTCGATTGTACGAACATTTTTCACGGCAAAGGAAGGTGATGGCGCTGTAACAGTTTTTGATGCACGAAGGAGAAAAGAACAATTTTAAAAACATGGTGCCGCCCCCGTTTCGCGCCACGATACAGTGTCTTTAAATGAGTTTTAGCGAGCCAGACGCCTCTGTGACTGCCGCCCCCTTTTTTTTCGTAGCGACGGGTTGAACGGAAAAAATTCGTGAGCTTCTCGGGGTATTTGAGGGCTCACTTTTGTGATGTCTTTTTGTGACACGAATGTACAATAATACATTCATCCAGGGCGACCGTCTCCTATATTCGTCAGAAAATGTTAAAAGAGAAGGAAAAGAAGGGAAAAGAAAGAAAGGAGCACTCAAGTTTTGCCCACTCCCTATCAAAATACACTGGGCCGCCCCTATATGTGTTTCTTTTACTCTCCTCTCCGAATCACTTGCATAAGTACAAACCATATATTAAGTATATTAAAACAAAATCAAACTGCGACGTTAATATATGCGAGTTCGATAACGAATACTTTCTGTTAAGAATAAACGAATGGCAACCTTGCAACGTCACCAGAAACCAAAATTAAAGATGTTGCATTGTTTCGGTGAGTCTGCATTAAATATTGGGAATTCTTCGTATGATTGCCAACATAAAAATAACATTAACAGATGTGAAACAATAGAAATTGAAAAGAATCCTTTACCACCCTCTCCAAACAAGACAAACGCGGCTCAAGAGGAAGCGTAAAAGTCACCAAGGAAAAGAAGACCTAATCTGTTATGCCTCTTTCCATGGCAAAACATGGGTCAATAAAGCAAATCCGTGTGAAGTAGTAGGACTTTGTTTACCATTTGGAACGTTATCACGTGATCATATGTAAGTAATTATTTGTTAGGGATCGTCTCAAATGTTTTGTTTGTGGTTGTTAATTTGTTCAAAAGGCTCTATAGACTACGAAATTCACCATATATTGATTGTTTTATTTGAGATTTTACATACTCTATGTTCCTGTAACAGGTAATCAAGTTAAACCGAGCGGAACACACAAAACTTGGTTTCTATGCAAACCTTTGTTTACTTAATTCTGAAGGTGCAACTTTAAATATTGCATTTAGTCGAGATTGGTGCAAAAATCTTTACAATATAATACGACAATAGCTTTATTTTATCATGGTCTGTATTATCAGATCATTTATCAAAAGAACCGTCACATGTAAGTTAACATTTCTTGGCTAATCATAGTGTCAAATCGTTTAAGGTTCTTAATGGAAAATGATCATTCACATAAATTTGATTTGAGTTTCCAATCATCAAAGTCTGAAGTTAATTGCGTTTAAGTATAGTACAACACTGAGCAAAGTACTATATTGCATCCCTTAATATTTTGCTCTAATTTTAAACCGATTTTGGTTCAACTTATTTACCTACCATATTGTACAAAACGGAAATCGCAGTTGTACAATATGACCGGGCCATGCAAAGGGAATCCCATCTATATTTATGTGGAATAATACTGTTTATTAATGTTATTAACTTGCTCTATTATTCCTTTAGTCTCGTATTTTAACTCTAAATTTACTCTAGATCAAGCTTAAATTTTATTAACTCCATAATAAGCCAGACTAGCGAGTTCGTTTCCTCATTGAGCTGTACGACACACGGAGTGATGCTTAAATTGAGTTCTGCACATACTAAACTGCTTTCCTTTTTTCCGTGCATATCATACTAAGTCTAAACCTAGAGTTGGTCCAACAAAAAAAAAATATGGGTCTCTTCCCTTCACCCTTAAAAGGCGTATTTCAAATTTGAAGTTTATCTTATCAAAGGAGCACTGAAAAGGCAATCTTAGAGAACAACTATCTCCAAAATGCAATACATGCATTCCAAAACCACTCTACACAGTTTGAGCCTTTCTTACATCGGGGATGGATTAAACAAGGATGATTCTTTCAGTATTTTGGAAGACGTGTCGTAGGCAGGAGAAGACATCCACATCAATAACAGGCCCATAGTCGGGAACTCTGACATAGGAGGTCCGCCGCCTCACCGGGGGTGGGGTGGGGGCACTATAGCAAAAAAGTGACACAATGCGATAACTAATGCGGGAACCGCTATGTGTGATATTTTAAACCTCACACAGAGAGTTGTCGGCTGTATGTGTATAAATGGGCACGACAAGTATGATGATTTCTCACATCTGATTTCCTCCTCTTATTGCAATGATACTTCTTCATCTCTGCTCGAGAACACAGGCAGTTAAGTGCTACATTAGAGGCGAACTGCGGATTCGTTTGAATGTTTCTAAAAGGTTTAAGTATTATGGTCATTGAAGGTCGGTGGTTTTACTCCTTGAGATGGTAAGCTCCAAATGTTCGGTTTCCCAAGTACATTACTTGCAACCCCCCCCCCTTTTATACCTTCATAATAAAAAGCCCAAGTTTTTAAATTAATATGTTATACAGATAGTCCACGTAGTGATGCTGGTTTTTATAACAAAATGGTAATCTGAATAACTTATTTCAGTAAGCTGTACTTTCATGTTTTATCATTATTTACGTAGTTCTTCCGAAGGCTGCGTTTACGAAACAGCATTTTAGGTTGTTCATCATATAGGATCGCCAACTAAGATCAAGTAGGCATTTTTACTTCACGAAGAAAGTAAACCTAACAATACGCAAACATAAAGAAACACTATCGTTGCGCGAAACGGAGCGGTACCGTGTTTTACTCTTTTCCCCCTTCGCGCACCCAAAACTTTAAAAAAGGCAGCGGATGAATTCAAAGAAGAGGACACTGTAGTTGCCAATGATGTTTGCCGAGATCACATCGCTTCCAAATGTTCATGGACAAACAAAATAAAAATTGCACATATTCTAGAATCCATATCAAATAAGAGCAAATTAACAGGCCTAATCCTCTTCATAGTTTTCGCATTGTCGTGTAGTTCACAAATATTGCCACAATTAAATTGAGCCAGGCAATTGTTGCTGCTGCCAGTTTGAGCGTGGCTTGCAGGTTGAAAGAACTCAAGGTAAGGACTCTTGCAAGCCATTAAACATTAGACTTCTAAAGACGTTTTAGTGAAAATGAACTTAATTTTACTTAAATATATTTAATTCAGCTGAAGTGAAAATAATTAAGCATAGGTGGAATCGTCTCCCCTTGAACTGAATGCATTCTACTTAGGCTTATTTGATGGTAACTTGGCTGGTCGTGTTTTACTAAGGTGGAATATATGTATGCTTAGGTAAAAAACAATTCAACAATTAAAGGAAAATACTGCATTTAAAACATAGCCTTCAAAGAAAATAGCACTAGTCATTTTCAAATCATTCGGTCTCAACACTGAACCCTAGCCATAGCTTCATCATCTCAAATATTATTCACAAGAGGAGTTATGGCAGTTGCATCATTTGAAATGTTGAAAGTTTGGGTGAACAAATTGATCTTGAGCATCAAATAAGTGGATTTCAATCCGAGGGGAACTTGTTCCTTAAAAAAAAACCACCACACTGCATTATTTTTAATCATTCATCACTCTGTGTCAATAAATATTGGTTTAAAAAGGATAAAATTTTCTTGTAAAACAAACGCAATATTTCCCTTTAAGTGAAATTAAAATCCTATTTCACTTAAACTGAATTGAATTTTACTGAAACTTTTTATTTCACTTAAGGTAATTTGAATTAAGCTTAAAGGCATGTTCTGGTGGCTTTTTGCCTTTGTCTTGTAAGAAAAACAAAAATATTCCACACCATGTCCTTCAAACCCTATCACAATACCATTTTCCTAACTCAAGATATCTCACTTTAAAGATGGGTTATTTCTGTTAAAAAATACCTCTGCTCTTCAACAAAGCCACAGAAAGTTATGTAATGTGGGCACATTGCTTCAAATTCCTTTTGTTTTTCTTTATAATTTAACACCCTGTTTGTCCTTGAAATTTGATACTGCTGGAATGTTTGAATATCTTTTTCTGTAGTTCTAGCATTACCCTTCAACATATGTAGAGCGCAACCAACAATGTTCCTTGATATTGTCTGCAGCGGCATCATAATTATAAATAAATTGAATACAGCGTCAAATTAATGTGCCACAATGACATCACAGATTTCCCATGATGCATCAAATCCCAAGAAAAATATGCAGTATTTTAAAAATTTGTATCTTCCAAATGCTATAAGCTATTGAAATGCAGTTTTCACCTTTCGAAAGAGAAAATTTTCCTGTTTATTTTGAAGTTAACGAATTTTGTCTCCAGAACATGCCTTTAAGTAGAATGTGCTCAACGCATGCAGTATGAAGCTTAAGTGCAATTGTAGTAAGAGCTAAAGTGAAATTACATTTCTTTTGTTCTACTGAAGTGGAATTCATTTTCACTCAAGTGGAATTCAGTTCAGCCAAAGCGCTTTATTGCTTAATATCCCATGGTTAAAAATGTTATTTTTTCCATTCTATTAAGCTTACATGGAATTCAGTTCTACTTAAAGGGGAAGTTTATGCAAAAATTAAATTTTCTTTTTTAAAAAACTAATCAAATTTACGCAGTGTGGTTATACTGTTATTCAAATCAGACATGTATTCCTAGAGATACGAAATTGCTAGTTTTGTGTTCAAAAGTGAATGTGAAGGGAGCAGAGGCTATATCACTTCCTCACATTGACGAAAAATCCCTTTTTCCCCTTTAATTGTTCACATTGTTGTGATGACCTTGGAGTTAATAGTAATAGGACCTCCCTGTGGGGGATGCAAAATTATTTGTTCACATTCTGATAATATCACATTGTTGAGGAGAAAATAGGCTGTTAAGTTTAAAGACTGTTCATTAATATGAGGAAATGGTGTCATATGTTCTTGCTTCAAGTTCACTTTTTGTCGAAGATGTGACAACTTAACTTGCTCATACCATGAGAATCACTCATCTGATTCCAATGCAAGCTTCATCAAAATGCTTAGAAAAAGTACCGCTAATAACATTTCAAAACTTGATGTGACCTTGAACCCTTCTTTTGGGTGGAATAAATTGTGCTGAGGCTTAATTCTAAAAAGCTTAAGTTGAATTCAAGTCCACTTAAGCCGAACATATCCCTACTTAAGTGTAATTAATTGGGCTTAAACTTAATTCTGTAAGGGGAATTCAATTTCATTTAAGTTAAATTAACTTTTACTTAAGTAGAACTAATTGCACTTAAGCTGACGTCTATTAAGCTTTAGTGATATTCAGTTCAACTTAAGCGAAATTAAATTTTCCTTAAGCTGAGTTTATTGCTCCTAAGCTGAATTCTATTAGGCTAATTTGAAATACAGTTTTACTTAAGTGGCATACACTTCAACTTATGTCGAAATAATTGCACTTCAGTTGAATTCTTTAAATCTTAAGTGCAAGTCGATATTGCTTACGTGGAATACAATTCTGCAAATTAGAATCGTGGGTTTTAAGCTAAATCCCATTAAGCTGAAGGGAAAAACAATTAAGCTTAAGTGAAATTGTGACCCTATTTCACTTCAGCTACACTAAATTTTACTTAAGCTGGCATCAATTTTTCTTCAGTCGATTTCTATTTCACTTAAATTTAATTGAACCGAACTTAGGTAGAATGGATTCAAAATCTCCCCCCATTAAGTTAAAGTGGAATTCATTTCCACGTTAGTTGAAATGAATTCCACTGAAGTCAAATTGGATTTCACTTCAGTGAAATCCATTTCATATACGTTGAATTCCGAGGCGAATGTTAAAATGGCGCGCCACACCTGCGCTGGTGAACTGAAATTAGAAACGTCGTTCTAAGATGTAGTATCCTGTTGTGTCCAATTGGATTTTCATGTCTTTCGGAAATAAACATCATATGCATTTCAGTACTTATTAGTTGCTTTGACCATGTAGGCCTAGCGAATAATCTTGGTGGTGTATTACCAACACAAGCAACCAGATGTACTGACTCTATGACATTATGATAAATGTATTGAATTCAGACTATTTTATCGAGAGTTAGCAGTAACCTGCATGATGTTGATAAAAGACATCCGATTGTAATATAAACATGGTCCAAAAACTCCTGCCTAGCTCTCTTTGGATTAAGCCTAGTCTCAGATTTCTTCTTCACCCAGATAAACAATATTTGAAACAACAACTAACATGCTTGTTCAGGCAGATACGTTCTCTTTGATGAATTACAACGTTCTCGTAACCATACTTTTCCAAAGTGCATTTCAAATTCCTACAGACTAGATAGCTTAGAGGGAAATATTGCGTTTGTTTTGGAAGGAAAAATCATCCTTTTAAAACTAATTTCTAAAACTAATTGCCTTGCATTTTGCAGTCTGTATTTCAACTCATTGTCTACAAAGTCTAAATGAAAAAAGATCATATTTTTAAGTAACACAGTCAGAAACAGTATTCCATAAAATTTGTAAGGCACAACACGTTTCAGGAAACATTCTCCCAGGTACGAGTATTGGAGTTTCGCTTACTCAAAATTAATATCGGGCTTATTTCTGGAAATATCTGGCTATTATGAAGTTTTTGATGGCCATATCAAGCCAGAAATAAAACTCTATATAGGTCTCTTGATACATTATATCAAGTTTTATATGGCCATATCAAGACATATATAACTTAAAGAAATGCCTTTCCAAATACGAAAATAAAGTTGGCCAGATATAACTTCATAAATTGCCAGTCCAGATATGTAAATAAATTTTCATATGGCATAAGTATAAGCAAACCGAGATCTTAACGTTCAAACCATGTTCAGCCATTTAACACTAAAATATGCAAAGACGTTTAAATTTGGGCGTGGTCAGGATTTTAGACCCCTGGTTGTCTTTTTTATGATAAAAGGAAGTGAAAAGTGAACCAGGATGCAAAAATGCATTGAGGTTTCGATGATACATACATGCTCTTTTCAATAAAATGCTACATTTCTTGTAACAAATGGTGACCCAAAGTGACCTTTGACTCCACCTGTAAGTAACTGGTTTTTCTTTTAACCAAAAAATTTCTATATTCAAAGAGCCAAATTTCATAAAGTGCCTTAAGATATTCTGCAAACGAGGTTTTCAGAGTTTCATGCCAGGTGATACCAGATGACCTTTGACCTCCACCAAAAACAACAGGTACAGTACTTTCAACTCGCTATAACACATCCACATACTAATTAGGAAATCCATTCCAGTTTCCTCCCGTGAGATATCCCATTTTGACAAGTTTTCAAAGTTTGACCGATCATGACCCCAGATGTCCTTTCACCTCCACAAAAAAACCTTATACAGACCATCTTTTCACCATTATTCATCCACATACTAATTATGAAATCCATCCACGTTTCGTACCTTGGGCTATCCTAAACAAGTTTATCTGAGATTGACCCCTATGACCCAAAATGACCTTTAACCTCTACCAAAATCAATAGGTTACTTCCTTACATCATAATGCATCAACATATGAAGTTTGAAATCAATCCAAGCTTCCTACATTGAAATATTGTGTTAAAAATGTTTACAGAATTTGTCCCTTTCTGACCCCAAATAACCTTTGACCTCCACCAAAATATAAAGGATTCTTCTTTACATCAAAAGGCATCAACATATCAAGTTTGCAATGAATCAAACTTTTATACCATAATGTATCATGTAAACAAGGATTTCGGCTTTTGACCCCATGTGACCCCCATTGACCTTTAACCTCCACCAAAATTAATGGGATTTTTTCCTTACATTATAACGCATCAACATATCAAGTTTGAAATGAATCAAAGTTTCCTACCTTGAGATAAAGTGTAAATCAGGATTTCAGGGTTTAACCCCATGTGACCCCAAATGACCTTTGACCTTCACGAAAAAAATCGGGTTCTTTCTCACATTTTAATGCATCAACCTATCAAGATTGAAATGAATCCAAGTTTCTTACCATGATGTTTCATGTAAACAAGGATTTCAGCTATTGACCCCATGTGACCCCAAATGACCTTCGACCTTCACCAAAATTTTTCGGGTTCTTCTTTACATCATAACGCATCAACATATCAAGTTTAAAATTAATCCAAATTTTCTACCATGAAATATCGTGTAAACAAGGTTTTCGGGGTTTGACCCCACGTGACCCCAAATGACCTTCGACTTCCACTTAAATCAATGGGATTCTTCCTCACATCATAACGCATTAACATATCAAGTTTGGAATTAATTCAAGTTTTCTACCATGAGATATCGTGTAAACAAGGATTTCGGGGTTTGACCCCACATGACCCCAAATGACTTTTGACCTACACAAGAATCAATTGGATTCTTTCTTACATCATATCGCATCAACATATCAAGTTTAAAATCAATCCAAGTTTCCTTTCTTGACATATTGTGTAAAAAAAAAACAAGGTTTTTTGGTTTTTGACCCCTGTGACCCCAGATGACCTTTGACCTCAACCAAAATAAATAGGGTTCCTTCTCTTAGTATTTGGTATCTGTGTACCAAGTTTGAGAACTGTCAGATCTTCCCTTCTCAAGACATCATGTAAACAAGCAAAGTGTCACAAACACACACACACACACATACACTTACGGACATTTTTTATGCAACTTGAGGACCTCATTGTGTTTTCCTTTTTTCCTGCTTCCTTAACCCTATACTTTAACAATAAACTGCATATTGTTCGGAGAGGAGAGGACTTCAGAATCTATTGAATTTCCACCAGAGGACCTAAGATCCATTGTTCCTGTCCTCTGTTTGAATACAAAACAAATGCACATACACACATACATACACACACACGCCATAATGTATACATAGGTTTCTCTTTTCATCGAAACCAATATCATAAAACCTTCAACAAAATGTATTTTGGAATATTCCTACATACGGTAATTTAAACCAACAATCCACTGTAAACATTTGAAAGTGGGAATTTCAAAGCAGTTTTGTTGTTCATTATTTAGTAATTTAACAACTTCAAATCCTTAAGTCAATGTAATGCAATGGAAATTAATCTTTTTAGAGTTGTTCAAATAGTTCTTAACGCTTCTATGACTGTTAGCCTTTAGAGGGCGTACTTGTCCATTTGGGGCGTTAAGTTCCTTAAGGAAGCAGAACTCCTTGCGGGAGTAAATGTTTGGTTTTCGCCCCTTTGCTGTTCGCCAGAGAGTCGAGGGGACTTTTAGAAAAAAAAAAGCTTCTCGAACTGTTACCGAACGGCCCTTTGCCAGAGGATCGGGAGGACTTAAAGGGTCAAACCTCACACCCCAAACCACAACTTTGGTACCCGGGTACCGAAATTCTCAAAAGGCTCAGCTCTTTCATTGACAGCCAATGCAAACAATGCAGAGTGCCAAAGCTTATATTGCACTCCATGAACGGTACTGAGAGTGTTTTGATTATATAAATGCTTTTCTATACTCACCCTGAAGCAATAAACTAACATTGTGTCTGGATGAGGATGAATTTCAGACAATTGTTGGAGAGGCTTCGGTAAGAAGGTTAGGAGAATTGGTACTGTTTGGTGAGAGAGAACTGGGCCTTTAAGAAAAAGTTCTCGGCCTTTTGGTCTAAAGGCCTGAGGTTGGTCACGTATTATCCTTCAATGGACGTAATACTTCTTCGTGAAGCAGTTTCAAGTTTGTTTACACCGAACGGCCCTTTGGGGTCGGGAGGGTGGGAAGACTTTAGAAAAAGTAGGCCTTTTGGCTAAGATCATGTGTAGTATCTGTTCTTTTTATCCAGCCTGGAATGGAGCCATGTATGACGGACGAATGTACATGGTCTGAAAACCGTGAGGTTGGCCACGTATTGTCCCTTGGGAAGCAGTGAAAGTTTTGGCTTCCCCGAACGGCCCTTTGCCATAGGGTCGGGAAGACTTTGGAGAACGTATACTGGCCCAGCAAGGCTTCTGATACGCTTTACACAAAGGTAGTGCTCTAAGATATTTTGATGCAGACATATGTGGTCCAGATATGGCCTATAGGTATAAAACCCTAAATGGGACATATATGTACCATATCTCTCCCATATTAAATCTGAGCATTATCAAATTTGAAATGGGCAATTTATTCCCTTACGTTATATCAAGATATATCTGCCCCATTTTTGTTAAAGCCAGATACAAAATTCCATATCTGAACCAGATACGGGCCAGATATAAATTTCTATAGATGTCCCATAGATGTATTTTCAGTAAGGTTAGTGGTCCGCTACCTTAAGATTTTAGGGTAGAAGGAGTTGAAGTTTTCCTAGGGTGCACCCGTTCCTATCCTCTTTAGCGTAAGAAAACCGTCACTAATTGGCAGCAATTTTTTGAACAGTCTACTCTAAATCACCGTCAATCTTACCCAAATTTTAGCATCTACACTCTGGCCAGTTCTCTTTCATATTCGTGGATTTTCATTACCCAACTGGTAGGTTGTTTTGGTTGAGGTCAAAGGTCATCTGGGGTCAAAAACCAAAATCCTTGTTTTCACAATATGTCAAGATAGGAAACTTGGATTGATTTTAAACTTGATATGTTGATGCGTTATGATGTAAGAAAGAACCCTATTGATTCTTGTGTAGGTCAAAGGTCATTTGAGGTCATGTGGGGTCAAACCCCGAAATCCTTGTTTACACGATATCTCATGGTAGAAAACTTGAATTAATTTCAAACTTGATATGTTAATGCGTTAGGATGTGAGGAAGAATCCCATTGATTTAAGTGGAAGTCGAAGGTCATCTGGGGTCACGTTGGGTCAAACCCCGAAATCCTTGTTTACACGATATCTCATGGTAGAAAACTTGGATTAATTTCAAACTTGACATGTTAAAGCGTTATGATGTAAGAAAGAACCCTATTGATTTTGGTGGAAGTCAAAGGTCATTTGGGGTCCCGTGGGGTCAAACCCCGAAATCCTTGTTAACACGATATTTCATGGTTAAAAACTTGGATTAATTTTAAACTTGATTTGTTGATGCGTTATGATGTCAGGAAGAACCCAATCAATTTTGGTGAAGGTCGAAGGTCATTTGGGGTCACATGGGGTCAAAAGCTGAAATCCTTGTTTACGTGATACATTATGGTATGAGCGTTTCATTCATTTCAAACATGATATGTTGATGCATTATGATGTAAAAAAGAATCCTTTTTATTTTGGTGGAGGTCAAAGGTCATTTGGGTTCAGAAAGGGACAAATCTTGAAAACCTTTTTAACACAATATTTCAATGTTGGAAGCTTGAATTGGTTTCAAACTTGATTTGTTAATGAATTATGATGTAAGGAAGTATCCTATTGATTTTGGTACAGGTCGAAGGTCATTTTGGGTCAAAGTGGTCAATCTCAGAAAAACTTATTTAGGAGAGCCCAAGATACGAAACGTGGATGGATTTCATAATTATTATGTGGATGAATTATGGTTAGAAGATGGTTTGTATAAGGTTTTTGTGGAGGTGAAAGGACATCTGGGGTCATGATCGGTCAAACTTTGAAAACTTGTCAAAATGGGATATCTCAAGGTCGGAAACTGCAATGGATTTCCTAATTAGTATGTGGATGTGTTATAGTGAGTTGAAAGTACTGTACCTGTTGTTTTTGGTGGAGGTCAAAGGTCATCTGGTATCACCTGGCATGAAACTCTGAAAACCTTGTTTGCAGAATATCCTAAGGCACCTTGTGAAATTTGGCTCTTTGAATATAGAAATTTTTGGTTAAAAAAAAAAAACAGTTACTTACAGGTGGAGTCAAAGGTCATTTTGGGCCACCAGTTGTTACAAGAAATGTAGCATTTTATTGAAAAGAGCATGTATGTATCATCGAAACCTCAATGCATTTTTGCTTTCTGGTTCACTTTTCACTTCCTTTTATCATAAAAAAGAAAATCGGGGCTCTAAAATTCTGACCACGCCCACATTTAAACGTCTTTGCATATTTAAGTGTTAAATGGCTGAACATGGTTTGAACGTTAAGATCTCGGTTTGCTTATACTTATGCCATATGAAACTTTATTTACATATCTGGACTGGCAATTCATCAAGTTATATCTGGCGAACTTTATTTTCGTATTTGGAAAGGTATTTCTTTAAGTTATATATGCTTTGATATGGCCCTATAAAACTTGATATGATGTATCCAGAGACCTATATAGAGTTTTATTTCTGGCTTGATATGGCCATCAACCACTTCATAATAGCCAGATTAAGCCTAGTCTCAGGCGCCTACTGACTGACTGAAAATTTCTTGCATTCTTCTTATTGACTTCTTACATTGACTTATTCTTTGAAAATACTTTGTACTTGCACACTCCTAAAAATGCCATCCCTTCTTGGTGATTAGGCTTACACTTATTTTAACCAAGCCATCCGTAATTTAGTTCAACTTTGAATTAACTGTTTTGACTGCATTGAGACATCTTTTTTATTATTCATTGATAGACCCGAAGATAAAGTGGATCTGACACTAAAGAAGGTAAAGGTCAATTCCTGGAATAAGTCCCTGTCAATAAATTTTACGCAAATTTGACTTCAGAAAGATCACAACTGGGTGAGAGCATAAGCTTGAAGCTAGTTTTCTCGTTCCAAGTTGGCTTCACTAGCTAGTGGTTTTTCACAAGGGATATTTCACATAGCTCTTTCACTTATAGCATATTTAATTCCATCTGAAAAGAAAATTCCACAAATCAAAGTGGTTCAAATTAGGGTCCGGTTTTATTATGGGAACCGTTTAATGAAACAAAGGATGTGAACCAACATTCAAGTAAATGTAAAATGCGCAATGAATGGTTCGATTTCAGTCCAAACGCCTAACGGTATTTTTTTTTCTTTTGAGAAAAATGCTGATTAACCTCCGTTTATACAATTAATCAATGATAAAGTATACATCAAAATAAAATAATTGTGTATAGATATAAGTTTGTTGTAGCGGAAAATAGTGACAAAATCGGGGCGATGCGCGCTCAACTGGCATATAATATTAGCAGGTTATTAACTTCTTGCCTAAATAATACTACAACTAAGAAATATAAGTGCCGAAAAAACTAAGATTCTGTCAAGGTAAAAAGTAACTGACTGACTCACATGTGTTAAGTAGGCCTACAAACGACCAATATACTGCATCAAGATAAAATAATTGTGATTAGACCATACATATATTGGAAATAGTGACATAATAGGGCGATGCTCACTCAACTGGCAAAATGTTTCCAGTTTAACACTGAAATAGGCTCAGTGTGGACAAAACACTACTACAACTAAGAAATATTAGATGAGAATTCTGGCAAGGTAACAGTGAAATCGACTGACTCAGTGACTCACATGTGCATTTATAGGCTAACAAACTACCAATGTAGCACAAAAAGCTTTAAAATAAATGTTAAAATAAAACTTACTCCTGCTTTTTATTTTAAATTTAGAACAGATGAAAAAGTGAAGCATTTCTAAAGTTGACCTTTTACACAGGTGGGACAGTCAATCGGAAAGGAACAGGTCTCCACCCATAAAGGTAGCCAGAATTAAAATGAGTCATGGCTCGAGTGGCAAATTTTTAAAAGCGAAAAGACTGGAAGAATTGGAAGTATCATAATTTCCCTCGTAGAATTACCATTGTGACAATAACTCGAATCACTGACTCGACTCAAGTCACATCAAAGGCATAAATGACTAGACTCGACTGCAAAATTGAATGTCTCATTACAACTGACTCAAGCTATTTAGCAAGAAAAGGGTGTGTATGCTCACTTAAAAGTAGTAAGCACAAATTAAAGTGCACTTTGCTTCACTTTATAGGAAATCTATTCGTTTGGTAGTGGAAGACCGAGCCGGTACCTTTGTTTCTTAGCAAGAGACATTTCTACTTATAGTCTATGATAAGTGTAAGAACACAATCAAATTTTCATACTGTTCACCTTTACAATAACCTACCGGTATTTTCAAGAATGTGACACCCACAAGTCTTGATTTGAGGTTTGAAGATTTTAAGATTTTAAGAAAAGATAATTAATACTTGCAAGAAGCAACTATCTTTAATCATAAAATTAGTGGAAAGTTCCGTTAAAGGTAGGCTATGTCGCGTTCAAACTGACACTTTATTATTCTCAACATTTTTGTTTTAAGAAAAGGGTGCCGTTGTAGTTCCTTAAACGCAAATACAACATTTTTGTCTTAACGGAGTTATAAAGAATCGGTCCTTTTCTGACTGCGCCTCCGTTTACCGGTACTAAAATTTTATTTTTTATCAATTTGCCGTATGGGGTCACAGGGGTCCGCACTGCGGGACCCCCCCCCCCCCCGTGCCCCCGCTTGGCTACGTGTGTGAGCAAAGTATGCTTTGTGTTATCTTCTGAATTGAAAGTATTAAGCGACAATCAAACTGGTAGTGTCCAGATGCAATAGCCTGATATTGTTTAAGTTATAACGGTTCATAGGCTTGTATCTTTTTTTCAAATGTTGGTGTAATCTATTCCCTCAAAACAATCAAGTGAATACTTAATCCATAGAATCTTGTTTTAGAAGTTTATACCATATGTGTAATACCGCACTACCTGTTTACAATAGCATACACCGCACATTAAAACCTTATTCTTCCACTGCCTTCGTTGGTCTTTTAACCCCTAACCAAAATCGTCATTCAGGAAAACCCCTAAAGAGTAAACCAATGGAATGCAGCTGCTTACAAATTACCACCAGTTCACCACCAGTTGTCTGTGACATCACAACTTTTGAGGAGGAGTGGTTAAAACTATGACAAAGGGCATTTTTTCTTGTAAAATGTTTTTTTTTTCCATTTAACTTTTATCAATTTTGTCAAGAAAAACTGTTAAGTACATCTGCAGATTCTGCTTGACTCATTTATGTGATCCTCATATTCAACAAGCTCTTAGAAATGACACATTC
Source organism: Holothuria scabra (assembly GCA_037179385.1). Lineage (NCBI taxonomy): Eukaryota > Metazoa > Echinodermata > Holothuroidea > Aspidochirotida > Holothuriidae > Holothuria > Holothuria scabra. The sequence continues at coordinate 54,514,275 of CM074184.1, forward strand.
CAGACTAGGCAAGACACTGCAGTACAACTGAAACCACAAGTGGCAGTGCTTCAGTGACTTCTGCTTACACAATCGACAAAATACCTAGGTTTGTGGTTTGGGACCTGACTGGTGCCCACCAGCCAGGTCCCGCACAATTTTGAAGTTAAATATTTTGTAAAGCAAATTGTTTCTAAATCAGATTTAAAAGAACTACTTTGAGGATGTGCACTTGAACCTGTGCTGTTAAACATTACCCTAATGTGAGTGTGAAACCAAAAGCGCCACGTAGTGTACTATACCATTGTGCTATGATTAGACGACCGTGACGGCAGCTATGTTTCCATGGCTCAACGAGTAGTATGTATGTATTGTTCGCTTAATAAAGTCATTAGAAATAAGAGTATTTACGTGTGTCACTTGTAGGCACCAAGAGTGTCAATACAGGTGTCACTGCACAACAAGAGTGTCAGCTTGACACCATTATACCTGGTTTGAATCACTAAACATATCTTTATAACAGTCATTAATGAAAAGTTGTACTAATTTCTCGCTTCCCAACTTAAGAACGTGCATCCTCACTTCAATGCGGAAAGGATTCTATTTAAGGAGTCAAAGTATCTTTCGGTGTAAAGGAAGATCAAAGAGATGTCACAGACGGGAATATCCTTAACATGTGTAAGTTGACACCCTAATTTCGTTTTCAGACACAAATGTATTTTTTTAGAAAGCTGAAATAAATTACACCAATGCGGGAAAAATAAGTATCTTAGTTTAAGGTATTTGGTATTTATAGTACGGTTTATCATGCCTGTGTAATGTATGACTTGATATTTTAACAAGGATGCTACTGCTGAAATTGTAAGGATCTGACTTCATTAATATCACACACGGGCCAAGTCCTCTTACCCCAGACACTTCCAACAGACTCCTTAACTACTTATTAAACTCTTGCCACAACTTTTAAAAACTCGTCCTCATCCAGACAAAATCTCAAACTCAGTTTAATTCTTCACGATGAGTATAAACACCTCTTAATGTGTAATCAGAGCTCCCCTAGTACAGAACATGCTGTGTAATAAAAGCTACAGTTCTCTTCATTTTTTGAATTTGCTGTCAAAGAGCTGTGCCAATTGAAAATTTCTGTAAACTACTTCAAACTTTGTAGTTTGATGTAAGAGTAGACTACCAGAATCGCCTTTTTCCCGATTTGGGCTAATTCGTATTTCCAGAGGATGTGTCTAACAACATAAATGAAACTTATTCTCTATAGTTCCCTATCAAAATATTTTCTACCCCCTCTTCCACATCGATTTCCAACTTTTTCCTCATCAGGAGTATTTGCTATATTTCTGTATATATTTCTGTAGAGGTAGGACAGTAGAGTCAGGTGATTTTTCGACCAAACATCTATTTGAGTCAAATTATCTCACGAAGAAATTACCACATTTTGGCTTGCTGAGTGTGCCTGCTCTTGTTAGCAACTCCTGAAGAGGCAGAGCAGCAAACAAAAGTTTAAAGCCTTTTACAATTATACGACTGAAGAATCGGGTACAAGAATCACTTCGTGATTTGAAGATCAGTTTTGTTGAGAAGTTAAAATTGTCTCCTGGTACACCAGTTTGCTTGAAACATCGAATATCCGAATCCTTTCAAACATTTGCAAAAGTTAAAGCTTCAATCAAGAAAACTGAGAGATTAGTAATTTTTAGCTTATTCTGGATTAATTGACAGGAGCCCACATTAGTAACTTGATCATCCAGGTATTGAGAATAACTGTACCTATGAAAAGATATTCCAAAAATGAAAGCAAATTTTTCAAAAATTCGATACCATCGCCCAATGGTAATATCAAATAAAATGAAAACATTTTTGAAATTTCTTTGGGTGTACATCGACTCCACTCTTTCATGGGAAAAACACATTTCACACGTCTGTAATCAAGTCTCTAAAGTTGTAGGTATTCTTTGTAGATTGAAGCATATTTTGCCTCGATTTATCCTGATTTATCCTCGATTTATCCGGATTTACCTTTCCCTTATTCTACCACATTTGTCTTATCGCTGTATTGTCTGGTCTGGTACCACTATTCGTCATTTAAATAAATTAACTGCAATTTTAAAAAGAGCCCTTCGACATATATGCTCTGCTCGCCTTCGTGATCATACCAACGGCTTATGTAAATCATTGAACCTACTAAAACTAAACGGCATTATTAGGCTAAGTATTTCAACATTTGCTTATTGTTTCTTTCATAACACTCTGTCATCATCTTCCCTTGGCTTTTTCGAGAAAAACTGTTCATTTCACTCGTTCAATACTAGAAATACGTCACTGCTTCGACCCGTGTACGCGAAAAACCTCACTACATACAGTTTGAGATATCGCGCTGTGAAAGTATGGAACAGCCTTTCAGGTCAACTTAATCTTGCCTGTAGACCTTCAGTAAAATCTGTTAGAAGTGTCTTTCGGCGTTACATAATAAACCTAAGTATCCTCTCTTAATTTCCTAAGATAAGGAGGAGGTAAGGTTTTGGGGAGGGTAGAAGAAGGGGTTTGACTGGTATTGAAACTAAGTTAGACATATGTGACCTCTTTTATTACTTTACTATTACCCACTATTTACTTCCTATTCTAGGGCTGTCTTTGCAATTGTTTTAGGTATATGTCTCCGAAAGCTAGGTCGGCTAGCTAAAATGAAATGAAACGTTATCAAAATTAAATGAGAAATAAAAAGCTAAGATTTTTCAAATTTCTTCTCATTCCACAGATATTTCAAGATTACTTCTTCTATCAATCGTAATCGGAGGTACATTTTGGTTGACACTCGAAGCCTCCTTCTATTGTGAGTTGATTCCTGACTTATGCAATGTCATTGTTTGTTTGTTTGTTTTTGACTTTTTTTTTTTTTTGTTACATGACACTATTACTGAATTGATCTTTCCACAGCAAACATATTTCTGTTACATCTGAAACACTGCTATTATTTTAGTATCTTTCATGTGCAGATGGGCAGATGGGTAACATGGTAAGGTTATCTTTTGCAGATTAAGTACCCTTTTCATTAGCATTAGTAAAATTACTCATTTATTAACCTCAAAAGTTGTCTACTATTGGTTAGAAATATTACTTAAGTACAGTCCCAATTGCGGATAACAGATTTATGGTACACACTCTGCTAACTATCTTTAAGGTTTTAAAAAGTACATAGTAAATTCTACGGTTTATAAATGTATTTGACGTGATATACACTACACATAGAAATTGTCATAGCTAACACTGGACATGGAAATATCTGTACAAACAATTTATATTAAATAGGCGTATAGGCTCGAAAACATACGAAAAGCATACACAGATATACAAACACCATTTTTTGGTTAAAATACCATTTGGACAAGTGTTCCAATACCCATATGAGAATGTGTTTGTGTTGGGGTTTCAGTTATCCATAAGGAGTGAGTTAACCCATATAATTTTAAAGAGCGCAACTGACTGCCATTTAACACATTTATGATGGTTTTGGTGTCTGATCAGTTGTTTGATTCCTAAAAATGGGCAAATTTTGTCAAATTCTAAATTTTTCTTCAAAAGGTAGACTTTGTAACTCCCTGGTGTCACTGATTGCTTCTAAGGACACCTGCCTTTACAACAATTCTCAAAGGGGGGGGGGGGGGTCTTTATTCTCATTCCCCGTTCGGCATAGGCGTAAGTGACTGGGGAATCAAACGATGGGTTCAGGTGCGGTGAGCAATAGTTTGCCACTTATCATACAAGAGATGTTACATGTAAAATCATCAACATTCGGGAGTCGAGCAGTCACAGACAGTTTCATCAATTCAGCAGATCTTGAATTTAGCCAAGAGTCACCATGGAGAAGTATAAGCATATTTTCAATTCCGTTGTATAGTTTCCCCGAAAAGAATCAATACCATTTATATAATAGTGGTAGAAAATTTTATGTGGTATTATTCTGATCACTTAGCATGTTGCTGATTTTTTTTTTTTTTTTTTTTTGCTATTGCAAACAAAAGCTACAAATATTTGTTTACATTCTCTTTCCAAGCACTAAAAGACAATTTTCGCCATCTGAGGGGTCGCAATTTGTCAAAAATTTCTCGACGCTAAATGATGCTGGCTCAGATAGTCTTTCGGGCAAAATAATATTTTGGGGGTCACAATATTTTTATTTAATTTCTGATCTGTTTCCATTGGACGAATTTATTTTGAAGTGAGCATTTTATCGCAAACGATAAAAGGAAGCGACTAGTTAGACTTTTCTTGAAACTCAAGCAATGGTCGGCTTAAAGGACTGAAAATGTTGCCAAAAGTATTTCATTAAGAATTGGAAAGCAAGTATATGACAAAGCCTGAATGGCTTGCTTATTTTTGAATACATACTGTAGTAATATGGAAAAGAAAAATGAATGTCTTCATGCTTTCTGTCTTCCTTACGGTAACTTAAGAGTCGGCATAGCTACAACTTACAAGAAATCAAAACCAAGAATCACATTTTAAAATTTGATTTTGTGTAACTATGTTAGTTCTACTTTATCCTTTACGTACTACCGTACTTCCATTCTCGTTATTTTCCACTGTCCCACGAATGGAAGCAATGGTTCGTGTCTTGTGTTAACTCCAAAATGGTTTCTTGTCCTTGAAGGAATATCTAAAACCATTTACACATTGGTTCTGAATTTTTGCTTGGCCATAATCTGACTTATTTCCGTTTTAACCATCAGGGAAGACAGAAAGAAAGAATGGGTTTGGGAATGAGACTATCAGCCTTATACTTACCACCCTTCTTTTTTCTCATCTTTTCGTGAGAGGGATTTTTGATATTTGCTTTGCAATGTGATCCATCTAAAACAATGTAATCGTAGCGAATTACAATTTTCATGAATTAACCCATCGTGTCGTACTGCAAGGAGATCGGAGTTCGTGTCTACAATTTTATTTTATCTCTACATCTGCCGGGGGTCTATTTTATTCAAACTTGTATAAAGATCATTTTGTGTTTTATTTGTCAGTTTGTTGTGTTTTTATTTTTCTGTTCTTACTTTCAGACCGACCACGTATCGCTCCAGATAAATTGTTAGGCCTACGCCATAAATGGTTTTGTCCTTCAAATTCCATTGATTCCATTCAAGTGAGCAATATTCAACCGTCGTTTTCACCTTTGAACATTAATCCTTCGAAAATGCCATTTTGTGTTACTATGTGTGGGTGTGGCCATTGCTATAATTTTTCTTTAATGGTCGATTCCACGACTTGCCGCTTGATCACTAATGTCACCGAAGTTTCAGTCCGATCTTTTGTAACGGAAAGGCCAGGTTCGAATGAAACGGCCTACTTTGATTTCCATTTGGAAGGATCGGATGGTCTTTTTGCAACAATCATTTCGGTTAATGATACAGAATTACTAAACACGCTGGGAGGAATTTATCTTAACTCTGGTGGAGATTACAAACTTTCCATTTCACTTCAATACTTAAACAAGACATCTGCCTTTGCTCTTGGTGATGTACAACCACGGCCAATGGAATGCATATTACAAGATAGAGAAGGAAGCATCGTTGTTGTCTGTTTAAACCAATGCAACAAACCGAGAATTATTCCCGACCGCCGCCGATGGAAGTCGGGCTTGCCCAATGACGAAACTAAAGTTGCTCAATATAATTTTCTTCAAGTTAAAAGAACCAAAAGATTTTATCAATTACTGAGTAAAAGAGATAAAAGTGTCTTTGTTTGCCCAATTTGCCCTCCTACGCTACTACTCCAACAATGCGTTCAAAGAAAAGCAGTTCTCCTGTTGGGTGATTCCTTTATCAGATACATCTTTAAGTCTCTTCAACATCAAATTCACAACTTAACAAATTATGGCTGGGAGTTTCAAACAGATGGAAATGGCATCTACACAAATATCGCATACGGTTCTTCAGGTAGTCAAGTTCATTGGGGTGTTCCTTTTCAGTTTAAGGAAGGACCCATGTTGAGAAACCTTCGCAATGGTGTTTATCGTCAGCTTCAAGAGAAACACCATTTGGATGTGTGGGTCATCAGCTCTGGACAGTGGGATATGAGAGACGTCACTGTAGACGACTACGTAAAACACGTAGAAGAATTATTTCAAGAATGGACACGATTCCAACGATCCAATAATAGTTTCCGCGCTGTATGGAATGGAGTTCCGGCATTTTCCTACCGACACCATAAGTACGGTGCACAAGATCACCGAACCAATGTCAAATTTGCAATAGCGGATGAACGTGTTAAGATACTAGCTTCAAAATATAATATCACTTATGTACCATATTTTGATATATCTTTTCCATTTTACTGGATGCCGGTTGACACTCACCACTACCTCATGGACAAAAGTGCATCGCCAATAGGTTCAGCACAGCTGAACATCCTCTTAAATGTCATTTGCCATTAAAGTTGAATAAATTGTCTTCTGTATATCGAACCGGAAGACATCCTTCAAGTTAAAGCAGAACTATATCACCTAAACCGGACTCTTCTGTGTTTTTCCGCAATCAAATACATTGCTTGTACTTGCATTGCACCGTTCACAGTGATATCGCTTTGAGAATAGTATGGGGCCAACGTAAAACACTACAACCATTTTGATCTTTTCAAGTATGGCGGCTTCTCACTCAAAACAAGGAGCTACGGCTTTGTGCTGAACGCCCCGCCTAGCGCGCACTATTTTTTACAGGATATGTACACATTGATGCGAGTAAGTGTGTTGAGTGTGGTCTACTTTGTAGTTAAATGTACTCCAATATGGCCGCAGTGTAGTATTATAACGTCATCTGAGAAGCCTCTACTATTGCATACAATTTTGATAGCCTGGCTAGGTAGACTGCGTGTTTGTACTAACGGTAAGAGCATCTGCCTTTCACGTGGAAGGCCTGGTTCAATCCCAGGTGGAGTCATACCAAAGACTCTAACAATGGAACCTACTGTCGTTGTGCGTTGTGCGGATTGTGCGTTATGCTCCGCAGTAAGGTCCATTTTCATAGAAACCTAGATGTAATATGACCCCATGAAAAATATACTTGGAGAGAGTAAGACTTGTGGAACATTTTTGTCTTTAAAAACTCCATCTAGTTAGTTGGTTAGGTAGAGTTTTGGGGCAGTACCGCCCTGTTTCCAACCTATTGGTTCAAGTCGAGCCTACCAGAGCCCTTTTTTCAGTTGTGGCTCCCTGGCCTCTTTTCCCTACTCGATTGCTTATGCGGACTCCGGAGCACCAGGCACAATGGCAGTAGGGTCCATTTTCTTAGAAATAGAAACCTAGATGCCGCATGACCCCATGAAAAATTTACTTGAAGAGAGTGAGATTTGTGTAACTTTTTTGTCTTTATATGGACGGTGTGTTATATGGTGTTTATGTATCTTTCAGTTCTTTCAGCTGTGCAGAGGATCAACCGTTTTGGCTAAAAACGCACCAGGTAGTTTTTCAAACTACCCACGATTGTAAAGATAACACTGTAAAGAAGAAATTAAAGAAAATCCTTTATCATAAATGATATGCCACCCAACATGGCAAATCAGGTATTAGGTCGACTCGTTGAGTTTTTAATATTGCTGGAAAAGGCTCTGTTAATGCTTCATATGTTGATATAAAAATCATTTGCACATAACATTTAGAAGTAATTAATTCATTTGTCCAACGGAGTCAAATTTCAATAAAATATGTAACATTAAATTTGACAAAAATGGCCTTATTTCATTTGTACATTGCCGAAATACTCCCCTATCTGCCGTTGTTAGTTAGTAAGTTAGTAAGTTTGCAAGTCAGCAAGTCAGCAAGTCAGCCAGTCAGTCAGTCAGCCAGTCAGCCAGTCAGCCAGTCAGCCAGTCAGTTAGACGGAGTTTTTGGACCCAGTTTCCAACCTATTGGTTCAGGTCGAGTCGGCCACGGCTTTTTTTCCAGGTGTTTTTCCACTTGTTAGCTTATATGGACCCCCACGCAAAAGTTCAGTTGGTTCCATCTGCATCACATATATGAACCATATGTTAGTTTCAATGTTAAAAGCATATTCTAAAGACAAATTCAATGAATCCAAAAAACTAGTTAAATGATCTTTTTCAGAATATTAAAATAATATTGCATTCAATTTGGTCATGATTTCGGCGCTGCTACCAAGAATATGATGCAACATTCCCCTCTACACTCTACATACGGTGCAGAGTAATGCTAGGCCTACAGCCCCAAAATGCAAACAATACAACATGTATCAAATTTCATTGACAAACAGGACATTCAACTTGACAAAAAAACAAATGGTCTCTTGAGCAATGTGCCAACTTTGCATGTAGATCTATTACCTTTTTGGTTGGTGAGTTCACTTTTTAACAAAAATTTAAACCAATCCTTCAAATGAAATTTGTTGAGTTAGAAAATTGTTTTTGCAACAGGCTTTGAACACCATGGTCTGATATATTTTCCTTTCATATGAGATCTTTGTGAAAGGCCACCAGAATATGTCTTCAAGATTCATGGATTCGAATCGTTAGCCGATGTTTTGTTGTTATGCAACATTACCTTGGAATATTGATTCCATAGGTGGATCATGAGCAATGGAATTTTAAAATTTTTATATGCCTTAGGGGCAAAATAGCATCTCTAATCAACTCAAGGACAAACCAATGGGATGAAAAAACAAAAACAAACGAAAAAAAAAAACCCGACGTGAATTTATAACATTTATGTTTGCCTCAAGTTCACTTTTTTATGGAAAATGATTAACTTTAACTCTAACTAATATATTCATTTCATTGTGTATTAGTTGCACATCGTAATAACTCAGTACTGGATGGATTGTATATATTAATCTAATTGTCTCCCTGACTGAAAATAATAAAAATACTAATATGGTCTTAAAAGACCATTTTTCTCACCCATACAGTGCCAATTCTCCTAACCTTCTTACTTGAGCCCCACCCACGATTGTCTGAAATTAATCCAACGCATTCAGACACAGTCTCAGTTTATGTTGCATGAGGGTGTGTATAGAAAAGCTCAATGGTATAATCAAAGCTCACAATAGTTCATGCTGTGTAATATAAGCTTTGGTACTCTTCATTGTTTGAATTGGGAGTCAATCTAAAAGCTGAGCCAATTAAGAGTTTCCGTTACCCCCTACAAGAATTGTAGTTTGGGGTGAGAGGATTGGCCTTTTAATTTTAAGATTTCTAAGTATATAAGCTTGTTTGAAATATACATTTAATATTTACGAAACCCATACGTGTTCTTGAATAGAAGCACTTAAATTGTTCCAAATAGGGGATAAATGCGAGGGTGCCCGGTCTTGATTTAAGACCGACGATGACGTCGTCATTGAGGCTGAGCGGACCGAGGCAATAGCCGAGGCACGCTGCCTCTGTGATGACGGCATCGGAGGTTTTAAATCACATTTAAGATCGGGGCACCCTGCTTTTATCCCCTACATTGATACTGTGAGAAAAATGGGTGAAAAACATGAAATTTTTTAAAAAATGGTCAAATTTTAGAGAATCAAGTTTTAATTCTACTCAGTTTTTTAGCCCCCATTGTGACGTATCAATATCTTGAACTAGAATTGATGCTAGCAAGACCAACATTCTGTACTGCATGTCGCGACAGATACGCTCAGTATCATCTTTAATTTACTTCATTTTTGAGAATTATATCGGCTATTTTACAGGCAAATGTTTTTAACAAAAAAAAAAAAAAAAAACCACTGATCACAGTATCGCATCGTTTTGGAGATGGGGTTGAGCGAAAAGTCAAGGAAAGTTACTAACTTCTCGTTACTGTGTTTGCAGTTGTGCGAAGAGCTAACGTTACATACTCTATATGCAGTAAGGGTGAGTGACTGTGCTGTGTGTGGTTAGCAGATCGCACCGGGGGAAGGACATGCAGATGTAGCCTAGTTGATGTTATGGGCCAGACACGTTTATATAAATTCTTTGTAAGAGATGGAAGCAATTTTAAAATGCGCTTTAGCCTTTTAGGCCTGAGGTTTCAAGTAAACTATACCAGGCTTCCTTAGAGAATTGCCACTCAGGCTACTGAACTCGACGATTACTTTGCTAGCCTGTTGACCTAACGAATAACGTTTCTGTTGTTTCGCGGTTCATAGTGTCTTAGCGGAATGAGTAACCCCAGCACTGTCAATGCGCCAAGGCCTGTGCATATTTTCGCTAACGTTAGACACTTAAGTAGGCGTAACAATAGTTGTAGAATTAGTGCTGCTTTAAGTCACGTTTTATCTGACCCCTCCAAATTTAGGAGTGGATTAACATGTTAACGACAGTGCCAGTCATCGCAGCTCAGTGCAGTCCTGGCCTAGGGCCTAGACGTATAAAACAGAATGTGGGTGTGATCAAAATATCAATTTGTGGGGAGCAATGATTCCTAAGCCTAGGCTAACCTATGTCTATGTCACCGCCAGTTATTATTCTTTGGAATGGTACCTCTGAAGACTAGGGTATCAACTTGACACAGTGGACAGCGTCTCGGTGTTACTGTTTATCTTGCTAACATGTACTTGGCTACCTGTATGACATTACATTAGGCCTACGTACACGTGTTGTGCAAAACTATGGGATAAATATGGCATGTTGCTATGGCAACCTAGCATGGGCTTAAAATATTGTACACAGTAAGTTTAGTGATCACATTCAATTCAATTCTCCTTACTTCTTGCGAACCATTCGAGACCTGTTTCGAATGCCATTCGAGACCGTTCTCGAATGGTTTTCAGCCAATAAAAATGCAGGAAATCAATAAAAGTATTTATGAATTAAGTAATAAAAAACGCTTGTTTTTGTATGTAGTTATAATACAGACGTACAGGCAGAGAGACGTACAGACAGAGATCAGGCAAATCCTGGCAGAAGTAATAAAACGATGATCTCAATCAGCAAGCTACGTCTCCTTGTGTTATTGTGTCTGCGTCCATGTGAGTTGTCCTTAAATTCTTCGGAACTGTGGTCAGGTACAGCTACTTAAAGAGAGCCCGCATGGTAATGATACCGGGACTTGGGTGGTGAATGATTCAAATTAGGCCTGGTTTTCTCTTCACTGAGTAAAACTTTTACGTGGTGGGACAATCTTTTGCAATTTAGAAATAAATGTTCAGTATGATGTTAGGCTGAGGCAGAAAATGCAATTTGAAATGTGAGTAAATATCTTCAAAAAAAGGTTCTCCATTAAATTTTTACATAATCTAAAGACAAAGGGAAAATGCCAAGTAATAGAGTATTCGACCGCTCGAATCAGGTAGTTTTCCCTGACAACTCCCTGCATTGAGCGTGATGCTCCAAATACGCAATGGAGTAAAACCAGGAAGTTTAACTCCCTGGTATAACTAGCCAGTACTACACAACTGGAGAAAAACCTAGGGACGGCTAGATTCTAGCGTTGTGTTACTGGTTGAAATGAAGAACGTGCGTTAATATTTACTTCGTTTCAAGTCCTAAGCTCGGTTTTCGTAAGGTAGAAAGTGGTAACGTTGTAGTACAAAGAGGGAAGGAGAGGTTTTTGCACTTTTTGTCCAACCAAGTTTTTTCATGCAAACACGTTCCTGTTGTCGTTACAATTTCTTTTCATTCAATTAACATGTCGTTTAAACCACTGTTGGCAGTGCTTTACCGTAGGATAATGCACGAGCACAGGTTAACTACGAGCTGTGCACTAGGTGAGCATCCTGAGTGCATACAGCGGTACTGGTGTTGTAGCGTGAGTAGTATTAGCCACCGAGAATATATTATCGTGCTCTACTGCACAGGTCCAATGTTCACTGCTACACAACATGATTTTGATTAAAAAGACACGAATGAAGGAAAATTCATTCCGCGTGTTGATAAACAAATTAAAAGCAGCACAACCCCAAGGAAAATAGAGTCTAATATTAGAGCGTTTGCCTATTACTGTCAATTTATCTCCGGGGATAAAGCACGGTCACCTGACAGCTATGGACTAATAGAAGTTGACAATTATCACAAGGTTTGCACGAGTCTCATTCAATTACCACGATGTGACAATTTTTAAATGAGTTTTAGCAAGCCAGGCGCCTCTGTGACTGCCGCCCCCTTTTTTTTCGTAGCGACGGGTTGAACGGAAAAAATTCGTGAGCTTCTCGGGGTATTTGAGGGCTCACTTTTGTGATGTTTTTTGTGACACGAATGTACACTGATACATTCATCCAGGGCGACCGTCTCCTATATTCGTCAGAAAATGTTAAAAGAGAAGGAAAAGAAAGAAAGGAGCACTCAACTCAAGTTTTGCCCACTCCCTATCAAAATACACTGGGCCGCCCCTATATGTGTTTCTTTTACTGTCCTCTCCGAATCACTTGCATAAGTACAAACCATATATTAAGTATATTAAAACAAAATCAAACTGCTACATTAATATATGCGAGTTCGATAACGAATACTTACTTTTTGTTAAGAATAAACGAATGGCAACCTTGCAACGTCACCAGAAACCAAAATTAAAGATGTTGCATTGTTTCGGTGAGTCTGCATTAAATATTGGGAATTCTCCGTATGATTGCCAACCTAAAAATAATATTAACACATGTGAAACAATACGCAAACCTTTGTTTACTTAATTCTGAATGCACAACTTTAAATATTGCATTTAGTCGAGATTGGTGCAAAAATCTTTACAATATAATACGACAATAGCTTTATTTTATCATGGTCTGTATTATCAGATCATTTATCAAAAGAACCGTCACATGTAAGTTAACATTTCTTGGCTAATCATAGTGTCAAATCGTTTAAGGTTCTTAATGGAAAATGATTATTCACATAAGTTTGATTTGAGTTTCCAATCATCAAAGTCTGAAGTTAATTGCGTTTAAGTATAGTACAACACTGAGCAAAGTACTATACTGCATCCCTTAATATTTTGCTCTAATTTTAAACCGATTTTGGTTCAACTTATTTACCTACCATATTGTACAAAACGGAAATCGCAGTTGTACAATATGACCGGGCCATGCAAAGGGAATCCCATCTATATTTATGTGGAATAATACTGTTTATTAATGCTATTAACTTGCTCTATTATTCCTTTAGTCTCGTATTTTAACTCTAAATTTACTCTAGATCAAGCTTAAATTTTATTAACTCCATAATAAGCCAGACTAGCGAGTTCGTTTCCTCATTGAGCTGTACGACACACGGAGTGATGCTTAAATCGATTTCTGCACATACTAAACTGCTTTTCTTTTTTCCGTGCATATCATACTTAGTCTAAACCTAGAGTTGGTCCAACAAAAAAAAAAATATGGGTCTCTTCCCTTCACCCTTAAAAGGCGTATTTCAAATTTGAAGTTTATCTTATCAAAGGAGCACTGAAAAGGCAATCTTAAAGAACAACTATCTCCAAAATGCAATACATGCATTCCAAAACCACTCTACACAGTTTGAGCCTTCCTTATATCGGGGATGGATTAAACAAGGATGATTCTTTCAGTATTTTGGAAGACGTGTCGTAGGCAGGAGAAGACATCCACATCAATAACAGGCCCATAGTCGGGAACTCTGACATAGGAGGTCCGCCGCCTCACCGGGGGTGGGGTGGGGGCACTATAGCAAAATAGTTACACAATGCGATAACTAATGCGGGAACCGCTATGTGTGATATTTTAAACCTCACACAGAGAGTTGTCGGCTGTATGTGTATAAATGGGCACGACCAGTATGATGATTTCTCACATCTGATTTCCTCCTCTTATTGCAATGATACTTCTTCATCTCTGCTCGAGAACACAGGCAGTTAAGTGCTACATTAGAGACGAACTGCGGATTCGTTTGAATGTTTCTAAAAGGTTTAAGTATTACGGTCATTGAAGGTCGGTGGTTTTACTCCTTGAGATGGTAAGCTCCAAATGTTCGGTTTCCCAAGTACATTACTGGTAACCCCCCCCCCCTTTTATACCTTCATAATAAAAAGCTCAAGTTTTTAAATTAATATGTTATACAGATAGTCCACTTAGTGATGCTGGTTTTTATAACAAAATGGTAATCTGAATAACTTATTTCAGTAAGCTGTACTTTCATGTTTTATCATTATTTACGTAGTTCTTCCGAAGGCTGCGTTTACGAAACAGCATTTTAGGTTGTTCATCATATAGGATCGCCAACTAAGATCAAGTAGGCATTTTTACTTCACGAAGAAAGTAAATCTAACAATACGCAAACATAAAGAAACATTATCGTTGCGCGAAACGGAGCGGTACCGTGTTTTACTCTTTTCCCCTTCGCGCACCCAAAACTTAAAAAAATGCAGCGGATGAATTCAAAGAAGAGGACACTGTAGTTGCCAATGATGTTTGCCGAGATCACATCGCTTCCAAATGTTCATGGACAAACAAAATAAAAATTGCACATATTCTAGAATCCATATCAAATAAGAGCAAATTAACAGGCCTAATCCTCTTCATAGTTTTCGCATTGTCGTGTAGTTCACAAATATTGCCACAATTAAATTGAGCCAGGCAATTGTTGCTGCTGCCAGTTTGAGCGTGGCTTGCATGTTGAAAGGACTCAAGGTTAGGGCTCTTGCAAGCCATTAAACATTAGACTTCTAAAGACGTTTTAGTTAAAATGAACTTAATTTTACTTAAATATATTTAATTCAGCTGAAGTGAAAATAATTAAGCATAGGTGGAATCGTCTCCCCTTGAACTGAATGCATTCTACTTAGGCTTATTTGATGGTAACTTGGCTGGTCGTGTTTTACTAAGGTGGAATATATGTATGCTTAGGTAAAAAAACAATTCAACAATTAAAGGAAAATACTGCATTTAAAACATAGCCTTCAAAGAAAATAGCACTAGTCATTTTCAAATCATTCCGTCTCAACACTGAACCCTGGCCATAGCTTCATCATCTCAAATATTATTCACAAGAGGAGTTATGGAAGTTGCATCATTTGAAATGTTGAAAGTTTGGGTGAACAAATTGATCTTGAGCATCAAATAAGTGGATTTCAATCCGAGGGGAACTTGTTCCTTAAAAAAAAAGACCACCACACTGCATTTTTTTTAATCATTCATCACTCTGTGTCAATAAATATTGGTTTAAAAAGGATAAAATTTTCTTGTAAAACAAACGCAATATTTCCCTTTAAGTGAAATTAAAATCCTATTTCACTTAAACTGAATTGAATTTTACTAAAACTTAATTGCACTCTGCTTAAAGTTAATTTTTATTTCACTTAAGATAATTTGAATTAAGCTTAAGTAGAATGTGCTCAACGCATACAGTATGAAGCTTAAGTGCAATTGTAGTAAGAGCTAAAGTGAAATTACATTTCTTTTGTTCTACTGAAGTGGAATTCATTTTCACTCAAGTGGAATTCAGTTCAGCCAAAGCACTTTATTGCTTAATATCCCATGGTTAAAAATGTTATTTTTTCCATTCTATTAAGCTTATATGGAATTCAGTTCTACTTAAAGGGGAAGTTTAAGCAAAAATTAAATTTTCTTTTTTAAAAAACTAATCAAATTTACGCAGTGTGGTTAAACTGTTATTCAAATCAGACATGTATTCCTGGAGATATGAAATTGCTAGTTTTGTGTTCAAAAGTGAATGTGAAGGGAGCAGAGGCTATATCACTTCCTCACATTGACGAAAAATCCCTTTTCCCCTTTAATTGTTCACATTGTTGTGATGACCTTGGAGTTAATAGTAATAGGACCTCCCTGTGGGGGATGCAAAATTTGTTAAGTTTAATTCTTTAAATGCAATCACATTCTGATAATATCACATTGTTGAGGAGAAAATAGGCTGTTAAGTTTAAAGACTGTTCATTAATGTGAGGAAATGGTGTCACATGTTCTTGCTTCAAGTTCACTTTTTGTCGAAGATGTGACAACTTAACTTGCTCATACCATGAGAATCACTCATCGGATTCCAATGCAAGCTTCACCAAAATGCTTAGAAAAAGTACCGCTTAAAACATTTCAAAACTTGATGTGACCTTGATCCCTTCTTTTGGGTGGAATAAATTGTGCTGAGGCTTAATTCTAAAAAGCTTAAGTTGAATTCAAGTCCACTTAAGTCGAACATATCCTTACTTAAGTGTAATGAATTGCGCTTAAACTTAATTCTGTAAGGGGAATTCAATTTCATTTAAGTTAAATTAACTTTTACTTAAGTAGAACTAATTGCACTTAAGCTGACTTCTATTAAGCTTTAGTGATATTCAGTTCAACTTAAGCGAAATTAAATTTTCCTTAAGCTGAGTTTATTGCTCCTAAGCTGAATTCTATAAGGCTAATTTGAAATACAGTTTTACTTAAGTGGCATACACTTCAACTTATGTCGAAATAATTGCACTTCAGTTGAATTCTTTAAATCTTAAGTGCAAGTCGATATTGCTTACGTGGAATACAATTCTGCAAATTAGAATCGTGGGTTTTAAGCTAAATCCCATTAAGCTGAAGGGGCAAAACAATTAAGCTTAAGTGAAATTGTGACCCTATTTCACTTCAGCTACACTAAATTTTACTTAAGCTGGCATCAATTTTTCTTCAGTCGATTTCCATTTCACTTAAATTTAATTGAACTGAACTTAGGTAGAATGGATTCAAAATCTCCCCATTAAGTTAAAGTGGAATTCATTTCCACGTTAGTTGAAATGAATTCCACTAAAGTCAAATTGGATTTCACTTCAGTGAAATCCATTTCATATACGTTGAATTCCGAGGCGAATGTTAAAATGGCGCGCCACACCTGCGCTGGTCAACTGAAATTAGAAACGTCGTTCTAAGATGTAGTATCCTGTTGTGTCCAATTGGATTTTCATGTCTTTCGGAAATACACACCATATGCATTTCAGTACTTATTAGTTGCTTTGACCATGTAGGCCTAGCGAAAAATCTTGGTGGTGTATTACCAACACAAGCAACAAGATGTACTGACTCTATGACAGTATGATAAATGTTTACTATTGAATTCAGAATATTTTATCGAGAGTTAGCAGTAACCTGAATGATGTTGATAGAAGACATCCGATTGTAATATAAACATGGTCCAAAAACTCCTGCCTAGCTCTCTTTGGATTAAGCCTAGTCCCAGATTTCTTCGTCACCCAGATAAACAATATTTGATACAACAATTAACATGCTTGTTCAGCCAGATACGTTCTCTTTGATGAATTACAACGTTCTCGTAACCATACTTTTCCGAAGTGCATTTCAAATTCCTACAGACTAGATAGCTTAGAGGGAAATATTGCGTTTGTTTTGGAAGCAAAAATCATCCTTTTAAAACTAATTTCTAAAACTAATTGCCTTGCATTTTGCAGTCTGTATTTCAACTCATTGTCTACAAAGTCTAAATGAAAAAAGATCATATATTTTAGTAACACAGTCAGAAACAGAATTCCATAAAATTTGTAAGGCACAACACGTATCAGTAAACATTCTCCCAGGTACGAGTATTGGAGTTTCGCTTACTCAAAATTAATATCGGGCTTATTTCTGGAAATATCTGGCTATTATGAAGTTTTTGATGGCCATATCAAGCCAGAAATAAAACTCTATATAGGTCTCTTGATACATTATATCAAGTTTTATATGGCCATATCAAGACATATATAACTTAAAGAAATGCCTTTCCAAATACGAAAATAAAGTTGGCCAGATATAACTTGATGAATTTCCAGTCCAGATATGTAAATAAAGTTTCATGTGGCATAAGTATAAGCAAACCGAGATCTTAACGTTCAAACCATGTTCAGCCATTTAACACTAAAATATGCAAAGACATTTAAATTTGGGCTTGGTCAGGATTTGTGAGCCCTGGTTGTCTTTTTTATGATAAAAGGAAGTGAAAAGTGAACCAGGATGCAAAAATGCATTGAGGTTTCGATGATACAAACATGCTCTTTTCAATAAAATGCTACATTTCTTGTAACAATGGTGACCCAAAGTGACCTTTGACTCCACCTGTAAGTAACTGGTTTTTCTTTTAACCAAAAAATTTCTATTTTCAAAGAGCCAAAGTTCATAAAGTGCCTTAAGATATTCTGCAAACGTGGTTTTCAGAGTTTCGTGCCAGGTGATACCAGATGACCTTTGACCTCCACCAAAAACAACAGGTACAGTACTTTCAACTCGCTATAACACATCCACATACTAATTAGGAAATCCATTCCAGTTTCCTCCAGTGAGATATCCCATTTGACAAGTTTTTAAAGTTTGACCGATCATGACCCCAGATGTCCTTTCACCTCCACAAAAAACCTTATACAGACCATCTTTTCACCATTATTCATCCACATACTAATTATGAAATCCATCCACGTTTCGTACCTTGGGCTATCCTAAACAAGTTTATCTGAGATTGACCCCTATGACCCAAAATGACCTTTAACCTCTACCAAAATCAATAGGTTACTTCCTTACATCATAATGCATCAACATATCAAGTTTGAAATCAATCCAAGCTTCCTACATTGAAATATTGTGTTAAAAAGGTTTTCAGAATTTGTCCCTTTCTGACCCCAAATAACCTTTGACCTCCACCAAAATATAAAGGATTCTTCTTTACATCAAAAGGCATCAACATATCAAGTTTGAAATGAATCAAACTTTTATACCATAATGTATCATGTAAACAAGGATTTCAGCTTTTGACCCCATGTGACCCCAATTGACCTTTAACCTCTACCCAAAGTAATGGGATTTTTTCCTTACATTATAACGCATCAACATATCAAGTTTGAAATGAATCAAAGTTTCCTACCTTGAGATAAAGTGTAAATCAGGATTTCAGGGTTTGACCCCATGTGACCCCAAATGACCTTTGACCTTCAAGAAAAAAAATCGGGTTCTTTCTAACATTTTAATGCATCAGCCTATCAAGATTGAAATGAATCCAAGTTTCCTACCATGATGTTTCATCTAAACAAGGATTTCAGCTTTTGACCCCATGTGACGCCAAATGACCTTCGACCTTCACCAAAATTTATTGGGTTCTTCTTTACATCATAACGCATCAACATATCAAGTTTCAAATTAATCCATATTTTCTACCATGAAATATCGTGTAAACAAGGTTTTCGGGGTTTGACCCCACGTGACCCCAAATGACCTTCGACTTCCACTTAAATCGATGGGATCCTTCCTCACATCATAACGCATTAACATATCAAGTTTGGAATTAATTCAAGTTTTCTACCATGAGATATCGTGTAAACAAGGATTTCGGGGTTTGACCCCACATGACCACAAATGACTTTTGACCTACACAAGAATCAATTGGATTCTTTCTTACATCATAACGCATCAACATATCAAGTTTAAAATCAATCCAAGTTTCCTATCTTGACATATTGTGTAAAAAAACAAGGTTTTGGTTTTTGACCCCCTGTGACCCCAGATGACCTTTGACCTCAACCAAAATAAATAGGGTTCCTTCTCTTAGTATCTGGTATCTGTGTACCAAGTTTGAGAACTGTCAGATCTTCCCTTCTCAAGACATCATGTAAACAAGCAAAGTGTCACAAACACACACACACACATACACTTACGGACATTTTTTATGCAACTTGAGGACCTCATTGTGTTTTCCTTTTTTCCTGCTTCCTTAACCCTATACTCTAACAATAAACTGCATATTGTTCGGAGAGGAGAGGACTTCAGAATCTATTGAATTTCCACCAGAGGACCTAAGATCCATTGTTCCTGTCCTCTGTTTGAATACAAAACAAATGCACATACACACATACATACATACTCACACACGCCATAATGTATGCATAGGTTTCTCTTTTCATCGAAACCAATATCATAAAACCTTCAACAAAGTGTATTTTGGAATATTCTACATACGGTAATTTAAACCAACAATCCACTGTAAACATTTGAAAGTAGGAATTTCAAAGCAGTTTTGTTTTTCATTATTTAGTAATTTAACAACTTCAAATCCTTAAGTCAATGTAATGCAATGGAAATTAATCTTTTTTAGAGTTGTTCAAATAGTTCTTAACGCTTCTAGGACTGTTAGCCTTTAGAGGGCGTACTTGTCCATTTGGGGCGTTAAGTTTCTTAAGGAAGCAGAACTCCTTGCGGGAGTAAATGTTTGGTTTTCGCCCCTTGGCTGTTCGCCAGAGAGTCGAGGGGACTTTTAGAAAAAAAAGCTTCTCGAACTGTTACCGAACGGCCCTTTGCCAGAGGATCGGGAGGACTTAAAGGGTCAAACCTCACACCCCAAACCACAACTTTGGTACCCGGGTACCGAAATTCTCAAAAGACTCAGCCCTTTCATTGACAGCCAATCCAAACAATGCAGAGTGCCAAAGCTTATATTGCACTCCATGAACGGTACTGAGAGTGTTTTGATTATATAAATGCTTTTCTATACTCACCCTGAAGCAATAAACTAACATTGTGTCTGGATGAGGATGAATTTCAGACAATTGTTGGAGAGGCTTCAGTAAGAAGGTTAGGAGAATTGGTACTGTTTGGTGAGAGAGAACTGGGCCTTTAAGAAAAAGTTCTCGGCCTTTTGGTCTAAAGGCCTGAGGTTGGTCACGTATTATCCTTCAATGGACGTATTACTTCTTCGAGAAGCAGTTTCAAGTTTGTTTACACCGAACGGCCCTTTGGGGTCGCGAGGGTGGGAAGACTTCAGAAAAAGTAGGCCTTTTGGCTAAGATCATGTGTAGTATCTGTTCTTTTTATCCAGCCTGGAATGGAGCCATGTATGACGGACGAATGTGTATGGTCTGAAAACCGTGAGGTTGGCCACGTATTGTCCCTTGGGAAGCAGTGAAAGTTTTGGCTTCCCCGAACGGCCCTTTGCCATAGGGTCGGGAAGACTTTAGAGAACGTATACTGGCCCAGCAAGGCTTCTGATACGCTTTACACAAAGGTAGTGCTCTAAGATATTTTGATGCAGACATATGTGGTCCAGATATGGCCTATAGGTATAAAACCCTAAATGGGACATATATGTACCATATCTCTCCCATATTAAATCTGAGCATTATCAAATTTGAAATGGGCAATTTATTCCCTTACGTTATATCAAGATATATCTGCCCCATTTTTGTTAAAGCCAGATACAAAATTCCATATCTGAACCAGATACGGGCCAGATATAAATTTCTATAGATGTCCCATAGATGTATTTTCAGTAAGGTTAGTGGTCCGCTACCTTAAGATTTTAGGGTAGAAGGAGTTGAAGTTTTCCTAGGGTGCACCCGTTCCTATCCTCTTCAGCGTAAGAAAACCGTCACTAATTGGCAGCAATTTTTTGAACAGTCTACTCTAAATCACCGTCAATCTCACACAAATTTTAGCATCTACACTCTGGCCAGTTCTCTTTCATATTCGTGGATTTTCATTACCCAACTGGTAGGTTGTTTTGGTTGAGGTCGAAGGTCATCTGGGGTCAGAGGGGGTCAAAAACCAAAATCCTTGTTTTCACAATATGTCAAGATAGGCAACTTGGATTGATTTTAAACTTGATATGTTGATGCGTTATGATGTAAGAAAGAATCCAATTGATTCTTATGTAGGTCAAAGGTCATTTGAGGTCATGTGGGGTCAAACCCCGAAATCCTTGTTTACACGATATCTCATGGTAGAAAACTTGAATTAATTTCAAACTTGATATGTTAATGCGTTAGGATGTGAGAAAGAATCCCATTGATTTAAGTGGAAGTCGAAGGTCATTTGGGGTCACGTTGGGTCAAACCCCGAAATCCTTGTTTACACGATATCTCATGGTAGAAAACTTGGATTAATTTCAAACTTGATATGTTAAAGCGTTATGATGTTAGAAAGAACCCTATTGATTTTGGTGGAAGTCAAAGGTCATTTGGGGTCACGTGGGGTCAAACCCCGAAATCCTTGTTTACACGATATTTCATGGTTAAAAACTTGGATTAATTTTAAACTTGATTTGTTGATGCGTTGTGATGTCAGGAAGAACCCAATAAATTTTGGTGAAGGTCGAAGGTCATTTGGGGTCACATGGGGTCAAAAGCTGAAATCCTTGTTTACATGATACATTATAGTATGAGCGTTTTATTCATTTCAAACATGATATGTTGATGCATTACGATGTAAAAAAGAATCCCTTTTATTTTGGTGGAGGTCAAAGGTCATTTGGGTTCAGAAAGGGACAAATCTTGAAAACCTTTTTAACACAATATTTCAATGTTGGAAGCTTGAATTGGTTTCAAACTTGATTTGTTAATGAATAATGATGTAAGGAAGTATCCTATTGATTTTGGTACAGGTCAAAGGTCATTTTGGGTCAAAGTGGTCAATCTCAGAAAAACTTATTTAGGAGAGCCCAAGATACGAAACGTGGATGGATTTCATAATTATTATGTGGATGAATTATGGTTAGAAGATGGTTTGTATAAGGTTTTTGTGGAGGTGAAAGGACATCTGGGGTCATGATCGGTCAAACTTTGGAAACTTGTCAAAATGGGATATCTCAAGGTCGGAAACTGGGATGGATTTCCTAATTAGTATGTGGATGTGTTATAGTGAGTTGAAAGTACTGTACCTGTTGTTTTTGGTGGAGGTCAAAGGTCATCTGGTATCATCTGGCATGAAACCCTGAAAACCTTGTTTGCAGAATATCCTAAGGCACCTTGTGAAATTTGGATCTTTGAATATAGAAATTTTTGGTTAAAAGAAAAACCAGTTACTTACAGGTGGAGTCAAAGGTCATTTTGGGTCACCAATTGTTACAAGAAATGTAGCATTTTATTGAAAAGAGCATGTATGTATCATCGAAACCTCAATGCATTTTTGCATCCTGGTTCACTTTTCACTTCCTTTTATCATAAAAAAGAAAATCGGGGCTCTAAAATTCTGACCACCCCCAAATTTAAACGTCTTTGCATATTTAAGTGTTATATGGCTGAACATGGTTTGAACGTTAAGATCTCGGTTTGCTTATACTTATGCCATATGAAACTTAATTTACATATCTGGACTGGCAATTCATCAAGTTTTATCTAGCCAACTTTATTTTCGTATTTGGAAAGGTATTTCTCTAAGTTATATATGCTTTGATATGGCCCTATAAAACTTGATATGATGTATCCAGAGACCTATATAGAGTTTTATTTCTGGCTTGATATGGCCATCAAACACTTCATAATAGCCAGATTAAGCCTAGTCTCAGGCGCCTACTGACTGACTGAAAATTTCTTGCATTCTTCTTATTGACTTCTTACATTGACTTATTCTTTGAAAATACTTTGTACTTGCACACTCCTAAAAATGTCATCCCTTCTTGGCGATTGGGCTTACACGTATTTTAACCAAGGCATCCGTAATTTAGTTCAACTTTGAATGAACTGTTTTGACTGCATTGAGACATCTTTTTTATTATTCATTGATAGACCCGAAGATAAAGTGGATCTGACACTAAAGAAGGTAAAGGTCAATTCCTGGAATAAGTCCCTGTCAATAAATTTTACGCAAATTTGACTTCAGAAAGATCACAACTGGGTTAGAGCATAAGCTTGAAGCTAGTTTTCTCGTTCCAAGTTGGCTTCACTAGCTAGTAGTTTTTCACAAGGGATATTTCACATAGCTCTTTCACTTATAGCATATTTAATTCCATCTGAAAAGAAAATTTCACAAATCAAAGTGGTTCAAATTAGGGGGCGGTTTTATTATGGGAACCGTTTAATGAAACAAAGGATGTGAACCAACATTCAAGTAAATGTAAAATGCGCAATGAATGGTTCGATTTCAGTCCAAACGCCTAACGGTATTTTTTTTCTTTTGAGAAAAATGCTGATTAACCTCCGTTTATACAATTAATCAATGATAAAGTATACATCAAAATAAAATAATTGTGTATAGATTTAAGTTTGTTGTAACGGAAAATAGTGACAAAATCGGGGCGATGCGCGCTCAACTGGCATATAATATTAGCAGGTTATTAACTTCTTGCCTAAATAATACTACAACTAAGAAATATAAGTGCCGAAAAACTAAGATTCTGTCAAGGTAAAAAGTAACTGACTGACTCACATGTGTTAAGTAGGCCTACAAACGACCAATATACTGCATCAAGATAAAATAATTGTGAATAGACCATACATATATTGGAAATAGTGACATAATCGGGCGATGCTCACTCAACTGGCAAAACGTTTCCAGTTTAACACTGAAATAGGCTCAGTGTGGACAAAACACTACTACAACTAAGAAATATTAGATGAGAATTCTGGCAAGGTAACAGTGAAATCGACTGACTCAGTGACTCACATGTGCATTTATAGGCTGACAATCTACCAATGTAGCACAAAAAGCTTTAAAATAAATGTTAAAATAAAACTTACTCCTGCTTTTTATTTTAAATTTAGAACAGATGAAAAAGTGAAGCATTGTTTCTAAATCAGATTTAAAAGAACTACTTTGAGGATGTGCACTTGAACCTGTGCTGTTAAACATTACCCTAATGGGAGTGTGAAACCAAAAGCGCCACGTAGTGTATTATACCATTGTGCTATGATTAGACGACCGTGACGGCAGCTATGTTTCCATGGCTCAATGAACAGATGAAAAAGTGAAGCATTTCTAAAGTTGACCTTTCACACAGGTGGGACAGTCAATCGGAAAGGAACAGGTCTCCACCCATAAAGGTAGCCAGAATTAAAATGAGTCATGGCTCGAGTGGCAATTTTTTAAAAGCGAAAAGACTGGAAGAATTGGAAGTATCATAATTTCCCTCGTAGAATTACCATTGTGACAATAACTCGAATCACTGACTCGACTCAAGTCACATCAAAGGCATAAATGACTAGACTCGACTGCAAAATTGAATGTCTCATTACAACTGACTCAAGCTATTTAGCAAGAAAAGGGTGTGTATGCTCACTTAAAAGTAGTAAGCACAAATTTAAGTGCACTTTGCTTCACTTTATAGGAAATCTATTCGTTTGGTAGTGGAAGACCGAGCCGGTACCTTTGTTTCTTAGCAAGAGACATTTCTACTTATAGTCTATGATAAGTGTAAGAACACAAATCAAATTTTCATACTGTTCACCTTTACAATAACCTACCGGTATTTTCAAGAATGTGACACCCACAAGTCTTGATTTGAGGTTTGAAGATTTTAAGATTTTAAGAAAAGATAATTAATATTTGCAAGAAGCAACTGGCGTAGATTTTTTACAATCCCCCGTTATACTGTTTCCGATGCTAAACTTCAATATTTTCAGTTCAAAATCTTACACCGGATTATTCCTACTAATAAATTGTTAATGTCTATGGGGAAAAGTAACTCCGCCAACTGTTCCTTTTGCAGCATTGCCACCGAAACAATTGAACACATTTTTTGGGAGTGTAGCTTAACCGCTAGTTTTATTTTAGACGTCGAAACCTTTATTCTTAAAAGACAGTTCTTCTTTTCGAAGCAAGATATATTGTTTGGCTATGATAACAAGCTTATTCATGCTTTTAATTTTCTTATTCTGCACATGAAGTATTGTATTTATAATTGTAAAAGAAACTCCCATCCGCCTGTACTGAAGGAATTTATTTATAAGTTTAAGTTTTCAATAGCCGTGGAGCGCTATATTTACTACAAAAGTCAACCTTTTAGGAAAAACAGGGTAAGCTACAATGATTTACTAAATGCTTTTTCAGACTGCCCACAGCTTTTTCACCAATAATACTTTGTATATATTATGTCTAGATTACATCATGCTGTTTGTTCTTTCTTCTTAAATGTTCAATGTCTGTTAATATACCTAAAGTAAATTTAATGTATGAATATTACTCGATGATTGATATTAAAAATAAATGGAGGAAACAAAAAAAAAAAAAAAAAAAAAAGAATTGAAGGTATTAAGCGACAGTCAAACTGGTAGTGTCCAGATGCAATAGCCTGATATTGTTTAAGTTATAACGGTCCATAGGCTTGTATCTTTTTTTCAAATGTTGGTGTAATCTATTCCCTCAAAACAATCAAGTGAATACTTAATCCATGGAATCTTGTTTTACAAGTTTATACCATATGTGTAATACCGCACTAGCTGTATACAATAGCATACACCGCACATTAAAACCTTATACTTCCACTGCCTTCGTTGGTCTATTAACCCCTAACCAAAATCGTCATTCAGGAAAACCCCTAAAGAGTAAACCAATGGAATGCAGCTGCTTACAAATTACCACTAGGTCACCACCAGTTGTCTGTGACATCACAACTTTTGAGGAGGAGTGGTTAAAACTATGACAAAGGGCATTTTTTCTTGTAAAATGTTTTTTTTTTTTTTATTTAACTTTCATCAATTTTGTCAAGAAAAACTGTTAAGTACATCTACAGATTCTGCTTGACTCATTTGTGTGATCATCATATTCAACAAGCTCTTAGAAATGACACATTCCAGACTAGGCAAGACACTGCAGTACAACTGAAACCACAAGTGGCAGTGCTTCAGTGACTTCTGCTTACACAAGGGACAAAATACCTAGGTTTGTGGTTTGGGACCTGACTGTTGCCCACCAGCCAGGTCCCGCACAATTTTGAAGTTAAATATTTTGTAAAGCAAATTGTTTCTAAATCAGATTTAAAAGAACTACTTTGAGGATGTGCACTTGAACCTGTGCTGTTAAACATTACCCTTATGGGAGTGTGAAACCAAAAGCGCCACGTAGTGTACTATACCATTGTGCTATGATTAGACGAACGTGACGGCAGCTATGTTTCCATGACTCAATGAGTAGTATGTATGTATTGTTCGCTTGATAAAGTCATTAGAAATAAGAGTATTTACGTGTGTCGCTTGTAGGCAAGACTGTCAATACAGGCGTCGCTTGTAGGCAAGGGTGCCAATACAGGTGTCACTAGACACCAAGAGTGTCAATACAGGCGTCGCTGAACAACAAGATTGTCAGCTTGACACCATTATACCTGGTTTGAATCACTAAACATATCTTTATAATAGTCATTAATGAAAAGTTGTACTAATTTCTCGCTTCCCAACTTAAGAACGTGCATCCTCGCTTCAATGCGGAAAGGATTCTATTTAAGGAGTCAAGTATCTTTCGGTGTAAAGGAAGATCAAAGAGATGTCACAGACGGGAATATCCTTAACATGTGTAAGTTGACACCCTAATTTCGTTTTCAGACACAAATGCATTTTTTTAGAAAGCTGAAACAAATTACACCAATGCAGGAAAATTAAGTATCTTAGTTTAAGGTATTTGGTATTTATAGTACGGTTTATCATGCCTGTGTAATGTATGACTTGATATTTTAACATGTATGCTACTGCTGAAATTGTAAGGATCTGACTTCATTAATATCACACACGGGCCAAGTCCTCTTACCCCAGACCCTTCCAGCAGGCTCCTTAACTACTTATTAAACTCTACCCACAGCTTTTAAAAACTCGTCCTTATCCAGACAAAATCTCAAACTCAGTTTAATTCTTCAGGATGAGTATAAACACCTCTAAATGTGTAATCAGAGCTCCCCTAGTACAGAACATGCTGTGTAATAAAAGCTACAGTTCTCTTCATTTTTTGAATTTGCTGTCAAAGAGCTGTGCAAATTGAAAATTTCTGTAAACTACTTCAAACTTTGTAGTTTGATGTAAGAGTAGACTACCAGAATCATCTTTTACCCGATTTGGGCTAATTCGTATTTCCAGAGGATGGGTCTAACAACATAAATGAAACTTCATCTCTATAGTTCCCTATCAAAATATTTTCTACCCCCTCTTCCACATCGATTTCCAACTTTTTCCTCATCAGGCGTATTTGCTATATTTCTGTATTTATTTCTGTAGAGGTAGGGCCTTAGGGTCAGGTGATTTTTCGACCAAACATCTATTTAAGTCAAATTATCTCAGGAAGAAATTACCACATTTTGGCTTGCTGAGTGTGCCTGCTCTTGTTAGCAACTCCTGAAGAGGCAGAGCAGCAAAAGTTTAAAGTCTTTTACAATTATACGAATGAAGAATCGGGTACAAGAATCACTTCGTGATTTGAAGATCAGTTTTGTTGAGAAGTTAAAATTGTCTCCTGGTACACCAGTTTGCTTGAAACGTCGAATATCCGAATCCTTTCAAACATTTGCAAAAGTTAAAGCTTTAAATCAAATGTTCATGAAAATACTAAAAAAATTAAACATTTTGGGACTCATTCAGACGGTCTATGGAAGAACCAATTGTTCCTCAAATTCCTTCTATAGTTTGTGCCCCAAACTTTGCCCGAAATGGCAAATATATGGTGATCTAATATAGTAATGTTCAGATCAAGTTTGCAATTTGCTCATTCTCTTCATTAAACTGAACTCTTCATTGCGAAAAAAGTTTAAAACAACGGCTGCTTCGATTCTCCTTAAGAGCAGGGGAAATGCCATTTCCGGTCATCTGATAGTGGAAAATCCCAAAACTTTCTGTACGATCCGCATCAACTGATGGTGTCGCTTTACTTAAATAGTCTTTTGGGAGGATTGACGCCACCCCCTCCCCCTCGATTTTATTGCGTGAGCTGACTACAATTGTCATCCTTACTACGGCCTGTTTCAGTCTTTCCACTTCAAGTATTTATTATGTGCTATTGAGTCAACAAAAACATGGATGACGTCTGACTGATTTGCACCGTCTTCTCTCTACTAAATAAATAAACCAGAATGCAAAAATGCATTGAGGTTTCGATGATACATACATGCTCTTTTCAATGAAATGCTACATTTCTTGTAAGAACTGGTGACCCGAAGTGACCTTTCACTCCACATGTTAGTAACTGGTTTTTTTCTTTTAACCCAAACAATTCTACAAATTTCATACTGTGCCTTAAGATATTTCGCAAACAATCAGCTTACATCATACACATCAACATATCAAGTTTGAAATAAATCCCAAGTTTCCTACCTTAAGATATTGTGTTAATGAGTTTTTCAGGATTTGTCCCCTTCTGACCCCAAATGACCTTTGACCTCTACCAAAATAAAAAGGATTCTTCTTTACATCATAATACATCTACATATCAAGTCTGAAATGAATCCAACTTTCCTATCATGATGTATCATGTAAACAAGGATTTCAGTGTTTGGACCCCATGTGACCCCAAATGACCTATGACCTCCACCAAAATTCTTGGGTTTTTCCTTACATCATTACGCATCAACATATCAAGTTTGAAATGGATCAAAGTTTCCTACCTTGAGGTATAGTGTAAACCAGGATTTCCCGGGTTTGACCCCACGTGACCCAAAATGACCTTTGACCTCCACCAAAATATATCCAGTTCTTTCTCACATTATAACGCATCAACATATCAAGTTTGAAATGAATCCAAGTTTTCTATCTTGAGATATTGTGTAAACAAAGATTTTGGTCTTTGACCCCCTGTGACCCCAAATGACCTTTGACCTCCACCAAAATATATCCTGTTCTTTCCTACACCATTAAGCATCAACATATCAAGTTTGAAATGGATCAAAGTTTCCTACCTTGAGGTATTGTGTAAACCAGGATTTCCGGGGTTTGACCCCACGTGACCCAAAATGACCTTTGACATCCACCAAAATATATCCAGTTCTTCCTCACATTATAATGCATCAACATATCAAGTTTGAAATGAATCCAAGTTTTCTATCTTGAGATATTGTGTAAACAAAGATTTTGGTCTTTGACCCCCTGTGACCCCAAATGACCTTTGACTTCACCCAAAATATTATCCCGTTCTTTCCTACATCTTAACGCATCAACATATCAAGTTTGAAATTAATCAAAGTTTCCTACCATGAGATATCGTGTAAATAAGGATGTCGGGGTTTGACCCCACATGACCCCAAATGACCTTTGACCTCCACCAAAATCAAAAGGGTTCTTCCTTACATCACAACGCATTTACATATCAAGTTTGAAATTAATCCAAGTTTTCTATCTTGAGATATTGTGTAAACAAAGATTTTGGTCTTTGACCCCCTGTAACCCCAAATGACCTTTGACCTCCACCCAAAATATATCCCGTTCTTTCCTACATCTTAACGCATCAACATATCAAGTTTGAAATAAATCCAAGTTTCCTACCATGAGATATCATGTAAATAAGGATTTCGGGGTTTGACCCCATGTGACCCCAAATGACCTTTGACCTCCACCAAAATCAATAGGGTTCTTCCTAACATCGTAACGCATCAACATATCAAGTTTGAAATTAATCCAAGTTTTCTACCATGAGAT
Source organism: Holothuria scabra (assembly GCA_037179385.1). Lineage (NCBI taxonomy): Eukaryota > Metazoa > Echinodermata > Holothuroidea > Aspidochirotida > Holothuriidae > Holothuria > Holothuria scabra. The sequence continues at coordinate 54,544,465 of CM074184.1, forward strand.
ATCGTGTAAACAAAGATTTTGAGGTTTGACCCAACGTGACCCCAAGTGACCTTTGACCTCCACCAAAATCAAAAGGGTTCTTCCTTACATCATAACGCATCTACATATCAAGTTTGAAATTAATCCAAGTTTTCTACCATGAGATATCGTGTAAACAAGGATTTTGGGATTTGACCCCAAGTGACCCAAAATGACCTTTGACCTCCACCAAAATCAAAAGGGTTCTTCCTTACATCATAACGCATCAACATATCTTGTTTGAAATTAATCCAAGTTTTCTATCTTGAGATATTGTGTAAACAAAGATTTTGGTTTTTGACCCCCTGTGACCCCAAATGACCTTTGACCTCCACCAAAATAAATAGGATTCTTTCTCTCAGTAAGGGGTATCTGTGTACCAAGTTTGAGAACTGTCGGACTTTCCCTTCTCAAGATATCGTGTAAACAAGCAAAGTGTCACAAACACACACACATACACACATACACACATACATACATACACACACATACACGCACACATACACACGCACATACACACATACATACACACACACGCCATCATGAATGCATAGGTTTCTCTTTTCATCGAAACCAAAAAAAACATATTCTGGAGATTAGATGGAAAGGATTTCAGTGCCTGGCAATATACCATTGATGTGCTTAAAATGCTCCTACTTTACTGCAAATAACCGTTAACTGCCTGACTTACAAACATACAATCACATCACTCTCTAGGAGTGATGTTGATATAATATTTAATTTCAAGGATATCCTGTAAGGGAAGCATGTCTTGCCCCCTCCACCTTATGACCAATTTCATTGCAACTGTTAGTTCATCAATTATCAGCTTAACAGCTTTAGTTCTGTTTAATTATAATCCTTTCCGATTTTCCATCCATTTCGCATACTTACAGTGTCTCTTCAAAAGAAAGTCGCAATGATACAATCAAGAAAACTGAGAGGTTAGTAATTTTTGGCTTATTCTGCATTAATTGACAGGAGCCCACATTAGTAACTTGATCATCCAGGTATTGAGAATAACTGTACCTATGAAAAGATATTCCAAAATTGAAAGCAAATTTTTCAAAAATTCGATACCATCGCCCAATGATAATATCAAATAAAATGAAAACATTTTTGAAATTTCTTTAGGTGTACATCGACTCCAATCTTTCATGGGAAAAACACATTTCACACGTCTGTAATCAAGTCTCTAAAGGTGTAGGTATTCTTTGTAGATTGAAGCATATTTTGCCTCGATTTATCCTGATTTATCCTCGATTTATCCGGATTTACCTTTCCCTTATTCTACCACATTTGTCTTATCGCTGTATGGTCTGGTCTGGTACCACTATTCGTCATTTAAATAAATTAACTGCAATTTAAAAAAGAGCCCTTCGACATATATGCTCTGCTCGCCTTCGTGATCATACCAACGGCTTATGTAAATCATTGAACCTACTAAAACTAAACGGCATTATTAGGTTAAGTATTTCAACATTTGCTTATTGTTTCTTTAATAACACTCTGCCATCATCTTCCCTTGGCTTTTTCGAGAAAAACTGTTCATTTCACTCGTTCAATACTAGAAATACGTCACTGCTTCGACCCGTGTACGCGAAAAACCTCACTACATACAGTTTGAGATATCGCGCTGTGAAAGTATGGAACAGCCTTTCAGGTCAACTTAATCTTGCCTGTAGACCTTCAGTAAAATCTGTTAGAAGTGTCTTTCGGCGTTACATAATAAACCTATACTAAGTGTCCTCTCTTAATTTCCTAAGATAAGGAGGAGGTAAGGTTTTGGGGAGGGAAGAAGAAGGGGTTTGACTGGTATTGAAACTAAGTTAGACATATGTGACCTCTTTTATTACTTTACTATTACCCATTATTTACTTCCTATTCTAGGGCTGTCTTTGCAATTGTTTTAAGTATATGTCTCCGAAAGCTAGGTCGGCTAGCTAAAATGAAATGAAACGTTATCAAAATTAAATGAGAAATAAAAAGCTAAGATTTTTCAAATTTCTTCTCATTCCACAGATATTTCAAGATTACTTCTTCCATCAATCGTAATCGGAGGTACATTTTGGTTGACACTCGAAGCCTCCTTCTATTGTGAGTTGATTCCTGACTTATGCAATGTCATTGTTTGTTTGTTTGTTTGTTTGTTTGTTTTTTTTTGTTTTTTTTTTTTTGTTACATGACACTATTACTGAATTGATCTTTCCACAGCAAACATATTTCTGTTACATCTGAAACACTGCTATTATTTTAGTATCTTTCATGTGCAGATGGGCAGATGGGTAACATGGTAAGGTTATCTTTTACAGATTAAGTACCCTTTTCATTAGCATTAGTAAAATTACTCATTTATAAACCTCAAAAGTTGTCTACTATTGGTTAGAAATATTACTAAAGTACAATCCCAATTGCGGAAAACAGATTTATGGTGCACACTCTGCTAACTATCCTTAAGGTTTTAAAAAGTACATAATAAATTCTACGGTTTATAAATGTATTTGACGTGATATACACTACACATAGAAATTGTCATAGCTAACCCTGGACATTGAAATATTTTTTTCCAATAATTTATATTAAATAGGCGTATAGGCTCGAAAACATACGAAAAGCATACACAGATATACAAACACCATTTTTTGGTTAAAATACCATTGGGACAAGTGTTCCAATACCCATATGAGAATGTGTTTGTGTTGGGGTTTCAGTTATCAATAAGGAGTGAGTTAACCCATATAATTTTAAAGAGCGCAACTGACTGCAATTTATAACACAATTATGATGGTTTTGGTGTCTGATCAGTTGTTTGATTCCTAAAAATGGGCAAATTTGGTAAAATTCTAAATTTTTCTTCAAGAGGTAGACTTTGTAACTCCCTGGTGTCACTGATTGCTTCTAAGGACACCTGCCTTTACAACAATTCTCAAAGGGGGGGGGGGGGGTCTTTATTCTCATTCCCCGTTCGGCATAGGCGTAAGTGACTGGGGAATGAAACGGTGGGTTCAGGTGCGGTGAGCAATAGTTTGCCACTTATCATACAAGAGATGTCACATGTAAAACCATCAACATTCGGGAGTCGAGCAGTCACAGACAGTTTCATCAATTCAGCAGATCTTGAATTTAGCCAAGAGACACCATGGAGAAGTATAAGCATATTTTCATTTCCGTTGTATAGTTTCCCCGAAAAGAATCAATACCATTTATATAATAGTGGTAGAAAATTTTATGTGGTATTATTCTGATCACCTAGCATGTTGCTGATTTTTTTTTTTTTTTGCCATTGCAAACAAAAGCTACAAATATTTGTTTACATTCTCTTTCCAAGCACTAAAACACAATTTTCGCCATCTGAGGGGTCGCAATTTGTCAAAAATTTCTCTACGCTAAATGATGCTGGCGCTCCGCTCAGATAGTCTTTCGGGCAAAATAATATTTTGGGGGTCACAATATTTTTAGTAAGTTTCCGATATCTTTCCATTGGACGAATTTATTTTGAAGTGAGCATTTTATCGCAAACGATAAAAGAAAGCGACTAGTTAGACTTTTCTTGAAACTCAAGCAATGTTCGGCTTAAAGGACTGAAAATGTTGCCAAAACTATTTCATTAAGAATTGGAAAGCAAGAATATGACAAAGCCTGAATGGCTTGCTTATTTTAGAATACATACTGTAGTAATATGGAAAAGAAAAATGAATGTCTTCATGCTTTTTGTCTTCCTTACGGTAACTTAAGAGTCGGCATAGCTACAACTTACAAGAAATCAAAACCAAGATTCACATTTTAAAATTTGATTTTGTGTAATTATGTTAGTTCTACCTTATCCTTTACGTACTACCGTACTTCCATTCTCGTTATTTTCCACTGTTCCACGAATGGAAGCTATGGTTCGTGTCTTGTGTTAACTCCAAAATGGTTTCATGTCCTTGAAGGAATATCTAAAACCATTTAAACATTGGTTTTGAATTTTTGCTTGGCCATAATCTGACTTATTTCCGTTTTACCATCAGGAAGGACAGAAAGAAAAGAATGGGGTTGGGAATGAGACTATCAGCCTTATACTTACCACCTTCTTTTTTCTCATCTTTTCGTGAGAGGGATTTTTGATATTTGCTTTGCAATGTGATCTATCTAAAACAATGAAATTGTAGCAAATTACCAGTTTCATGAATTAACCCATCGTGTCGTACTACAGGGGACCGGAGTTCATGTCTACAATTTTATTTTATCTCTACATCTGCTGGAGGCCTATTTTATTCAAACTTGTATAAAGATCATTTTGTGTTTTATTTGTCTGTTTGTTGTGTTTTTATTTTTCTGTTCTTACTTCCAGACCGACCACGTATCGCTCCAGATAAATTGTTAGGCCTGCGCCATAAATGGTTTTGTCCTTCAAATTCCATTGATTCCATTCAAGTGAGCAATATTAAACCATCGTTTTCACCTTTGAACATTAATCCTTCGAAGATGCCATTTTGTGTTACTATGTGCGGGTGTGGCCACTGCTATAATTTTTCTTTAGTGGTCGATTCCACGACTTGCCGCTTGATCACTAATGTCACGGAGGTTTCAGTCCGATCTTTTGTAACGGAAAGGCCAGGTTCGAATGAAACGGCCTACTTTGATTTCCATTTGGAAGGATCGGATGGTCTTTTTGCAACAATCATTTCGGTTAATGATACAGAATTACTCAACACTCTGGAAGGAATCTATCTTAACTTTGGTGGAGATTACAATCTTTCCATTTCACTTCAATACTTAAACAAGACATCTGCGTTTGCTCTTGGTGATGTACAACCACGGCCAATGGAATGCATATTACAAAATAGAGAAGAAGGCACCGTTGTTGTCCATTTAAACCAATGCAACAAACCGAGCATTATTCCCGAGCGTCGTCGATGGAAGTCGGGCTTGCCCAATGACGAAAGGAAAGTTGCTCAATATAATATGCTCCAAGTTAAAAGAACCAATACATCTTATCAATTACTAAATAAAAGAGATAAAAGTGTCTTTGTTTGTCCAATTTTCCCTCCCACGCCATTACTCCAACAATGCGTCCAAAGAAAAACAGTTCTCCTGTTGGGTGATTCCTTTATCAGATATATCTTTCACTCTCTTAAAAATCAAATAAACAACTTAACAAATTATGGTTGGGCATTTCAGGAAGACGGACAAGGCATCTACACAAATGTCGCATACGGTTCTACAGGTAGTCAAGTTCATTGGGGTGTTCCTTTTCAGTTTAAGGAAGGACCCATGTTAAGAAAACTTCGCAATGGTGTTTATCGTCAGCTTCAAGAGAAACACCATTTCGATGTGTGGGTCATCAGCTCAGGACAGTGGGATATGAGAGACGTCACTGTGGACGACTACGTAAAACACGTAGAAGAATTATTTCAAGAATGGACACGATTCCAACGATCCAATTATAGTTTCCGCGCTGTATGGAATGGAGTTCCGGCATTTTCTTACCGACACCGTAGGTACGGTACACAAGATCACCGAACCAATGTCAAAATTGCCATGGCGGATGAACGTGTTAAGATACTAGCTTCAAAATATAATATCACTTATGTACCATATTTTGATATATCTTTCCCATTTTACTGGATGTCAGTTGACACTCACCACTACCTTATGGACAAAAGTGCATCGCCAATAGGTTCAGCACAGCTGAACATCCTCTTAAATGCCATTTGCCAATGAAGTTGAATACACCATGTCATGCATTTCTAGTTATCGAACTAGAAGGCGTCCTTGTTAAGACAGAGCTACCGAGCCAAAAACGGGCTCTCCAGTATATTGCGCTAAAGAGTATGCATTGTTGTATTTCAATAGTACCGTGCACAGTGATATCGCTTTAAATCAAATTCAAGTGGTCCGTTGGGGACTGTTTAGCAAGAAATTTCTTTCCTGGCTAACGGTAGCGCTAATCCCCAACCTAATATGTAACCCTTACAACAGTTCAAAGAATAACAGTACAATGGTAAACATACAATGGTAACAGCCAATCAAGAAATTCCTTGTTAAACAGTGCGCATCAGCCGGTTAAAGTCGGGGTTGCTGCTTTTAAATTACTAACACCTCTAACTTTCAGACGATGAAAACATTACTCCATGGAGCTGTAACGTAATTGATTCATCATTACGTGAACACACACGCCTATTCATGTAAATGCCGCCAAGCGGGGACATCTTTACAGATTTAGCTCCATTGAAGTCTGGACAAACTAATCATGGCCTTGAAATCCTTTCTCGTTAAGCAACTGACAAAAAGCCACATTGTTAGATATTACATGGTTCAGTGAAAACCGATTGGTGCTTGCGGATTTCTGTTAAACTGTTAAAAAATCGGCCAAGTGATGAAATCGGCCAAGTCATGATGTCGTTTATGTAACCATTTAACCGTGGACACCTGTAAAATAGTCTAATAGTTTATACACCGACGTCACAAATATGACGTGTGACGTTAACTCTAGGCCTAACGCCACGCCTAGTCGTAGCAAAATATTTCAATGTAGACAGTATCCGTCAGTTATTCTATCCTTTTGGAAGGTATACTTCCTCTCATATTATATCAAGAACGAAAACCCAAAACGCGTTCCCTTTTAAAAGATGTTTAAAATACTGTGTCCATTTTCACACTGTCAGTAGTACAGTCTTTATGCAGCCGAGACGTGTAGTTTTTACAGTAAGCGGGACGACCGGTTAATGACGTCACTTGAAACATCCCTATACTGCTGGTAACTTATGTGTAACTAAATATTTCCAATCAATAATTATCTAAATAATTGTAAGAGTTTGTATGTGTGTATTATAGTTAGTTACCTACCAGCAATCGAGGAAGAAAACAGCAGTATCGCAGTGGGGGACTGATCTTAAATTGCCTGACATGCAATAGATATCTTCATGGAAACATCTTATATCACCAAGGAGTTATTTCAAACTATTATTTTAAACCGGTGACTGTCCCTAGTGTTTGATGGATCCCCCTTAGGTAAGTGTGAATTCATAAAGCGTCCCCGGTTGACAGCATTTGTCGACGCACCTTCACACGTACACAAACACAAATCAGAATACTGCGGCACTAATACAAATTGGTGTCACTGCATTTGTCCTTTTAATTCCATGCCATGTCACAAAAACTTCATTTATATAATTCAAAATGCATACAAATTGATAACTCTGTAACATAGATGCCGGTTCATTGCAGGCACACAGTCAATAAACATAAGCGGCAAGAACCCGAACTTGGGTTTCATTTTCTTACTCATTTTAGGCAGCTTTGACGATTAGGCCCTCCGCTTTGTAATTGGTTCATCAGTCCTTCCGTCCATTGTGCCCCTTTTTCTCATATAGAGTAATACGGATTTTGACAGAAGAGGTTTTCTGCAAGAGATAGATTTTACTTTTTGCAGGCTTACAAATTCCCGTTCTTTTCGGAGAGTATATTAAGGGTTGTGTGACAGGTGTCCCTTCAAGGGCTGAGAATTCCTAGTTGGTAACGAAATGTAAAACACTAGAATTATCTCGAGCTCTTTAATTATAGAGGATTTGCAATTGCGTCGCGAATCTGCCGAGCTAGAGGACACTCATGTCAAGTACATGGGTTTGTACTGAACCCACTGCATAGTGTGTGTAAACCTTATGCTTTGACGACACACTGACGTCATACTTAGGGGCATAACAATGGAACACGTGGCTCCATGCATAAGAATTCGGCCTGAACGAGTAGTGAATTATGTGCGTATTCGACTGGTTCACGAATCAGTTGTCTGTATTGTTCGGTGTTGGTTTGTTATGCCCCAAATAGAGGGCGTACTTTTTGTTCTGTTACATCATATGCATAAGGTCTATACTGTGGTACAAGCGGGGTGAACAGATTCATCGAGCAAGCGTATCTAGTGTGGTCTGCTATGCAGTAACACGTACTGTAACATGGCCGCCATGGAATATTATAACGTCATAAAAAGCCTCTAGATTGCTGTCTACCATTTTCCACAGAAATAGATACGTACCGAGATGTTATGTTACTCAACGTCAACTATGAGTGAAGAGAGTAATAGACCGGCAGCCCATCTGACTTGGGGGTAGATGAACTAGGTACCAATAACGAAATATATCACCATGAAGCGAGTCACCTGGGATGTTCAGATATGTGAGTCTGCCGTGCACCATCCGTTGCTAGTAGGTCTGGCGGCCATTTTTAAAAATGGCGGCCATGTTTTAGTAGGCATCATTATGTTTGATAATAAAACTTTGAGACAACCTTCTACCAAACCAAGATGTCATATGAAAGACAATTAAATTTTCTATCCAATGGTACCATATTTGATGGATATTGTGCTGAATTAAGTTACACTTTGAGGCAAAAGGTGTAATTTTTAGCCAATTTTTCCCGAAATTTAAATTACATTAGTTTACATATTTCTTCATATTTTTTACAAATCTCAAGATAATAAATTGAAACTTTCCTAAAAATTTTTCTTAAAAATAGGTACTATTGCCTCAAAATAACAAGGTTATTGCTTTTTAAAAACGAAAGTTACAGTCTTTCAAAGTTAACAATTTGAAATTTCAGGAAATAGAATTCTGTACCTAAAATAGTATATTGCCCTGTTCTCATTTCGCATCAGCTCAAACAGTACAGCTGTTTGGGCCCAAATACAACCAATATTGCACACTTTGGATTTTAAATGTAACATTCAGGACTGCGATTACAAGATACATGCTTGTATTGTTTTTCAGACATCTTGTATCAAATCCAAGATGGCCGCCATCGGTCAATCCACTTTTGGCCCATTTTTCTTGAATTCTAGCATTTAATGTTCATTTTCGATTAGAACAACGGCGATATTTGGTGAAATGGCACCAGAAGATACAACCCAGAACAAGGGCACTCTTTCCTACACACATAGCTTGTAAATCAAGATGGCGGCTAGGGGTCAATGTACTATTTTCTCCTTACATCTATCTTCGATTCAGAATTTTTGATCAAGAAAGAAATGACCACTCGTTTGTTTGTGCACTGGTATTGAATCTTCAGCAGTCCTAAACTTTCTTAAGTACGTTTTGGATCTATTCTAAGGTGGCACTTAACGGTCAATTGAAAATCACTCCCATCGCTCCACCACCCCACACATTTCCTCGACAGTTACCCTACAGGGGCATTACTAGCTAAACCAATTTCATTGCTCACTTCGACTGCTTTCAGATATATTCGCCGTGTTTGGACAAAATATGGGCAATTAGAGCATGAATCCGACATGAATAGGATACAGTGTTAATTAATTCCACTATTTGTTTATATATGTTGTTTCTGTGTCAAGATTGTGGCTAGGGGTCAATGCACTTCTCACGATTCCTCCTCATTTCTATATTTGGGTGAAAATTCCCTATCAAGAAGGCAATAACAACCTGCCACATAGTGCAACGAACGCATTCCACAGGATGTCTAAACTTTGTGCAGGAGCAAATTATATCGATTTTAAGATGGTGGTCATTAGTCAATAAACTTTCACCCCTGTTTTTGTGGAATTAGCTCATAATGGGGGCAGTGCTAGCCTAACCAAGTTAATATTCCATTGCTATTGTTTTCAGAAACTTTTTATGTTTTTACAGGGGATATATGTGACATTAGCAGAGTAACCATTACCAATGCTGGGGATACATCCTAAAGTACAGTCACTTCTCCATTTTATACATGGCTCATGAAGAAATTAATGTAATTTAAATTTCGGGAAAAATTAGCTAAAAATCACACTTTTTGCCTCAAAGTGTAACTTAATTCAGCACAATATCCATCAAATATGGTACCATTGCATGAAAAATTTAATTGTCTTTCATAAGACACCTTACACGTTTTGGGAGAAGGTTGTATCAAAGTTTTTTTTATCAAACATAATGATGCCTACTAAAACATGGCCGCCATTTTTAAAAATGGCCGCCAGACCTACTAGCAACGGATGGTGCACGACAGACTCACATATCTGAACATCACCGGTGACTCGCTTCATGGTGATATATTTCGTTATTGGTACCTAGTTCATCTACCCCCAAGTCAGCGGGCTGCCGGTCTATAAGACTTTTTTAACTTTTTTTCAATGTATGGAGGGTGTGTTATATGTATCTTTTAGTCCGATGTCATTTATGCAGCGGGAACAATCGTTTTGGCTTAAATTAAACTATCCACGCTTTTGATGATGACACAGTATAGAAGAAGACAAATCTTTAGTTAAGGATGTAAGAACCATATGTTAGTTTTAAATCCTAAAACACATTTATGTTAGACGCATATTCCAGATACATGTTCATTGACTTCAAAATAACTTGTAAAATGTTCTGTTTCAGAAAGTTACGGTAACATTGAGTTCAATTTGTCTATGATTTCGGTGCTCCTACCGAGATTATGCAACATTCCTTGCTACACCTTGCATATATAGCGCAGAGTTATGCTAGACCTACGAGAAAAGTCAAAAATATCCAAAACCTCCTACAGTATAATTTCAATGACAAACAAGTGATTTACTTATAAATGGAAGCAAAAGGAATCTCAGTCAATGTGCTCACTTTACATAACATCCTTTTTGAGAAGTAAAGGCACTTTTTAACAAAAATAACCAATCCTTAAAATGAAATATCTTGAGTTAGAAAAAGATTGTTAAGCAGACTTTGAAGGATATGGTCTGAAATATTTTTCCTTTCATATGAGACCTTAGAAAAAAGCCACCAAAATACGCCTTCAAGATTAATGACAACTTTCAAATTCCATTTCCTCACTGAAGAATGAAATTGGATGTGTTAAAAATTTCACACCTTTAATTATGGTTCATGTCCGTTGAAGACACACGATAATGAAAGCACACTTTCATAATCCTTAAAAGAGTGATATATATGGGAGCGTTAAATCTTGCAACCTTGATTGATGTTCGTAAGTTCGGAATGGGTAACCTACATGCATGTGGGATATAACGAACTTTTCCCATATTTTACCCACACATAAGTTACAGGAACTAACCCGTATGGATCATATGGGTCCCCCACGAATCAACGGTGCAATGTGGCTTCATATGCCAGCCGCATAATACTCGTAAGGACCTTGTTTAGGGAATCTCTTCTTCGCTTGCTACGAGCCCGTGCTCATAGCTGAACAGCGGGGTACGGCACACTCTTATGCTGCAATTTGTGTATTCCTACTAGCCAATAATTTCAATGTATTATAATAGTTGCATTGTATTAAAGATAAGTTACCTATTTGTAAGGAATAATACAGTGTTTGTTTACAAAGTGGGAACGGCCTGGTTTTTAGGGTCAGTTGCTTGCATCTAGCCCTAGTAGTAACTGCATAATGAACTCCACCAATGTAATGTATCCAACTGCATGCTTAAGTGTAAACTAAATTTTACAGGGTTGACCAGGCAGGATAAGAATAAAGGATCTAGAAAGTGAAATAGAGGATGGTCAGTGAAGTGATTTTAGTGATAGCTTCCTGGTTTTTTACTGTTGCAAAGACATCTCCGGACAGACAACAGGGTAAATAAATCACCACTGTATTTTTACTAATCTAATTATTTCCCTCACCGAGAGAAAGGCAATAAATTGTGTACAATTTCAAGTTAACAGGGACGTTAAGAGCTCACTCAAGTATATTTAATGGTTGTACATATTCAAGTACTAAGAAAGCTTAACGTTTTTCTTAAACACCTTATATGGTCTTAACATTCACACTTCTAAGTATATTAGCTTGTTTGGATTACAGATTTAATATTTGTGAGACCCAAACGTGTTCTTGAAGAGAAGCGTGAAGAAAGTGTTCCACTTAAGTAATTAAAGACAGCCTATTTTTGTATGTAGTTACAAAATCCCAGAGAGTGGTTACATGTACGGTTAAGAAGTTTCTTCATTGACGAGGCCATTACGTTATATTGGTAATTTAGTTACCGGGATTAAGTTGGACTTAGTATTATTTTGTACACTGCTAACATAGTGAATATAGTGTCACCAAATGTCAGGGCAGTCACTTACTGAGATAATAATATTGATGTCTTACTTTGAAAACATTGTGATTTGAGGAGTAGTTTTAATGCTACGATGCTCTGGTGTTCAATGTTTTTATATCAAATATAAATGGGTTTTTAGTTTAATTTCAGATGACAGGTTGACTATTAAATATATAGCAAGAATTAATCCGTATTTTATGTGCTCTACCAGAAGTCAATCTTTGAAAAAATCACTCATGTCATTTTGTTTATATCTAGTCACCAGAAAGTTGCACAGACGTTTGTACACAGTCGTACAGTCATATGTGCAGACAAACAGAGACCAGACAGATCCCGATATTGGTTTAAAAATTGATGGTCTCAATCAACAAGCTACGTCTTCTTGTGATGTTGTGTCTCCGCTGGTGTGAGGTGGTACAGCCACGGAGTTAGTCTTATACAGACCTCATATAGGAATGATACCCGGATCTAGATAGTGAACGATTCAGAATTGAGGCTTTTCAATTATGCAACTGATCAGCAAAGCTGGGGGAAAATCATGCCAAATACACGTGACCTTATACTGAACGCACTGCACAGTGTGCACTGCGATATGCGCCATGTGTACACGTTCATCAAGCAAATGCGTCGAGTGTGGTCTACTACGCAGTAACATGTAATCCAACATGGCCGCCAGGGAGTACTAGGAAGTCATATGAAAAACCTCTTTAGGCGTGATTGGTTTTCACTGAGTAAAACCGCCGTGTGAGATTTTTTTGTAACTCATAAATAAGTGCTCAGTATGAGACTAGCCTGAGGCAGGGACCAATTCGGACTGAAATAGGGGGTCCAAAATTCAAAACTTGCGATGAAGGGGAGACAATGTATACTACAAATAAATATCTTCAAAACATCTACTGAATCAAATTTTAATCCAATTTAAAAGCAAAATAAAAATGCCACGTTGTAGTCTATTCGACTGTTCGAATCAACGATTTTTCTCAGAACTTCCCCTTAGGTTGATAATGTGGTTGGTCCAGTGTTTGAGCATCCACTTCTCGCCTGGACAAGGGCTTGATTATCAGATCGAGTCATACCTATGACTAACTTTAAAAAGAAACTTTTCTGCTATTGAGCGTGGTACTCCGCATACGCAATGGAGTAGGGAAAACACTCCACTACTGAAAAAAAAGACTCTGGTGACGGCTTGATCGAAGTATAGTGTTATTGGTTGAGATGCAAAAACGTGCGTTAATATTTACTTTCTTTAGGAGCCCATAAGCTCTGTTTTCGTAAGGTGGATTGGTAATGTGAAAGTACAAAGAGGGAAGTAGAGGTTTTTGCCCATTTTTTGTGCCACCACTTTTTCATGGAAACACGTTCCTGTGTTGTCCCTACAGCTTCCTTTCATTCACTGACATTTCGGATAAATCAATGTGGACGGTGCATTAAGGTAGAATAATACACTATCAGAGAGTCAATTTGAGCTTTGCACGAAGTGAGCAGCCCGAGTGCTACAGCGACACTAGTGTTGTTGTGTGTAGCATTAACCCAGAGAATGCATTATCCTGTTCTATTTTACAGGTTCAAAGTTCATTGATACACAACATGGTTTTTATTAGAGACCTCAAAAGAAGGAAGGATCATACGTGTGTAAAAAACAGGTTAAAACAGCACAATCCCAAGTAAGATTAGTGCGGTTGTCTATTAGTTTATCTTGAGATAATGCACGGTTACCTGACAGTTACGGACTAATAGAAGTTAACACAAGGTATGAACGAATCCCATTCAATTATCACGATGTTTCAACTCTTTAGGAAGTTTTGCCAGCGCAGCGCCTCCGTGGCTGACGCCATTCGTTTTTCGTAGCGATGGGTTGAACGGAAAAAAATTTATGGGCCTCGCGGGGTATAGGAAAGCCCAGTTGTGGAATGTCTTTTGGTTATATGAATATACACTGATAAAGTTATCAGACATATAGCATACTTTAGTGAGTTTAACATTACCCGATTTCAAGGTTAAAAGATATTGCGGGAAACATTACACGTTTGTTGTCCCAACGCTGACAAACAATGTTGGCATTAAAATCGTGTTTTTACCAAGTTTACAAATAATGTTGTCATAAAACAATTCGTTTTTGTGTAGAAAAACTGGTCGCCAGGGTAACATTTCATTGCAGAAAGAGACTTATACTTGTTCGTGTGAGGACGAAAAACGCGAAATCGATTTGTGGGCTCAGTTGTTTTCTCTGTAAATACTAACTGACTAAGAGACTTTGCAATATTCTTCATCGCTTATTAAACATGTTCAGCAAAAAAAAAATAAGGTACATCATAACCTTTACAGCTTTCACAAATGTATACAATTTCATAATGTGTCCATGTCAATATCTCAATTATGTGCTTCACAAATGAAGAAATGCTTTGTAGATGTATTACACTCATCACCGTTCCAAGTTACGTCATCGCCATTTCTTTTAAGGTAAACGCAGTTTGCTCCTTGATTTTCCGCGCCAAGTACCTCATTCGAAACATTTGCAGATGTGTTGTACCAGTTCCAATTGTCTGTATAAAGTATGGAATAAATTTTACAAATAAATAAAATCTTTTCAATTTGTAGTCGAACCGACTTCAAAGACTTAAACACGTCAAAATGTCTATAATATCTAAACGCTTTCAGAAATACAGAACTATGAGACCAAACCAATTACTATTTTCTTCTGAAAGGAGAAGACAAAATCAAATGGCAGGAGGATCCTAAAAATAGTAAGACGGGTGGAGCACATTGGAGAGAGGAAAGGACAGGGGCCATGCACCCTTCTCTCTCAATCGAGCTCTGGAAAAATATTTTTTGTTACAGAACCGAAACAAAATGAATTCAAATGATGCCAACTGTTACATCAGAGATTGCATTTGAGGTATGTATGAGGGAGTGTATGGTTTCATAACTGTCAAATGTATTTAAACTATTGTTTGAAATAAATGTCTCTTTTGGTCGGCAATATGATCTTAACTTTAACATGACTTTTAATCTTTTATGCTTTCTTGCAAAGGTTGATTAAACAGCGGTTTGTGGCGGTACGCAGAAACAATTATTGTACTAATTGATGACATCTTTTCTATGAAACATTTTATGCTAGCTTTTTCTAAAGTCCTCTCGACCCTCTGGAAGAGGGTCGACGAAATCAAACTTTAAACTGCTTCCCAAAGAAGTTATACGTTCACTAAAGGACAACACTTACACCCTCACATTGTCTTATAGACAGGATTTTGAGCAGACATATTTTTTGTAAAAAGCGAGTTATATGCATTTCAACTGAGTAACAATTCTCCAAAGAAGCGTAAAAATTGTAGATGACACACTTGTTACATGCATATAACTTGACAAAACATACCGTTCTCTCTCCTCAATCCTATCCAAAAGTTGTGACTCCAATCGGTGACTAAAGTTCCATTAATATAGCTGATTTCTTCGTCAGATTCAACGTAAACCAGGTGAGAAGTACTACAGAACGAGTCGCATTCTAATTTAGCCTCGTCCCAAGTCGTTTCGTTTGTAAAAACTTTATACCAACTGTTATTCCAACAGGTCCAATCTTTCATAATACCATCACAATCTGCACGATCTGCATAAAGATCAGGAAAATGGTTTTGAAAAGAATTCTTGGCACATAGATAGATATCGAATTTAAAAATTCAAACACCAAATCAATTTAACGGGCTTAGAAAATTATCTGGGAGCATTTGCCTTTCAATCATAGGCCCAGTCTGATGACAGTTGGTTAGTTAAATTGCTTCTTTTAAGTTTACAAATCCAGGTTTGTTGCCAAACGATAATAACATATTTGATAATTTTTAATACATTTTGGCAACCATACCAGCGAGTGTGGAACACTTAGCTTCTCGTTTTTGTTCGAGAGAAATTCAGATTAGTCTGTTAGTCGACAGGTTGGATGGACAGGTGTAGACCATTTCATTAGAAGGTTTGCTGATTTGTGAAAATAGGGCATTGCTTTGCAGGAATATCATAATATGACTTTATGCGATTAAGCATGTGACATCAAAACCACAATGCATTGTTGCATTTTGGTCTTGGAGTTACAATCAAATAGGTAGCGACCTCTGCTATAGTCTACTATGTCGTGTGTCACAAAAAGGGAAATCTTTTAAGTCATCTAATTGTCATAAATTATCATCAATGCTTTTCGGCTAACATCTCCCTGACTTTATACTTTCAGTAAGCAAGAATACAAACGGTGGAGAATAACATCCTTTTTTATGATCTTTCGTTAAAAACGCTTGACTGGATAGATCTATGAATAAAAACAATGTTTTGAGGGAATAAATCTTTCCACACATAGTCGAGCGGGGCGAGTGCCGGAGCCGCAGCCAGCCCCCCCCCCCCCGAAAAAAATGGCCAAAGCCCCTCTGAACCCTGCAGACTATGGTGCCTCAGTGGGGTAGAGATCATGTCCTGGTTGGGGATCTTGATTCAAGTAAAAAGACACCACCCCCACCCCTGAGAGAAAAAGTCATGTTTCTGCACAACCACTATAAAGCGGATAGCGCTTTGGTACACGAGGATTTCATGGATGATTTTTTCCTCGAACTAAAATTATACGGTACATTCTAAGACTTCATCCCATGATCTTTTGAAATTGCTGTTTAGCGAAGAGTCCTTTCAGTTTCCAAATTTTAATTAAAATTAGCATTTGATGATTCCATGTCTGTCTGGGCATTGATTTTATTCACTTGTTATGTTCACAAGCTTGTTTTTATGAATACGTTTTATTTATTTTTATTATTTATTTCATAACAATTTCGAAGATTTCATGCAGACATAGGGAATCAAGAAGTCTTCTTATGACAAAATCAATACCGTGAAAAGATTTTAAAGTTTTTTATTGTCTTTTTACAATTCTACTTCTAAGTTGAAATTAGCAACGTTTATAGACAA
Organism: Holothuria scabra; assembly: GCA_037179385.1. Lineage (NCBI taxonomy): Eukaryota > Metazoa > Echinodermata > Holothuroidea > Aspidochirotida > Holothuriidae > Holothuria > Holothuria scabra. The sequence goes on from CM074184.1 coordinate 54,561,416, forward strand.
CACTATTTTCTCAATGTTAAATATTATGCTTTCCTCTTACCTTCGTACGTACTGACGAATAACATTAGCTTGAGCATCTTTCCTATAACTATTTAGTAACATTCTAACATACTGTGTATTTTAATATGAAATAAAGTTATCCAGTGGCGTTATGGCAATAACGGTTAAATGGTTAGGTTAGGTGGAGTCTGCGGCCCAAATTCTTACCGATTGGTTTAACTACCGTTAAAGAAAATACTGCGATTTACAATGCTTCTACATGACATAAAAAGAAAATTGATTAAACCATTTTAACCTTCATTCAGTCTCACTATACTTCTTTTACAGCTTCTAAGTTCCTATTCATTGAACTTTTAAAAGTTGAAGCTAACAAAACTACATTTCTTATAACAGTGGTTTTACAAGAATGGAAAGTTTCTGTAAAACAACTGCAATATTAACCTTTAAAGTCGCAGTGAAACCGCAAGACAAAATGAACTTGTCACAAAACATTAACCAATATTTCATCTTCTTTAAAACATTCCCCCTTCTGCATTCAAGGTACGTTTTGACTGCGGAGTGCACTTCAATAACACAGACTTTAATAGGTAAGGTTCTTCATATCGAAGGTCACTAGTTCGAAGTTTCCCTGGATCTAAAGTTCTCTAGAGAGAGGATTCGCTGCTGATCGCATGTCCTCTCAAATCAGGGAGTCTCTAGCAACCTCTTGCTCAAATGTTAGGCGAACCAAAATACTCCTTGCTTAATAGAGACCTTTATCTAGCCATATCATTCTTATTGTGGATAAAATGTAGTAGACTACGTAGTTAAGACGAAGGACTGGTCCTACCTACCCTTCTTAAGCCCGAAAAGTGCAGTCAGGGTGCAGTTGAAATTGAATAACTCGGGACTGTTGGTCCATGAGTAGCACTGTGGTGAGAGCCAAGGGGATATTCCCCAGGCAGCTGAGCTATTAACTGATGAGATATTGTTTTAGGGCGAGTATGCAAGATCTCAATGTGTAATCAAAACACTTCCAGTACAGTACATAATGTTTAATATGCCATGTGCTACAGTTCTCTGCATTTTTTGAACTTGATGTCGATCAAATGGCTGTGGCAATTGAGAATTTCTGCGCTGGACTAATACAAAAATTGTAGTTTGGGGTGAAAGTTGACTGCCTTCAATAATAACGATCCCGTAGAGTTGAAAATGGGTTTTAAAATGTGGAACTTTGCCTTAAAGTTAGGTCTTTTTAAGGACTTAGCTTCTAAGACCAGGTATATAACTGCTCTTTCCATACCTTCTGTAGACCGCGTTTTTGGTCTAGCGGTAGAGCTTCATCCTCTCACGCGGGCGGCCGGGGTTCCATTCCCAGGTCGTGTCCTACCCAAGATTCTAAACGGACATTACACTGTTAAAAATTTCTGTAAATTTACAGACTTTAAAGTTCTTCCTACAAAAAAAAAAAAAAATTTACAGACTTTTTTAAATTAAACTTTTTGTATTTTACTTTTAATAGAGATTTTCTGTATCTTTACAGATACTTTGTATTGCTACAATAAAAAAAGGTTGTTTAACATGTATTTTCTGTTTATTTGAAAAATCATTTCTGTCTGCTTTTTTAACCAAATTTTACTGCTTTGTAAAACTTTTTCTGTAAATTTACAGAAATTTTAACAGTATTTTGTATTTTTCTGATTTCACATAAATATACTGTCATTTAACAAACATTCATTTTGTTTTTAAGCTGTAAAAGAAACAAAAATAAGCCCAAACAAACAAACAAACAAATAAGAAATAGCCAGAAAATTTTCAATATATAACATGCATCGTTCTGCGAAGTTTCAGTTAAAAAAGAAAACATTTTTGGCAAATTTATGGCCCTATTTGAAAATTAACTTACATTTATTATACTGACAATTAGTATACTGATGTCAACTCATCGCCACAGGCGCTCATGCACTTGATCGAATTAAAAACGTTTCACAAATTTACTTGAAAGAGTCTGTAAATTTACCACTTTATGACGTATATCTCATTTTGCATAAATGGGTGGAGCTTATTTTGTAGGCATTTTCCTAACAAAAGGATTGCTGTTGCTTTGAATAATATCTTTTTTTGGCGTTTTTTAATCAGGAAGTGATAAACTTATTGTTTACCTTGTCTGGAAATGTTTGCAACCAATGTGTTTGCATTCTTTGTCATATTTATTTTAAAAACAATTATTATATTGTACAAAAAATGTGACTTTCCAATTACAAAGTTCCTAGAGATAGCAGTCTTCTTGACAACAATGTGATAACAAAGTATCCTCATTGTGTTTAGATTGAAAACAACTTCGTAACGACACATTACGTTGATAAGCAAATACCTGATCTACATTATGGTGAAGTGTATGTTACGTAATAACATATGAATGGAAAAAAAGCGATATTATAATAAATATTAAAACGCCGAGAATGAAAACAGTAGGCTGTAAATTCACATAAAATTAAGGTAAACAAAAAAAAAAACAGAACAATTCTGTAATTCGATTTTACAGTAGACATTTGTAAACTAATTTACATGCAAAAACTGTAAAGAAAAAACAAACACTTAATGTTTTTTCATGATTACAGTCTGGCTGTAAAAAAAAACATTATTTGGTTGGAAAAAAATTTGCCATAAAAATTATGTAAATTTACAGAGAAATTTTTAACAGTGTACTGCCGTTGTACGTGATGCTCCGGAGAAGCAGTGGAATAGAGAAGCAAGCCAGTGAGCCACAACTGGAAAAAAGGCCGTGGACGGCTCGATTTGAACCAATAGGTTGGAAACTGGGCTGTAAAACTCCATCTATCTAACTAACTAACTAACATACCGTCTGTAATGGAGTCATGAATGAAAGACCTTTGGTGTTAACGGTCTGAAGTAAGTTTAGATGAAGTTTTATGGCCCAGTTTTTGGCCAATTGGTTTGAGTCGAGTCGGTCAAGCTCTTTTTCCAGTTGTGGCTCACTGCCTTGTTTTTCCTACTCCATTGCTTATGCTGAGCGTTTTAAATGCCATCGGCATGATCCAGCTTGGACCGAATGCAAGTCTGATGCTTTAACCTCTTGCGTTAGTCAATGTTTAGTATTGCGTCCTTTGAGCACTTGAGAAGCAGAACTCCTTCAGGAGTAAACGTTTGGTTTCACAAATCGCTCTTTGCCATCGAGTCGAGATTCAGAGAGGAGCAACCTTCACTTTCCCTGTGATAGACCTTTTTTGAAATCATGGGCGTCCGGAAGGGGGGGCAAGGGGGGGCACTTGCCCCCCCCCCTGGAAAATCAAACTTGTGAAAAAAATTAACTAAAAATTGAAATAAAAAAAAAATAAAGATAAATCATTAAAATATCTTCACTCACAGCATCAGTTTCTACTGAAATATACGGACATTTGACCAGAAATAGCAAAAGAAGAGATGGTATGCTGAATAGTGAAATCGAAATTTTGGGACCATCATTCGTGATATCTGTTGGAAATTTGTAATTGCAAAAACTTTGCCAAAATTGTACTAGTTTTCAGGTATGTAGTGTGTATATGGCATCCGACTATTGATGAATGCGTTGGTCTTGCTTTGGTCACGTGCTGATCTCAAGTGGCGACGCGCAGATGTAACTTGGATATACAAGGTGAATGGGGGTGGGGGGGGGGGGACATGGTTCATAATTGGGTAACGGATATAGGCATACATAGGCTGTTTGACAGTTGTAAGTTTTATCGTGAATAGGCGTGCGAGGCCATGACCGAGAGGCAGATTTCCCTTCAACATTTTTTGACATTGAAAATTCTAAAAATCTAAAAATTACAGACATGAAATCCCTGTTTCAGGGCTGGGTACATGCAGCTTATAACACTCGCCAAGTGTCGTTTCCGGCCATCTGGAGGGTTTGTAAGGCCCAAAATTTTCTTGTACGCTCCGCGCCAACTGATGGTGGCGCTCCGCTTAGATAGTGTACACAATTCAATCATCCATGAATGACCTTGCCCCCCCCCCTTGCAAAAATTTCTGCGGACGCCCATGTTTGAAATAATTAATCTTCAACGCGTACAACCTAGCATCCTCCACTGGGCAGCTAGGTGATAAAAACAACGCCTCAAAAAGTAAATGAATACTTTTCGCCAAATTACGTTAGACCTTTACGAGTAATGATCTATGTAATCTGATAAAATAACCGTGGAGCTTTAACTCCATCCTAAACAGCGCAGAACGGACTAAGTTTTGTCAGCTCCTCAGCTCTCAACTGACCAAGAAATGTGCCGTACGACTTGCTACGAAGGTAACCTCCATCCGCAATCGCTCCATGAATCATATGACTTCTCTAGCTGTGTTCAAATGCATCAGCTTAAAACAGGTACATTATTGTATTTACCTGGTTTGTCTCTTTGACATATTGTGTATTGGTAGTCGGTGCATTTCGAGTCAGTCAACCTTCCACTAGACAGATAAGTGGCGATGCAATTTTGAACACCCCCCGTGTTGTCCGGTTGGTCAGGGTTCCATGTACTGTACAGAAGGCAAGGAGACTTAATTATTAATATCAAATAATGATTTGTTTTTCTTTAAAATTTCCCACCAACTTATACAATAAAATTCTGATATATTGATACCGGTACCATAAATGGACCCGAGCATGGATTTTTTAATACTTCATATGCCTTAGGGGCAACGTTGCATCCCTGATCAATCCAATATCAAAACAATGGATAATCAGAACAGGAATAGAAAAAACAAAACATTGGGAACCAATGTAAAAGCCTTGACATTACACCAGTTTCTTCCAGTTCACTTTTGTAGAAAATTGCTAATATCTCGAGAACCGAACATGGAATATCCCGAGAACTGAAATATGATATCGTATTGTTTCGTATAATATCATATCGATCGTATCGCATCGTTTGGTATCATATCATATCGATCATATCGAATAGTATCGTATCATATCATGTTGTATAGATCGTATCGTAGAGTATCGTTTCGTATCATAACAAGCCATCAGTAGCCAGAGCTTTTTTAATTGACCAAATATTTTCTCGAAACTATTTTTCAGTTTTGATTTTCTGTATGCATTCTATGTAGCAACTTCCTTGTGAACTATCTTAAGAATTATGCCTATTTCGGGTGGCCTACCCATGAGATAATGGGAAATTCCGACAATCCAACCATTCCAAGACGTCTACCTCAGGTTGAACTCTAACGGCTCCGATCCAGGAGAGGACGCTCCTTTTGTCTTGACCAACTGCCTCTCGGATATCTAAAACTGTTTTCTGAAGTAAAAAAAGTTGTGAGATGAAAACTTAAACAGGCAAAAACAATCGGCCCAAACTTATTTTATAGGAACACCTAAATCTCAAAATTTTCTTCTTATTTCCCTTCAAAGTATCTATCATAATATTTTAGGACTTTAATATTGCATATTCAAGCCTAGGGCAGAGGTTTCTTTTCACGAAATATGTAGTACTGCCCTAAAGACTTTACAAACGTAGCGGTACTGACAAAATAAATAAAAAAGAACAGGAAAGTCAAACCGTAAGCGAGTCGTGTCATTCATTGTCGCATGGAATTGTGGGAACGCGGTAGTTTAAACAAATTGAACTCAGCACATAGTGTACTTCGTGCACACAGATCTAAGTGTTTTTGTGCAATGCATTTCAATAAAAGAAGAATTCCAAACTCCATCTTGCCCAGAAAAGCAGATGAGAACAAATCGTGTTAACAGTGTACCTCAAGTCAAAAAATTCAAACATATATATTTAACAGCATGAAAAATGAATTCAAAAAGTCCTACTCCCATCCTCATAGGTCATTCTTGAGCTTAGGTATAAAATGTTGAAATTTATTTACTTGAAACAAATTAGTCTATTGTGCAATAACTTGTGACGTTCTTGTTGTACAACTAACGTTACCTGCTTTGTTTCCCTTTAAAATTAAAAATGTTTTATGACCTTGAACACTCTCTGTTTGTTTGCATAGCATGTTGCATAAAAAGGGCTTCATTAATCACATCAGTAAGAGCGCTGCCACATCTTGATACAAGGTGCAGTAACTTTCAGAATACAAAGAAATACAAAGGTTGTAATTTGAGTAGTACAACAGTGAGATCACAAATTATTGCGCAATGTACCATTTTATTTGGGGTAAATAAACTTCAACATTTTATATCTCGGGTCAGGAATGTCCTATAAAACTGGGAGTTAGACTTTTAGAATTTATTTTTCATGCTGTTAAATATATATATTTTTATTTTTTGACTCGAGATACACCTAAAGTAAATATGATAATGGAGGTAGGTCCGGTTACCGTTACATCAGTTGTATCCATCACTGCTATGTCGCCACCACACTCCTGACAAAAGGTTCTAGCTCCCTCAAAGTTGGATAAATATTCTGGTATCATGTATTCACTATTTCCAAAAGGTCTCCAGCATGGACAAAATTTACCTACAGTATAATTGTAGAAACATATTTATTCAAATGCATAATATCAGTCCAACCAAAGTTTTCGACATACGGTACATAACAATTTTTCAGTATTGTAACAAGGGCATCTGAAAAATTTGATCTTAAGACTTAAGTCTTCGTTTCATGTTACTAATAGTCAGGTTCACTATGTCAAAAAATTATGTTTCGTTGGCAATCATGGTAGATTATGAAACCTATATATTTTTGGAAAGCTTATAGCATCAGGAAACTAAAAATTAATGTTTACATTTGAACAGATGTTTGTATGGCGGCCATTTTGGATTTTTCAAAATGGCGACTGTAAAATACATATCTTCTTCTGTTTCTGACCTTAATTACCTTAAACACTTTACTAAACCTATTGTATTTGGTTCTAAATCATAGTAGCTTTGCAAATTTATACAGTTCAGAAAGGTTATAACATAAGAAAACTGAAAGTCAATGTTTAAATTTGGAGAAAAGCTTTTATGGCGGCCATTTTGGATTTTCAAAATGGCCACTGTAAAAGACATGTTTTGTACTACTTTTGCCGCCGCTTATTGCCCTAACCACTTTATTTAACTTACATTACTTTCAAACCATGATAGCTTAATACGCACTTACACATTTTTGGAAAGGTAATGGCACTGGAAACCTAAAAATCAATGTTTAAATCTGGAGAGATCCCTTTATGGCAGCCATTTTGGGATTTTCAAATTGGATAAGGTAATATACTTACATCATAGAGAATATTACAGAATTTATAACCATTTATAACCTCTTTTAGGATTCTATCCAAGGGTTTAGAACAAGTGGCCTTTTGTTAATATTTTTCTCAGGGCAAATGATGCATAGTTTCTGCTCTACAGACTCCTTAGACATGCCCAAAGACCAATTGCTTTCTTCGCGATCTTCACTCATGATGGGTTATGCACAAGAACATCCCCCATAAACACCTCCACCACAATAGTTAACCTTTATGCTCTCGCAACTACATTAACAATAGGCCGGAATTGATATAATCCGGTTCTATTTCTGGTTTAGATTGATATTTGTAACGAACAGTTTTATTTCCAACGGAGAATGAAACTTACTCTTTCAAATGTATTTAATGATTATGGGTTAAGTTTGTTTGAACATTAGTTAATTAGCTCAATTATTTTATTTAATTAGCACATCACAAGAGGTTATAAAAAGTTATAAAAAATGTAACAGCATACAGCTATAATACTATGATTTGAATAGACTCACATTTACATAAAGTCACCAATTTGAGATTTCAAACAGAACAGAAACAGTTCAATTGTCTGGGAAGGGACGAGCATACAACTTCTTTTCTAACTGGAATTAATGAATACCCCTACCCAACCTTACAATTTGTGTAGGCCTAAATAATTGTACACCTGTAGCCAATTTTCCTCATCCCAAATAAGACCAACCCCTTGAAATGACATCTTGACTTTGAATAACCCATAAATTTTCATAACAAAGTTCCGACTCCTACACTGTACAACCAACTGAAGCAGCTGTAAAAGTGAAAAATTCTAAAGCTAATCTTGTGCATTTAGTTCACAGTATGACTGAGATCCACCCAAAATGTTCCAAGTCATTTGCCCCCTTTAACAATATACAGCTACCAAACAGAGGTGATCAGCAACTTGAACTTAATTGCTTAAACCTTATGATATTAAGAAAGTTTTGACGCTTCTTAAACCCTTAGAATGGTGTCCAAAACGTGAGCCTGCGATCCTTTCTAGTCCTTTAAAAGTTTGAATTCAAGACACTGTACTACCGGTAATATGGCGAAAACATTTGAAACATCTGAGTGAAATCAGTTCCTGTGTCCGGTACCAGTAGGACGTAGCTAAACAGGCCTGTGGTGATGCTATTCTAACAAAACACCTTTTTTCGAAAACAACTTAAAATTGTATAAGAAAAAAGCAAGCGGACGGGGATATGCTTTCAGTTTTGGATTGGAAATTTTAATTTTTTGTCCGTCATTTTGCTACTTTTTTAAAATTTATTGTTGCATTTTACCCTCATCCTGGCCCCGTGGCCGTAGGCGTACGGGAGCATTTCAGTTTGGAGGGGGGGGGGGAGGATTCCCAGCCCGAAAAATGTAATTCTGCTCGAAAGACTATCTAAGCGGAGGGCCACCATCTTTTGGCGCGGAGCGTACATAAAATTTTGAAAAATCAAAACCCCTCAGACAGCCGGAAATGGCCTTTCCCATGCTTATAAGCAGAATCAAAGCCATCAATATTTTGAACTTTTGTTTGCAATAAAATTTTCACCAAAAATGAGCAAATCTACAAAAGGGTCAGAAAACTCCCAGATTAAATGTACCACTACCATTGGATGACTACATTAAGCTATAATCATTGGAAGATGAGTTTGTTTGCGCGTTCTACAAACTATTTTACGTCATGTAGCATGAGATTATCACCAATATAATTTTGAAAATTGAAAAACTTCAGAAACCCTCGAAAAGCCCAAGGCTTCTCAACTTCGAGGGAGGACGGCATTGCATCGCATTCCGGCTGCCTATTAAATATAAGTTTCGTTGAACTTCACAAGGATCCCGTGTGTTTTAGCAGCCTGTTTAGCTCAGATTCAGAGGCCCGAATTACCGAAGTGGGGATGCCATGCAACGAATTGGCCCTTAAAAACTGACTAACTCAATTTTCGCGCGATTACCAAGCAAGGTAGCAGCCTGTTTATATGCATTTAAACAAACAAGGGCGCAAATCATTTCCTAGTGAGCAAACCACCTAAGTCCATATCAACGGTTTTGGGCACACTTGATCCCCACAAACCGTACCCATTAAATAAAAACAAACGTGGCCAAATCATCGGCATAGTCGCATAGACTCCTTTTTGCCTGGAGGCAAGGGAATAAAAAATTAAAAACGAAATGAAATCTTCACGATACCTTTACGTTTTATTCATAATGGGATAGTAATAGTTTAGTTGCATGACATAGCTTTTGACTGATTTGTTCGGGCAAAATTTTGGGAACTGTATACATCCTCTCTCCCCTTGTAATCTGGCAATTAAAAATATCCCATAACTTTTTGCAACTTTTGCCTGAAAATTGTGTCATTTCAGGCAAAGGTTTGCGCAAGAATATGAAGTGAGGCTGACGAAAAATTGTTTTTTTCATAAGCTGCCCGAATGTGTCGCAAGTTTTGGTATCTTTTAGAGTTTTCATGAAAATTGTACTGTGACTATGATGCTTTTTTATTATTTTTTTCGGCCAAGTGTTTGAAGGAATTCGGGTGCGCCTAGGAGTTTTCTGTGTAAGTAGAAACAAACCAGGTTTTAAGACTCAAACGGCTGCCAGAATTTTTCCAGATCCCTGCCCGAGTTTTAGGTCTTGAGAAAATTTGGGGAGCAGTCTGCCCCCCTGCCCCCCGCCTCGTACGCCTATGCCCGTAGTCCGTTGTGATGGGGGAAAGTGTTGGGCTTGGGGGCATAGGCCATAGAACTTTCTCCTAATGCCCGGTGTAGTAGTTTCAATTTTCATTTGGTGGAGCAGAAATTTTTTTTTGGTTGGTTTGCCCGAATTCCCCTCCCCCCGGGGGGGGGGGACTATACGGGCCCATCACCCTCCTCAAAAAGAAAGAATTGTAACAGTCAGAAATCTGATTATGCAGAGTATGGATTCCTTGTACCTAAAGACATAGACTTGATATATTTTACAAGGTTTTGAGGGTATGTAGAGGTAGAAATAAAGCAAAATATGTCTTTTTACGGCTGCCATTTTGAAAATCCAAAATGGCGGCCATACCGGTATCAGCGCAAATGTAAACATTGATTTTCAGATTCTCCATGTTAAAAAGATTCCAAAAATGTTTAGGTTACCTAATCTACCATGATTGCCAACGAAAATACATAGTGAACCTGACTATAATGACCCTTGTAATTCTTCCATTGGCGTATTTATATCCTTGACAACCCAATCACCGTACCCACCTGTGAGTTGCACTAAAATCGTCCGACTGATCTTGTAATAATAGTGAAAGGATTAGTTTTCCAGAGTTATCGGGCTTTTGACCCCTCTACCCTTCCTATAAACTCCTGCTAGGCTTGACTAGTTCCATACATAAAAAGACGTGTGCTGCCAAGAACGATGGGAAAATGGAAACAAATATTTTAGGCAATAAAAAACGATAAATTGGTAGAAGAATATAATTCAGATGTTATTGCTAAACATCAATCATTTGATAACTTGCAATAAATGGGTTGGTTTAGGAGAGAAATAATCGAACTACTTATCAGTTGATATCCCTCTTTGAAATTATAGATACGGAAATGAAGATAAAGGGAAAAGAGCTACCATAAGTAAGAATTGAGGGAAACGTAAATACGAGAAGCAAAAAAGAGAAAGCTTACTATACCTATACACTGTAGTCCTTAATGCATCTTTGGGTCAATTTATCCTTCCCGTTGTTGCTTCCATAGTCAATAATTCATTCCACACGAAATCAAATATTTTAGAGGAGATATCATTCAGATTATTTAGACTTGCTTATTTAAAATTTTTGTGTTGTGTATGTTTGTGAAAATGAAGATGGCGGTGAAAATATCTGAAATGAAATCGGCGGGTTTGCAAGATTGTCAGGGTTCGTGGGCAAGGGCGTGGAGAAATAAAGGTTTCTTTCATCTTCATGGGGAGGGGTACAGGTTAACAGTGAAGGGTAAAACCTCGCATGCATCAGTTCCTGATCAGTCCCCCCCCCCGCCCCATTGTTCGCCAAAACCAGCACTCGCTTGCTATGCCCATGCATAACATGTAATTCATTTCCAATTTGTCTCACCTGGTATGGGGTTTGGCAATGGCCAATGGTGTTGGCAAGTTTCACTCGTAGTATTGGTTGCAAAGGTAGTGTCTTCGTGAGTTGAGGATGCACCGATAGTCCCTGCATGACGAGTCGATATTGCATCGCCTTCGGTAGTTGGTGCCTTGCTCTTTACATCTACACATAAAATAACATATAAGGATTAGAGTTTGTCCAATGTTTCGGTCCCGAGTGTCAAGTCAGGGGAATCGTAGGGTGCGGTTCCTGCCACTGTCGGTATGAGGTGGACGTATTGGCTGGACTTACAGGTCTAGGTATGTCTCGTTAATCTCCAAATTTTAGCCGTGGTTTGCAGGAGGCCCATCGAATAAAAACTTGGATCTCTTCTATTTTCGTTTGTCGTTTTGGTGGACGGCTGATCATTTACATAACAATATACAAAAGCAGACTTCGTCTACCCTTGTCATGTGGTTTTTCTACCCGCCTTGTCACCGCAACTTCCTATACGTCCCTCGCTACCCACAACCTGTGATGACCATGCACTGTTTAAAAATAATTGAGCTCACCTGCCAACAATAGCACCAACCGTTAACCTAGTCAATAACCAGGGTGTTGCATCTCCCTGCTCTAACAAAGAAGAAGTCGATACAACACAATGGTAACAGCCACTCAAGAAATTCCTTCTTAGCCTAGTGCGCATCGTTTTTCATTACTTCGGTGGAATTCAAAGCCTACGATATGCCTTATTTTATATATCTAAAGCCTTTATCTCTCACCCCAACTTATTGAAGAATGTCCATAATTTTGTCCGAAATGAAGCCATTACTGTAAGTTCCATTGGTTCTGAATGTTTTAGAGCTATTTATAAACCTGATCAATGTTACTTCAGTGATAGGCTACATAAATCCCCATTGTGGAAAAGTGATTAAATGAATATGCAAATAAAACTATAACATGCTCCTCAAAACAGATAAAAAGGTTTACCAAGCACAACACCATTTTGCACTCAAGACACCTTACATATATAAGAATATCTCAAAGAGGAAGTGGAAACGCTCCCTTACATCCTCTCCCCAGTACGGAGTCCAAAGACCGGGTCATGCTATTTCATTTCGAACCCCCCCCCCCCCCCCACAACAACAACAAACAGACTTTTTGCGCAGAATTTCAACATCAGTGTTTGTTTCTTAAAATGGAACTGCTCATCGGACCTTAAATCCCTACATCCGAGCAACATTGACTAATTTGCTTTAAGAGTTACATTCAAATTTTGCGAAAAAGGTAACAACTCGAATAAAATTGAGTGCGTATTTCAATGGAGTACTATCAATTCAAGATTTTTTTAAGCAGTTTATAATTTCTAAACTTTTTTGGAGGGAACGTCACTCCTCTTGGAGTGAAATATCTTGGAGTGACTGATTTAAACTCTTTTGATTTTAGAGTGCAAGAGACAGAAATGGTTCTGTGATATTTTGAAAGGACCGTCAATCACTTCCGAAAAGGGTTATTTTTTAAACCTTGCTGTCCAAACCAAAAATAAATAATATCGACGTTAGGTATTGAGTTTTGAAATAAATATTTCCCGAAGGATTGGTCAAGTAACCGCGAGAGATATTTCTTGCAAAACAACGGCACTATGACACGCCAGCAGCATACGACAATACTAATATGAACGAATGTACAGTTGTTTTTCAGGTCAACACTGCAAGGTTTCTTACAGGTATTCAATTACTGGGAACCAAGAACAACGTCATTTACCTAACAAAGGACTGCATGGTGGGGTTCTTGAGATTGTGTTCAAGTCACTTTCTTCAACCTCAGATGTCATTGCATGTAATGGTTCAATCAGCAAATCTGTCACAAAAAATGACAATAGTTCATAAATGTTTTGTATTCCAAATATGATTGAAAATACTTCCACCTTTCTATAGAAGGGAAGTGATGATAAGTTGATAGGCACGTAAAAATAATTAAAATTTCAATTGTTTGTGACACACAGACTGTAACGGTGTTCTGTTACTTACTGCTTATACATTTAGCCTCCGTTTCCCTTAATATGGTTGAAGCTCGGAAAGCAAATGTTAAAAATGACTCGAGCTAAAAACTTCATATGTCCGAAGAAGGCTCAAAACGCTTACCACTGATAGAAACATCTCTAGCACACCTGTAACGAATAATCTTTGCAGGCAAGTATTCTTTGGCGTCATTACAGTCTATCTTGCTAACATGACGGCTCCTTAAATTCGTCAACTCTACATAACATACAGGTCTGCCACAGTATTCTAAAATGAGAAAATAAAGACCAGTTTGTTTTACGGGAGGGAGGTGGGCTGAAGAAGTTTTAGAGCAGTAGAGGCAGAGCTCTTTGACAGAAACGAAATATAATGTGCACATTTTATACGAGCCCGTTACTTTCGTTGAAAAATCCTTCCATTATGATAACGTGATTTAACCCTTTACCGTTGTGCTCCGATCGGGGCATATTTGCGCGCCTCGGGAGTGGGCGGAAAAGCGGACGCAGCCCGCCCCGCATCGGCCTCCGTAGGCCATTGACCCCGTGACCTTAAACTATTGTTTCCCTCGTTGTCGTGGCCGAATTTTCGGGTAGCTACTCGCAGTTTCGAGCTCCGCGTGAAACAGTGACGACGGGTCACAGCCGCGCTCTCCGTCTGGGTCCAAAATGACCCAAACAACGGTAAAGGGTTAAAATAAGCCTGTGGAGTGTGTTTACTGCAAAGCTGATGCCACTGTCTGTGCGTGTGTGCATGTAACCCTTCAGCGGAGTGGTGCAGATATTTTAGATTAATCTAAAATTATTTAACTTTAGACCAAAAACAACTGTACATTATCTAACAAACACCGAAACGTTTGTTACTGCCACAGCTGATCTTATAGGGAAATTGCTATGTAAATTTGACTTTTAAAAATTCCTACAATTGCATATTTAAAAAATGTTAACAAGATAAAAAGCTTCCATGTTAATATTTTCTGTGTATTTTTTTTATTAAAAATTCTACTTTTTTATTAAAATTCTTTTTAAAGGGATGTGTGCTTTCACCCGTTTCACTTGATTTCCCCCGGTTCGAGGGGCACTTTTCCGACGTGGAGCATGACCGCTAAACTAAAACAAGAACTGTCTTTCGTGTATTTTTCATATTTTAAATGAAAATACAGGTGTAAAAGTAATTTGTTTTTCTGATAGAGCATTTTAAGGCTGAAAATTATATGCAAATTCTCTATATTGAGCCGAGATTGAATGTAACGGCTATTTATAAGTATGCTTATTGACTTTACACTTCACCCTTGTAAAGAACAACTTACCTAGTCTATTTGGTGTAACCAGGGAGCTGTTATTTAGAATAGCGGCTCCCTAGTGTAAATTATTAATGTGTCTCAATACTATATTTTTGATAAATTTGGATCTAAGGTTCCTCAGGTATTCAAACAAGAATTTCGAATGAGAAGAGGACACCTTCAGTTTCATTCATATCCATGTAGGGAGTTAGATGGAACTTAACGACACACCAACACAAATGTATTATATAGAGTGAGTTGACAAAGTCCAAATACCGTACCTTGTTAAATATGGTTCAAGTTCAGTTTTGGTTTTTAAATCGGTACAAACGGGTTCAAGTCCTTCCCTTTTGTTGCCTCTTACTCCAGATGGTTAATGCCGTGTGCATATTCTACAACCCATAACCCACAAGGGGGAATATCTGAGGGAGACAGTTTCCGTTAATCTGAGGATAGTTTCCTACATATATCTATTGTTTTCTGTATTAAAATATTACAGCAACCGTATTGACTGAAGTGAACTTAAATTATTTCCGCATTCAACATAAACAGTGCTTGCATTAACAGGCCTAGTAACAGCAACTTGATCGCACTGTATAGCATTATCAGGGATACTCGTTTTACGAGGGATAAAGAGAGACAGATAAACTTTATCCCTTCAGTGTGTAGTGTGTAGTAAATGGAGAATTATAGAATCGAAGCAGCAATCACACAACCACAAGGTCACGAAAATGTATGCAAGATTTTTTATTCAATGTGTTTTTTATTCAAATGTGTTTAGGGGCGCCGTCAAGCGCCCCCCCCCCCCCCCATCAAAGTTAAACTGTTGCCGATCTGAATGTGCTACTTTTACGCTTCTTTTCGATTCATTTAAGTAAAAATTATAAATGAAGTACATCAAAACAAAATTGAACTTTGACGTTAATGTATACATGTTTTACAACAAACACTCACCTTCTGCTAAGAATAAGCGAATTGCGACCACCGTCACCAGCATCCAAACTAGTAAATGTTGCATGGTTTCGGTGAATAAGTGCGTGTTACGGTGGGTCTACATTAAACATTTAGGTTTATTCGTATGATTGCCAACATCTTAGTGACATTAACAGATGTAAAACAATAAAAAAAAATGAAGAGTTCTTCCCCCGTTTCGCCAAACTAGACCTCAAACATTTCTCGAGATGAAGTATAAAAGTCACTTAGGAAAAGAAGATCAATCCGTTATGCCCCTCGTCATAGCAAAACATGTGTCAACAAATCGACCCGTGTTGGGTTGTTATAAAGGTAACCCATGTTACGTAGTAAGACATTTGTTTACCATTTGAAACATTATCACGTGATCATATGTAAGTAATGATTTCTTAGGGATCGTCTCAAATGTTTTGTCTGGGACTGTAAACTTAAAAGGCACTATAGCCTGCAAAATCCACCATAGCTTGATTGTTTTATTGGAGATTTTACATACCCTTTGTTCCTGTCGCAGGTAATCAAATAAAACCGAGCGGAGTAAACAAAAAAATGGTTTCTATGCCAACCTATGTTTGCTTAAGTCTGAAGGTACAACTTTTTAATATTTCATTTAGTCGAGGTTGGTGCAAAACAATCTTTACAACATACATACACGCTTTATGTAGAACAGTAAGCTTTTTCTTACAATTCATCTGCTATTTGGGTTCATCAGATGTGGAGTCACGGTGTATAGAATGTATAAAAAGCCCATGGCCAAACTTCACATGAGCTAAATGTCTATGTTCACTTATTTTATACAATCTGTGATCCTGGTTCTTCATTTTTTCATGAACTAGAGAGTATTTTATATAAATTTATCAGACAATAAGGGGAAACGTTCTATTCTAACATGTGCAAAATGTGAAGGTGATTTAGGAATGGTCGAATTATGCTCTTTTGCTTTTAGCTTAAAATGTAAATGAGGGAAAAATTATTTTCAGGATGGCTTTGCTTTTTGGAAAGTTCTGTTTGATCATTGATATTGAGCTCAAGAAATATGGCGGAATATGTGTTTTAATGTAACTTTCCATGTTATCATTGAAAACAAGTATTTGTCGTGTCTGTTGCACTTGATCTTATTTTGCGCCCTCCGGATGTGTATGCTAATCAATATATTTTGAATAGTTCTTATTAAAATTGACAATAAACTTATCTATGCCAGAGCTCTCATGGTCACTAAAACTTAGTAATTTTTATGAGAGAGTCGACTGAGTGCTTAATTAGAATGATTTCTGCCATAAATGTAATTTTACTAGTATTTTTCCTTTTACATTGTATTATGGAAAAATTCTGATATCCCGAGAAAGTGGGGGCTGAATCTTCATGCCAATGAAATCTAATGAAATCCATGATAACGCAAAGCGTTTAACAATTTTTATCTCTCATGCACATGACAATAAAGTGGTATATACAGACTTGCAAACACTTTCACATAATTGCAAATTGAACTATCCCCAAAATTGCAACAAACAGTAGCAAAAAGGATTCTCATTTACATTCCAAAGTATCAAAGACAAAGGGGAAAAAAGATTTGAGGAATTCACTGGATATTTTTTTCTTTGCTGTATGAATAAAACATAGTTGTCCACAGATTGCCCGGCAGTCATGATTTCAAAAGAAAAATGTAACAATTGGGTTGTTTAAAAATGGTAGTTTGTTTTTCCTAATAATCAAAAATGATGGCCTTCAAGCTTTAATGACATCAAATTGAAAACAAGCTTCTGAAAGGAGCACAAGGAAGTATCATTCTTTAAAAAACGACTCATTAGTGGTATTTAAAATCAGAAATGATTAACATCATTAATTTTTCAATTTAAATTTTCAAGAAAAAGGAAAAAGCTATTAGAACGAGTAGGCTAAGAGCGTGTTGTTGCTGTCTTAATTAAAATTTCGATTGTAAGATTATGACTGAGAGAAGTGGAGTAATGGTGTCCAAATGTTGATTATCTTCAGCATTTTGAAATAGTGTTAAAGCTTGTGCCACTAAAACAAAATTCAGACTTTGTGGTATTTTGTTTTGAAAATTTTCTTTTTACACATGTTCCGTTTTTGACATGAAATGTAAATATTTATCTTTTCTTTCTCATATTCCCTTTTTATTCCTTCGAGGGCTCGTTAAACATTCAAAGATTTCAAATTGATATTTTAACCCCTCACTTTTGCATTTGCGTTCGAGGCTTTTCTTGTGCAAACCTTCATAGATCATAACAGAATTTATACCACATCACTTTTGCATTTGCTTTTGAGAGCTTTCTTGTGAACGCCTTCATAGATAGCAACTGAATTTCTAACGCATCACTTTTGCATTTGCTTTTGAGAGCTTTCATGTGAACGCCTTCATAGATAGCAACTGAATTTCTAACGCATCACTTTTGCATTTGCTTTCGAGGGCTTTCTTGTGAACGACTTCATAGACAGATTGGTTAATAATGCTCCCATGCCTGTTTTGGCCTTTAAAGATTTCTTTTGCAGGAAAACTTCCAAAGACAATTTATTTTCTGCTCCACATTTGTTTCCGTCTGGCGATTGCCCTCTAAAAGAGCAGTCTTTGTTTGTTTTTTTTTTCTCTGAAAGAACTTATTATCCTTTAACTTTTTGAGGGTTCTCCACTAAATCATAAAATGTTGTATTTGATGACATGTTCAATCAGTGGCGTAACTCATAAGGAGCTTGAACCTTGCTGAGCCAACCCTCTTCCCGACCAAAAGGGGCCTCCGCTTCAATGATGCAAAGGGAAAGGGGGGTTCCTCTTTGCATGGGGATTGACTCATTTACTGGAAAAGAAAAACTATTTCGGCAGGTCTAAACTTGACGTTCAAAGCGTGCTTCTAACAATTCCTTGGATCTTGCACTTTCCTGGTCTCCTCATGAAGGGGGGGGGGGTCTCCCGACTCTTCGTTATGCAGCTGTGTTGAATGCTGCCTAGTCATCTTGAATATGTGGAAAATAATGTGATAGTCACTTTTCAATAGTTATTAATTGGAACTGCAAAGGAGGGGACAAAGTCCAGCACAGTCTGTGGCATCCATATGCAATGGTAATATTTCTGTTAAGAAGGACAAAAATGACACATAAATACACAAAGCAAAACATGACATGTATGATATAAGATATATTCTAAACCAGTTTCATAAATCTCAAGGTCCAAATAACATGCTTCTTTGTAAGGCTAAAATATTCTGGTCAACTCTTTTGCACTAGGACAGTGCAAGCCCTTGACCAATATCTCTCCCTTACTACCAACCTTGCAGAAAAATACATAACAAATATCACCGTCAGGGCATCAGGGTCAGGATTGGCCTCAAGTCATTATTCATTTTGGTAGAGGGACATATATAAAATCTATACATGCTGTCAAATCTTTCACAATCCCCCCTCCCTTGCCCTGTTTGGAACACAATACCAAAACTGGATAGTAAAATTTTTGTAATTTCAAATGTTGCCAGATACAAAAACCCTTCATATATTCCATTTGAGGTTTACCAACAATCACTTTCGGTCGGCCCTTCTTGTTATATAAAGACTCGGTCCTTATTATATAAAGTCTTTCCTGTGAAAGACTTCATGGCGAAGTATAAGAATATTGTTTCTGTTACTTAATAAATAATTCGGCTAGTCTCATAAAGTCTTTTATGCAAAAGACTGAAAATTGAACTTTTCGATGGAAGCCTAAATAGCAAAAAGAGTTATTTTTTCGTAAGTTAGGTAACTCCTGCTGGATAGCTACATTTGTGAAGGTTTTCGTGTGGAAGACCTCGTAGGTTCCTGTTCGAAAAATATCATATAGAAATTTGTTAAAGCTGTCCACATATTCTTCATAATGTTTTTTCTATGACTCCTTTTTTATCCATGTTTATACTCTGGATAATTTTATATTGATGCCATAAAGTTATCAATTGTGAAAGATCTTTGCTTAGATTGCGTTTGTGATTTCTTTTGGAACATTTCATTGAAATTTTTTGTAACTGAAAGAAATGACAATAAATTGAATCCATTACTGTTATGATGCATGTATATCCCGTCTTTGTCACCTGTTTGTAGTACGTTCGAAATGATGACCAGTTAATTTTCATAGTTCTTCCATTAAGGGGGAAACGTTTTGCCCATCAACCTGCTTCAAATCATATTTGACTAAACTTTCCTTCAAATTGGATCAAACTAATTTTAATGAGTCACAATATGAAAATGGTGGTTTTCCATATGATCATGCATTGTGTATAAAATATGATTTCTTAATTTGCAATTTTTTTGAAAGTGATTGCAAGCCCGTTTATATTTCATCAATCAAAAGACTTTATCTTTAGACCACGGGCGTCGATTTGGGGAGACAGAGGGACATGTCCCCCCCCCCCCCACTTTTTTGAGTGGAGGGGACACTAACGTAAAAGTCCCTCCAACTTTTTTTGACGTGAAACTTGAAAATTAGGTACTACCAAAAAGACTATACATGTAGGTTATGAAAGGTGTCCTCTACAGATTACGATCGACTAGCTTTCTGTATCACATTTCTGTATTCTGTATTCCATATGTTTACTTTGCAAATCCCCAAAATTTTCGCCCGCTCCGCGCGCTTGCAGTCTCATTGATGTTCTTCTTTAAGTTGGATATCAAACATACATTAATCATCGGTCTCTATGATTATGTCAATTGTTCGTGTGCATAGTGCAGCAGGTGTTGTTATGAAGGAGCACAATATTTAGGAATAGGAAGAAGATGAATCGTCCCCATACTATGTTCAAATGAAATCTGTGGTCTTTAGTGATTGATCAGACTGGCAGGCTGAAATTGGCAAACACTTTAAGGAAACAAAAATTTCTCTTTGCACAGCCTGCATGCAACTTTTTTAGAAAAATGTATGATTTCTAATGAAAAATTTCAACACGCTCAACTCATTCTTTTGTATGGCGAATCGACCATTTCAATTTACAACATTATCATAGAAGTAAAATCACACTGACGTTTGCTACATAAGAGACTTCATTCAGGAATTAGAGGTACACCTCCATCCTCTGTCCGCAGATAATGTATGACGAGGTGTCTTTCGAAAAATAATATTTTAATGTTTTTTGTATCAACAATCTTACACAGGTATAGGCCTATGCAACGGTATCTCAGTAGCAGTGGGTATTATTCCCACACCCCTCGATCTGTGATTTTCCCGTAGTAAATTGAAGTGCGATTTTGATCAAGTCTTTCACATTTTGCATCTGGACCCCTACTCTTAGACACCCAGTGGCGTAGCGACAGGGGTAGGCGGCTCTGAAGAATGAAGAATTCCTAAATTTTCTATTTGTAAAACCAGGCTACGTTGTGGTTTTGAAAATTCATGAAATTCCGAAATCTCCCTATTAAAAGCTCCACATTCGTCATTATCTGTCTCAAAGGAGTAAAATTTTCCACGCGCTTCGCGCGCCACAAATTGCGATTCTTAAGTAGAAGTGCTCTCTCATAACTTGAGTAAATTTTCCGAGATCTGGACTTTGTAAGTGAAAAAAAAGGAAATCTGCTATATGTGACAACAGACATCAGAAACTACAGTGTTATTTTCATGATTTTTCTTTCATAAAATTCAAAATTTTCTCCAAATATAAACCCTTGACTCAAAAATTTGAGTCAGAGAGCCACATTTTGTCGGGGTGGGATAACATTTTGTAGCAACAACGATGTTTAGTCGTCCGTCAATCTCAGATTTGCCAACAGGAAATGCCAATTCTTCAGTAATTCCCCCACTTTTCAAATAATTTTCTTACAGGAAACCCAGAATCAAAACTTTCCTGCAATACAAGTTCCATATTTTCAAATATAAAAATTACGGCCCTAGTTCAGTGGTGTTCACACTCAAAAAATTGTAAAATCTGGATGCTTGCCTACCCCCTCCCCTTCCCGAAAAATGTCTAGCAACGTCGCTGTACAACCTTACCAGAACGAAAAAAAATTTAGGCCAGATGTCCCCCCCCCCCCACTTTGAAAACCAACTGAATCGACGCCCCTGCTTTAGACCCCTTTTTCCGGACCTATAACATTTCGACATTTTTTGGTAAGATATTTCACGAAGAGTGTTTAAAGAGTGATCTTAGCTTTAAATCAAGATCAAAAAATTTTTGGTTTAGTTCATGAAGCAAGTTTTTGAAAACTTTCTAACTTTTAATTGGAAGGAAATTTTTTTGGCAAACAAAAGCTCAAAGTAACGACTGCTTATAGGTTCTGCTTACAAGCCTGGGAAATGCTATTTCCGGCTTTCTGAGGGGTCACGATTTTTCAAAATTTTCTGTACGCTCCGCGCCAACCGATGGTGGCCCTCCGCTTAGATACTCGACCGTACAGATGATCGACCGTCAGCGCCCCCCCCCCCCTAACGAAAAATCCTAGATCCGCCACTGGTATGCCTGTGGGGAATGATATCGTTGATTAATGTTATAACCTTGCTGTACTGTTCCGGTACTGTGTAGTCCGGTATTATTACTCGAAACGTACTCTAGACCAGGCTTGAATTTAACTAACTCCACAGAAGCCAGTCCGTTTCCTCATTGAGCTGTAGGAAACACAGACTGATGCACAAACCCAGTTCAGCACATGCCGTGCATATAATACTAAATCTAAATCTAGAGTCGGTCCAACAGAACAAAAATTCAAATTTGAAGGTTATCTTATCAAAGGAGCACTGAAAGGGTAATCTCAAAGAAGATATATCCCCCAAAATGCAATATATACAGTTCAAAACCACTTTAAACAGAGCCCTCCGTATATGATGTATTAGGGATGGATTAAGCAAGGATGACTCGTTCACTATTTTGTTGAAGGTTGGGACATCTACATTAACAGCAGAACCGTAGCCGGAGACTGATACAGGAGGCCCAGCACCTCACATGGGACACCGAAGAACAATAGTGAAACAATGCGATAACCAATGCGGAAACCGCTATGACTTGATGAGTGATATTTTAAACCTGACTCAGATAAGTGTCGGTTGTATGTGTATGCATGGGCACGACCAGCGTGATGGTTTCTTTCATCTGATGAAAATTTCCCCCTCCTTTTGCAATACATAGGGTCCCACGATGATACTTATTCATCTCTGCTAGCGAACACAGGTAGTTATACTATATGAGGGGCGGACTGGGGATTCGTTTTAACTTTTAATGTTTCTTAAATATTTTAGTTCAAATGTCATTAAAGTAGTTACTCCTAAAGGTGGTAACTGATAATTCAATTCCAAATTTCGGTTTTCCAAGTACATTTACTTGCAAGCCCATCCTTTTTAAATCTCCATAACAGAAAACCCAAGTTTTTAAACTAATGTGCATAAAAATAGCTCAAATTGTGCTGCAGCTGTTTTTTATTACAAAATGGTAATCTGAATAGCTTATTGCAGATAGCTGCACTTTCATGTTTAATATATATTTACTTAGTCTCGATATATCATTCCAGGTTGTTCATCATTTAGAATCGCCAACTGTTCCCAAGTAGGCATTTTTTATTTCACGAGGAAAGTTAGACAGAAAGTAAACCTAACATTATGCAAACTTAAATAATGCAGTGGTTTATTTCAACGCAGAGGACGTTGTAATTCGTTAAGAGTTGCCATTGATGTTTCTCCAAGATCACGTAGCTGCCAAATGTTCCTGAACAATCAGAATAAAAATTGCACATATTTTAGAATTCACATCAAAAATGAGCATATTAACCGGCCCAAATCTCTTCATACCTAGTTTTCCAATTGCAGTCGTGTAGTTCACAACACAAACACTGTCACAAGGGAATTGTTGCAGCTCCCTGGTTGAGCGTGGCTTGCAGGTTGAACAGACTCATGGTTACGGCTCGTGCGCTGGTCAACTGACAAAAGATGTAGCATCCTGTTGCGTCCATTTGGATTTTCATGTCTATTGGAAATATGCACCATATGCATTCCAGTACTTAGTAGTTGTTATGACCATGTAGTGAAAAGTCTTCGCGGTGTATTATCAGTACAAGCAATTAGATTTACTCTATGCTAGTATGTATTCTATTAAATTCAGAATCTTCTATCGAGAGTTAAGTTAACAGTAACCCACATGATTATGGATAATAGACATTCAGTTGTAATATAAATATACTCAAAAACCTTCTGCCTAGCTTTCTTTGGATTTAGCCTAATATTAGATTTCTCCATCACTCAGAAAAATAATACTTGATAACGCCAACTTGATGACTTGATTGTTCAGTCAGATACTTTGCTTTGATTTATTGTAAGTTCTCATCAGCAGACTTCCCCAAAGTGCATTTCGAATTCTTGTAAACTAGATAGCCTAAATTTATTGCTGTCTAGGCTGCCTGCCGATATTTTTCAACAGCCTTCGTTATTTTTAGACACCATCTGTTTCTGGATACAATTAAAACAAATGCTAACAAATCAGTTGGTTTAAAATCATTACCCGATAGTGAGATTAATACATTTGGTATCATGGGGTTGCTATGGCATTTTTCAACAAGGGGGTCAGGGTGTATTCCATGTAAAGCCTACGCCGGCGGTGCGCCGAGGTTTTCTTATCATAGGCCGGGATTTTCTGCACTGTGCGCATGCAGATAAAATGCATAGCAATCTGTAGGGTGCGTATGACAGTATACATGACTGTGATGCACACACCGGTACCAGATACCTTATATTGGCAATGCACGTACAGGTATATAATAAACACGTTAGAACTAAGTCAGTAGATATCCGTAAGCGATTGTACGTAGGTATGTATACATGTACGTAATGCGTACACCATTGACTGGCAGTACAAGGGCAGGTATATAGCACAGTACTGTACGTTAACATATCGGCGGGAGTTGACCAATTCAGCCCGCCGCTATGCCGGGAGTACTGTTTGCCCGCTGCTACTCCGTGGAGTACGCTGACTACACCGGCAATATATTTCGCACGCCGATAAAGGCTAGTTTCTGAGCCGCCACGCGGACCGAATTTGTAAGTCCACGCCAGAGATCTCCAGCGTATAGTGTACTAAATGCACTCTGGCAAGGGGGGTCGATTTTTCCTCAACATAGATGGGTACTAAATGCACTCTGGCAGGGGGGTCGATTTGTCCTCAACATAGATGGGGAGAGCATTACCACATTTTTTAAGTAAAAGTAACCTTGTGTCAAACATGTGATATTCCGTTCTAATTACATAGGTTAGTTTACGACGTGCCTACGTGTATGACGTTATGTCCAACGTACTGCATGTTCCTTGTACTGTGTCTCTTTAATTATCGGCATTCAATAACCATAGTTTACTGGTATGTTTCGTTTGATTCAATCTGGCCAAAACAAAAGTTGACCAGTGTTGAACTAGGCCTACAAGTGAAGCAACCTGATCATCAACGTTGACGTTTTTACGAAGCCATATTCGCTCACCTTGATTTCAGCTTTTGTTCCCATTTTCTCATCTATTACCTCATTGCCGTACTGACCGGATTCGCTCCTCCCGTTTTGACATA
This sequence comes from Holothuria scabra, assembly GCA_037179385.1. Taxonomy (NCBI): domain Eukaryota; kingdom Metazoa; phylum Echinodermata; class Holothuroidea; order Aspidochirotida; family Holothuriidae; genus Holothuria; species Holothuria scabra. Next base: position 54,586,424 of record CM074184.1, read on the forward strand.
GGCTATTTGGTCTAGCTTGTTTCGGCCCAATAATTCCACGTCATTCCTGAATATCTCCCAGTGAATGCATATTTGCAGGCTAATACGGAACGTGTGTTGCAACGTAGACATGTACTTCAGTAACAAAAGCTAGCTGTACGTACGTTTCACTATAAAACATTGTACAATGCATGAAACAGCTGTGTTAACCAGGTGCAAAAACAGGTGCACCACACGACACGCCAAATCATTCGTTCATGAATATTCATGTTATATGTAACCAAGGGCCGAAGTAGTGATAATTGTCTGTCTTTCATAAAGAGTGCTTTCATGACGTCATAAGCCGCTTTTGACGGCAAAATCTAGTGTAGTTCGCAGTTAGCTGAGAAGCAGCTGACGACCCACGTGTTACTGTTGCACCGACTAAAAACACTGTTGATTTTTGCCCGGCAATGGGCGTGGCTAACCAATTGTAACCTCGCGTGAAATCGTGAAATGGTGCAATAATTTTTGTTGTGTACGTGCTATTACTAAATAAAAAGCCGTATTTTGAAACTAGCACTTACAACTGTCACTAAGCTTAAAAGAAAAAACGCCACTGATTTCCAACAAAGGCCTATATTTAAGTATCAGGTGATCAAAGCTGTATTCAGAAGTATGTCACTAATTTTAATTCTGTATGTCGCCATAGACCTATTTCCAAATAGCAATTACAATGAATTGTGGGATATCGGTTTTGGTGTGCGTCAATTTTCACCACAGTAAAATGCCATTGACAAAAATGACAAACACCAAAACTCTATCCCACAATCCTTTGTAATTGCTCTTTGGAAATAGGTCTATTAAAGAGTATAGAGATTATGCAAGTAGCGTCAGCGCGTTCTACTGGATGGAAAAGATCAAAGGTAGTCGTTATGTTACCGAAACGAGCGCAAAACAGCACCTTCGTAGAGATTGTTGTAAAATGGAGGCCTCTGGATGGAAAAACAGACAGATGCGCAACGCAGTGACGTAGGTGCATAAGCCCATATAGACTGGCATAGGCGTGCTGTAGCATTTCAGTGTCGGGGACGGGGACAGAAGATTCTCTGCCTCAAACATGCATGATCCTGCCCGAAAGATTACCCAAGTGAAGCATATCACCCAACAGTTGAGCGGAGCGTACAAAAGACAGTGAAAAATTCAAAACCCCTCAAAAAGCCAGAAATGGCATTGTCCGAATTACTTAGCAGAGCGCCATCATTTGTTGACGCGCATCAACTCATACAGACTGGCGGAGATTTCATTCACCAGACTTGTAAGCAGTCGTTAATTAGACCTTTCTTTTTGCAATGAAATGTTTTAATCAATAAAAAATGAAAAAGTGCAAAATGGTCAGAAATGTGCATAGTAAAGGGCACGGAATAACCATAATTAAAGTAAAGGAGGGACAAAGCCGAGGAATATGAGGGTAGGGGTGTCATTAAGCAAATAGGACACATCACATAGGTCTTCTCAAGTTGGACAAGGGCCTTATCATTCTTTATGAAGTGAAAAAAGAGTTCAACCTTTTTGGATGGGGTGGGTCCCCAAGACCGCCCCCTTTCATCCGTCTCTATGTTGCCGGGGCGACTTGCAATTTGGTGTGGTTAAGTGGTAACTGAGTCATGCAGATTATGAGGACGTTATTTGTAAATTTCCCGAAAAAAGTTAAGCTTCCTCTTAAGATATATTTGAAAATGTGGAGCTTATTCAATAAAGGAATCTTATGACAGAAAGTTTGGAATTTATCGGGTTTTCATCCTTTATCGTATTGATGAAGGTTCCCCGAAGAAGTTGGATCTTCTGCCCGACGCAGGAACATCCTTCCCCGACGGTGACGTGCACCTTCCCCGCCCCCTGTGGTCCCACGCTTGATTAAAAATGCACAAGTAACATACAGATAGGCTACATGAGCGTAACAAAACAATAGCTGGAGGAATGTAATGTTTCAACTTTGTATGATTTATAGAAGAATCCGGAGAGCGAGTGATGGTCTGATTTCAGTCGGCCATAACTGGGGTCCATCACCTTTTAATCTGTCGATTTCCTTGTTTACCTCTATCATGAATTGTTGTACACTACATTGTATCTTAATTCCTTCAAATTCATTGAATATGAGAGTTTGAAACTCATGTAGATTATATATAAAGGCAATTCAAGGCTGATGGACCTCGCTAATGGCTGCCCACAGTCACTAAAACCAAGCGCTAAACGGATTCGTCTAAAGGAGGATTTGACTTGGATCCACGCCTTTAAGTTTTCGCGCATTGAAGACCGTAAGTGTGAGTCAGAAGCCAACCGAGACTACCAACATGAAAACTCTGACTAAAGGCTTATTGGGACGACACTTGAAAAACATACGTACTAAGAAATTTGAAATTGAGAAGAGTTATTTGTCCGAAAGACATATTTTTCATACATTTATCGAGACGTGGATTTATAAATATATGCGATGTTGTGAGATGTGGTTTGGTACATGTGTGTGTGTGATGTGCATGATGTGACAAAGTACGGCATGATGTTATTAGATATAATGGGGTGTTTTGTGATGTGCAGTAATGTGGTGTAATATACAATAGCCGGTAGCAAGATGTGCACTATAGAGTGTGTTCGGTTGATGTAAAGTGATGTAATGTGGTGTGATGTGATGTGATGTAATGTGATGAGAACGATGTGATGTGATTTTATACAGGTCGTAAGTTATTTAGATGGTGTTTTATTGTCCGGTTTCCAATCAATTGGGTGCGGTGTCAAGTGATGTTTGATGTAGTATGACTCAGTGTAATGTGATGTAGGTTTTAGGTAATGCTATATGAGGAGATATGATAAAAAATCGTTTGATGTAATAATTTAAAATTGGTTTCCGTTCAAATCAAGCCAAAGAACATCAGCACTATACTAAACAGGGTTAGCTAATATAGGAATGAAAGAATCAATAAGATCTTTTTGTAACCTCCTAAACATATATTTCTGGAAGTGAAGACTTTTTACACTTAAGGCACATAGCAGGCAATCCTTACACAAAAAGCTATACATTCGATCTTAAAAGGTACGGTGACATGCAATCAAAAGAGCGTATTTTAACAAGCAGTTGAAGAATAATTGACAACAGTCCCATCCCCATCTCTCGTCTTGCAAATTTATCAGAAGTTGGCACTTGAAGCCACCCCTCTATTTCTCACTCAACAGTGATTAGGGCAAAGTGAGCAAATTAGCGCAACTTCTGTTTCAAGCTGTGTATAAGCATACTTCAATAAATATTATAACATAAATATATAGAAGAATTACAGTCTTCCATGAAATACTAAGACAGCGTAAACAAGTTAATGATCTATGTACAGTCATTTACATTTGGCAACATAAGAAGTGAAGTATCATTTTATTGGAACATGCGCTATTAACGGCGCATATGTTTCACTTTTACAAATTTTGAAGAATTGTAATAGCCTTAACTAGAATAAGTGAAATTTGCGCCTTACAGATTCTTAGGGAATGCTTTAAGATTCCCGTGTATAAAATTCTTGTCTACAAATTTCACTTAATAAGATGTACAACTTTGAAAATGTTGGTTGTAATCAAATTGCAACGGTATATTTCTGTGTTCAGATTCAGATATAAATGTGACTTTTGTCAACATTAAATTTTTTATTCTCCAATAATGGACCATTAATATTAAGAAAGTGTAAAACGACGTAGTCAAATTGAAAATGACTCAAAAGGAACTAACATGACAGTGTTCGTGTAAGGCCGTCTTTTAGAGGGACCATATGATTAATTGTTTGAAATAACATAAAACATTGCTGTTTCAATAAACTCTTTATATTTATAAAAAGTAAGTAACTCATCAAAATTTAACTTGATACTTTGTATAAACCTCTTTTACATCGGCTCAGACATTTGAAGACAATTAGACTCTCAGTCACTGTCTGAATTATTCATACATCTCCCCAGCGTGTGGAGATGACTTCACTGTGTAATTATCATTAAAAACACCCAAGCATGGGACTAAGAAATTTGCCAACAATACACACTAATATTTCCCATAGCATTTTAGTCAATGTCATTTGAAGTTCTAGATAAAATTTTTGTAGATACATTTCAAATTGTTAATTCCATTTCCTGTCTGACCAAACATTTACAATACATGAACAGTTACGACTCACATACAGATGATAGTATTGATAAAAGCAGCTATTGATTGAACTAGTAAAGTTTTAAATTTATTGATTTTCAAAATCTCTCTCTCTTTATAAATATTTATATACATTGTTTTATTTCAGTACTGTTTCTAAAGAAAGACTTATAAATATTATTTATCTTTCAGGTCGGTTCCGATATTTCATAACTCTCTGTATCATAGAGCGTTTAATCGCATGCTAGTTCTACAGAAATATCTAATCTTCTGGTGATAAAAAATCTTATTGCAGAGTGCAAACAGTTGCCTGTGCCTATTAATGACTCGTCAGTAAAACCCACAGAAAGGATGTTTACCATTGACGATCGCTATGGGGAGAGCAAGAGGGTGAATCCCCTGAACTTCTATCTTCTTTAGAAGGCTTAAGGTTGTCATTTACTGAATTAGTTACTAATTACTTAGTCCATTTTAATGCTTGTCGTGCATCCTCCACAAGAAAATTCACGTCCTCCACCCTCTCCCTGAAGCCACCCCTCCCCCATTTAGTACCATCTGTGATATTGGACCTGCCGATTATTCTGGACTAGATTAGTTTACATCATCCGTTACTCTACTCGATATTTTACCAACGAAGACTGATTTACTTAACGTATTTCTCCTTAAGATGTATTTGCCTTCTTCTCGACTTCCTGCCAGTTATGGCAATCCTTGTCTGCTCTTTCATTGTGAGAAATCGAGACGAAGTTTTGAACGCAGGATAAATGGATAAATTGATGATAGTAGTTTCTGGTTAAAAATGTTTGCATGAGGTTCTTACGCCACTCTCATTATGATAAGTCAAAACTCCTATTACGAAATTTCATCAAACCCGTTTAACGGACAAAACACCTGGATGACATCACCTTTGTCCAATCCCCATCCGATTACTCCAACAATTGTTCCTCCGACAAACATGGCGGCGACAGCTACGAAGGACACGAGAGCTAGAACACCAACACCAGACAAACCATGGCCACTTTAAAGAAACAAAAGAAAAATCAGGCAAATTACAATACGATGAAAAGCTCTGTCTGCGCTAACCGATCTGTGACGTCAGGGTACACAGATGTGAGAGTATTGGGGTTCCCAACTTGTATTTTCCAAAAAAAAAAAAAACTAGAGACCACTATAATTTCTACACTTAACACGAAGGGACACACAAGCACACACACACAAACACATCATTTATAGCATTACTTAATTAATCGCATTGTTCTATTGTCTTAAGCTGTATTTATTTCTGGCAAAAATTACAAGTAGGTGCCTGAAAGGAAAAAGCAAATTCGAACATCATTGTCCACGGGCACAGTTATCATAACTCGTATGATTACTTGTTGCAATAAATTGTAAGATTCCATCCTCTTCCAAGAAGTTGACTTTGCTTTGAAGATAAAAACTAGTATAACAGGAGAGCTACCGTAACTAACTTTGAAGTTGAATTTCGGTATTTTGCTGTCAAAGGCATAATTACAAAAGAATACGTGTACAATACATCACATATATAATCATGCTATGCAAAATCTATTACATGCGCCTTCAATAGTCCTTTTTATTCTTGGTTTCAGATATGAATACCCCCCCATCATCCACAACATGTTGTCCTTCAGTAGTTTCCTACTCGGTTTGCACAGTTTTAGCTCGCTCTAAAGTACAACACAAGTTACACAACTTGACATAATTATTATTTTACGTTACGGAGGACTAACAGCTTACAATAAGTTGGTCATATTTATAATCACACATAGGTCTACGCCTTACCTTGTGCAACCGCCACCCACACGGGCACCGAAAAGCATGACGAAACCGCCAATGAACGATGAGGCCCAACCGACACCCTTTGTTTCCGCGATTGTATGGGATAAGAGGGACGAAAACATAGCACCAAAAATAACTCCAAAAACGAAAAATACCTATGAAGAAAGAAAATTAGAATTTCTTATTATTGCCACTGAAAAATGGGCATTGTAGTAGAGCGTCAAAAAGTGGGGACATTGAGGTTCATGCCCCTCCCTCTTATGACCATCAACTTCCGAAAAAATTCCTTACTTTGAAAAGAATATTCCAAAGCCAAATTTGCTTTACATATGTTGAAGAGGGACATATTCTAAGCATTCCTGATATACACTAATCTGGTAACCAGTTGATCCTGCTATCGGCAATTTTTGAAGTCCATCCTTTAAATTCTTTCGTCTGCCTGCACCATGAAAAGCTGTATTCAATTCGTAACCTCAACTTTACTCGCTTGTTATGGGGTTTTCACCAAAGGAAAAAGGCTCATGGGTCCCAGCAATTCCTCACCGTTACGTGACTGCCCAATGCGTCTGTACAGTTTTACCGAACCACAGTCGGGACGTTTCCAAAATAGAAACAAACCATTTAACTCAGATTGAGCCCATTCAACTATACAGGTATTGCATGTAGTTATCTTCTGGAATCGCTCTGGAAATAACTCGAGTCTAGTTAATTACAGTTGTTAGTGACTCCGGTCTATTATTGCAATAGTGAGGAATTGGTCAAAAGTCACTTACCTGCCACCAACTCGAGACTCCTCGTTTGAATTTGGCCAAATATGGTATAGCAGCTTCCATGCGTTTGGTAAAAAGGACTTGTGATGCTATGGTACAGTAACTGGAACTACCACCAATGGTATCCTTTACCACCAAAACAAGTGGTATCTGTAAACACCCAATAAGAATGCCTACAAAAATAGATTGAAAATGAGATCTAATAGAAGCAACTTTCTGCATCATACATAAGAGAAAAAAGTAAAACAAAAGTTTGGGCGACAAAATTTTCGGACTGTGATTCTCACTCTACCCCCTAAACCACAACATACTTAATTTTTCGATGTTGCACTTTTCGACTCTTTCTGTCAGGAAATACAATTTAAAAGGAAAAATTCTCTTCCATCACTCATGTTACCAAATAAAACTGGAGAAACTTAGGAAAAGTAGAAATATTTCGCTTTGGACAACCTTGGTGCTCCAAACACTAACTACAGTACAGTCTAGAAAGGATAACGTGAAACATATTTGTGCGTCGAAAATGTTCTCTTCATATTCAGTTTGGGATCACAGTTAATTGTTAGAACAGTGAAAGGGTCCTAACGAAAATATATCTTAGTTTCCCCGCCTCGTCCCCGAGATTGGATGGCCAGTGCTTCCTGCTTATGCAAAACTTTGTCATAGACTCTTTAAAAATTGCAGTTGCAATGGATTGTGGGAAATAACTTTGGTATGCGTCACTTTTGCCAAGGCCGTTTTCTATCATGACCAAAATGGCTCGTACCAAAAGGATATCCCATAATTCTTTGTATTTGGAAAAGTATTGGCAGCTTGATATCATCTGTGACTAATTTTTTTCTGAGATGTTACTTTTGTCGTGTTTCTTCGAGTGCTTTTAAATGTAAAGAACTTAACGTTATCTTCAGCTTAGCCTAGCGCTTAAAATGAAGTCTTGATTGCTAAAAGCTACCTCACGTAGTCGTTTAGACGTCAGAACACAAAAACTCACCTGCTACATACGGCGGCCATGCGTAGTCAGTCATAAACCAAGTGGTTGTGAAATTCTATGAGAATAAAAAAAACCAAAATAAATAAGACACCGGTTACATGCAAAACAACGCCATAGGTCTGTATATATTCATTAGCACTTTAAATCCTAAGCTTGTATGAAAATGATGATCAAGCGGCGGATGCACGAAATGTGTTGTCAAAACTCTGGTTTATATAACATGACCATGCACCCGACAAATTGACATTACAAGTTTGATGGCCAATGGGAGGGTTGTTGGATTGTCATACCATTGTAAATCTCAAAAGAGTGATTCGTCACCCCAAACTACAATTTTACAGGGAGTCTACAACAATTCTGGCTCTTTCATGAACATCAATTTAAAAAATACAGAGTAGCTCCTATTACAGGGAATGCACTAAGTTTTGATTGCACATTACGGTCTTGTATACACACCAGTTTATGCTCTGAAGCAATAAACTAGATCTGTGTCTGGATGAGACAATTGTGGGATGGGATGGGGGTAACCAAGTCGGTCGGGGGAATCAGAACTGTCACTGGGGTGATGAATAACTACCTAGGACACCTATAGACAACTCCGTGTATACAGAGCCTCCTGTCCAAAGTCACGCTATTAAATTATGTCTTTTTCCAATAATGGTGCAAGCGTAAAGTTTGTTAAAAACGTAAAAAGACAGACGATTTTTGTCCGTCGGGGGGGGGGGGGGAGATAAGCTTTAATCGTGCCCCGCAAAATTTCATATACCTAACATCTTGAAAAACATAGCGTATGTTTACTGGCTCATGGGGCAGGCGATTTTAAAAACCAAACAAACGGGCCTACTTTGATTGGTCGAGGAGCTAATGTAGGCTAACAAAAAGGGAGATCATGCAAGAGAAAGACAACTGCTTTGACATGATCCACGCCATGCATGCAGAAGATGTCCATAAACCGTGGTCCACGAACGGGGCTATCAGTCGGTCAAGGCATAGGGCTAAGTTAGCCTATAACAACCGGTCCGTCCATGGAGCTAACTGCCGGTCCAGTCACACGGTTTGCCGCTGGTCCATGATGGTCCAGGCATGAAGCTGAATTAAAATCTTCACATATTGTGATGATTACTCAGAAAGGAGAAAAATCAATTACCTCTGCAGGAGACGGTAATATTTCTGTCCTCCACGGCTTCCAAATCTCTAGGCCCGCCACAACAGCAGCCATAAAGGCACACAAAGAGAACGCAGCTAAAGCAAAAGGTAGCTTGGAGATCCAATCGTCGACCCTGTAAGCAAAAAAGGTTAAAAGGAGTAATCAGAAATTTGAAACCACATCTGAGAGCTGGTAATCTTATATCATTACCCGCTTACATAACCTTTTGAATTTCGAGTTCCTTTAAACAATCTGCATCTTTTTCTAAACTTTCAGTAAATAGGCTCATTTTTTTCCTAACAAAGCAGCTAACCCGAGGCTCCAAAAAGAAAAGGGGACAAGTTTCCTCTTCTGAATACACTGCCACTGTCAGTTTTGGATTTTGAGAAACAATCAGTAAACTTAAATATTTTCGGTCTAAACTGAAGCAAACCAAAAGAATGTGACATCTTCTTGCAAAATAAACCTTTTTGGATATTTATTACTACATATTTATGACGTCACTTTCTTTTTCCCACTGTTAATGTTTCACTGCTCTTGTAAACTTTCGAGGGCTAAGACTAGGTGCGTATCCAACGGGTAGGGGTAGGGTCGAGCTACCACACCCCCTCCCCATGAACCAAGCTTGAAAAAAATAATAACACAAAAAAAAGGGATATCACGATAAACTGTTATAATACGTTTACTGAGACACAAATATTGCATAATTTCGCATCTTGAGACGATATTTACTCCAAAGAAAAGGCAGACACGGTTCCCTTTAGACCTTTCCCAACGCCACACTCCTAAAACCCTTCTCATGACAAATTCTGGTTACGCATCTGGTTGAGATGTCAATAATTCCCGTCATTCAGGTTGATTCAGCATTGCAGGTCGGCACGTTTATGATAAAAGAAATTGTGGAACTTTGCGCCAAAACTTAATTCCAGTTCGACTATGGCGTGCTTAGCTTTGCTGACATAACATAACCGTTAATTCCTTCTAGTTTTCGAGCTATTTAGAGACTACAGTCAACATGTTAATAACGTGCACAATTTGTAACTGAAGTTAGGGTACATCACATCTTTACAGCTTAAATAAAGAAATGCAAGTTACCGTCACACTCAGGAAACTTACATCTGTTTCCGATAAGGCTCTGATCTTCCCACATATTTCTCAAAGAAAGGATTGAAGACACCATACGTGAACGCACCAATCAAACAACCAACGAATGTCACGACTTGGAAAGAAAAATCAATTAGAAACAGTAAATGAGTTTACAACAAGAAACAAAACATGAAGGATTAATAGCCTTTCTTGAAAGTGCATCTTTCAAATTGAGTTTTTGAGTTTTGATGCAGAGTTAGAAAATATGTATTTCTATTACCTTCTCAAGTGTTTTTGTCTTTTGAATTATTTTTCGAACCTTTATACTCCCGCAGACGACCACTGCAAAAGTCCTACGTTCTTTATCAGCTGCTCCTCAGCTTGCTATCGGATTCGTTCACGTGAAGTCAGCACGTTTCAATTCAACATACTGGACGTCACTGATCATGCGCTGTGTGTTACACGAAGTAACAAATGTTGAAAAATGGACGCCCGTGACGGCAAACTAGAGAAACGCACACCAACTTCACTTCAATTTTCGCCCGCCAGTCCAGAAAGGGGGAGGAGCTTGTTTGTGACGTCGGTAAAAATATTATAGCTCACTAAGGAACGTTACCGAAGGTAATACTAAAGGCCTGTCCACACAGGATGCGCATGCGCGTCAACTCGTGTAACGTCACGTCGAATCACCTTTTCCATAGATACCGTTAAAGTAATCTAGTAAGACTAAAGATTTCTGCGACGCCTTTTTCCGGTTCCTTCCACAGATGCGTCAAGACTCATGCCTTTCTGAACAGAATGAATTCACGGTCTATTTAAATGCGTCACTTCGATCATCGAAGTGACGTATTTAAAGAGGCTCATTGAGTTGATATCGATAACTTAATGAAAGTCTCAAAGGGTGACTACCACATAAAAATGTTTAAAGTTAGCACAACAAGTCAAGTTTCAAGTCAAAAAGTTAAAGAAAACGTTATATTTTGAATTTTCTAGTGCCCTTGCGTGTAACGGTTTTGTACATAGTTTGAAAAAGGTGTCTGGTCACAAACTTTTGAAAACGGATTTGAACCGTTAATTACTCACTCATAAAACAGTTATTTTTACACATAGGTATGGGAATTGTCTAAGTTTGACCATTTGTCATTGGTATGTGAAGAAAACTTCATAGTTTTGGAAAAATTTGTTGAATTTCATGAACCAACTCAATGAGCCGCTTTAAATAGACCTTGAATGCATTCTGTCCATGATCATCGATACGGCTTTACGGTGTACAGGTGTATAGTTCCTTTATGCTAAGCCTATGGACTTCATGTCATATAGTCCACATTTCTTCGGCTACATACAGTCATGTCATTTACGATGTACATATTTATGCCATAAACGACTCAAGACTGTCCAGATTGAATGAACTTATACCGAAAAAAGCCCTGCGTCAGAGTTTTTTTTCGAAAGATAAAGAGGGAAATTTCATTCGTATAGATCGTAAAACTTAAAGCAATCAACATATTGGAAATAGACCACGCCCCTTATTCCAAACTTTCCGACCTCTTTTCTTGTAAATTTGGTACCGGATATGAAAAAATCAGGTCAAATGTGCCTGTCTTTCATTCACCTAACTAAGCTTATTTCTATTAGTTTTATCCTAACCAAGATTCTGAAACAAATATTTAATTATTGGATAAATGGATTTTCCCTCGCTATCCTAAAGAAAAGCACGCCGGCTCTTTGACGAATACAACTGTAGCTGTGTGGATCGTTGCACATTCTTATTCTGCAAATTGTTCAGTCTTCAGTTGTTAAAGTGTACCACAAGTCAAAAAATCAAAAATACGTATTTAAGAGCATGAAAAATTATTTCCAACAGTCCAAATCCCATTTTCATAGCACATTCCTGGGCTGAGTTATAAAATGGTGAAGTTTATTCACGTAAAACAAATTGTTTCATTGCGCAGTAATTTGTGACTTTCTTGTTGTACAACTCACATATGACCTTTTTTGTTTTCCTTTAAAATTAAAAATGTTCTTATAGCCTTGAATGTTTCCTGTTTGCTTGCATAGCATGTTGAACAGAGAGGGCTTAATTAATTACATCACCTCATTACATGCAGTAAGAGGGATATCACATTTTGGTACAAGGCGCAGTAATATTCAGAAAAACAAATAAGTACAAAGATATAATTTGAGTAGTACAAAAATTAAATCACAAATTATTGCACAATATACCATTTTCAGTGGAGTGAAAAACCTTCAACGTTTTATATCTCCGCTAAGGAATATCCTAAGAAGATGGGAGTTGGACTGTAGAAATCCATAATTCCTCCTTTTTAATATATATTTTTGATTTTTGACTTGAGGTACACTTCAAATATACCCTTGCGGTCATCGGGATAGGTGAAGTCCTAGGCTAGTATTGTTTAATATATAGATACTGCAAAAATATCCCAAACTATATATCCAAGCCAACACAGCTTATTTAATTATACATACACAAATTAAAACGACGTGAAATTAATGTCATGCATCTAATGCCCGTTCACCAAAAGTCCTCCCTTCCTCGTCAGTCAAATTCTAGCGGCGTATCTCCACCATTTTTGAACAAACTATGGTGAACTAAATGAATTTTTGAGACAAACTAAATGCTCGTGACAAAAAAATTTGCTTATGGGCATGGAGCTGAGGGAAACCTGTAAACACCCGCTAAATCCGAATCTCATCTGCATTACAGATTTGGAAAAGACATGAGCAGACGAAAGGAAAGTGCACTCACGGAGGTGTCCTATCACTGAAATGCCACCTCCATAAATGCGCTTTCCTTTCATCCACGAAGGTAAATGGAACTCTGACCTATTAGTCTGCGGTAGCCTATAGGCATACTTAATAATTCGTCAGCCAAAGTAGAATGAAAACTACTATTTTGGAGAATATGGTTCTAAAGCCTCGGAAAGGCAGGAGACAAGGAATTCACCCCATTAAAATCATGCAGAGTTTAACTTAAAATTCACGAGTATACTTACGTCCACTTCCACTACCAACCCAGGAACCCACCTGAGCTAGCACCATACCAGGGCACTGAAAAATTAGGAAAATATAAAAAATCAAGTGATAAAATAATGGTTTGTTGTACGGTACCATTTTGTTAATAATAATTAGGCCTATATATCATTTTGAAACATGAAGTTGTCAAACCATCTGCAAAATGTAAACCTGAAGTAAACAGGTGAAAAATGCTGGCTGCTCATTCACTTTAGCTGTAACATGATAACATAAAAAAGACTTGTAACTTAGTTTTAACGGGATGCTTTCGTTTAACTTCCCTGTTAAAAGAAACACAAAACTTACATTTGAAAAATTTTGTAAGGGCATTCAAGCACTTGCTTGTCATGTGATGGGTGAATTTATGGACTTGTTCATACTTTGAAAATTGAAAACTGAAATTACATAGTGGTTAGTTAGATGGAGTTTTACGGCCCAGTAAGCATATATTACCGTACAATGTATTCTTTGCGGTGTGACATAAATTGTTACATTGCGATATACGCGACAACTTTGTAATATGCCCTTCAACAACATCGTAACACCACCAGTCATTTGTCTAGTTGCAAGGGGTACATCATGTAACTTATTCGACCATAAGAGCTTGGAGATGTAAAGAGCATTGAAACGCATTTCTAACATAGGACCTATAACCTTACTAGAACCCCCCTCCCGGAAAATCCTAAATAATCTCTTGAATCAATTGTGTGTTTAAAATCATTGCAACTGCGGAACTGTGCACCCGAATTCAAAACTGAGAAGTTGAAATTTGACAACATTCAATTCCAGTTGCAATAACAATGTTGTTTTCAGGACTTCGCATTCCTATCGGTTAAAGGACAGTCAGAGTTTTACAGAAAATATTAACCATTTTGTTCCAATACCTCGTTTTTCCATTCTGAACTGATTGTTTACAAGAACATAGAAACATTGAAAATACCTTTCACGTTAGAAGAAACGTCTTCTTTTTTCTTTTTTTTTTGTCAATAACTGATGAATGCATATTTCTGAGTATTTGTCGGGTAAAAAAATTACACAGATGCAAGACTAGACAATCAGCACTACACTGTAATCAATCACAACTGGAAAAAAGGGCCGTGTCCGGCTCGACTTGAACCAATTGGTTGGAAACTGGGTCGTTAAAACTCCATCTAATTAACTAACTAACCAATCACGACGTTAGGCTATGATCAAGAAATAATTTTTTTTCTTTTGTTTTAGGTCAATGAACAAATTTAGTGCAGAATGAAACTTCTGAGAAAAGTGTAAAAGTAACTCGTATTGCCCTTTAGGGCGCATTTTAAATTCGTCCTAGGTAACGTAATATGCAAACAAAACAACAAAAGGAATGTAGAACACTTTGAAGAACTTCAGCGTGCATCACACATTTTACAGAAACTAAGACACTGTAGACTCTAAAATCACGGACATTTCTACAGAATGATGCTGTTGCTGTTTTCCGTGAAACAACATTCCTTGGTTTTTTAATCGGCCTGATTGAGTCAGACCGTACTGTCAACAAGAAGGAGACTTGAATTAGAATCATAATCCAAATGTTAATATTGAATTAAGGAATTTTAAGTGGTAGGGAGAATGTACTTAATAGAGACAATGCAATAAACAGTCTCATACAGACGTAAGATCTAACAGTAATTAGCTGAAACCATACCGTAATAAATAACTTGTAAACGAAAATGGCGCATACATATGTACCTTGTTAAAATACATGAATAGTCTAGAATAAAAGGGGTAGAATTTTAGAACAGCAATGACTTGCAGTTTCTAGATTTCAAAGATCTTTCAATTACCATGAAGGTAGCGTTCATAAAAACATGCGTCCCATCAGTGATCAGCAAGAAAAGACGAAAACATCTATAACAGGCGGTCACAAGATGAGAGCTGTGACTTCAAGGACGAATTATTGTTTTAAATCATGTGTTTGTGTGTGTGGGAGGGTGCATAAGGGGTGTAACTTAAAAGCTGCAGTTATGTATAATTATTTGGGACTATGTGAAGTTCACATGCACTTACGAGGGGTGGAACGCATGTCGATACCTTAGCCTTTATGATCAGTTGCTACTGTCAATGTCAACTTTACCCCCTTATCCTCGCTATTTTCCACATTAAACCGCTGGCACCTCCCCCTCGCCTCCGAACCGGATAGGCTACAACAAAGAATATTGTTATGTACGATGTGATTACCAAAGCTTTCGAAATGCCTCTAAATCGGTACCCAGTTCCTTCAATCACAAGAGACATAGACACAGAAACACGTAAGACAAACACGTCATCGTCTCAGCAAATTTCTATATGAAAACTCGTTTTTTCGGAATTAAGTCTTGATGATTTGAAAATTTTCACGACTTATTACTTTTAAAACTGATTCCAACTGATATGGAACCAATGTAAACCAAATTGACCTATTAAGTTAAGTTAGAAGCAATAATGGCTAAGTCCGGCATCTTCCACACTGTGGAGTCTTGACGTCTAATGTACCGTAACAGAACAGCGACATAGATCAGGTTGGTAGATTTGGAAGGGGGGACATTTCAACAGCCGCAAACTCAGATAGTGTCCGCGCGTGACCGGACTGAACTATAAGCAATCCACTTACACGAACGGGAGCACATACCTCTAGACCTTGTACATTGACGACACACTGACGTCATCCTTTGGGGCAAAAATTGGAACACTTGGCTGTACACATTAGAATTCGTCCTACACGTGTAGCAGACTATGCGCGTATTCGACTGGTGGAAAAATCGGCTCTCTGGTTTGTTTTTCCCCAAAAGAGGGCGTTTCTTTGTTCTGTGACCCCCTGTGCATAAGGTCTATGCACATACATACAAACACGCTCTTACACACACACACATATGTTGACACGCACGCATATGCACACACAATAGACAGATGACGCATTATAAATGCAGTATTATTACTTTAAAATAGGTTCAAATGGCGTTTTTCAAAGCCCTAAAGCCATCGGTGTACCACAAATTCATTTTTTGTTTATTCTGCCTGTTGTTTTTCTATATCAGCCTGAATTATTGTGGGAAACCATATGTTTAACCCCGATATTTACATTGGTGGGGCGACCGTCCCCTGTCCCCTAAAATTGACGCCCCTGAAAGTTAAGACTCTTTAAAGCCCGCATGTAAAAGATTAAAAAAGTGTATGTGCTCTCACCGCTCCAGACAAGGCCATACCCGCTCCCAGCAACATTCCTCCGATGGTGGCCGTCAGAACGCCTTTGGTCGTAAGGCAGCTGACGTATTCTAGACGGGCGTTTTCAAAGGACCGTTTTGTAAAGGGGAGGATGGATAACGTCCCCAAGCAAAGTAGACCAGTGGCTACAGCAGATAGAAACATCTTCATCATAATCCAAGTCTGATATGTGAACTGACACCGGATACTACGAGGCTCGAAAACTGAAAGGAAAAATGTAACAGTTAAAATATTGTCAGATTTAAGTTTCTTTTATATTCCGTCTAAAAATTTGATTGGTAACGTATTGTGATAGCCTTCTGTGTTCCAAACTGCCTTAGAACTAATCAAATGCAGAATTTTTGCTAAGTATGTTTGTGAGCCTACTTTCCTTGGGTGTTTTGGGTAAGGAGGACCGAGTGCCTTTCGCAGTATGCAATAAAAGAGTTCGGTAACTCGTTTTGGTGGCTATGCACAAGCGCACATCCTTTAAATGGTCTGGAAAACATTCAAAAGTCCATTACAAGCAAAGTACAATAAAATAATGAAGTGCTTTAACCCAGAACTTATAGAGCTATTTTACAGCATACATACTCTTAATTAATTGTGAGGGACTGCACCACGTGGCGCTACATGTAGCCTGCTGGCTCAATCAACACTAAAAAAGTGTAACACTTCCTTTCACATTCGTAATTGGATACTTCCATAAATATTTCTATTAAGTTACTGCACCTTGTAACAAGCTTGATGTGATAGCACTCTTACTGTTATAAGGCGTTAGGTTTAACGGTAAGAGCATCTGCCTCTCTCGCGGAAGGCCCGGATTCGATTCCCAGGTCAAATCACACCAAAACTCTAAAAAGCTGGGAACCTACTGCCGTTGTGCGGGATGTTCCGCATAATCAATGGGAAAACAAGCCAGTGAGCCACAATTGGAAAAGGGGTCGTGACCGGCTCGACTTGAACCAATAGGTTGGAAAGTGGGCGGTAAAACTCCGTCTAACTAACTCCATAAATAAGGGGCCCAATTTATGACATTTTTGGTAAAAATTGCATATTGCATTTAAATGGAAAAGCAAAAGAAGGTATACGCCAACTTAAAAGTAAAAAAAAATAATAATATAACTTCTCAGTAAATACACTTAAATTTAAGCCTAACAGCATAACGAAAATAAAAATATTGGATTAAAATAATGATTTTTTAGATTTCACGTGTTAACGGAACACCAAGGCCAATTTTTAGAATTTTATGCCATACCGTACGTCATGCAGCTTATGGGATACATGTCCTTCTAAGCTTATATTTTGTTACCAACAACTTAAATCAGTTGCAAAAGTTATGTACCTTTTGATTATTGCAGTTTTATGGTCTTAGGTATAACGGGAAACCATATTAGTGTCCCGGGTAATATATTTACACAGGAAACCCAAGACTTTTCAAAAATTATATATGTTTAAGTCATTCATTTTTTTTCAAATCCAGGCAAAATAGGTGGTAGTGGCAAAGTTGAAATGTAGCACCACATAATTGTTTGCCACACGTTTTTCCGTTTGCCAAAAGCGCACATGGCTCACGTGTAAACGATTAAGTGGGACACCAAAATTTGGGCTGTCGATGAAACCCATGAGCTTTGCTCCAATGTACTTGCTCAGCTAAGCATTTTAACGCCCAAAGTTGTTACGAGAAAATGTCTTATTCTACCTACATTGTAATAAATTAAATGAAGAACATTAAATCAGGCATAATAAAGCTTTCCATACACTTCAAAACAAAAAAGACAGTGTCATTGTTTTTTCTTTCTTTCTTTCTTTCTTTCTTTCTTTCTTTCTTTCTTTCTTTCTTTCTTTCTTTCTTTCTTTCTTTCTTTCTTTCTTTCTTTCTTTCTTTCTTTCTTTCTTTCTTTCTTTCTTTCTTTCTTTCTTTCTTTCTTTCTTTCTTTCTTTCTTTCTTTCTTTCTTTCTTTTTCTTTCTTTCTTTCTTTCTTTCTTTCTTTTTCTTTCTTTCTTTCTTTCTTTCTTTCTTTCTTTCTTTCTTTCTTTCTTTCTTTCTTTCTTTCTTTCTTTCTTTCTTTCTTTCTTTCTTTCTTTCTTTCTTTCTTTCTTTCTTTCTTTCTTTCTTTCTTTCTTTCTTTCTTTCTTTCTTTCTTTCTTTCTTTCTTTCTTTCTTTCTTTCTTTCTTTCTTTCTTTCTTTCTTTCTTTCTTTCTTTCTTTCTTTCTTTCTTTCTTTCTTTCTAACTAAGGTTTGTTGTTCTATTTACACGTGAAACACGACATTTTATTGTAAGATAAAATCATATGCAAAAATTTAACATGTTTTGATGTACATTGTTTGAAAGGTACCAACAGATGGATATATCTTAAGTTATTATTGGAAGATTAAATGTAAATCTTTCATACAAAATCTGTTGTAAGAAAATATCACATGTAAATTTAGGACACCAAAAACCATTGGTACCCTTTAAGTACCCTTATTTATGAAATGACCCAAATGTAAGATGCCATAGGCAATTAAGTTCACCCTTTTTAAGGCTTATTTGGGGTCAATTATAAGGAAGTAACTTTTTGCCTTGACCATTTTGGCCGGATAAGATCCTGAACGTGTGACACTGATGGACACGGCCATACCAGAGGAAGGATAACGCATGTCCAACAACCAAAAGACCGAACACCAAGAACACTCTCTTATAACGAAACAAAACCATCAACACTGCTCACAGCCACAGCCTCTAGAAATAAAAATGGCATAGATGGTATAGGCCTGCGTAGCGCCTCTGTGGCTGCAGCCCCCTAAAGCTGCCGCCCGTGGTTTTTCGTAGCGATGAGCTGAACGAAAAGACTTCGACCGCTCCGCGCGCTAGCTGGTTAGGATGGTGTACTCAGGAACAATTGTGATGACAAAAGTCACAAATCCATGAATACTTACATTGAAAGTTTTTGTATTACGTCAGTATACATTTCTTGCAGATTGAAAAGATTCTTTTTTGTAATAAAAGCCACGAACACTTCTAACCACGGCAAACACTAAACTGATACACTCTTAGCTAAAAAAAAAAAGAAGTATACCATGCATGGTTTAATCACTATCAACTTTTGTAAAAAAAAATAAATAAAATGACTGAATAAATTGGCTTCACCTCTTTCACTGGGAAAAGTCCATTAGTAACTGTTTCAGCACCTTGCACTTACTCAAATAATTAGCACACTTTAAAGCGCCATGCAAATGTTCACTTAGAGGTGTTAAGTGGGTGTTCAGATGCAAAATGGTGCAAGTCGATGAATGTCTTCTCATGTATGAAATAGCACCACAAGTAGGACAGTTGTACCGAGGTTTTTTTTCTTCAAATATTGAAAGAAACCTCTTTTCAGCTGGTCATTTCTATCATATATCTTCAGACTTTTGGTAGTTTCTAAATATAGTCTAATTAAGTGTCATCAAACAACCGTGATCCCATCAACGTACGTATTACGCAACAATTTTATGAAAAAAAATCGGATTCATAGAAATTTTCACCTTTCTTGATGTATGTTTGTCAAGTTTGGTTCATCTTCCCTTGTTATTTTAGAACTGATTAAAGGGCCGAGCTCACTTGACAGAACCCGGTGGGATAATCAAACTTCTTCATTTCGAAGGGGCTAATAAGGGCAAAACATAGAGTGATGGGATAAGCAGAAATGACGCCATCTAGACAGAGTACCACCGTTGATGCGTTGCGTACAGAAATAAGACTAAAATTCGCCATAGATTGCCGGAAATGACGCTTACGGTCTCATTTATCTGTTTATACAACTGTAATCAATACCTTCAAAGGTGATTGTGAAGTGTTAGTGCTAAACACGTTTTGTCCATTATTTCTTTTTTATCTTCAAATTTCATTTAGGATAAGCGTCGGAGTCAAGACATTTGACTCGGGGCTTGGCCCCTCCCCCCCCCCCCATCTGGTTTTTGACAGTCTACCCTGATCAATCTGTGCACTGCTTGAAACAGTGACTCGTTAAATAGAACTCCCTGCTTGGAGACAAATTGATGAAAAGAATGCTTTGTACTATCTTTTGTGCTGCAAAAGATATCTATATAAAATATCAATCATGACTGCCAATGGAAAATATTTCTACTTGCCACAGTTGAATTGTTGTCATAGACTTCTTTGAAGGACAGAAAGAGCCTAAGAGTCCAAGGATCGCGACAAGCGATTAATGAGCGTTTTAATAAATTAGGCCTGGCCTCATCATCAAATTCAGTTTGTCTGTCTCTTTTCAGCCCAATCAGTAAGCGTTAGTTTACGCCTTCAGGAATAATACTTCGCTAAATTTTACAGTAAGAGAGCGAGAAAATATGCAATAGCTCCATGGTTACACTTCTCGAGTAACGGCATCACATAGTAACGTTCCTGCATGAGATGTAGTTCTTTTGGATTTGTAAAACGCCGGAACTATCAGAAATGTCTGAAACTAGAGAGCAAGTCACCGTAAAAGAAAATAATAAACTACTTGAGAAGTCAATCTAACAAGGACGCTTCCACCGAAGGGCTCTCTATCACCCTGACTTAAACCCTATATATAATATCAATATTTTGAAATGTTTTTTTTTAAGAATCATTATACTATTATAGTGTTCAACATTTACCTCTTCCTTTTTCTAGCGCAATTCCCATTACCATTCCACAGAGGAAACAGACCACCAGTTTGACTACGGTCAGAAATATATCACTCCCGGTGAGAGGAGAATTGGTTGTTTGATTTTCTTCTCCCTCCAACTTCTTCTTCTCTCCTCTCGTGTCCATCTCACGATACTCCATCTCGTTGATAGCAGTCTTATGTTCCGTACCATTGCAGTGGTTTGATTCGTTTCTCTTTTTCAAATTTGAATCATCGCGAGTATACATTGTTTCACTGCCGTTCAGTTCCGTAAATTTACTATCAAATGGCGGCGAGAAGGCCGGATTATCGTTCCCAGTCTTTTCAATCACTTTGTTGTTATTACTCTTGTTAATGGAGCCGTCACTATTCCATTTGGTTCCATTTTCCAAACCCTGATCCGACCGGTTGTCGCTGAATTCGCTACCCGTTTCTATGGGGTCTCCGTTGATCTCTCCTGGTAAAAGGATCTCGCTGGTACTGTAAATATAACAAGCAAATAGGTCATAGGATTAAATCTGTGTAGGTTAAGTGGGCAAATTTTCAAACACTTCAATTGTATGCTATGGAAGAAGAAATCGTAATGGTCCGATGCGTCCGTCACTTTTGGCTCAACTGAATACACCCACATCGAGGTATGCATGGAGTTTTCACATGCATATGGGAGGGCTGCTTTGTTTGGTTATCACATAAACTCCGACAAACCAAACTCACGGGTGCACGAACTCTACAGATGTGTAAAGGTATTAAATATGTAATGAATAAAAGTAGGCTAACCCTACAATCTGTAAAGGTCAAATCAAAATTACTATACGATATTGCACATGTCAAGGTCAAAATAATGAACTGCAATGCCTTTGTACGTGAACCACAGAACCGTACAGATGTGTTATAGTCAAATTAAATACTCTGTAGGATACATAATTTGTATCAAGGTTAAAGGCCCATTTCTCTCACCTCAAGCAGTACCAGTTCTCCTAACTTTCATACTTAAGCAAGTTAAGCCCCTCCCATTATTGTCTGAAATTCATCCTCATCCAACATAATGTCAGTTTATTGTTTCAGGGTGAGTATTGAATATAATCAAATAGAACCAAAACACTCTCAGTACATTTCATGCTGTGTAGTATAAGTTTTGATACTCTGCATTTTTTTAATAACAGTCAATCAAAGAGCTTAACCAATTGAGAATTTCTGTTAACACCTACAAGAATTATAGTTTGGGGTGAGAGAACTGGCCCTTTGAACTACATGTACCTCAGTACAGAGGTGCGTTAATAAAATTGTGTTTTTGGTCAAATTAAATGCACTGTAGCTTACATATACTAAGTAAAGGTTGAAAATACATGTACCTCAATACCGAGGTCTGTAAATAAAAGTAACCTAATTGGCCCACAGATGTGTAAAGACCAAGTCAATTGCTCGGCCCATATAATGCACCATTGTTTGACTCAACCGGCACCCTTCGCATTTTTTCCATGGACGTGGAACATGTCGGACGGGGGACGCGTGTCCTCACTTTTTTGGAGGGGCATCTCGAAAAAAAGAGAAACCCCCAAGTCCCAGGCTAAAAAAGAAGCTGTGATTTGGTATTTTATAAGCCTTTTTAAGATACCCTAGTCCTTCCACTATAGATATGCAGTTAATAGGCCTTGGAGGTGTCATTTACAGCGATTTGGGCATTTTAGGTCACAATTTTCTAGCACCAGTCGCCAACTCATGAGTTGTCCTACTGTATCAGGCACACATGATATCATGTACAAAAAGAAACACCCTACTCTTGTTTGACTTATCTATTTATTATGATATTGTGTACTTCAAGAATGATAGATTATTTGCCTGCAATAAGTATGTTGGCTAGTTGATTTCTTTATCGCTATTCCTATAAATATTTCATAAAATACACAATAATATGTCTGCTTATGCACCAAGTAATATATTTTCACTTCAACAAAAAAAAAAAAATACACACGCACACACAAGTTCCTCAAGGTGGGTGGAGGTCGGGCCTTTCCATCCGCATCGCACGTAAGCGCGGTCGGGCTCGGTTGCTTTGTTCCCTCGCAAATGTTCGGCCGGGGATGTCGGGAATTCTAGTCCCGGGACATACCGAAGACTTTAAAAGAAACCTATCGTCATTGTGCTTGGTAGGCTACTCAGCATATATTGGACGATGAAATAGGGAAAACAAGCCAGTGATCCACATCTGGAAAAAGGCCGTAGCCGGCTCGACTTGAACCGATTGGTTAAAAGCTGGGCCGTAAAAAGGAGGGATCACTATAGATAATATCCATCGTGGGAAAAAATGCTAGCATTTGGGCCAAAAATGGAACA
Organism: Holothuria scabra; assembly: GCA_037179385.1. Taxonomy (NCBI): domain Eukaryota; kingdom Metazoa; phylum Echinodermata; class Holothuroidea; order Aspidochirotida; family Holothuriidae; genus Holothuria; species Holothuria scabra. Next base: position 54,609,551 of record CM074184.1, read on the forward strand.
TCGAAGGGTAACAGGTGTATTATGATTCGTGCACTACGTTTTTATATCATGCGCAAATTCCTCTCATTATGGAGGTAACTAATATTATTACCCTCTGTCTGTCGGAGTTCATCCATTTTCTCAGTGATTAAACCTATAGCCTACCACAAGTGTAAAGATTCCTCCGTTCGCCACACGAATAGACCCTGAACAGACCCTAAAATTTCCTGCAAATCCGTGCCAATGTTTGCAAGTTTGGCTGCAGGCATGATCAATGAGCTTTTCTCAAAACTGAGTCAATTCTTGCCAATTTTCTCATTTAAAGTAACCCAACCATCTATTCCAAGTTCAAACGTCCTTGCCCTTGTACCGGAATGATTAACGCAATTTTGTAGGACTGTTTGCACTTAACGAGAAATAGCCCTATTTGTATAGTCGTACGTGACATGCTCAACAAAGTATATGTAAGCTTTTGTTGGCCACAAAGTCACAAACAAGGTTACAAAACTGCAACTCATCGCGATCGTCAAGCTTCCTACGCAACCAGACTCCATTGAAAGCTTATATTAAACGAGTTGATTCTTATGATAAGTCTATTGTAGGGAGCTACGAGTCCTGGGTCTAAAAATTCACGTAGCGCTTGGGGTCTCAGTGACGGCCCAATCCCGCCTAACCCTCGAGAACATAATCCAGTCCCAGTAAACTTTCTTTACATAAACATATGCGACTTTTGGGAACTTTTCTGGAAAAAAATGCGCGATTTACGGTGCGATAATTATTTTTCGTCCAGCAAATTTTGGCTTTTAAGTAAACACACCTTTGCAAACAAACCGCTTCGTTTTCATTTATGTTACCCCTTTACACTCACTAGTGAGTATCATGGATTGGACCACAGTCTTAAAATGTTCCCGCATGATTCTGGTCTCTGTTAAATATTTTCCCGTCAAACAGTTGCTTAAAATTCTATCATTTGTCCCTCTATTTCAATAACCGACCACCGTCCGTTACTAGCTGACTATAACAACTTGAATAATTTGCCATGGGTTAGTAAGAGTTTAGGGAAGGAGTCGTGATTCTGTCTGAGCGGAAATATGCTTCAAGTTTTCTTTTAAAAAGGGAACTTTTTGCATGCCCGTGAAATAAACATACAATGTACTTCGGCACACGCCATCTTGCCTGTCGGTGAGTGGCTGTGAGGGATACCTTATGAGCTGCAAAATATATATTTTTAAAATTTAAGACCTGAGGTACACTTTCAACTTTAAATAACTTATATTGAGCTCTTTTGGTCACTAATTGAGGGTAAACTGAAAATACCGCATTTGTTTACCCTTAACCCCCCTCAATTGTCGACTCCATAACCATTTCTGATCTACTTCTTGGTGGTTGGGAGAAAAACTTGTCCGAATAACATCAAATTAATGCAGGTAGTGGCTGATAGCCTTTTTGTAAATAGTACACCTTATCCGCATTATTTTGAGATCAAACTTTCAATGACTTAGCAGTAAGTTTGTCATTATATACATATAATAACAAGAAAATAGATCTAATGACATAAAAAAAAAATTGGAAGATTCTTAAATCCCATAATTAGTTGTGTACGTAAATAAGATTTGCAATTTTATGGATCGCCTTATGGATTTCTTTACAAACATCTGTCTGACTTTTCTTTAAGTTTATTGAGTAAACCTCACATTACATCTACATGTACAAAAGTCTTACAGAGTTGTGAAAATTAAAAAACATCTGTCTGACTGTCCATCTCCCAATATACAGAAGTTTGCCAACGGTGTGGTGCCACCGAAATTCACCAGTTCTTACGAGAGTATATGTAGCTTTTTATAACAATTAACCTAGTTTCTAAGAGTGAGAAAATCTCTGTATTTTTCTCATTCTTGACAGTTTTCGACAGTAGGACATGAAGACCCGAGAGGAAAGTCATTAAAAAGAGGTACTTTCGTCTAAAAGCTGAATAGTTTTGTCTTGATTTTCAAAGAAGTAAAGCGTCACTTCCTCAGGGCTATTTAAACAGAAATGTCAGTTTGAAGTATACGTGAATGAACGGCACGAATACCCATCGCAGTGCTAAGTTATCCCTCCATTCCTGTTAATACACCTGTATTGTATACTACATAATGATGGCACACTCGAATGCGTATCGTCTTTTAATACCAAAAACCGAAGGTTTGGTTTAATTGTATGGGACTATTCGTACAAGCTTTGAATTTAGATCACTTCTATCAACCAGCAGGAATAGTTGCTGAAGTACGTTCAAACCCAAACCCAGTCTGTTGCGTTTTGCCGGGGGGGGGGGGGGATTAAAGATCTCAAGGCTGTCATGAAAATTATTTTTATGTACCGTACTCTGCTCTGAAGAATAGGACAAAAGGGCCCCCGTCGTATTTTACTTTATATGGGTAAATGTTTATCACAGAACGCATGGGACGATTTTCGGAATTTCTATCTATACAAAATTTCCTGCATTTGGTTTGGAGAAACAGATCCGTGACTACCCCGTGGAGCGGACTCTGTTTTTCAGCTGCTCAGCTTCCAAAAGGATATGAAGGATATGATACAAACCTCAATAGATCTTATGCATTGACGTCATCATTGACGTCATTTTGGAAGAATAACAATGTGCACGTGACTGCATTATTGATCTTTGTGTAAGACTCATTCATCTATCCGTGGGTAGCACGTACCGCAGTAGAATTTGTCCCACTTGTGTACAAACTTATGTTATCCGATTGATTGACTAATCAGCTGTCTGCATTCGTTGGGGTAATTGGTTGGTTACCTATTCAAAGGATTGTGTCCTTTTGGCATTGTGACCTGATATGCTTCAGATCTATAGAAGATATTAATATGCACCATTTTAGGCAGTGCCAATTACTTTGGCAATCAGAATCTTACATCGCCAATGCCATCCATTGAGCCACACGGTTACGTCCTTTCATATATTCCTGAATTCGGCCCTGATTCTAGAAATAATATCAGTCAAGACATTATTTTACCTATCCCGCTTAGCCAAAAAGTCGAGGCGATTTAAAGTGGATATTTTTGATGGAGGATTGCTTCCAAATACAGAGGTGAGAATTTCCGCCTCACATATCGGAACATACACCGCGCTAATTAACGCTCGTCTCTTATAACGCACTACGCTTCTTTAAAATCTATACTCTACTAAAGTGATGACGCACATACCGTGTTCTATGCACGAATCCGGGTAACTAATTGATGTAGAGATTTGTCGGCTATTCATAGGGTCCACCTCATTTCTTATCGTCTAACCTACCTGTACTGTGAATAGTCGAATGCCTATTCAATTCAAAACCTGTACTTAAAGGAACAAGATTGTGGCGTACTTCTTAAAGAAAATACTTCATTGGTTGTTCCATTTATTTGGAGGTCAAGTTGTGACATGACATTTTTGGCCCTTTATCCATGTCTTTTGTTTTTTCCTATGACACAATTTTTAATTTGTCTTATAATACTAATCGCTAAACTAATGAGGTGTAGGTTCCAATCATGGGTGCAGGAATTATTTTCATCTTCAAAATGACCTCATTTTGGAAAAAGAATAATGTTTCACGTGTAAAGGGGACACCAAAACACTTTTACCCCATTAATACCGTAGATGGGTCTCTTTCATAGCACTTAAGCATGTTATTTAGATAATTTGAACTTTCCAAAGCTTAGACAGTCATTCACATCTCACTTCATTGTTTTATTTCAACTGTGTGGTACAAAAACATTTGTTTCACGTGTAAACAAGATAGGGGGAACACCAACATAGATGTCCTAATATTTCAAATTTTAAAGCAGCTAGCAGAATTTTACAAAGTGTATGTCAAATGCCACATCAAAAAGTTTAATTCCACAAGATATTTCAAAATAGGAACTTTGGCAAATAAGTTTATTTCAACTTTCAACTTTCACGATGTAAATTTTTCAGGGGACATCAAACTAGTCTTCAAAATTGGAAATGGTCTCGTGCTTTTTATTTTTGTTGAAATTTTTCTCTAAATTGTTTACTGCATGAGACAGTGCCCGGACCTCAACAACCTACAAACTACTCAAGAGGATTACTGCATTTTATAAGAAAAATATTATTGGAAAAGGAGTAAGAATGTTTCACGTGTAAAGGGGGATACCAAAGTTTACACGTGAAACATCTTTTATAAAATTCTTCCAATTGATGAAATATCAACATAACTTTAAAGTATATGTTTTGTTGACATAATTTATATGTTATCAACAATTGTATGTTGGAAACTTTACAAAATATGCCTTTAAACATGCACTCTTAAAAAGTTGGTTAAAAAAGTTCACCTACACTGGTCACGTATGTCAAATACCTGAAATTGGGTTAAGTTTTCCCCAATATGTGTTGTTTATTTGGTTTCCCCACAAGCTGGTTACCCAATTAAGTGGTGAAAAAACCTCTTGGATAACCCATTAATCAACAACTATAAACTTAAACCAATTTCAGGTATTTTACATACGTGACCAGTGTTGGTTAGTTTTTTTAACCAACTTTTTTAGAATGTGGGGAATTTCAAATTTTGAAATGGTAACTCTCAATGTCACAATTTTTGGTCTAAAAATGGCTAATTGAAGCTAATTTTCACCAATTTGGGAAGATTTACTCCATTGACACAAATTTTGCCGTAAGTAAATAATCACCCTAATTGTTGGGACAAAATAATAACACATTTACCATCATGTGAACCAAAGTTGCATGGCAGTAGCCTTTGAAAGTGTATTTTTACCATTGCCCCCCCCCCCCCTAATTTATGGAACTACCCTCATACAAACGAGGTGATGTCCCTCTCTGTGAGGCTTATTTTAAAGTTATTCGACCAACTGCGTTTTATATTCTTTTTGAAAATATTTTTCCAAATTAAGTTTGCAATGGTGTTTCTGTATTATTTCTTGGGATATTTAATCTTTCAATTGCACGATATTTCACAATTTGTTTGTTTGTTTTTTGTTTGTTTGTTTGTTTTTCTTTGTTTTGTTTTTTTTTTACTTCTTGTCCATTACTTTTTCATCTTGCACCGGCAATTTTTAATTTTATTTTCACTTGTATCGGTTCTGATCGATGAATCTTAACAGACAGTAGTACACCCATAACAAACGAGCTTACCATTGGAATAATACCCCTATGTAATAAAAATTAAACTGTCTGTTTCGTCCTTTCGTACTACTACCTCTGGCTGACCCCCCCCCCCCCCCCCCCCCTTAGTTGGATCACAGACCCATCGACAAACACATGGGTCCGCACTCAGCAACTCTTTAGGGCCCATTTGTTTTTTAGGTACAGAATACCCAGCACATCGATAGGGTTAGGGTTAGGGAGTGCGGTTAAATTTTGAGACCTCGTACACTGTTGTTATCGTTATTTTACAGTAATACTGGCAGCTGGGATTCCAGTGTTGAACCCGTTATTTTACCGTTGTGCGTAAACTCAGTATTAACGGTACATATGAAGCCACTTTTATCATTCCCGAACATCACTTAAATACCCTTCTAGTTTAGTATTAAGGGATAAAATGATTTCATACGTACGGCTACTATGAAATGTAGCTGTATAATGAAAACTGTAGCATAATGTTCCCTTACTGGAATCCCATAGCTGTCAGCATTTTCTTAGGTAAAATTACATTTTTACACTAGAAGGTGCACTGAGTATACATCAATGTAGCCCCAGTTGTACTTTTTGTTTTGGTTGTGTCGTCCTTTTTGGCTTCTTTCAACTGTTAACTGTACACTCTGTGATGGCTTTCTTGGCCTTTTGGAGTTGTGACTGAAAACTGAAGATAGGGCCTCTACTGTATGCCGCGTTCGTGAAATAGTGATACAACTCGCGAGAAGTTTTCCATTGGTGAAAACCGATGGCTATACACGTTTGAGCAATGGACAATTGCAATAATACGTAGCCTGTTAGTTCGACGCATACGTGAAAAATAGGCTGTTCAACGAATAGACCTTATGCCAATTTAAAGAGGGCGCTTCAAAACTGCAACCTGGGAAGGATAATTCCATGTATACGACCACAGAAGTCAATGGTTACCATGGAGATGCCATTTTCATAGTTTTGAACTGGAACAGTAACTGAATAATCATTCCCACAATGCACTATTAAAGTTACATGGCATAAGAAAATCGATCAGCAAAATTACTGTCACTTAAAACGGTCTTTATGGGTAACCTTTAGCAATATCAACTAGCAAAATAAGATGTAATCTGTTCGTATTGTAACGCTCGGGCGGCCTCTGGCCAAGGTCGTGAGGAGTGTTTGAGGAGTGCAGGCGGATCCGTTATTTAACATGCGGAGCGACTCTCCCGGTTAATCCCTTGGCTTAGGGATTCCTTTAGTTACGGTAGTAATAGTAGGATTAGCCGCGTGCTGCATAGACCATTGTTTGCCGTTATGCGGATGATCTCCCGTCACATATGTCATGTTAATTTTCATTACGTAATATCAGGTCGTACGATCGTAAACTCATTCATGGGGAATGGGCGCAGATGTTTCTAAGTCATGTTCTAAAAGGGTTTAAAATGTATTCCCTTCCCCAGGGGATTATTAGAGCTTAGAAAGCCGTGCCCTTCTTGTGTCTTTTAAGAGTTTTTGTAAAGCTTATGCAAACTAAGTCCGGTATATAAGAATTTTCACGAAGGGGATAGGACACACCTTAGTCTAGTTTTTCAGCAGCAAGGTTGTGAATAGTTTGGTATCTCGGCAGGCTTAGGCCCTGGAGCCAGTACCGTTTGGGACAGACCTTTGAAGCTGTATTTATCGTTTTGTTTTTAACTCCTCACCGTATTTTTGAAAGCCGATTGATTTTATCCTTTTTTTAGGACGAAGAAGTCCATTTACATTTTCTTTGAAGTTCAGTAACGGAAATACACCGTTTTCTTTACTTTAACTTGGACTGTTTGGATTATTTTTACTCTCGTGTCGACCTCGTGCTATTTCGCCGATCCTTGTGGCCAGTCACAAAACCACACCTTAGGCCAAGAACCCCACCCTGCAGGCCCAGACGCTACCAAGAAGCAACAACAACCCCCAAATCGTTACAGTATTTACAACTTACACGGGTTGATTATATCATCGTTTTTCGCTGAGAAGTCAAATGCAAAGGTGACTTGCTTGTTCGTCTTTCGCTACGCACATACGTTATGAACTCAATCGAACAGCTAAAAGGCCTATGAAATCACAGTTCTTGTATACCGTATACGCTTGCAATTTCGAAAGCTCCCGAGTTGCATGGAACGCCCTGTTAGATGCGAATATGGAGGGAGGGATGTGGAATTTACATGCGCACCATTCTATTTCGGTGATCTGCGCATAGTAATTAAGTGCGCTTAAAATCTGATACACACCTACAGACCTTACCATAGAAATTAACTTAGAATTTCTTTGAACCTTATGCATATGATGTCAGAGAGCAAAGACATTACAAACGTAGATACCAAACTCCTACCTCTACATTGTTAGACGCGCTGACTCCTAATGGAGGCTGAAACGGAGGGGCGGAAGTGTTCATTTGACACGCGCACAGTTGTATTCGTTGATCTTCGCGCGTAACTATGGATACGTAGCAGAAATTTCCATTGTAACGAAAGGTTAGCGTTCGTGCATTTTTAACACGAGTCCTATAGGGCTTATGTACCTACGTCACTGCGTTGCGCTTCTGTCTGTTTTCCATCCAGGCTTCCATTTTACAACAATTGTTACTAAGGTGCTCTTGTGCGCGCCTTTCGGTAACACCACGACTACCTTTGATCTTTTCCATCCAGTGGAACGCACTGACGTCACGTGCATAAGCTCTATACGTGGACAATACTTTTAACTGTTTATAGTTAAAAGTAAATTTTGTAGGCTACAGAAATTCTTAATTGAAACAGCAAGTTAAAAAAAATCTGGGTATTAAAGCTAGTGTTGCACAGCATGTACTATACTGAGAGTGTTTTGAGATACGAATTGCAATGGAGTGTTTCAATACTCACCCTGAAGCAATAAACTGAGGTTTTGACTGGATGAGGATGAATTTTGGACAGTTGTGTGAGGGGCTCCAGTGAGTAGCTTAGGAGATTTGAAACTGTTTAGGGCGTGAGGATCGGGCCTTTAAGAATAATTACAATAATATTTTATAAATCACCTAGTAAGAACCCACTACATTGGTTTCTTGCAGTATTTCTTCTGCGCACAAAGGGACCGACTACATAGTCAAGTGGTTAGAACATCTTTACAGCTGGCAGATCTGGAGTTGACTCCTTTGCGGGTCATACCAAATTAATACTTTAAAGGGGAATTTTAAGTGAAAAATCAATCTCCATTTGTGAAAGAGGAACCAAATCTACACACTGTGGTGAATTTCCATTCCAATCGGACACATATTTCTCCAGATACAACTAGATGAAATTATTAGATTTGTGTTCCAAAGTAAGCTTGAGGCCAGCAGAGGTTATATCACTTCCTCAGATTGACGAGGAATGCTTTGTTTCCCTTTGTTTTTCAGACTGTTGTGTTGACTTTGAAGTCAATAGGAATAAGACCTCCCTGTGGGTAATGCAAAGTTGGTGAAGTTCTCATACCGCTTATGCCATCACATTTTGAAAATGTGGAATTGTTGAGGAGAATATAGGCGGTAAAGTCTAAAGATAAACAAAACACTGTCCATTAACGTGGGGATATGATGTCATATGCTTGCTTCAAGTTCACTCTTTGTTGAAAATGTGACAACTTTACTTGCTCATATCTTGAGAGCCACCCATCAGATTTTAATGCAAATTTCACAAAATTGCTTAGAATAAGTATCCCTCCAACATATCGAAACTTGATTTGACCTTAAGCACTTCTTTTAAAACGAAACCTTCTGCATTTGTGCTTTGTGATCAGCATAAAGCAGTGCCACAACTGGAAAAAAGGACCGTGGCCGACCTGACTAAAACCAACTAGTCAGAAAAGGAGCCGTGGAAGTCCATTTAACTAACCTCTGTGCGCAAAGTAGATCCAGAAACTGGGAGGATGAAAACTACCGTATGGTACCTCATAAATCCTTTACCCACTTGGTCATTCCTCTTTCCCCTTACACGCTCACAGTTGAATAATTCTGAATTCTCATTGTTCAAGTCATGCTTCTGTATTGTTCTATTTTCCTTTTTATCAATCTAGACTTTTCCCATGATTCCCTGTTATATCCACGACTCTCAAAGAAGGTCCGTCATAAGGTCCAAGAACCCTTTACGAGAAGCACTCCCATACCAAACCGAAAGGGATCAGTACAACTGACTCTCAGTGGCTGCCACACCCATAGGCTGCCGTCCCTAAGTTGTTTTTTGTAGCGATGAGCTCAACAGAAAAACTGGGTCCGCTCCGCGTGGTATACGATTAACCCTTTACCGTTGTTTGAGTCCTTTTGGACCCATACGGAGAGCGCGGCTGTCACCCATTTTTACTGTTTCACGCGAAGCTCGAAACTGCGAGTAGCTAACCGAAAATTTGGCCACAACAAGGAGAGAGACAACAGTTTGGGGTCACGTGGTCAATAGACTACGGAAGCTGATGCGGGGCGTGCTACGTCCGCTTTTCCGCCCGCTCTCGAGGCGCGCAAATATGCCCCGATTGGAGCACAACGGTAAAGGGTTAATACTCATAATAGTGCTACTAAAGAACCGTCTACACGATCATGCATATGCCCACAACAAAATTCGTACAAACGTTAGAAAATTTACTGGGAACTTGAAACATGCAGCTGAATGTTTGAACACCGTTTAAAGTGTAACTTAAACAGTTCGGGAGATAACCGTTTTCGGGTGAAAATGAGAATTCACCCGATCGGGGGAAAATCTGCAGCATGAATATTCATGAGCACTAAGTGCCTACCTCTTCACAGTCGTCGCTTTGTTTTTATAAATTTGGATAAATTCAAATACAAGGTAATTGTTCACCACCACAGACCGAAATCACGAGAAACTTTCAACAACGTGTTAATGAGTGCAGTTTCAAGCACTAGCTAGTACTTACACAACTTTCTTTAGAAAAAATTGCATAAATCTTGCTTCTGTGTCGAGTCTATAATTTAAGCTGAGGACACGGACCGTGACAAATTTGCTCGATATCTCAAAATTTGCACGGTGAACTACCAAACATGACCCGACTTTTTACTTCCCCTAGCAACCGCAATCTAAATATTCCAAAATTTCTTTTTCCTAAGATCGATGAAATTTTCCAGGTGTTTTGAACGTTTGCCTCCGTTAAATTTTCGCGTTAGGATCGCAAAGCATCAAGGGAGATATTTGAAAATGGCTCCACTCATGGCCGTATTTTCTCCCGATCGGGTGAAAAACCATTTTCCCTGAAAGAGGTTATCTCCCGAACTCTTAATCAAAAATAAAACATTTTCATAGAAGAAGTAACTTCCACCTTAACAAACAAAAATATTGATTTACTAAAATCGGAAAATATCTATATTTCTTGAGATGATAGTGATATGTGCTCTTTTGACAGTACCCTAACTTTTCTTCAGTTTTGACTTCCGTAGAGTCATTGAGTCATCAGACTCCGTTTCCTTGCTATGGCCTTCAGCTTCCGTTTTAGAGTGACTTGGGATATACTCTGACAGTTCAATGACAACTGTCAATTTATTTGACACGGAATGTTATTAAAATTTGAAGAGCTTCTCCATTTTTTCCGCGGATAAGACGAATTAACGTTGCAAAGATATAAGTACATGTGAACTGAAACACTTTAAAATGCTTGAGTCAATTTGACCCAAACGTGGATAAGAAGGGAACCGACGTTAATAATCGGGTTAATAATGACCCAAGTTAAGTCTTATGTGACCGAACGTGGGTTTTCATTTCGGGAAAAATGTTGGTTAGGTTCTCTCGTGACTCAGGGGTGCAGAACTGATTTGTGGATGGGGGGGAGTCAAAAATTTTCCAGCTGCAAGAACCTCGAATCGCGTCCATGACTGCATGATGATAAGCAATCCGCCCACATGAACGCGAGAACACATCATCTATACAAACATAGACAAACAAACACACACACACACACATACACACACACATGTTGCTTTTACACACAACCTGAGGACCTCATTGTGTTTTCCTTTGTTCCTGCTTCCTTAAACCTAACTTAACAATAGATTGTCTATTGTTTGGACAAGAGAGGACTCCAAAAATCTATTGAATTTCCAACAGAGGACCTAAAATCCATTTTTCGGGTCCCCTGTTTGTACTACAATACAAGTACACGCTCACATTGATACGCATCATACACAAAACATAACTGGATGGCGCTTTAAACGCAGTATTATTGCTTTAAAATAGGCTCTAATAGACGTTTCTATAAGATCCCATTAGTCATCTGTACGTGAACCTCAATGTTACATTTTGTTCTTTTCTGTCGGTTGTTTTTTAAACCCGCTCGAATTATTTGGGGGCAAAACGATATGTTAGTCCCCCAATGTTTTCATTAGTGGGCGATTTGCCCCTGCCCCCCAGGACACATCTGTCTTGACCAAAGTGTTTTAAAGGACAAGTCCAGTCGCCCAGATGTATTTTGAAACAACAGCCACCTCTCAGCAATACCTCTTAATTTCTCCTCCACGTCCCTTGCTTTATATTTCAAGACTTAAAGGCCCAGTTCTCTCACCCCAAACAGCACCAATTCTCCTAACCTTCTTACTGAAGCCCCTCCCACAATTGTCTGAAATTTATCCTCATCCAGACACAATCTCAGTTTATTACTTCAGGGTGAGTATCAAAAAGCTCAATGTGCATAATCAAAACACTCTCAATACAGTTCATGCTGTGTAATATAAGCTTTGGCACTCTGCATTGTTTGAATTAGCTGTCAATCAAAGAGCTGAGCCAATTGAGAATTTGGGTACCCGGGTTCCTAAATTGTAGTTTGGGGTGAGAGGTTTGGCCCTTTAATATTGCATAGACCTATTTCCAAATAGGTCTATGCAAAGGTAAAACAATGCAATTGAGTTACGCCTCAAAGAATATCACACTTTAGGAGGAAAAATTTCGTCACATGATTCTAAAGAGCCATTCAAGTTATGAAAAAGGATAGGCTATTCCAATTTGAGGGAGGTGGTGCGGTTGGTCAAACCTCACAGGTTTTCGTGGTGAAACCTTACGTCCTAAATTAACAAGCCCTTTAAAATGTCCCCAGTTCTCTCCAATTGAATGTAAAACTACATTCAATTAGACAACGTTAAATTTATTGCCAACTACGTAGGCTCCCTTCGTGTCACTCTGCGAATTGTATGAAATGGTACATGAGAGGAACGCAAACTCGCAGTATATACATGCAAGGTAAACACAGCATAGCCTACAACCTTTATCTAAAGACAATTTCACTTAATGATATCCATTTTAAAACAACAAATACACAAGTTAAGTACCCAAGACCCCGAAAAAGACAAAAATATGTAAATTCAACCTTTTACTACATTTATAGGCCCAGATATTTTATTTAGAACGGAACGATCTCAGCTTCATTCATGTATGGATTTCTTTTGATTTTTTATCGAGCCTATAGATTTGTGCGTCATATACGTGACGTTAGAATGTGGTACTTAATGTTATTTGCATTCCGAAGGCAGCATGCATACTAGGATAACACAAAATATACAGGCTGCAGAAAATTTCGGTATAGAATGACCTTGAAGATGTACGGTACAGTTGCCTAATGTTATGCAAAAATTACACACTTATCTAACTAGAATTATTTGAAAAGAATGTTAAAAGCAAAGAAGAGCGGCTGAATATGACTTCTTAGGGGATGACATATACGTGTATTGTGTATAGAAAACACGTGTGAGACGTACTATGATATTTGAAGATTTAAATTAATCGAGATTGCTGCTATGGGATGCTTTATATGCGGGACTTTTTACGGCGTTTGTACCAGACCCGTAGTTAATGCCGGAATTGGGGGTTGAAACCCTCATGACCCAAATTTGAAAAAAGTAATGACAAAAAATGCAAAAAGGGGCCAGACAACTGCAAAACCGATTACGTTTGAGGAGACGCACATTTTGTACCATTTTGCATCTGGAGATCTCGACAGAACCCCTTCCTCTCATACCCCTCTTTAAGTCACGCTTAGAAGACCTCTCATGACAATGAAGCCTGGTTACATGCCTAGTTTGTACCTTTACATAAAAGGTCTTCAGTACAAAGAGGTTCAGAAATCATCTTAAATTAAAGACACTGGAAGAGGGTGTTGTGCACCGAACCGTTTTGTTTTGTCACAATTATACGAACACGACCCAGCACTGATACCTATGAACCATTCCGTGCTTAAAGGCCCAGTTCTCTCACCCCAAACCGTACCAATTCTGCTAACGGTCTTACTTAAGCCCCTCCCACTGTTGTCTGAAATTCATCCTCATCCAGATACAATCTCAGTTTATTGCTTCAAGGTGAGTATAGAAAAAACTAACCAAAACCATCTCAGTACCGTTCATGCTGTGTAATATAAGCTTTGGTGCTATGAATTGTTTGAATCAGCTTTCAATCAAAGAGCTGAGCCAATTGAGAACTTTGGTACCCCCATACCAAAATTGTAGTTTGGATGAGAGGTTTGGCCCTTTGATACTGCAATTGAGACTCTTGCAAAACATGATTGATAATGTCGGAGGGAATAATAAATTAAACTTTTGTTGATTGGCTGACTGACTTGGTTTGTATTTCATAAAACACTGTACAACTTGAGAATGCCAGGAATCTTGAATTGTCCGTGAATAAATTTTAAAGTGATCCCGATAAGATGTAACTTAAGATGTATTTGTGTTCCTTGTCTTTTTGCTGGTATTTATAAATCTTTGCGAAGAACCTTGAACTGTAACTAGTGCCCCAGAGCATGAAATTAATACTTAATTTATGTTTTCAGCAAGCTTTGTTAAAGAAAAGTGACAGCGAGTATTTTCTTTATTCTCAAGAAAATGAACCGTGTGAAAGATTTATCAAAATTGTGAAAACCAGTTTCAGACCACCGCTTAGCGAAGTGGCAATTTTAGATGGGGTAGCGTAACGGTAGATTGCGCTTGGGTGGAAAAACCAACCAACTTTGAACTTCCCAGTTCCTGCCCAACGTGACCGTCATCCGGTCATATAATGTTTGCCTCCGGAGCGAAAAAGGTTTATCCTACAGCTCAACACGACGATAAAATTAGACGGCAGACTGAGGAAGGGGGCGGTAGCCACAGAATCGCTACGTAGACTATCTAAGCGGCTTCTAAATTCTAGGTTAAAGTTGACGGTCGTGGAGGGCGATTGGGTTCTTTAGCAGTAAACGTTAACGCAAAGTTTATGAGGAAATGGTCATGCAATTAAATGCGGTCAATTCTCACCCGAAGCTACAATTTCCGTAGCTGCATATATGCAGAATTTATCAATTGGCACAGGTGTCTGATTGACATCAGATTAAAAAATGAAGAGTACCGGTATTGTACTTCATATTACTTAGCGTGTATTGGGAGTGTTCTGATAACGCTTTGAGTTTTTCATGCTCACCATGAAGCATTCGGGGGGGGGGGGGGGGTCGGGATGTCGAGTCCTGGACGGGTCATACCGAAGGCTTTAAAAACTCAACTTACCGTTGTGCTTGGTGCTCAACATAGGCAATTGAGCAATGGAGTACGGAAAACAAGCCAGTGAACCACAACTAGAAAAAAAGGACCGTGGCCGGCTCGACTTGAACCACTCGGCTGGAAACTGGGCAGTAAACCTCCATCTTACCAAACCTAACCGTGAGGCAATAAACTGACTGAGGTTGTGTCTGAATGAGCTTTAGAGAGTACTGTTTAAGCAGGTTGGGAAAATTGGATTTGTTTGCCGTGAGAAGATTTGGCCTTTAAATACCCTTCAAAATGAAAACCTGAATCTATCCTCAAATATTTTTGACATTTTACTTCCAATTTGACCTTAATGTTTGTCCTACCAAAACATCTCGTCCGATTGTTCACATATTTTAGACATTAATTCATCATGTATTGTGTTGGCTATCGACTTATTTAAGGTGGTAATTTTCACCGCCATGTGAACATTGCCCGCACTCTGGCATTGCAGCCAGGGAGGTGTTAGAACACCTCCCTGTTGCAGCCACTCCCAAACACGCCTTTAACAATTAAACAGTTTGATCCTCTGCCCCACGTAAACTTTACACGTCTTCGCGTTTAAATTGTAAAGATGTTTAGCTACTTAAACATTTAATCGTATAGCAATCAAGTGTTTGATTGGTATTGACGTATAGTCATCATTACAGTAGGCAATACGCCCGGGGCGGATCTAGAAGATTGGCATGGGCCGGGTCCATGCTTATCCTAATGCTTATCTAATTAACAATATCCAGCAAAATAAAATCGTGCCTCAGCCATCTACCTGACGGCTAGTACGCAATAAACTTAGCCTACTATTTGCTGTACATACTGGTAAATGAAAACATCCATCACTGCAATGTAGGCATATGTTTGTCACGTAGCTCAGTGTAGCCTTCGTCACACACATATTGCAGGCATCAGAAGCTGAGGCTCGTTTCATTCTATTACGATTTAATCATGTACAAACAATTATAAGATAGATTATTTTTATTCCTACCTGTTGCGTTTGACCATGGTTTCTCCTCTTCCTTGTAGTGTTCGTAAGAGAATAAGGCATATAAGGCATATACGGTTGTAAAGTTGTTCTAAGCAATGCTATTGCGTGACAATCTCACATTCAATATGCTTGTGTGTTTATAAGCCAATGTCCTGTCAATTAGTTAATCTCACACTTATAGCTGAACTTTGCGCTCGGTCGCTCGTCAGTTCTTCAATTTACATACCTGAACTTCAATAATGCGACTGATATGTCAGTGTCCATCTTATCAGATACTTCTTTTTATTATTTACCTTACTCAGACATCGTCACGTTCGCAATTTATTATATGGGGTGGTCCTCATAGCTTTGTTAACTTTTAAAGCAGGGTTTGTTATACAAAACTTATGAAAAAATATCAATTGATACGCCTGCTACCCCTTTTCAAATCTGTACCTTTATTGTGCCATGAAAATTAAAAACAAGTATTAACTCCAACAAAGAAACTGCTGCCACAAAACAGAAACCTCATTACTAAATTCTGATTGCCAGTAAGATAATGTCACCACTTCGCCATGGAAACAAAAGGAGCTAAATGTTAAAATTTTGTTCCATAGTGAACCCTTGGAACTTCTACGAAAAATCTAAACAATAGGGGAACCCTAAATTACATTTATCTGTACATCTGGCATACACGTCCTTCGTTGTAATAACAGTAAAATATAATGACTAGTGACGTCAATGAAACGGTGCATTGTTGTCTACTTCGGGTTTATTTTTATGGAGTGAAAAAGCTTAGTTAAAATGTACTTAAACTCTAAAATTTTAAAACTAAAGTAAGTTTTGAAGCTGAAAAATACATCCACGTAGTCTTTAAAAACATTTTCGCGGGACATGAACCAAAATAAGCCAAAGTATAAAATTATGAAGCTTTTCACTCAATTCAAAATGGCTGATATCGCAACAAAGTAATGTCATTTAGTTTGTACTAATCAAATTACCGTCTTTGTTTTATTTTAGTCCATTTTACTGTATTCTGTTTTCTTTTGGAAGTCACAATACCTTGTTACCTTAAGTGGGTGATTAGAATGCACAAATATCTCCAAATAAATGTTGCAAAAAACAATTGAAATCCAAGGTCAAACAAAAAATTTAATTTCCAAGTGTAAACAAAACCATGTAAAATGTGAGTTGTGAAAGAAGGCCATAGGAAACTTCCATTTCAATTAAATCGAATAAATTTCAATACTTTAGATTCCAGGAACAAAGTTGGCTACGAAAATATCAGTAGTTCAAAAATCGGGTTAATTTTTAAACCTCTCAAAAATAGATAGGCCTATTCTTGTTATCCATGACTTAGGTACACTTCAAGTTATCTTTGTATGAATTTCTTCAAAGGGGAAGTTCGAGCAAAATATAAAGTTTCATATGTGAAAGAAGGACCAAATCTACAGTTTGAGGAAAGTTCCATTCAAATCGGACATGTATTTCTCGAGATGCCAGTAAATGAAGTGAGTAGATTTGTGTTCCAAAGTGAATTTGAGGCCAGCAGAGCTTATATTACTTTCTCACATTGACAAGGAATGCTTTGTTTCCTTTTGTTTTATCAGACTTGTGTTGACCTTGACGTTAATAGGGATAGGACCTCCTTGTAGGGGATTCAAAGTTTGTAAAGTTTTCATGCTACTTATGCAATCACATTTTAACAATATGGGACTGTTGAGCAGAAAATCGATTTTATTTTTAAAGAAAAACAAAAGACTGCTCACTTATGTGGGGATATTGTGTCATAATTATGTGCTTGCTCCAAGTACACTCGTTGAAAATAAAAAAAAAATTACGTGCTCACATCTTGAGAACCACACATCGGATGTCAATGCAATTTTCACCAAAATGCTCTAACATACCAAATCCTGTTGTAATCTTAAATCCTTCTTTTAAGAAGTCGCGACTGCTTAACTGAATAGCTATCCGTCTGCAGGCGGAACCGAGAAAACTCAGAGGATTAGTTATGGAAGAGGGGAAAAAAATTCAGTTTTCAAAATCATGAAGGTTAAGTTCACTGGTATATCAAACTGGCTTAATGAGGTTTCCATTTATGTAACACCCCTACTCCCAAGAAAAACCAATTTTAGGTACACTCCTGAGTAGACTAAATACAACCCAGAACAGACACTTTGTCCTATTAGTTAGTCCTTGGCATACTACGCCCCAAGTGCCGTAACATTGCCCAACTGAGATAAAACTATTGCATAATTATGATACCCATTACGTGAATCATGAATCTGCCAAATCAAATAATGTTCGTGTCCCCGCAGTTGCTTCTCATTGTTTTACCGTTGTTTGCATTTCATTTGATAGCAAAATATTTTATTTTATAGTAGAGTAAACTATAGCTCAACTGTGACATTAGCACTTATATGTCTGCACAGCTCTCTCCTCTTCTTAATTCGTGTTTACATTTTGTTTTTGGTTCAGATTAAATTTTTGACAACCTCAGCTGAAACGTCGTCGAAGTCTACTAAAGTAAATAGACAACTATAGAGGCTTTGCAATTAAGTCACGGATCCGCCATGCTGGAGATCAATCATCACAAGTACACGTGATTTTTTTTTCTGAACGCACTGCGCAGTGTGCACTGTGGTGTGCGCGGTGTGTACACGTCCATCGAGCAAGCGCGTTGTGTGTGGTCTACTATGTAGGTACTCGTACTCCAACATGGCCGCCGGGAAGTATTATGGGCAATATAAAAATCCAAACAGTGCTACTATCGTGGCATGTTTCAGCTTTATAAGGTATATTGAATTTACACACTGCTGTTACTAAAGTGTAGAAAAAACACTCTTCGCAAAGTATGCTTGCATACCGAAATGGTTGTCACTTTGGTAAACTTGAGGGTGTAACTCAGCCAGGTCAGCCGGAAGTGCAGCAAAGTGCAATTTGAATTGAAGTAGTGCTCGCTCATAACTCTTTTGGTAAACTTTTCCGAGATCTGGAAATGGCAAAATCGGATAATTACCACATGTGTCACCACATCATCAAGAGACACTCGCAGCTATGTTGCTATTTTTATAATTATCTTTCATAAAATTTCAAGTATTTTCCAGTGTAAGCTCTTGATTTTGAATGTTTTGTATAAAAAGGACAACCAAGTTTGGGAAACTTTTGAAATGTCATCGGAGAGTGTCAGTTCGTAGGCTATAGATAATATGATAGCAACATCGATTCAGTTGTCGTGCAATCATTCTCTGATTTGCCACCAATATAGAAAGTGTAAATTCTGTAGTAATCATCCAACTTTTCAAATTTCCTTACAGCAAACCCAGAGTCCAAAACTGTCTGCAATATAAACTCCACATCTACAAATAAATATTTGTTTGAAAAGTGCAAAATTTTAGGGTGTGCACACTTGAAAGAAAAAATCAGAAAATAGGAAAATTTCGGAAATTCCAGGAAAAATCGGAAAATTTGGGTGCTTGTCCGTTTCCCCTGACAAATCTCTTTACCCCATCTTTACTGCTGCTTAGCTTCTACGTACAGGCCCGATTTTCTGAGGGGTCGCAATTTTTCAAAATTTTCTGTACGCCTCGAGCCAATGAAAGGTGGCGCTCTGCTCATACTGTAGATATCCTCTTTCGAGCAAGACTTCATACTTTGAGCAGGGAATCATTGGCCTTCTTTGCTCAAATGCTCTCATACACACCTATCATCAGATACCTTTCAACCCTGTCAGTTGATTATTCTGTGTAGATGGGTTCTTTAATTACGACAGTGCTAAAATGTTATCAATGTTCAATGTTTGCGGAAGGCATATATATACTGGAATTATAGTCTAGTGTAGTACGACTGACAAAAAACGAATATTTCAACCTTTTTCAGTGCGCAGTTTCATTTGAGAAAATGAGTTTTGGCTTATCGGTTCTTCATTTAAAAAAATCGTTCTTCGATGTAGGAAAAAGCTAAAATTTAAGCATCAAAAATGTACCTTTTGGTGAATGGGGTAGGATAAGATGCATAGTCCCAACCCCCCAACCCCCCCCCCCACACACACACACACACACACACACACATTCACTTTCATATTGCTTTTTACGGCACTGAAAACAATAGTCCTAATGGGACTAGTACTTTAATTCAACATTTGACCATAATTAAGTGAACCAGATTTGTATAGCGTGGTTGTTACTGACGAACCAAAAACAGCTAGCACGTGGTGGTGTGGAGGGTCTACCCTGTCGTGCTACCTCGCATGAAGGTGTATCGGGGAAGGTGGCTCTCCTTTAGGCCTACACTGAAATCATTTTGCATTTTTGATGGGTCGTTGGATGCAAAATGTTGTTTTCATTGTCACTTTAGACTGATAACATGCTATCAGGAGTTATCATTTGGTTTTTTTTTTTTTTTTTTTCGTTTTTTTAAAATGAAGGAGATTAGTTTCGTACTACGTACAGTACACCAGTTCCCTCTCCTTCTTAAGAAACTTAAACGTGAAAGATGCGGAATGGTGACTCTTCAGCAAAGCTTTGAACTGATTATGTGTTTGCAAATTGCAAAGAGATACGGTATTTTTTATTTCTTTAGGCTAACGCATGGACCCCTTCAAGGCGGTTCTAATAGAGGGCGGCCTTCCTAAAAATTATAATATTAGGTCTATTCGCAATATACATCAATCAGATTCTTGAAAACGATATGGGGTGACTTCTTACAGTTTGATTTCCTTTGTTGACTTTGAAGCCTCTTCCTCTCCTCCCCCCACTTACTTCGGAATTGTGTGGGCAATACATTTTGTTTACATTGAATCTATCATGATGCAGAGTACACAAATTTTAATTATTCTATCCCATTCCTGCTTTGGTCTTGAGGATCACGTGACAATATTTTCTTAAGAAGCCTTTGAAATTTGTGTGGTGTTACTCATTGCTGTACCTCAGATATGCAATATATAAGCCTTGAAATATAACGAAATTAAGAGATATTACGGAGCTGCTACAGAAAAAGTCACCCAAAAAAATTTAAAGCCGCTTTAATTTTGTTCTGAAAATATTATAACGTGACGGTCGTAAAAAACATTTTGAAGCAAAAACACTGAAACATAAACTCACCCATTTTCAACCAAAGTTGGTATATCCATCACAACATCTGCCATTTTGAAATACGTTCCTTCAGGTTTTTATTGGTGAAGTACGATAACAGATCCTTAGTAACCCTGAAACGAAAACAATACGTTAAGAAGTTCACAGATTTGTTTCAAAGTTCTTAATAATATAGAAACTGAATTCAAGCGTGGAAGTACTTACATAGTTCAGCCCAGGGACTTCTTATACGTACCGGGAAAGAAGATGGAACGGATCAAGTGAACGGAGAAAGTGAATCCATGACGTAATGGCCTCATCGACTAACTCCAAAATAATTCAGTTTTCTTTCAGTTTTCTCCTAGGTCAAAACATTTTGAGCCTAATACTGCCGGAGGACGTTGTTTCACAATATTTTCAACATCCTGAAATAGTTTTCGTAAGCTTTTGGACTATTCTTTTAATAGCTAGGCCTCCGAGATGGCTGCCGAGCTATTATCATTTTTTGAGATTCAGTGATTGAGTCTGCAATATTTTAGACTTATAAAACAATGGCCTTTATAAAACATGAAGCTCAACATCCTACCCATTTCTTACACTTGAAGGAAAGCTTTATTAAGGTCCAGTTCCTCTCACCCTATAAAGTTCAAATTTTCCTTACGGTACCTACTTACTTAAGCCCCTACCACAAGTCAACTGTCTGAAAGTCATCCAGCTCATCTAGACACAAATCTCATTTTATTGCTTCAGTGTGAGTAAACAAAACCTCATGTGTAATGAAAACAAAATCAAAAGAGTGAACTTAGTCACTGTTTGATCGAGTGAAAAGTATAAATTCGCTCCATAAGAGTGATAATTCACTCCAAGAGGAGTGAAGTTCCCTCCAAAAAGAGGGAAGTTCACTCCAAAAAGAGTGAAATTCTTTTAAAACGAGTGAAGTTTCCCTCTTGATGGAGTGCCCACAGTGATCGCTCTTAAAAAAGAGCGATCATTGCAGGCACTCGTGGAAGAGTGAATTTCCCCTCTTCCTCTAGTGAATTTCACTCTTTTTGGAGCGAACTTCACTCTTTTTGGAGGGAACTTCACTCCTCTTGGAGTGAACTATCACTCTAATGGAGTGAATTTACACTTTTCACTCGTTCAAAGAGTGACTAAGTTCACTCTTTTGATTTTAGAGTGTACATGCTATGTAGTATAAGTTCCAATACTCTACAGTTTTTTAACTTTCTGTCAAACAAAGACCTGAGCCAATTGAGTATTTCTGTGGGCACAGTACTACAAAATTTTTGTTTGGGATGAGAAAATTGACCCTGTGACATCCTACGCATTCCTTATGCTAGAGAGGAAGCCAAAAGTTCAGACTGAATCCTCTTTAGTCGTCGCCGAGAAATCTCTAGACAAAAATATGAACATAGATATTTCATCCTTGGACGAAACACTTACCATTTATCAGCCTGGTAGCCAGATTACCAAACTATATAATCTTACAGACTTCCACAACTTAAGCTTGGTATGCCTATAATGTAAAACAGTATCACTGTACCTTAGCGATGTTTTCTGCTCTCGAATTCACTGACAGGCACCAATTAAAGTATTCATTATAAATATCCATGCTAAACTTAAATAAAAAAATAAATATCTTCTGGTTTTAAAAGATCTTCAAACTTGAAAGCACACGAAGTGGACTGCTCTTGACACATAAACCTTATGCAATGGTATTCAAACAAACTATGCATAGTCGAGAACTTCAACACACTTGGTGACATTTCTCGGGAAGTGTACAGGTCACTCTCGCTTATCTCAAATAACTTCCCACCGGTAACCCTTCCTGTTTTGATGAGGGCAAAGCACTTCATTGAGTCACCCTCTACGAGAACACTACAAACCAGATGTATAAGCTAATGCGGCTCTAATTTCTCATAACCTTATATAGGAAGGACATTTTACGAAGGGATGGTTTAGTCGAGTATAGTCAACGGGTTTCTCCAGGTCAGTATAGCTAAAAGGGGTTGTGTAGGTGGCAAACTTTACAAAAATCCTAGCCCCACAACCATTTTAAGAACAAAAAATTAATATTACCAAGAACATCTTTTCACATCTCGTCCCGGTAAAAATAGTTCTCCTAGTTTGAACTTGGGCTTGACTTCTGACCCGAAGACAGCATATCCTTTTTA
Organism: Holothuria scabra; assembly: GCA_037179385.1. Taxonomy (NCBI): domain Eukaryota; kingdom Metazoa; phylum Echinodermata; class Holothuroidea; order Aspidochirotida; family Holothuriidae; genus Holothuria; species Holothuria scabra. Next base: position 54,632,385 of record CM074184.1, read on the forward strand.
AACCAACCCAATACTTTTATACCTGTAAATTTGTTACAACCAAACCCCGTCCCTTGTCTCATTCAATGGCCATATGTCAGTCTTGGTAATTAAAAATCATACCGCAGCACATCAAACTCTTGCACACATCACTGAAAACTATTTTTTTCAAATGCTACAAATTTGCAAAGATAATTTATTGTTGCATTGCTAGCATTATTATCTATCCCTCCGGGCCGTTTTGCAACGTAGGCTACTTGATTTTGAAAATCCCTTCAAGTTGGAAATCACAATCTGTGCAAATGTTTATTTACATGCCAACCGAGCCAAGATTAGAGGTTTGGGGCTATCATGTCAAAAATTGGAAAGTAATGACTTTAATTAAAATGCCTGCACATTAAAATGAAGTAAAGGCTATAAGTATTGATCCTATCTTAAAAACACATTAACCAAATCCAATGAAACTTGTGATTACATCAAATCGAACAAAAGGACGGTCCGGTAACTAATCTGATCATCAAAAAGCCACACTCCACACAGCCGCTTTGTGTAATAATAAGAAGTCAAATTGATTCTTAAAAGCATGGATATACTAGCCTATATGAACTAAGTATCTTACACTTATTGCGCCCAAAGAAAATAAAACGAACTTACAGAAATATTTAAATTTATATCAATTTCTTCGTCTAGTGCTCGTGGAAGTATTTTTCCGCTGTTCAAACTTGTAACAAGCGCTACAAAGTAGCAGGTTGGATTGACGTTTACTGGTGTTTGATAACAAATTTTGTAGTCTCTTTCAAAAACATTAGAGTGTACTTGCTTAAAGCTACTTGAGTGCCTTAGTTTATTGATTGACAAATGCCTTCATTTGCTACTTTTATTGACTCAGACCCAATCTTTAGTTTGCTTGTTGGCCGGTCGAGCCTTTCGATATCGATTCGCCATGCTATCCTGCTCATATGCGTGTTAACTACGAAAAAAGGAAGGACATATTTAATTGTAGCTCCATTCAGTAAAAGACCCCCTGTGTGCAATCGCGTAAGACTGTTTTTATGGACCCATGTCATGTTTTAGCCCTGTTTGAAAGGGCGCACCGAATGTCTTCAGTTAAAGATGACTATACCCTCTAGGCAACTCAATTGTGTTACCATTATGAGGGGGTCAGGGGAGAGGGAAAAGGGGGTAAATATGTAGAGAATAACACCTATTTGTTTTCTTGGGATCAGGATTATCTATTCCAGGTTATTTGGCTCATCCGTCTTCGGGAGTCCTACCCCCAGGCGGGACCATATACCGAAGATTTTCAAATGGAACCTATTGTCGTTGAGCGTGATGCTCCCTATCAGCAAGATGGAGTAGGGATAACAATCCTCAGTCCCACACGCTGGAAAAGGCAGTAAACTTCGCAAGATCAAACGAGAAGGTTTAACTTGTAGAACTAACTAACAAATTGTAACGTTCGATACTCACTATATGATATTTAAATTATTCCTGGGTGCACTGAAACGGATGCTCTTATTTAGTTGATTTTTGTCTCAGTTGGAGTTATACTAAATCTGGCACATACTCGGTTATGGAAAGGACAGTGCCGTTTACAGATCAATGCCCCAATCAAGCATATTCTTTTCACATCTTTCCGACTCTCTTTCGAAGAGACATTTGGCGGTGAAAACCAAAGAATACCTCTGGAGGAATTCTTCTTCCCATGGAAGGGCAAAGGTTAGGTCATAGTTAAGATGGAGTTTTACGGCCAAGTTTCCAACCAATTGATTCAAGTCGAGCTAGTCGCCGCTTTTTTCCAGTTGTGACATTCTGGCTAGGCAAGTTCCGTTTTTAAAGTCTTCGGTATGACCCGACCAGGACCCGAACTCCCGACCTCCCGACTGCAAATCTGATGCTCTAGCCACTTGACCACGCAGTCGCAAGGACAAACGATAAATAATAACTGACCAAGCTCTGAGCAAGGAGTTCTGTTGCAATTCCCTGCCCTCAGCGCCCAGACCAGCAGTCAACTGAGTAAGATTCAACATTCAAAATTCAACATCATGAATGGGTTGTAAATAGTGATGGCGCCCTGATGAGGCACACCGCACTATTTACAAACTTCAAATACACAATACAAAAAATGATACATTGATATTTACACAACTCTTAATGAAATCAGTAACGAAAATGCAACTAATGAAGTGACACACTAACATGCTACACGGACAATAAAAAAGAAAAATTGCATACTTCCCCCCTATAATCCCTTTGGACTCTCCCTTGAATGAATAATGTTGTCTTTCGTATATCATACATTTATCTTTGCTACTCCATTTCATTAATAAGCCAATATCTTCATCAACTATCTCGAAAAATATCCGTTAACTTTCACCCCTGATCCATTTAAACTTTTTTACGAGCACTTTGTTTTTGAGCTGAAGAAAAGTTGTATTGAACTAAGGGTCATTACCACCTTGACCGTTTCCGGTTCCGTTAGCTCCATCCTGTATCGTAATTACGTCCGGATTGTATAGGTTTCTCAAATTTGACAAGAAGTGGGTCAGTACCAGTCATTCTGCGGATGACCTCAAAGACAATTTCAAGACTCCTACTCATCGCTTCATATACCAATCTAGCTATCTTGAGTTTACAGCAAAGTGTGATAAAAGGTTTTTCAAACAGCACTGAATTACAAGGGATTATGGGATAGTATTTTGGTACATCATTTCCGCAGTAAATGTAATTACAAGATGTATATAGTTTCTTCTGTACACGCTGAAAACGCTCTGTCCAAATTGAACTGGAAAGAATAAAAAAGGCACAAAACCGTGAAAGGGTCAAACATGTTAAAGGTAAAGAGCAGTTTTTATCTTATTAGTTCAATTTCATCTTATTTCTCTTTAAAGTACCTTTCATTACATTTTATGACTTTACTATTGCATATTCAAGGTAAACCAAGCAGTTATTTCTGGTAAATTTCACATTTGAAGAGAAAAAAAAAAATATTTTCACATGACTCCCAACAGCCAAACATGAAACTGGACAGTCTACTACACTTCTTCAATTTGGGATGACTGCTCCTGCCCTTTAAGTGACCATTTGAGCCCTTCTTCTGGACAAAATTGTTCGACTTTTTTGTCAAAAAACCAGACTGACAATAGAGTAGACGATACCGGCAATCTAATGATATACCAACAATCCAATTTTGAATACCAACAATCTTATTTCCCTATATTTTAGAGTATGCAGGTGATATTAAAGGGCGGACTATTCATATTTTCATGTACAAATATTGTTTGTTAATGTTTATCGTTTATCAATTTTGGCATTTGTTATATTCAGCTTCGACGCAGTATACTGATTACTTCTTTGTGAGAAAATCAGCTACAATATTCAATACGTCAAAAAGGTGTCACAAACTGTTGTACCCTTAAAAGGTGTCAGTCGGTTGCCACCCATTTTATTTTCAGTGCAGTATACACATATGGTGATGATACCCATGTGTTTACAAAGGGAGCGTAGAACTTCTCAATGAGGAGTGCAACTAGGCTAGAGAAATTTCTGTCTCGTTTCTGACACTTGCACTCAGGAATATCGTTGACGGTCTTCATATTTAATGTATTGCGACTTTCCTCTCGTAGTTCAGAAGTTCCGGTAATATTTTCTATTGGTTCATTTCAGGCTTTCATTGAATTTGCACTACACGCATTCATTACTTAAAACTTAAAATCATGGAATGTTTGTCGACAATGCCCGAACATTACAGGGACTCAGGCATCCTCTCAAACGCATATGTAGGTTACTAGTTTTTTTCTTGGGACGCAAATGAAAGCGACTTGAAACAAACATTACTGCAAAGGATACCAAAATATTTCAAGTTATCGTGATTGCCTACGTTTACTGGCGTAGACAGGGTCTCGACAGGGGAAGGGGAAATTGACAAGTAACCTCGACATAATTTTCCCTGTACAAAAAGAAACAGGCCCGTAGTGAAGAGGGTCCGGAGGCTAATGTCGCACCTATCTGAATGTTTTCGACCCTTAGAAGTTTAAAAGTTGCCAATTTTACACATTTGAGTGAAATTTGAAAATTTCAACTAGTCCGGCTACGTACTTGAAGTCGACTCAAGTGGGACGTCTCGCGTCTGTAACTAAATCTGCCAACTCATCTTGTTAATGAACTACGATGATGGACAATTGTAAATAAAACGGTGATTTCTTCTTGATCCTACCTTTCCAGACTTGTAAAAACTTAAATCTGGGTAGTCTAAAATGTAATAAATGTCTAACTTGAACGTCTTATGACTTAGATGAGGTTTTTGTGTTCAGTAGTTTCTAACCAATTGGGCCGACCAAGTCCTTTAGTCCTGTTGTGGCTCACTGGCTTGCTTTCCCTACTCAATTGCTTAAGCTGAGCACAAAGCACAATATGGAATAGGTTCCATTTTTAAAGTCTTTGGTATGACCTGGCTAGGAATCAAACTCCAAACCTGCTGACTGCAAGTCGGACGATTTACGGGAGCATATCCCCAAAACAAAGTGTATTAATGCGTCCATTTGTTCACCCTCAAATAGAGTCCCTAAAAGGAGCACTTTTTTGATATGTTATGGAATGAGCTGGGGTTTTCTGTATTTTTTTTCTTTGGAAAGTTTACTAAATGAAGTACCATTGGTGAAAAAATTGGCTCAATCGAAGCAATTTTTTGGAAATTATGGGCCTGAGAAGTTGACGGAGGCATACCGAGATTTTAGTGGAAAACAAGACTCGGAAAAGGTGGTTTGAACTTTGAGATGAAATAGCAAAAAATATTCACGGTCATGATATAGTAAATTGAAATTGCCATGAATGACCAACTTGTCAGCTTTCATATGAGGTGTAGCTTGACCGTGGCGAAAACTTCGACAAGCTTTAAGAGGCCCGTTTACTTTATGGATTTAGTGTGTAAGTCAATGGGTAGATTAATGGGGATATGCTACCTTAACTACTTGAACATCACATCTAGCAGTCGGTGATTTAGTCGTGACACTGGACTGAGGGGTAATATAGGTTCCCGAGGGGACGGGGGGGGGGTCAGTAGCAGAGATGTACTTAAATACAGTGAAGCAGTGAGGTTACTTTTGGATTTCTAAACCTCTTCTGGCTTGCACGGAAGTACTTGACAAGTTCAAGTTAACTCTATAGACGAATCTGATCAGCGCTTGTGTTCAGTGACTGTAGGCAGCTATTAGCCTTAAATCGTCTTCATTTATTGTCAAAATGTAATTTCAAACCCTCATATACAACAAAATTGAGAGGATTAAAATACGATAGACCCCATGCAGTTATGGCCGACTAAAATCAGACCACTTGTTGTCCGGATTCGTCTATCATGCAGTATGACCTTACAATGTTACAAAAACGCATAAATTAAAAATGACAAAACACCTTGGTATGTTGATGACTCTAAATTTTGAAAAAAAAAATACATGGAAGACTTATTCCTAGTTGCCCTGCAAGGTGGATGGAGTAAAAAAAGAAGTGAACGTTTACTTTTGCAGTAAGGACTGTAACAGGTTACACACGAGCGAACTGGAGCAAGACAGGAATTGGCATGGAGAAATTCCTCCTTTCAGCTGCATGCTTTTTCCGTATTTTCGGTTCGGGACACGAATACATCAGACCAAAGAGGATATTATTTAGCTAGTTCCGAAATTGAACGCTTCTAAATTAAGCTATGGAACAAGGAACAAAGCCAAACTGAAGACTTATGAAAGCTAAATGCGTACATGCTCTCTTTGTCCGGAGTTTAATACTTAAGTGTTAATATTTACACTGTTTTCTGTAGAGACCCCCTGGTTTCTTTGCTATGTTTGCAACACTACATTGTTACAGATGGCAAACAATAAGATCAATTTGATAGATCGTCTCAGTGTCATAACAAAGTCATTAGGTTAACTTTAATTTTTCTCAATTGAGTATTGAGCCAACAACCCACAAATTGGCTAAATGAAACAGAACGTTAGAGGCGAAAATGTGACAAAAATATAAATTAAATATGTGATGGGAACCAAGTCTACACAGTGTGGTGAAACTTCCATTAATGTCGGACATTCCTTTGGTTATTATATGTGTGTTGAAGAGTGATCTTAAGAGCAGCAGAGGTTACATCACTTCCTAAAATTGACAACGAAAGTTTTCTTTCACTTCGTTTTTTAGAGTGTAGACTTGAAGTTAATAGTCATAGGACCTCTCTGTGTCGAATACAAAGTTTGTAAAGTTCCCATGCTATCTTTCCAATCATATTCTGATAATATGATACTGTTGAGGAGAAAATTTGCTTTAAACTTTCAACAACCACAAAAGACTGTCAATTAATTTGAAGATATGGTGACATGTGTGCTTTCTGCAAGTTCACTTTTTGTTTAAAATGTGACAACTTTACTGGGGATGACGGGCATGGCCACAGGCGCTTTCTTCTGTTTCTCTAGACTACCGCGGCCTTAAAGGGGAAGTTTAAGCAAAAACTCAATTTTCACATGTGAAAAAGGAACCAAATCTGCACAGTGTGGTGAAAGTTTCATTCGAATCGGACATGTATTTCTCGAGATATCGGCAAATGAAGTTACTGGATTTGTGTTCCAGAGTGGGTTTGAGGGCAGCGAGGCTTATATCATTTCCTCACATTGACAGGGAATGTTTTGTTTCCTTTTGTTTGATCAGACTGTTGTGTTGACCTTGAAATTAATAGGAATAGGACATCCGGGGGGGGGGGGGGCTGCAAAGTTTGTAAAGTTCTTATACCACTTATGCAATAACATTTTAAAAATATGGGATTGCTGAGGAGAAAATAGACTCTAAAGTTTAAAGAAAAAGAAAAGACTGTGCACTTATCTGGGGATACGATGTCATATGCGCTTGCTTCAAGTTCCCTTTTTGAAAATGTAAAAACTTTACTTCTTGCTCTTATCATGACGTCAATGCAAATTTCGCCAAAATAAGAAAAATGAATACCCCTCTTGTACACCAAATCCTGTTGTGACATTGAACCCTTCTTTTAAGGGACACGGGCTGGGGCTGTGGCCCTCCAATTGGACAAAACCTTTCTATATCAGGAACACCTCGGTTCCTTAGTCGGGCAAAGATTATGCCCTGAAGTGGGAGCTGGAGTCAGGCAAAAAGTCACTCTGTCCCATGACAGAGAGAACGCCGTCCGGCCATGTAGACGACTAGAATTAAAAGAAAATATAAGATTATATGAAGCGAGACCACAGAGATTTAATTTTAAATACTCATTGTAATTAAAAGTTAGATCGCTAATTTAAAGAAACATTGATATCACAACACAGATCTTCTTCTTCAGGTGCTCTCGCCGAAGGAGAGAAAAGGAACTAACACAAGTTGGGTGGCGTCACGTGAGCATGAAGATTCTTCCATGGTACCGTACTGGTAAGCTACATAAACTTTGGGTTAACTTGAGTTAATTGCTATTTTCTATGACCTCCATATCTCTCTAATTGTTTCTTACCCGGAGAGTTTCACCATTCCCACCAAACCGAATGAAGGTTACTATGTTAAATTTACAATAACTGTGACTGAAAAATATTCATGTAGCATTTCAGATAATCCCTAAAAATGACACACAATCAAAGGACTGAAATTTTAGGTGTTTGTGTGTGTGTGGGGGGGGGGGGGGCGGGCTAATCACCAAAGCGGTTCAGTATCTTTGACATTATAGTAGCAATGTAAGGCGGCCCAAAATGCCAACGGGAGAAAAGGTGGGGAGCTAAAGCCTCCCTCCCCAAACCCCACCTCGTCCCCTCTGTCTCTGAAAAGGTTTGAGACTTACATTGTTCTTTCCTTCTCCTTTCTTAATTCACTACTATTTGAGACTCTTAAAGCATCCGTGTACTCTCTAAACCTCAAAATCAGAATGGCCTTCTTTTTCACAGAAAATAATTGGCGGGGTTGTATTTTCAAAGTGAGGGCGCTTGCCTACTAAGCTGTACAGAACCGTAATATACTGCTCTGATGTTATACGTACTCGAATATTGTTTTCATTACTTGTATTATATATAGCAGGATATAGAATACCATCGGCCAATATAGGAATATAGGAATAAATTAAATAGAAATAATAATACATCCTGCAAACATTAAGTATCTATTGCGCGTTATGTAGAGGGCGCATTGACAGTATTTCTTACCAGAGACGTCCTGATTTACGCCGCTGATGTCTTACGAACATCGTGTACTCAGACCAATAGACTCGGAATAATGTAAGACCGGAGGGGTGAGTGCATTAGTGCCAGACCTTCGACAAATTGAAATATGATAGGGCCATGAAGAATGAAAAAGATTCACACACCTTTCTATATGGAAGGAATTATTTTAAGTATGTGAGCCAGAGAAAGGAGGACATTTTTAAATTCAAAATTAATTCTTCAGTCACGTTTATAATTTAAAATTTTTCAAGGAGGAATAGACATCCGGAAATAGCATTTCCCAGAACTGCAGAGAAGTTTTCGTTTGCAACAAAATGTTCACTTTAAACACAAAAATGAGCAAATTGCAAAATGATCTGAAAATTTTCTAAAAGAGCTGCACCACTAATATTGTCACAGTCTAAAAAATCGACACCTGTGGATATTTTTAAATGTTGACTTTTTATATAGGGCCAACACCGCGGTAATGACTTTGATTTATCCTTAATTTTTCTTTGCAAATAATAATTGTATCAGAGTGTGGTACGGGCACGATCGTGTTTTCATAACATCAGATAAGCAGACCACAGGGCATATAGGCCTATACCTTACTAAAGTACATATCTATTTATATATTGAACACTATAGCGATTTGCGACAAAATGGCATTTTCCCCACAAAAAGATAGAGCGGATGAGGTCCCCACACACGGGCGGATATAAGGGAATTTGTTTTGGGGCAAACTCAACTTGAGACCAAGGCGTCTCAAGTAGTATCAGGGGATGTCGTGCAAAAATATTTTTTGGGGAAGTGGTGACTCACTGTCCGAAAGACTATCTAAACGGAGCGCCACCATCGGTTGGCGCGGAGCGTACAGAAAATTTTGAAAAATGTGATCCTCAGACAGCCGGAGATTGCATTTGCCATTTAAGTAGAATTCAAGCAGTCGTTATTTTGAGCTTTCCTTTGCAAAATCTTCATTTTAATAAAAAGAAAATCAAATTGCAAAACGATCAGAAAATTACCAGATAAAATATACTGGCTCCTTTACATGACGATGTGACATTGTATTATTTTCTTTATCGCAAAGTTAAATCTCCATTAAAAAAAATAGACCAGAAACAAATTTTTGTTTAATATGTTAAAGACGAACATATTCTAAGCACTCTGGTGAAGTTTTCATTCATTTCTCATGTTCGGTTCTCGAGATATTAGCAACTGAAGTTGACACATTTTCTACAAAAGGTAAACTTGAACCAAGCAGGTGCTATGTCACGTATTCATATCGATGCTCAATATTTTGTTTTGTTTTTTATTTATTTTTTGATCCTGCTGTTTGATCTTGAATTGATTGGGGATGCTATCTCGCCCTTAAGGCAAATTAAGTTTAAACTTCTATGCCCGGGATGCACTTATGGTTACAACATATCACAGTTAAATTGTATAAAATATGGTGTTAAATTTTATAGAAAAACAACTACACATTTCCATCAATGTGAATACATGACATCACGTATACTCGTTGCAAGTCCACTTTTTGTAGAAAATATGTCACTCTCAATTCTTATATCTGGAGATCCAAACATGGGAAATGAGTAAAAATTTCCCCAGTAGGCTATGCCTAGAATATGTTCCTCTCCAAAATATCAAACATAAATTTGTTCTGGATTTTTTGTTCCAAGGAGCTGCACACCGTTGGAAATAAATTGAAATCATAACTTTTCGAATCATATTAACTCATATGACCAGTGGTCGAATGAGCCTGTAAACCGAAACCAGCCACACAGTAGGATTGGTAGCGCTACCAGCGCCAATAAAAGTATTGCTTCAGTACTGCTATTGGTGCTGGTAGCGCTATCAACGCTTCTGGGGGCCGGTAATGGGCTAAAATTTTGATGCAATTGCGAACTATATCCTTGACAATTACGCATTAGTTTATATTTTATAAATAATATCTGACATTTGTATGAAAGAGAAGGCTGGAATACTTTTCCCAGATTAAGAAAAAGGCTACTTTTATTCATGTCATATCGAATAACGTTATTTTTGGACAATTGAAGACCATGCTTTGGAAATGTTGGGGGGGGGGGGGCAAGTGGCCCCGTGCTCCTATGGCGAGCCGCTAATGTCCCCACCCCATCCTATGCCACTGCAAGTTAACTTCCATTCAAATTGGACATTCATGCGTTCAATCGAGATAACGGCAAATGAAGTTAAAATATATATTTGAAACCCTAAGTTGGCTTGCAGTAAACAGGAGTTAATCATTCACACACAATTAACTACTCTCATGAAGTGCGTTTCCTTTGTTTGTTAGTCTGCCGTGTTGACATTAAAGTTTAAAGGGATGTGTCATCTTCTTGTCAGAAATTTCTGAAGTCCCTCATGCAATCACATTTATGTAACATGGAGTTGTGGATGAACTGGTTGTAGACAAATAAATGACTCTTCATTTAATATTCAAAGACTGAGAATGTGTTACTACAAGCTGACAGAGCTAGCCCACGTCCTTGTTCATTGGCATACGTAGGCCTACAATCCTATACATTCGACCATTGCTTTTATATAGAAAAACTATGGTGCGACATGAAGAACATTATATGTATCATGCAGAGGCTAAACGCCATATGTGATATTATATCGGTTTGTTCGCTCTGCCGGTGTTAGACATAAGGCAGTTTGTAATGCTGATTTCTTGAGAATCAGACATCGGATTTCTATCGAAATTGCTACACCACGTCCCTTGGAATTATAACACGGCGTTCAATTGAGGCAGGGAGTTGTAACACGTACCATCCTGATTAGTATCATGAACACGGTATTTAAGAGCATACACTTTATGCAAAATAGATAGTACAAAAGTTTTTACACTTATCTGACATGTATAAAAATATGTTCTTGAATTACGAGCGTGATCACTGCAGACCACAACGGAATGTGGCATGAGAACCCACTCATTTAAACATCAACAATTCATTTAAGCTTATTACACCATTAGAGCAAAATTGCAGCCCGAAACAATTTTTAGTTTGCCAGATTTTCGAACAATCAACCTTCATACCCTTTGGCATCTGACAGGTAGATCTAACATCATTGCGTGATTAGACCTTTGAGTATTGGTCATAATTTCGATACAAGGCGGAAAACTCCGAAGAGCTTGAGAACGTCTTTCAGTTCGGTTTTGACAATGATGTTTCTATTTCAGCTCACGATGGCCTTAATTTTATCTTGTAATTTGCATTTTCAATAAAAAAAATACAATTAAACCAGTCCCCCCCCTCAAAAAAAAAAAAAAAAAACAAAGAAAAAACGATATCCCCTCCCTCCCTGTCTGCATGATTTTTATTACCATGACGAATGACGTTTTGCTTTTTCAAAAAGTTTTAAATCTTTTCCAAATGAAGATTTGGATTAAATTTCAAGTAAGGGTCTCGTGGGCATTGTTGTCATATCAGGGAGGTGTTACACCTCTCTGGTCATATTTGTCCGTTCCAATCCGGGGTCAGTGGTGCAAAAGAGGTTCGACAAGCTGTCATTCTGGAATTAGGGGTGTGGCCTATTTCCTGGAAAGAAGGTCATTCGTTCATTAAACCACCCATACTCTTTGAGTCCTAGAAAAATACGTCCCAGCTGAGATCCTTCAGGGCCTCTGAGTCTGTCTAATCATCAAAATAACCCAGTGGGCATATGTTCAGGGTTACCCAGACGTTCGAAGTCTACCCGGACATGGTCCTCCTTTCACTGATTTAATTTTTAACGGATTTTAAAACTGCAGGTGCGACAATTACTATACGTGTAGTTGGGATCATCAGAACGGACTAACTACTTGTCACACGTGTGAAAATAAGTCACGGATTATTACCAAAAGTGTCACATTCTCTGGGTATTGTCGACATGAACCCCAAAGAAAGCAAACATAATTGATACAAATGGTGAAACGACGTGGCTGGCAATCCTTTTTGAAATTGGAACTTGCTTAAAATAGAAGCCTCATTTCCCAGTTAAATTTAAAGCCCCCCATCCCCCAGCGTACCCTGTCCATTCGATAATACATGTAAATGTAACGTAAAATTGCATGGATATTCTTGATGGTAATATATTGAACTGGTCGTTGCCGTTTAAAGGGCCAATTCTCTCACCCCAAACTAAACTTTCTGTAGGGGACCGGGCACAGAAACTCTCCATAATTGGCCCAGCTTTTTGATAGACTTTTAATGCAGATTACCAAAACTTATATCACACTGCGAGAGTTTTGTTATAAACACAGAGCTTTTCTATACTCACTCTGAAGAAATTAACTGAGATTGTCACTGGATAAGGATGAATTTCAGACAATTGTGGGAGGAGCTAAGTATGAAGGTTAGGAGAATTGGTACTGTTTGGGGTGAGAGAACTGGGCTTTTAAAGGGAAAGGCCTAATATTTTCATAAAAGAAATCAAGTGTCTTCTTCTTTGTTGTTGTGTTTCTTGTGTCCTTTTTTATTGATACAGTAATACACTGCTCTGGGAGTTTGACGGAAATTTTGAAAATTCTGATCCACCTCTGTGATGCTGTGATGCGGACTTGGCCAAGTTTCCGGTGGAGCTGATAACTTTCTATTATCCCCTATCTGCCTATCATGGTGCAGCGTATCGGTCTATCAGTCTATATACAGTGAATAGTAGGAATATAAGCAAAAGGCAAATACGGTATGCTGTACTGTGCTGAAGTACTGTATGTTCCAGAGAATGTAGCGATGAGCTCAACGAAAAGACCTAGTCCGCTCAGATAAGCCTACACCACTGGCGTTTGCCTTTCTCTTTCGACGGTCCTGTTTTTCTTGAGACTTTGTCTTTTTCTGTTGACTCTGGTCTTAATTTTAACTTTCATCTTTCCATTTAGGGTTTGTCTTTCCCGGCTTGCTGTGTTATATTTTTTGCCTGTTCGTCTTTTCCTTCTAGCGGTTTAGCTTTCCTTCCGGCTTCAATTGTCATTTCCTTTTGACGTTTGTCTTTCGTGTTTTGGTGTGATATCTTTTTTTGCCCTGACGGCCGCCCATAAAGCTAGTGCTAAAAAAAGTTGGATGTATTGTATTTGTAACTTTTACTTTATAGACTAAATAAAGCCTGAGATCCTAAGGAACGATCAAAGATGGAGAGGAAAGAATTGCTCAAATTTTGCAATGTTATCATCCTTGGTCTAGCCTTTATGGGTCTTTTCACCGCATTTCAAACATGTGGTATGATCGAGGTAAGCAATACTTCGTGTAAGCTAGAGAAATAGTAGATTTATCAACTAGCATTATGACCTTTGACGTTACTTAGGAACTTAACTTAGGCTAGGCCAACGTTTAGGTTATTGTTAGGCTCGGTTAAACGCGCTTAGGCCTAGGCTACTACACTGTACGAGGCCGAGGGTAACATTCTCGACATGCAGCCTGAAAGTAAACGATGGTCACGAGCAACCCTTGTGACCATTGTATAGTATGCCTACAGGCTACAGTATTCACTTGACTTGGGTTAGACCTAGTGCAGAATACATTAGGCGTATAGGCTACCCTAATAATAGTTAATAATAGTACAGTAGGCCTGGTCAGGATTGGGTCCAACCAATTTGCATAGAATGCATAGACACGGCTTATCATCACATAGGCCAACTGTAAATTGCAATCACGGAAACGTTCAGCTATCCTCTTTTCAATGTAGCCTAGCCTAGATAGGAACTATATTAAAACATTTGTGTTCACGGGCTAACACTCACTAATTCGCAGGTCACACTACAGCGATTTCGGATTGGATTGCGATCTAATTTTTTTTTTCTAGGCCCTGTTCTTTTATTTTTAGTAATTACTTCTCTGTCTCTTATTGAAAAGAACCAAAAAATTGCCAACTTGTGTAATGATTTGTATCAAAGCGAAATCCCCTTGAACTGGAATGCACCGAGTGTAGGGTGATATCAAGACCGGATATACCAAAAATATATGGTTTGAAAACTGTGCTCCTGCAAATACTGTAGCGTCATGGGCAAACACTTTCCTGCACGGCTTCACATCACGGTATGTTAGAAATACTTCATATAATGACTGTTTCGGTCATAATTTCGACTAGAAAGCGTAACCATCACAGCTGCATTTACTGTAACCAGTATTGCCGTAGGCCTTAGATATTGCTTTCTGTGAAGTGAAAAGCCTCTTCCACACCAAAAGCGTTGGGGTGTAGAGCCTCCAACGCTGGAGCGGGACGCCTAGCAAACCATTCAAGACCCTTTGCGGGTTGCTCACTGGCGTTCAGACGGTGTGAAACTGATGCGCATTTGACTATTGTTTTCCATGGGTATTTAAATCGCTTTGCTTTGCTCAGGATTTGAAAGCGTCTTATGCTGAGAATGTGCTACTAACTTAATAATTAAGTTAAGTTACTTCTAGCCTAACGTCTCGCTGTCACGATGTCATCACGGATTTTAATTTTCGTCATGTTCGTCACGGAGTTGTCACAGGTTTTAGACGATCCCAGAAATTTTCCAAAATAATACAGATACTCACAAACACGCAATGACTACCTCTCCTATTCACAATATTCAATCATTATTTTTGCCGTCATGAGGAATTTCTTTCCCTATTATGAAGATATTTCACCTAAGCTTAGTCCCCACCAAAAGCGAGGGTTGGTGGGGTAATCAAATTTTACCCAACTTCCTGCTTAATTACTCATTCAATCATTCTCCAAGTAACCACAAGCTTAATAAGAGATAAAGCTAGTAGAAGAAAGATGGAATAATACAGATCAGATGTGCAAATGTTTGCGAGTTGTGAAAGGCAAGCAGTAGGGCAACTTCTTATATCTGGTTTTTAATGACCTTCGTTCACTAAAGCAAAAAGGTGTGGACAGAGTTTTTATAGGCAGGGAAATTCAACATGGTAAATTTTGGGGTGGTGCCGGTACAGTTTGCAAATATCATCTCAATATGTCACAGGCTATCCTTCCATGCTGCAAGCGATTGCCAATACAGTACACATCTCGCATGGCGTTAGAACTAACCATGAAAACACAAAATTAAAAACATAAAAACAAGAACATCAAGAACTGTCAAGACAGTGCAGAACATTCATTTGATGGGAAACCCTAAGACAAGCCCCGCCTCTAACCCGCAAAGTGGGTATTGATTTTTGCTATTGAACACAACATTGCACAACGTTATTACACTTTTTACACAGTGACAGGAATATCTTCCCTACCGTCCTGCTGCAAAGGTTAGCCAATAGCGATGTTGCGGCAGCAAACAAAGGTCTGCACAGTTTGTACCTAGGCCTAGGCATTTGCATCGTTAAATAGTGCTGTGAGGTAACAATTTACTGAATTTGTAGTTATTGGTAAGCTGAATTATTTGTTAATTTGCATGGTTCTCTAACTAAGAATACTTTGGAGATTTGTAATGTGGGTTTTTCACAGTACTGGGCGCGACAGCGGGTTTGAGAGTTCAAATGCTGGCCTCTTGGGAGGTATGACTTACGTAAGGTAAACATGTACATGATCTGAACGTTGGCAGTGCATGTACAAGTATATGGTTCACACATAGTAAGTAGCAATCCGTATGTGATTGTACATGCATATGTGTACATGTATGTACATAATGCATACACCATTTATTGAGCGAAGTATGTTAATCATATGACGGGGATTAACTGGTAATAATACAGCTTGCCTGTCCGTACAGTAAGCAGAGAAGGAGTTGGTTCTCATGTTGACGCTCTTTGTAGGAGTGCAAGATGTGCCAACTGGGTTGCAGCCGAGTTTTTTGCTCCGGCAGACACAGTTTCACAGGTGTTTGTAATTGTACGCCACGCCATTCCAAGGTACTGTACGCGAGACCCGACATAAATCAATAAGGTTTGTAATTGTACGCCACGCCAGCTGTTGTATTTTCCCCTGGTGCAGTGAGGTACTACATTTCCATACGCCGAAGATCTTTCTGTGAAAAGCCTTACTTTCCAGTATGGGTTAGTACTAGGAGTCCAGGACCCAAACCCTTGACCCTAGTGGTATAGCATTATAGCATCAAGACCAACGCGCTTGCCTACTGAGCTACGAGCCCCGTTGCCGGTGGATGGGTTCAAAATAATATAGCCCAAGTATTGTCTAATATAAAGCTATAGGTATACCTACATTTACCTAGATACAGTAGCTAAGTATGTATGTACTTCAGGGTGTACATATACTGTACAGTATGTACAGTGTATGGATATTGGTACTGTACGGTAAGTATCAATATCCCTACATATACAGTTCCTATGCATGCGTACGCCTGCATATGGCCCACCCTAACCCTATACCTATGCCTACATAACCCGGCATACTGTACCTCCCAAGTGACCTGCATTTCGCAGGTTGGACCCGCATTTGGACACCCAAACCCGCTGACCCGCCAAGCCCTCTGAAAAACCCGCATTTCAAATCCCCCAAGTATCCTTAGTTTAACAGAACCACACAAATTAGCAAATAATTCAGTTTACCAATAACAACCAATTCAGTAAATCGTATCTCACAGCACATTCAGCTGCTTGCGATGATATACAATGCTTAGGCTAAGGTACGTATGGAACTATGTTTGCTGTCACAACATCGTTATTGGCTAACCTTAGGTATGGACAGAATGGACAGATCAGATGGACCCGCATCTAGCCTCTTGGAACTTGGGAGCTATGCAACCCTATTTCTATGCGTACATAACCCTTAAACCTATTACTATGCATACATAACTTTAACCCTAATACTATGCATATGTAACCGTAACCCTGATACTACTGTAAGTTTACGTAACCCAAACCTATTATTACAGGGTATGGGTACATAACCCCTAACCCTTCAGCTATGACGTCATTTTGGGATATGAAAACTTGTAGTAAGATCTGAATCTTCTAAAGAAGAAATGCAGCATGCAGGGTGATTTTGTTTTGAGTTTTTATTTTTATCAATTAATGTTAATTCAAAGTAGCTGTCCCAAATTATTTAGGAGTAGGCTAGACCTATACAATTTACATAAAGCCAGCACATCATAGCCCAGGCGCTTGGTACTAGTATTGCCTCCTAGCCAACACTTACATCTATAAAACATGGAAAGGTAGGACACCATTATGGACTCTGACCCCAAACTTTAGCTATCCAAAACATCACAATTTCTTACTAGGCCCTATTTACCTGAAAAAAAGTTTACAACAGTGTCTCTCCAGCTACAGGCTACAGAAGAAGGTAAGTGCTGATTGATTTGGTAGGCTTTCACTTGCTGTATTTTGAGATTTTCAGCAATTTTCTCCCATTGGGGCACTTTCGTTCTACTGTAGTTCTTTTCAGAGAGCTTCAACCCATGGACTTCCAATATACAGTACATGGACAGAGCATACTGTACGTAAAATTGTCTCTTCCATCGGTGTGAATATAGGTGTAGCAAGATGGCTGCCCCAGTCTGTGGTGACAATCTATGGATAGGACACATGTGTGTGTTACAGGTGAGATGACCTCACAAACAGAACTTGTCCCCAAATTGTCTCAGCTTCTATTTAGTTCGGAGGCTGAAAACCACCCAGCACTTTTCAATGTCTAAGGCAATTTCCACCTCCTAGTTTTCTATAGCATAAAGTCATTGGAACTACAGAAATTTGATCAATTTCTATTTTAAGTGGTATTCATAATGAATGGTCACTTACCAAATGTAAAAGATCACAGGTTGTTATTGGTAAACTTTGATTAACATCTTGGTGATTACCTCATTTAACCCTAAATTTGCTTGGTTTTCAATAGGGAGGTTAAAAATACCCTAGGGTAGGTTGAAAATAACCAATATTTAACCTCTTTTGTCATCATGACATACACTGTATCCCAATAGGAGAAAACGAATAAAACAAAGTTCATACATACTTTTTTTTTTTTGGGGTGCAATTGCATTTTGTTTTTAAATTTACCCAAGATCAATTTTTCATCCCAAAAAACAAAAATATTGAAGCCCAAGTTACATAGAAAATCCAACCAAGCTAAAACTGTGCGTGTGTTTAAGATACAAATGTAAAAACCTTTCATGTATGCTGTATGCATCATGCATGCCACACCACACATATGGCATGCTTACTGACTGCCCACCTCAGTCTCCCCTACAGTAAGCCTTTCATTATCATTTTAAATATCCAGGTAGGGCACCTAATGCTAGTTGTACAGTAGAGAGCTGCCTAGGCCCAGACAAGGAAAGCAACAGCGAATATTGCAGTGTGTATATTACAATGGATGGAATTGATCCAAATTTTTGTGATTTCATTTCTATGTTACCTATGTAAAGTATTTGCTTTGTAAATTTGGAAAGACAACTGTTTTCGCTCATTTTGAAATAATTTAGATTAAGTCATGAAAATATTACTAACAGGTTGTTCTTGTGAAAGTTGTTTCTGCCAACTTTTACACAGTTACAGCGGTTCATTGAGTAGGGTTATGAAATTCAACAGATTTTTCCAAACCTGATGAGTATTCTTTACATACCAATGACAAATGGTCAAACTTAGACACATTTCCCGAAATCCCCGATACCAATAACTTTTTAATGAGTGAGAACTTTTCAGTACAATTCAGTTTCCAAAAATTTGTGACCAGACGCTTTTTCAAATAATACACAAAACCGTTACAAGTCAGGACACAACATAGTGGGGCTGTGCATTTTCGGTTAATTCACTATCTGTTTAACCGATTTTATTAACCAGCGGTTAACAGTTTAACTGAAAATGATGTAATGGTCACACCTCAACAAAAAGTCAACATTTCCAAAGAGCGCCATCACTTTTGTACAGGAAAGTACAAGTCTAAAAATGGCGCTGTAAGTCATGGATGAGAGAATGAAAGTGCAGACATTGGAGGTGTTGACCAATGGCAAGTTGTTAAAGAACTTTGCTTGATTTAATTTTTGAAACCAAAACCCTTTAAGTGGTCAAAAAGATGAAAACCCCCTAATTTACTGTAAGTAGTGAAAAACCCAAACCATGAATTTAATATGTAACAAACAATAAACCTCATATAAAGAAATACAAGCTTAGTTTCTACAGTAGGATGACTTCAGTTAAGAGGCAACCGAGACTGTCACCAGAATTTTTGTCCCATTAACAAATATTACAAAATGGTTGTTGAGTTGACATCCTTAAGTTTTCAGTGCATCAAATGTAATTTCCATGCATTCAAGAATGAAGATGAAGTCAACCAACTTGTTATTCCCTGATTTTCAAAAAAGTCCAGTACTCCAGCAGTTGTGCTTTTCTTATTTAAGTGTGTTTTGAAAAAAATCTAGTTTGTGAAATAGCAGCAGGGTTACTGTATTGCTTGTCAATGTGGGACAACCAGTGATCCACTTGTCCTTCGGGCAATCATTTCACTTTTCTTTAAAGACATACACTTGACTTCTTTAAACAGTGCAGTCGGGAGGTAGGGAGTTCGAGTCCTGGTGGGGGTCATACTGAAGACTTTGAAAACGGAACCTACTGCCATTGTGCTTCGTGCTCAGCATAAGCAATGGAGTAGGGAAAACAAGCCAGTGAGCCACAACTGGAAAAAAAAACCGTGGCCAGCTCGACTTGAACCAATCAGTTGAAAACTCTATCTTACGAACTATATCTTTAGAGAGTGAGTGTTGACCTGGCCTGTAAGAGATAATGTCAGTAACAGCAAGTACTGTATATGGTACTTTTTGTTGGCACTGTTTAGCTCTTTCCATGATTGAAATGTGCCTTTGTGCCATTTAATACTGGCAAAAATGTGAAAAGGAAGCACAAAGGTACAGTATAGGCCTACATTTTTCTTCAACAGACAATTTTACTGCTCCCCTCTTTGCTCTGAATGTAGGATTTATTGCAGTTGTATGCACCATGGTTGTAAAACAAAATGGAAATATGTCAATAAAAACTACTGATAGATTTTCCTTTTATGCGTCCCAAACGGTGAACCTTCAACCCTTCCTTTCAATTACTGATTCAATAATATGTTATGGAATGCTAACTCTATACATTTATCTTGCTTAGTCAACTTTACAAATTTACATAATAAAAGAAGTGTCCATATTCATGCTGTATCAATTTTCCAGTTATTCATTACAGGTATCTTATTCAGTCTGCCCATTAAAGTGTGTGTTACTGTTCTTTAATATAAAAAAGTTTTTATTCTTCAGTGCAAGATCTTTTCATTAGGAATTTTGCTGGTGTGGGGGAGGGTTGCATGTGGCCAGCATGCATACTATAGTAAATCACCCAATTAAAAGTCCTTTGGAATTATTTCAATCTTTATTGGGAAATATTGCATTTGTGTCACCAAAATAACTCACATTTTTAAAATTCATTAATATATAATGCTAGATTATTCTAAATAAGGCCAGGATATTTTGTGCAGGGTATAGCACTGCGTCTTAAAAGTTTAATGGTTTTTGGAGTACTACCTCATCTGCATAGGCTGTGCAAGAGTAATGATGTAAGATATTTTAGACAGTCTGTGTACAATTTCCTTTGTTCCTTTTTATATGATTCTTGTCACAGTTTGTTATAAAGTGGCTCTACATAACTGTGCAAAGTTTTTGCCAACTGTTTTCCAGACAGCAATTTCACTGTACCTGCATAATAAATCTTTATCATGTTAGACACAAATAATTATGACCAGGCCTTGAATTTTGAGGCATGCAAGTGCGATTGCCCACCATCACTCACCCCTAATCACTGTGAGGAGTGTGGTTCTTTTCACAGTACACCCAGATAAAGTATGGGAGCTCAAGTAAATCTATTTAAAATAAAGCAACCTGTACCTACCACACTCCTCAATTGTCTGCAGAGTGTGATTTTTAGCATACCTGGGAAATGTGAAACTGAAGACCTAAATGGCATATAAGGAATTTTAGGTGATGCTCTGGGAGTTTGCATACAACAAGGTTATGTATGAGACATTTGGGGCTATTTTAATGAATTTAATTAATAGCATTGTCTGCAGAAATTACAGTAAGATCTGCATGGACACTTTTGTCATTGGTACAGTACGTTAGGGCTGCCATGATACAGCAGTACCATGTTTTGGTTGATATACAGTAATTTTGCCCTGACGATAGTGACCCATGTTTTGTCAAGATGTGATATCGCAACAGAATGAAATAAATGACTAAACCACTGTGTCTTATTTTATTGTCTTTAGTCAGTTACCTAAAATGAACAAAGGTAAAGGTCATAAAATGAACATATTTCTGATGAAACTTGGAGATTCAGATTGAATTTTGTAGGCTTTTTTATGTATATACTGAGTGCATATATCCTTGATACGGGCACTGTATATGATTGTTAGCATGCTGATGGCAAATATTAGACTACAGTTTTTAACATGCAATACTGTCATGGAAATGCCAGTGATATTGATATTAAAATGGAAAATGATTATTGTGGCAGCCCTACAGCACATTTGCATGACTGCATCACTGAATCAGTTATTATGCAAGATCTGTGGCCATTTTGTGTACCTAAACTGTCAGTGCCAATCTGTGTTGTATACAGTACTTTATGTAGAAGGTCAAATTTCATTGGATGTTTTGTAGGTTGTTATCTATGTGATGTTGTACATTCAAATTACCCAGTCTACAATTCTGTTGTTTTGTTTTATAAATGGTTGAAGTACATAGGCCTACCACTCATCTCTGTTCATTTTACTGGTGTGTATTTTAGTTAGTTGTCCTCAAGCTACAGTAAGGGAGAAGTAGAGCAGCCCTCCATGTCTAGAATGAGAAACACATGCTACACCCATGTGTAAAGTTTTACATATATCTTCACCTACTGGTGCCCTTTCATGTGGCCCCAGTTCCTCAGGAACTTAAATCCATGCTATATTCCATTTTTCAATTTGCATTATGAATTGACAGGTAAGAGACTTTAAAAGAAAATTAGACCTTAAAATATTCCCAGGGCTTTGAAAAAGTCTGCACACTTATATGACTTTGTACACTGGAACTTAACTCGATCATCAGATCTCTAACAGTTGTGTAATGTATGTGAATTTACATCTGCCATTGGCAGTTGCAAGACTAGTTTTAAATTGTGCTGACTTCAGTCGGGAAGAACCAACTTGTTGGTTCTTCCCGACTGAAGTTGGTGCAACTTTTAAGCCATCTTAACATTGCAAATCACAGCTGTAGCAACGATCGAGTTGAGTTGTGGCGTGCAAAGTCATGTAGTTATGGCTTACAATGCTAATTATTTAACTTACAACAAATTAACAAAAGAAACACATTTATCAGATATGTAAATACATACATGTATTATGCTTCAAAGTAAATTTGCTGTTTCTTTACATTTTCACAGGAAACTGTCATAGAGAGTTGGTCCAAGGAGCAACCAAACCCTGATGCCTACAATTCTTTAGGCTATGATAGTTTAGCAATCATTTATGCTGTCTTTGCTATTTCTAACTGGATAGCACCCTCAGTGGTCAGCTTAATTGGACCTCGGTTTTCTATGTTTGTCAGTGGCCTTATTTACTCTGGTTTCATCTTTACTTTTCTGTGGATACAACCATGGCTACTTCTTACATCATCTGCTTTACTTGGAGTAGCAGCTGCTGGTAAGCCTGTTTACAGTTTATACGAGAACTAGTCTACTATTGCATTTGCTACTTTTCCCAACACGTGCCCTTAAATGGCGGCAGCAGAGTGATCCAGTCCAGCAAACAAAATAAGATTGCTTGCCATAGAACAGTGTTGTGACAAGTCACGACTTGAGTCACTTCCTCTCAAAATGATAGTGACTTGATAGAATTCAGGGTTCGTAGCAGTCCTTGAAAACCTTGAAAAGTCCTTGAATTTTTGTGAGCCTTGAAAAGTCCTTGAAATGTCCTTGAATTTAAAAATGAGGTCATGAAGTCCTGAAAATGTCCTTGAAATTAAGTTTTGGGAGTGTACAATTTGTCTGTGTATGTTTTATTTCTTACAAGATTTCATAATTAATAGCCGTAATTTTGATCAATCAGGTTTGCTGAAATCTTTGCCGTGTTAGCTTGGGGCAGGGGTATCTTTGCAGAAGGCATAACCAGCTTCTTTCATCGGAGGTACAGCCTATCATATTGTTAGTCCCTGTTTTGTGTGCATAACCATTTGGCAAATGTTAACCTTAGGTCCTTAATGTTACGAGATTACGACAGAACGTAATCCATGTACTGCAATATTGTATTGCGCAGTGCTCGTACATAACATGTCAAGTGATATGAAAACTTTCACATTTGCATGATTTTGATGATGCAGGAAATCCATAGAACTCTGAATTAATTGGGGGATTTAAATGCCTGCATGAGCTGTAACTCATACCAACATAAACAAAATTCATGTCAACTTAGTCGAAAAGAAAACACATTTATATCCCAGCGGCTGGAATATTGGGCCTCCAGTGTCTGTTAAGCTTGGCCAAAAGTGCTAGCCGCCGCGTTCGATGT
Source organism: Holothuria scabra (assembly GCA_037179385.1). Taxonomy (NCBI): domain Eukaryota; kingdom Metazoa; phylum Echinodermata; class Holothuroidea; order Aspidochirotida; family Holothuriidae; genus Holothuria; species Holothuria scabra. Next base: position 54,655,979 of record CM074184.1, read on the forward strand.
GGGTACCGTAAGACTAGTATGTTGTACAATAAAAACTGAGGCCGAACGTACGTATACGGTACTTCAAACAGCATGGCTCATACTTCAAAGTGAGATGTATACTGTTCGACCGATCATCTATTAAGTAATCGGCATTGGGCCGATTCATATCGAAAAGTTTCGATCCTAAACCTCCCAAATGCGTTACAGTGTGCGCGCGCATTTTGCATTTTTAGGTTTTTCGCTTTATGTAGTATTCGGGGTTGTGTTTTAAGGTCTGGCTAAACTGGATTTGTGATATCTATACTATTGCACATCTAGTGAATGCTTTTTTGACTGGACACACCCCTTATTTTTGTCGTAAATCATTAATTTTGGGATTTGATGTCTATGGGCTAAAAAGGCGTTTTCATCCCAATTTTACATAATTTAGAGGATTAACACTTCTAGCCACGAATATATTGACACCGCTAAACGCGTTTCCGGGAGCTGCATGTCACAGGTAACAGGAGGAGAAGAACTGATTTTATTTGGATCTATACTTTTGTCGTAAAACGCGTGACGAAAAGGCATAAAACGGCCAATTACTTAAGGGAAATTCCCCAAGTTATGACGTCACAACATTTTGAAATCGTCAAAAATCATGTATTTCGAATGAAATCGGCATTTCATGAGTTCCTCTTACCTTGACATATCATTCCAAAGCATAATCGATTTAGCTTACCATTATTAGAACATTTACAAATTTTCGATATAGTATGAGCAAATGATCATTTTTGTACAAAACTTTTCGATATGATTCCGTTATCGGTAAATAAGCGGCAATTCTGCCATTCAGCCGATCACTACCACCGATTATTTGCAAATTGGAAAAAGGGGCTAAATATACTTGAAACTTGCTCTTAATTCCGTTAAAATTCCCGTAAATACTCAATCCTTTAACTTCCCGCCAAAACGGGATGCATTGATAATCACAAACGTATAAATTTTACCCCTGCCATGGGAATGATCGTTTGATGTTTAAGTTTTTCTATAACCCCGTAGTATTACTTGGAATTCGATTTAGAAGTGCATTCAAGGTGCTTTCCCTGCTGTCTTGCAGAGAGCGCCGCGTAAGTTGCTGTACAAACTGTTCTGCACAAATCACATTGTACAGACTATAGCTGTACCGTTTCGCCGTTTTTTCAAATCCACAAGCTTTGCATACATATCTGTGCACATTTTGTACACTTAGCACCTAGAATCTTGTGAAGTTCGGTGGTTATTATCTTGCATAAATTAAGCCATTCCCAGCATTCCTTCCATAATGTTATTTACAGTAGGACTTAAGCAATGTTGTCATACGACGTCATTGCAAACGAAAACAGTAAAGCACGTGGTCTCTTGCAGCAAACCTCTTGGCCCACGCACGTTTTTACCGCCAAATAAGGCATCATATTTTGCTCGGTGACATCATATGCATAAGATCCATTGCAAAATTTAAATTGGCCCCTGCTTCGTGATTGGTTCAATTGCGTTGATCCTAGGCAGCCAATCACAACTCGCGCCTTCGCCTATGTGATTTAGTGGGTGAAAATACTCGGTTTTTGTTTTTGTTATGACGATCGTGCTTGTAATGCCGGCTAGCGAAGCCGGGCGAGCCCCGTGCTAAATTCACCTAGAAACAACATCACAAATCTCTGCGTACGTGGATTTTTCGGGGATCGGACTTAACGTGCATTTCAGTTGCAGATTCTTTTTAAACAAGACGGAAGTTTTGGACGAGAACTGCTAAAAATATACCCGTGCATTTTAGTGCATTTCAGTTGCAGGGTTTTTTTTAAACAAGACGGAAGTTTTGGACGAGGACTGCTAAAAGTATACGGGGATATTTATATCGGAAAGGAACCATTAGATACGTTATACGGGTGCCCAGAACTGCTAAGATTATCATGATTGCTTTACATGGGGTTCGTTAAAGCGGGAGAGGAGCTACAGTACATTAAAGCAACTACAACCCAGTACAGTAAAAGAATGCAATGTTCCGACATGATTGGGCGATGAAAACTAGACAGAGTGAGCTGTTGGCCTTAGAACTTAATTATCAAAGGGCATGTGACATCGACTGCAAACAATTGTACAGTATAAAGGGTTGATTTGTATCTCCACTTTTGAAGTGAAAATATTTCACCTACAAAAATGATATCCAGAACCATCAAGTCCCAGTATTTTCCATCCTGAACTGGTTATGGTAATACGATATGCACGAAGCAAAGGGCACGTAATAAAGTGACAAACATGTGACTTCCCTCTTTCCAATAATCGGTGATCGGTAATCGGCATCGGGCCGATTGTTAAATTAAATAATCGGGTATTACCAACAATAGCATAATCGGTCGAACACTAGTGAGATGCCTTGCATGGCAGGCATATGTTACTCCTACACCACACTAGTACTTCGTAGGCTTATGTTTGCATCAGCTTGCCATGCAGGTTACATACGATGAGGCACGTCTAGTACAAAACCAGACACAGTCTGAGGCTATTTTCATTTTATAAAATCGGAATTTTCCATGATTCATACTAGCAGAAGAGAAAAAAATCAAAGGGACTCTTAATTGAAAAAATGCAAACAAAATATTTCAAAGGGAATTTTAACAATAAGGAACATTATAACATATAGGCTCTGTCACAAATTGGTCTTCGCGTGCAACCGGTGATCTGCTGGCCACGCTGCATGCATTGTTATCTTTTCAAAGTTTTTGTATATGATTTTAGATATGTTTATCTTTCAAGTAAATGTTGATTCTTTCATATAGTATTTGAAGATATCCCAGCATCATACAGTACATGACCCTGCTTCCATTCTCAGTTTGATTGTTTGAACATTAAAGCAAATTACAGCTGATACTTGAAAGTATGAGTTTAGATGCACATGCGCTTGATTGATCTCAGTGAAATTTCTGAGTGAAAGTCCCTTTATATAGTACTTGAAAAGTTTGTTAGAGGTCTTGAAAAGTCCTTGAATTTTGAATCCATGAAGGGCTACGAACCCTGGAATTGAAGAGTAATTTCCCTTGAAATAGTACAGTGACTTGAGTCAATGACTCAACTCTAGTCACTTAAAAGTTTGAAAACTGATGACTCGAGTCACTATTCTAGTGACTCGATTACAACACTGCCATAGAATAGAATTTCACAGCTCTACTAGTGCTAAGGGGTGGGAGTATGCTGGTTTCTGTAGAATAGAACATTCTCTACAAAGCAGAAAATTCACACACACACATATCTCTGTGAATCCCAGATCTTAGTACTGTACAATTACAGGACAGTAGCCTACTTGGCAGGAGAACATTTTGGTGGCTATGCACATGCACATGTCCTCCAACTGCAGGGATAAACAAACCAATCCCACACTTACAACAAGTGTTCCACATTTAAAGTTTACATGAAATTTTGGTAGGATTATTCTTTTCTTATCCAACTACAACATAAGAAGGAAACATAAACTGTGTAGTTCTGTGCAGTGGACTTTGTTTTAATTGCCTTTTTGGTGTAAAAATATGTATTTTAATCTTCTGTAAAGTATGGCAGAGTCCCAATGTCATTCAGGTTGGCTATTCAGGTTTATGCTTTAAGTTTGATGCATAAGTACTGCAAGGAAACAAGGGAATGCCATGCACCAAGGAATGACGGAACAAGCTTATTGTGTGGCCATTAAAATTGAAGTCCAAGTAAATATAGATGACATTATATCTGGTGAACCACCACTGCAAAATTACTTCAGTCAGGAAATGCCTCTCAATAAAAAACCATATGAAGGAGTCCCACCCTGATTCAGAAAATCCCTCCCATTTTGAAGCAGAGGGTCAGAATTCCCATCCATGCAAAATTCCAATAGCAGGAGCACTGTTCTACAGAAACAATTGTTCCTTATCATGTGTCTCTCCAGTGGTGATGAAATTGGGGAACCCCCAAAAACTTAGTTTGTTCCTACCAATCTGCTTCCACCCATGGATTTTTTAAACAGAAACTAAAAACGGGTCGATTAATATTGGTAACCATGGTGAAGAATAATAAAAAACAACAAAAGAGAACAATGTCCAAAAAGTTGAAAAGTATATCCTGTACTGTAGCAAACTTCAATCTTATGGGAATGAAGTACAAATTTCATGCAGTAGACAGGACTCACTCTTGACTATTGTAGTCAGTTGCTGCGCTGTTTGTATTGGGCTATTCTCAGTGCAGTATTGTTACAAAACCTCAAGTTATGTTACTGCTATATGTACCATACAATTCAAACCCTCTTTGGCATTAAAAGGATCAGCCCTTTACCATTTTGCTACTTAGGGGTGGTCTATCCCCCCATACTAAGCTATACTAAATTCCGTTCTCAAGGAGCTTATGTTCAAGTTCTGTGAGTAGTAAAGTTTTTGTAAGGTGGCTGCTGCATAACCCAAGAAGATGTACCGTACATAAAACGAGATCCTGATTGAAGCCTCTCCTTGTCCAAAACATGATGACACACTGTAGATTTATAGGCAGCTACAGTATTCCACAAAGCAATAGTATACTGGTCATACTGTAGTGAAACCGTAGGCCTATACAGCAGTGGTCATTTAGGATCCCCAACGAAACTATAGGTTAACATTATGAATTGCTATATTAACAAATGAGAAGACCATCTAAGCCCACCTACAAAAACTAAAACTTAAAATAATTTTAGAAAATATGAAAGGTGTGCCACTCTAAAATGGTAGGAGGACTCGTCTTTCCCCATCCCCCATCTACCCAACTTCCTGATCAGTGACATTTTTTTCATAAATTGGGAATTCACAATTTGAGGCTGAGTAGAAAAATAAGTAGGAAAATTATCTTTCAGATTGCCTATGATAATTTGAACAGTGTGTTGCAGCACTGAAAATGTGTCATCTTCAAATGCAGGCCGTCAAATTTCACAGGAACGATTGTTCCCCATCTCGAGGTGGTCCCGTGATGATTAAATCACAGAACTCCAAAACTGGTTACCACCAATCAGTGTACCCATGCATTTCGTAACAGAACCCAAAAGTGGATTTCCCATGGGTTACCATGTTTAAAAATGGCAGAACCCACAAATGGATTCCTGTGATCTTTGAAGTCCAACGACTTGCAAATGCTTTTTTTCTAGAACTGAACATGGGATATGAATGTTTAGGGTATGTTTCTCTTTAGCAGTAACTACAGATGTATTTGGTCCTTGGCTATACTTTCAGTCTGCATTCTGTACCCATAAACACAACTACAACTACATACTGTAGTACATACACAGGCCTCAATTTTCAGAAAAATTTTTGGTTGTCCGAAACATTTTTTGCACAATTACAAAACAGTTGTTGTTTTTATATGTATTGTTAGTCTCAAAAAATCAAAAGATGATTTCTTAGAGTAAAAATACTTGAAGTCTGAAATATAGCATGGTAGAAAAAGTTGAAAGCGCTGATCAGCTAGCAGTTTATGTACTTTTCAATAAGATAAAGCAAGCTACCGTACAATTCATCATGAGCAAAAAGAGTTTGTCCATGGGATAACCAATTTTTAACTTTTGGTTGTCCATATGGAAGTTCGGTTGTCCCAGACAATCGGACAACCACGAAAACCGAGCCCTGATAATGTACACCTTGTGGTCTATGCTGCTGTAGTTGTGTATCGTGTATGAAACGCTTGAAATCGAACTTATCTCAAGTCCACTTCTTTTGTAGTTAGGCTCATTTCAAATTTCTAAATTTTCAATGCTTTTTCTTTGAAAGCAAGTGTCTTTATCACTGTATGAATTGTGGCAGATGTCCTCAATGTGAGGGTTTTTTTTGGAAGAATGTATCTTTTGACATTTAATTTATGTTGCTTTTTATTTTCTTCATTATAGTTCTTTGGACTGCACAAGGGAATTATCTGACTCTAATGTCCAGCAAGGATACCATAGGACGAAACAGTGGTGTATTTTGGGCACTACTACAGTGTAGTCTTCTGTTTGGAAATCTTTTTGTTTACTTCAAGTTCCAGAACGAAGACACAATCAGTGGTAATCTTTACTGATTTTTTGTTGTATCAAAAATCAATACTTGGCTTGGACTTTAGAGCAATCATTGGTTGTTTGTTGTGTTTGTTGAACTACTGGGCCAGTTACAAGATATGATGACATGTCAATAAACTGCTCTGATTTGACATGAGGAATAAAGAGTAAGATTTCCTAAGGAAATATCTGTTGGAAGTACGTCCATATCTTTTCCCCTTCTCAAAGGTGTACTGTACAGTACCTCTTGAAGCTTTGAATTTTCTACAGTAACTTAAGGCCCTTGCAAAAATAGAGATGTGTAGAGTGGCACAACCTTAGCATTTCTTTTGTATACCCAGGGGCTGATCCCCTAATTACTAATCAGTTAGTTTACAGTTTGGTTAGTGATACTGATGGTTGTGAAGGGCACAATTTAAACTTCAAAAATAAAACTGTTAGGGCACACTCTACCAATGTTACAACTGTCCTTGAAATTAAAGATTGTAAAAACAGAATAATGTTCATTAGCCATATTAAACCTGGCCCTCTCTTGACATCACAAGTTTTGCATATTTAGCTCATGTTTATGCATGATTTAGTGAAAATCACTAATTATCCTGTAAAATAGTTGACTTTTGATGGTTATTATTGGTACGTTCTGGGTTCAATGATTTTCACATCAAATACCCAACTTTGTCATTTCCATGTCAGCAGAGAGGCACATTAAGTTGATGTACTGTAGATAAGAGGAGAGTCAGTTTTCTAACTGGCCAGTATGGGCAGGTGGGCAAAGGAAATACATAAGTGACTTGGTCATAACTGCCAGTTAGATAAATGACTCTGCCTAACTAAAGGAAGGTGTTAGGAATGAACCTACATATGACTATGCTTATTATTAGCTTATTTCACATCAAATATCCAACTTTGTCATTACCATGTCAGCAGAGAGGCACATTAAGTTGATGTACTGTAGATAAACTAAAGGAAGGTGTTAGGAAGGTACCTACTGTATGCCACTGTCTCTTGCAAAAAACCATAAATCACATCATTAATCACATCATTGAACGTTGATATTGTTGAAAGTAGAATAAATTAAAGTTTGGAACCTGTTACAATTTGTTCTACTCTTGTACTGTAATGTTAAATTTATGCTCAGTATTTCTAGAATTTTTTTCATTCATACTTGGTACAGTTGTAATCTTGAACTGCTATTGGACCACACTGGTGACCATGGTGACTATGCCATTATCTGTCTGCAATAACTCATGGTGGGCTATTCCATTTTACTCAGAGTGTCAGGCTATTTTAATATGATTATTTACAAAATGAAGTGTATTTCTTTTTCGACCTTTTTAAATCAAAATTACTGTATGTGAATAAAAAGGGTTGAATGACTGTGGACCTGTGCATAAGAATAGGATGATGCACTCATGCTGGTTAAGGACTGCATGTTTGGTCTAATGCTAAGAGCATCCACCTCTTACGCAGAAGGCCCTGGGTTCTACTCCCAGGTCGAGTCATATCAAAGACTCTAAAAATGGAAAAATGGAATGCCGTTGTGTGTGATGCTCAGCATAAGCAACGGGAAGCGACAACAAGCCAGTGAGCCACAACTGGAAAAAAGGCTGTGGCCATCTCGAATTGAACCAAAAGGTTGAAAACTGGGCCGTAAAACTTTATCTGACTATAAACTGACCAAAATATGCTGGTTAATGCTATTGCTGGATACACACTTGTGCATCACTTGCAGCCAGAAACACAAAAAGGAGGAATTTATTTATACTGCTTAACCCCAAGTCCGAAGGGATGCTGTCCTAAGCTGAAGCTACAGTATGAGTGGGTTTAGGGGGACAAAAGCTTGCTTCAAGGCCCCTGTAAGGTGCAATTTGAAGGGTCTTAAAGGTCATCTATTCATGAAAGTTAAAAACATAGCTGCAAAAGTGTTTTCCTTGTAAGTAAGAAACCAAGATACTGAAAATTTTTATGGAAATGAAAAGGGGGAGGGGGTTAAAGGCCCAGTTCTCTCATCCCAAACAGTAGCAATTCTCCTAAGCTTCTTACTTAAGCCCCTCCCACAATTGTCTGAAATTCATCTTCATCCAGACTCAAACTCAGTTCATTGCTTCAGAGTGAGTATAGAAAAGCTCAATGGGTATAATCAAGACACTCTCAGTACAGAACATGCTGTTTAATATAAGCTTTGGTACTCTGCATTGTTTGAATTAAGTGCCAATCAAAGAGCTGAGCCTGTAGAGAATTTTGGTAAACCCCTATAAGAAACTGTACTTTGGGGTGAGAGGATTGGCTCTTTAAACACCTTCTCGGAAGGAGAGGACAAATCTGGGGGAAACACTGGATGCTGTGATAGTCTATGATCCTGTGCTGATGCATGGTTCATCATTTTTTCAGCATTTGCCACAGTAGATATAATTCTGTCTTTAATACAGTACATATCTGAAAGGTGTAAAAGTTTAAGTTACTATTACTCAAAATAATCTTCATGGTTTTGTTTAAACAGAAAGTGTAAGAACTTTTGTATTTATTGGACTTGGAGCTGTGTCAGTGGTCGGAGTACTGTTGTTTTTGGTGTTGATTCCAGTGAGGGGTATTGCACGCTTGTCTGGGGAAGATGTTGATGCTGTTGCCATAAATACTGAGTAAGTGAAAGAACTATGCAGGATAATACTTGAAAGGATGACTCATGGGGATTCTTTTGCATTTTTAGTATTTTAAAAGGGGAAATGCAGACCCTCCAATTTAAAGAACAGTAGTGAAAGTCAAAGTTGTTGACAAGTCATTTTTCTTCAAGTCAAATCAAGTCACAATCAAAAAATGGGACTCGAGTCGACTAGAGTTGCAAGTCGTTGACAACAACCCAGAGTTGTTGACAAGTCATTTTTCTTCAAGTCAAGTCAAGTCAAGTCAAGTCAAGTCAAGTCAAGTCAAGTCACAAGTACAAAAAAAAGCGGGACTCAAGTCGACTTGAGTTGCAAGTGGTTGACTGAAGTCAACAACTCTGGTGTAAGTAGACTGTCCTAGCTGTTTCATGATTGGCTCTTTAGAGTCATGTGAGAATAGTTTTCTACTCAAATGTGAAATTTACTAGAAGTAGCAACTTGTTTACCTTGAACATCCAATATTGAGAAAGAAACTTTGAAGAGAAATAAGAGGAAATTTGTTAGATTTAGCTGTTGCTTGCAATAAGTTTGGGTAATTGCTAATTCTTTCAAAGAATATGTGCGGTGTGTATTGTTTTGTTGTATTCTATGCACAAATTCAAGATAACTTTAAAATGTTATGTCAATTGAAACAAAGAATGTCTGTTATTAATTTATGTTTTTGCAGTCAGGAAAATTCTGGTGGTGGCCCACTATATGCTATTGGTGAGTTTTACTCATGTCATAAAAGTTTTATGTAAAGTCAGTCATTCCATTCAAGAAGTCTTGCAATAATTAATATTTAGTTTCCATAGTAACAGAAATCAACTTTTGAATTCATGATGGTATGTAGGTTATGATATGATAGTCCGGCATGCACATACCTCTGTGTGTTTGTAGTAAAGTACAGCTTGTTAAGGTATCTCATGGAATGAAACTTGTACTGCACATGGTACCCTTTTTTTCTGTTTGTGTTACTTCTTTAGAGCCCTGCAGTTATACAATATATTTCCCATCAATGTCACATCTTATGAAACCACTGACTACACGATCAAATGGTTGTAGCAGTAGGAGGTCTGGACTTCAACTCCTGACTGAGTCATACCACAGATTTTAAAAATTGAACCTACTGCCATTGTCCTTCATGCTCAACATAAGCAATGGAGTAGGTAAAATAAGCCAGTGAGCTACAACTAGCAAAACTCTGTGGCATATAAATCCAGTTGGTTACAGATCGAGCTGAAAAACCTCATCTAACTTACAAAAAATGGTTCTTTGCGGTGAAAATTTTGAACAGTGAATTCTTCGTTTTCAAAGCAATTTTATCATCACCCATAACACAATTATAGTGCAAGTGCATGAAAATTTTAAGTTGGTCTAAAGTACCTGTTGATTGACATATAAATTTGAAAATTTAAATAATTCAGAGTAGCTGATATTTCACAAAATACAGATCAAGGGCTTAGATTACAAATTATAGCCTTGTTTGCTCCTCAGGATATGGTTTGAAGCAATAGCATAGCTTTTTTACTACATCAAAAGATGCTATATGCATTTACAGAAGGAGCTACGAATTGCACAGTTGGAATGAATTGGAATTGTCTGTGATTATGAGCATTGCCCTTCAATTTGTCATTCAGTGGTCACTTAATGAAACATCTGCATAAAAGCCACTTTTCAAATTCCAGATGTATGATTATGTTTTAAACTTTGGAAATAGGGCACAGAGGCCAATCGCAAGGCACATATTCATCTGTGGCAAAAAATGTAAGACAAAGTAGGGTCTTCATAATGCGCCAAAGTTTTACATGCATGGATAAATTATTTTTCCTCTCTTTACAGTCAGCTCTGTGAAGTTATTTGTTCAGCCAGATATGCTTCTGCTCAGTGTTTGTTTCTTCTACACAGGTGAGATTAATTGATAAAGTCATGCTGAACTTACTAAATTATATGTTGCCATATGACTTGCAAACTGATCGATTGATTTCATATTACTATTCTTTAGAAAAGCAGAAAGGCCAGAGAAATAGTGACTCTTTATGTAGCTAAAAAGAAATGCTTTTTTTGTCCTGTGGTCCCTCAGATTTACACTTCATGAAATACCATGCTTTACGGTGCTTTAACATTATGACCTCTGTTAACCTCACATGACCTTTGAACTGTACCAAATATTGAAGAACAAAAGTAATATAGAAGGAAGTATATTGAAATGGTGTTTTAACCCAGTTGTGCTTTTGAGAGTGTTGTTCTCCGTAATTTTACCTTGGAATGCCACAAAATTTCAGCTTACGCTTTTTTTTTGGTCTTCAAACAAACTAATTTGGATGCATCATCCACTTTGCTTATTGGGTCACCTGGTTTTTATACTACACTTCCTCCTTTGGTAGCATCAGGTGACCATTTATTTCCAACAACATACAACAAAAATATTTTCTCACTTAAAATGGCAACTGTGCTTATCAGTCAATCAGTGACATTTTAAAGGCACCAAAATCATAGATATGCTTTAAGGCACTTTACAATTTATGCTAATTAAGTTACATTAAACAAGTGGGCTTTGATGAGAGACTTGAAAATTTCGTAGGTGCTTCCTGTTATGTGTTTGGAAAGTGTGTTCCAAATTGTTAGAGCCTGTTCTGAGAATGATTTATCAACAAATGAAACACAGCAGGTATGAGGACAAACCAGAGGATACAAAGAGGAGCTTCAGGAACAGAGACCTCGCTGTTGACCATTCACTTTTTAAAATATATCTAGCATTACTCCTATGTTTCACGGTACCACTGATAATTGGTACCGTTGGTACCGCCACAAATGGTACCGGTATTACCGTAGTACCGGTACCAGATGAGTAAAAAAGTAGGATTTTTATCACATGCAAAATATCCGTAAAAATACAATGCATTGACATAAGTGAAGTCTTCTGATAATCCCTGCCTCCCGTTTCAGTATTTTTTTTAACATTTAGTCACCCCACACTCAACAAATCGGTAAACAAAAAAAAAAAAGAAAAAGAAATAACCTCTCTGCAAATTTAGCGTCCGATAATTTCGGAACAGACAATAAATCAGCGCCGCACGTCCGCACCGGAGCTAGACCCCACAAGATGACAAGAGCACTCACGATTGTAATGCAGATTGCAAAAATAATTTCTGCAAATAATGACAACCCCCATCCTAAAGTATAACCAAAAGTTATTAAGTAGAACTTTACAAAGTCTGATTCATCAAGCTTTCTTCCCGCCGAGTTATCGCTATCAAAACTAAATCAAAGTGCTTCATGATTGAATTTACGAATGCATCGCGCAGCAATCCGTTGTACAATAACACATTACTGTTCTTCAGTATGACAACAAAGCAAGTGAGTTGATCCGTTGAACTGGACACGCGAGCCAATGATTTAAGCGGGATTTACTGTGTGTTCAGTCTCATTGCTCCACTGTGTTAATTTCTGAAAGAACGTTCGTTGCGTTCGTACGAAAGTTTTTCTTCCACAGACATAGACAGTGGGCGTTATGGAACAGTCCCATTGAATCACTGTGTTAGAATCAGAAATCGTCGATGCAACGTTCATGTCAGAGCTTGCAATGCTATGATTCTTTGTCTGCTTACAACGAATTTCGCACTGTATAATGTTGTGTGCTATCGTAATCAAAGTGAATTTTATCAATCAACGCATGGTGACTTTTCTAAATACACAATGTGAAAGCATTTGCTGATGAGCAGCGATCGTTCTGGGGTTGCGCACAATGTCAAAAGAAAACAAGGGCCCTGTTAGTGTGGAAGGTACTAGTTCTGCGAAAGTAACGTTAAACGGCAATTTCCGAAATTCTTTGGGGGGGATTTGTGACTGAAATAGTGCAAAACGATAACCAAGTGAGTGTTCCCTGTTTGTATTGCAATCCTTAGAGACACGGCGCATTTATCAAATGGGTTTTTGTTTCATTCAAGTATCATTCTAATTTAATGCTTTACTTTTGAGAAAAGATTTTCACCTCAAAGTTCACTAATCGTGTCCGTCTAAATACACAATGTGAAGGCGCGGCGAAGCTAGCGCTGGAAGGGATCGTTCTGAGATTGCGCAGAATGTCGATAGAAAGCAAGTTCCTTTTTAGTGTGGATGGTGCTAGTTCTGCAAAAGTAACGTTAAACGGCAATTTCCAAAATTCTTAGGGGGGATTTCTGACTGAAATGGTGCGAAATGATTATCAAGTGACTATTCCCTGTTTATATTATAATGTTTAGAGACACGGGGCATTTATCAAATGGACGTTTGTTACATTTTAATATCATTCTAATTTAAATGCTATAATTTTGAGAAAAGATTTTCACCTTACAGTTGAGTACCGAGTCTCCACGATACTTCGGTACCTTTAGGTTGGTGGTACCGTACCGTACCAGTACCGGTACGTACCGGTACCTACGGAAATACCGGTATACCGTGAAACCTTAAAATTTACTCCACATCATATGTGGGGTATAGCAAAAAATGTTGATGCATATTCCCTGTGGCAGCATCAAATTATGAATACATTGAATGCAATATCAAATTAATGCACCAAATCTGAAGAAAAAGTTGCATTACTTGTGAAAATTAGTATCTATGGGCATGCTAGAACTATTGGGATGCAATTTTCTAATTCTGAAAGAAGAGATTTTTCTGCATATTTTAGTGTCAATGAATTTTGCCTCTGGAAAATGCCTTAAAAGTGCCAAAAAAATTCCTACCATTCTGAAGATACTTAAAGATCTCTGAAGTAACTCATTGAAAAAATAATGATTTGGAGAATTTCATTGTTTTAGCTTTTCTTGTGTTATTATCCCTACATAAATAAACTCTTTCAGATGGCAATAGTATTGGCTACTGATATTAATATGGCTCAAGAATGTACAGTGTAATAAAGAATGGTAAATTTTTCAGAAGACTCTTTTTATGGTATCCTGTAGTTGGTAAGCCCATCATAGGATATCACAAATTTTCATAATAGCTCATGCTTTATTTATGAAGTAGAAATATCCATTAAAAATGGTCAATATAAGATCAATGTTTATGGAAATTGCAGCTATATTTAGATTTTCTTCAGTGCTTTTTGCATTAAATATCTGTGTAATTTTCATATCACCAGAAATATAATGTAGCAACAACTAAATTTGATTTGCTCTTATTTAAGTCTTTTTTTGTTGGTAGCCAAGCTAAATTGTAAATGGAACTTTCAAAGCAGAATTTAGTTTCCTGTGTTATGTATTCAAGTATTTCTTTATTCTTCTCCCTAAATTAAGGTCTTGAATTGACCTTTTTCAGTGGTGTGTATGGGACTTCTGTCGGCAATACTCTTGTGTTACATAATTCCAAAGGATTAATAGGCATTTGTGGAATGTTTATCGGAGCAGGAGAAATCCTCGGTGAGTCTTTTAAACAGCATGTTGATAGGATGAGGGCATGAGTGTTGGAATTTGGGAGAAGTGATGTTATGCCAAAAATCTCAACATGACCACTCAGATAGCTCTGGTTTTCACATTTCTTCTGCTTTACATTGAAAACTTAAAACAATACATGCAGAAATTCTTCGTAATTTTAAAAATTAGCAAATATGAGTTTAAGTGATTGGTACCTACTTTTAGTATGAAAACTAAATTATAAAAAAAAGGCAAATGTACTATACGATCTTTGTTTATGTAGCTTTAGGCTGATGCCTGATCTTTGTTTATGTAGCTTTAGGCTGATGCCTGATATTTGTTTATGTAGATGTAGGCTGATGCCTGATCTTTGTTTATGTAGATTTAGGCTGATGCCTGATCTTTGTTTATGCAGATGTAGGCTGATGCCTGATCTTTGTTTATGTAGATTTAGGCTGATGCCTGATCTTTGTTTATGTAGATGTAGGCTGATGCCTGATCTTTGTTTATGTAGATTTAGGCTGATGCCTGATCTTTGTTTATGCAGATGTAGGCTGATGCCTGATCTTTGTTTATGTAGATTTAGGCTGATGCCTGATCTTTGTTTATGTAGATTTAGGCTGATGCCTGCCTGCTCTACTGTATACATGCAATGTGTTCCACTTACATGTTTAGTGTTTTAGCTAGCAGGATTTAAAAGTGGGATACAAATTGCATCAATTACTATCAGAGCATAACACCACCTCCAGTTGGTGCAGAGTGTGCAGAAAAATTTGGGGTTGGACAGGTTGAGCGTTACTGGTTGAGAGATTTGGTGGTAAATTTGTAGCTTATCTATAATAGTAATAGTGGGAATTTGTGAGGATTGGAAGGATTTTAATATAGCTAAAGTATGGTTTGGCAAAAACCAATATATCTTATCCACTCTTTCCGACCCTTGATGCTTCAACCAAGGATACGTTTGTTGTGAGGTTTGTTTGAAGACTGGCTTTTCATTCAGGGGTTGGGTAAATACACCGTAGGAAGAATATCTGACATTTCCAATTGCTATATCATTTCTTTCATAAGTTGTAAGAATGTAAGAAAATGTTGTCAGAATAACCTTGTTCAGCAGTATTTGTACATATTGAAAGCAGCTATGTTGCAGTTTTTTGTGTAATGGCTTGTCAGTTTGATGCAGCCATGTTTCTGAAAAACAAATTTATGAAAAAAAGAATGTTTCAGTTCCCTTTCCTATTAAAGTTGATATGTGCATGTGGTAGTTCCACAAAACTAAATTGTCTCATTAGAATTTTTCTCTTATTGACTCGATGGTATATTTCTTGGAGAACACTGTTTGTTGTAAGGAATTTGAATTTATTTATTCCAGTATAACATGTAAAAGATTGAAAATACAATGATAACACAATATATATACACAAAATTAGTTCACAATAAAACCCCAGAAAAGTATATGTCTACAACAAATTGTCTAAATTTTTAGATTGATTGTAAAGAATTGCTGTGTAGATGAAGGAATTCTTGAAGTTCTCCTGTTCTTGGGTGGTTAAAATAAATGGGTTTTTTCAGTTTTTTCTGTGATTGTAGATTCACGCTTTGGAGACAAGGGATTGACCCAATTTCTAATTTCCAGGGGGGGAAACAACATTTGTGAGTGATCTTTATGTTGTTGAGCTGTACTGCTTAAAGGGGGAACACAGTCACCCCAATTTAGATCAGTGTACTGGTATACCATGTTTGATGATTGGCTCTTGAAAGTCATGTGAAAATATTTCTTTATCAAAAAATTGTGAGATTTAGGAGAGTGACTTATTGGGTTACCTTAAAAGAATAGTTCAAAACCAAATTTATTTTTGATATGTTAAAGAGGGACATATTCTAAGCATTCTGGTGAAATTTTGATTTATTGCCCATGTTCAGTTCTCGAGATATTGGCAATTGAATATGGCAAATTTTCAACATAGAATGAACTAGGTGCAAGCAGGCATGATGTCATAGATTCACATTGTTGGTCAATGTTTTGTTTTTAGTTATTATTTACCATGAATTTTATGCAACTAAACCTTATTATATTGATACCATAGGTGCATACTGAGCAATGGAATTCTGAAACCTTTATATGCCTTAAGGGCAAAGTAGCATGCCTAATCAATCCAATTTCAAACAAATAGGATGAAAAATATTGAAAAACAAAACACTTGCCAAGAATGTGAATCCCTAACATCACACCTGCTTGCTTAAAGCTCACTTTCTCTGGAAAATGTGTCAACTTCAATTGCTAATATCTCGAAAACCAAACATGGGAAATGAAAGCAACTTTTATTAGAATGCTTAGAATATGTTCCTCTTTAACATACCAAAAACAAATTGGACTCTGGACTATTCTTTTAAATATACAATGTTGAAGTCCTGACATGTCATGAAATATACTTGGAAACAAAAAAGGTAAAATCAGTATGACCCAGCTGTTATTTTGGAATGAGTTTGGGACAGTAATTGTTTTTTACTGGTTTAAGTGCAAATTGGCTCATTATGTTTCTTAACCACTATGATAACTTTTCATGTTTTTCGTTTTATTTCTACTTCACAGGCGGTGGTCTCTTTGGCCTTTTTGGCAATCGCACCAATGTCTATGGCAGAGACCCAATTGTTTTACTTGGCTACTTGGTTCATATGGCTTGTTTCATGATTGTTTTTATAAACATCCCGATGAACAGTCCAATAGAGGCCAACACCAACAGTGCTTTCATTGACTCAAAGTAAGTATCTGGTATTACATTTTCTGTGTGCAAGTTTAGTGAAACAAGGGGTTTTTGATTCCTTGCCGTAGGCCAAGGAATCTATGCGATGGTGATGTCGTGTGTGTGTGTATGTGTGTGTGTGTGTGTATGTGTGTGTGTATGTATGTGATGCTTTGGCTTGTAAACACGATATCTCAAGAAGGGTAAGTGTGAATAACCTCATATTTGGTGTGTAGGTTGGTCATATTAAGTAGATGATCCCTATTGTTTTTGGTGGAGATCAAAGGTCATTTGGGGTCACGAGAGGTCAAAATGTCAAAACCTTGTAAACACGATATCTTGAGAACGGTACATGTGACTGTGCTCATATTTTGTGTGTGGGTTGGTCATATTAAGTAGATGATCCCTATCAATTTCCTTTTAGGTCAAAGGTCATTTGGGGTCACGAGAGGTCAATAGGTAAATTCCTTAGAAATTGCGTGTAAACACGGTATCACAAGGAGAGTAAGTGTGACTATCCTCATATTTGGTGTGTGCATTGGCCATATTGAGTAGATGATCCCTATTGTTTTTGGTGGAGATCAAAGGTCATTTGGGGTCACGAGAGGTCAAAAGGTCAAAACCTTGTAAACACGATATCTTGAGAACGGTACATGTGACTATGCTCATATGTGGTGTGTGGGTTGGTCATATTGAGTAGATGATCCCTATCAATTTTCGTGGAGGTCAAAGGTTATTTGGGGTCACCAGAGGTCAATAGGTAAATTCCTTAGAAATTGCTCGTAAACATGGTATCTCAAGAAGAGTAAGTGTGACTAATCTCATATTTGGTGTGTGCATTGGCCATATTGAGTAGATGATCCCTATTGTTTTTGATGGAGATCAAAGGTCATTTGGGGTCACGAGAGGTCAAAAGGTCAAAACCTTGTAAACTCGATATCTCGAGAATGGTACATGTGATTATGCTCATATGTGGTGTGTGGGTTGGTAAAATTGAGTAGATGATCCCTATTGTTTTTGGTGGAGATCAACGGTCATTTGGGGTCACAAGAGGTCAAAAGGTCAAAACCTTGTAAACACGATATCTTGAGAATGGTGCATGTGATTATGCTCATATGTGGTGTGTGGGTTGGTCATTTTGAGTAGATGATCCCTATTGTTTTTTGGTGGAGGTCAAAGGTCATTTGGGGTCACGAGAGGTCAATAGGTAAATTCCTTACAAATTGCTTGTAAACATGTAGTGTTGAGCCAATAACTGATAGGTATTATCGGTATCGGCCCATAATGCTGTCTCCAATAATGGCAACCGATAACAAGTATTTCATCATTTCAACAGTAAAGAGGTAAAAGTTCTCGATATGCACTTAAATAAAATACAGATCATTTTGTTGAACATAAAATATTCAACAAATTCAATGCAGTGAACGTACACAAACTAGATCAACTACGCTGCAAGCCCGCAGTTCTTAGTCTATAGAATATTTAGGGCAATCCCCATGGGCGTCTGCAGAAAAAAAGTCAGGGGGGGGGCAAAATTTTTAGACGGGGGCAAAACCTTCCAGTCATCATGAATTGACATGAAATGTGCGAAAATTTCAGCCCAAAATGCCTCCCAGATTGCCGGAAATGGCATTTCCAAAGCCTATTTTTGGCATAGAAACTTGGAAAAAACGTTTTGTTCGGGTTTTTGCTTTGATTTTTATATGGTTTTTTCAAATTTTTGATTTTTCAGGGGCAAAAGCCCCCTTGCCCTTACCTGCGGACGCCCATGGCAATCCCGATGTTTTTCATTTTGGAAGCAGTTCGTAACAAACAACGCTTGCTTGTTGTGTTCTTTCAACAATTAACGTACACACCCATAGCAGAGTGCACGCACGGTAATGTGCAATCTGTAGCCAATTCGCTATACAAATCTCTTGTCCGTTTACGCAAGTCAAATTCTTCCGAATCCCGCGACAAATCTCAATGGAGTTTCACTGTGTGAATTTCACCACGTGCAGTTACAGTAACTCAATGGGGATTTGCACCACTGTGTACAGCAGAGCGGCATGCTCAATGTTCAATGTTCACGATCGCGAACGTTCGATTGAAAGAGCTAACTCAAGAGACCAATGCCTGAGACAAAATGTACGATCTCATGAAGTATCGTAACCGCTTTTTACACGCGTAGAAACGGGCACAGACAAACAAATGAAAAATTCCATACCGGACCGGATGAAGACATAAACTATGAACTGTCGTAACCAGCGAAAGATCAGCGCTGTGTAAGGGAGTCTTATCACTATCAGCAGTATCCATGTACAAACACATTCTCTATACTGTAGTGTGTATGTATATGCTGAGAACACCTGTGGTATAATGTAGATACGTATGCCGCTCGCAAGTTTTTTTTCGTAGTAAAGCTTGGGGAATTACACTGTACAGTCCATACACATACCTACAAATGTGGCATACTGTACTTGCGTCACGGCATATATGTTTATGCGCACAAAAAAAAAAAAACTTTACAGTCTGGCTGTAGGTGACGAAATGTGTTTGTTACGAACGGGGTTTCTTGGCTGGCGCGTTTTACACCAAATACATCGTGATTTATTGCTTAAAACACTTCGTCAGAAAAACTGAAAATTTTTCAGGGAGACAAAATAACAGAAACATGAAGTCTTAGTTCAAAATAAGTTTGTGCAGTAGTGATAAAATTATAATTTTTCAATGATAACAAAACGTGTGATTACGGAAGATTTTTTTTGGGGGGTATCGGTATCGGGCCGATATTAACTTCGAGTTATCTGTTATCGGCAAGTTCCGATATCTCTGTTATTGGCTCACCACTATAAACACGGTATCTCAAGAAGAGTAAGTGTGACTATGCTCATATTTGGTGTGTGCATTGGCCATATTGAGTAGATGATCCCTACTGTTTTTGGTGGTGGTTAAAGGTCATTTGGGGTCACAAGAGGTCAATAGGTCAAAACTTAGTAAACACGATATCTTGAGAACGGTACATGTGACTATGCTCATATTTGGTGTGTGGGTTGGTTGTATTGAGTAGATGATCCCTATTGATTTTCCCAAAGGTCAAAGTTCATTTGTCAGCAAGTTCAAAGCCTGACAAGCTTTCCTGCACAGTCTTTCAAGAAAGGTCACTTGTAAGGTCCTGTAACTTTTCATGTAGATAGCACATAGTGAATACATGGTCCCAGAAGTTTTTGGTGGAGGTCAAAGGTCATTTGGGGTCACGAGAGGTCAAAAGGTCAAAACTTCGTAAACCCAATATCTCAAGAACGGTACAGGTGACTGTGCTCATATTTAGAGTGTGAATTGGTCATATTGAGTAGATGATCCCTATTGATTTTCCCAAAGGTCAAAGTTCATTTGTCAGCAAGTTCAAAGCCTGACAAGCTTTCCTGCACAGTCTTTCAAGAAAGGTCACTTGTAGGGTCCTGTAACTTTTCATGTAGAAAGCACATAGTGAATACATGGTCCCAGAAGTTTTTGGTGGAGGTCAAATGTTATGTGGGTTCACAACGGGCAAGAGGGATCTCTATGTAGGAAGATTGGATGCCTTGCATGTGTACTTTGTGGGCACATTATTTAGCCCTGTTAATTGAAAAACATTGCAAAGCAATGTCAATGTGAAAAAGGCCTTACATTTCAGTGGCAAGGAATCACGAAGCCTTTTGGCTTTCTGGTCTTAAATCTATTCATTGTCTACGAGGTTGAGTGCATGGTGGGTTGTTCTGTAGATTGTGGGTGACTTAAGTGTTAAATAAATCTTACAAGTTGTCATTTACCACCACGTCAAATGATGGATTAGAAATCATGAATTATTGGCTTAATTGGGTTTTGCATACCAATCTACAGTAAATAACTGTTAATTGTGATGCTCTGGTGAATTTTTCATTAGCCAGGTTGCCCACATAAGAGACCAACACTTGTGAGTTCTTGATATTCTTTGCAAACTCCTACGACTTTGGGAATGTCATCATAAAGTGGGATAGCATTTGCTGGCAGCAAGTTGTAAGAGCTGGCAGATAGCAAGAGTTCTAAAGCCTGTTTGAAATCTTGGCAACTTCTTGTGGTGGTGATTTGCAATCTACAGTATACAATGTCTAGTGAGCAAATTCCATGGTCTGCGAGCAAGTGCTTTCCCATGAGGTGACCTTCTGAAGGTTGAAATGGATTGCAAGAACTTGTGGGTTTGGCCACTTGAGCATGCAACAGACTCAAGTTTCCACCTCATTTTCTAGATGCTTTAATGTACTGTAGTATTATTGTTGTGTTGTTTTTATGTGTCTTTTACATTATACCATTAGCTCTGGCATTTTCAGAAATTTTGTTTAAACTGCGTGGTCTTGAGGAAAGATCTATGAGGAGAAAGTATTTTTGAATATATTTAGCACCCCCAGATGCAATGTAGTACATTTAGGATCATGAAGTTTGATTTTTTTGTTCCATAACAAAATATTTTTCACAATTTTTTTGGAATTCCACAGACCTATGGCTTTCTTTGGCTATGCCAGTGACAATAAGATGTTTTCATAAGAAGCTATGAATATTTTGTTTAATACCCCTTATTTTCACATTTATTTTGCAGTGAATATTTAGCAGTCCTTTGTGCTTTTATGCTTGGTTTTGGAGATGCTTGTTTCAATACACAAATTTATTCATTACTTGGAGATGTCTATGCCAATAACAGTGCGCCAGCGTTTGCTATCTTCAAATTTGTTCAAGTAAGTTTATTTTTTGAAGCAGATATACTACATTTGGTCATGACTACTAAGACAGCAGTTCTATTGAACTTTTCCAGCCTTTTGCTTTCCCCCTTTCCAGTAGGGCAAGCCTAGACAAAGTTATTAGCTCAACAACTTGTGCTGTAGACCTAATGCATGATTACAATGAGCAAAGGGCTTCTGCCTCATTTTAAGGAAAATGTGTATCATTACAAGATGTACCAATAAATGCAGACAGCTTCAAAATGACATCATTGCATAGAGTCTTTTGCCAGGAAAAGGTCTGTCTGTGTATCAAAAATTATTAAAGAGCTGGTGTTTACACCAGAGTTGCCAACTCTCCCTGATTTTCAGGGAGGCTCCCTGAAAATTTAAGGATTTGTGTCCATTCCAACTTGCAAATATGACAACCTGCCTGATTCAAGAAATTTATTCCCTCATTAAGTTGCATGTAATTCTAGAAAGCTCCCTGATTCCTGTGTGAAACCTCCCTGATTTCTGGATTTAAATGTTGGCATCTCTGTTACACATGTTTGACATATTTTCATCAGTTGGAAAATTAGTAATTAATGTAACAGAAAGTAGGTCAAAGGTCATGAGGGTCATTGGCTAGGATGAAGGTGTAAAGTAGGCTACATTAGCAGCAACTTTGCAAATTTCATTGTAATTGGAAGAGTTTGAAGCAAGCAGTTTGTTTGTTGACTTCAATAAGTATTTCTTTTTTAAATTTAGACTAATTTTCATAAAACGTTGTCATTGATTAGAAATCATGTATTCCACATTGCATATCAGTACCTTGCACCTAATTTAGCACAAAAAAAAAAAAAAAAAAAAAAATAGATAATGAGTGTACAGGTAAAATCCAAATGCAAAACCACATATGTAGGGAGGCAACATTACATTAGATTTTGAACAACTGTTTATTAGTTCATGCTTTTCTATTAATACTTTACAGTCCGTTGCTGCAGCCGTTGGATTTGCCTACAGCAGTGTCCTTAATATCTACTATCAGCTAGGAATCTTGATGCTTTTCGGTTCTGTTGGTGCTCTGAGTTTCTTCAAAGTTCAATGGAAGTGTCAGAAGCCTACCGGCTATGAGCCTGTTGATCAGTAAACTCCATCAGTTGCCATAGTGACCATTACTGCAAAGTGTAATTTTGCCAAGTTGATCTTTCCTGTAACTGTAAATAAATTCTTTGTAATTTTCACCAAAAGCAGCTCATCATTTCTGCCAGTATTGGCATGAAATAGTTGAAAGTTAGAGCTATTATCTTAATAACAAAATAAATGGGCAATACATATGCAGAACTGTGATAAACACACTAGCCAGTTGGATTTCAGGGTTTAAGAATATTTAAGAACCAATTTTTTCTTGGGTGTTTTAGGATTTCAATGGCTGATGATATACCCAGTTGTAAAAAATTTGTATGAAATTTCTTTAAAGTGAGTGTTACAACCTGAAATATAAGGTAAACTAAAGGATATTGGAAATTTGTGGGTTTTTTTTTTTGTATTATGTCAATCAAAATTGATATTACAAATACTTGTTATATAATTGGCATATATAATTGGCATAGATATACTTAAGGGGGAAGTGTTAATGGGCTCCTGCTGTTCATATAAAGTTTAGTGTTAAGCTATCTTGGAAATATGTGGAAATGTGTCACTTTGTAGGAATTTACAGGAAGTTGGTATTTCCAGAATGAAACCACTAAGGCTCTCAGAATCTTGCACAACCCACACTGTACTGAGCATATATTATTTGGTTATGGCACTCGTCCAGTATGCATTCTTGTTTAGTTTCCTTTATGAAAGATGTATTTGTACAGAAAAATGATTAAGTTTTAAGGACAATTTTTCTGAAAAAACTTTTTAAGTAGGTGAATCGTTTTAGTCAGCTGTATGCAGAGATGGAGCCATATACAGTATTGTATAGATACTGTTAGTACCATGCCATTGAATCAGTGTGCTGTAAGAGGATAAAACTCCTTGCATATGAAACACCTTGTTAGAATTGATCATGGAATGACCTTGTTTTGTCATGTGATTGACAAAACATATCTGAATAAATGTTGTAGTTGAGACTTGGCAGTCCGAGGCAAAGACTGGCCCTAAATAGAGGGATTTAATACTATGTCTATGGATAGCTCGAGAGGCCTAGGCCAGCCTTGACTACAATATTGAATCCTTTGAGAGCAGTGCATGTAAGCTCATGATTATTTTGTGTTGGATCAGTTTTCATGAGTTTCTTGTATAAAAGTTAGTTTGTTGCTGAGCTTAGCAACTCTTGTGCCCCAAACCCTGGTGTTTTTTGTGTTTTTATTCTCTGCTTTAAGAAAGGGCATAACATCAAACTCAGGATGTAAATATTTATCAAAATTAATTACCTTTGTCTATTTTTCTCAAAATAAGTTCAGTATTCTCTCTGTAGCCTGGATAGAGCATAAGGTCTCATCTATCTTATCTTAAACATCAGGTGACCTTATTAAGCTTTGTAGGGAAGAGGCCTCAAACCACAAAATTACAACCATCTGAGATACCAGAGATGAATCTTTTTATTCATTTTGATTTTTTTCTTTTAGTTCTCACTTCATGTAGAAATACTTACATTTTTTACTTAAAATGTTTTGAACTGTGGAAATGTGAAAACAAAGTTGTATCTGCATGTTGCTTTCACATGCATATCGATTCCTAGCCAGGGTAACCCGCCATTATGATGGCATACTTCATTGGGTCCTTCCTTACACCTCAATGTCAGGAAGCAGATAGCAACAAAAATGGCTTCACAGTCCCTTCCTCTCCCCCCCCCCCCCCCCAAAAAAAAAAAAAAATGGTTTACTAATCAGGGAAAAGAAAGTTCATTTGATGTAAACATTTGCTTGTAATTTGTATGGTAAACAACAATGTCCATCTCAAGGTGAATTGCCATTTTTTATGAAATGAATACACAGATTTTTATATAAAATTTTGTCCTATGCTTTTCTTAGCATGAGTAGAGTATTTTGTAATCATGTAGTGTTGAAACAAGATAACTGTGCTGGGTGAGTAGAATTTAGCAAGATAAATTTTTACTGCAGTGTAGAAGAATTTTGTTAAGATTTTTCATGTCAATTGAACACATATGCATTTCACAATTTCAAGAGAGGGCTGAGAGGGGTCTGTATCAGTGACTTAGCCAGATCCAGATCTCACAACATCCTGCTTTTAAATCCCCACAAATCCAACCCAGTTCCTTGTTTTCTGCTCTGTGCAGCTGGTATCCCATCCTTATGGCTCTTATGTGCTTTATGTCAGATAAAATCTTATGTCACATAAAAGCATATGTACCAGGGGGAGGGGGGGGGGCTTTAACGACCTCAACCCTCCCTGTTTTGCCAGATCAACGATAAAACATACAGGAAATAAGCAGTGCAACTCTGTCACTTCCCTGCCTCCTCTTAAGTCAGCCCCCCCCCCCCCCAACACACTTTTTGGAATGTCTGGATCCACATCTGTGTACTTTATTATTGGCAAAGAGTGATAAATAATTACAGATAAGGCAGTATGGTAGACTTTGTTTCAAGAAATAAGTTTCCCTCAGATAGAAATTCAGTTGTTTGTTGCTCAAGAATAATTTGTAGAACACCCAAACTTTCAACATTTCAATGCCCAGTCTTTCCATAACTCTTCTTG
Organism: Holothuria scabra; assembly: GCA_037179385.1. Taxonomy (NCBI): domain Eukaryota; kingdom Metazoa; phylum Echinodermata; class Holothuroidea; order Aspidochirotida; family Holothuriidae; genus Holothuria; species Holothuria scabra. The sequence goes on from CM074184.1 coordinate 54,681,167, forward strand.
TGCATAGTATTTTGAGGAGATGAAGCTATTGCTGAGGTTAATGTTGAGACCGAATGATTTAAAAATAACTAGAGCTGTTTACTTTTAATGCTTTGTTGGAGCATTTTAAATGCAATATTTCCCTTTAATTTCTGAGTGCCACTGCATTGATATGCACTGAATTGAAGTGGGAGCATGAATCTTCCAATTCCCCTTAGCAGATTACCTCTATTTGGTGTAATGAAATGTGGATAACTCTGCAGATCATTTGCCCAATGCAATTTAAAATTCTGAGCATGGGAACAGGTTTAGGGAATGAACATCCTGATGAGCCCCTCCACTTTGGGAATTTTTTTTTTCATTTTTAGTGGTGCCTTTATAGCAAGGGTTTAATATCTGACCCTAATTGACCTTGCAAATGAGGTGAGAAAAATTGCCTGTAATGACTGATTTTGCAAAACTTAATGGAGCTAGTTTCTAGTAAACACCTGTGCAGAAATAGTTCTCTACCTTATACATTTTGTGGGACACTCTTTTTTGTGTGACACAAATTTAGCTGACCAGTGGCAGCACCAGTATGTCAAATTCAAAGGACCAAACCTCTTACCCCAAAACTACAATTTTGGTACGGGTGTACTGAAATTCTCAATTGGCCCAGCTCTTTAATTGACAGCTAGTTCAAACAATGCAGAGTACCACAGCTTGTACTACACAGCATGAATGGTACTGAGTGTTTCGATTACATATTGAGTTTTTCTATACTCACCTTGAAGCAATAAACTGAGATTGTATCTGGATGAGGATGAATTTCAGACAATTTTGGGAGGGGCTTAAGCAAGAAGGTTAGGAGAATTGGTACTGTTTGGGATGAGAGAACTGGGCCTTTAAGAAGGTAGGTGGGAATTGAGGGGAAAACTAGGGGCAAAGGAAAATGTTGGGGGAAAAACTTCTCATAAGCACAGAGTAAAATTGATCTCGATGCATAGCATAGTATCAGTAAAAGATTGTGAAAATACCAATGAGAAGACCAGCCATCATCTTAAAAGTTATTCAGAAATGGGTCAGAACTGGAGAAAATAATTTATGGTTTAACAGTGCCTATGGCCGATGACGCCACAACGTTATGTGTATACAAATGAACTCATTTATGTACACCAGCAATGCCAGTCCCTTAAAAAGTTTTGATAAGAGCTGAAAACCAGTCTATAAAAAAATATCAAAGTATGTTCTAACAAAAGGCAATTGTTGTAGGATAACTTTACTGAGAATTGGGATCAGTAAGGGAGTGTTTGCAGTTCCTAACAAAAGGAACAAACAGACCTGTCAATCAATGTTTAATACTTGAAAAGGAGGTTTTCTAGTGGCTATTGTTTGACAGATAGGCTAATGAGTTGTGTCTCCTTCTGTTAATAGCTCCAGTCCACAATTGAAATTAGTAGGTACTTTCATTTCAAGGACTTAATCAATTCAAAATTTGAATAAAATTAAAATGTCTTTAAAGAATGCCAGAATCATAGAGTATCTTGAAGCACAATGCCACTGGGGTGGTCAACTGCAGGACCTGATTGCCAGCCTTGGGGGGAGATTCTCACTTTGGGGATGTTCCCTCCCTTTGAGAAATTTTTGAATATTCAGAACCCTCAGATGCAATGTGGTGTAATATTTAGCATTATTTGAAGTCAAATTCAGTGTTTTGTCCAATTACAAAAATGATTTTTCTCAGAATTCAAGTGGGAGTGGGGGTTGGGAGAAGAGTGGGAGGGTAGTGGCATCCTGCCATCTCAATTTAGCTATATAGCCACAGACTGGTCAAGCCAGTGCTCAATACACTCTTGTTGTGACAATTAGTAGATCGATCTCTGTAACATTATACTAGAAGTGAATAGCAAATAGCAAAGTTTAGTCATCTCAAGCTGGCAACTGATGATCCAGAATCTATCAGAGAAAAAGTTGCTGTTCAGGTATCTTGAGATCAATAAAGTTAAAGGCATTTGCCCTTGTCAAAGTCTATTTGCTCAATAGAGCAACAAGGTTAGTTTAAACGGGGTTTTCTACCACAATTACAGAGACAAGCTTCACCTGAGAAAACGCTGTTTTTCTCGAGTAACATTGGCTGAAATGTCCTACTCACTGCTAGCAGCATGAGCAGATGCATCACATTCAGATTGGATTTCTAGTATATGCACTCAGTCACACCAGTCTAAAGAGACTTCATCAATGATCAATTTAGTGCAGAATTATTCGGTTTGCAATACTACTACATTTTAAAATGACACCAGATGGTTGAATTAGAGTGGGGACATGGCCGCAGAAACTCTGGCAAGGTGGTAATATTTGCTCAACTTTCTATAGTTAATTTTTCCAGTCTATGCCAGACTCAGACAAATATCTGCCCACAGTATCTAGAACCCCCCCTCCCATTACCCAACCTTGCAATGCAAAAAACACCTTAAATAGCGGTCTTTTTCTCTCTATACTTAGACTTTCCCTCATGTCGTGCCTCAACCCCCCCCCCTCTCCTCCCATGACACCAAACCCACCTCCTCATGACACAGTCCTGGCTACACGCCCGTCTGCCCAATATAGAGAGGTTTGTAACAGGGACATCCCCATGTTCCAACATCTCTATGTTCTGACGTCTCTATGTTCCGACAAAGTGTACTATGGTGCCGACAAAAATGAATTTTGGCGTCGATAAGAATGTACTTTGGTACCGACAAAGTGTGCTTTGGCGCCAATGAAAATGTGCTTTGGCGCCGACGAAAATGAACTTAGGCGCTGATAAAAATGTACTTTGGCACCGTTTTGTCAGAACATATAGAGATGTCGGAAAATAGAGATGTCAAAACATAGAGATGTAACCCAAGCTGTTGACAGCTTGTATATGGCCATTGATTGGGGTGAGATGTGGTAGGCCATGGTGGGGGAGAGCTAAGGGCTATGCCGTGCATTATGGGGGGAGGGAAAGGTTGTGTATAGTTGAACTATGATTTGTGAGGATTTGTGGAGGCTAAATTTGCGGCTCCATGTCCCTTTTCCCTGGGCCTTTTAAGAAGGAGCATACACTTCCTAGAAATATTCTTCATGCATAATGACCCTACACGATCTAAACCATATTCTTCCTTCATGTGACACAATCACTGCAAATGGTTACACTTTAATTCTGGCATGTGTGAGTGCAATTACATACCAGCACTCACCTCAAATCATTGTGAGCACACCAGCATCCCCCTAAAATCAAGAGTGTCAATTTTTCCTCAACTAGATGAAGAATGGGATCTCACATTAATCTATTAACACTGAATAAAACAGCACATCAACCACACTCCTAAATATCCTGAGATTTATAGCACACCTGGAAAATGTAAAACTCAAGACCTGTTAAATGGGTAATGATATCATAGCAAGATGGCAGGCACTTGTAACTGAAGAGCATTGCAATTAAATCAGAGTGACACTGCATGTGTAGGGATATTCATAATCTAGTTCACAAGCTGGGATATACAGTACTTTAGTTCATTATTTTGGGGATAAGCCTTACCTTAGTATTAACGCAAGTATACAATAACATGATGAAAAGTATGAATTATTTCAATGTTGTTTATTAAGGAACAGTAATAAAAGAAAAATGTTAAAATACTGATGCTCTGGATTTTTCTGTAACAAAACACAAAAATCCATCATGAGCACTGATCATTTATGCAGCAGCAACAGGATAAATAACACTGCAATCACCAGCACTTGAGCAGGACAACAAGATAAAAGCAATGACACAATACACACGACTGGGATGTAATTTGATATGCCATTTCAGAGTAAAAAATTGTCAAGGTCAATAGTTGTACTATTGGTTATGAATTCTTCCAGTGCTATTGCAATGCATAGGGCACAGTGCTTAAATCTATGCACAGTGCGACTAGCATGTGACTAGTCTCCTCAGGTCATGGGGGCACAGAACACAATCATAGTACATGCACAGTAACATCTCTAAACTAGCTTGACACCTTGCTTGTCTCAAAAATACTAGAGCACTGTGAGCTACAGTACTCTACATTATATGAATTAGCTATAAATCAAATAGCTGTGCCAATTGAGAATTTCTGTAGACTACTACAAAAATTGTAGTTTTGTTACATAATTGTAATGTTCCCACGGACAAAAAAATTCATAAATATCATGCAATGAGGTTGTGCACAGGCCTGAATCCAAGGGGGGGGCTTTTGCAACCTGAGATCCCTTTTTCGAGACATCAACAATAAAAACATACAGGAATTAGCAGTGCTCCCACACACCCCTGATTTCTCTTCAGTCAGCCCCCCTCTTTTTGGAATGTCTTGATCCGTGCCTGGAGCAATGTAAGTTTTCAGCCCACATAGGTATTCAATAGCTATGTAGGAAAATCCTGAGCTCTTTATATTAGGATAAGTGCATGAATGCAATAATAAGTTTCATATGGTTTTGTGCTTAGCAGATATGCTCAGCAGGTAGAACATAATGTGTAGGGACTGAGAGGTTTGGTTTCAGAAGAGGATTTACAACTCAGTTTGTAACCAATTGGTTTGAGTCGGGATGGCCACAGCCTTTATCTAGTTGCGGCTCACTGGCTTGTTTTCCATACACCACTGCTTCAAATGTTGAGCATATCAGCAAAGCACATTATCACCATGACATTTCAAAATAACTTGTCTCACACACTTTGAGCAATACTTATGTAATTGCATACATGATCTACAGTATACATATACATATTACCAGTAAACAAATCTTAAATCTGAACATCATTTACTGCTTCATTATTATTATGTTGAAAGAACAGTATGCTTATCAGTCCTTAACAGGCTTTCACTTCTTTTGTTATCCACTTTTAATCATTCACTATTGAAATCTATCAACCCCTATGGGCATTCTCATACCAAAGACACATTTTTCTATTCACTGCCATTTTCAAAACATTGTTGTTTTGTGGTTTTGACCCCATTTGGAGATATCTCAGAGCTTCCAACCATCAATCTAGAGGTCTTGCAGTAGCTTAACTTTACACACGAGGATCTCCAGCATGTACATAACTTGCTGCAAACACAATTAATGCCAACTCTGGATTCAGTTTGAATGGTATAATGATTCATCTTCAGCCTCTCCCCCCCCAACCATCCCCTCCCCTATCACCACCACCACACATCTAGAAGTACAAATTTGTGTAAAATTAATCAGCATATTACTGTTTTCTTCTTCAGTTCCAGTTTTGTTTGACATTTAGACCCCTAGCTTCAATTAAAAGAGGAGACAAAAGCATAGCTGAAAGCCACAGGCTATTTGGACACAAAGGGCAGTACACCATTTGCCAGGGGATACCCTTTAAAAGCTGTTGGGTTTTACTGACATCACTTTCAGTATCCATGTAGAGATGTTATCCCTTCACATGCAAGTGACTGCTTCAGAATCTAACAGAGTTTAGCAGTGCCCTCCTGGGCAGCGACTGTCCAAGTAATTGTGCATACTTAGCTGGAAAATTTGAAGAGGGCAGGGTGCAGAAAGACCTTCATATAAGGAGGCAGGGTGGTATTCAAGATGAGAAAACATGCCTCCTCTGTGAAACAATGGAGTTAATAGGTGTCTAACATTGCAAAAGACTGTAATGTTTCTCATAGTTCCATGTTAATAATTCGAAGCTTCTGCACATAATGTCCCCTAAAAAGCAAAGGTTGGAGAAAAACATGCAGAACATTTTGTAAAATAAGGGGATGTCTGCTAGTTTTATAGATGTCTGCTAGTAACGTACAGTAATTAACATTTTTTATTTTTTTTTCCTGAGAACCACACCTGTAGGAGCATTTTCAACTTTAGCAGAAGGAACATAATACTGAGGGAAAAGTCAAGGCTCTAGTCCTATATTGCTGGCATAAATCCAGACCTGCTAAACATGGATGGAGTATAATTGTCATGATATCAGTGTATTCTGTTTGGCATACTGGATGTCACAGATCATGTCTCAGAGGTGTGTAACTGATAAGAGCACAACTGTTGTTGTACAATGGACACCTACTGCAGACAGCAAAATAGACAGCCACATCAAGGTAATGTAGCTAACTTTTAGGGTGACTGCTCCGTAAAGTTGTTAGATACTGTAATAACCAATTCTTTTCTTCTGCTCACAATTAGCACAGAATCTTTAGTTCCAGGCTTGGGATACATATAAAGTATCAGTCCATTCTTTATGCATTCCATAGAGTTATCATAGCTGCAGTTTCTGATGTTTTATCTAAATGCTGAAACAAAAACCACCTCTTGCCCCAAAATGCAAAAAAAAATATTTTCTTTTCTTTGTAACACTGTTCTAAAAATAAGGCAAATGGTCAGTTTATAAAAAGAAAGACTTATCACTTATAATAGTACCTTTACACAGTTGTAAATGATCTTGCCTCTGATATTAAGCACTGTCAGTAAAGTATTAAAATTACTGTCTATCACTGTGATGACTGCTTCGTTTCATACTCGGTCCAGAGTTTGGAGCAAATGTTTTCCAGAGTTTTTCAAATTCTCCCTTGTATGGTTCAACTAATTCTGGATTATTTGTGATAAACAGATTTTCATTGTTTGCTGTAATGGCATTTCGAGTCCAGTTAAATGATCCATTGATTAATACTTCTTTGTCGATGATGACAAACTTATGGTGCATAAGAAAACTGCTCCTATCTGTTCTTAGCTGAATACCTGAAAAATGATAAAAAGAAAAAGTGATATAATGTAAGAGAAAATGCAATCATTCCAACTAGAATGAGCATGATTGGCTCTTGTGAATCATGTGACAAAATTTTATTTTACTCAATTGCCAATTTATGAGAAACTGCTTGGTTTACTGTACCTTGAATATATGCAATATTGAGGTGCTGTAATATTACTGCACTTTGAAGAGGAATAAGAAAAATGTGAGATTTAGCTGTTGCTTCAAAATAAGTTTGGGATGGCTGCTCTTGCCATTTAATTGTCAATTAGTAGTATAGTTAGAAATGAATACAAATTTTTGCTTATTTGGGGTTATATTCTGTAGCTTGTGAGGTAACTGAAGAGTTGCTGTGTCTGAGGCGTAGCCACAGGGGTCGTTTTTTAGCAGTTTTTCTCTGAATCCTTAGACTTTTCCCTCATGTCATTCCCCCCAAAGCCCCCCCATGACACAATCCTGGCTATGCTACTGTACTGTGTACAGTATTTCTAACACATATATATTTCTATGGTACAGTAGACAATGTCTTTTGCCAAAAAAAAAAAAAATTGAAAAGCTTATTAACAATGTATTTCTTGATGAATAGGACTAAAGACTTTCATATTCACAGGAGTGATGGTGTATGGTAGGCTCGTGTTTGTAATAACAGCAAGTTGACAGAAGCGCAAGCCTTGAGTGTAAAATTTTCCAGGTGTGCTACAAATCACACTCCTCAGGAATTTAAGCAGGTGTAATATTTTATTCAACTTTAATAAATTTATATGAGTTCACCTTCTCCATCTAGGTGTGTGCAAAGATTGCACTCTTAAAAGTGATTTTAGGTGAGTGATGGTGATTGATTGCACTCATTAGCTTCAAAATTCAAGGTGTGGAAGTTCAAATGAATTATGTTAGCCAACTGAATGTATGCATTGAGGATTTAAAAACTAACTAAAAACTAATGTACAGTAGGAGTAGGCCTGTACAGTAAATGAGACAAGTACTGTAACAATAGGGGTTTTACAATAACATAAAATAACACAAAACTAAATTGAACTCTTTTCATAGTAGCTCCATGGAGCAATTTCAATAATTACAACATATTACAGTATATGAATATATCTGTATGTGGCACCTTTTTCCAGTTTAGTTCCAAATGGTAAGTGCTGTACATTTAGTAGTTTTCATGGTATAGTTAGTGGTCAAAGAAGGAAGGGCCCAACCAGTGGTGACAATGTTTTCATAGCTAATACTGTACCACATATGTTGCAAATTTAAGCATTTAAAGCACCAAACTTAATGTTTAAATGTGTCCCAGGTATCACTGGTGGAAATTGCAGCACCCCAACTAGGTGTCTTGCATTATTTCCTCAAATTGCTTCTTGTGGAACATCCTCTACTTAACATTTTCAATGTTTTTAAGGCACCAGTAGTGGTAAACACTGATGGGTCTGGTTCAAAAGTACTGTAATTTAAAAAGAGCTGTATAATTGTAAAGGAAAAATATCAGGGCCAGAGTACTTACCATTCTCTCTGAACTTTTGAATCATGCTTCCTGTAAAGTTGTCCGACTCATCATCGACAATGATTCTTACTGATACACCTGCTCGATGAACATCTAAGATAATATTACAGAGAATTGAACTTGATATTGTGTAAACACAAACATCTACAGTCTGCTTGGCTGAGTACAAATAGTCTCCAAAAATTTTGAAATTTGTTTCTGAGTGAGCATAAGAGCAATTGGTTGCATTGCATCCTCCCTTCCAAGAGTAAAACATACAAGGATACTTTTCATCTGGAAAAAATAAAACTTTGTAAAAATAATCTCGTTTTTGCTGTTGGGTGACTTCTGGATGATCAAGAGATAAGCTCCATGCTAATCTAACAACCTTGGCAAGCCTTCTGATTAATTTCTTCTTGTAAGTATAATAGATGACCTCTGAAGCTAAACCAACTACAGCTGTCACTTTAAGAATAGTCCAAGAATTCATCTTAAACACTGTATTAATCTGTAAATAAATGGAAGATATTTACAGGTTACCACAGGTACATCCTAAATGAATGAAATTGCTATTAATACAGTATATTGAACAACTGTCATGTAAACAAATAGCCCAATTATAGTCAATGTTTACACATTGTTCTAAGAAATTGATATCTCATTAGAGGCTGCAGTTGAAATATAGTACAACATAAAATACCACAATAAAAGTGTACCACAAGCTTATAAATTTACAAAAACATATTTTAAAAGTTGCAAAATAAGTTCATCTAACTCTCGATTGTCATAGCCTGTTCAATTGCTGAAATATTTCAATGTTTAAATTTATTCCCTTAACTTTGAACTCGTCCATTGCACAATACAGTAATTTGTGATTTTCTTGTCGTACAACTCACACTAGCCTAACTGCTTTCCTTTATTTTAAAAGTAAAAAACATTTTTAAATGACTCTGAACACTTCAAAGTCATTAAAAACTTCTTGTTTAGCATGTTATACAGAGAGGACTTGTAGAGTTGTAGGCCCTAGTAAGTCACCCCATAACACTAAAATTGGGATAACATTTTGATGCAAGCTGCAGTAGCTTTCTAAAGAACAGTTGAAGCAATACAAAGACTTTAATTTGAGTAGTACAACTCTTACTGGTGCCATCATTTAAAGTTAACATCACAGCTAAAGATGTCTGTACTGTATGCGTGAGTGCATTTCTCAACTTTCATGAATGATTACAAGTAGAAGTCCAAAGTCTACTTGATTTAATGTCAAGTCTGGCATTTGCCCATGTATACGAAGAATCATATAGTGCTGCGGTTACCGGTCGTTTCGCCCCCTAGCCAGTTCGCCCCCAACCAGTTCGCCCCGGTCGTTTCGCTCCCTTGCCAGTTCGCCCCCCAAAGGAAGTCGTTTCGCCCCCAAAGTGGAAGTCGTGTCGCCCCCAAAATACGAGTTTGACATGGAATGAACAGCCGCCCTTAAAATAATGATGGTTGTCAAAACAGTTTAGACAAGTTACGACAGTGTATCGTGAAAGATTGAGACAAAAAAGATGCCAGATTCTAGAATACCGCCAATTTTGGCATCTTTGTGTAAACCATTTTTAATTTTTGCACATTTTATGGGAAAATAATAAATGAAATGAGTATGGTTCAAGCTTTTTCCATACTTATTGCAGTGACTTCTTGCTCTATCAAAGGGCAAAAATTGTGGCAATTTGTAAAACAAACTAGAACGCGAACAGTGCTTGTAAACAACTCAACCCGAGTAATCAAGGTATGCTCTTTCACGTCAGTAACCAACAATTGAACTCGTAAAATTTGACATTTACGTCAAGCACATTACTGTGCACAACAATAAGCACAGAGGGCACACATACCATATACGTACGCGACAACCTCAAGGTGTTTGTAAGTCATTGGACAGGTACAGATACCACCAACTTGTCAGGGCAACTCATCGAAAGAGCCTTTACGTACCGTAACGTGATGAGTTAAAACAGATTAACAACTTGTTTCACTCTAAAAATATACCTCATCTCATCCTGAAAGACAATTAAACAAGAAAGTTTACTTCATGTACATCGTTTTTCTATAAAAAAAAATTGCTTTGTGGAAAGAAAACTGCTTTGGAATGATTAGGGGGAACTGGCAGGTCGAAGGGGGCGAACTGGCACTTCTTAGGGGGCCAACTGGTCATTGCTTGGGGGCGAACTGACATTTAGGGGGCGAACTGGTAGGGGGCGAACTGGCAAGGGGGCGAAACGACCTGCTACCAGTGCTGCATGCCCCATCTGAAATGCATTGGCAGTTTAACATTGAAGTGAATTCTGAGTTACTGTAGATACTGTACATAATACTTTCCACAATGCACACTTGGAGTTAGATGGCTAAGGTTTACCACTATCAGTTCAGCACGTTGGGTGATTTGTGTGGCCACTGACCAATATCCCACAAGCCAACTTTGGATTTCTGCATGCTAATGTTTTTAATCACACATACGTAGCCTAGGCCAAGGCCTAGGCTGTTCTCAGGCCATAGTGTAGGCTTGGCCTCTTGGCTAGTACTATAACTAACTAGGCCTAGACCTATAACTGTATAGCCTATAGGCCTAACCTGACTACATTGACATTGATACTAACGTCACATTTTTCCAGGCTCAGGCTCTGAGACTGTTAGTGCAGGGAGCAACTCACTGGTTAGTGTTAGAACTTAGACTTGCCTAGGCTGTGCAGATTGGCTAGGCCTACGCTAGTTTTGTGTTCCAAGAAACTGCCAAAGAAAACCTAGGCTAGGCCTAACGTTAGAAAGAATACTGGAGAGGACAGCAAAAAGACCCTGAAAACAGAAGATGGCCCCTGGTGATGAAATTTGATGGTTTCAATATCACTACCTATTGATGGAACTCAGCAAAGCTGCAAAACTACATTAGCTCACATCTTTCCGGCTCGTCTAAGTCATTAAATATTACCAGAGCAGGATTTACTCCAAGAGCAAGATTTTACTTCGCGCGGCACCAGTCTGAAGCAGGCACAGGATTCAGCCTCACATTCAGCCTCACATTCAGCCCCACATTCTGAAGCTGGCACAGGATTCGGCCCCACATTCGCCCAGCACAGTATTCGCCATACATCCACCAGCACAGGATTCACCTCACATTCAATTAACGTTAGCACGGGATTCAGCCTCACATTCTGAAGCTAGCACAGGATTCGGCACCAGATTCGCCTAGCACCACATTCGGCATTACATAAAGTTTCAACACATAGCACAATTTTGAAATTTTAATTCACTTGCCTAGCACAGGATTCGGCTTGTTATACCCAGCACAGGATTCAGCCTCACATTCTGAAGCTAGCACAGGATTCGGCACTACATTCGCTTAGCACAACATTCGGCATTACATTTACACACAGCATAGGATTCGAAATTATAATTCACTTGCCTAGCACAGGATTCGGCTTGTAATGCCCAGCACAGGATTCAGCCTCACATTCTGAAGCTAGCACAGGGTTCGGCACCACATTCGCTTAGCACCACATTCGGCATTACATTTACACATAGCACAGGATTCGAAATTATATTTCACTTGCCTAGCACAGGATTCGACTTGTAATGCCCAGCACAGGATTCAGCCTCACATTCTGAAGCTAGCACAGGATTCGTCCCCACATTCGCCTAGCACAACATTCGGCATTGCATTTTCACATAGCACAGGATTCCTCGTTACAATTCATTAATTTGTCTAGCACAGGATTCGGCCTCACATTCGCTTAGCACAGGATTCGGCATTATCGGTCTGGAGAACAGAAATAGGAAATTTTGAAGGTTTGGGTTCATGCAAAACGTTGTTTGGTATTGACCATACCACTATTTGAGCGTAGCGCCACCATTTATGGGCGTCGCAGCCGCGCGTAAAACACAATGATGCTGGAAAAATTCGATCCTCCAGATCATCCGGAAATTGCGATTTCCAAGCTTGTATAACAACTCTCTGGTGTAACTGATCCACATTCCTGGAAGAATGGTGGTGCCGAAAAATTGAAGCAACAAAGCCGCCATATTGTTTGAGGCAAAGGCATCGTGCAACAGCGCCAGTATCCATATAGATGGGTTAGCAATTTGATATGACAACTTAAAAATCGGCGACGTTTTGGCCTGAAATAAGACCAAATCTGTTGTAGAATGTGCGCATTTTGGACAGAAAATGTCAGTTACTTTGAAAACTGAACAAGATCATGTTATATTGAGTGCAAAAAAATCACTTAATCCAGTGGTGTATTGAGACTGAGTGGCTAGGGCGTCAAATTCAATAATAGGTATGGGATGTCGAGTCTCACCCTATAAATTCGAGCCCACTAAGTCGCCCACACAAATGTATGTAAAATTAATAAAGCTTCACTCCATAGGAAGGAGTGTTGAGATGATGAAGTCAACAAACCACGCCACTTAATCAATCCTTACTTTTGAATATTTTACTGTCCAAGTGAAGGGAGACATGCAGTTATTTATAGCAAAAGCCGAATGCCAATGCTTCATATAATTTTGATAAATAAACAGTATATGGCACAGTGGGGGCAATGCAGCAGGAATTCCGTGAATGCAGTCACTCAAGTTGACCCCTACAAAGTCACCCCTGAGTCGCCCTGCGTTTGGCCAACAACTTTAAAAGCCGCCCGAAACAAGTTGTCTCTAAACAAATCGCCAGGCATGACAATGTCGACGGTTCCCTAAAGAATGTTAAAAACGTGCTTTCAAACATAGGAACCACACCTATATGGGTCTCTTATTGGTAAGCCCATACCAGAAGCCTTGGGAAATTTACTAAGATTGATAAGGGGTCCATCATGATATGGTACCATGAGGGACATTAAAGTGTACCTCAAGCCCCAAAGTTCAAAAATATATATTAAAGACCGTGAAAAATAAATTCTAACAGTCCAAGTCCCATCTTCATGGGACATTCCTGAGCTGAGATATGAAATGTTGAAGTTTATACACTTGAATCAAAATGTTATATTGCGCAATCATTTGTGATGTCATTCTTGTACTACTCAAATTACAATCTTTGTATTTCTTTGTTTTCTGAACATTACTGCACCTTGCACCAAGGTGTGATATCACTCTTACTCTTATGAGGTGATGTAATTAATTAAGTCCTCATTGTGCAACATGCTATGCAAACAAATAGGAAGTGTTAAAGGTCACAAAAACATTTTAATTATAGAGGGAAACAAAGCATGTTATGTGAGTTGTACAACAAGAAAGTCACAAATTATCATGATGAAACGATCCTTCTTACTTTTTGTTACATTCTCCTTCTCTGCCTGATTACCTCTTATCGCCTCAGGGAGGAAATGAAGCTCACTACACCCACACTTGATATAGTCACATTTCACGTCTGATTAATCGATTGACAGTAACAGATATATTAAAATACACAAAAGGTTACATAACAATCAAGCATGTGTTAATTGCTTTTCACGCAGTGTGAATACTATGAAAGCTTAGCTCATTTTAGGGCACAGATCATGTGACAAACTCAGATATCAGTTACACCCCACACCCTCCTTTGATGTACTGGGATGTCTATGTTGCTTTCTCAAGAAGAGACGTCACGGCATGATTGCGCAATCGACCAACTTGTTTTAAGTGAATAAACTTCAACATTTTATATCTCAGCTCAGGAATGTCATATGAAGATGGGAGTTGGATTAATTGAATTTATTTTTCATACTCTTAAATATGTATATTTGAATTTTTTGACTTGAGGTGCACTTTAAAGGATTGAAGTTTACCCATATTCACCCACAAACACTATCAGTTGTTAAAATGAGCCTTAGAACTAGTTCCCCATATGGAACATTTGAGTTAACTTCAAGGATCCATGGGTCCTTTATCATAATCCCGGGTGCAAACCTTAAGTTTTATGAAAAAGTCTCCTAAGATTCCCTTATGAGAAAGATGCTTGTAAAATGGTTATTTTTCAGTGAGAGGGTGAGTCTTTGGGAGGCATAGAACATAATCTTCACTGACGACAGACTTTGTTAGCCTCGGTGAAGCATGGCCTGAGTCCATCATTGGGTTTTTTCAAGGTCACATTTTGTCATGAGGTGAGTTTATCAGAAGTGACTTTTTACTAAGGGTGTCTGAATTGTTACTAACTTGAATTTGTAGAGGAGACTTGTGTGAGACCAGGGAGCTGCTCTAGTGGCAGCTCCCTCTGGTGATATATTGCTTGGGCGTCTAACAAAAGCCTGAACTTACTTGAAATCCTGCCATGAAAGCAGGACAGTCGTCATTGTTTCTAACTTCACCTGCAATCTGTTACTGCATCATTGAAACTAAAAGCAGGACATGACATCGGTATTTCTGTTGTCTCCAATTTAGGTTGCTTACAATGTAAACGTTTCGGTTAGAAAATTATGAAAATTAGCTGGGTTAAAAGTTTGTCAGTTGTCACTCAGTGCACATACGGCTATACGAATCAGCGTCGAATTGTACGGCTGAATGATTTTGCCACCAACAAAATGGTCACGGGAAGACTTCCGGTTGTTTCAGTTTGTCAATAGGCAGTAATATGATCTCCTTAAATCCAGGTATGTAGATCAGGAGGGGCATTTGTAAAACATGGACAGAGCCAAACAAAGCCAAACAGTGCCAGACAGGACCAAACAGAGCCAAATAGAGCCAAAAAGAGCCAAACATGGCCGAACAGGGCTAAACAGAGCCAAAGTCTATTTCGAGTTGTGTTCTCTACAAAACTTGATAGCATCACACATTAAGGCATAAGGTGTAATTTATAGTCTTCGGTATGACCAGACCCAGGCTGGAAATTGGTCCTCTGGGCTCCGAGTTAGAGTCTAACGCTCTACCAACTAGACCACACACTTTGTCCTAAAAACGTATAGAGAGATGGCCCATATAAACAAGAATAAACAGTAGTAAAACAGTATTACATGTATTTAATACACTGTTCATGTCAGAGAAAGTCGTCCCCATGGAGGAAAGACATAAGGATGTATCCCCATCCCTCCAGAATTGCCATCCCTGCTTGATGTTGTTCTAAAATGTACAGAACGAGCTTTCATATCATATGATAAACCCATGAAAAACAGAAACTGTTCAGGATCCAACAACTACTGCAGTATTTCTAGAGCAGTTTAAAGTTAAAATTTAGTTCTGTTTGGGTCTGTTTGGCTGTGACCATATTTTACAAATTTGACTGGAACCATTTGTAAAACATGGACAGAGCCAAACAGAGCCAAATCTAAACCTTCCATTATATAACTTTGGTGGTGACAATCAGTTAATGTAAGTTATGGATGTAGTTTAAATATGATGTGAGAATTTGTACTTGACATATTTTTTTCTCTCTGTTTGGCCCTGTTTGCCTCTCTTTGGCCCTGTTTGGCGCTGTTTGGCCTTGTTTGGTCCTGTTTGGCTCTGTTTGCCTCTGTTTGGCCCTGTTTGGCTCTGTTTGGCCCTGTCTGGCTCTGTCCATGTTTTGCAAATGCCCGATCAGGGGCTTGTATAAGCAAGGATAAACTCCAACATTTTACTAAGGGTAGGGGAAACGTAGAACAAAAGTGGAACATTACAGATTTGCATGAGGCCTGGCGGGTGAGTCTCAATACGGGGGAAAACATGCCATTTGGCCCTTTGGCGAAAAAAATATTAATTTTTACGGTAGATCGCATTTGGTGAAATATTTATTTCAGGTTGAAAATATAGGAAGCGGTAATTAGACGAATGAAGTAATAGAAAAAAGAATTAAGAAAACTTTGCCATTGTCATCTTTTCATTTTTAGTTGCTATTCCAGAGACGGATCCAGTATTTTTCCTGATGGGGGTCCGAAGTGTGATCGCCGGCCTGGGGGAAGGGGTATGAGGGTCAGTGTCCCATCATGTTTCTAGGTCTTAGGTCTTACGTTTCTAGGTCTTACTTTTCTAGACACCCGTGTCCCATCCCCTCTGATGTAAGACAGAATTCAGTTAAAAGATGATTTAAACGGAACAATAATGCAAACAAAAACAAAGATAATACAAACGAAAAATAGTACTATCGGAAATTTATAACAAACGAAAACATTACACACCCAAAAACAAAACAGACGGAAGATGATACAAACGCAAAATTGATACAAGCGCAGCATTGACACAAACGAATATACAAACGGAAAACGGAACCTTGATACGGAGAAAAAAAAAAAACAGTGATCGAGTACACGAAAGAACGTTTTCAACTAAATGACCAACCACCTGTTTACTTATGTAAAGTGATGACACATATAGGCCTACAGCAACGTTTTTATCAGTGTTCTTAAAGCTACCCTGGAAGCAACAGCTATTAAACCTTCATGTGGGTCCACAAAGGTGCTGACATTTACAAGGATACGTGTTTATATATTTGAAGCATCTTGAAGCGTTACGGCCTTGCGATGAACCAGGGAGTTGCTAGAGGAATGAACAAACCTGTCGCATTTTGTCGACTGTACATGTACCACAAAGTGTCGAAGAGGAAGCAAAATGAACATGTTGTGAGGGGGGATATCATTTTGACTAAGTTCACGAAAAAATCTGTAAAATTTACAAAAAATACTGTAAAATTTACAGCATAACATCTGTATTTCTGTTTACCACGAAAAATTGTTTTTCAAAGTTATGCAAATTAGAAGGATACCTGACCTTACATGTTAATAGGTTACACTGTAAACACTCTGCAGGGTATAAGTTATTAGTGATATCACAATAAGGCAGTGTGTAACCTCCAGATTAGTTCAAACTGACCAAAACCCCTTTTAGCTACTTTAGTGGGCATGGCCAAAATTTTGACATGAAAATTGTAAATTTGTGCTTAGGTCATTCCTAAACTAATGGAATATGTAGCGAAAACACTTTTTTTGGGAAAAGAGTAAGTAGTTAATCAATACAGGTAAAGAAAATTGAGATGAACCAACGGCCAGGTCGAAAACGCGGAAATCGAGGAAAAAGTGTTTTACACATGGTAGAATTAAGCGAAAACTCTTATCACTTTCGTATCATTTCCTATTCAGTGCAAGAAAAGCCATAGGGCCCGTTTTAGTAACCTGAGATGAAAATTGCGTGGCAGATTGTAACTCTCAAATTATCAGTAGCCCTGTCCTTAATCAGCCTCTGTCATTTGACTTAAACGCAGTTATTGTTAGATATTAATCCCACAACACTTTTGGCTCTGTCGTGGAGAAGTTTGCTAAGGAGGGAACTTTTTCCGCGTTTTCCGTGTTTTCGACCTGGCTATATGGCCAGATCGAAAACGCGGAAATCGCGGAAAAGTGTTTTACACATGGTAGACTTAAAGGCCCAGTTCTCTCACCCAAGCAGTACCAATTCTCCTAACCTTCTTACTTAAGCCCCTCCCACAATCGTCTGAAATTCATCCTTATCCAGTCACAATCTCAGTTTATTGCTTCAGGGTGAGTGAACCGCGGACAGTTTTTTGGACAACTTTCGCGGTTTTTCGATTTCCGCGGATTCCGCGATTTCCGCGTTTCAGCGTTTTCGACCTGGCTATGAACCAACTGTATTTCAATAAAACCTGTGTATGAAAGTTATTCAATATAACCAAAGTGTGATAGACGTGGTACATATACAATAGCGTAACTTTTAACAGGTAACACAATGTCATCAAACCTACCCTTAAACGCCACGGTGACCCTTGGTCCCCGGTGACGGGTGTCTCTAAATGGCAATTCCGGCAAAAGCGGCAACTGCAATTCCAACCCGTTTATCAAATATTAAGGTTCAAAAATATACTTGAACAAAGATTTCAGGCAACATTCCTATGTGTAATGCAGTAATGTTTATTTCCTGCTTTATATATGAGTCTTCGTTTTGCGGTCTTCCTTTTAGAGATTTGCAATATTACTAAAATCTCTGAAATAAAGACCGAAAACGAAGACCTTATCGAAACATTAACAAGAATATCCTATAACTGATTTTTCGAGTCTGCAGCGCTTAAATGGGCATCTCCCTTCTAATTATGGTAAAGATTCATGTAATTTTATGTTCCTACCTATGAAAAAAGGAGCAAGCTTCGAATTGGTGAAAGATTTTCTAAACTGCAAAGAGAAAAAAATCAACATTCTTTTATACTCAACCCCTTCATTCATTTGTTTGATTGTCTTGAAAGAAAGGTAATCATTGCGAAGCATATTGGAAGAATACGTGGCTGGTATAGAGCTCCGTACATTACAAAATCTGTATAGTGAGATAAATGTGGCAATATAATCTTGTTACAATATTTGAGTTATAAATACCACCTTTGTTATTGTATATGAAGTTAAAAACAAGTACTCGATCAAATATTTTAACCCAATCTTTCAGGCTTCAATATTACTAAAATCTCTAAAACGAAGACCTTACCGAAACATCAGAATATTAAGAATATTATTATATATTATTAAGAATATTCTGTGACTGACCTTTCTTGCCTGAGTGAAGCGCATAACTGCATGTATGTATATTCATCTGTATCCCATTCCTTTACTATGACACATAGTCTGTTGAAAGCGTCATTTAAGTATAAATCAATTTTCATTTGTTCTTCTGTTATCAAACAGTCAAACAGTTTAAATGAGTAAGCAGTACTTTAAACGAAACTTGGGCGGCAATACACACTATTCATTGAAAGTCCCTTTTCTGCCGCGCTCAAGTTCACTTAATAAATGAAATAGGAAGGGATAGTCACACGATGTAGTCTAATTGTAGTTAAGAACACATTTCACCAAAGAGGCTTCATTTCTTTATTTTTTGGTGGCCGTCGACATTTTCTATACCGGAGCCCCTTTTACATCCCCCCTCTCTCCTTCGCTTACACAAATGAATAACACTCAATAGATAAAGTTTAAACTGTAAACCGCTAAAAACTAATAGTTGTTTTTACACATTATAGGGTGATATATGACAGTTAAACATATATGTCAGATATTTTTGCAGTTTAGACAACATTTTAATAATTCGAAGCTTGCTCCATATTTCATTGACTGGAACATCCAATTATATGAAACTTTATTTAATTAGAAGGGAGATGACTATTTAAGCGCTGCAGACCCGAATAGTCAGTTACAGGAAGTTTTTGTTAATGTTTCGATAAGGTCTTCGTTTTTCGGTCTTCGCTTTAGATATTTTAGTAATATTGCAAATCTCTAAAAGGAATACCGGAAAACGAAGACTCACATACAAAAGAGAAATTAACATCCCGCGAGGAAGATAAAATATTTCATCGAATACATGTTTTAACCTTAATATACAATAATAAAGGTGATATTAATAACTCCAATGATTTTGACAGGATTATTTTACCACGTTTATTTCACTGTACATATTTTCGTTATGTACGGACGTCTATACCAGCCATGTAATCTTTGAATATGCTGAAAAGATACTGTATGACGGCAAAGCTCTTAGCAAAGTTGTTTTCATCAATAAATTAATGAAGGGGTAGGGTAGACCCGATTTAAGAAGGGAAATGCATATTTGAGTGCTGCAGACACGAAAAGTCGGTAAAAGAAAATTCTTGTTAATGTTTCTGTAAGGTCTTCGTTTTTCGGTCTTCGTAAAACGAAGACAGTAATTAACATTCCGGGTGGAAGATTGGGTTATAATATTTGATCGAATACTTGTTTTAACCTTAATTTACAATAACATAGCTGGGGGTATTAACTTCATCGATTTTTAACGGGATTATTTTACCACATTCGTTCCACTATACAGATTTTGCTAACTTGTACGGACCTCTATACGAGCCAAGGTCCGAGCCATGTAATCTTCCATTATGTTATGCAATGATTACATTTGTTTCAAGACAATCGAACAAATGAACATGATTAAAGAGCCAAATCTCTCACCCTAAACTACAAAGTTTGGTACGGGAGTACCGAAATTCTCAATTGGCTCAGTTCTTTGACTGACAGCTACTTTAAGCTATGCAGAGTGCCAATGCTTATATTACACAGCATGTACGGTACTGAGAGTGTTTTGATTACAGTATACAAATTGAGTTTTTCTATACTCACCTTGAAGCAATAAACTGAGATTGTATCTGGATGAGGATGAATTTCAGACAATTGTTGGAGGGGCTTCAGTGAGAAGGTTAGGAGAATTGGTAGTTGGTACTGTTTGGGGTGAGAGAACTGGACCTTTAAGTTGATTTCGTATCGCAACCCCGCACTCGGGTGGGTCCAAAACGAAGACCGAACTTAGAAGGCATGAAAAATCTCCAACACGAAGAACGAAAATCAAAGACCCAGAAGTAAACAGAGAAATATACGTCAGGGTGTTATGCAATGTTTTTAATAAGGCCGGGGTTGTCTTCCAATGCCTCCAGTAATATTCATGCATTCATTCTTCCTGTCGAGGTGGTGCAATCGAAATATCTTTCTTTTGTGGTCTTCGTTTTTGAGATTGCCCCATTATGCAAATCAGCAAAACGAAGACCCCTACACTCTTAAAACACTGGGCAATATTTTCGTTGGGTAAAACGCTTTGGTTAAATGTTGGTCAAACTTTGCTCATTTAATGGTAAAAACGTTTCTTCGATTCACGTTTATTCCACTATCCAATCATTGGGCAAACTGTTAACAAGCTTACACTCAACGGTTGGGCATATATTTGGTCTATCTACTTGTTGGGTAATTAATTGCTAATTAGCATAATGTTTGCTCATTGGTTGGGCAATAAACTTTGCGCGTTCCGCATACGTAAATGTGATAAAAGCATTGCACACAATGAACATGTGAAAGTTAAGAACAGGCGCGCGTACGTACGTATTTCTCAGTGGTTCAAAGTCATTAGCAGCTCATCAAACGACAACTATCTCGCTGATTAATGTCTCAGATTACCTTGAGGAATGGAGCTTGGGGGTTCTTGAGTGTGTTTTAGGCTAAATACGAGTACAAGGAGTTGTGTGGAGTATTTAATGTTTATATCGAAGATATAATCAACACGATTTAGGAAGAAACTGGTGCTGCTACTGAGCCATGGCCGAAACGTTCGCCTGCTCATCCAGGCTAGGCTAACATAGCCTAACACTATGTTTGGTACTGTAATGTGTCAATGTGAGTTTGATTAGCCTACAGACTAGGCTAGCCTACATCCTTTGGCTTACTATGGCAGCATCACGGTTTCCTAATCGTTTGATTCTATCATTGGATACTTCTCTCCTTGCCATGTGCTCATATTTATTTCAACACAATCTTCAAGTCTTCATGATACCTTATTGTCGGATAATCTGAGCCTGATTTATAAATGGCCACATTTACTAGGGCAATGCACTAGGGATTAGCCCAACAGTTGGTTAAAGAATATGCCCAACTGATGTTGAAAAAGCACCCACGGTTATGGAAAAGATGATTAACGTTTAACCAACGGTTGGTGAATGCATTTGCCCAACATCTTAATAAAAGACGTGCCCAACAAGTGGGTATGTTTTAAATGCTCATTTACCAAACAGTTGGGTAGTTTCCTGCCCAACAGTTAGGTTCAAACTTTACCAAATTTGGTTGGTTAAAGTTTTGCCCAACTGTTTAGGTTGTTGAATAGATGCCCAGTGTTGGTCAAAAAGTTGGGCAAATTTTGCCCATTTTTTTTAAGAGTGTAATTGGATAGTGCAGCGGCCGGTTTTTCTACTATGTAGCATTTTAGCAGTGTTCCTAGACTTTTTTTTTTTTGCTAATTTTATGACATGAACCATGACTCAGATATCTTTCGAAGCAACATTATGACAGAGTTCCTTTCGAATACCTTTTCTATGATGGTGTGAATTAAAACGAGATGAGAGACTTTGGTCTTCATTTTGGAGGTCTTTGGTTTTAAATTAGAGATTTCCTCTGTCTTCTGTCTTCGGTCTTCGTTTTTGGAGATCTTCGTTTTGGA
This sequence comes from Holothuria scabra, assembly GCA_037179385.1. NCBI lineage: Eukaryota > Metazoa > Echinodermata > Holothuroidea > Aspidochirotida > Holothuriidae > Holothuria > Holothuria scabra. The sequence continues at coordinate 54,703,255 of CM074184.1, forward strand.
CCACCCCCACCCCCGCACTCTCTATAACGGATCTACACCTATGACGCTATATCGATACAGTCTGTCTTTGACGGTAAATAGTCTTGAGGTGAGGAAATATCCTCATTCCTCGCCTCTCCGCATAATGACACACCATGGCATAAATGGGGTCATGCTTTAATACATTTCTCATCATAACCCGCCTTTTTGCTAGGACCTTGCTAGGGCCTTAAACAGCGTACTGTTGTGGAGGTTATCAGGTACACGTTTGTTACAACTACCACCAGTGCAAAACAGACGGAGAATTTCATTTCATAAGTCGGAGTTCATTTGATTCGTACCTCCTATTGCATATGAAGTGTCACAAATAGGAACATTAATGATGATGCACTGTTACATCATTTGTTTGTCTCCTTGTAATCGCCTTCCATTTAACTTCTAAAAATGACATAACATAAAGTTCAAAAGCATGTTATGTAATGCAGTCAATTATATGTACAATAAAGTGAAGTCCATGAAAGTATGATATCAACTTAAAACACAATATTAAGAAACTTCTTTCCTTTTTAGTTTTATCAAAAATTAGTGCCTCTCTCAAGTCGCATAACTCCTTCTCAGAGCACTTGTTGAAACACTTATTGTAAAGCAAAGCTCAAATTTCAGATATCTTTGGTACTTCTTATCTTCCTGTAGTAGTACCTCTTCTCCACCACATTTACTTATTTTTTCATTCCTCCCTGCTTTTATTGTCTGTTTTACTAAGTGCTTGTAATTTATTGCTTTACTGACTTTTTTGTTTGCTTAAGGTTTTACATTACGGTATGTGGTGTGCATTTGTTAAAAATCGTTGAATCGTTGCGCATTGTAATAGGACTAATAATGACTATTGTTCATGTTCCTTTTTTCAAATATTTCCCACATCCAAATGTTCTTATTTATTTATTCCTTTTTACAATAAATTTTCTTAGGCCACCAGTACTATACTAGCTTGAAAGAATTTATCCCCACAAAGTACAGCAATGCAATTATACGTTCCCTATAAAAATTAGTTTATCGGTCGAAATGATACTATGTGTTACTGCAGACTGAAAGTAATGCAACAGGACTCATATAGTAGAGAGTCAATTAAGAAATACAAGCAAAATGCACCATTCCGCATATGGAGACCTGAAACGACTATTTATCTCAACAAATGCAGGAGGTGACACCTCTCTTAAACCTTTCAGATGTCAAACTCGAATACCTCTCACAGTCTCACGTAACCCAAATAAAGCTTCTCCCATGTTTAACTATGTAAAACAAGAACAACTGTAATTTGGGCCTTCTCTGAGATTTCGATCGACTAAGATTTTTGTGAAGGAATTGCCATAAATCTGAGACTTTTCATTTTTGACATCAGTCACTTATATTTTATCGCAAATATGATGAGAGTTTTGAAAAAAAAATGTTGATAAAAATTGTTTTCAGACCTTGTACAAATACAAAGCATGTGGGCATGAATGACCGCACATGAAACATACATTCAACAGCTCAAGGGATAAAAGACACGTGTTAAAAGGTAGAGTGAATGAAAACCAAACCAGCCAAAAAGGGACAAATTCCATTCAAATACAAGCTATAGCTCTAGTAAGTAAAAGTGACAGTGACAGTGACAACAGTTATTTTCCAGTACATACATAAACAATACATCCAAACGGGTGCTTCAGAACAAAATGAACACCAGAAAGGGAGGAAAAGGAATTAAAAACTTGTCTTTTCCTCCGGTTATTATACACTACATATTAAAGATAATGCTACAACTTTAGGTTCTATTAAAATAAATAATTATAGAGGAGATAATTACGCAAGTTCAAAATGTTATGAGTGATAAGCCTGTAAGCAGTGGTAAGTAAACTTGGTTTGTATTTGTATTTAAAATATCTGAGGGTTTTACAGTTTTCTTTACAGTTGCATCAACAGAATTCTAAATTTCACACCAGATGCACATCTTTTTTTTTTTTTTTTTGTTGAGTCTTTTTTTAAAAAAAAAATTCCCGCCATTTCTTGTATTCTAATACTAATTTAATGATTTAGTGAAATAATGTTGAAGATTTAATGGCAGCATTTTATTATGAAAGACTTTGCACATATAAACAGCTGTTCTAAATTAAACTAACTGAAAAAGCACTGTATTTAAACTATTAAACAATTGGATTGTGTGTTCTTAATATTTTACGTTACGGATAATACGAAAGATGCATTTTTGCTTTATAAAATGGGGTTTAAATCTGATTTGTACGTGTTTCCCCACACCTTTTCACAGTATTTAAGAAAGGGTATAAACAATAAGCAATGCAGACTGTATAAAGATTGGGTACAATCTTAACTACATTCAGAAGGACGATGTATTTAGAAATTTTGCCAAATACCATTGAAATATGATGCTTCCATGGGAGTTTGCGATTAATCAAAATCCCAAGAAATTTAGTTGCATAGACCCTTTCAAAATTAACGCTATTTATATGGATGTTTATTGTCATTTTAATTTCTTGTCGGAAAACAAAATGTCATTTGTTTTGTCTATCTATGTATGGTCAGGGGTAGCCTATTAATTAAAAACCAATCGCACAACTTTATAAGTTCCTCATTGACTCTATCGAATAGCGTGATAATATCGCAATGCGAGCAGAACATGTTCGTATCATCTGCAAACAAAACAAATATTAATACTTCAGATACGTTGCAATTTTTTTTAATATAAAATATAAATAATTTGGATTCTAAAATAGACCCTTACTAGGGAACTCCTCAAACGACGTCTTTAAGTGAAGACTTCATATTATTAAAGTCAAAATACTGTTTTATATTTAGTCAAATAGCTTTCAACACCCTTTAACATAACACCTACTACAGCAATGTGCTCCGAGGCAAGCTTCTTTAAAAGAAAACGTTTCTATGATCTATGGTGTCAAAAGCCTTTCTCAAATCGATAAAGAAACATAGAGTAGGTGAGTTATCTTCAAATTATCTTCAAAATCTCATTCGGTTAATTCAATTAATGTCATCGTTGTTTATAGATTACTCCTGAATCCACATCGACTATTACCTAAACATTTCAGTTTTTCTTCTTTTTTTTTGAATAACATTTCTAAAGCTAATCTCAAACCACTTGTCAATGATTTTCTCAAAGTATGAGAAACACTGTATTTGTCCTTGCTTGAACTTGTTGTATGTGCATTCATGGGAATGCGCAACGGAGGGTTAACTCATAGATTCAAATGATTTTTTCTCATTACATAAACAATTACAATAAATACAAGATAATAACAGAATATTCAAAGGGGCCTCGTCGCCGGTGACCTTCGACAATTCAAAGTCGGCCAATGTATACTGTTCATGATGGCGGGAGAGATACATTATTTTGTAATAGTTAACAGCATGTTTGTAACTGCATCGCAATTACTATTTAAAGCGATACTTCACACGGCAACTGTGTGCTTATTTGTTGTAAACATGTGTCTTAAAAATATTAAGAACATCTATCTCGAGGACCTTCCGGTCTCGCAGGCTGTAACCGATACTGATACTGTTGCTATTAACTTTGTCATTATCTTGAAGTTGCCAGTTTGCCAGACCATACATGCGGTTCATTTCACTCCATTTATAACCAGGAAAATGTTACTAGATATCGGCTCTCTGCGCAATGCGTAAACATTTAGAGTGAAAAACCGCTCTTGGTGCGTGAAATTATGGATCAGCCCAATATAGCCCTAACATTAAATCAAACAATTGTAATTTTTCAATTTTTTGCAAAGAATTGCCATATATTGTGGCACGTTATTAGTGTCACTACTTTTAGAGGTAAGTTTGTGTTATTGAACTGAAGATAACCACACAGCTTTACCGGTATATAACGTATCTACAACAAGTTGGCATTGTGAAAGATCAATGACAGATTTAAGCAACTTATATCTGTTTCTGGAGATATCTTTTTCATTTTGCACAGATGGTATGCTTTCGTGTAAACACACGTGGCGGATAGAGAAACAGCACCAAATACTGCAACTCTCACTGTCCGTTTGTGAAATAAATGACTCTATTGCAATCTGCCATCGGCCCTCATGAAGTCTTATGTCTGGCAATGATGTTATCAGCTTTCGCTGAAACAATGACTCAAAATTTAGTTGCATATGCCTGATTATCTCGAAACTTATCCCGTCGTTGGATGAATCGAAAATTCGAACGACGTTGTGATACTGATCTATTACATACAAAACGTAATGATATGAGTAATTGATTGGCACCGAAATGATTTTGCTTACTTCACCATTTTTCACAAAAGATGATATATTTTGTTTTCTTGACATGGCCGACTTCCAACCTGATAATCGTAGTCCTATTGTCCCGAAAGGAAGATACCCGTACTCCCCCTCCCTATTACTTGATTCATTTCCCTTCGTGACAATTGCTTTATTGTAGGACTCCACAAAGCTGTCTGAAAGCCAGCCAGGAATGTTATTTGGATGACAAACTATTTTGTGTTTGTCAAAGTAAGATTTCGTGTCAGGGAGAATACGAACTAAATCCACCCACGGAATAGGCTCCTTGTAAAGTACTGCAGCTCGTGAAAAAAGACTGTGAAACTTTGACGCAGACAGCACCTTCCTAGCAATAGATACATTGAGAAATGGAGAGTGTGCGTTCCCTTTGCTCTTATCGAATTTGTTGCGCTCCGCTTAGATAGATAATCTTTATGATGAAATAACGTTTTGTGGCCAAGAAAAACCACAAATCCTATACCGACCAATGCTCTTTTATTTTGACTCCTAAGTGTGCAAATTTAATGACAAGGTTTTACATCGTAAGGTAGCATAAATGGCATAAGAATGCATGTAAAGATACAAAAGTCTCAGCTTTATCCTCATGAACCACCACGATTCAACTTTTAACAATGTACCTGTCAAATTCGAATATCTTGCACCATTTTGCATCTCCTTGAAAACGTCAAAAATTTCCGGACACCCCTACCCTTAGACCATACTACATCCCCCCCCCCCCTTCAGAGAAATCCTGCGTACGTCACTGCGTTAGTACATACAAATAAACCAGATATTGTTGACCAAAATAATATAATTTGTTATTTCCGATTGTTCTATGTTACACTTTAAGATTAAAATGCAGGTAATACAGTATTACAAAATGGCATGGTAATGTTGTTATACTTGTAAATTTGCATATTTTATATGAAATACATACACATTTTCCGGGAAAAGTTTGGGGGAAATTTCATACCTTTTGCCCCTCCGGAAAAAAATCCTAGCTACGCCACTGCATACAAGTTGAGGATTTTTCCAAATGACGTAACTTAGGTGAACGCTTAGTCTCAGTCTTTGGTTCTAAATCGATGTCTATGGATTTCTTTGGTCCGACAATTTAATATTGTTGATCTATGTCCATTTCTTTTCTACTTGGGGTTAGATGGTTATCTTCAGTTTGTACCAGAGGGTCATTACTACAAAGTATGACGAAACTGTCAATAGCTGTCGTATGTTTTCAAAACTAGTAAAAGTTACGCGTTCGTCGTTACATTCTGTTATTTTGTTCTTTCCATGAAAGTGCAAGGACAAATAATGACCACATGATAAAGAATTACCGACGTGGCAAACAACACATACTATTTTGTATTGTTTTTTTACGTTATCACATCTCAACACGAGATCTTGCGGGAATTGTACTGGGTTTGGGTTTTGATCCTTGACAATGAATCCCTGTCGACCGGATTTTTCCATAGTCATATATCGTTTCAGCTCTAAAATCAGGATACGAGGAAAATGTACTATCTTCTTTTTAGTCATCAGAAGACTTGAATCGCATGTTGCCCTATCGCATTTGTATCCCTCAAGATAATCTTCTTGGAAAAAATCATCTAAACAGGCTTGCAAGCTGGGTTTGTTCAAGTTTAAAGGGACAAATGACATGGAATAACTGACAGGTCTACTTCATGATGGGACTGTGGTTTTTGACAATTCATTAAAGGCATATATTTCATCATCCCAAACAGTTCCAATTCTCCCAACCTACTTACTTCTAGCCCCTCCCACATTTATCTAAAACTCATCTTTATCCAGACACAATCCTTGTTTATTGCTTCATGGCTTGTCCCAGTGGACATACAAGTCCATAATATGTAATCAAGACACTCTCAGTGCCCATGCTGTGTAATTTAGCTATGATGCATTTTTGGAATGTGATGCCAATCAAAGAGCTGCACCAATTGGGAGTTTTGATATATGTATACTGAAACTGTAGTTTAGGGTGACGAATGACTGCCTTTAAACAGAGTCATACATAGCCTGGTTTCTTCTATTTGTAATTTTGTGTCAATGCCACCTTTTGAGAACAGCCTTGTTAGTACACAACTGAAAAAATCGCCAACATCCTGTTGCTCCCGTCCATGATCCATCCCTATTTATTAAGTTCACGCAAACTTTGGGTCAAGCCTTGGTAAGTGTCTTTGTGAGGGCCCAGAGGAAGCTACAAGACGAGTTATTTAAAAGTTGCACTAATTCACATAAGATCTAAATGTGCCATCTTTTGTAAAAATAACTTGAGCTAATTGAATTTTGCTTAACTCAAAGATGTGTCTGGTCAACTGCATGCCAGCCGAAAACCAACAAGAGACATTATTCTGATTTTCAACACCAATTGAAAAATTCGAGACTGACATCAAGTTAAAGGAGGGCGTACTGATCTGCTATCTGAAGCCTTGATGTTATCATTAAGGGATTTAAATTATGGGGTGGTGATAAATATGTGCCCACGTAGTAAGTACTCGATTTCTTTTTTTTTCTTTCCCCATTTGTCTTGAACAATCTTGGTAGCTTTTTTAGGAACCCTCCTTGGTTTTCGTGTCAGCTCGTCGATACTCTGTGAATATTATATGTTGCCTCTTACATATACTCTGACAAATTCATCTAATGAATTGACTCGCCTTGAGTTGAGGCGAATGCGCTTCACCTTTTGACTTTCCTTTGTCCCTTGAGTCCGGTTTTGTTTTAAGAAAGTATTGAAATCACCAAAGTCTAAGTGACTGTATTTTGTCTTTAAGTTTATGTAGCATTCTGTTTGCCCGTGCCTAGAGATATTTCCCAACAATAAACTGGACCAAGCAGCCACGGCTGCTTAGTAATTGTCTATAAATACCTGAGCAAATTTAGGACTATAAAATCTATTTTTGTTTCCTGAAACTTCAGTCGAATCTACATTACGGAGCATTTTTTGCGGAGCATTTTTGAAAAGTGTGATCTAAAAGGGGAATATGGAGATATTGCTACAAAAATTTCTTCCGTAGTGTTGTCATTAATTACATCTGAGTCGTTAAATCCGTCATCTTCCTCAACATCAGGCTCATCTACTTTCTCTTGTCTGTAAATGAAAGAACAAATGTGCCTGTATGCATCATCGGTTTGCTTGTTAAAATATTTATTCTGAGTAAAAATAAATATATTTCTGACAGTTTGCCTTACATGTCCCCAATCATGGCTGGTAATAATTGAACCAATACAGTACTTCAAAAATTCTGAATTTTTAGCAAAATATTTCCGACAAAATAACGCCATGGATTTCATGAAATGTGATGAACAAAGATGGATTAGGGATTTTGAAAGGTCAGAGGGCCTCTCTTCCTGTAACTATTCTAAAACACCTTGCATGAAACGCTTGAGGAGTCTCAGATGTAAATGCCCCCAAAGAAGCCAGAAGTAAAGCACTGCTTCCGTCAATAATGATAAAAGCCGGCTTTGAGACGTTTTGATGACCATACAGGGTCTTCTCTGACTATTCGAAATAATAAATAAAGTAAGACAATACATCGGCATTGAAAGATTCGGTTAATATAGATGCAACAGGAAATGGCTGCTTCAAGTTACGTTTAACCGGATTTCGTAGCACCGATTCGTACAATTGATACTTTCTTTTTCCAGCTAGGGAAGAGTTATTGTTTACAATTGAACCCGTACAGTCTAAATGGACAACATCGCGAGGACATAAATTATGCCAAACTCTTACCGGTTCCTCGCTCCATAGCATAATAAATGGTGGTTCTAATGATATTTTTCTTAACACACCTTCTAATTTTCTCACAGTATTTTTACTTTTTTATGTTGTTCTAGAAGTTTGTACAACTCTAATACCTAGTTTTCATCCCCCTAAAAGCACTCTTTCCTTCTGATGAGATTCTCTCTAATGTTTGTTTCGATGGGGCTTTATCTCTACACCGGGCCGATTCGAATACATCGTCAGGGAGTTTGTTCATGTTGTCAAGATATTGCCTTCTGGGTTACCTGTACTGTGATACTTCCTTTAATTTTTCTCTCTTACTACCTCTGATATACCTTGCCCTCAACTCGTCCTTTTTGTGACAAGCAGTACCTGAAAATATAGATTCTGCCTGCAAAGTACTTTCTGTCGCTTTAAAAATATTCGCAAGACACTTTACAACCAGAGAACCAACATTCTGCATGAGCCCTAAATACATTACCGGCCCTTTTCTTGAATACTTCTTTGCCACGAAGTGACGTCGAAATACAAAGGAAGATGTGCTATTTACTTCATGGATTTTATCACTAAAAACGTTTACCCATTCCATGGACGTGAAGTAGTTTGGGAAAGTATTGGTACTAACTTTGTTTAATATGTCACGAATTCCACTTCAGGTCTTCTTAGTATTTGATTCGTTTCGAATAAAGAAGTTACCGTAATATGTTTTCTTAGCAAACCGTACTGTTTTTGTTAAGATGTTTCTATAGGTATAATTAAGAGCACTAATTTCTGTCTTGTTTGACTTGAAAATACGAAGCAGTTTATTTTTCTGTTTAATTGATTTGAGAATGCCATTTGCAGCCCAAGTTGAAGTAGGGCTACGCTTATTTGGATTTAAAAGAAAGGCATCTGTGAGGATGGGGTATATTCCAATGACACACCCCACCCCCTTCGTACACCACTGACTTCAGTGTAGTCTACTGAAATTTTTTCCCCCAAAATCCGATGCCTTCGTTTTTCATCTCGGGTATATTTTTTCTAGGAGAAAGAAAACTTTTTCAGTGCTGAATGACCTTTCATTATTACCAAAAGGTGCAGTATAGCTGATTATGTTGAACGCGAACAAAGAGCAGGTTATTACATATTAAAGACTTGCATTCCCCTCAGTATAGGAATTTTGTGAAAAAAGTAATAGGGATTGTATCTGCACACGGAAAAGCTCAAGCCAGTTTGGGCAGGGAGCTGCTATTAGCAGCTCCCTGGTTTGGGGATGTGTCTAAATGCTCTCATAACCACTTTTCCAGCTGAATGTGATAAGTAAATTCCTTTAAAATGTCGACATTCCGTGAAGGTAGGCCTCACAGTCCAAGTTGAACCAACTATATATTCTATTAGCATTTATTTTTAGCATAAAGGGTATCAAGTCAACGCCTCGCGCTTATTTTTTGAGTCAAATTTCAATATAATCTTCTCAGTTGGGTTACGAACCGGAATTTTGTCAAAACTTCCACTAGTTTTGCTCATAAATGAAACGAATAGTTTCTTTCTTGAGCCGTTTTTAATCAATTTTGAAATTAATCTTGTAAAATATTCCGGTTCGTCAAATTGATCAGATGTAGTTTTATAGGGAAAGGAAAACCCTTTTCCATGAGCAAAATCATTCGAAGTAAAACAATGCAATATCCATCTGTATTGAACAATGACTCTGCCATTTAACTCAAAGTTCTATCCTGTGTTGAAAAAGTAGGTGGATATTCCTACAAGAAGATAATTTTTTGCGCATTTCGCGAGACTGGTAACCAGGGATGGCGCTAAAATTTGCCCGACAGGGGGGCCAAGCTCCCTGACAGGGGGGAGAATTTCAAGGCCCCGACAAAGGCAATGCTATGTCCCGGTTGAGCGTGACTTTGCATAATCTGAGGCGCGCGTAGCGCGCCGAAATTCTGGGCTTTCTTTTCAACAAATACATTAAAATCTGGAGTTAACTTGAAGTAAAAAGTAAAACTTATGAAAGAAATTGGCTTTTATTGGTACTATAAAAAATTTGGGGTGTTTATTGAAGAATCTGTCCTTCATAAGGGAAAGATTAAAAACGTTATATGGGCGACAGCTGCAATTCTTTTGGGGTAACGCATTGAATCGTACAAGACCTAGCCTACTTACTAACTGACTAAGGCTTTGAGACGAGACTAGAAGTTTGCCCGGAAAGGTTTTGCATTTTTTGAACGAATATTTCAAAATTAAGAGCTTATCATGATGGAGAAATTTTGGATTTTAATGAAAGAAATTTTGTTTTTTGGTAAGGTTATAATGAAAAATTTGGTTTCTTTTATCAAGTGACATGCCTTTCAGGAGCAGAATTAGGTAGTATGCAGGGTGATAACAGAGTTGGCTTTGGTTATTTATTGTGCAGAGCATCCTTGTGTTTACCTTGTTTGTTAATTAGGTTTCTCAGACTATTGTACCCCATACTGGGATGTAATAGAGAATAAATTGAACTTGAACTTCAACTTGAATCCATCGAAATTGGAAAATTTTGCCATTTTCTACAATCTAGAGCTAATATTGGATGAAAATTGTAATTTTATAACAGTTTTGGGGTTTTATGGAGGAATCTGACTTTCTCATGAGAAAAAATCAAGTAGGGGGTGATCTGTAGTTTTGTTGAGGTTAGTGAATATCATCATGCAGATTTAGGCCCTCGGACTATATTGGAGCATTCTCCCGAGGAAAAAAATTGGCTTCGCTTATATTTGAAGTTTTATATTTTATTTATTGTCATAGGCGTACGGGAGCGTGTTAGCTGAGCTTGGGAGGCGGGAGAATTGTTCTTTTGTCCGAAAAAATGTAATCCTGCCCAAAAGATTATCTAAGTCGAGCGCACAGAATTGTTTGAAAAATGGAGAACCCCAGGTCACAGGAAATGACACTTCCTGGGCTCATAATTAAAATTAAAGATTCCTTACTTTCAGATTTCTTTCACAATAAAATTATTTTCACTTCATAATACTGCCCAAAACGAAGAATAATTTACAACCACGCATTGTTCTGTTCAGTTATCTGTTCGACTAAAACACTATCTATGCGGAGCGCCACCATCAATTAGCGCGGAGCGTACAGAAAATTGTTAAGAAATCTAACCCCTAAGATAGCCGGAATGGCATTTCCCAGACTTGTAACTAGAAATGAAGCAGTCTTTATTTTGAGATTACCTTTAAAATGAAAGTTTCACTTCAATAGAGAAAAAACCCAACTTGCCAATGATCAGAAAAGAACAAGGTAAAAGGCAGTGATCAATTAGATGTAATGGTCTTGTCCCTTTTCGGGGCGGGGGGAACTATGCAACGGAATTGAAAACATACTAAAATGTTTTTGACTGTATTCAGAATCTTCGTTGAATTCAATTGCAAGGTCCACTAAATAGATGAAATATTTAAAGTGACTGCCCCAACTCAAGACTATAAATGGTTTTGCTCCCAACGCAATTGAAAATATGGCACGTTTCAAGGTGTACCTGTATATTTGCCCTGTGCTTTTTCAGTGCTGTTGCCTTCGGGCGTGCTTGTGCCTTCGGGCGTGTTGTTGCCATCGGGCGTGTTGTTGCCCTTCGGGCGTGTCGTTCTTGCCTTCGGGCGTGTTGTTGCCTTTGGGCGGTGTTGCCTCCGGGCGTGAGGTGGCCATAAAGGGTGGTGTGGGATGATCTTGTTTTTGCTGTCTTGGGGTTGGTGTGGGGTTGGTGTGGGGTTGGTGTTGAGGGCGGTCTTGGATGAGTTGGTGGGTTGTTTGGGTGGGGTTGGAGCGTCTTTTTCCTTTGTAACAAACCTTTTGGTTCCCCGTTTTGTGTGTGGATGGTTTATGGCTAGAGTTTGTGTTTGTCCGGTCGGTTTGAGTTGCCTCTTTGTTGCAACGTGCCCGTTTCTAAGTACGTTTAAAAAAAACGTTTCAAGGTGCCTTCAAATAATTTTTCAGTCAGACTTATGGGGAGATTTTCTCACACCACTGCTTATCATTATGTGTAGCTGAAAACGACGTGGCCGATATTCATTACCTTTGTGAGAATTCGGCTGTCCGGGCAAGCCAGATGGCAGACCATTGTGTACTGCACGCACATGAACATCCCCTAGTCCGTTTTTGCAAGGAGAATTCGGAATTGTTAGTTTTCTTGAAGATTATGGTTTCCTAGTAAGCAAGATCAAGAGGGTCGTCAGAGTGACTACAGACCCACATTTTTTACCGTAGGTCTGTAGAAGGCTCCCCGACGAAATCAGGCCCATAGCCAGCCCAATGGGAGGGGTGTGTCTTTTTTTCCAAGATTTGGACCTTTTTCCAAATACGGAGGCGGCTGGCGCGTGCCGTAAGTATGCAGTTGCTATGGGTTCGGGGCATTCTCCCCCCGAAAAGTTTGAAATCTGCAGATCTCCTGCAATCTGGAGCATTTTAGAGGACTTTTGAACACAACAGAAGTCCTTTTCCCCAGGAATTCCACACAGTACACCACTTTTAAAGAAGTGAACGGAAATTCGTCCTCAATATGTCAAGATAAAAAACATGTCATAGCTGACCCTTCAAACGAAGGGCTGGAAAAATGGACCCCCCTCAAGTTGGGGTGGGTCGTTCGAACGCTCCGACTCCCTGGCTACGGGCCTGGAAATTGGACTTTCTCAACAACAGGGGGTGGGTAGCCCGTCCCCGACGGAGGCATGACCTTGCGCGCACTGATTGAAGATGGGATGAAGAATAGAAGCGCTAGTAAGAAGTGATTAAAACCGATTCAGATATGCATTAAAATAGCGTTACAAAAGAAAAAAAGGTTCAAAAAGAAAAAAATCATGGTCATCCATCCAGTAACTTCAGTCCTTAACGTTTTTCATGTTCAGGCCTCCCCGAAAATTGTCGTCCTTTCCCGAAGGGGGAAGAGATAGGACAAGGTACCAGTGGCGGAGCTGCCATATGGTCAGGGGGGCGGCCGCCCCCCCCCCCCCCCCCTGACGGACCAAAATCGTCTGTCGGCGCCCTTTTGGGGTTTTCAACATACTTTACTCTTGCACCATTTTTAGCAAAAGACAAAATTTAATAGCGTTGTTTTAAGGCCCAGATAACAAAATGCTCAAAAAGCCACCGATAAATGTACTAACTGCACTTCATTCTGATGAAAAGGGTAATCTTCTGTAACATAGGGTTAGGTTTTGCCGCAAACGTATCTTAATGCTTTATACGCACTAATGAATGCTGTCGCTGTGCTAAGTTCATTGCTTCCACACCAAGCGTGATTATAAGCTTACAAAAGACACAGACTGACATTAAATCAACCCTCCCGGCCGGTAAAAGATGTTGCAAAGGGGGCAGCAATATTAGCACAAATAGCCCTCTTGTTGTCGGGGATAAATTAAATGTCAACATAGACAATAAAAAGACGTTTTTCAAGATCATTTGAAGAGAACATTCAGGTTAAAATAAAATAGAACTGTTATAATAGTGGTAATGATTTAAGAGTTGTAATGAGTAATTTTCATTTTGCTTTCCTTCAAGTGACCATTATCATAATAAATGGCTATTTCTGACACTGCACAATAATTCTATGAAAATGCTTATTTCTGTACTTCCGAGGTCTAAAATGCCAGAACATTGCATCAAAAAAGCTTAAGTTTAGGAGACTTTTATTTATTATGAATTTGGTATCTAGAAAGCCAAGCAGACCTCTTGTCTTGGCTATTCCTCTTGATGTACTTAATAAATGGCTATTTCAGAGTGGTCGTATGATATAAATTACCTCATTTAATTTTTCTTCGTGTACTTATCTTGATTTCCAAGTGCCAAAAATGTACACCTAACGGTGATTAATTTCCATAACTTTTTCCCTCAGTAGGATTGCTTGCTATTTTGCTCTAGCAGGGTTAATCTTTACCTTCAAAGAGTGGCCCATTATTACATTAAAATCTTAAAATCGAGACCTGACAATAACACACAAAATATAATGACTGCCTTCATACTAGAATGTGGAAGAGAAGGATAGAAACATGCGCGTCCGCAGGTAGGGGCAAGGGGGGGGGGACTTTCCCTCCCTTGGAAAATAAATAAAAAACCTGAAAAACGAAGAATACATTAAGAAAAAGACGAAGAAAAATTAACATCAATATTTCTTAACAGTTCACTCAGTGTTTTCCCTATTTATATGCGGTAAATAGGCTTTAGAAATGTCATTTCCATCGATCTGCATTTTGGGCCAAAATTTTCTTGCGCTCCGCGCCAACTAATGGTGGCGCGGAGCTTTCCCCTACAAGAATTTAGCCCCCCCCCTGAATTTTCTTCAGCGGAAGCCCATGGATAGAAATTTTAACATGTTTTAATAGAAAAACGTGCTGAGGAGAAATGTCAAAGTAGTCTTCTACCAGGTGAAAATCAAAATAATGGAAAATTCTGAAAAGCCGTCCCTTCGATCGTGCGGAGGATCAAGGTATTTACTCCTTCGAAGCGCCCCTGCAGACCATTTTCGCCCCCTCTGACCTAAACCCCTAGCTCCGCCACTGCAAGGTACATAGAATGGGGTTTAACAGAAGAGATAAGAAGTGATTTTAAATCGATTCCGATATGTTTTAAAATAGTACTTCAAAACAAAAAATATGTTCTAGATTGCCCATCTAGTAACTTCAGTCCTTGTGGGGTTTTTCATTATTTTTTTATTATTAATTTTTATTTTTTAGGCCTCCCCGACGAAAACGCCGACCTTCCCCGACGGCCACTGGCGCCACCCCTGCTGGTAACAATATGGGTCGCATTGACAACATTAACGGCGGTTCAGAGGTATCGTGTCTGTGATTCTTGTACATTCTCTTTATCACGTGGTTCCACTAGTGACTATGAAAGTAACTCCTCGCCGCTGCCCTTCCTCATATCGGAGTCTCTGGTACACGCCTGTCGTTCTTAAAAATGTCCATCTGTTATCTGAAGCTGATAGTCGCCCTTTGGTGCGGTCACCCCTACCCCATCACAAAGAAGAAGAAAGGAACTGAGCCTAACAAAAAAAAGGAAAAGGAAAAAAGGAGGAGGAAGAAGAAGAAGTAAAACAACATGACAAGGATAGAACCTTTATTATCAAATATAGCATCATATTCCATCTACCCCAGCAATTGCATACAATTTCCTTAAAAGGATGAGGTCATCCCTCTCTTAATATCTCCAAGGTTGGCAATCAGGTGTACTGTAGTTAATTTTCAACTTTCAGTGACTGGAGTCCGGACTCCGACTTGAGCCCCTGTACTTTCTCTTTGGGGAAAAATCAATTCCTCTGGCCGATTCCTTCAAATTTTGCAATCACGAGTCCGAACTGGACTTTGCATCACTGACTATCCGTCATTGTTTCACCCACTCCCCAGATGAAATCATGAGGACACCAGTAGTGGGTTCAGGCTGTCCAGCGAGTTTCCGAAACTAATAGTTCGATAAGACTTTATGGTAAAACTTTCTCGATAATTTAATTGATGATATGATATTTAAAATCAGGACTTCAGTTACAAAAACAGAACCTGATGACAGAAAATTTGGAAACGGCACCCTAATTGACTACATGTGATGTGTCACTGGATGATCTGGTATCACATATGACAAATTTCCGACTTTTTCATTTTCAAAGCTATTCAAACAATTAACCACCGTCTCCTCCTTATAGCTAGCAATTAATGTGCTCATGTTCAGAACTTGAAAACATGATAAGGTACTTTTACCACAAATGTATATGTACGGCCGCATTCGTATATGTAGGCCAAATATGACTCTGAATCTGAAAAAATTCCTTGAGTATAATCTAAAACTGGAGGTGGAACTGCTGAATCACTGTTCGAAACTGCGCGCCCATTTCCCCAACGAGTGGATCCTAAGCGCCCTCCCACTAATTCAACTCAAATTAAAACACTGCGTCAAAGTGAGTATTGAAAACGACATTATATGATAGGAAAGATCAAGAGATACTAACTGACTAATGTACACACTAAAATAAAACCTTCAACAACTATTTTACATATTTTTTTTCCAAATTTGAACATCTTGATCAGATACGGTTCACCACACTAAAGGAGGCCACTTAATTGGATTTAAACGACAAGATGACTGAATATGGACTGCGGGGTGAATTTTGGAGTCGGAGCTGACCACTTAAGATAGAGGTTTATCAGCAATGTGCATCGTGGTTTATTCCTTGCTCGACAATACGGCCCATAAACTGGAAAAGCTCTTTAATGAGGCTATAAACACAAATCTGAAATTTCAGTTGCAATTTTAACTGTGAAGAATATAAAAATAATGTTTTAACTTAGGAATTTTTGAGCGTGCAGTCAGTAGCGTAGCCAGAATGGCATTTTTTTTTGGGGGGGGGGGGGTTGGTAAAAAGTGAGGGGGCCTGGTACCTCCGAGGGACAGGCACGGCAAGACTTTCTAAGCGGAGCGCCACCATCCGTTGGCGCGGTGCGTACAAGAAAACTTTGGGCTTTAAACCCCTCCAGATGGCCGGAAACGACACTTCCCATGTGTTTTAAGCTGGATGTACCCAGTCGCAAATAAGGCAATATTTGAATGGATTTCAGCTTACCTAAGGCAGTACTTTACTCTTTTACAGGAAAACCAAAAGTAGTTGTGTCCCCCTCTGAGAAACTTTCTTTGCGTTAAATTTCCTAGATGCAAAATGGTGCTACGTTTGGCAAAACTTTGAACGGATTAAAGGCCTAAGTTTTAGGATTTTCCCTGTTTGGGGAGCGTGAAAAATGTCAAAATATTTTTAGTTTTTGTAGAGATTTTACAAGACACATACATACTACCAAAGAAACAATGTGCAAAATGGTGCAGTATTTGTTCATCGGTACATTACGTAGTCAAAATTAAAATACTACGAATAAATCTCTCAAAATAATTGAATCGATAAGCAGAAGTATGGATCATGTGGGAAACACATGAAATCCGGACCTTGTGGACATTTTACAAATCCCAGGACGCCAGTACCAACTAGTAAAAAAAGAGGACTTGTCGAAAAAAATCGTCCTACAGTGGCACGTGTCATGGGCAGGAGTGAGGCACGACATAGGCCTACTTGTTATGGATTGAGGGGAAGAATTATCCGAAGGCAGTACCTTACCCTTACCTGCTAACGGCATATTTTGTGTATGATAAAGTATAGGAATGGTCGTGTAAGAGTGGTCTCCAGTGCAAGATTGCCTTATTTTCAGCAAATCAATCAGCCATCCGAAAGGCAGAAAGTGTCTTAACCTATCAAAGTCACATTAAAGTTTGTCGTCGAGACTTTCGTTGTCTTCGAAGTGAAATGCAATAAACGACAGTGCAGATCACAAACGGTATCTAATTTAGTGAAAGTAGGCATTCTGAAGTTATAACTTGAGTTCATACGTGCGCACAAAATGTGTTTTACACACATTCATCCATTTTTTCTTTTAATTTTTACACATTTTATTTATTTGCTGTTTTGAAGAAAAAACTTCAAAGTTTATTTCCTTTCAAACATTTTACTTTTTTTCAATTACTTTATCAGGAAGCAAGAAATTTGTGGGGCCTGAAGAAAATCGGGGGGGGGGGGGGCTAGGCCCCTAGCCCCCCGTGGCTACGCCACTGCGTGCAGTTAGCAGTAGTGATTTATCGTTTTGTTACGTAGTGACTAATAATTCTAAAATAGTCATATTTTATAATGCATGAATGAAGAGAAATGGGAAAAGGGGGCCGATGCGAACTGTTTAACAAGTAATTTCCCTACTGGCCAACGATAGCCTAGTCCCTAACCTAATCCCTAACCCTAACAAAGAATACAATAGATACAATACAATGGCAACAACCAAGCAACAACCAATCAAGAAACACCTTGTTAAACAGAACGCATCTACCCCGGCGACAGCCCGAAGAAGAAGTATAATTTCCTTCAACAAAACATCGGTAACAGTTGAAGGCAGTGCCGTTTGAAGCTATTTTGGATCGTGGGCTCACTTGAGCATATTGAAAAGGTGGGTATACTTCAGATTCGCCATGCGCTTATATGATGTGTTGACGCCGTGGCGTGTGGATGAAAATTTTCAAAGAGGTTGGCAAACGTTTGTGTGACATTTTTACAAGATTGCCCAAATTTAAACTTTCAAATTTCATCCAAATTTTGAAGGAACTCGACCAAAATTCCTAAATTGAACTCCCAAATTGAGTGATAACTTAAACCCATTTCCCATCCCATTACATTTCCTTTTGGGTAAGGAGGCGTGATGATTAAATTCCTTTACACTACGTACTACATTTACGAAACGCCATATCTCCTGGGGCCCGTTCCACAAACAGTTACGCACGATCTTAAGTTTGATTTACTGTTGACTTAAGTATGGGGAATCAAACTTAAGATTGTGCGTAACTTTTTGTGGAATGGGCCCCTGCTCTTTTAAAAAAACTTTTAATTAAATTGACCACGAAATCCCCCATTGCTTGCTCTTTAACTTATAACAATAGGTTTTCCCAGCATAATCGAAAACGGTATGTGCGTTTGATGGCAAGAATTAGTAATACAATTTAAGACCTATTAATGTTATGAATAATCAGTAACTAAACATGAAGTATACCTCAATATTACGCGATTTCATTCAGCCCATTCTCGTGTCATAATTAATCATCTCACTAAGTCATTCAGAGTGTGTGGAGTTGTATGGGACCTTTAGAATACGTTTCAGAATTGTCCTGGGACACGAACTGGTGTAGTGTCCTCTTCCGTTATACATTCCGATTTCGAGATTTTTGAAATTTCAAAATGGATTTATGACAAACAAAAGTTCTGCCCTCAAACTCAGGAACATTAGCGGCTCGCCATAGGGACACGGAGGGGGGGGGGGGGCACTTACCCCCAAACATTTTCAAAGCATGGTCTTCAATTTTCCAAAAATAACGTTATTCGATATGTAATGAACAAAAAGTAGCCTTTTTCTTAATGTGGGCAAAGTCTCTCTCATACAAATGTCATATATTATTTATAAAGTATAAACTAATGTGTAATTTTCTTGGGTGTCTTAATTGTATCAAAATTTTAGCCTAGTACTGGCCGTCCAGAAGCGTTGATAGCGCTACCATCACCAATAGCAGTACTGAATCAGTACTGTTATTAGTGCTGGTAGCGCTACCAATGCTTCTGTGTGGCCGGTTCAGGTTTACAGGCTCATTCGACCACTGGTCATATGAGTTAATATGATTCGAAAAGTTATGATTTCAATTTATTTCCGACGGTGTGCAGCTCCTTGAAACAAAAAAAAATCCAGAACAAATTTATGTTTGATATTTTGAAGATGAACATATTAATTATAGGCATTAGCTTACTGGGTAAATTTTTACTCATTTCCCATGTTTGGTTCTCGAGATATTAGGATTGAAGTTGACATATTTTCTACAAAGAGTGAACTTGCAACAAGTAGACGTGATGTCATGTATTCACATTGATGGAAATGTTTAGCTTTTTTTTTCTCTAAAATTTAACACCATATTTATACAATTTAACTGTGATACGTTGTAACCATAAGTGCATCCCGAGCAATGGAAGTTTAAAAACTTGCCTTCAGGGCAAGATAGCATCCCTAATCAATTCAAGATCAAACAGTAGGATCAAAACTAAATAAAAAAGAAAACAAAACATTGACCATCAATATGAATACATGACATAGCACCTGCTTGGTTAGAGTTAACCTTTTGTAGAAAATGTGTCAACTTCAGTTGCTAATATCTCGAGAGCCGAACATGAGAAATGAATAAAAAACTTCACCAGAGTGCTCAAAATAAGTTCGTCTTTAACATATTAAACACAAATTTGGTTCTGGTCTCTTCATATTTTAAAGGAGATTTTACTTTGCAACAAAGAAAATGATAAAATGTCACATCATCCTGTAAAGGAGCCAATACATTTTATCTGGTAATTTTCCGATCATTTTGCAGTTTGATTTTCTTTTTATAAAATGAAGATTTTATTGCAAAGGAAAACTCAATATAACGACTGCTTAAATTCTATTTACAAGCATGGCAAATGCAATTTCCGGCTGTCTGAGAGGTGGCAATTTTTCAAAATTTTATGTAGGCTCCGCGCCAACTGATGGTGGCGCTCCGCTTAGATAGTCTTTCGGGCACCACTTCTCATGCCCCCCCCCCCCAAAAAAAAATAGTTTTGCACGACATCCCCCTGATACTATTGGAGACGTCTTGGTCTCAAGTTGAGTTTGCCCCCAAACAAATTTCCTTATATCCGCCCTTGCTCAGGCACAGGCCTAACTCTTAACCAGTCCTGCTCAACCGATGCTCCGCGGACCACTAGTGGGCCGAAATGAGCTACTCAGGTGGGCCACGATACAAAGAATAACGAATCAAAAATTGAACACGATAGAAACAGTAAGTGATATGACTGCCATGTCCGATCGGTTCAAATCTGTTAACAGACTGCCAGAGCGCGCGGTATGAATGTGTTTTCAATGCAGTTCTTTGTAAGATTTGTAAGATGTACGAGTTAAAAAGTTTGAAGGACCCTACCCGCATTTAAACCCGGCCAGGACTGACTGCGGCAAGCCCCAACAATCCCTAGGTAAATCCCCGAAATAATCAATTGGGCCAACATACAGAAAACTGTCAGGTCTTGGTTATGTTGCCAAGTCTGTACGGTTAGCAGATAGTTTAGGTAGGTTTCTTCTTAACTGATCAAATTTACATACTTTTGCAAAGACTAAGGCCGTTATTAGCATGATGGTCTCGAAAAATGAGTATTCAAGCGAAAAGACTAGCTTATGCACTTTTTCGAATATACTGATCGTTTTCATAATCATTACATGGAACAATTTAGAGTTCAGTGGTCTTGCGGCTCTAGTGACTTAAAGACCCAGTTCTCTCACCCCAAACAGTACCAATTCTCCTAACCTTCTTACTTAAGCCCCTCCCACAATTGTCTGAAACTCATCCTCCAGACACAATCCCAGTTTATTGCTGCAGGGTGAGTTTAGAGAAACTCAATTTATATAATCAAAACACTCTCATTACTGTTCATGCTGTGTAATATAAGCTTTGCCACTCTGCATTGTTTGAATTAGCTGTCAATCAAAGAGCTGAACCAATTGAGAATTTCGGTACCCGGGTGCCAAAATTGTAGTTTGGGGTGAGAGGTTTGGCCCTTTAAATAAAAACCTGTTTTACCAGTATTTCTCATGATTTTCTTGTTTGTTCTATTAAGAGCCGATAACATTATTATCTAGAAGGCTCTGTTTTCTATTAGCATTGAGACTCTTCCATTCACTTTGAGGATATTCAACACGTCACTCGCAATAACAAAAAGGGAGTGTGGAAATTCGCCTTCTTCTATTATTGGAACACATGAATCAGTTTGCGTTTTCCCCCTATCGCATTGTTCTCGGCTTCCGTATATTCGAAAGAGTAATTAGTTAGGATTAACATTAGACTCGAAACTGTCGAGGACATGTAAACAATAAAGGTATCGTTTCTTCTGTGCAGGGAGTTGCAACTCCCTGTTCTGTGCATGGAAGTTACATCTCGGAGGTAGTACTTACATGTTGAGCATAACAGATAACCACTTCCAGAGTAACGGACAGGCTAAGTAACTGTACACGCTATGGTATTCTGAAAAAAAATGTGATAATTCTGTGCCAGTCTAGGAGAGTACACGTCGAATCATGCGCTGGGTGATATAAGCCCAACCATGTGCTGTGTGTGAATGTAATGCCGAATAATGTGTCGAATCCTGTGCTAAGTGTTGAATTGAATGTGAGGTGAATCCTGTGCTGGGTATTACAAGCCGAATCCTGTGCTAGGAAAGTGAATTGAAATTTCGAATACTGTGCTATGTGTTAATGTTAAGCCGAATGTTGTGCTAAGCGAATGTGGTGCCGAATCCTGTGCTAGCTTCAGAATGTGAGGCTGAATCCTGTGCTAACGTTAATTGAATGTGAGGTGAATCCTGTGCTGGGCGAATGTGGTGCCGAATCCTGTGCTAGCTTCAGAATGTGAGGCTGAATCCTGTGCCTGGTTTTACAAGTCGAATCCTGTGCTAGGCAAGTAAATTAAAATTTCAAAATCGTGCTATGTGTTGAAACTTTATGTAATGCCGAATGTGGTGCTAGGCGAATCTGGTGCCGAATCCTGTGCTAGCTTCAGAATGTGAGGCTGAATCCTGTGCTAGGCAAGTGAATTAAAATTTCAAAATTGTGCTATGTGTTGAAACTTTATGTAATGCCGAATGTGGTGCTAGGCGAATCTGGTGCCGAATCCTGTGCTAGCTTCAGAATGTGAGGCTGAATCCTGTGCTAACGTTAATTGAATGTGAGGTGAATCCTGTGCTGGTTAAATTATGGCGAATCCTGTGCTAGGCGAATGTAGGGCCGAATCCTGTGCTAGCTTCAGAATGTGAGGCTGAATCCTGTGCTTGGTTTTACAAGCCGAATCCTGTGCACGTGATAGGTAAGTGAAATGTAACGTGGAATCCTGTGCTATGTGTAAATGTAATGCCGAATGTTGTGCTAAGCGAATGTGGTGCCGAATCCCGTGCTAGCTTCAGAATGTGAGGCTGAATCCTGTGCTAACGTTAATTGAATGTGAGGTGAATCCTGTGCTGGGCGAATGTGGTGCCGAATCCTGTGCTAGCTTCAGAATGTGAGGCTGAATCCTGTGCTGGGTATAACAAGCCGAATCCTGTGCTAGGCAAGTGAATTAAAATTTCAAAATTGTGCTATGTGTTGAAACTTTATGTAATGCCGAATGTGGTGCTAGGCGAATCTGGTGCCGAATCCTGTGCTAGCTTCAGAATGTGAGGCTGAATCCTGTGCTAACGTTAATTGAATGTGAGGTGAATCCTGTGCTGGGCGAATGTGGTGCCGAATCCTGTGCTAGCTTCAGAATGTGAGGCTGAATCCTGTGCTGGGTATAACAAGCCGAATCCTGTGCTAGGCAAGTGAATTAAAATTTCAAAATTGTGCTATGTGTTGAAACTTTATGTAATGCCGAATGTGGTGCTAGGCGAATCTGGTGCCGAATCCTGTGCTAGCTTCAGAATGTGAGGCTGAATCCTGTGCTAACGTTAATTGAATGTGAGGTGAATCCTGTGCTGGGCGAATGTGGTGCCGAATCCTGTGCTAGCTTCAGAATGTGAGGCTGAATCCTGTGCTGGGTATAACAAGCCGAATCCTGTGCTAGGCAAGTGAATTAAAATTTCAAAATTGTGCTATGTGTTGAAACTTTATGTAATGCCGAATGTGGTGCTAGGCGAATCTGGTGCCGAATCCTGTGCTAGCTTCAGAATGTGAGGCTGAATCCTGTGCTAACGTTAATTGAATGTGAGGTGAATCCTGTGCTGGGCGAATGTGGTGCCGAATCCTGTGCTAGCTTCAGAATGTGAGGCTGAATCCTGTGCTAGCCGAATGTGAGGCTGAATCCTGTGCTAGCTTCAGAATGTGAGGCTGAATGTGGGGCTGAATGTGAGGCTGAATCCTGTGCCTGCTTCAGACTGGTTCGCGCGGCTACATTCAGTATGACCCCGCGGAGTGGACTGTTTTCTGAACTCCTCAGCTTCCAAAACTGAAGAAGGAAAATGCCAAACGGTCTGTTACGCAGATACGCTACATCTAGGCTAGCGGTACAATGTTTTTGCACTTTCGACTTTTAGTTCGATAGACTGTAAGTGTGTCGTCTAGCGATGTTTTTCTTCGGTAGTTACAGTAACTGGATTAACGGGAAGACACAGGAGGTCTCAAAGCTTGAGGCATTTCAAAAGTATACCTTTTCCAATGCAGAGGGATACCGGCTATAAAAAGAAGGAAATGTTGAAACCATCCCGAATAGCTCGGATTATACCTTTGTTCTTTATGATGCGGCTGCACAAAAATAATGAAATTAAACAGTAGCGTACGTAGTAGCATGGGATTTCTCGGAAAGGTAGGGAGGGGGTAGGCATGCAGTATGCACAATAAAAGGGTATCTGTGATGGAGACCGGCCCTGGGCAAGAGTCTAGTGAGGGGTATTCCCCTCATGATGTTGTGTTCTAAGAGGAATAGCCTAATACATTAAAATCATTTGGAATTTTTGCATTGAATTGTGCATGATGAACCAAAGTATATCTACCCCAAGACTTATTTTCCCCTTTAAAAATATGCTAAAACCTCATAGTTCCCGGGGGCTTCTCCCCCTGAACCCCCACCGTGGATTTGCCCCTGGACCGCACCGGGGGCCCTAAGGTACGTGGGCCCCTGGACTCCACCTGTTACAGCTCGCGCTTCGCGCGAAATTTTTTTCCCACAGCATTTTCTTTTGCCCTCCATTTGCCCCCACTTTTTTAGTCCTGGTGCCGCCACTGCCCCCATCTAAAGAAATTTTGGAAAAAGAAGGGTGTCCTTATTCATGCAGTCTGGTAATGTATATGCTAACTAGTGTACTTACATACTAAGTGTGCGGATTTTCGGAATACAAAATGTGCCATTAGTGAGGGGGGTCTTGGAGAGACAACCACACCCTCTACTTTTAAAATTTAATTAGCTGTCCTTTAATGCATTCTGGTGCCACATATGCTATCCTATTAAGTAAAACTACGTTACTTAATTTCGTGGTTTTAAAAAACTTGCATCCCTGTAAGAGAGGCGCATGGAAACAAAATTCACAAGCTTCGATATTTTAAAGGATTTGAAAAAAATCCTCCCAAGTGCCAGAGCCTCACCTCAATACGACCCCACCGTAACCTAGGCTTTAGACTTTTCCCAACATAGCCTAATTCATACTGAACTTAACTTTATTACTCATGGATCCAAGAGAAATGTAAATCTATATTGTATTTAGTGCGATGCCTATTCCCCTAGGTATAGGTCCGGCGAGTTTACGGTGCACAGCTATAGACCGTCCGATGGGGAGGGGGCAAAAGTCCGATTTTTGTTAGGTGTAAACATACTGTATTAAAACATGAAATTTGCGGCGCGTTATTAATTATCAGCTAAACGTTTGCCTTTTTTTAGACATTTGAAAATGCAGAAAATGTTGGATACATTTGAATGCCGTGTTCCTTGCCCTGCCTTTGATAAATTATTACACGACCGGTGAAGATGGTTGTTGTGATATAATATTCTCAGATCAGGTCTGTGGGTTGAGAATTTCCAACAAAATAGGAAAGAAATAGAAACTTCGGCGCCTTTGGTAGACAAACAGTTCGGAAGCTTATCTTCTAGAGTGGTTTGGAAGTATATGAAAGAAAATTTTGGGAAAAACCGCACTAGTTGCCAAATCCCCCCCCCCCCCCCCCCATTAGGGGTCCGCAAAAGCTTAAGTGCTTTGAAAAATTCAGACAGAAATTGTAGGGATAATATCAAAGCAAAAAAAAAACAACAGCCCGTACTCCCCAACTAGTAGCGTTATATTTTCCTTTACTTAGCAGAAGATAAATTTAAGTCCCCGTTGATTCACCGCTGGCAGGGGCGGGATTTGATCTCTGAAAGTTGGGGCAAATTCGGGCAGACTACAAAACGGCGCCCAAGGCCGAAGCGCTCCCCCTAACGGCGTGCGGTCCAGGTGCCCTCAGGCGGGCCCCTGGTGGGGTCCAGGGGCAAAGTCCCCGGAAGCTCCTGGGTATATACGAAATTGTAGGCATTAAAATGATGCATTAATATCACAATTTGACTTTCTTCAATTATATCCTTACTCCGTATGATTAAAGTCGGCCGGAATCGATAATGCAGAGGGTGCAGGGAGGGAGAATGAATTAATTAAAATTGAGGTTCTTCAGGGGCTTCGTCCTTGGTGCCCCAGATCTTCTTTTCAGAAAGCTAGGGTCTTTTCATGTGATGTGAATTCAGCCCTTGTCTATGATGGGGCGCCGAAAAATTTAAAGTTTAAAACATCTCAGTAATGAAACTGAATGAAAATTAGAGAAAGGATGGGCCACTTTTAACCTTAGCTGAATAACGGTGGCCCCCTAAAGACATTCTTACTGAGGCACAAACATATTCTGGGTTTCTGTATAGTCTTTTTCAGGTGACTTTCACAGAGCCGTTACTTGTAAAGGGGCGCGCGGAGCGCACCGAAAATATGAATTTTTACTTTATCACAATAGTGAAATTGAAAAAAAATTAGACAAAGAGTGATCCCTTTTCACTACAGCTGAATCAGGGTGACCCCTGAGGATATTTGTATAGAGGCCTTTTCATGAGATTTTTATAGCGTCCTTATCTGTGATGGGACACGCAGAACACGCCGAAAAGTGGTGTTTTGAGACATCTCAACAAAGAAATTAATGGAAATTAGAGAAAGGGTGGGCCACTTTTCACTTCAGCCGAAAAAGAGTGGAGCTCCAGATTAGGGTCAAATAAGATCATCGTCCTTTCAGAAAGATTGGGGGCACTTAGTCAAAAAGGGGACCAGAAGACGACCGCCTCCCCCCCCCCCCTTTCACTAGTTACGGTAGACTTTCAGCTGTGTACGGCCCGGGCACTGTTGATAAGTTGCAGTGACAATGGAAGAGGTGTTCTACAGGAAGTAACCCCGAATCCTGACATTTTTAAAACGAGTGCACGCGAAGCGTGTCGAAAAACCCAGCTTTGAGACATTTATTGGAAGAGTATTGTTTTTATTCAGTTTTCAATGCAGTATATGACCTGTTTAAACATTATACAACTTGATTAAGTATCACTCGCGTAGCTCTATCAGTCCCAGTTCGTATTTTGTAGCAAAAGCAACCAGACTAAGACGTAAAAAAACTAAGTTCTGGGAAAAAATGGGGGCAAGTGTCCCCCGTGCCCCCATAATCCCACCTATGACCGCTGGCATTTTATTACAACAGAGCAGACCAGGGAGCTGTTATTAAGACAGCTCCCTGAGCAGGCGTAACCAAGTTGTGCGATTTCTATGCGTCAATCACATTCGACTCTTTGTTGCTGTTAAATAGCAGGAGTAGTCCTCCCTTGAGAGAGTGTAGTAGATTGTCCTGTTTCATGATTGGCGCTTGCCAGTCATGTGACAATATTTTTCTCCTCAAACGTGAATTTTGCTTGTAGTAACTAACTGATAGGTTTACCTTAAATATGCAACACATTAAAGTCTTAAAATATTATGAAAGATACTTTTAAGAGAAAACAGAAAAAGTTGTGAGATTTTGCTTTAAATTCAAAATAAGTTTTGGGCGAATGCTCTTGCCCTTAACGAATTGGCCCAGTGAAGCTCTTACGGCCTACGTACACTATTTTTGTTAAAGCGGCTTGTAGCGTTAGCGTTTTCTGACAATCAGTGCCGTGTGTAGTTTTTCATGACAAACACATCGTGCCTGGATCTACACTTTTCCTTATAATGCCTATGCGGGTTTCAAAAGGGAAAGCAGAACTTCGGTGCTACAAGAAAGAGTATGTGAAGTGTGGATTTACTAGCCTCCCGTCCCACCCCACCCCCGCCCGATTAGACAAAATTGACCATAGACCAAACAGAGTTTCAGCACCGACAAAATCAAAATTAAAGTAAAACTATGTTTACCCTTTCTTATTAATTTCTTTTGTCTCGTTCAGTGCTTCTTTCATGACAAAGACAGAAAAATCCCTTTCATTGCACCAAATAATATCAAATTTTAGTACACGTATGTAGAGCACATGTCTTTTGATAAGGAACACAATTTAGCAGTGGTAATATGATTTTCAATGCAACAATATTTATTTAAAATTCCATTGTATTCCATCCCATTATATTCCTTATAATTTGAGTCAGACCATCCATTTCGGGACGATGCGCATCGTCTATCAAGAAATTTCCTGACAGGCTAACGATAGCCTAATCCCTAACCTAATCCCTCACCCTTACAAAAATACAGTCGATAAAATACAATGGCAACAACCAATCAAGAAACACCTTGTTAAACAGTGCGCATCTACCCTCCATTTCTTATAATGCGTAAGTCGTTATTAATACAAATCAAGAGATCTACCTGAAAATTGGACAACCGGAAAGGGTATTTCCAAGGCTCGTAAGTAGAATCTACACAATCGCTATTTTAGGTTTTTTTTATTAAAATAAAATGTTCAATTTGAAATAAACAAGCAAACTGCAAGGTGTTTATGAAGTTATTAAAAATAGTGTTTTGGGCCCGAAAAATGTTAGTACTCAAAAGACTGCATAAGCGGAACGCCACCACTAGTTGACGCGGAGTGTGATTAAAATTTTGAAACATCGAGACAGAAATGGCATTTCACGGACTTAATCTAAGCAGTCAGGATTTTGATCTCTCGTTTGCAATCATAGGAACACAATCAGCAACTTGCTAAGCGGTCAGAGAAGAACCAGATAAAATATAAAACGACTAATTGATGATAATCTTGTATCTTTTCAGGGAAAAAACAATTCAACGGAATTGAGAAACATGCTAATTTTTGTACTTAATTGCGACTATTGGCTTATTTCAACATCTACTGAATTGATGAAAATGTTTATGTCTCATGACTGTCCGAACGCCCGACTATAGATGATTCTACTTCTAACAACTTTGGTCACGTTATGATGTTGTATTTTAGAACAGACGCTTATGACAAGACATTCTCACGCTGTATCGTTATGCAATTGAAAAAATACCCGATTTTCATTACCTTTGCCCAAATTCAGCGGTGAGGGCAGGATAAATGGGAAATGGCAAACTATATAGCACCGCACCCGCTCCTTAACAACCTTCCGTCTGCATGTCTTTAAAATTAATTTGGTAATTGAAAATGTCCCAGCCCTTTTTTCAGTCCTCCACCGAATACTTTACAATTTCGGGCAAAGTTTTTGCAAAACTACAGTATGGAGTGGAGCTGAAAACCCCTCTTTCCATATAGTGCGCGAAGTTGTCGCAAATTTTTGTGATCATTTTTATTTTCCATGAGAAGTTTTGTTTGAATTCAGTGTTTTCTGTTTATTGGGCAAAGTTTTGAAACTATTCGGATAACCGGCCATTCTTTGGCACTATGTTGCTCATTTTAAAAGCAAGTTGAGAAATGACTGTTTGCACAGATATGTTAGCGATTTTTTGATCTCGTTGATTTTTGGACAATATGTTTCCCTGATAGGCTACTTTTATATATTTCAGGAAAATGTTTGAAAAAATTCGGGATAATATCGACCATTGCGGGCATTGTGTTGTAAAAAAAACCATGAACTTGGTAAAAGCTCACAAATGATGCCTTTTTGCACTTTCCGAATGAGTAGTGAATTTTCGTAATCTTGTTGGATTTCTTGAAAATTTTATCGCAAGTTTTTTTTTTTTCATTTGGGGCATTAGTAATTAAAACAAGCCTTTCGCATTTGCCTACGTTCAACATTGTTAAACATTACAATTCTTGAGTTATAAGGACTATAACAATTAGTACCCTTTAATTGATCAGAAGGTGTCCATGAAACGGTCAAATGAAAGTGGCCAAAACTGACCAAAAATTAGAAAAACGTCATACTATAAACTTTGGTTTTATTCATAATTAAAACAGGCTTGTAGTACAGATTTGCCTATGCGCAAGTTATCCATATCAACTCAACTCAATTATAATGCCCCAATTAGTTTATCAGATAATGTTGTTTGAAGAGAGCCAGTGGAGATACATACTCAGGAGACTAGATGCAGCAAATTCTCGCACAGAAGTTTTAGCAAAAGGTAGCCCATATGGTCCAAGAACCATCATATGCATTTGTACACCTGCCAAGAATGATATCTTAATGTACACTCTATGGCAAGGTGTACAAGAATGCCATCAGGTGGTCCAAAGGCATCTGATCACAGAACACTAGAACATTTATTATGCAAAAACAAGAGAAAAATCTTAGGCGAATCAAGTATAACATCAGTAATAAAGATGATCATTATTGTGATGTATATACCGTGGCGTATAGCTAAAAATTTATAACGAGGGGAGCACATTTTCAGGCCAAACACAGTGTAATTCAGACATTAAACATATAACTTTGAGAATTTCGGGGGGGGGGGGGGGATTAGAGAAATCTGGGGGACCTTTGGTCCCCCAAGGCTACGTCACTGGGCTAAAGTTGGAACCCAAAACATATCCATGTTGTTTTTTCATAACTTTCACATTTTGCACATTGATTGCAGGGGAGTATCTTTTAATCGATGGGATGGACACTGGCCTAGCCAGGGGCATCGTTCCCATTGATTTATGCAAGTAACAATTATATTGTATTGGCTGGAGCAAAGAATTGACTCCAAATGATGCTACATGTTGCACCAAATTGCATTTTACTTTTCAAAATAGCTTCGCAATGGGGAGGGGGTGCAACCCTCTTTTTCAATTAACCCCCAGAATGTCTACCAGGACCTGCAGTTGGTCACTCTCAGTTGGGGGTGGAAAACATTTTAAATGGCTCTCCTCTTCTAAACTGGGGTTTATTTTGAACACAATTTCCCTTTCATTAAACACCTGTAGGTTTCTATCACCCAATATCACACAATGACCAATATCTTCTTACTTCATTGTAACCAGTTTTATTGAATCCAGAAAAGACATTAATTCTAAGTCAAGAATTTGCTTGTAATGTTGGCTACACACTAAGGCTGCTGTGGGCTACACATTAAGGCTGCTGTGGGCTACCCCCACCGTCAAATGCAAAGTAGGTCTTTCATTTTACCACTTTAAGCTTTGAAGTTTTCTAGGAGTAAAAGATATCACATCTTCTTGCTTTGAATTACTTCCAACGAAACTGCGACTGTAAAATTTCCAGCTTTAAAAAGGCAATTGTACTTGTGTGCACTGAATGAAAAACAGTTAAATGCTTTGGTAAGATATTTAAATTGTCAACGGCAACTTTTCCCTGTTTTGGGTGTCTTACAATTCGGCCCAGCAAATGTTAATTTGCTTCCAAAACCGTGACCGTGCCTCACAATCCATTGTGCAAGCTATTGTTGGTATTTATAACACTATAGTACTATTTTTTTAATCTCCTCTGTGCTACAGAAGAAAAGCTGGGGTTTCCAGTGTGCATACACACTAACTGCAGTTTCTAGCCATACGGCACATAGTTTTCAGTTAGAAGCATTTACAGTTTTAATCCCTGTCAGCTTTCTGTTATCTTATTGCGTAGATGGAATAAGAAGAATTGTCATACCAACCACACGTGTAGCAGCTAGTAAAAACACAATTCTAAGCTCAGCACCAATGGCACAAAATTTAACTCTACATTTAGCACAACCATAATTGATTTAGAGGTTTTCAACCTTTTAGAGGCAGAAATCATGAGCTCGGGCATGGGAGGGGGTATGGGATTCCCCCACCAACATGTAGAATATGTTGGATAAAAATACTTTACTGCAGTCGGTGACATTTATATTCTTTATCTTAGGCACATCATTATATTCCACAACATAAATCACTCTATGGGAGTTACATCATTCTCACTCATGTCCCACCAGAAACGGCAAAATGTCCCAATGGAGAGATATGCCCCCATGTTAAAATCCAGGGGTCGAAAGACTTCAAACTTAAGTGAATACCTGGACTTTGATTAGTCCAGTAAATCAAAGGGTTGAATGAGAAATCAATGTGACCAAGTTTATACTGAAGTTTTAGTCAAAATTTTCTTGTAAATGTAATGCCTTTTTATGCCAAATTACAATGGGCTGTGTGATGCACGGAGAGATTTTCATGTACATACTTCACAAACAACTTAAATCATTAAGAAGCGCGTCGGGTCACTTTCCTTTAAAACCTAAGGATTTAAGCAAATTTGCAGGGGTACGTATAGGACACGCAGAGCCCATGAGAAGCCGTGCAATAATTCGACGCACAATAGCTTTAAGCATTGCATGATCAAATGTGTTTAATGTTTCACGAAATAATTATCCATGTCAGCAAGCGCAGTGCAATCATGCGCTTTTAGAGCTTCCATGCATATGACCTGCAGTAATGGGGATATTGAAAGCTAGGGGACCCTTTCAAAGTAAGAGTATTTGTATTTGCTCTAATATTTCTTGCCCCTGTGCCCGCGGCCCCAACACACACAGAAAAGAATATTTGCTATTTTTACTACCCTAGCCCAAATTATGCTTTATTCACTAAGCCATGCACTGGCAGTAGCCTAAAGTTTGCCTACTGTGTTAAGCCTAACCGTTGACTTGCAGTAGTTGAACGTTACGAGCTATAAACGAAGAAAAAACACAAACCTCGGAATTCAGTATCTGTAAATCTGTGTCAATTGTTCTAACCAAAGTGAGGATTTAACTTTGCACAAAAAGGTGATTCAGTGAAGTGATTCTCGGGAGTTCAAGTACGGAGAATTAACCTCGGAGGCAGCCATTTTCTTTTATTCCTTGTCCGGTGGGGACTTTTGAAGGCTTATGAATATGCAAATATGGCGTTTTATGTGGTTGCGAAGAGGTTAAACCTATAATTTGAGCGAAAATAAGAATTATTAAGAAAAACATCAGTCATAGGAGGAAATTGTACTAAGAAACATGCTAAACAGGTTGCAAATTTTACCAACCAGATATTTCGTAAATAAAACCACCATGCACCTTGTGCATATGGCTGTAATTTTAACTTTATAATTTCCACTGTAACGTTTAAATCCTCCACATGTTCAAGCTATATAACGCATCCTCACCTCATGTCTGCGCGGCACGTTGACGCCAAACCGGACGGTAGTGTTCACACATGGTCCTACTCTGATTGTACTGGGAGGCGAGTAGGCTCCTCCCCAATGTATCGCCGGTCCTCGAGGGGAGTCCTCGAGGGGAGTCCCGGGGGAAGATTGCGGTCGTATACAAAGCACGCTGAGCGTCACTGTATGCAGAAGGGTACTAGAGAGGCGCCTGAGTTGGTTCTCTGTTGTAGTTGACAGGATCATAGCCGGCCAGAGACCTTGAACGCTTGGCTTCAATCTTTCGTTTGTTTGTTTTTTTTTTTTCAAATAAATGTATAGCGCTCTCTTTCACGGGACAATCTGGAGCCTGCAAAAGTATAGTCTTGGTCAGGACGTTAGTATAATACTTATTTTCCACGCTATTTTGACACTGGATCCAAAATGAGGGCGCTTGTCAACTGGACTGTACGTGCTCGAGTATCTCTTTCAATAATTTTGAGGCCATGTAGAGGGCGTGTTCACATTTGTTCTTGTACAGACGCATGTACATATCGAACTACCGTAATGTAGTACTATTAATACCGTCTTGAGCAAGACTAGCAAAAGTACAGTGCATCCTATTTGTGAATTATAAGTCATAGAGCCATCACTCTATACCGTAACGCTAATTCTGCTTTGTGATCTGTTCCATGCTACCGTGCCGACTACAATTAACTTGGCGTGGTAAATGGTTCCATATCATTTTGTACCGTTACGACTACGAGGCAACCGGAGCCCACTGTATGCGTACGGGTGTCAGATTTCGTAGTTCTTTAAGGGCCAATCCTCTCACCCCAATCTACACTTCTTGTACGGGGTACAGAAACTCTCCATTGGCCCAACTTTTTGATTGACTGTTAATTCAAACAATGCAGATTACCAAAGCTTATATTACACAGCATGAACTGTTGAAGAGTGTTTTGGTTATACACAAAAAGCTTTTCTATACTCACCCTGAAGCAATAAACTGAGATTGTGACTGGATAAGGATGAATTTCAGACAATTGTGGGAGGGGCTTAAATAAGAAGGTTAGGACAATTAGTACTGTTTGGGGTGAGAGAACTGGGCCTTTAAGTTAGAGTTAAAGAATGCATTTCGTAACCGGGATATGAACCGTTCAAGCTTAGTACCTTTTAGGAATGTATCATAATTGCCCGGTACTAAGCTAGAAAGAATGCATTTCCTATAGTACAAATCGAGTGACCAGAGAGAGGTTTTAGATACAGACTATAATTATTGCCGTTTTTTCATTGACGCTGTGGCCAAGACCTTGTATTCTGCTTCATTAATTTTTATCCCAAGGATGAATGTGGGTGTCTCGGTTTTGGATTTTTTTAAAGTTGTTAAAAGATGACGGTTAGGGATATATTTCAGTTTATAGGATTAAAAGTAGCAAAACATATTTGACCTTTTTTCATGATCCAGTCTCAGAATTACAAATGGGAGGTTTGAAAAAATCTTCCAATTTTGTGTGTCTTTTACGCAGTCTGGTGTTTTTTTTTTTTTTTTTTTTTTTTTTTTGTTCATTGGGCCCATGTTCGGTCCGTTCTCTAGATATTAGCAATTGATTGTGGCAAATGTTCGTCATATAATTAAGTTCAAGCAAGCAGGTGTGATGTCAAGGATTCACATTGTTGGTCAATGTTTTGTTTTTATTTATAATATACCACGAATTTTATGAAACTGAACTCTAATACGTGATACCAAAATGCATTCAGAGCAATAGAATTTTAAAAACATTATATGCCCTAGGCGAAAGCTGGCAGCTCTAACCACTTCAAGGTCAAACTTGAATAGGATGAAAAATAAAGAAAAAACAAAACATTTGCCAACAATGTAAATCCACACCTGCTTGCTTCAAGTTTACTCCTGTTCATAGAAATATAATACTTAATTAAGGTAATAGCTCCATGGTTACAGCTGGTTGAGCTTTTTATTAACCTACACTGGAGCGTTTGGAGATTTCACGATACTCAACATATCAAGTCTAACGATTCAAAGTTTGTTTGCAATCAGGTAATATATTGCTTTCAATTTTAAAATTGACTACACTCTTAAAAAAATTGGGCAAATTTTGCCCAACTTTTTGACCAACACTGGGCATCTATTCAACAACCTAAACAGTTGGGCAAAACTTTAACCAACCAAATTGGGTAAAGTTTGAACCCAACTGTTGGGCAAGAGATTACCCAACTGTTTGGCAAATTAGCATTTTAAAACATACCCACTTGTTGGGCACTTCTTTTATTAAACTGTTGGGCAAATGCATTAACCAAATGTTGGTTATATGTTAATCATCTTTTCCTTAAACATTGGTGCTTTCTTTAAATGTAAGGTTGTAGGTTATGGCAGGGAGCTGCCACTGCAGCTCCCTGGTTATGGCAACCCATCGGTCCCGGTTAAAAAACCCTGGCTTAATAACCTTTGGTTTGTCACTGAGTTTCGTATAGGTACGTCCAAAACTTTCATTTTTAAAAGGCACTGTAAAATGATGTGTGTTAATGATGTGATGAAGTATTGTAGTTTCGTCAATGCATAAATGTGAACACAAGGGCTGCATGAGAATTAGCTGGTCCGTAGCTCTCATACACTGATATCATGGTTATGAGACAGGTTTCTTGTTGTGCCGAAAGGTTTCAAATAATAATATATAAACGCTCATTCGGACGTGAAAGAGAATATCCCTGATCCTGACCTCTCATTGGATAGCAGTTTTGCGCCAAATATGAATCATGGAATCTCATACAAATGTGTTCTAGTTCGTAGTACTGTTTAAGGAATTTTATGGAAATAGAGATGGATTTCATGGTCTAAAGTAATGTACGAGTTTAGCTGTTTGGCCAATATAAAAGATGCCAAAGAGAATTTTCAGATTATGGTACCATGGTCTGATTATGAGAAGACTTGTGAAACAAATCGGGTCAAGTGCACTGTTGTTTGGTGACAACACTGCAACCAACAATATACCCAACAAATTGGAAAAAGTTACCCAACAAGTGGGTAAAGGGAAAATATGCTCAACTGTAGAATAAAATCTTATCGTCATTTTGACCAGTCAGTTGGGTATAACAGTATACGCGTGAATGGAAGGGGAAATTTAACCATTATTTGAGCAAAGATTGACCAACACTTAAGCAATTACTTTTACTCAACAAAAACTTTGCCCAGCGTTTAAACATTGCACCAATTAGCCCCAACGTTGGGCAAAGTTTAACCAACACATTTCATAAACTTCTTTAACCAACGGATATTTTACCCAACGTTTTAAGAGTGTACTCGTCAACTTGTTCATGGCGTGTATTCATATGCCACATTTGCGCAAAGTTTTTACTGAAATTTCCATCCTCACTGCTTTTCATTCTGTCATTACAATGAACTCTCGCCTAATCTTCTAAGATAATTCATGTGTGAAAAGCTGATCTCAACAGTGTGAATAGCTTGAATTCGTAGTGAATAGGATCATTAGTATAACACTTTGTTATCTATTCAACCCTTCCAGTGAAGACATGTGAGTATAGTACAGGACAAGTTTTGTACCACCGTGAGGAATGCAAGTCTGTGTGGCAGTGCAGGGAGCTTCCAGCTCCCTGGGCAGTGCAACTTAAAAATTTTGTGAACTGCAGTCAAACTTAAACAT
This sequence comes from Holothuria scabra, assembly GCA_037179385.1. Classification (NCBI taxonomy): domain Eukaryota; kingdom Metazoa; phylum Echinodermata; class Holothuroidea; order Aspidochirotida; family Holothuriidae; genus Holothuria; species Holothuria scabra. The sequence goes on from CM074184.1 coordinate 54,739,504, forward strand.
CCCTACCAGTGTTCCCAGGCCGGGATACTTTAAATGAGAGGGGAGGGGAAAACTGGCAGATCCAGGTGGGCACAACAGACGAGGTCCCTGTTGGCTCTCATGTACAAAAGAAATTAAAGCAAACGCAAAGAATCTTGCGGATCAATGGAGTGGTCAGACCCTTCCTATTAGTCACCATTTGAATGGATGGGGGCGGAATCTCCTGCCAGGATTTTCCCTAGTCCCAGATCCCCCCTCACCTGTAACCAAGTATACCTACTCCTGACAATTAATTTTATTATTCACTCACAGATGTATTGATATTCAAAATTTCTAGCTTGAAAGTCGCCCCTGGACCGCTCATCGGCCGTAAGGCAGGCCCCTGGAACCCATCTGCTGAAGCCAAATATAAGCTACCTATCTATCATGTTAGTTAATAGGCTGTTTCATCCCAGAGACATGCTAAAATTTCATAGCTTCCAAGGAACCCACGGAAGCTTTGCTTGGACCTGCAGGTGTCCTATAAGGTGGGCCGTACAGTTCAACCTTAAAAACTCGGCTCTTCTCGCCTGATTTCGCCCTCATCACCTCCTTTTCCCTCAATTTGCCCTTCCCCCACTTTTTAAATCATGGTAGAGCCACTGAAATGTTTATGAAAAATATTACATCCAGTCAATATAAGCTACGACAGTTGTGTTTCTATATGCTTCGGTAGATTTATTTTTGTACTTCAATGGTCATATCACTGTTGAAGAAGGGCGGGGGATGATCGGAAAACCCCGTTGATGAAGTTAAGCACGGACCACGTCCATAGGCAAGCAATTTGCCTGAAAAATAGAAAAGAATTATAGTCAGAGTGTAAAATTTTTACGAAATATTAAAGAGCTAAACAAAATCGCGAAACATTTGGGAGACTTGTCAAGAAACAATCATTCTTCAGTTGTTTTAAAATCTCAGGCGCAGCACAATGTCTGAATTGACCTGAAAACTCAAACAATATATGCAAAGTAACATTTTCATGGGAAAAAAAATGACAACAAATATTTCCGACACATTTGGGTAGCTTGAAAAAAAACCCCTCAACCCCACTTCATACTGTAGTCTTGCACAAACTTTTTCGAAGGGATTAAACATTCGCGGGGAAGTTAAAAAAAGGTGCTTGGACGTTTTCAATTGCCCCTTAAGCCGAATTCAGGCAACGGTAATGAAAATCGCGTAGTTTGTTTTTCATAACCATCATGAATAGTGTGAAAATGTCTTCCCATATAAGTCTATCTTAAAATTTATTTAAACCCACCTCGTGACATTTTTTTCAAAAAATGCTAGAAGTAATATCGTTATAGTCGGGAGTTTTGACAGTCACACTGACAATGATCATATTGAATTTAACCAAGAGTCGCAATAGACAAAAAAACTTCCGTTGTATAGTTCCGTTGTACAGTTTTCACCCGAAAAGTCACAAGACCATTTTCTTCAGAAGGTAATAGTACATACATTATTTGGCAATTTGCTGAATTTTTAGACTACTGCAAACGAAAACTCAAAATATGCCATTTCCGACTGCCTGACTTGTCACACTTTTCAAAAAGTTCCAAGCCCAATGGTAGCGCGCTGCTTAAATGGGCTCCATTTTTTAAGCAAAAAATAAAAAATAACTTTTGAACTACTTTTTGATAACTTTAAAGTTTGTTGATTTTGTTCGAAGTAAAATTTTATTGGAAGCGGAAAATCGAAGTAGCGACTGCCCTGATTCTACTCTTACGCCCGGGAAATGCCATGTTCGGCTGTCTGGGGGTCTCATTTTTCAAACTTTTCTGTAACCTGCGCGCCTTAAACATGACAGACTTTTTACTATAAGCGTTCATAATTTTTTTCTCAGTGCAATATGTGACTATCTGTGACTATATAACAAACGTGTAGCATTGCTCTAGCAGGGGATACTGTTTGCACCTACATGATAGCGCCTACATGATCTGGTCGGGCTTGCCAGCTGTCCGTTAGGCGAAATTGATTCCGACTCTGCAGAGTCTTTTAGGGAGCTTTTCAATACTGCATTATTGAAAATGACTCTTACTAAGTTGCTTCTTCAGCCCTTCACAAAAGAATTCGCTAAAAACCAAGCAAACCAAGCAATCTGCAGTCCCTAGTAGCATATATCTAAGAAAGTATGTCGACTGAAAATCGTTGTTACATAATGTTATCTAAGTAGTGCGTACTGAGGCTTTTCGGCGACATTCAAAAAAATCCGAAAACTTTCTTGCCTTTTTTAGACAAAGTATTTAAAAATTAAAAGCCTATGTTGAAGAAAATTTTAGGGGAACGGCACTGTAAAGGCTCGGAAAAGTTTATCACTGACTGCTTTGTGAGCGCCCACTTACTGCATTAAGGGTTGCAATTTAGGGCGAGCCAAGCGCGAGGAAAATGCTATCTTTTTAAAACTAACAATTACAAGTATGGCGCTTTTATTAGGAAGAATGCAGAATATTATGGAGGAAAATTTGGGAAACTCGCACTGTATTTTACTGGTGTCTCAAATGGCAAATGTCCGATTTCTTTCACTCTTTCTAACCAGGGGGCAATCGCCCTCTGCCTCCTGTAGGAATACTAAGTCTTGCTCGAAAGACTACCTTCAGTTGGTCCGGAGCATACAGAAAATTTTGAAAAAACGCGACCACTCAGACAGCCCGAAATAGCATGTCTCGGGCTTGTAACTAGTAGCTAAGTTTTCCAATTTTTCTGTCAAGTGTGAACACCATTGTATTAGGGTCGTATTACGACGCACGAAACGCGCCGAAACTTTTGCCCATTTTTATTAGTCATTCATTCTGTCCGAAACTGGCCTCCATTCAATTAGAAAAACATCCAGACAGTCGGAATTTTGGAGCATGACACCTCCTAAACATGTGAACCTAACGACGACTGGCCCTGGCTGTCTCCATAATTTTCCTCTCTGCAAGGGCCCAGCGGTACGATTCGGTGTCATATATGAATGAATTATAGATTTATGTTAATCGTTCTCCATCAATTTCTTTTCTGGGCACCATCCTTAACGACCACAGAGCAAGTTTTTAAGTGGGGGCTAAGCACCAAAGCGGCAAAATAGGTATAACAATATGATAGCAATGTAGGGCGGCCAAGAATGCCTACGGCAGAAAAAGAGGGGGAGGGGTCGAGTCTACGTGGTCCCTGGTCCTATACTCCTTTGCTTTTACCGTATCAAACGCTTTCAGACAGTCCGATAGTACATGTTTTTGCAACAGTGCCAATAAAAAATTCGACCCGTTTCATCCGCAAGTCATGCTTCATCAATATGATTGATCGATCTCCAAAGTGGGCTCTGATTTGCCTCCAGCTAGGTATAAGTTATAGATTCTCATAGCTGTTGGGGATAGGGTTAGTGGCGGAGCTAGACTTTTTCCAGGAGTGGCAGAGAGGCAAGCACTCAAATATTCCGATTTGCTGCTAATACTAGCAAATTATGTTCTAGAGGACTCGATATGCGGCGCTCAAAACCGAAATGTTTGTTCTTCAAACATACGGTAAAAATCTAGGGTCCTTTTTTAAATAAACTTTCAGTGTCTGGGAGTTACAGGAAGTTTTAATACAAGGGATTAAAGTGGAAGGCAACAATTAGTCATGGCATGTTTATAGAAAAAAAAAAAAACAATGACCTGTCCATCTGGCCAGAAATGGGGCTTAACGTGGCTTGTAAGTTCAGAGTCTACTGTATGTATCATACTTTTAGTCCTTGATTGAAGTAGATTAGTAATTGTGCTTCCTTTCAGCCTTTGCTTGCTAAAATGAGCCAGTGTTTACACCAGCGGTGAGCATCCATGAATTAGTTGGGAGGGGCTGGGAATTGTAAGGATACTGTCTTAATGGAGCGTCACCTTCAGTTGGGGCTAAGAATCCCCGAAAATGTTTTCAACAAATAACCCTTAGATCGCCGGACTAAAATGCCCTTCTCAGGCCCAACAAGCAAGCCACTGGCGTATTTTCTGAGGTAGAACACCCTTCTCCTCAAAACTGAAATTGTCAAAATATGGACGTCTGTCACGGTCCCGCATAATGTGTACATTTTCTGATTGTTAGTATGTAGGAAAAGCAATTTTCATCGGCCCCCTTAACTCTATTGAAAACTGCAATTTAAATTCTTTTCCATCGAACAAAGTATCCGGGCGACACTTCTGAGGATAGTCTGACATGCCCCTTGCTAGCGCCCCATTCCATGTGTGTGCCACTGGTTTCCGCATTTGAAAACAATTCAAGAAAGTAGGACCACACTGCTGGAGAAATGAGATGACTGGAGTGAGGGATATGTACGGGACTGTCTAATCTATGTTGGTTGCTGAGTTTTAAAATACAAAGACGTTTTATATTTTTAGAAAACAAAAAGAAACAAGACTTCGTTTGATTCCTTCTCATTCATGTTCCGTCTTCAAGTTTCGTCAATGTTCTGCCCCATGTTCGCTCCGAGTACGTATGTAAAAAGAAGGCCCTAGAAAAAAGCTTGTACTGCAGAAAATTTTAGTCTTTCGAAGATAAATGGGCGACCTGTAACCCTTCCTTTTAGCAACTGAAATTGCATGGCGATTGAAGATCATTGCTGTCACATAATGTTATCTTGGGCCCGCAGATTGAGGCTCATGGAAGACTCTTTTTTTTTTCTTTTTTAGCTGAGGATATAGCTGAAGATGTAAAAAAAAAACAGGCGCTTTACATGTTATTTAAGGCAATAAGCATATTGAGGTTCTCTGACGACATAAGAAAAGTTGCAGTAACTTTGTTGCGATTTGTGATAAATATCGGACAGTCAGCAGCTCATTCACATCTAAGAAAATTCAGAATCAGACTTTCAGAAAACGGTAAGGCACGGTAGTTGCCACGTAGTGACCGAGGTTCACATTTGGCAAATGTCTGATTTTTTCAAAATCCAGAGTCATAAAAAATTTCCGAAAGTGTTGCCTTACACTGGCCTGAGAAACAATTAAGAATTTTGTGTAAAATAATTAGGGGGAATTGCGCTGTAGTTGCCAGTGTCACATTTCTGAATTTGTTTCATATTCAGAGTCAGAGGGCAAGTTTCCCTCACCCCTCAGTTGTTATGTCACTGGATATGGCAGTGTGTTATTTTGATAGCAATGTATATATTCCAATCCTGTTCCTTAATACCAGATTTTCAAAAATTCATCATAAACTACAAAACTCTTGGCGCTAGTAGACCTGTCCATGTTTTTCATATCAATAATTAATGCTGTAGCAATTAACATGCAGAAAAAGTTAAAAAGCTTTGCACAAATCACTGTGTACAAGACTTGACTATGTTAAAATATATTTAAAATGTTTTCCAAAACAGCACCACTTTGCATCTAAGCTACCTAAAATGAACAACAATTTGGCACTGTAAAGGGGTAACCCTTAGCTATGTCGATACCTATGTAGTACAATGAAAGACACTTTTCTCATGTAAACAACTGCAGAGAAGCATGAAAAACACAAATTACAGAGACTTTGGTAGCTCTTTGACTTCAGCTATAGTGCTCCTATTTACCAACCCCTAAAAATGCTACTGACCACTGCCCCCCATATAGCACCCAGAGAGCAAAGAGACTGGTTGACTGCTGCTACACCTAAAATGTAATTACTCCAAAATCACTCTCCCATCCTGTCGAATACACTTACATAGTTTTCTTAGGGACAAAATTTCACACTCAGAGAAAATTTGCAAAACAAATCAAATTGCATATAAGTCTGTTTTATTAAAAAATCAGTACTGATCAATGCTGGCAATGCATAGGTAATGTGGTTAAAGTCAAAATGTCCAATTTTGAGGTTTCCTTGCTCATATAACAAAATAATTTTTACTGGATTGCGAATTCTATTAATTGCATACAGAGTCATCCTCTCAGTATAACTAAAGAGGATTCTGACACATGGATAAAAAAATGTATCAATACGAGATGATGATACTGACATTAATTAATGTTGAAGTCGTCACTCTTTATAGTCACTAGAGCCAGGATAGCTGACACACATGACGCTAGAAGCGAACAGCAAGTTGTAGCCATCTCAAGCTGGTAATTAACAATTCAGTCTATCAGAGAACTTCCTGTTCAGGTATCTTGAGATCAATAAAGTTGAAGGTGTTTGCCCCCTTCAAAGATCATTTGCTCAATAGAGCAACAAGGTTAACCCATGCAACTACAGAGAGCAGCTTCACACGGGAAAACACCTTTTTCTCGAAAAACTTTGGCTACCACGTCCTACTCAATTCTAGCAGCATGTAAAGGAAACATAATATTTTTAAAATTACAAAAATCTGCAAGAGAAATGAAAGGAAAATTATTTTGATGCAAAGAACTGCAAAATAAAAAAGCATGATACAAGAAATCATAACTCCACTCATGGAGCTAATACTTTGAGGTCAAAGTGTTAGCTCTATGCTCCACTGTGACTATGGCAAAACACATTTATGTCAAGGTTTTACTCATGGACAAACATTAGTTGCAGGGGGGGAAAATCATCCTGATCATTTCATGCAACAAGTCCCCCTTGTAAGTTGCCAAGAGGAGGGTTAGGGATTGCAGCCAAGCTTGAAAACAATGGCTTAAGCATGAAAAAAAAAACATAATGGCAAAAAAAAAGACAAATTAAAACAAATGAGTATCACATAAACATATATGGGCTGTGCCAGCCAGGCACAAATATTGAACCACTTGGCAGCATCTGGAAGACCACTTCAAATTTTTCCAAAGAGGAAGGGGAACCCCATCCTTTTCCCTTGAACCCCCCCCCCCCCCCATGTCAAAGTCCCAAAACCCACTCTACAACAAAATCCTTGCTATGTGCCTTCTTCTGTTAGGAGAAGAAACTAAGTAGCATTAAGACAATAAAACAACAACTTTGCCCAAAGTTTCTGACAAAAGTGCCATAAGTCGCACAAAAAAATGGTGCCATAAGTACTAAATAATTATACACATCTTAGCTCATATTTAATTCTCTCCAATTTTAACATACCATCTTAACAAACAGTGACATAAAACTATAGTTAACTCTTTGTTATACATATCTTTGCTATGCTTTGTGCCATACTTTTGTGCAGTACTTCCAGGAAGTAATGGTATTTGTAGTATTACTATTTGTAGGCATTCCTATTTTACTTTTACACTATTGGAATCAGTCTGCAAGGGTGTAACTTGCTTAAGGGGTGAGGCAAGTGGGCAACTACCCCTTGAATTTTCTAAATAGTATGTACACCATATGCTAAGTGATGTTACCCATACAAGGACAGTGTTCATGATGCTAGAAGCAAATAGCAAGTTTTAGCCATCTCAAGCTGGCATCTAATAATCCAGAATCTATTAGAGAACTTCCTGTTCAGGTGTCTTGAGATCAATGAAGTTAAAAGCGTTTGCCCCTTCAAAGACTATTTGCTCAATAAAGCAACAGGGTTGGTTTAAACGAGGTTAACTGATGCAATTACAGAGACAAGCTTCACCCAAGAAAGCAAGTTTTCCCCTGGTGACATTGGCTAAAACGTCCTTTTCAATTCTAGCTGCATACCTGTTTTACACCACTGGAATCAGTCTGCAAGGGTGTAACGTGCTTAAGGGGTGAGGCCAGGGGGCAACTTCCCCTTGAATTTTCCAAATGATACATACATCACATTCTAAGTGATGGTGACCGCTACAAGAGCAGTGTTTGAACCACCTTCTGGCTACTGCCATGGTCTGTGCAAAATTCTTGTTTATTATAAAGTTCACTGCTAACCAAGCTCATAGACATACCAGGGGTAATTTTTGTGAGGGGGCAAGAGCAACTTTTGCCCAAATAATGGCACCATTTATCTGTTTTGCTCATGTTTTGCCCAAATGGACCAGCTGCTTTTGCCCGAACTGGGAGGGCCAGTGCCCCCACCCCTGCACCCCCCCTTCTACGCCTATGACCAAGCTTACAGCTTTGTTAGAAAGTAGAGGTTTTACAGCTCAGTTTCTAACCAACTGGTTTTAATCAGGCCAGTCACAGCCTTTTCACCAGTTGTAGTCTACTGGCTTGTTTCCCTACTCCATTGCCGCATGCTCAGCACTAAGCACAGTAGCAGTATAGATTGCATTTTAAAGTCTTTGGTATGACCCCACCAGGAGTCAAACTCCAGACCTACCGACTGCAAGTCTGATGCTCAAACTGATATGGTGCTGGGAGAGATTCATAAATTTTTCATTACAGTCAATAAGTACCTTTGGAGATTCTTGCACTATGACCTTTACACTGTGACATGTTAATGTTTTCCAATATGCTTAAAGAGCCAACAAAATGTCCCTGAATTCTATGTTTTTAAAGTCATAAATCATAGGTCAAAATAACATGGGCCATTTGAGCCTGTGCCTCTAGATTGCTCTGGTTTGTAGTCTCCACAGGAAAAGTGCCCTGATTGGATACTAAGTAATTAAAGTCTAATTGCATAGTCTCTATGCATTCATGAACCTCTTAATGCACCCACCGCACAGTTAACCTATGCACTGTGTATTGGTACACAGATCACCACTCATTACGTGTTCTCTCCAAAGGGCACCGAGTTTGCACCTTCCGCTTGTCTTCACTAAACCATCTAATCAAGCATGCGCTATCAGTTAGATGATCCTATTTAATTAGCCCACAGTTCACCTGGCAGTGAGTAAGCAGCTTTGCTGCCTCAGTCTGTCACAGAACAGTCCATTGTCTTGTTAAGAACAACCTTTGATAAAAGAACTTTCTCCAGACACTAGACAGTTTAAAAGTTGATTCACATTTTACAAGTTTTGTAAATGGAGATGAGCTAGTGTGACTAGATGGGCAGGATCAAAGAGCTGTTATCTAATACTGTGGTATCTTGCTCAGTATTGTTTACTTCAAAAGACCATCGGTCAGCGGTATTTGCTAGAGAATTCCACATTGGGCCTAACACGTAATGTCTGAATTTTAAGAAAATTTTACAAAAAAAGAGTAAACCTTCTCTGTCATGAAAATACACACTGTAAGTATAATGTACAGTTGTTAAGTACAGGTCTTAGAAGGTGTGGACATACTGGTTCTAGTCTAGTTAATCATCACTTATTTTTAGGCCCCTTGCTTCATCCTTCTTTACCCAAATTCCATGTGCTACAGGCCTGACTGGTCCCCAAAATTTGCATGCTTACAGTGTTTTGACCCCAGATTCACCATTAAAAATAAATCAACTGTAATATACTCCACATACATTTAAATTACACACTTCAATCCTTCATTAATACATTATGGTAATATATTTATCATTCTCTTATCAATCTAAATTAAGTAATCTTTGTATCTTATCCCTTATAGTGTTTATTGCATTAAAGGGCCAAACCTCTCACCCCAAACTACAATTTTGGTATGGGGGTACCAAAATCCTCAATTGGCTCAGTTCTTTGACTGACAGCTAATTCAAACAAAGCAGAGTACCAAAGCTTATACTATACAGCATGAAGTATACTGAGAGTGTTTTGATTATATAAATTAAGTTTTTCTATACTCACCTTGAAGCAATAAACTGAGATTGTATCTGGATGGGCATGAATTTCAGACAATTGTGGGAGGGGCTTCAGTAAGAAGGTTAGGAGAATTGGTACTGTTTGGGGCGAGAGAACTGGGCCTTTAAAACTTTGAGTCTATAAAACTCCTTTCATACCAAATCTCATAATTTTTTATGGCCACCAATTCTGATTGGCCTACAGGTGAGGTACACAATGTTTTATGAAAACAAATAAAGCTACAGATCATTAAAATTTACTTAATGGAACCAGCCATCACTTTTGAAATTTTTCAAAACCATTTTTTTACATTTACATCACAAACAGTTCACATTACAAGAAAGTCTTCAAACAGAATTTCGGTTGACAAACTTGACAACCTGCAATATTACACTGTTTTGTGGGTTTTCTTCTGGGAATTGCATAGTTAAAGCCATTTGGCTCACTTGTATTTCAATCATCCCTGTTTTATATTCTTGATTAAAGCTTACAATGGTCACAGAAGGTTGACTTTCTCAAAGTTCCAATGTGCCCACCATTTGCACTTTGATGGAGTTTAACTTACTGCCCAGTTTCCAACCAATTGGTTCAAGTTGAGCCAACCATGGTCTTTTTTCCATCATTTACAAGTGCATTTATTTATTTATTTTTTTTTTAAAAGATGTTGCTGGGGCTAAATTTAATGCACCAAGCAGCCTTACATAACAAACTGGAGAGTATTTCCACTTTTTTGTTTTTTCCAATTATTTATGAACAACAAGTGTCACTAATGTTATCCTCTCTGGAGCATGGGATGCTGACAATTTTGGACAATGAATGCTATGCTTAAAAGTAAAGTTAGAATTTTGAACAGTTGAATGACATTGTGTTAACAAGTTTAGTTGTACATTATTCATTCGCCTTGCATACCACGCTTGGTTTTCTGCTTTAATTCTTCAACAAAAAGGTTAACTACAGCACAAAAATGACATAAAGGTATAAATCATTTCAATTATGAAAGTATGCTGTCACAATAAGTGATTCATATGATGTCATGAATATGAAATGTTAAGCATGAAATGTCATGAATATTCAGGTTTGAAATTAGATAAAGGTGAATGAAGCAAGGTGCAGATCATTTGAATAAAAGAAGACTGTCACCTGCAGGTAGCCATGTGATATCTTAAATATGGGAATGTTAAGAGTGACGTCTTGAATATTTAAAGATTTGAAAGAAGCTGCATTTGTCGAAGGTGACCTCTTGTCATCCAATCACCACCGTCCACTATCATTGTGTGTCCAGTAATGTAGCTGGCCACAGGGGAAAGAAGATAAAGGACACAATATCCGACGTCCAGTTTGTTACCAACCTTGCCAACTGGGATACTCTCACTTATTTCGTGCAGCCTGTTACCAGCTATGTGAAAAGAAGAGAAACATTAAAATGTGACTGAAAACAAAAAAATAATAGAATAGATGGATCCATTCTTAGATAACCATGTAAAAATCAAATTTTGCTACATGATATGTTTGCTTGGTTAGCTGATTGACTTAAGTTTCATTACACAATACAATTGGTTTACAAGAATAGGGCTTGTTGTCATCTTGTCCTACCTGTGTATGCAGAAAGTCAGGAAAACTATGGCATCAGCAGCAGCAATGCCCAAGTTTATGATAAAAAGGACTAAGTTCATTTATTGACAGGATGATATTAGCTTTCAGAATATAACTGAGTTGTTCACCTTACATTATGGAGACAATTTCTGTACAACTCTTATAACCGCATACCCGGCAAATCAGGCATTTGGACGGGGACCATGGATTGGTATCAATTACCAAATGCATTTGGAAGTCACCCAAGAATAAACAAAGATATGGGAATCAATTGTTTTGGTTGGTGAAGCAAGCAATTTTCCTGCTCAATGATGGGAAAAAGCAGGGGATTACAGGGGACTACTTAAATTAATCACGGTTTGGTTTGTAAACTTCAAAACACTTGTTTACCTCATGTATAGATTATTCTGTTTAAAGACTGTAAGGAACAGTATACAAAATTCAATCTGGTATTCTCTCCTGGTTTGTTTTAAATTGTTTAAACAGTTCCTTGGTTAAATTCTACTGTGATGTCTTTTGGTTCTGTCATAATGTGGGAACCAGGGGTGCTGTATTCCAGAAATTGGCATAAATCTATGAATTAGGTACTGTCAATTGCTGCAGCATGAAAGTGGCTTGTGTAATGGTTCTGCCCATGTTGAGCTAAAGGCCTGATTATCGTATTGTGATATTAAAAGAATGCACTAATACCAAGAGATGTGTGTTTGGATGAGGGTCAAATACCCTGTTTCTATAAATCTAGCACTCAAAATGAAAAATCTCAAGGACTGACTCTATATTTAATTTTAATATGCCACAAGTTTGTAGACTTTGAACCTATTTTAATTTTTACTAGCTTTTGACTGAATATAAACTATCAAAGACAAATTTGCACCCTTGGTACTTCTACTTAAATGGAACCCTATTTTCAGACATAAGGTTCCTATCAAAAAATTCAGGCCTGGCTAGTGTTATCTAGCCGGATATTTCTTATCGTTCCAGATCTAAAATTCCAAATCTAGTACAACACTACATTTCACTACTTACCTAATCTACTGACTCCTTCTGTCTCTGCTATAGGTCCTGGAGCAACGCCTACCACACGGATTCCCAGGGGCCCCCATTCAATCGCCAGGCATCTGGTTAATGTGTCTAGGAGCCAACCAGAGTTAGTGGTATTTAGTAAACACAAGAGATGTCATTTGTGATCAAATGGGAAAACTTCACATTACACCAAGCCTCTACTATACTTACCTGTAGATAATGCTGAATGTTATACTTGCTCTATCTATCCACAGCTTAAAGGCAGTCAATTCTCACCCCAAACTGTGATTTGTGTTGTAGTCTACAGAAATTTACCATTGGTCCAGCTTTTTGATTGATAGCTAATTCAAAAAATGCAGAGTACTGTAGCTTATATTGCATAGAATGCATGTACTGTACTGAGAGAGTTCTAATTACATGTAAGATACTTGTACACTCACCCAAAGCAAGCAATTAACTGAGGTAATGTCTGGATGAGGATGAGTTTAAGACAGTTGTGGGAGGGGCTTAAGTAAGTAGGTTAGGAGAATAGAAATTGTCTGGGATGAGAACATTTGGCCTTTAAAGTCTTATATTCAATTGGTGACATCAAAAATTATTGCATGATCTGTTATTTAAACAAAGTGAAGCAACTTCAACATCTCTGCACAAAAATGGCTTATAAAGATGGGAGCTGAACTTAAAAAAGATTCAATTTCCAACCTTTAAGACAGTCACTTATAGTCTTAACAACCAAATCTACAACTTGGATACAAAGGGAGACCGAAATTTTCAATTGGGTCTGCCCTTTGATTGACATCAAATTATAAAGCTGAAGGGTAGCTCATATTCAAATAGCATGCTGAGCACAGCAGTGTTATGATTACAAATGTTCACAATGATATACCCTTTAGTAGAAATCTAGGGTTGCATCTTACACAAGTTGTCTTTAGTGTAAAGTAAAAGTTTGGTTAACTTCAGATTTAAAATATTTTGGAAATGCATGTTAATTCTTCAGTTACACTGATTAAAACCTACGAGTCACATCTACTTTAATATTGAAATAACAAAAGGAAGACAGAAATTTACAACTGGTAGTCCCACGTGTCATACATGGCCTAAAAAGTTAGGTTAAGTTAGACAGAGTTTCACAGCCCTGTTCCCAACGTTGACTAGAGTTGGGCGGTCTACTGGTATTGAGGTGAATAACAGTACTAGAGGTACAGGTAATAAAACTACTGAAGATACTTGGTGTGTGTTATTGATACCAGTTCTTGAAAAAAATTACTGGTACTCATTTTAATCACCAACTAAAATAACTGTTACAATGTGTTGATGATTACACTAACATTTTCCCCAGATAGAAACTGAAATGAAATTATCCCTTTCCCATTCTGCAATATCACGGGTATGTCAGCCCATACATTATATCTTATATACAGCTCAACAGAGCATGCCAGGACATTACAGGATATTAGCCTTTAAGAAGATCCGTCATGGCTACCACAGTTTATAGGGAAAAACTGTGGATCCCAATTATAGTACCCGACCACTGGTTCATTACTCCAATTAGCTGCTTCAATGAGCAGCAGATTTGACTACCATTCTGGTACAATAGAAGCCCAACAACTTTGGGGTTCAAATAACAACTTACAACAAATCCTGAAATAAGTGCTGGCAAAAAGGGAATCAAATTACTCTAAGTTCACTGAAGGGCTACATTCCCTTTCAGTTTGTTCTGAGATAAAGTGCTACAGGCTGTATCAAATGACAACCTTTGTGGTCATTTTCAAATGCTTAAATGGGCGTACAATTAGTACTGAGAGCAGTTCATGACCAGATTTGTCTAAGGGTATTTTTCCAAAATGATGGGCCACAGATGACATATTCTCTGTCTCCGGGAACAGACAACCCTTAGTTTAAGAGATTGTTCTGTACTGTGGTTTCTTTTCTCGTTGTACGAGAAATCTCCCTGTGACTGTTTATGCCCCATATCATCACAACTCTAAGTTCCTATTTTAAAAAGTATACCAATTATACATGTATGTGTAATGGCTAATTTCACTGTAATGGCTACTTCCACTGTACATACATGCTGTTTCGATTGCAGTAAAAAAGTTGATTTTCTAACCTCAGTAATCTATTGTTCAACTGAGGTATATCAGGTGTCCAAACCCACTGCTGGAGGTCTATTATTATCACTTCACCGAGCTTCTAGTCCACTTAGGTTGCAAAAAATTACACGTTACTTTGGGCAGGATTGTAATGGCAACCCCCTCTGCATGCTCTGCATACTGTGGCTAGGGCTTCTTGACTTGGATTAAATGCCTTTGCAGGGAGAATTACTGTCTGTTAATCATCAAATTGTGTAATTGGGCAAGGAAGGAAATCAAGCGGATATTTTTACCGTGACCATTTCGTCATGAAATACACACAAGTGTATGCACAATGAAAATCATGATTTGTGAGACTCAGATCTTTCCTTAGCAGACAAAGTATGGATGCCTGAAATGCATGCACAATAAATCTCCCACCATACCTGACAAAGCAACACCCTACAGTACATTGTACATGAATTGCTATGTAATCTGGCATGTGTAAGACACTGTAAGTTTTTCCCAGAATCATGAAAACAATGTTTCATTTGCTGTACCAAAGAAGCCAATGCATAAACTTAATAATATTTCTGGGCGGAAATGGACACAATGGGTCTAGCTACAATCCTTGACAAAAATACATGTGACAAACCCCGCTCCCTGTATCAATGTTGAAGTTTCAAGACACATTAGGCTGTTGCAACATTGAATGAAGGAGTGGGGATGGGGTTCTGTTCATTGCTCGTTTTTCTTGTTTTGTCCCATCATTTTTGTCGAGGATTGTAGGTGTGCATTTTCAGTAGACTGGGTGAAGGTTGTGTTGCAAATGATGGAATTGATCCAACTAGGAATGGATGTCCCCAAAATGGAAGATGATGAAGTGGACCTTGGCCGGGAAGTTTTAAGGGAAATTTTAAAGTGATTTGCTTCCTACAAGAGACGAAAAATTTGCAGTCTGGATATACTTTAGTTATCAGGTTATTAATTAAGAAAGTGCATGGTTGTAAAGAAATGTAATAAATCAAGGAAAAACAGAGGTTTCTGCACAGAAATTTACATAATCATACACCCAGCTGCATTTATGTACAGGATTATACAGGTATTGTGCATGGTTTATGATCCTTCCCACCCACGTTAGTTTCCTACCCATGAGTTGAGAACTGGTACTGCCTCAATACCACTTCTACTGTATGTGGTTTACAGGTGTACAGGTATCAATATTTCAGGGTACTCCGCAACCCTAATGTTGACTGTATTTTATGGTTGAAGGCCCTAGACTCTGGAATTCCCTGTCACTTTTTCTCAAAAATGTCGGAGATACTTCAAAATTTGAAGCTGGACTACACAATTACTTTTCAACCTATAATAATATCTCAATCATTTTGTCGATTTATGGACACATTTTAAATTGAAGAGTAATACTGCATTTAAAATGCTCCAACACAGCATTCAAAGTAAACAACTCTAGTCATTATTAACTTGAAAGCATTCCGTCTCAACAATAAACCCCAGCAATAGCTTCATCTCCTCAAAATATTATGCACAAGAAGATTTATGGAAGTTGCATCTTTTGAAGTGTTGAAAACTTAGGTGAGCAAATTAGTCTTGAGCAACAAAAAACTACATTTCTATCCAAGGGAAACTTATTTCTTGAAAAGAAGGCTACCATACTGCCTTATTTTAATTATTTATCACCCCTTGCCAGTAAATATTGGTTTTAAAAGGATGAAATTTCCTTGTAAAACAAGTAAAATATTTCCCTTTGGAGTCAATTTTGAAATGCAAATGAAAGACCTTGTCATATTATTTAAGTCTAATGTATATATTTACCAACAGCAGCTTTAGCAGAAGAAGCATGGGCTTGAAAAGGTACACCTCTTATTGGTAAGGTAGCACTAATGTTTACAATGACCCCTCCATGATCCTGATGACAGAAAAATAAAAACATATTTCTTTCATAAAGTCATTCTCTTTTGGCATTTTACAGCAAAATAATTTAATATTCAAAAATATTCAAGCAGGTATGTTGTGAACATTTTTTACACAAACAGGGACAAAGGAGCAGAAAATATTGTAAATTGAAAGCAAAATCTAGAAATTGTTAATGAATATCACTTGATTCATTTGTTGATGGAGACTTTAGAATCACAATGTGGTGCAAAAGTACAAATATGAATAATTTTGCATGGTGTTTCAAAATGGAAATTTTGGGTGAGGTTTCAGCAGTTAAGCCAGGGAGTTGTCAGGGCAGGAGATTCCAAGTCAACATTTAACGGTCCTTTGAACCAAGGTCGTTGCCAACACTAAGCTGCTTATTGCCTTGCTCTTGAAATATCTTTAAGGCTCGAAAGGAATTTGGTACTGAAGAAAATGATCTCTGTTGTCTGCTACCTCTTAATAACGTATTATGATGAATCCATCCATTGCCATTACATTGCCAGTCGTCGAGGAAAAAACCTAAATTTAAGCTTGTGTCGCTCGGCATTGCATTTTATATTTATTCAAATAACTGTTATGAAGCTTTTTTTAAAATTCCCCTTCTTCAGAAATACTTGCTTTTTATGCAGAAAATTATCAAAACTGTGATTGTTTTGTTAGACTTGAATAATGTGTCAACTTGGTGGCAACTCATTAGAATCTTACACAAACAGAAATGCATAGTAGTTAAAAGCTTTCAGGCAACCATTTTGCATAAAATCTTTATTGAAGCTTAGCAATTGTCAGCAAACATGTTGTACTACAAAGAAAAAGTTAGCAATGACCTTTGTTTGGGCATCATACAATGTGAAAGTCAGAAAGGGCAACCCAATGGGAATAAAAGAACCTGTTAATCAAATTTTGTTACCAGAAAAGGGGTTAAAGAGTTTCAAGTACATATTGTCTAGTGGATTTGAATGTTGGATCTCCTTCCCTGACAACTCTCTGGTTAAGCCAAGGTCACCCTGCAACAAATTACGGTAGGATTCTAATCCAAATTTTGCAAGTTTTTATTAAAATCTTCTCCATCTCTGGTCAGAAAGAACCTCAATTTTTCAACTCATGTAAATATATTACCTGCATCACAACACTATACAAAAATTGAATAAACACTGATTATTTTGTGACGTCACATCAAACCCAGCTTTTATGGGTTAAGTTTGGTTAGAAGGAGTTTCCTTAGGACAGCTGTAACAATCGGACCAGAATCCACTCTGCTTTAGTTGTGAAACTTCAAGTTCTTTTCAACCTGAGTAAGAAGATTTTAAGGAAAACTCACAGAAACTGGATCAGAATCCACTCTGGATTTGTTGAAGTGTGACCGACTGGAAAAAATACAGTAGATTTAGATGACTATGAGAACATGCCATACATAAAGCCATTACATACCTTCATGTACTTCTCAAACAGCACTTTTGAAACATTAAACGTTCCCTGAGTGTCTATTTCCATGACTGTCTTGAAGGCATTAAAGGACATGCTGGATGCTGGACAAATAAAATTACCTGCAGAGTCTGAAAAAAAATGATCAGGTTTTAATGAACAAATTTACTGTGACTTGCAATCACACAAATATTCCTTAGTTTGTAAACTAAGTACAATCCATTTCTATCCTAACTATTTCTAAATTAAATGAAATACCACAAAAACTTTGAAAACATCTGCATTACCATTAGAAGTCTTAGAGAAAAAAAAAAACACATTTAAGGTTAAGGTTGCAAAACTTGATATAGGGTACTTCACTATGATGAAACACACTCAATGGCACTTTACAAAGAACAAAAATCAAGAAAAAGATTTCCTAAAGAGATAAGTTTTCAAAGCATTCTTAAAAGAATTAATAGAAGACGACTGCCGAATATGAATCTGGATGGCATTCCAAAGCTTCGGGCCAGCGACCATAAAAGAACGATTCACAAAAGAACTGCAAGTGGTGAAAAGAACCTAAAGAAGTAAACCTTTTGAAGATCTAGTAGCATAATAGGACACTTTGAGTTCAATCAACCCTGATAAGTAAGTTGGTGCTAAATTGTGGAGACATTTAAACACAAGGAGAAGAATCTTATACTCAATACGAGCTTTGATGGGCAGAATGTGTGGCTCTTTCAAAGCGGCAGAGGCACTGTCAAATTTGGATCTACCGAGGATTAATTTAGCAGTAAGGTTTTGAATTCTTTGAAGTGGATGTAACGTATAGAGTCCGTAAGATTAATGTATACCTTAAAACAGTACCTCCCTACTCCTAACATCTTAATAACATGCATAGATGAATCTGATCAGTGCTTGTGTCAAGTGACTGTAGGCAGCCATTAGTGGGGTCCATCAGCCTTAAATCGTCTTCACTTATTGTCTACATGTAATTTCAAACCCTCACTAACAGTGAAATTGAGGGAATCAAGAGACATTACAGTGTACAATCATCCATGATACCAATAAGCAAAGAAATTGAAAGATTAAAAGGTAATAAATCCCAGTTATTGCCACTAAAAACAGACCACCACTTGCTGTACAGATTTGTCTAGAGCGCAGCCATTCGTCTGGCTTTCTACAATCCCACTTTTCCTCATACTATTCTCTGTTCAGGTTCACACTGCACTGGATATTTATAAACATTTTTCTTTTCTGTTTCAGATATTATTTCATTTTTATATGAAATATCCCAATTTCTTGATAAATAGTACAGCTTAGAGCACCGGAATGGTACTTTCTTGGCTATCTGAGGGGGTTTGAGGAGCAAGGCATTTTCTTCATGAGGCTAGAATTCAATAGATTGATTTAGCCATCAGGCGACATAAGACGTCTATATATTTCACCCGAGAAAATGGCCTTTTCCCGGGGAATTTTGGCTAAACGACCCTATTGAATTCTAGCGGCATGTTCTAGCAATGCACCAACTCCCAGATTGTTCAGCTTAGATAGAAGGCCTGCAGAGTAAGAGACATTGTCCTTCATTTATTTTATCAGAACATGACCACCATAAACATGTATAAAATCCTCTCTTAATTATACTTGAAATTAGTGAAGGTCTAGAAGAAGTTCCAGCACAGAAATATAGAGTGCCACACATGGGGGGTGACATATGTGAGTTTAGACAGATGGAATTTAACAACACAATACATCAAGATTGTGTGATTATTCATAGTTCGCAAATAAAGAACACGATAGACATAAAAGATATTCTTTGTCTTCTGAGTGATTATTTCGTGTTTGGTTCGTACACCATCAAGTAACGCTAACATGTATCATATGGCATTCCATGTAGATCCCCCGTGACGTCATACTCTCAAGTGATTACACCACATCCCCACACCATTGATCAGAAATATACATTTTTTTTTTTTTTCAAAAAAATCCTTGCTGTCAGAGAAACAACAGATAGACTCAGAAGGGGCGAGATCAATCATAGGTCCATTTTCTTGGAATGACCAGTCTGCCTGATCTTGTTCTGTACCCCATGTCCTTTGGGATTGCTTTATGGGCCTCGACCATTTTTTATTTCTCAGGTTGGGGAGGTTTGGGTGACCCATCTACCACTGGTTTTCCTGAGGTGTCAACTGACTTGGGGCCTTGGGGTTTCTCAGTCAAGGGAGTGTCACTGACCGGTTCAGGCAAGTCCTCATGAAATTCCTTTTCATCACAAGGAACCAAAAACTTCCTATTTCTACGCAAAACACCGGTGGGTGAAGATACCAAATATGAGCGTGGCTCATTCAACTTCTTATCAACTACACCATGAGTTCCTGTATCCCGTACAAACACATGGGTACCTGGGATTAACTCATCTAGCTGTTTTGCCCTGTGACGAGAGTCATATGTGAGCTTTGAAGCATGACGCAACCTTTCCTCAGACGCCTGTAGCTTGTCCTTGTCTGGTAATTTTGGCATCAAATGAGAAGGGGTGACTGGTAGGGTTGTTTTAATATTACGACCAAACAACAGTTGGGCCGGGCTGTACCCATTTGCCAAGGGAGTTGCACGATAAGCCATAAGGGCTAGCTAGGAGTCCCTTGATTTCTTAATAAGTTGCTTGACTGTTTTGACAGCACGTTCAGCTTCGCCATTTGACTGAATGTAGAGGGGACTACTAGTGACATGGGTGAAACCATACCGTTTAGCAAAAGACTGAAACTCTGAGCTAGAATACTGGGGTCCATTATCTGACCTAACAACATCAGGGATGCCATGCCTGCTGAATATGGATTTCAAATGCATGACCACATCAGATGATCTTGTTGCTGAATTCAGCTTAGCAACCTCAATGTATCTAGAGTAATAATCTACCACTAGCAAGTATGTTACCCCTTTAAGAAAGTACAGGTCTGTGCCAACTACCTGCCATGGGTGTGATGGAAATTTCCCCCTAATCAATGGTTCTCTTATGTCCCCTGACTCATGAGTACAAGTACTGCATTTATACACCAAATCTGCTATTTGAGTAGCCAGTCCCTGGCCACCATATGGATTGTTTTGCCCTTTCCCTACACTTTGCAATTCCTTGATGGCCTTCATGAATAAAATCTAAAACCTCTAACCTCAGGCGAGATGGTACAATAATCCTTGAGCCTCTCATTAGCAGCTGGTTGTTGTATGAAATTTCCCCTTGAAAAGGGTAATAAGCTTTCAGTACCCCAGGTAGGGCAGATTTGTCAGGCCACTCGGTATTACAGTACTGGATAAGTTGCATGCACACACTAGCTGTCTGTCATTTGCTCCTGCTTAATGTTGGATAAATACGAATTTGTAACTGGTAACTCAGAAGTAATAAATAAAGCATACGAATTAATTTCTTCCTCAAGTTCCTGTGTGGATTGGTGATCCCCACAGGGTGCTCTGGACAGAGCATCTGGTACAACTAAGTCCTTACCTGGAATGTGGACAATATTATAGCTGTACCTCATAAGTCTGATTTTAAATCTTTGGATTCTAGGCGGAAGCTCATTCAGGTCCTTTTGACCTAACAGTGAAATCAAAGGCTTGTGATCAGTTTCGATGGTAAACTTAAGGCCTATAAGAAAATTTGCAAATGTATCACATGCCCATGTTGCACCTACTGTAGAGCTTCCCTTTCAATAGGTGCGTAGTTTCGCTCTGTTTGAGTAGTTGCCCTTGACGCACAGAAAACGAGTTTCCACTCTCCATTACTTTGTTTTTGGTACAAACAAGCTCCCAATCCATCTTTTGAGGCATCAGAAGCCACTTCAGTTTGCAAATTTGGGTCAAAAAGTACTAGACAGGGTCCATGCAAGCACTCATACTTAACATCAGTAAAAGCTTTCTCCTGAACTTCTCCCCATACAAACTGTGTATCTTTCTTGAGGAGTTCTCTGATTGGCTGGCTAAGGTCTGAAAGTTTTGAGGAGAATTTACTAAATTGATTAACGACCCCAAGGAACCTGCGAACATCATGTATGTTCCCTGGCCGTGGCATATCTCTGAGAGCTTTTGTTCTCTCTGCGTCAGGGAGGATACCTTTATCTGAGACAATATGTCCCACGAAGTTAACAGATCTTTTATTAATTTCACATTTGTCTTTGTTCAAAGTCATGCCAGCCCACTCCAACCTTGACAGCACTTCTGCAAGTCTGGTATCATGCAATTTTTGATCAGGTGCATGCACCAAAATGTCATCTATAAAAACTTCAACTCCTTCAAGGTCATCCAGTATCTGTGCGAGCCTCTTTTGCGCATGTTCTGGAGCGGGCATAATGCCAAAGGGTAGGCGTTTATATGCAAACTGCCCAAAAGGAGAGATGAATGTTGTTAATAGCTGGGATGACTTTGACAGTGGTATTTGGTGAAACCATGAATTTGCATCAAGTTTGCTAAAGTACTTTGCTCCAGGTAATCTGCTCAGCACCTCACTAGTACTCGGCAGCATGAATTTCTCAGTTTCTACAAATTTGTTCAATTTTGTGTAGTCAACCCATATTCTCACATCTACTTTGTTCCCCTTTGCATCTCTCTTGGGAACAAGTACCATAGGAGAGCAGAACTCTGTGGGTTAGCTCACTTTAAAAATAACATCGTCCCTTTCTAGCTTTTGAAGTTTTCTTTTGATTAACTTAAACATTGGGACTGACGCAATCTTTCAGGGTGCGTTGACAGCATGTGGAGCATAGTCTTTAGCAAGTTTTATGTTATACTCTTCTTTCATTATGCCTAAGCCTGAAAACAACCGAGGGTGGTATTTTTCTATTTACTACCTGAACAACGTCTAAAGCCTCAATTGCTGGTTTGCCCCGCCAACAACGGTGTGGTACAATCTCTTACCACATAGATGGACTGCTTAGACACTCTACCATTTGCCTTAACTTGGGCATCAAATTTTCCAACACAATCAAGTCTAGACTTATTAGCACTGTTCAGGACTTTGTCTGAATCGCTTAAGATAGCTGTGGTGCCTAAATTTGGTCTTAACTTTTTGTACACATTTTCTGGGATTATTGTTTCATCAGCCCCTGTGTCAATAACAAAATCCACTTTCATATCATTAACAGTAACAGATATTGTCCAATCTGGCCGTGCTTTTTCAGAGTTCACTTGGCCAATAAATGTGTAATTAATCTCGCTTTGTACGTCAGTTTCCTCGTCTGAAGTTCCTACTTCAACGTTAACATACTTGACTGTATTACTACTCCCAGGCTTCTTTCTTTCCCCAGGTTTTACCTTTGTTTTACAACACCTGGCCCAATGTCCTCGTTTATGGCAATTATTACAAGTTGTATCCTTTGCAGGACATATCCTATGGGCTGCAATCTTTCCACATCTGCCACAAGTCCTAGCTGGTTTGATTACATTGTCCCTTCCTTGTATTGGGTTTGATCGAGCTGCATTAATATGGGTTTGTTGATCACTTGACAGAGTCTTGTTCCCTCTTCACCTGTACGTGAAGTCTCGCTGTGCTCTTGGCTTTCTCGAGGGTTAGAGCACTGTCTAGCTGTAGCTTTTGCTGCAACTTTGTATCTCTGAGACCAACCACCAGACGGTCCCTTATCAGTTCGTCCTTCAGGGCACCATAATTGCAATGTTCAGACAGTTTATAAAGGCTAGTGATTAACTCGTCAACCGTTTCCCCTTCGATTTGACTTCTTTGGTTGAATTTGGCTCTTTCGTAGATTACGTTCCTACGGGAGATAAAGTGACCCTCAAACTTTGCTTTGACATCTGCATATGTCGGTCTAGTGGAGTGTCCTGCTGATTCTTCTCCCACCACCGCTGGTGTGACTGGGAAAGTAAAGCTGTTGTAAATTTCCTCTGCCTGTTCTCCTAGGCAATAAAAAAGCATATCTATTTGTACTGCCTGTGGTTTTTCAGCAAGGCCACTTGCTGAGCGAAATCGTTCAAATCTCCTGATCCATTGCTCCCAATGTTCACTTTTGAAGCTGAATGCACCTGGTGGTGTTATTTGAAACTGGGTGGCCATATTCACACAGCACTAATGTTACTCTCACAGCTCAAAAGTAGGGCCTAAGTTTCCCAATTATGCTGGCTAAGCGTCCTCAAGACGATTTTCCCATGTAACATTCACGATTGACATACAGTTCATGTCCGACTGGTATATCATCTGGCCGTACACACGAATACAGCCTTCACAGAGGTTATCGTTGTATGAATCAGTTCTGCAATGTTCATTTCACATTAACCTCTAACGTTAATTCGTGCCTTTCTGCACATTAGCCCAGCACGTTATACTGTTACAGTGTTAGTACTGTGAGGCTATCCTACAACAAGCCATGTGGGTCGATCTGACTTACCAATGTGGATTTTCATCGATCTGTTCTCTTACTTGAAAGCGTCCCGAATTCTGACACCATGTGTGATTATTCATAGTTTGCAAATAAAGAACACGATAGACATAAAAGATATTCTTTGTATTCTGATTGATTATTTTGTGTTTGGTTCGTACACCATCAAGTAACGCTAACATGTATCATATGGCATTCGATGTAGATTCCCCGTGACGTCATACTCTCAAGTGATTACACCACAAAGATGAATGTGTTTTATGGTAAATGTGGGTGGAATAATATTCATACTCACTGTTGATAAGGAAATCAATCCTGCCAAATTTTCCCAAAGCAGAATCTACTGCAGACATTATTTGATCTGGCTGTAAGAAACACAGAGAAAATTCACACTCTTCATAACCTTTCAAATTGCATGACAGGGAAGACATTCTAGAGTATTGCTTTATGCTTTAAATTGGACCCATCTTGTTGGTTGTTTTATTTTGGCAGCAAACTGTGCCCGTTTATAACAAATTAAACAATATAACTTATACTTTCTAATTGATGTCTCAATAGCAATTCCAATGAACAAAGAAATGCACATTTTACACATTACAAAAAAACCCCACAAATCTATCTATCCCTTAATCACTGCTCCCTGACAAATCTGTGAGATATTCCCTGTGGGGAAGGGGGTTTCCCTCAACCCCCTCCTCTGCTGTCATGTCTGATTGCATTTCAACTGCAACGAAGGTAATGCTTATAAATGTATTTTACAGTAAACATATATTTTTACCCTAGGGCTCTATCTCCAGTGTTGTAATCGCGTCACTAGATTAGTGACTTGAGTCACCAGTTTTCAAACTTGTAAGTGACTCGAGTCGAGTCATTGACTCGAGTCACTGCACTATTTCAAATGTTGAATTTACTCCTGAATTCTATCGAGCCACTATCATTTTGAGAGGAAGTGACTCGAGTCGTGAATTGTTACAACACTGTCTATCTCTGAAGAAACCTTATACAAATTTGATTAATTCAGAAAATGGCAGAAAATCTGTTTCAATCTAATTTTGAAGTTGACAAAGAAAACTGTAATCACCTTTCTAACATCCATTACAAGAGGGCAGCAGTCTTGTCCTGTAAGTTGCTGCAAGCTGTTGGCTGCCTGTAAAACAAAAAACAGTGATAAGGGCCAATGATGCCAGCAGAAAGGAAGCCTAGGGCACAACAATGCTGCTTCAAGTTGGTTGGGGGTTAAAATAGGACTTGGTATAGTTTCAGCTTCATTGCATTCAATGTAGTACAAAGTTTTGAAATAAAATTGCCAACTACATATGTATCCTATTCCTGCTTCCAGGTACTGCAAGCTATGAATAAACATTAAATTTAGTATTGGCAAAACATAATTCAAAAGACTGAAAAGTGAAAAGGATTTATGCTAGTACAGTAAGAGTATGTGCCAGTTGAGGTTCCCATGCAGGACCCTTCCCCCCTCCCTGACCAATCATGTTTTAATCAATCAATCACATGGCAAAGTCAAAATGACTTACCCGTAACTCCAATTATTTCTGCCTCAGCTGTTGGACAACTTTCACCTTGGAAAATTTTAAATTTTAAGGTCAGAAAAATTGTCTAAAGGGAAATCATCATTGTTGAAAGGTGAAGGGTTTTTAAAAGTGCTGGAAATATTTTCCTTGGGTAAATGAAAACAAAGGCCCAAACATCAAAACTAAGGCACAGAATTATACAATACATTTTTCTGAGCACTTTGTAGTGTTCAACATATTTGTCCTACCCCGTAGTATCTACCAGGTACAAAACATGATCGGTAAGAAAATAAATTTCTCTTAAATCAAGATAATGACTCACTTTTTCCAGTTTCTCCTTATTTCTGCTGGCAATGACTGTATTGCATCCATGTCTTGGAGGGAAAAGAACTATATTGTGACACCACTCAGTTTTAATACACAAGGCATGTAAAAGTGTATGCGGATAACACATTCACTTCCCAAATTTAGAACTCTAAGCAATTTGCGGAAAATATTAAACATTTTTTAACCACGCAACTTGTTTGTGTGGTGTTTTTTCACTCAATGGTTAAAAACACTTTTTTCACAAGATGCTACACACATTAATGTAGAAATAATTTAGTACTGCCAAAGTGTTACTGTACATATAATATCACACACAACCCTATCCATATAAAACAATAAAAGAAAATGTGATTCTACATAAAAGTAGCAAGTTAAGCGTCATTATCCAGTATCCACTCTAAATGTGAATCTACTAATTTCCATTTTCAACATGATAAAGATCATCAAATAAAAATTGAGAATAGCATATTTGGCACTGATAAATGTATACAGCTGACAATATAAATCGCAAAAACTAAAGCTTAAGTTGTTTTTCTTCTCTTTTTGGCATTCAATAGTTTATTGTTCCAGACTTAACACTGATCAAGTACTGCATTTTAATTTGATTTTACCTCATGAGCACTTCAGTTATAGAATATCCAATCCCTGAGCCACCTCCAGTAACAAATGCTACCTTCCCTCTGTAGAGATGAAATAAAAGAAAAATATTGTCAATAATCCAGTTGTTGCCAGTGTAACAGATGAGTTGGAGACTCCCATTGACAACTAGTGTTGGGCCATATATCCAAACAGGAGTGAAACCAGTCCTGGCCATCCCAGCCCAAGAAGGGGGGGGGGCAAGTCTCAAGAGGTTTCCCTTCTTCTTTCCTCTCTTCCTGCCCTTCTTCCCTTCCCAATTTTTTTGCCCCCTTCCTGTTTTTGGGCTTCCAGGGGCAAGCTTCCCCCTGTCCAGCCCAATGGTTATACCTCTGTATCCAAAATTCATAAATACTTTTTTAGAATGCTGGCTTGAGATTGGTCAGTTACCCATGTTCTAATCCAGTATAGAGACATAGGGTGTATGGAGTGCAACTTTTTGATCAATATGACTATAAACACAGCTTTGCTGACACGGTATTATGAAGGCTTGACTATGTAATGTATGTAGTTTTAGGTTTCATACATTAAACAACAGCTCAGTACACATACTGGCCGAACTACTTCAAAATGGCATGAAGTTTTAAGCAAGAAAGGCACGTAGCCCGCCCCGCATTGGCTTCCGTACAGTAGGCCACTGACCCAGTGACCTTAAACCATTGTCATATATTTGGTTGACTGCAATGTTGCGTGTATATTGAAACAAATAAATTAGGTCCAAGGCCTAATCAGATTTCAGACCTAGGCCTAATTCAGAAAATATTAAGTGACGGTTTTGTAACGTGTTTCAAAGTTCACATAGGTCTAGGCTTTGACCCCGATTGTGTAATTGATATGGTACACTAGTGATGAGAAAAAGAAATATAAATATGACTACCTGACTTTGTAGGCCTATCTCAGTTAGACTCGAAATCTCTAGCCTATCTGTTCCGATGAAAAAAAACAATTTTTCAATAAGTGCTCGAGTATAACGTTACTCACTAACCATAAAAGCTCATCTCGCATATTCCATACACTACGCTTGGTCAATTATTCTGTGCACCATAAGCTAGGTATTAAGGAAATTTAGGACCAGAATCCCCGAGGGAATTGCAGATGTGATAATTAAGAAGAGCCTTCGCCGGCCCAAGTAGCCTGCATATGATATCGACAAACCTCATCAAGATTGTGATAGATTCCCTCTGCAATGAAAGCTTCAGGAATTGCGACAGCCAACATTAGTAAAGGCAAACATGTGTGGTTCCATAAAGTTCTGCTCAAAAAGGTCAAGCTAATTTACTGACTCAGCCACATTTTGAAAACAACGTAAGGCTTATTTGGAAGGCTAATGTTACACCTGACGTTGTTAGCTTAATGTTAGTTGTTTATTCTGTTTTCAACAACGTTTAGCAGGACGTTAGTGTGTCGAAAGCAAACTTCACAGCGAGCAAAATAAACCACTTAAACCACAGATCCTCTAGCTAGTATATAATTTCAGTGGAACTATTTATGACAATAGTCCCAAGTCCAAAAGAAAATTCGTTCCAAATATGACATCCTTCAAGACTTGCAAAATGTAAGTTATTTGACAAATAGACAGCACAAAGTAGGCTGTAGGCCTATGATTGTACGTCATGGCTGTGTAAGTCACATACGTACAACAACAAGCGACGAAGCTTTGCTTGTGAGTGGTCCATTTTAAGTCCTCAGAAATAATAACTCAGGTAAGGGCATGCTCTCAACTTGTTGGAGAATATTATAACTTATAGAGTAGAGTAGAAAAATGATGATTTTGATTAACTACTCAGGAGGTAACACTTCTTTGAGTTGAAACTCATTCTCCATGTGTTTGCCCACAACACTAGATTGTTTAGATCTTGCTGTAACGCCATATGGTCATTATGATTTTTAATGGACCGGTAGAGAAGGCAGTCATCTGCAAACAGTCTCACCTGTGAGGAAACACAATCAGTTAAATCATTTATATAACAAAGGAATAACAATGGACCAAGCACTGTCCCTTGTGGGACACCAGAAATAACAGGGGCATTCTCAGAAGTTACTCTATCAACGACAACACACATCTTACGTGGAGTAAGAAAGGATGTAATCCACTCAAGAGTATATTGGATGTGTGGAAGCTCCGATGAAGCATACTTTCGAGTGGATGCTCAAATGCAAAGTTAATTTTTTGCACTGTCACATTGCATCCTTGCATCCAGATCTTAAAGTGGTGTTCAAGGGTGGTCGGCGACCCTGTGGGCTGGGGGTTATAAGATAGGCCCACGGTATTGTTACTACCATCCCATCTCACCTGTCATACATTCTCACCAATCTCCACCTTTTCATCCAGGGCCCAACACTAACCCTTGCATTCTCATCTCTTTGACTAACAAGCCATTCCAACTCATTCCATCCTTTCATTTCACTGCACTGCTCTGCCTAAGTAGGTTTGTTATGAAATTGTTTCTACACCTGGCTGGCTAGGGCAGCAATTTATCTTTTTGTGTTGGTTCAGGGGATGGGCTCTTGATTTTATGGGTGTAATTAGAGCTGTCCTGGCTGCCAAGGTGTGAGGGTCTGGTCTCAGTTGTGATATTTGTTTGGATTTTGTTCTCTTGGACTTTATTCTCTAGAAGGAAGAGTTAAGTGAGTAAGTTGTTCAAGTTATTTTACCCTTCTTGAATTCCTGCTTTTCTGTTATTTTGTTACCTGAAAGTACAGGTTTTAATTTCTGAATTATATTTGCAAAACTTTAAGGAAGCCTTCTCTCCTTTTTTTATTGTGGCTTTTGGTTGGGAACCCATTGCAGGTGGGCCACTGTAACAGTACAGGTATTTCCTGCCTGTTGTAAAAGGTGACTGAAGGAAAACCAAACTTGAACTTGAACCATCCTTGAAAATAAATTTAAACGTCAAACTTTTTTGGGGGGTTGACCGACAGTATACTGTATAACACATTTCTGTTTGTGTGTCTTTTAACCACTTTGAACTTCAAGAGTGACCCTTATACACTGCAGATCTAATTCTACCTCTTTTGGCCTACTCAGATTCCAATATGAGAACTACCCCTTAGGGTAGTCAACCACTAACTCCAATACTTGTGCCTGGGAAAATGTTTACTGACTGGGGAAGTGACTTAAAAATTTGATGGGATGTTGCTTCTGACGGTGTTACTTATGAAATATGATCATTTTTGCATTTGGATTTTTTAGACAATAATAAGTTGAAATACAAACTGTGCAAAAGTCAAGTCAATTTCACCAATTTTAGTGTCATTTTTTATTGTATTACTCTGCTCTGTAAAATGCCATTTTTGAGTTGCTAGTACAGTAGTAGTATTATGGTTATGGGATGGGGGGAGGGGGGCACATACCTTTCATTCAAGGCTCACTAGCTCAAAATTTCAATGGCTATGTAGGCCTATGGAAATGTGAAAGTGCCATGAAAGCCCTCAATGTTAGCTTCGATAAGCGGGGTGGCATTTCCCGGTTGAACTAGGCTAACATAACCTACATGTTTAGTGTATAACGCTAGGATGACCTGTGCATTAGCCTAATGTTAGAATAGACTTGGGCTAGCCCACAGGTCGTCCTAGCGTTTTATAGTATATAAAGTTTCCTTTTTATATATATATATACTATAGCTATATACTATATAACGCTAGGACGACCTGTGGGCTAGCCTAGGGCCTAGGCCTATATCAGTTCAACAGAGACGCACTCATACTCACCTTAGAAGGTTAGGATTGAAACTCTTGTGATATGAATCTGTCTTGCCTTCAGCATTGATCACGCTCTTAGAATGTTCCATTCTGAGAATGCGATTCAAGTTTGCAATGTTCTTAAAAGAAAATTTTCCAACCCTCTCCCTGAATGCTTGCATAGTTTTGTTTGCAGTATATCAGGTCAGAGTGTACCAGTGTTATATATTACCGTTGTACTGTACCAAAGGTCTAATTAACGTTATTGCATGCTGAATGCATCGCACTTATTAGGACCTGGGAAAAATCCAGGCACGTTTGTATGTACAAATTTACATGCACGACAACCTGCGAGGAAAACTAAACCAAGTCGCTTGACAACAAAGAAAGAATTTGTCGGGTCTGCTCAGCAATGGCTCAGATTTCTCGGATAGGCCTTGGCGTAGGTCGATTTAGTCGAAGTATTTTTAATGTAACAGGCAAGATAATGTTCTTTTTTTCATTTTCTATTCTATGTTAGTGTAACGTTAGGTGACAGTAGGCAGGAAACATGGCCTAGGCCTAAGCCACATCAGCCTAGGCTAGGCTATATAAGTAACGTTAGTTAGTGATCACTTGGCCAGCTGCATGTATGGAAATGCCTCGAGTATATATAGGCCTAGGCCTACTTGAGGTATGCAAGGCCTAGTCAAGGACAAGGACTGCCAGTGACTTCATCCTTGCCTTCATAAATGATGTAGGATGACCCTAACTTGACTTTAAACATAGGCGTAATGTTAAAGACATATGAAAGAGTAGAAATGGAAGGGTTTCATGCGCTGAGATTATGAAGATCTGCAGCATGGACTTGACATTTTGCCTATAGGCTAGGCCTATAGCTATGTTTTGTTTTGTTTTACCTGGTGCTATGTACTTTTGGCATGGGCCAAACATGGAATGCTCTTTCAGATTGGGTATTTTATAAACCAAATAGGGGGTAATTATCCAGTAGAGGGCCACACAAAAGTTGATCTTTGCATAGGCACCATTAGAAATAACGCTGGCAGATGTGGAGTCACTTTTTTGCAGTGTCACATTGCATTCGCCTATCTCCATGCTATGGAGTGGTCATGTGGCCCTGTTTTCTATAACTGTACAAAATAGGGCATTTGAAGTGCATTATTGGTATCATCTAACTTTCATATTGTTTAAAAGAGAGGTAAGCCTATGAAATTTTTTGCAACACTGATTTAAGTTAAATTGATTTTAATCTGTAGATTAATATATATATCATTACATTGAATACATTAAAGTCAGAGCTGTTTTCTGATAGTGCAAGCTATAGAGAGTGACTGCAAAAACATTCTTCTACAAGTTTAAAAAAATATGCCCTGATAGTCGAGCATTTGATCGGTAAAATGTAAACTTATCGATATAAATCTATAATCAGGTAGATGTCAAAGCACCTCAGCCGCTCCTGCTCTTGAACTGGTCCCTGGTGAATATGATGGCCCTTCAATGAAGACAGAAGTCCCTGGACCCAAGTCCAAGGTACTGTACAATGTATATTAATTTCTAGCAAAATACTGTATTTGTTTTAAACAGGGTTGTTTGATTTAAATCAAGTGGAATTAACAGTCAGATCAAAATCATGAATTTATTGAAAAAGTCACAATTTAAATCAAGAATATAAATCATGATTTCTTATCATGATTTAAATCAAGAATATAAATAATGATTTTTTTTTAAAAGAAGAAAGAAAAAAAATCAACAACCCTGCTTTTACAGGAAAATTCATAAAACTAACAACACCGATTAATAGGTTATTCAAAATACTTAATGTAATCTTCAAGATATAAGTGTCTTGCCAATATGTTTATATTTTGCTCAAGAACAATTTTTCCACCCAAATTTTTCCAAAATTCAGATGATGCAAGTAATATCTCATCCGAGTTTAATGATTAGAGGAGAGGACTGCACGTCATTTTGTGTATTTCAAAAGCAAAATGTAACCTTCTACAATAAAACTGTCAGATTCAAAGATCTTGCTCTTGTTTGCATCAAGGCTTCTTTAAAAATGGCAAAAGATTTTAAGAAGGGTGTCACTCTTCCCCTTAGACTGCTGCAGGGGATCAGTGGAACTTCTTTGATATACGTGCCCCCTAAAGTGGTCTCTGGATATGGGCCTGCATATAGAAAGTACAGTCAGTATTTCACAGTTTATTTGATATTTTGTTACCATGAACAAAGTAAAATGTTGTAACCTAAGTTACTTAAAGGCAGTCATTCATCACCCTAAACTACAGTTTCAGTATACATATATCAAAACTCTCAATTGGTACAGCTCTTTGATTGGCATCACATTCAAACAATGCATCATAGCTAAATTACACAGCATTGGCACTGAGAGTGTCTTGATTACACATTATGGACTTGTATGCACACTGGGACAAGCCATATGAAGCAATAAACTAGGATTGTGTCTGGATAAAGATGAGTTTTAGATAAATGTTGGAGGGGCTAGAAGTAAGTAGGTTGGGAGAATTGGAAGTGATTGGGGTGATGAAAATATGCCTTTAAACCACTAATAATTTTCCTACATACAGTATGTTTCAAAAATATGTTGGTCACTCTCAAAATTGAATTTTGAGATGGTACAGTAGCTTTACTATACCTTGTCAGTCTGTGTGTTTGTAATGTTAATATCATGCTTTACAATACGGTGCAAATAACTTTCTGCTTGCATAGATATGTCCACGTTGTTGTCTACTTTATATGAGTACATATTTTAGGGTTGAAAAACATTGACATGGGAATACATATCATGTTTTTATAGCCCCTGGTAAATGGGGGTTGAAGTCCAAGACACTTTGGGTGAAGGATGTGGATTATAGGCCATATGTTAAGATACTGAAGTGTGACATGTCACCAACTAAAAAAGCCTATTGTGCTAACCAATTAGATATACTGTATAGCTTTCCTAAGGGAAAATCAGTTGAAATTATGTCAGCTTCTTTAAATTATGGTTCTCAAGATATACCTCTTCAAAATTTGAATGCTTTTGGAAATGACATGGAATGTTGCAGGGTGTTGGCATTTATTTTGTTAACCCTTTATTAATGGTCCCCTAATTAGTGATCAGATATCTTGTGGTTTGGTAATTAAAGGTGATAATTTTGAAGGAAATAATTCATACTTTCAAAAATTCTCAGGACATAGCCTACTAATTTTGAAATTAAGTATCTTTGTAAAAAAGATTGGAAAAACAAAGGAAAACATTGGCCATGTGTCTCCCTAGACCTTACAAGATGTTCATATTGAGCTCATGTTTATGCATAATTCAGGGCAAATCAGAAACAAATAACCCTGTAAATTTGTAAATAATCAGTTTTGATTTTGATGGGAATTGCATCTATTTTCTTGGGTTTTGTGCTCTTCACACCTAAAACAGCCAAATGTGTAAGTCACAGGACCTTTAGTATGCATTGCCTCTTACCTCTCATTTTGTCAGCAGACACTGATCAGGAGATGGAATAGTTGCGGTGAAAATTGAGGAATCAGCAAACATATTTTGTAAATTAATTTGCAGATTGACTAGGCATCACTGCATGTTGATTGGTTGCCCTTAAAGTACGATAAGCGTAATTAAAAGGTGATTAATGTTTGTGTGCAATCATGAAAAAGCAAAGCGATAACTAATCCACAACTTTTAGTAAGCTGAAAATTTGCTACTTGAAAAAGTTCTTGCAATTTCTAGTTGTTTTTTGTGGAAGTAAATGTTTTACCTTACAGCAATTTTTTTCTGCCAGAGCCAATTTCTTAATCAGAAGGACTGAAATTGGTAGTTATGAACCAATTGTGCAGTAGCAATTGGATTTTGGTTTCATTGATAAGAGAAACCTTTGCAATCATGATAACATGTGTATTTTAAATATGTATGTATGTATGTATGTATGTATGTATGTATGGGTGTATGTATGTGTGTATGTGTGTATGTGTGTGCTGTGTGTTAGTGCATGTGTGTTTGTGATGCCTTGCTTGTTGTTAGATGATATCTCAAAATAGGACTCGGACAATGTTCAACCTTAGTACATAGATGCCCCATATTAAGAGGAAGAGCCATATTGATTTTTGCAGAGGTCAAAGGTCATCTTGGGTCACCAGAGGTCAAATGCTGAAAACCTTGTTAACACAATATCTCAAGGTAGGAAACTTCAATGAATATTTTATTTGGTATGTGGATGGGTTATGGTCAGAAGATGGTCCCAGTTGATTTTGGGGGAAGTCAAAGGTCATCTGGGGTCACCAAAGGTCATGCTCCTGAAACCTTGTTTACATCATATCCAAGGTAAGAATCTTAATACATTTTGTACTTGGGTGTATCGATGCAATATGGTCTTAAGATGGTGTGAATTCATTTTGGTGAAGGTCAAGGGTCATCTTGGGTCACCATGCAGGACTTAAATGTGGTATTATTTTGATATATGTAATGTTTCATCGAAACCTCAATGCAATTTTTGCATTTGGGCTTTTTTCATATTATTTTGTTTTCTCTTCCAGGAACTTATACAGAAATATTCAGATACAACTTTGGTAAGTCTAAAAAAGTATTAAGAAAAGCTCATACTGCAAAGTGTTGAATTGATATTAAATTATTGATTAAGCTGAAGATTGTAAAAAGTGGGATTACAAAGAAGAAAGTTTTTGTACATTTCAATATCCAGGATATCATAAGGATATAAAATAGGAAGGGCCAGCAAGAAGGGAGAAGTTCCACTTGTTGGATAAACAAATTCCAATTTCTTTAAGAGCCTTAATGGATCCCAAAAATGTGTAATTATTACAACAGTCAGTGCATGGCCATGGAGATCTGCTTGAGTTTGTATCATAGGTAGGGCAAAATATCCTGCAATGAAAACTTTCATTGTCACAATTATTTGCAAAAGTATGGGGATTCCCTCAATTGTGATCCATTTTTTCCAAAACATTCTTCACAGGAAGACCAAAGTTTCATAGTTTGTAGATCAAAAGCCATAAAATTTGTTGTTTACAAAGCACTCCTATCAGACAAATCCTGGCGCCATCTCTTTAATAAATTTGTGTGAAACCAAAGTTAGAAGGAGTTTTTCTTAAGTCATCATGACCCTATTGTGAAGAATCAAGGAGCAAAGCCAAAAAAAATTGTCTGGAGTAGTTTGGTCCCTGTTGGGAATTTCTGTATGTCCCAGAAAGGACACACACTTTTTACCAACCTCTCAAATCTCAGACCTTCATCAAGGTGCCGTCATGGCCCAGTCCCATTTCATGGTCCCACTCCAGGCAGACTGGAAGAAACAGGTCTTGCATTCTGTCATCACTGCACACAATGTAGCATCCCCCCCCCCTTCTCCTGCACCCTCCATTGCATTTCAGCAGCAAGGAACCACTAATCCTTTTGGTTTTCTGGTTGGTGTAATATTCAGTAGCCTATTGTCATTAGTTGTTTCCATTAATAAAATCTACATGGGGTGACCATTGACTGTGAAGGCCCGTCAAGTTTGCACCTTCATTAACATAACAATCTTAGAATGATAGAGCTCTTACAGTAGGTGTGCATTCAGGGGTACATTGGGTATCTTTACAACCATTTGAAAAACTGTAGAGTGTAGAGTATTCTAGTCATTGTGTCACTTTGTATGATAATTCTACATAATTTATTTTAGATTGGTTTTCATATTTGCTTGAATTCACAGAATGGTTACACTGTTAATTTCTGTGTTGATAGTAAGAAATCGCTTGGTAATTATGTTGTTGATGCAGACGGCAACCGTATGTTGGACACATTTTGTCAAATATCATCATTACCCTTAGGTAAGTATAATGGTAACAGCAATGCTCGTTACTCAAAGTCAATAATTCTCTGTGAATAAAACAGTGATGTGCAATAGAAAAATTAGATCTTGCTGAAAAGACATGATCAAATGGATTTTGACTGGCATAATTTTCTAAGGATACCAGATTTACATGCGGTGATATTGCTTCCTGAAAAAGCAACATCGATACCCCAGTAAATCAAAGGCGATGGGGGACTTAACTAGTATCTGAATTTGTTACATGATTTGTACCCTCAAATCAGTTAAATGATTTCATTGTGTTCACACTGCATAAAAAGCAATAAACACATGCTTGACTAGCCTGTTCAGTTCAGTTTATTCACTTTTCATCCTTCGAAGAGGTATAAGAGGCAATAAAAATAACATTTACAGGATTAATTACATTTTACAAAACAACAAAACAAACAAACAAAAAGAGAGAAAATAAGAAAATATAAATAAAATAAAGTAAAAAAGGTATGAAGGGGAAAAAAAAATGTCTAATTAATTCCGGCCGCAACCGAAGACTTAAACGCTAACCCCAAGTGTTACATAACTTTTTGTATATTTTAATATATCTGTTACTGTCAATCAATTAATCAGATGTAAAATGTGACTATATCAAGTGTGGATGTACTGAGCTTCATTTTCTTCCTGAAGCAATAAAAGGTAATCAGAGAAGGAAGATGTATCACAGAGTAAGAAGGAACATTTCGTCATGTAGTTGTGTAGTCATGCCTGTGGCAAAATGGGGATTAGGGGGAAAGTCCCCTTCCGTGCAAGGTCCTCAAGCCTTATGTAATCTCAAGCTACCATTGACTTAACATACTTTTACACATTAATCATCATCCTTTGGGGTCAATTTGGCCTCCCTTCAAGTGTTTGGCTGTGCCTTTGCCAAATACAAGTTATTGTATCGATATCTAGAAGACTAAAAGGACCACCCTAAAATTGATTTTTTATTTTTTCTTTCTTGAGAGGAGCGGTTGGGGGCAGAGGCAGGACAAGAAGATGAAATAATGTAAAATCACATTAAACAGTGGTCATGGTTTTGTGTTTGTGTCCTGCCTCTGTCATGTGTCTTTCTCTATGTACTTGCCATCAGCATTGGAACTTATCTAGCTTAGCCAGTCATATCTTTGACTGAAGTACTGTAAATCAGAATTGCTCTAATTTAATCCTCACAATTCCTTTTAAATTTCTCAATTTTTATTTAGGATACAACCATCCTGACCTTATAGCAGTAGCGAAAGATCCAAAGAATGCTGTAAGTCTTTCATTCTATAAAAACAAGTCTTGAGTTTTAGATTTTCCAGGTGTACTACTCATCACACTCATCAGGAAATAAGGAGTGTGGTAGGTGTGCTGTTTTATTAACCAGATGTAGATTTATATGAGCTACCATTCCTCATCGAGGAGTGCAAAAAATCACACTCCTCACAGTGATTTGAGATGAGCCATGTTGTGGGGTTGCACATTTCAAAATTCAAGGCATTAACAAATATCATCATTATTTACAAATCAGTTAATACTTAAGTTATATGCTTCCACCTGCTATCATCTCTTGAAGTTCATTCCTATTAATGAACACTTTTCATTTTAAACTGAAACCTACCTCCAACTCACATACTTCCCGTCAATACCCCCACTTTAGCGCACAATCAGTGGAGAAGCCAGGGGAACCCCCCCCCACGACCCAACCTTCAATGCAAAAAACACCTAAATAAGTGGTTTTTTCTCTCTATCCTTAGACTTTTCCCTCATGTTGTACCCCCAAACCCGCCATGACACCAACCCCTCCCACCATGACACAATCCTGGCTATGCTCTTTCACACAATCGAAGTGATGGTCATTTCTTTTTGATTGGTAGCCATTGAGATTATTCAGAATGGCTTTTTTTCTTTTGTTCATTTTTTCTATTGACCTAAGTGATAAATAAATATTAATAGCAACTTTTATATCAAACAGCAAACATCAATATGGAGAGATAAAAAAAAATAGCAGTGAAACAAGTGAGAATTTCCTTTCTATCAGAAACACCTATATTTCTTGTTAAGAGTCAGGAATTTTGTAAAAACTAGGAGTTTCATATGACTTTAAGGCCTAATCCTCTCACCCCAAACAGTTCCAATTTACCTACTTACTTAAGCCTGTCCTAGCCTCGTAGGACTGCCCAAAGCTGGTCCTCATCCACACACAATATCAGTTTATAGAGGCTTTTCACATGATGTCATAATACTCTCCGGCGGCCATGTTGGAGTACATGTAACTGCGTTGTAAGTCACACTGGACGCGCTTGCTCGTTGAATGTGTACACACCGTGCATACCAAAGTGCACACTGTGCAGTGCGTTCAGCACAAAGCCACGTGTATTTGGCATGATTGTCCTCCAGCATGGCGGTTCCGTGACGTAATTGCAAAGCCTCTATTGCTTTAATGAAGTAGACAAGACCACAGTGTGTACCGTACTCAAAACAATCAGTACAGCACATGCTGTGTAATATGAGCTAGTGTTCAACTTGCTGTCAATCAAAGAGCTGTGCCAATTGCAAATTTCTGTAGACTACTACAAAAATTGTAGATTGTGGTGAGAGTTGATTGCCTTTAAGTGTTTAGGTCAGTAGGTTGCTGGTCTGTGACTTTACATACATAGTTACTAGACTTTAACAAACATGTTGTTACATTACTGATAAAATATTCTATGAAGAAGTGAGAGTAAGTAAACGGGAAAAACGTAACTTGAAATTGTTGGTTGTACAGTTTTGTGCATGAATCATTACATTGAGTTTTAATGAACTATTACATATACCACTTTTCACTGATGTTTCTTCTTCACATTGTTATTTACAGAGTGTCTTTGCTGCAAGACCAGCTTT
This sequence comes from Holothuria scabra, assembly GCA_037179385.1. Taxonomy (NCBI): domain Eukaryota; kingdom Metazoa; phylum Echinodermata; class Holothuroidea; order Aspidochirotida; family Holothuriidae; genus Holothuria; species Holothuria scabra. Next base: position 54,778,304 of record CM074184.1, read on the forward strand.
ACAATTTTTTCCAAACATGGACTATCCAGAAAAGTTGGAAAAACTTGTGAAAACTGTGAGTGACATTTATTTCTTCAAGTTGAGCCAAAGCTTTTTTTCAAGTGTACTTTGCAATAAATATCTTATGGTTGCATATTTAAGTGCTTAATAATTTCCAATCTTTTTTTTTGGGGGGGGAATAACTGCCCGATTATTTCAGGTGTATTTTCCTTGGAGATATTTGACATGAAGTTTTTAGAATGTGAACAATAGTGCTTATAAAATGTAAGTCAGAGAGTTCAACTGCAGGATAGCAGTTTAGTTGTCTGAGTTATGAACTGAAATCTTCTCGATGTATAGACAAATCCAGACAGATTGTGATGGTCTGATTTTAGTCGGCCATTACTGGGGTCCATCACCTTTAATCTGAAATTTCCTTCCTTACCTGTTCCATGGATGGTTGAACACTGAAGTGTATTTTAATTTTCTCAACTTAACTGAATATAAGGATTTGAAATTCACGTAGACAATAAATAAAGATGATTAAAGGCTGGTGGACCCCACTAAAGACTACCTACAGTCACTAAAAACAAGTGCTAATCAGATTCGTCTTTAATATTAGTAGCTACTGTAAATTTGATATAACAGCATGGAGTAGGATTTCATATTTTCTTTCACCTATGTGTGTCTTCTGTTCAGCATAGTTAACCAAACTGGAAGCTTGTATATTACTTGAGTCATCTTGCAAATATTCATCATTGAGCCAGTCCTGAAGTTTTCTCTGTTTTGGTTAAAGCAGCATTTGTTTTACTAGGAAATTTCATCCTTTTAAAACCAATATTTATTGGCAAAAAGTGTACAAATAAGGAAGTGAGGTAGCCTTCTTTTCAAGAAATAAGTTTCCCTCAGACAAAAATTTAGTTGTTTGTTTCTTAAGAATAATTTGCTCACCCAAACTTTCAACATTTCAAAAGATTCCACTTCCATAACTCTTCTTGTGCATCATGACACGTTCTCGCCAAAGGGCACTGAGTTTGCACTTTCCGCTTGTCTTCACAAAATTCACTAATCAAACATGCTGTCAGTGAGATGATCCTATTTAATGCGCACAGTTCACTTGGCAATGAGTAAGCATCTGTGCTGCATCAGTTTGCTACAGAAAAGCCCTTCATCTTGTTGAGATTAACATCTGCTAAGAGATGAGCTGGTGTGATCAGGCGGACTTTATCAAAGCACCATTTTCTAATACTGCAGTGGTTGACTCAGTATTGTTTACATCAAAAGACTGTCGCTCGGCTGTTTTTACTAGAGAATTCCGTATCGGTCATAACACGGCATGTAATATTTTGAGAAGATGAAGCTGTTGCTGGGGTTTATTGTTGAGACCAAAGGATTTGAAAATGACGAGAGCTGTTCCCTTTGAATTCTATATTGGAGCACTTTAAACGCAATATTACCCTTTAAATAACTATCTTATTCTCTTTCAGATGGCCCCTAAAGGACTGAAACACATGCAGACTCTGATGTGTGGTGCTTGTGCAAATGAAAATGCCATTAAGCAGGCATTCATTGCATATAGGGTAAGACTTATATCTAGATTTACCCAATACATGTCCTCTCTTGTCCTCCTAGCCTATTTTTAAAATTACTCAGAAATGTCTGAATTAAATGTATTTCCCACATGATACAAAGGGTCTTTCCTGATTTTGCTTGAAATGTTGCATGATTTCATATTCATACACCCTTGAAAACTGATGAAAATATTCCAAACTGGAGGGGTAATGCCCCCTCATCTAAGACCTCCTTCAGGTCAGCAGTCCCTGTTCTCCTGGTCAGAAAATAGATATTACTTCTGCACTTGCAGACTGATTTGAAGCTTTTGTTTGCACAGTTTAATAGTACATAACTGTCTTGCCTGGTCATCCCCCTGTGATCACTCGACCCTGAGGTCAAAAGTCGGAGAACCTTAACAACACAGAAAATGAAATGAAGGTCACTTGTTATATACTACATAACCGCAAATAGATGCCCATGGCTTATGGATTACAACTTTAGTTTGGAGACGGGTCTGGGTGGCAATCATTGAACAATATAAGATCAAAACTTTGTTATCTTGTGCAAGATCAGTTAAGTAGAATTCTTTGGACAAAAAACCTACACTATTCTAGCCCTTCATCTTCTGGGTCTATGAGCTTCATTGTTTTAGATCCCATTGCCCTTTAATATGAACTACTCAGTCACAGCACTGGTGTCAAGATATTTGAAGATATCAATTAATGAAGAATTGTAATTATCTACTTTTTGGTTAAAAAATCTTTTTACCTTCCCTTTTTACCCTTCCTTCACTTTCTTCACTTCACTTTCCGTTCAATCAGCATAAAGAAAGAGGGGGCAACCCCACAGAAGAGGAATTTTCTTCTGCATTATACAATCAGGTACAATTTCATTTTTTCTTGCTTTTCTTTTAACTTTATTCTCTAATTTTTTGAGCCTGAGTTCTGTAAAACATTCTGTTTAGAGAAAGGTTCATTATGCCCTCCCAACTTTAAAAAGTGGATGAATTACCTCAGAGCCTGTGTCATGAATTTCTGGGTTCAAGGTGTAGCAGGAATTGTCAACAGTATATGGACTTAACTTATTGTTAGTCCAAGATTGCTGTATCATCTGTCAAGGTGAGTGAAATAATTCCATTTCTTTTAAAGGCATCTGATAGTAGGCTCATAATAAAGTCTGAAGGATAACAGTCCAGAAAAAGATCCTGTAAAGTCAGTTCTCGATAAAAGACTAAATTAAGTTAGTCTTTACACAACAAACTCGCAGTTGTGATATCCTATTTTCTGCAAAACTATTTTATCTGGACACGTTGTAAAAAAGCTTGCAGCCATTTCAACTTTAAGTTCCATAGTACCTTGCTATTTGAATTCTTAAGTGGTTGATTTTATTGCAGTCCTTTCGTCACCTCAAACTGCTATTTTATCCAGTCATCTGTTGGAATTCTCAATTGGCACAGCTCTTTGATTGACGTCAAATGCAAAGAAAGCATAGCATGTGTTCAGAATGTTAGGGCCTTGTGAACTGGGATTGTGCCTAGATGGGAATGAGTTTTAGGCAGTTATGGGATGGGCTAGAGGTAATTAGGTGGGGAGAATTTGAAATGCCTGGGGTAACTTTTATGTGCCTTTAAATCAATTCTTTCCTTCTCCTCAACTTAAATTGTCAAATTCATTCATTAAAAATAATTGGTTTGATTAACCTTAGTATGCAGTCTTACACAGTAAAAGGCTAGGAGAGATTTACAGTATTTCATATTGGCCAGTAAGACTAGAGTTGAAACCTTAAACTGTAAAATGTGATGGAGAGGGTTTGTTAAACAGAGGTATGTTATCTGTTGAAGTACATGAGTATCCATTCTTTGGAATATTAATTGTTTACCTTCATTGTGTCATCGCGTGTTTGCATGGTCTATATGGTTGGGCAGTGGCTGGCTCAACTTGAACCAATAGGTTGGAAACTGGGCCGTAAAACTCCATATTTATCTATCAGTTGTATCATCAGAGTGACTTTGTTGCTAAATGTTTTCTCTGATCTGCGCCATATTAATTTTTTCACACTTACTTGAAGTATTGAAACATTTGCCATTCTCATCTTTTTTTAGGCTCCAGGTTCCACCAATTACGCAGTGTTATCATTTGAAGGAGGATTCCATGGAAGAACATACGGTATGTGTTTAACTATTGCTTGTACTTACTTTGCTGGACATGACTTGATTTTGTGTTCCAGATCTTGAGTGTTAGAATTTCTAGGTGTGCACACTCCTCAAGAAATTAAAGAGAGTGATAGTTGTGCTGTTCAATTTAACTTCAATAGATTTACTTGAGTTGAAGTAACATTCTTCATTTAGGTGTGCAAAAAATCACACCCCTAACAGTAATTTTAGGTGAGTGACTGTGCGCAGTTACACTTTCACGCCCCTAAATTCAAGGTTTGGTTTTCATTCTATTTCTTTGCTTTTTTTTTCCTAACAAAACATGCAAAATGGATATCTTTAAATAATAATGAGGTAGACAAAGTGAAAATGTAATTATTTTTAGCTCAGACATACCTTAGGTAAAAAATATGTATATGTGGCTATAAATTGCACGGCAGAATTCTTACAAGAAGCTTAGTTTTGCATCACCTGTCCACTGTCACAGGTCATTTGGAAATCCTAGGGATAAATACAATTGGCAGATCTCATGAAAAAGTACTAGAAAACACTGCTTGGTGTTTTTTCTTTAAGAAATGTTATTTTCTTTTTTGTCTGGATCTTGTGACAATGTTTGGAACATGCATTGATACTGTACATCCTAATAAACAAAATAGTAAAAGTTAGGGATGCTGTTCCTGAGTTTACAGCCCATGTGTATGGCACAGAGTCAACAGCCAACAACCCAACCAAATTTAGAAATTGTCAACTAGCCAGGTATCTGGTGAAAGATACAGCTTTTAGATAATGCTTAATTGAAACTGGTTCAGCCTGAACCTGATCCTCAGTGACCAGTGGGAAATTCATCTGTCTCCAATATCCTCCAATGTTTGCCCTGTGACTTAGGGTTCCCTCACCAGGAAGCATGCTTTCTTGTCGCAAGATGTTCAGCAATTGCCTGACATCTATGCCACTCTCTCCAGGCACCTACAGATTACATAACGAAAAAAGTATAAAACTAGATAGCTGTAAAATTTGACCTGAATATTCATTACAAGAGCTGCCTCCCCTGTGAGAGCCATTGATGACAAAAGCTTGTCTGTTTTCCTTACAGCTTGCCTATCCCTGACACATTCCAAAGCAATTCACAAAGTTGACATTCCAGCAGAAAACTGGCCCTGTGCACCTTTCCCAAGACTAAAACACCCCCTTAATGAATTTGAGACTGAAAACAGAGCTGAAGAAGATAGATGTCTTCTGAGGGTAAGTTCAAAGATGGAAAAATGTAAAGAAACAAAAATTACAAACATATAACATGTATATATAGATTATAACGCTAATTCCCCCCTTAAGTATTTATATCTCCCTACCTTAAGGCAAAAATAAAATAATAAAATACATAAACTTGTCTGGCTTTCCTTTAGCATCCCATTTTAATCCACCCTCCCTTTGTAAAATTAAAGACTTTTTGGTCACGGTCGCATTAACCTGGAAAGGAACCCATATTGATCGTCTCACAACTGAAAACCGTCTTATCCTTGAACTTGGCACTCTTCACCCCCATGGCCTTAATTCTAAGCTAGAATCACTGCTTGAATGATGTTAATCTTGTTATTGACTGGTGCTTTTGCCTTGACTTTGACTTCTCGTTTGTGTGACTTCAGTTGACTTTCTGTTACCGTGTTGATGGGTATGTAACCCGAAACATCATAATTTCTATTTTTCGTTCAATTCCATTTTTCTTTTAACTCCATTTTTGGTTCAATTATATTGCACTGTGTATTACCATGTTTTTGCATCGACCTATATAGATATGTATGTACAAAAAATAGATGTACAAATGTAGGCATATGCTCTTCAGCTCTTTGCTTAAAATTTAATGGTTTTTGTTGCATGAGGAACTTGGGTGACAAATTTTAGCCCTGCATAGTCCTCATCTCATGGTAATGTTATCTCCATTGACTCCTGTTGAAACACAGTGATCTACATTGGTTCATCTTCTTCAAATGCACCAAACTCATTAACTGTTAGCATTTATTTACTAACACCAGGAAAGTTCTACCTTAATGATACAACTGTATTGTATGTGACAAATGGTCAAACAGAGCAGCAGCTCAACTGCATAACAGAAGTGTGAGAGGGTATGAACTGTTTGTGAGGCCAGTCAACTGGAAATACCTGCATAAACTGTCAGTCAGCAGGTGTTTGGGGACTACCTAAATCCAATGGGATGGAACTCATCATGTTGGTGTATTAGAGTAGAGGGGATTAAAATTTTTCTCTTCTCAACCCTAAACTTGAGATTTGCTCCATTTTCTGCAAAAGTTTTTGAATCTCCTGTGAAGATGAAGTTGTTTTGATGGAATTCCATCAAACATTTTCCACCCCAACCCCCCCACCTTAAAAAAAAATGAGTGACAATACTTTAAGATATTTTTCAAGAAAAAGGAAGGCATGTTTGTGATTGTGCTAACAATTGTCGTTATGTTTTACTTGAATAGGTCAGAGAGCTGATTGATGAGAGGAAGCAGGCTGGTGGACCTGTTGCAGCTGTTATTGTTGAACCTATTCAGGCTGAGGGTGGGGACTTTCATGCAACACCTTACTTCTTTAGAAACTTACAGCAGATTTGTGAAGAGGTATGGATATGCATATAATGAATAGTCATTGATCTGTTCAAGCTGAGGGTGGGGACTTTCCTGCTTCCTGCTACACCTTCATTAGAAACTTACAAGAAATCTGAAAAGAGGTATAAATATGCATGCAATGAATAGTCAATGAACTATTCACTCTGAGGGTGGGGACTTTCATGCTACACCTTACCTTTTTGGAAACTAACAACAGATCTGTAAAGAGGTATGAATATGCATGCAAGGAATAATCATAGATCAATTCAGTCTGAGGGCAGTGACTGTCATGCAACACCTTACTTCTTTAGAAACTTACAACAGATCTTTAAAGAGGTATGAATATGCATACAAAGAATAGTCAATGATCTGTTCAAGCTGAGGATGGAGATTTTCATGCTACACCTTACTTCTTTAGAAACTTACAACAGATCTTTAAAGAGGTATGAATATGCATACAATGAATAGTCGTTGATCTGTTCAAGCTGAGGATGGAGATTTTCATGCTACACCTTACTTCTTTAGAAACTTACAACAGATCTTTAAAGAGGTATGAATATGCATACAATGAATAGTCATTGATCTGTTCAAGCTGAGGATGGAGATTTTCATGCTACACGTTACTTTTTTGGAAACTAACAACAGATCTGTTAAGAGGTATGGATATGCGTGCAAGGAATAATCTTAGATCTGTTCAGTCTGAGGGCGGGCCAGTGGGGACTTTCATGCTACCCCTTACTTCTTTAGAAACTTACAACAGATCTGTAAAGAGGTATGAATATGCATGCCAATGAATAATCATTGATCTATTTAAGCTGAGGATGGAGACTTTCTTGCAACACCTCACTTTTTTAGAAACTTTACAACAGATCTGTAAAGATGTAAGATGTGTGGGACGTGAATATACATGCAATGCAGAGAAAGACTTTAATAGGCATTTGGGGTGTCCAAATGATGAGAATTTTTGTTGGACTACCAAATATTTTAAAAGCTTATAAATGTTGCATTCATACAAGCTTGCCTGCTGCCTCTCCCACAGGCTCCAGCCCTCACCTCAGTTTCCCCACTAAAAGCAACTTAAGACTGAGTAAGCTCTTCCATAGAAGAACATAGGTTCAATTGCAGATAAAAAAGGCAGCTTCTCAAAAGTTTGCCCCTACAAATTTCAGGCTGACATCACTGACAAAAGACCCCATCTTTTTAAGGACAAGATACATTTTCAGTTGTTCAGTATTGTCTTAATAAATGAAAGTTGTAATAAGATGTCTTCCATTTTCTCATTACATAGACTGGAGCAGCTTTCATTGTTGATGAGGTACAGACTTGCTGTGGAGCAACTGGACAATTTTGGGCCCATGAGTCTTGGGACCTCCCAGAGCCTCCAGACTTTGTTACATTCAGTAAGAAGCTCATTTCTGGAGGATATTTCTTTAAAGAAGAATTTGAACCAAAGCTGGTAAGTATAGCATAATCAGCTGAAGTGGGCATCATGAGCTACTAGGGTTTAGAAGATATTAACAAGAATAAAGGAAAGGGATATTTAATACATAACATACTTTTCATGTTAATCAGTGTTCACATTGAGATGTTGAATTGCAGAATTTCTGCAGCTGTTCTCAAATTCACCTTCCCTCAAAAAATGTAAAAGGGGATCCCCCTTCCCTTTTTTCCCCCCAAAGTTAAATATAAACCATTAACTTTTGCTCAGCTAGACACAAAACTCTGAGCAAACTAATTTTATCCAACTAGCTGAATGAAAACAAATGGTCAAAGTGACCATCCATGTCACTAGTCTCAAAATGGTCAAAGTAAAGAATTCATCTAGTTATATCCAGGTTTGTCTACACTTGCGAGTATTGTACAGGTAACATGATGCAATAACAGTAGACTCACTGTATGTGTTCATTGCAAATGGAACTGAAATCATTAAATGACCCTTTACATCACAAATCCCCCTCCTCACCTCAAAATATGAGATCCCCATCCTGACCCCCCCAATTCCATTCTTTTGTGTGGACACTTAGCTGGCTCTAAAATATAAAATTATAAGGCATTTTGCAATTGGTATTCAGTTTGCTAGTCCATGTTGGTCAATAAACCTTTGATCATTCATTTTAACATTATTACCACACTTGCACAATGTGAAGAAAATAACTGTGAATTGATATGATTTGCATTGTATATTAGTTGCACCATGCATGCAACATGATCTCTGTGTCATGAAAATGTTAAGTGTTTGACCATGTGGTTTGCATTACATTGTGAGGTATAGGAGCCTAACTAGTCCGACGTTAATGCACATTTAGCACCTTGAGGAAATCATTTGTTCATGTTTGTGAAATTGTGAGCTCATTTATGAATACATTGGTGGCACTGTGCTGCACTGCTCTGAATTACAAAATAATGTAAAGGTGTGCCGTTGATAGCAAGAAATTCACCTGTATACAATTTGACAATTTGTCTGGATTGTTTTTTTTTTAAATAGTTCTTCATACACATCTATTATTGTTGATCTTTTGTCCCAAAGGGATCCAGAATTGTGACCACCTGGATGGGGGACCCTCCTAAAGTACTGATGATGGAGGCTGTGGTGGATGTTGTAAAGCGAGATAATTTGTTGCAACTCACACGAGAATCAGGAGCTCATCTCCAGGCTGGCCTGCAGGATATACAGGTAACAAAGGAAATCTTTGGCTGTATTGTGGAATTTTTGTATTCTGTGAGACTCTGAGCTGTCATAGTGAAATTACCAACCCTTCCACTTAAAAATTTTTTGTCAAGAGCCTATTACTTTACAGTAAAAGAGATTACAAATTTAGAAATCATAGCAGGGATCAGGAAGTAAAACCCTTAAATTGTGTATGTTAGTTAGATGGAATTTACGGCCCAGTTTCCAAGGCATTGGTTCAAGTCGAGCCGGCCACAGCCTTAAATTGTGTATAGGAATTAGATGGTAGCTACTAAGCTTTGTCTGTTGTCACTGTCTAAGGGAAGGGGTACATTTTACGTGAAATTTGTAACATGAATGTTAACATGAGAGAAATCTCTTCCAATCAAGTAATTTGTACCCAACATCTGAATATTCATGACAAGTTGTAACCAAATCTTTTGCTTCATCTCTTTCAGAATAAATACCCAGAGCATTTACACAGTGCAAGAGGTGCTGCAACGTTCTGTGCCATAAACACAACAGAATCAGCTGTACTACCAAAATTAGCAGCAAATATGAGAGATAAAGGTATGACTTTTGTTAGAAAAATTATATTGTTTGCCTAAGGGGTTTGGATAACCCCTCTCCCTTCTTAGGTAAAAATTTATGAAAAATTTGACCCACTTATTGAACCACCACCATTGCATTTCATTTACGTGTTTTTCACAATATTTGATAATAATTGATGCAGTGTACCGAAGCACAGACAAAAAATTACATATCAAGAAGATATTGTGAAGGGAAGAAGTCTTAAAAGCCTACAGGACTTGTCAAGTAGGGTGTTCCAAAGAAAAAGAAAGATTGGAAAAAAAAACGAACGAAATAAGGTAACCCAAACTGAGAAAGTACACAAGGGCAGGTGATATGAAGATGAAAAAGTATTCACTTTGGAACATAAACACCTGTCAGATTTAACACCCTTGACCCCTACCCTAATTGTCTCCAATCCTATGTGTTTTAGTCTACCAATTATTCTTTAACTCCCTTGACAACTTGTGAACAGGGATACAGGGAATAATTTATACACTATCGCATCCCAATTTGGTACACAAACAGTCCAAGTTGCTACACAAATGAAAAATTATGTAGCAATTTTTTGTGTGCATAACCCTTGCATTTTTCACAAACAATGTGTGAAAGATCTTAAAAATCTTCAAAACTGCTACACAAAATTTGAATGCTAAATTATTCCCTGTGGATATAAAATATGGTCCCTAATCTCATGACAATAAGTTTCTGTTATCCCAATATGTACATGTATATATTAACAGAAACATCACAATGACAATGTGCATGTCAATATCTGGATGCAATGTGACCAAGAGCCGAAGGATCCAATTTCCACAACAAATACTAAGTACACTGCATGAAGTTTTCTCTTCAGTGTTTAAAAGAAAACTCCAGGTAATTTCTTGTTTGTATCCTTCCTATCTCTTGTACAGGTGTCTTGGTTGGAACCTGTGGCACGAACACTCTACGTTTCAGACCAGCTCTCATATTTCAACCACATCATGCAGACGTTGTTTTGGATACCCTTGAATCTGCTGTGAAAGAGCTCTAAAATGATTTTTTTTTTTCAAAGTACTTTTTATGTTCATTGTCAGTTGAGGAATTCAGGGCTTTTTCTACCAATCTTTTGTGCTGATTTTTACATGCTGTTATTGTTATTCATGTGTTATCTTTAATTATTGCAAATTAAATGTGTTCAACTTGTGTTTGACGCTAACGAAATACCAGCTGACGTAAACAGTAGATATTCATATCAATAGTTTCTTTCAAGCAGGCCTGTACCCAGAGTATGCTATTTAGGGCAATATTATGTGTTTTGTCAGTCTGGGGGAGGAGGGAAGAAGATGGGGTTTCCCCCTCCCCTGTTAAGTTTTTTTTTGCCTTTTTCAAGGAGCTTAAATACAAAATGGTGCAAGATTTTACACTTTGACAAAACCAATCATAAAGGATTACCTTTGGTGCTTTATCTGGAAGTTTATGTTTTTTTGTCCTTCAGTGCTACCACTTTTACTGGAATTTTCTAGGGGCAACAGTTGCTTTCAGTTGAGAATTGATATAGCTTTGTTGTGGGGTTTGCAAAACTTGAACTGAAATATTTTTACTTACATTCTACTTTTGATGCATTTGAATTATAAAACTTGCATAATTTCATGCTACCCTGGTGTAAATTCTTCATAGCTTGGGGCCTACAGCTAGCCACTGGTCATACTGAACCCAGATTGGTCCCAAGAATGAAATTTTATTCTTTGTTATAAAGCAAAGAACTGGTGCTCATAATTAGAAGGTGCAACAAACTTCAGACTATGACAATATTCTTAAATGGCAATTAATTTAGTAATACTTTTATCTGGCATTAACATTAAGAGTGCTGAGAACTTTTATGATTTTAAAGTGAAACCTTTATATTCCAGATGTAACCTGATTCCAAAGCTGAAATAACTGTTAACTGAAGTAGTGAATCTATCTTCTTCTCTTTCCTTGTGTTTAGCTAGAGGGACCATACAGTCACTCCAAATTGAATTTACAGTAGACTGCTCCTGCTCTTCAATGGGCAAAAGCATTTGAATTAAACTTATTTCAAAAACAAATGTTAAAAGCTTTAATATTTCTTATTCTCTCTCGATCTTCAAAGTATGTTTCATGATATCTCAGAACTTAAAGTTCAAAGGCTGTCCCCCCAAATTATTTTGAAGGAAAAGCCTGTTACCACAATTTTCATCTTAATTCTCTTCAGAGTGGCTTTCATTATATTTAATGACTTCACTATTGCATATTCAAGGTAAACCAAGCAGTTATTTCTTATTAAATTTCATATTTGAGGAGAAAAAAATGTCACATGACTCTCAACAGCCAATCATGAAACAGGACAGGACTACTTCAAGTTGAGATGACTCTCTTTCTCTTTAAATAATGCATTTTTTCAAGGTACACAAGGGAGCTATTCCTCATTCATGTCACAATTCAGTGAGAGTGGTGTAGTCACATGATTCTTAAGAACATGATGCTAGAAGCAAATAGCAAGTTGTAGCCATCTCAAGCTGGCAACTAATAATCCAGAATCTATCAGAGAACTTCCTGTTCAGGTTTTTTGAGATCAATAAAAATGAAGGCGTTTGCCCTCTCCAAAGACTATATGCTCAATAGAGCAAAAAGGTTGGTTTAGCCAGGGTTAAAGGTCGCCATTACAGAGAAAAGCTTAACCCGAGAAAATGCCATTTACTCGGGTAACATTGGCTAAAACGCCCTATTTAATTCTAGCAGCATGAAGCATTCAGGAAATAGGCTATACTACCGGTACTAATTCTTTGGGGATAGCTGCATTTCCCTTTTATCAATTTATTCAAGTGATATTGTGTACAGTTTAAAATGCCAGTAATTGATAGTTGTTCTGTGTGTTGTGTGAATGCTTTTTTCCCCTTTCTCTTCCACTTTTGGTCTGATTTGTCATAATGTGCAGTTAAAGATCTGTGTGTGTGAAGTGCAAAGGAATCCTGCAAGTGTTTTTGAAAGAGTTACTGAATTACCATGTCATGTGACCCCAAATGAAGATAAAAGCAGCATCATGCTAGCTCTTTAGTTATGCACTTATTTACAGAATAGCATTTTGTTTGAGTTGTTTGCATACAAATTTGTTTATGAAGGGGGCAAAAGTTTTACAATTGAATCAGTACTCTCGTTAAAACTGTACAATAAATTATAAGACACTTCAATGTTTAACCCTCATGTGGACAGAGTACCACTTCTGATACAGATGCAGAGCATGAGACTTGCATATCATGATGGTGCCGTGCAAAGCTGGAAACTGTGAGTAGCGGCTACCCAAAAATTTTAAACCACAACAAGGTGAAAGGTCATTGCTGTTAGCCATGTGGTTAAGAGTCTAGAGATGCCATTTTTAGTATGTTGTTCCCACTGTGCCACCCACACTCAAAATGTGCAAAACTCCCCAAATTGAAGATGGGCACTACAGGGAAACAGATTGGATGTGGTAATTCCAAAACATCATGTATGTGGAATATTCAGACGGAAATTGTCAACACTTATTTCAAGAAAAGTTACGTTCAATTTGTATTTTTTGCAATGCCAACTCTAATTTAGTGTAATATCTTAATGGGGAAAAGTGCAATGGAATTTAAATTTTGCCAACTGTGTGATAAATAAGTAGCTGAAATACTTGCTATAAAAAAAATGTATTTTCTATTTTGTGGTCATATTATAATGTTTACTGATCAAATACTAAAGTATTTTGTTTGGTCTTGTTTTTTGTACATTTCTTTTGTTTATGTTATTGAAATTTATCATAAAATGGCAGATTAAGTCCTTCAAGTATGAAGATTTTGTTTGTAAATACCTAGAGGAAAACTTGTGGAATGATTTGATGTAAATTTGAGGTTAGGCTTCTAGAATTTGCCTTCTAAACATTCTTTAACAAATAAACCCAAAATTTTCTTTAGTTTTGTAAGTCACCCTCTTTCAGTGTGTCAGTCTTCCGTCCAATGTGTGTTTGGGAGGGGTTATAGCCATGTCATTAAACAGTTTAGTGTAAAAATGTAAAGTCAATTGACTGTCCCTGTCCCTCGATCCTCCCACAATTAGCACCTTCCTAACAGAAGACCTAAATTCAATTCATGACTCCAATCACACCTTGCAAAATTGCCTGATTTGAAAAATTCTCACTGAATTTCTTGAAGTAAAACAACACATGAACTAGGTCATGACTTCACTGAGTCCCTAAAATGAATGTAGTTGACTTGACTTGCCATAAAGTGTATTGCTTGTTTGGAACTCTTGTTTACTCTCCTTTCCCCCCCCCCCCCAAATGCTCAATCCCACCGCCACCCCCATCTACTTCCTCCCCCTCCCCTAGCTTCACCCGGTTATCCTCTCACTGGCCTGTTAATCCAGATGAGACGACACCAGGTGCTTGCCCTCTCCTTTGGTAGTCATGCATGAAAAGATGTTGAACCAAAAAAGGTCAAATATTTTGCATCCAGGATGAAAAAATGTATAGACTGACTATCTAAGCATGCGGTGTCCCCATGAGTTGGCATGGTTAAAACAAACGTAAGTTTTAGCCAAAAATGTCTTCTAAATCTCTAGGCAGTTTGAAAGAAATTTCACATCCCAGACCTTGTAAATTGTATCAAAAAATATATACCTAGGCATACTAGCAATATTGTAAAAAAACAGAAGTAGGAAATGCCCTCATTAGCTGCCTGAGCAGTTAGCTAGTTGGAGAAGATCAGTGGTATAAAGAAAATTGGTGAAAATTGATATGAAAATTTGTACTTATTTGTTCATTTATTCATCACCTCAGATCTTTTAGCTCCTACAGCTGTCCTAAAGTCACCATGATGCAATCTTGCCTAATATTTAAGGGCACACATACCCTGGTGAATACACAATGCCTAAACGTGTTTTCAGAACACTTTCAGTGTATGCTGTGTTATCTGAGCTACTCTGCATTTTTTAATTTCATATCAATCAAAAGCTGTGTCAATTGAGAATATTTATTAACTCCTATTAAAATTTTAGTCTGGGTGACGATGGCTGCAAACCCTACCATTTTCTTCCTCTCCATTTACAAGGCAGGCCGCCTGTCCCATTAAGGCCGGTGAGCCACAACTGCAAAAAGCCGTGGACGGCCCGACCAATTAGCTAGAAACTGAGACATAAAGCTACATCTAACTAACTTAGTTAGGGCCGTCCGATAGTCACGGTACCGCAGTAGTGTAGTCAGGATTCTGTCATGGGGGGCTTTGGATCACGAAATGAGGAAAAGTCTAATGGGAGAGAGAAAAACCCGCTGTTTTAGGTGTCTTTGCCATCTCAAAGTTGGGTAATGGGGGAGGTCCACCCCCAAAACCACCCCCGTGGCTACGCCACTGCGGTACCGCTATAAAAAAAAAAATGGTCAAATGTTGACTTTAAATCTTTTTAGAAGTGCATGTTCAATGCGATTAGAAGATTGTATAATGCTTCGTTAGGCTACTGTGCCAAAAGATTTGTAGGCCTATGTTATGACAAATCTTTCCTGGCCCTTGCCCTGCAGCGTCGTAGTGTCGTCCATATTGAAACCATTAGAAGCCTAGACTCCGTACACGTGAAAGTCGTCAGTTTCCCATGGAGCCAAGCCTTCATCCAGTGGCGGATCCAGGAATTTGCAGTGGTGGGGTCTGCATGTGGATGGGACATCAAATGTACACTGAGCGAAGCGCCACCACATATAGGGCTGTTGTTTAATCTCTGATGCCTATTCGAAATCAGGAAGGAGGAAATGGGGGTGGTAGGCAAGCATCCAAATTTTAAAATATTTTTAAGTTTGATTACCACTCTACTAGGGGCGTAATTTGCAGCTTGCGGAGCGCGCTGAAATCTTCGCCCTCTCCAAATACATGAAAATAGGAGCTTGTATTGCAGAACAATTTTGATGTTGGGTTTCCTGCAAGGAAATTTGAACAGTTGGGGGATTACTGAAGAATTTGCATTTTCTATCGGCAAATCTGAGGTTGGGCGGTGACCAAAGATGGTTGTTGCTATATAATATTATTCAACGCCTATGTAATGAGGCTCTCCGAAGAAATTTTTCGGGCTTATATTGGAGGAAGTATGGAATTTTTTGAAAGAAAATTTATGAAGATAGCACTGTATATAGTTAACGGCGTCACTTGGTGATCTGGTGTCACAAGTGTAGCAAATTTGCGATTTTGTCACTTCCAGAGTTCGGAAAAGTTTACCAAAGTGAAGGTATAAGGGAATACTTTTGCTAAGGAATTGCAATTTGTGGCGCGCGAAGCGCGCGGAAAATTTTGCTTTCTGGAATCAAATAATGACGAATATGGAGCTTTTATTAGTGGAAATTGATTGGGAATTTCTTAATTTCATGAGTTGTCAAAACCACATAGTAGACTGGTCTCACAATTGGAAAATTTCCGAATTCTTCATTTTTAGAGCCCCCTGCCCCGCCTGGGTTGTCTAAGAAAAGGGGGCCGAGATGAAACATGGTGCTGAATGTTTCAGTATTTTGAGCCACTGTGAAACTCCCAAGCTTTCAAAACATGGTCTTGAAAGTGTGGGTAATCATTACTTCAACGGACTATACGGTCCAACTGTATGGAGTGTCATGTAGTATGGTGCGCGCTCCATGACCTTTAACAGGAACGCCATCTTGCTGTTTAAGAGCAACCCTCCCTAGGGTCTCACACCCCAATAATTTCCACATTGACTTACACACTAAATTAGCTCCCGTTCGAGGCCGCTGCAGCCTTGTCAAAGTTCACAGCTATTTCAAGACACCCATCACTTGATAGCTGACAAGTTTGCCCATCATAGCACTACAAAATTACCATACAATGACCGTTTAGATTTTGAGCTAGAAGGACTTAAAGTTTTGGTAGGGTTCACCCACCTCTAGCTTCTTCACAAAAACAGAAAATCTCGGCCATTTGACAGCATTTTTTTAAAAAGTCAAAATCACCATCAATCTTACCCAAATTTTAAACCTCCACACTTTGGCAAGTTCTCTTTCATATTCATGGACTTTTATCACCCAGCTGGCAGGTTACCTTGAAAAAATTTGGGCCAAACTAGAGTTAAAAGGACTTTTTCTTTGAGGGTGTGCACTTGACGCTCTAGAACACTACTCTAATGGAGAAGTGACACCCTAGATTCCTAGATTCCCAGGGCCCTTCCTGTTTCCCGTCACGTGTTACCGGTGAACGTGACAAACTACCTCGCACGTGTATGCAGTATCCCATATCTTCAAGGTGTGGCCAATTTCACCCTCTACAGCCTCCTCATTGGTCATTTTTTAGATCAGCAAATTCCTTAATATTTATTTAATTTTGTGCGTCACAACTTTTAACCAATCAGGGGACTGCATGTGTTCCTATCTCCCGAGACATGAAAGCTCCGAGCTTGCAAGTTTTGGTCACACTTGCACACTAGTGCAGCAGACCTCAGACGACGAGCACCTGAGTCAATCTGTATATAGTTAAATTTTGATAATTCTTTTTTGCCGGCTGTTAATCGAACGGAATAAAACCGCCAATCACTTTGAATCATAAATAAATCTTTTTCTCATCTGTTTATTCATTACTCAACTCGTATCGGCTACACACTCTGCAACATCCCCGAAAGCCTTGGTATCATATTGCCATAGACACACATACGATGTCACGAACAGCGTTACCAGCGGCCCGTTGGCGGAAAACGCTAGATTTAGCATTCGTTATTGCGCAATGTCTAAACAAAACGGGAATTAACCAAATGATACGGAAGATAGATACATTTTAATTTACATTTTTCATTTTACTGAAGATTATGACACAAAATACGAAATAATGTAAAAACTATCTCTGTATTTTCAAAAAGTAATGATGCCTGGGCATCAATTAGCCTGGCAATCTATATAATTTTCACCATCCCGATGGGAGGGGGGTATGCATACCCCCCCCCCCTGGATCCGCCACTGCCTTCATCTGACATATACTTCCAAAAGTGATATCCCACCACCACTCCTACCTACCGATCAAAGTCTCACGAATTCGTTTACCCTAAGTAGAGTATTAGACAGCATAAATGGAAGCTCCAGTCCGCTTCAAGTTATTTTATATCTCTACACCTTTGGTTGACCAAACCTACCTTAAAACGATGTAAGGCTACCCTTTTTAATAAAATGTGTTTTTATTCTTTCTTCTAGGTCCATTGAGCAGCACCAGTGCTCGGAGGAACACTTTAATGCTATCTCCTGGCATTTTTTAACAACACACTGGGGAAACATAGCACCCAGTCACATACACCCCCATTCAGTACATTGCCCACTCCGAATGGTCCTTTTTTCTGGAAACTTTCCCAAACATAGAAACCAGTAGCTAACACAAGTAGCACGGGCTTTAAGGGATTGAAACCTTACCCATGCACAGTGGCGTAGCCACTGGAGGGGGATTTGGGGATCAGAACACCCCATGACCCAACCTTGAAATGCTAACACCACCTAAAAACAGCGGTTTTTCTCTCTATCCTAAGACTTTTCCCTCTTTTTGTGCCGCCAACCCCCCGGCCATGACACCACCCCCTGCCCAACCATGACACCACCACCCCCAACCATGACACAATCCTGGCTACGGGTCAACCCATGCAAGAAGATCGCCAGCCAAGTGTTCATGTATTCAGATTTTGTCATGATCTGTACCCAAATTTTATTGTCACTGTCATTTTGTGGCTGTGTATGACCCTTGTGATATGGAAAAGCGTAGTGAATAACAGCTTTAAAATTAATTATATTGTTTGATATATTGGTTAATTAAGCAAAAATTAAGGAAACAAAATCAACACAGTTCCAGGCCATTTTGCATAATCCCCGTTTCCTTTTCCCATGGTTCCTTGTGTGCGTTTAGCGCGCTATTTTTCAAGTCAAAATCTCAGACTTTCATAAGTTACTTCACTGAGTGGGACCGGCAGGGGTTTTCTTGGCTTTATTCACATACCACTGCTAAATTAAGCACAAATTGACAAGTTGATTATCCTGTCTGGCCTAAAAATCAATTCTTGCACTACTCACAAACTTGAGGCGGCGCTCCGCTTAGATAGCCCCCAGGTGTATTCCGTCCTTATTCAAAAGTTCTGGGTATGCTGGTGGACTACTGGAGGAAAATTCAATTAATTTAGGCAAAGGAAGTAACCGTCAGCGTAGATGGTCCCTTTTTGTCAAATGTCCCCCGTCCTTCGTAAAAAAAAATACTTCGAAAAGACCTTTACCCCCCCCCCCCCGCCCGAACACTTGGGGCCTTCTACCGTAGGAAAGCCTAATATACTAATCACGACCCTGCCTTCAGCTGCCGGTTCGATAACGTATGAGCTATTTTGCTCAGAGGAAGGGCAGATCTTCATAGAGTAACAAAATTTCAAGTTTCCTTAACAAAGTCACATCTCACATTTTCTTTCATAAAAAGGCAATTTTTTTCTGTTTTCTTAAATGATACTTATTATTTCCAATTGTTTTAAAAAAGGGCCCAAGTTTTCCCTCCTATCCCTTAAATTTACATTCCACATACCAAAATGTTTACAAGCACACCAGTTTTACGTCGATTCCACTGTCGATTTTTTAATTACCTCAGTGAGTTGAGTCGATCATTAGGCAATTGCTGCAAAAACTGTACCCCGTCACCAACTTATTGGGATATCTTCCAGTCCCCAGGTGCAAAAAATCTTCAAGTGAAATGTATATTTAATTAAATGCATAATGACAATGTTACCTTTTGTCTTCTATGGGGTCTCTCATTTTCACAGGGCATCCCTGCCACTGTCCCCTTAATTTGGATCGCAGGTCCAGTACAAATGCGACTCGTTTTCCGTAAGCACCGTTACTTTTCAGGCGACTATGACTCTAGTTACCTCGTTTTAGCGGTCTCGAGTCATCTCCATTCAATTCCCACTTGATGATCTTTTATTCCACATTTGCTTTCAAAAATGTTGCGATTGCATTTTTCTCGTCATTTTAATAGTACGTATTCAAGTGCAAATCATACGTTATCCTGTACCAGATGAAGGGTTCGACAAAGAGTTCTTGTACCTCATAAACACCTGGAGACAAAACAGGGTTAGTTTTGCTTCATCACTACCTCCCTCAGTGACGTTGTGTACGTCATCCATTTCGGTGTGCCATCCCAAGCAGAACTCTCATTAATCTGACCTTCATTCAGTGGCGACGAGAGAATGTCAAAATTAGGGGGGAGGGAGGGGGGGAAACAGGGCCAAAATCCCGGTTCCTAAAGGTGCGAAGCCCTCGGAAGTACTGGTCCAAGGGCGAAGCCCTCGGAAGCTCTGGGGTTTTAGCATATCTCTATATGGAAAATGAAGTCTATGAAGAGGTGTATTATTGATTTTTTTGTTAACCGAACTCGTGACTTACCTAACTCGGGGAAGGGAGAAAGTGGGGGCAGGGGAAAAACTTAGGGGCATATGTCCCCTCTTGCCGCACCGAGCGCCGCCACTATCTCCATTACTCCTTCCTCCACCCATTTGCAGTATATGTAAAGGCAACATCACTAAATAGATAAAACTTGGTCACTACAATTTGTCTATAAAGACTAAATTGCTAAATGTTTTTATTTACCGTTTGTTGACATTAACCATTTTCAACGGATCTGTTATAATCTTATCGAGTGGAACTGGTTCTGTTAAGGTTTCGGTTATCATGACATTTAGAACGTTTGACTAAGGTATTTAATTCCTCTCGTTTCGTTTATTTTCATTTTTCGCTTTTCATATTTATGTACAAAAGAAGATAGCCTTTAGATAGGAATTTACACAATCGAAGAGAACACAGAAAATACCAGAGGGCTTGAGAGACTAGCAATCCCTAAGTAAAAAAGAAAAGAGAAGACAAAACAATAAACGGCAAAAAACAAACTGCCTCTACTGTAGCACAACTTGAAAATAAAAATAAGAGAACTACTACCCAGGTGTGGCATCAGGATTTGCCCGACAGGGGAACAACATTTCAAGGCGCCGACAAAGACGACGATATGTCCCGGTGGGACGTGACTTGGCAGAAATTGTGGCGCACGTAGCGCGCTGAAATTTTAGGCTTTCTTTTTAACAAATACTTAAAAATCTGAAGTTTATTTGCAGAAAAAAATTGCAAGGAATTTGGCTTTTGTTAGCACCATAAAGAATTTGGTGTTCATTGAAGAATCTGAAATTCATATGGGAAAAGTCAAAAACGTTATATAGGTGGCAGCTGAAATTCTTTTGGAGTAAAGCATTTAATCGTACTAGACCTACGTACTAAGGCTTCAAGACGAGACTAGAAGTTTGCCAGGAAAGTTTTTCGTTTTTGGAACAAAGGTTTGAAAATTAAGAGCTTCGTATATTGGAGAAATGTTGGAATTTCATGAAAGAAAATTTGGTTTTTGGTAAGATGAAAAAATTTTGTTGTTTTTTTATTAGGTGACAAGCTTTGCAAGAGCAAAATTGGGTAGTATGACTGGTAATTAACAGAGTTGGCTATGGTTTTTTATTATACGGAGTATTCATCCAAATTGGAAATTTTCGCCATTTTTAACAATCTGAAGCTTATATTGGAGAAAAAATTGTAATTTTATGACAGTTTTGGAGGGGTTTTAATGGAAGAATCTGACCTTCTTACAAGAAAAGCCAAGTAGGCGGTCATCGGTAGTTTTGTAGGGGTTACTGAATATCATCATGCAGATTCAGGCACTCGGACCGTATTGGAAAATTCTCCCGAGGAAAAAAATTGGCTTCGCTTATATTTAAAGTTTTGTAGTTTTGATATCGTCATCGGCGTACGGGTGCGTTTCAGTTTGGAAGGGGGAAGAATTGATATTTTCAGAAAAAGTGTAATCCTGCCCTAAAGACTGTTCAAGTCTAGCGCAGTCAGCGCACAGAAATTTTTGAAAATTTGAGAACGAGAACCCCAGACAACAGTATGGCATTTCCCGCGCTCGTAACTAGAATTAAAGCAGTTATTACTTTGAGCTTTCTTTCGCAATGAAATTTTAGCTTCATATTACTGCCCCAAAACAAAGAATAATTTTCAAGCATGCGTTGCTCTGTTAAGCAAGCTGTTCGACCAAAACACTATCTACGTGGAGCGCCCCCATCAGTTGGCCCGGAGCGTGTAGGAAATCTTTAAAAAAGCTAATCCATCAGAAAGCAGGAATGGCATTCCCCAGACTTGTAACTAAATCAAATAGCCGTTATTTTGAGCTTTCGTTTGAAATAAAAGTTTCACTTCCATAGAAAAACAACCAACTTGCCAAATGATCAGAAAAGTACCAAGAAAGGGTACTGCTACAGTTACATGTAATAGTCTTGTCTCTTTTCGGGAGAAAACTATGCAACGAATTGAAAACATGCTGTTTTTTACTTTATTGAGAATCTTCTTTGTATTCAATTGCAAGGTCCACTAAATAGATGATTTTTTACGTTAATGCCCGAACTCCACACCATAAATGGTTTTACTTTCAACGTATTGGAAAATGTGTCACATTACAAGGTGCCTTCAAATAAATTTTCTGTCAGACTTATGGGGAGACATTCTCACACTACCGTACTGTTTATCACTACGTGTACATGTAAACGGTCTGCCCGATATTCATTACCGTTGCCAGAAATCGGCTGTCCGGGCAGGACAGATGGCACACAATTGGGTATTGCATGTACATGAACAACCTCTCGTTCGTTTTTGTAAGGAGAATTCGGAATTGTGAGTTTCCTTGAAGAATATGGTCTTTTAGTAAGCAAAATCAAGAAGATCGTCCCAGTGAATGAAGTTTATCAGGCCCACATCTTTTATCGTAGGTCTGCATAGAAGAAGGCTCCCCGACGAAACTGGATTTTCTCAACAATTAGGTTCATCCCCGACGGGGACATGGCCATGTGCGCACAGATTGAAGATGGGATGAGAGATAGCAAAGCTGGTAAAAATTGATTAAAATCGCTTCAGATATGCATTAAAATAGCGTTACAAAAGAAAAAATAGTTCATGACGAAAAAAATTATGATCATCGATCCAGTAACTTCGGTCCTTTACGTTTTTCATTGTAGAACTCCCCACTTAAAATTGCCGTCCTTCCCCGACGGGGGAGCAGATAGGAAAAGGTACATGGAATGAGGTATAACAGTGCTACGAAGAAGTGATTTGAAATCGATTCCAAAATTAAAATAGTATTACAAAACAGAAAAATATATTCTAGATCGTCAATCCAGTAAATTCAGTCTTTGTAGGGTATTTTATTATTTCTTTTATTTTTAAGGCCTCCCGACGAAACCGCCGACTTCCCCCGACAGGGGGGCAGTGTTCCCCGACGTGTGGGGGGGGGGGGATGCCCCCGCTGGCGCCACCCCTGGTACTAACCCAACGAAATTCCAATCCTCCTCCCACCTCAGCCGCGGCAACGGTGAAGTAGAAGTCATAGAAGCAACCTGTATAGTCTAGGGAATGATCCCCAGATGCCTTTAGCTATCTTTAGTAGGTTTCAACAAAAACATACATGAGGAATAAAAATGGGTAACATACTAAGTAAATGTTCGGGTAATATCAGTTTAATGTTTCAACCAGGTAGTTTACTGGTCAGTGTTTGCAGTCAGCTTATTTTCATAGATGCCGGCCTTTGTTTTAATATTTACGCATCGATTGTCGTTCATGTAGAGTTTGCTTACCAGGTGCTCAAATTGAGGATATTTCAGCTAGGGTCAATCAAATTGTGGGGAACGAGGAAGTGGTTGCAGTTCAGGTTGGTACCAACAATCTCTGTAGGGATAGTCAATTTTTACTCAGGTCAAAATTTAAGGAACTGATCAGTAAACTTAAGTCCACACGCAGTAAGGGGGTTATTTGTGGTATTCTCCCTAGGTTTGACAGAAAGGTTTCTTCGGGTAAAATTGCGAGTTTGAACAAGTGGTTGCAAAACGAGTGTTCTCGGGGGGGGGGGGGGTTCAAATTTGTTGATACATGGGCCAAATTTCATAATAGACGGGATCTATTTGCTAGAGACGGGCTGCATTTGTCAGGCGTTGGGGCCAATGAATTGGGAAGGATGGTTACTAGGGCTGTGGAATCCCAGTTGTCAAACTAGTTTCAGGGGCGAGGGATTATGGTGCTAGGAGTACCTCTGATGTTGGTTGTGTTGAGGGTCCTATTCAAGCTCACAGAGGTTTTAACCATATCTCAACTGACAGGGCAGTTTCTGGGATCAAAGTTGTGTTTGCTAATGTACGGAGCATTCTTAACAAGTTCGATGAATTTCTTGCACAGATTTCCATTGACAATCCAGACATTGTTGGAGTTACTGAATCATGGCTCCATAGTGAGGTAAGCAACTCTGAAATTCAGGTTCCCGGGTACAAAATTTTCAGGCAAGATAGGATTGATACTGTCGGCGGTAGGGGTGGAGGGGTTTTATTGTTTGTCAAGGATAGTTTAAATTGTGTTGAAGTCACAACCAAGTTTTCCTGTGGGTTCTCTAACTGCTTGTGGTGTGAACTTAGCTGTAGCAATGATTATGGCACCCCCTTGCTTGTCGGTATCGTTTACCGTTCACCAAATTCTTGCGTTGAGAATAATCAGAGTTTGTTCCAAATTTTTAGGAAAATTTCTTCCAAAAAGGCTGTTGTGTTTGGGGATTTTAACTTTCCAGATATTGATTGGCATTCCTGTACTAGTGGGTTACATGGGAGGGATTTTCTTGAGGTTGTGACTGATGGTTTCTTTACCCAGCATGTTCTGTTTCCCACTCGTGAGGATAATTGCCTTGATTTGGTGTTAAGTACAGATGAGAGCATGGTTAGAAATGTAGCTAATGGTGGTAAGATTGGGTCCAGTGACCATGACCTTATTTGTTTTAATTTACATTGTTTCAGCAATCGTGCTAGTAGTGACAAAAGAATTCTAGATTTCAGCAAGGCTAACTTTACTCGTGCTAAGGAGCTTTTAACCATAGATTGGGCGGCCCGTTTGTCTCACTTAGGCCCTGCTGAGGCATGGAGTGTTTTCCGGGATGTTGTTTCTGACACAACAAAGTTGTGTATCCCACTTAAGAAAGCTGCGGTTAAAAATAGGCCAATTTGGATTTCTAGAGAAGTTCTTAGAGCAACTAGGAAGAAACGTAAGTGTTGGCGTCGCTATAGGGCCAGTAAAAGTCCAGAAAACTTAGCAGCTTACAAGAAGCAGGAAGTCTTAGTTAAAAATTTGGTAAATGGAACTAAAACTAGGTTTGAAAAGCAGTTGGCCAAGGAGGTTAAGATAAACCCCAAAACTTTTCATGCCTATGTGAGGTCTAAGCAGAAGCTTAAGGAGGGTGTGGGGCCTCTCAAAGGTGATGATAATACTTTGGTTAGTGACCATCAGGATATGGCTAATTTGTTAAATGACTATTTTGTATCTGTTTTTACTGAGGAATCATCTTTGTTGGGGACTTGTAAGGGTTCTGATGTCTCTTCTTCAATCAGTTATGTCATTTTCTCAGAGGAACAAGTTTGTAAAAAGTTAAAGAGTTTGAAAGCTAGTAAGGCCCCTGGGCCTGATGGGGTCCACCCAGCCATTTTACGTGAATGCTCTGAGATTTTGTCAGTTCCTCTTTCCATCATTTTTCAGAAGTGTCTGGATTCGAGTTTTGTTCCTACTGACTGGCGGATAGCAAATGTTACTCCAATTTTTAAGAAGGGGGATCGAAGTAATCCTTGCAATTACAGGCCTGTCAGTTTAACCAGTGTTGTGTGCAAAGTTATGGAATCTTTGATTAAGGATAGTTTACTTAAGTATCTTTTAGATAATGAGTTACTTAATCTGTCACAGCATGGTTTCCTGCCAAGCAGATCTTGTGTTACTAACTTACTGAGCTTTCTTGAAGATGTCTCTTCATCTCTTGATTCTGGGTATGGCGTTGATGTCATTTACCTTGACTTTTCAAAGGCTTTTGATAAAGTTCCATTAGGTAGGCTAATGGTTAAACTGCATAGGTTAGGGGTTCAGGGCAATTGTGCTGATTGGATAAATTCGTGGCTTCATGGTAGATCTCATAGAGTTGATGTCAATGGTAACTTCTCCTCTTGGAAAGAAGTCACGTACCGCAGGGTTCTGTCCTTGGCCCACTTCTTTTCTTAATTTTCATCAATGATATTGATAGTTCTCTTACATCTCGTATAAGTAAGTTTGCAGATGATACTAAGCTTTATAGGAAGATTAGCATTTTGGATGATGCCTTACTGCTGCAGAAAGATCTGGATAGGTTATTTTCTTGGTCTCAGACCTGGCAAATGTCTTTTAATGCAGATAAGTGTAAGGTCCTTCATTTTGGTCCCAAAAGTTTTAGTTATGATTATAACATGAATGGTTGTGTTTTAAGTAATGTCACCTCTGAGAAAGATCTGGGTGTTGTAATTACTGGGGATTTAAAGTCATCAAGGCAGTGTGCAGCCACTGCTGTAAAGGCTAATAGAGTGCTTGGATTGATCAAGAGGAATTTCATCAATTTTAGTAAGGATATTGTGCTTAATTTGTATAAGCAGTTGGTAAGACCCCATCTTGACTATGCAGCTCAGGCTTGGAGTCCCTTCTATGAAAAGGACAAGTTTCTTTTAGAGCAGGTTCAGAGGAGAGCCACTCGCCTCATTCCTGAGGTGAGAAATTTGCCTTATCATGCTAGGCTTAAACATCTTGGGCTTACCACCTTGGAACTGAGAAGGATCAGGGGAGACATGCTCCAGGTTTTCAAGTTCCTTTGTAAAAGGAATCCCCTTCTGACTTGTAGTTATTTAAGGGTTCAAGGTAATTCTCGGGTGCGTGGGCATTGTAAAAAGCTTGAAAAGCCTTTTGCAAGGCTTGACATGAGGAAGTTTAGTTTCTCCCATAGAGTTGTCAACGAGTGGAATTGTCTACCAGATTGGGTAGTTAACTCCCCCTCAGTTCACTGCTTTAAGGTTAACATTGACAGGTTTTTCCATGGCTGTGGTAGAATCTGATTGTTTGGGGCTGTTGTCAAGCTTTGGTGGTTTGACTTTTGATTAGGGCTTGGACTTCAGGGCATCTTATGGGGCCTTGGCCCTCCTTTGCCCTTCAACCTGTTATGTTATGTTATGTTATGTTATGTTATGTTATGTTATGTTATGTTATGTTATGTTATGTTATGTTATGTTATGTTATGTTATGTTATGTTATGTTATGTTATGTTATGTTATGTTATGTTATGTTATGTTATGTTATGTTATGTTATGTTATGTTATGTTATGTTATGTTATGTTATGTTATGTTATGTTATGTTATGTTATGTTATGTTATGTTATGTTATGTTCGAATTTTGATAGGCTGCTTGAGCGGGAACAACATATATGGGAATGGTTCCGTCTCCTCCCCTGTATTTTATTTTTTTTTAATTTATTATTTTTTCCTTGTTAGTGGAACCTAGATGCAAACGGTGCAAGTATTGTGAAATTTGGATGGTACTGGTATAGTTTTGGTGGTTATAGTTGACCGGGGGCCCATTCCACAAAGAGTTACGCACAATCTTAAATTTGATTCCCCATACTTAAGTCAACAGTAAATCAAACTTAAGATCATGCGTAACTCTTTGTGGAACGGGCCACGGGTCGGGTTACTATTGTTTTGTTCATTAGTTAGTGCAAGACCTTACGATTGGATTTTTTCGGGAGGGGTGGGGGTACATCATCATGGTTAACTTAGAGGAACCTGAACGGTGCAACTTAATGCAGCGAATTATGAGGATCATGAGGAGCGTGAGTTAGCTAGTTAGATAAGACTTAACGACAAACCAACACGAAGCGTGAGAGAAGTTTTCAAGTTCATTGAAATCATATCAATCACGGTGACATCTTTTTGAGAACTCTCGACCTTCTCAGAGCCGTATATTAGGATATAGACAAACCCGAAAAGCGCTTATTTTTAGTGACTTTAGTCAGCCATTGGTGGGATGCATCAGCCTTTAATCGTCTTTAGGCCTATTTATCATCTCCGTGAATTTCAAATCCTTACATTGAGTGAAGTTGAATGAATCAAGATACACTTTAGTGTGCAACCATCCACGGAACAGGTAAGGAAGGAAATGTAAAGATTACAGGTAATGGACCCCAGTAATGGCCGACCAAAATCAGACCATCACAATCTGTCCGGATCATTGAGCAGGATATAGTTCTCTATGGTCCGGATTCGTCTATCTATACGGCTCTGGACCTTCTCAGAGCCATATGGCTCTGGACCTTCTAGTGGTGGAGCGCCATCTTTCATTGTCAACTTCAACCATTTTCGATAGCTAACTTCAACTTGATGATCATTGCACGGACTGTCTTAAAGTTCCAGGGCCCGTAATAGAAATCCAGGCACTCCTAGCCTACAAATAGTTTACATGTACAGATTAATTTGATACTGCATCAGTGCACGTTACCAAGACTGCAATAAAGAACCTACTGTACACTTGTAAGTGAGGAGGTTGTTAAGTCATGGCGCAAATAAATCGAGTCGGCATTCTGAGTCGAAGTATAGTCAATATTACAGGCAAGTGTTTCTTTTTTATTCATAAAGTATTTACACTCTAACTGTAAGCCAAGTCTAACGGCAGTGAAACAACTTTGTTGGCTCTTAATCTTATAAGTTGTAGCTAGGCTA
This sequence comes from Holothuria scabra, assembly GCA_037179385.1. Classification (NCBI taxonomy): domain Eukaryota; kingdom Metazoa; phylum Echinodermata; class Holothuroidea; order Aspidochirotida; family Holothuriidae; genus Holothuria; species Holothuria scabra. Next base: position 54,806,458 of record CM074184.1, read on the forward strand.
ACTGTAACTTAGCCTAACTTACAGTAACGTGCAGTAACAATAGGACTAACGTTAGTGTAATTTATAGGCTTGTAATTTATGTTACCGTTACTTGTTTGTGTTAGACCTAATTTACCAGAAATTCTGTAACATGCAGTCATTAAGCCTAAGATAATGTTGACGTTTGATTTTCTTTGCCTGTGAACACTACTGGTACAAGGCTACTGAAGTTCCATAGCTAGGCCTAGGCCTAGGCTAGGCCTACTGTAGTTACTCTAATAAATGCCCCCTCTCTAATAAACGCCCCCAACTTTTTCGTCACATTGCATAAAGTGAAATTGTTAATTCCAAAGACAATATGGTAAAAGGAAAATGAAATAGTCCTGCCTTGAAGCCACGAAATCTCCTTAAGTCCCATATCCTGAAGTAAAAGGCATGTTTCTGCAACTAATTTCTGTTGATATCCATCACGCTATCACATACCGTGAACGTATACTGCTTCCTTTGCTGTTCGAAAGTGGTATTGTACATACCGTAGGTATACAAATATTCACCAGCCTATCCGAACAGCCTAACATAAAAATCCAAATTCAACACAGGAAAACTGTTTAACAGTGAAATGCTATGAACGCGTATGTACTGCTAATGGTGCTACTCACGGTAACTATTATGCAATTACCGTATGTACGTGCGTATAGCCGGCCGGTCAGTATAGTACCGTGAGGCCTGGCTGTATATTGTGCACAGCATGCATGCATACATATGCTGCGGGCACGTAAAAAAGTCACTTCTGTGTGTAACGTTACATATCAAGATGTCGGCGAAAGTTGATCACACTCGCAAAGTTCAGAGTGCTGTTCGTGGCTACCATATTTATAGGGAAGTTTGGTTACTGATCATTGGGGAGGAGCTCACAGCTGATTGTGAAGCTGACAACCAAATGAACAAATATGCCATATGTAGCAGTTTATCAGAAGTCACATAAATGTGACTCTAATAAACGCCCCCCTTAACGAAAATTTCACGCCCCTGGGGCGTTTAATAGAGTAAATACGGTATTTCAATATAAATATCATTGGCCTAGGCCTAAGTTACAGCATAACAATTCTTTTCTGTGCAAAAACATGTAAAGTTGCTATCAGGGCTGTCTGTATAAATATTTCATTCAACTTACACAGGTCTTGTGGTAATTCCTTGAAAAGTTTGTGTATAATCTATGGGCGGCCAAAAGGGCAAAAAAGACAAACTGCAAAATATTCATTTTAATTTCAAAAATAAAGTTTAAAGGTAAAAAAATATTCTAAGTGAGAAATTTAAAAATAAAATAAGCAATGATTACATTTTAAAAAACGAGCGATATTTATTACGTCCCCAAAACAAATTGAAAAACACTAAAAGTAGTTATAATTAATCTTAAAATTAACACATTACCGTTTTATCCAAATGAAATATCAAAGCCCTCCAATAAATAAAAACTGGAAAACAAATAAAAAGAAATAAAATAAAAACGCAAATAGAGACGCAATTTTGTGTTTTTGTTTTATCTTTTGTTTTCATTTTATTTCCCGTTTTCTTTTTTTTTAATTCATTTGGGTTCCTTGATAGTTATTTGAAATCGTCTTTTTTGCCCTTTTGGCGCACAATAGGTGGCCAAAAGGGCAAAAAAGACAATTTGCGAAAAAGACAAACTGCGAAAAAGACGGTTCGTGAAAAATAATGAGGGCGTCCTGAGATTGATGGATTCAGAGCACCTAAATATGCTTGGAAATCGCATTAGATATCCAAACCCGCACAACCAGTTAAAGCCAGCGCGAAGACTTAAAAACTGAATGCCCTCAGATGCTATTTGGAACAAAAAGCGAGAATTGCTAGGTTAGTTTTCTTCTAAAAATTTTGTTTTCCTGGGCAATAATTGCTGTTTGTTCCATCATTTTTGAAAAGTGAGGGTGCTTTTTGAAGATGTCCCCCTTCAAAAAAGTGAGGGGGGTGTCCCACGCCCCTCCAGCCAAGGATATTCAAGGGCATTCACTTTTTAAAACAATTTCCAAAAGAGAGGGGAGACCCCTTATACTTATCTCCGTCCCTTTAGACCCCTCCCTTAAACCAACGATCACAAAACTTATGCCCCCCCCCCCTCCGCGACGGAAAATTCTGACGACGCCGTTTCCCCTTCCACCACAAATGGTGAAAAAGTCCCTCACACTTTCATGTGATTCCCTTCCCCACCTCTTAACTGGTTGCTTTGCGGGCCGAGAGAAAATGTTATCACTCCATGGATGTTTTAATAGCAAATAACACCTCCCTGATCGACTCAGACTGCCCACTGATGTGCGTACTGCCTTGCTAGATGCTCCTCAACAAAGGGAGTGTATGGCTGCAAGCAAGTCTTCACGCTGGCTTTAACTGGTTGTGAGGGTTTGGATATCTAATGCGATTTCCAAGCATATTTAGGTGCTCTGAATCCGTCAATCTCAGGACGCCCTCATTATTTTTCACGAATCGTTTTTTTCGCAGTTTGTCTTTTTCACCGTTTGTCTTTTTCGCAAATTGTCTTTTTTGCCCTTTTGGCCACCTATGGTGCGCCAAAAGGGCAAAAAAAGACGATTTCAAATAACTATTAAGGAACCCAAATGAATTTAAAAAAAAAAGATAACTGGAAATAAAATGAAAACACAAGATAAAACAAAAACACAAAATTGCGTCTCTATTTGCGTTTTTATTTTATTTCTTTTTATTTGTTTTCCAGTTTTTATTTATTGGGGGGCTTTGATATTTCATTTGGATAAAACGGTAATGTGTTAGTTTTAAGATAAATTATAACTACTTTTAGTGTTTTTTAATTTGTTTTGTGGACGTAATAAATATTGCTCGTTTTTTAAAATGTAATCATTGCTTATTTTATTTTTAAATTTCTCACTTAGAATATTTTTTTACCTTTAAACTTTATTTTTGAAATTAAAATGAATATTTTGCAGTTTGTCTTTTTTGCCCTTTTGGCCGCCCATAATAATCTTCAGTGTGAATTTATAACATTGCCTGCTTTGGTTCCCTTGGAGTATCACTTGGTAGCAGCAGTGTATTTCTGAATGATCAAGCTATGTGCACTGATTCCTACTGTGTGGGTGATGATGATGATGATGAGATTTAATGACACACCAACACGAATGTGTTATATAGTGTCAGTCAACCTGATAACAAGTTCAGAGTTTACACTCATTTTCAAGTATGGTTCAGTTTCGATTTGGTTCCCCTTTTGTCTCCTCTTACAGCCTTAATTATACCCCTGCCAAGTCAGGCTTCCCACCAGTGTATTGACAGACACAGATTGCATAGAAAGCAACAGCAAACATGGGATTTATGTTGAATTTCACATTAAGTTGTAATGTGTAATAAAAATTATTAACCTTCTTACCAATAACAGCAGAAGTTGGTACAGAGGGTATCTATGGTGTATCATTACTATCGGACAACTCATTTTCATTAAACTCCTTATTCAAGTCATTGTCACTGTCACAGGTACCAAATTTAGGAATATTCTTGGTACAAAGTTACCGCACCGTATATACCGCCCTCACAATCAGGTCTGTTGTTTATTTGTTTGTAGTAGACAAACGCTTGTCATACCGTGTGCACTGCATGCTTGACTGAGCTTTTCAAGGCATGCAAGTCTGCAGTACTTGCGACGTCACATCAGTGATCGTACGGCGGGAAATTTAATTTGCCTATGTGTAGAAGAATTAAGATTTGATTTACCTATGTAAAGGGTGACAAAGGGTTTGGCTTGAGAGTTATGGGTCTGGAAGAGGAAAGATAGGTGTGACGCGGGGGGAGATCTGAAACTGGGACCGAGAGACTCTGGTGGGAAAAGTTGTTGGTACAGTGAGTGCTGCAGAAGAGAGCACAAATGTGAAAATTTCCTGGACTGATTTTGCTGAGGAAAGAACATGTAGCCAACGTTGAATCTGATAGTGTGGACAATTCCTATTTCTCAAAGTTCTGGCAATAATGTGGCTTATTGTGAATTGGTGGAATATATACTTACTTACGTGAACTATGGCCTGCGTACTATCGCTAATATAGCCGTCATGTGGACTATTAACTGACTGATGACTTGCCGTTTACGAGTCTTCCTGGTGAGAAAGTCTTTATTTATTTTCTAATTCAGTGGTGGCGTGAGACCTTCAGATTTTTAAGATGTCATCGCCACTAAATTAGACCGAAATATTGATATGCTCACACAGTTATGGTCACCGTATTCACCCGAAGCCAGGGTGCCGAGAACTTAGGCTATTTGAAGTCAGTTGAGGGTGCCGATAATTTCACCTAGGCCTATACATGTACAGTGAGGAGACAGTGTGCCGATATACCCCACCTTTTATCCTGCCGATAAAGATTTAGATATGTTGCTATTGCCTTAACTGGAGTTCGACTGCGGTTACCGCTACTAACCCCCTTTTAAGCTCGTCCAGACTCTATGACTTTTTGCCGCAACTGTATATGGATCGCTAGTTTAAGGAGGTGATACCTATTGTTCTCCGGAAGGACCGTATACGCACGCGAATTAAACACACTGATAATAAGCGCAGCCATTCCCACTACCAAAGCTAAAAGAGCCGCCTGACAAGAGTGGAAGCCGTTCCTGACCCAGTGTCATTTTTGATTCCTTGCCGAAGGCAGGCAAGGAATCTATGCGATGGTGATGTCGTGTGTGTGTATGTGTGTGTGTGTGTGTGTGTGTGTGTGTGTATGTGTGTGTGTGACGCCTGCTTGTAAACACGATATCTCAAGAACGGTAACCCCCAGGGATCTCAAACTTGGCATGTAGATTGTCCATATTGAGTAGATGGTCCCTATTTTTTTTGGTGGAGGTCAAATGTCATTTGGGGTCACCAGAGGTCAAAATGTAAATACCTTGGAAATTGCTTGTAAACACGATATCTCCAGAAGGAAAAATGTGAGCAATCTCATACTTACCTTGCTGATTGTCCATATTGAGTAGATGGTCCCTATTGTTTTTGATGGAGGTCAAAGGTCATTTGGGGTCACCAGAGGGAAAAAGGTCAAAACCTTGTAAACACCGTATCTCAAGAAGGGTAAATGTGAGGGATCTCATACATAGCAGGTGGATTGCCCATATTAAGTAGATGATCGCAATTATTTTTGGTGGAGGTCAAAGGTCATTTGGGGTCATCAGAGATGAAAAGCTCAAAAACTTGTAAACACCATATGTCAAGAAAGGTAAGTGCCAGGAATCTCATATTTACTGAGTGGATTGTCCATACTGAGTAGATGACCCCTATTGTTTTTATTGGATGTCAAAGGTCATTTGGGGTCATCAGAGTTCAAAACATCTAAACCTTGCAAACACTATATCTCAAAAGAGTATATAACTGTTGAAGTTAATATCCATGACCGGTTAGGGTGAAAGGGTAAGAATCATTTGGCATGTGTAATGTAATAGGCATAGGGTATATAATTTTTTGGAACAGTTTATTAACTTCACTGTGTAAATTCTTTAGTGAGGTAATTTTGAAAATGCATTTGTAAAGTACTGAAGCAAACTCATAGGAAGAAGTTCTAAGGTGCACAAAAAGGCACATCACATGGTAGTTACTGTACAGTATGTTGATTCTGGCATGAAATTGTGCCCTGTTATTACATTAAGTTACAAGTATTAATACATGAAAAAGTGGGCAGAGCAAAATATAAAATCTTAAAAGGCAAAATCTGCTCGTCAGGCTGGCATACATGCTTCAATGCTCATGGGCATGCTAATTTTGCAGCCACAAGTAAATAGATTTTCATGAAACTGATGTGGAACATGTGAGTTTAAACAGTCTGTATACAAGGGTCATTTAGGGACATAGTCTGAAAATATTAGAAGATGCTTCTATGCACACTAAGTAGATGACTGATATGGAACTTCAAAAGTATAAACTTTGAACAGAGAGTACTCTGTGTGATGCACAAGAATCTCTTTTATAACATACCTACATTGCTTTTTCAATAACCTTAAAGAAAACCTGAAGAAAACATTAAATTTAGTGGCAAAAAGTGCTAATATTTGACAAACCTTGTGCCTACTGTCCTCATGAGGACATGTGCATGCAAGCATGCATTAATTGGAAGTGGGAATTGATTAATTAGATATACCACAGTTAGTTAGTTTTACAAAAAAGAACCTAATTTACACTGATCATTTGGTATCAAATACCCTTCAGCGCACATGAACTGTCATTGCCTAATAGAGTGAATCAAATTGTGACTGACCCATTCTTTGCCATTTGGTCACAGTTATCTTGCCCAATTTTTCACAGTTGACTGCCAGTTATCCCCACAGTGTCCTGAAGGATTACCTCATACAAACATACAGCTCAATTGACTTAAGCTTTTTTACTGTATAAGTGGTGTTAATTGACTCTTATAAACCCTCTGAAGAAAGCTTATTTTTATCTCAGTACATAACCATGACAGCCCATTGTTTGTATATACTCCTGTTTCCTGCCATTCCCTGCAGGCATTCAGTACTCTTTTTGTGGTCAAAATGTCAGACTTCCATGAAAGTCACACCTCTGCTAAATCCAGCATAAAATAACTGTCCACATTATCTTGTCTCATCTGACCACAAATAAAAGTTGTTTGCCTAGCCATTGTCTGGAGATGGAGAAGTTCATGTACACTGATCAAGTTTCTAAACTGAAAGTTATCTTAGAAATACTGTAGATTGACACCCTTCAGAAATTAGTGTCCTTTACATAGAAGCTGGTGGAATTGAACAAAAAGTGTGTTTGTATAAGGAATTTTGTTGAACAAACTTTAAACATTGGTGTCTGTCTACATTTGTGTTTCTGCTTTACAGTTTCAATATGCTCTACAGTGATTATTTGTCACTTAGTTTCATTCTAGAATTTGTTTTAAATTTTTGATAGCATAAAATGTATCAGCACACTACTTGCCTCATCTCTGCTTATATCTGGATAACTGCACCTAAAAAGTAACCCCTGTGCAAAGGATTATGTAGCTATGTCAAATATCATCATCGAGTGGGAATTCTTGTCTCACATTTCATTTTTATCCATGTCACTATCCCCCCCCCCCAAAAAAAAAAGTGTACCATAAAGCTTAATGCATAGAACCATTGCTTCAAGATGACCCTTTATGACACTTTTCAAAAGTATTAAGATTTTATTTTGCATTGCTGCTATCATTTAAAAGTAGTTCAGGTAATAAGAGCAAGCACAATGTTGTATACTGTGTATCAAACAAGGAAAACTTGTACTGTATGTTATGCTGTACCTACAGTATAAGTAGACAAAAGAGCAATTAAAAGTCTTGTTAAATTATGGATTAATAGGGATATCTGCTTTTGTTAATTTGCAAAGGATACCATAGACAATGGGTGGGGCATTTCCCCCATAAAGCAAAAATTGCTGTCAGTAATAGCCAAGGTTACACATCTCTATTCAGATGTCTCTTTAGGCTTGGTCTCACATACCCCCCCAACACCCAGTGTTAACTCGTGTTTACAATCAGACAAAACCACAGGCTAACCCTGTGTTTTCCAGTCTGTGTTCTCACGTACCCAGTGTTTCGTTGATTGGATAGTGTTACCATAGTAACGAGACCAAATATTTCACACACCGATTACAGCAAAATGTAAGAAAATGCCTGTCATCAGTGCTATAAATACCTGTGACCTTGCTTGATTAAAACAAACACGATGTTTAAAACTGCTTAACCCTGCGATTTGAGGTGGATTGAAATTTAAACACCGACCCCGCGTTAACCCACGTTCCCGCATTACTCGAGCGTGTGGTAATACAGTGTTACCTCGAGCGCAGGGTATGTGAGAACACAGTATTTGATCCAATGCTTGTAGGAGAGTGTGTCGATGAGGGCTTGTTGAAACACTAACCTCAATGCAGACTTTTCGAAACATAGAGGCATCGGAACATAGAGACTTCAGAATGGAGAGCTGTCCCCATTGACCAAACTTTTGATAAAAATGGTTTCAAAATACCGCTTTATCAAGTAATGAGACAGTTTTCTGGAATATTAAAGCTGTGTGAGAAATTCCTCTTGTGTGTGGAGATCAAAGGTTTGAGGTGACAGTCAGGTTAAACTTTGTAGACATAATATTTTTAGGGGGATAACTGTGAGGGATCTCATACCATGGTGGAAGTACTTCCATACTCATTCTGTACTAAGCTTAATTTTGAATTACTCATGTTGATGGACATGTTGGTAAGGTGATCACTATTGTTTTTAAGGGGTCAAAAGGTCATTTTGGGTCACATGAGGTCAAAATGTTTGGACCGTACTAGTATTATATCTCATTCAAGTAGGATAATTGTATGGGATCTCATGCATGTCATGTTTGTTTCCATGTTTGCTATGATATATCATACGGCAAGGAATCACTAAGCCTGTTGGCTTTCTAGTTAAGGTAGCTATTGTAGGTAGTTAGGTTTAATTAGGGTACTTTATGTAAGTAAGTTAAGGTAGTACGGCTTTAGATGGATCCATGCACTTGCCAAACGTTTGTAAGTATAATTTGTAAATAATAACAGATGCCGACTAAACTAAATTTGTGAGTCCCGTAGTCTTGTTGTTGTTTCCGGTGTGATCTGTGGTCTCGAACAGAAACTGGTTCACCTGCCTTTCAAAGAACCTTGTGACAGTCACTTTCTTCACCAAAGATAGCCATTGTTCACAGTGGCAGATAATACCAGACAATAAATCAGGCATTGTACCCTACCACAGTAGCTTGCCGTGAGATCAGCTGACTTACAGTAAACGGGCCTACTCAAAACAAAAGCAAATCAGTGTGGGGTATTTCCATAAACTAGGGGTCCAATGGGATTTTTAATGATTTTGTCAATGTAATGCTATATTTCAAAGACAGGTAATTTGTTGTTTTGCTCATTTATGATGGTAAGGATATCACTAATAATCATTCTTTCCAAATATCACTATTACAGATTCACCCAACTTTCCAAGCAAGATGACAGAAAATGCCATAACCAACATAACTCTTTGGTGTCCCCGTAGTTATGATTTTCTAATGTCCTTTTCATCATGCATTGACCCAATGTAATCTTTCTCAGGTGGCAGAACATTTCCTGATGTAAGAATTGGTTCAAACTCTTTCAGAAAGTAGTACACTTCTAAAGAAAAAAATCAAAAGAAGGGTCTTTAATGTCATTTTTAATAATCGGCAGTATTTTGGTGTCCCCCTCAGAGAGTTATGTTGGTAAATTTTGTTGCTCTACCATTCACACAAATTATTAAATTTTGAGGTCAATTAAGTTACATGAAAAGATAGTCCCAGAAGGTTAGAAAACTTAATAACAAGACTCTTGAACCAAGTACTTTATTTTGCTGAAAATTTGAATTTTTGGTGTCCCCCCTGCCATCATAGTTATGTTGGAAATGAGAAACAAAAATTTAATGAAACAGAGACATCTTGCTGTATACAAACAGTGGTTTATATTGTATTTGACTGTTTCCAGGTCAGCTTAACCTAAGTTAAAAATTAAATTAGCACATTTTATGTTTAGAGTAATGGGGACACAAAATCTTGGTGTCCCCATTACCTTGGTTCAAAAATAGAGTGCAATATCTTTCAAATACCACATATTTCCATAAAGTGATAAAAAATAAAATACCAAATGACAAGTCTAACAGTCTACAGGTCCCAAAGAGGAAATTTTGTATACTTGAATATCCTTTACTAGTTAAAAATAGTCAAAATTGACCAAAATATGCAAAAGTGTGGACTTTTTGACAGCTGAAAGTGTTGACAAAAATGACACTCAGTTTTTTTTAAGTTTTGTAGAATTATTTCAAACTTCTTCCATACTTTTTCAAGAAAGGATCCTAAATCACACTCAGCTATGGATTTTCAACTTTCTAGGATTTTCTTCATTCTTTTAAGAGGAGATTAAAGACGGCTTTGGTGTCCCCCGTTATGTTGGTAAATTTGTTGGCATCATTTAAATGAGTCCCATCACACACACATAATGTTGTTTGTAAAAATATTTGTATTTTTTATGACTGCTGACTATACTCTACCTAGAGTGTAAATTTCAACCAGTTAAAATGTTTTTTAAATTTTGACCTCATGTCACACTATAATTGGACCCCTAGTATATGGAAATACCCTGTGACCACTGCTTTAGTTAAGTCCATTTGTAAATAGCATATTAAAGTTTGGAAAAATTTGATGGAATTTTACAAACCAGCTAACTCAATATACTGTAGGTGTACTGTTTAATACTTCTCTCGTATGACATGTTTTGAGTTCAAATGCAATGCTGTGCAAGCCTTTGATTCATAAAATACTGTGAAAAATTCCAAATGAACAGGGAGATGTCGAAGCACCTCAGCCGCTCCTGCTCTTAAATTGGTCCCTGGTGAATATGATGGCCCTTCAATGAAGACAGAAGTCCCTGGACCAAGATCAAGGGTAAGATAAATCTTAAAACTTTTTCCTCTTTGCTGTACATATTCTTTTACCCGATCTTACCCTTCCTCCTGTTCCTTTGCCCTACACCTTCGCCTTCAACCAGAGCATTACTCTGCCTCTAAAGTGATGCTAAAAGTGATCAGTGCCAAACTGTATTCAAACAAAATCCACTTTTACCATATATTGAATAATGAATATGTAAAGATATGATACTGGAGAGCATAGTTGTGAATAAACTATACACTGCTTTATTTTTGAAAGGGACAATCATTCATATCAGTTCCCCTAGGCATTCTGTTTTATAGTATCATAGTACATAACAGTGATTATTATTTGAACACACAATTTGTACATGCAAAGTAATTACGGTTTTTCTGCCAAAAATGTATGTTATTTAGGACATATCAAAATGTGACATAAAAATGAGTGTTGCAGACATCTCACGTTTTTGCCTATCTTACTTACAGTAAATTGATGTGTTCTCATAATTATCCTTTTTTAAAGAGTACTTCTTCAAATTTACTCACACAATTCATGAATATATGCTCAATGACTAAAAAAAATTATCAATAACAGTTCATTCAACAGATGTAACTCTTGGGGTCCACTGGCGTTACATCCGTTATATGGGGTGAATTTTCTTCAAAGTGACATCATTAAGCAGAAACCTGGTGCACTGTGAACATTGTGACCCAAATATATTTGATAATGGTAATTTATGAGCTTGTTCAAGCCAAAAGAGCAATATCATCCGCTCACAAATAGTGTTCTGTTTGGTGTCTGCTCTGTTACATCCATTAAACACTGATTGCAGGTGACCGTTTTGTCACTCTCCAATAGCATGAAACAATGATTTTACAGGACAATGTAAGGATCCAGTAGGTAGTGATAATAAACTATGGGGATTTCTAGGGCTGCCACGATATCGCGATATCACGACATCGTCGATACAGTTTTGCCCCGACAATATCGACCAATGTTTTGTCAAGATGTGATATCGCAATAAATCAAATAAATGACTTAACCACTGTGAAATCCCTATTTTTATTGTCTTAAGTCAGTAACCTAAAATGATCATAATTTATGATGTCACAAGAAATGAAATCTGCACTTAACCCACCCCAAGAAAACATGATATAAAATCAGAAGCTGTTTCAAAATGCATGTATGAATACTGTAACAGCTCACATACGTTCTAGACTTGTGAAGAGTTCTGCACAATCAATGTTGCTACATGCACGCATAATCAATCTCCCCTCACTTTTGGTATGAAATCAGTAGTGGCTGCATGCAATAAACAGCTGTTTTGCTTCCTTGATGCTGATGGAAAATGCTTAGACTAAAGCATGATATCGCAATATCGTCGCGGAAATGCTGGCGACATCGATAAATGAAAAATGGTTATCGTGGCAGCCCTAAGGATTTCCAAAATCTTCAAAATCTCATGACACAGGTAGCAATCAATGTTTCTTGTCCACTTGTTAGACAGACTAGTTCATAACATCCATTAAATATCACTGAGTGAACCATTGGAAACTTCTAGTAAAACTTGTCTGTCCTGATTCTTTTGATATGTTTCATCCAGTAGACATGTTGCTAACTCTTTGCAATTTAAATAGAATTACAATTTCCAACTTTAAGAGATATATTTTAATGTAGGTAACAGTGTCTGATCTTTGGTGTCTTTTGTTACACATATGTAAAAAAAATGCAGTTTGATGCTGAGAAAAAAAGCAGGAATACTGAATTTAGCTAAGTTCTATGTCCTTTTCTAACAAAATTAAAACAAAATGTGAAAAGCCCCTTGTGAAGCCCTTCTTGTGCTGTTCCTCTAGCACAAAAAGCTCCCTTCTTGTGCTAGAGGAACAGCATTTTATCTTTATTTGCAACTATGGTTTTAACATCAGACCCCTTGCTTGGGTGAAAATGGGGCAGGGTGAACACAGCTGGGGGGCACGATGTGTGCACGTGAAGTCTGCTAAAGGGCCCCTGATGGGGGTCCAGGGGGCAAAGCCAGCAGAAGCTTCTGGGTTTATTACCTCTGAACTCAGAATTTGGCATTCTTTTGTTCTTTCAACACCAAAGACTGAAAAGAGTCTGAGGGCTGGTTAAAAAAGGGGCAGGGTGGAAAAAGGAAATCAAAAGAGGGGGCAGGGTGGGAGAAAAAGGGACGGGGTGGGCCGCCCCTGTGAAACAATGAAGCTATGGGTCTGAACATATTTAACTGGTGTCCAAAGAAACTATACATCATTCTTTAGTAAAAGTGATCTAAAATGAAAATATTTAATTTCCTCAGCAGCAGATATTTTCTGAAAAGTTTAAATTCACATCCTTCACCCAGTTATGGCCAAGAAAGAATCATGAATCCATGCACAACTTTGGACACCAAGTTACCTATGTTAACTGTCACATAGTTTATTTTAGCCCCACATGTCAATTTCCTGATACTTATCCTTCAACTACCTTAGTTCAAATTTTGACTTCCCTTATGATATAAAATAATATTCAAAAGTGTGATTTAGGGATTTTCAATTTTTCCCCTGCATGCCACACTTTTGTAACCCAGTATCATATCTCAGCATTAATCAAAACTCTATTTTGAGACTGCATGAAATTAAAAACCAAAACCTCTTACCCCAGACAGGCAGACAGTCCCAATTCTCCTAACTTATGTCCCCTCCCACATCTGTCTAAACTCATCCTTATACAGACACATTACTAGTACAGTGCTGCAGTGCTTCAGTACTCTTTTTTTTTTTTTTTAATTTGCTGGTAATCAAAGAGTTTTCTTTTTTTAATTTGCTGGTAATCAAAGAGTTGTGCCAATAGAGAATTTCTGTAGACTAGTGCAAAAAATTGTAGACTTTTTTGGTGGAAGTTCACTGCCTTTAAAAAAGTGAAAAGCAAAAAGCAAGCATTGCTGTCTGTATCTAGAGGAATAATCTCCTCATCCCAATTCTTTCAACTAATTTAATTGAACCATCCCACAACCATTTAAAAAAAAAAAACTACTCCATGTATTCACAAACCAGTTCACTGTATATTGCTGAAAGCTTTTTCATGATCCTTATAGAATGCCCTGAGTACAAATGAGGGGTCCAATGTATGCTCACAAGGCCTCTAATCAGTTTGTAGGTCATCCTGAATTTGATACTCATAGCTATTGCAAATCATTCACAAGTCATTCATTTAGTGCAGACCAAGGTCGTTCCTAAATGTGAATGATTGCTTGTAGTCATCAACATCATGCGCTTCATGTCTTTGGAAAATTTAGGATCCAGTGTTTTACTTGAACTTGCTCTTTCACTTGAACATACTGTAACATTTTAATTTTTGATCTCAATGGTGCTTTTACTGTAGTTACTGTATGCAGTACTGTATACCATGTGCCAAATGCTTTCTTACATTTAGTTTATTTGTACAGTATGGTACGTGCATATTTACAGAAACCATTGATATGTTCATGATTGGGACATATGTCATTTAACTGAAGAGAGTTATCCAAAATTTCAAATTTGAAATACTGCTTATAACCAGTCTTTTTTCAAGCTAGTTTGAAGAGAAGTTAAACAAAAACTGTTGAGATGGAACTTTTTATTCAAATTAGGTTTTGGGCGACTGCTCTTGAACAAAGTAGGAATACAATATTAGGAGGACAGATGTAACATTTCTGTGAATGACAAATTGAGAGATCTGTCTTATTGATTATTGTTAAATATAAGATGTTATGCAAATTAGGATGTTATTAAAATTTAAGTCAGTATTGAACATCAACCCATCAATGCTATCTTTCTTCTCGTATTATAGTTATTGAAAATACTGTATTCCAGGCTATTTCAAAATGCAACACTGATGCTTTCAGTTTTAGATTTTCCGCATGTGTTGCGATCACATGCCTCAGGAAATTAGGGAAGTGATATACCTGTGTGTTTTTGATAGATTTACGAGTATAGGCTCCCATTCACTGTCTAAGTGAGTGCAAAAATTTCACACACCTCATGTGCAGTGATTTGAGACAAGTGATGGTGTGCAATTTCACTTGTAAGGCTCAAAAAATATGTACTGTATTTCACACTGTTTTTTAATACATATATATTAATCATGCTTCTTTGTCAATAGCAGTTTCTAAATGGCTTTTCCTCTCACCCCAAACTATAAATTTTTAGTAGTCCACAGAAATTCTCAATTGTCACAGCTCTCTGACTGACAGCTAGTTGAATCAAAACTGAATTGTGAATTGTTTCCTGAATGGATAATGGCTTGACCCACTGCAAAGTCAAGTGGTTAGAGCATCTGACTTGTATCAGGAAGGTATACGGCCATAGTTCTGGAATTGGACTCTTTGGCCAGATCATACCAGAAAATTTAAAGGAACCTTCTGCCATTGTGCTTGGTGATCAGCATAAGCAGTGGAGTAGGGAAAACAAGCCGGTGAGCCCAAACTGGTGTGGGTCATAGCCCAGGCCGAATAAAACCAAGTAGTTAGAAATTGGGGTGTTAAACCTAGGGCTGTGAACGTGTAGCATTTTAACTAAACGTTTAATCGCAAAAATTTGCGATCGTTTAGCGGTTAATCGCGATTAATTAACCTCACGAAGTCAACATGCTTACAACTATATTGTGTTCATCATGCTCCCAGTAGACCTATCGATGTATTTTAATTTGGCACTACATATGCGACATTTAGCAATCTTGTCAGCTTTATCAACATCGAAACAATCCCACACCACGCTTGTTTTACGTTCCATCCTGTACTACTTATATCGGATTTGATGCAAAGCAACTGCGGTTAAACCAGGGAGTTGCCTCTATTGACAACTCCCTGGTTAAACTATTCTGCAACTGCCAGTGAATTCGGAACGTATTTATTACGACAGTAATTCCGTGCTCATCGCAAGTGACACCGTACGTACGAAATCGAGACAATAAACATTGCACTCTTCATTACACTACGTAAGTACATGATATACGAACGCACGTGGTCGCTTGAGCACCGGATCGAACTAGTTCACTGTTGCCTGCATGGTCGACTCACGCAAAGTAAACAAGCAGTGTGCATTGTACTCAAAACTGTTAAGTGTTGCAATGACTACTCTGTGCAGCTTTTAAATACGCATTGAATGAATGTTGTAAGATGTAGGCCGCGCGGCACATCGAGGCTATACCACAGGTTGTACAACCTCCGTTCCGCAATCCGCGGGGAGTACTACGAGTTGCTCCGTTGTACGGCTAGGCAGCAGTTTACCTCTAGGCTGCTTACAGCGCCGGAAAAGTTTACATAGGGAAATTCACAAGACGATCGATCTGTGTGAACTGTGTAGAAGGAAAGGTGGGCAAAAATTCATAGGACATTGGGAAGAATATCGGACGAAAAATGGGTTTTGCGATTAATCGCCAGTAGCTTTGAACTAAACGTTTATTCCACATGCGATCGTTTAGCGATTAATCGCTACACGGTCACAGCCCTAGTTAAACCATAAATCTGATTCCCCAAACTGCTAATATGTATGCCTTTGTCATGTAATTACGCCTTTTCTTGGCCTTTGTATGTTCTTAATTTTTCTTGAAATTTGTTAGATACCTACAATTCAATGCTCATTAAAGGTTAGATGTATTTCATATGAGGTGAAAATTTATCTCATCAAAAGTTACCATTCCTCAAAGATCTAGTGACGTAAAGTATGTTGTAAGACAATTAGAAAAAAATATTTTCAGTTTCGGCATCTTTTAATTCCAGACAACTCCATTTTTTGTAGAAGTAGAATGCACAGTTGTGCATGTTAAAAATGATCTTGCCTGGCATGAGTCATCACAAACAATTTCAATTGGATTCCAAAAACATTATTCAAGATATGTTGAAGAAAAAAAATATTGGGTTGATTGCACTTTCCTTTTAAGATAGTGTGACACCAAAATGACAAAGTTGGGTATTTGCTGCAAAAAGCTTTAAAAATCAAGAAAATTGCCATAATTTCCATCAAAATCAGTTACGAATTGACCATTTTACAGTTTAATTTCTGATTTGCACTTAAATCATGCATAAACATAAGCTTAACATGCAAATCTTATGATGTCTAAGGAGGGACATGCCATATATGACTAATGTTATCCTTTGTTTTTACAATCTTCATTTCAAGGTTATTTGTAACATAAATACACCCTGAGGGTTGTATTTTCAAAGTTGAAACTGTGTCCTTGAAAACAATCTGTATCAATCACCAAACCATAAACTATCTGCTGAGAAATTAAGAAATAATTAATATAGGGTTAACAAAAGAAATGTCAACACTGTACAACACTCGGCATCATTATTTTTGCATAAGCAACAAGTTGTTTCAGAAACATTCAAACTTTGAAGAGGTATATCTTGAGAACGGTAAAAGATATTGACATAATTTCAACGGATTTTTCCTTAGGAAACCTTGCCCCTTAACTACCAAGTAAATTCAGGCCTTTTTGCTGACATGTCACACTACCTTTAAGGTAAATTAAAAAAATATAAATCCAAATTAAAAGTTATTACAAACATTTATTCCCGCAAATGCTAATTGTCAATCTCTTCCACTTCATGGGAAAAAGAATCAGGGTTAACTTTGTAGTTTTGGAGTCAGGATAGAAAATGTCATCAAGAAAGTTGATGTCATATAAACATGTTCATGATTAAATTGTAAAGTTACAGGTAGAAACTGCCTTCAAATGGCTTTGTCTGATGAGACTTTTTTTGCACTTGATACTTTAAAATACCAGTATTCCTTTAAATTGCTGGTGGGACATCTCCAAAGTTTAAAAATGATTATAACTTTTCTATGTTGTGAGATGAAAATGTGCAGTTAATCAATTTGATGACCAATTTGAAAACGTTGCAAAAGTGCAATTTCAGGTTCATTTGCTTTTCCTAACTTTAAGGGGAATGTAGTCTCTCCACCTTTAATTAGTATAGTACACTGTCCTTTTCCATGATTGGCTCTTGATAGTCATATTACAGTACTTTCCTCACTCTGTTGGGAATTTACTAGGACTTACTGCTTGTTTACCTGAAATATGCAATATTGGAACTTTACATATTATGAAAGATTCTCTGAAGAGAAATAAGGAAAAAATTGCAAGATTTAGCTGTTTTTTCTCAATAAATTTTGAGAAACTACTCTTGCCCTTTAAATGGGAAATGCAGTTTCCACAATCTGGATAAGTGGGGTACTGTGGTTTGCTTTATGATTGGCTCTTGAGAGTCATGTGACAATATTTTTCTCACTAAATGATGAAATTTTGGAGGGCGTAACTTCTTGATTCACAAGTACCATGAAAGATACTTAACGAAGAAATAAGAAGAAATCTTTGGTATCTGGCTGTTGTTTGAGAACAAGTTTGGGTTGACTGTTTTGCCTTTAAAACATAGGGAGTAGATGCGCACTGTTTAACACTGTGTTTCTTGATTGGTTATCGCCACTGTATTGTATCGATTGTATTCTTTGTTCGGGTTAGAGGTTAGTTTAAGGATTAGGGTTACGTTAGCCAGTTAGGAAATTTCTTGATAAACAGTGCGCATCACCCCAAAATATGGGGTTGAAAAATAAAAATGCAACAGCATGGCATGCAAAGAGCTCTAGCCAAATCAAATGATTCAGTATCAACATTGAACTGCAGAATAGCTTCATCTCCATAAAACTGTACAATAAAAGTTTTATGTACTGTATGGTGCAGCATTCAAATTTTTTAAAGTTTGAACAAATTACTGTAAAGCAAGCAATAAGTGAATTTCTCTCAGAGAAATATTTATTTCTTGAAAAGAAGACTAAAATCAATTGCCTTATTTTGACTAGTACTCTATCACTCTCTGTCAGCAAACATAAGTTGTGAATTATTTTTGTGAAACAAATACAGTGTTCCCCTTTAAAGAACAGAAGCAGTCACCCCAACTTGAAGCAGTGTAGTAGACTGTCCTGTTTCA
Source organism: Holothuria scabra (assembly GCA_037179385.1). NCBI lineage: Eukaryota > Metazoa > Echinodermata > Holothuroidea > Aspidochirotida > Holothuriidae > Holothuria > Holothuria scabra. The sequence goes on from CM074184.1 coordinate 54,824,853, forward strand.
TGATTGGCTGTTGAGGGTTATGTGACAACATTTTACTCCTCAAATGTGAAATTTACTGGAAGTTACTGCTTGGTTTACCTTTCCTATGTTATACTGAAGCAATAAAAAAATATGAAAGATTCTTTGAACAGAAATGAGACGAGAATTGTGATATTTAGTTGTTGCTTCAAAAAAAGTTTGAGGGGACTGCTCTTGACCTTTAAGGCATAATTTAAAAGCAGCAATGTATTCAAACGCTGAATTGAAACTGAACAGTCTGTGACCAGAATTATTAACAGTAGCAGCACGGAAATTTGAAAAGGTCGTTGGGGGAAAGTTGAGGGAAAGTACAGTAAAATGTTTGCGATAAAAATTTTATGTATTAGCTTTTACTAGTGAGATTATGAGATCTGGTGAGGGTTCAGGGGGCTGGAGATGTTAGATTTTAGTACATTTTTAGGTGCAAAGTTAGGTGTTGTGGTATATAAATCTGGTGCAGGGATGGGAGAGCATCTTGGGGGAAAAGGCTCGACCTGGGGGTTAATGCCCCAGCCCTCCCTGGTGCCACCACTGGTTTAAACACATTGGACATTTCATTCCCTAACTTTTAATAATGGTATTTAAAAATACTTTCAAGTCATAATTTACTGTATTTATCCTTAAAACTTTTAATAAAGTGAAATATAAAACTCCCAGATTTATACTTAGTATAAAAATATGACACTGGAAAAATTATTTACGAATGACCTTGAAGTGGTGCACTTTTTCAATTAACAAGAAAATTAACAAATATTTAAACATCTGTTTCCATTTCATGCCGTGACGTCTCTTCTTGAGAGAGCAACATAGACACCCCAGTACATCAAAGGTGGTGTGGGGTGTAACTGATATCTGAGTTTGTCACATAATCTGTGCCTTAGAATGAGCTAAGCTTTCATTGTATTCACACTGCGTGAAAAGCAATTAACACATGCTTGATTGTCCTGTTAGCTTACCTCAAATGTTATGTAACTTTTTGTATATTTTAATATATATCTGTTACTGTCAATCGATTAATCAGATGTGAACTTGTGACTATATCAAGTGTGGGTGTAGTGAACTTCATTTCCTCCCTGAGGCGATAAGAGGCAATCAGGCAGAGAAGGAGAATGTAACAAAAAGTAAGAAGGAACTTTTCATCATGTTCTCTTTAGTAGTATCTTATCACATTACAAAGATAGTTATTTCACCAAATTAATACCTACAGGTGTATTCAAAGTTATTCATAGAAAACATACATATGTTATTTACGCCACCAAAATGTGACATAAAAATAAGAGTTGCAGACAACTCACATTTTGCCTTTCTCACATAGTTGCACTGTTTACCCCAAATGATCATTTTTTAAAACAATACTTACACCTTCTAAAACAGACACACTTCATGCAGGTATAAAGTCTGATAGCTGTTATAAAATATTCTATCCTAGTTCATTTAAAGGCCCTATTCTCTCATCCCAAACAGTACAAATTCTCCTAACCTTCTTACTTAAGTCCCTCCCACATTTATCTGAATTTCATCCTCATCCAGATACAATCTCAGTTTATTGCTTCAAGGTGAGTATAGAAAACTCAATTTATATAATCAAAACACTTTCAGTACCGTTCACGCTGTGTAATGTAAGCTTTGGTACTCTGCATTGTTTGAATTAGCTGTCAATCAAAGAGCTGAACCAATTGAGAATTTCGGTACCCCCGTTTCAAAATTGTAGTTTGGGGTGAGAGGTTTGGCCCTTTAAAAGCCGTGTTACTTGCTGTGTCCCCTAGCATTGGCCACATGTTATATGGGCGGAATTTTCATGATAGTGACATAATAACTATCAAACTGAAACCTACTGTATTGTACATACTGTGAGCAGTAAAAGCCCTTGTACTTGGTACTGACACTCTATGAGCTCATTCAGGCCAAAGTAGGATAACAATATGCCCAAACACAAGTGTTTTCAGTGCTGTCAATTAATAACACCTGTTTAGCACTGATTAATTTTGTCACTTGGCAGTTTTAGTGATCATGCTTAACTACAGGGATTTCTGAAACCTCCAAAATTTCATGAGTAAGCAATCAATGTAAATGGTATCTACTAGGTAGACAGTGTAAGTATGTTGACTACAGTATTACTGAGCAAATTACTGGAAACCTCATATAAAACTTGCCTCTCTTTATCAGGCCTCAATTTTCAGAAATAATGATGACTGTCCTTTGGGCAATCATTTCAATAGTTCTAGTTGTCCATATGCAAGAACATTTTGTTGTCTGAAATTTTTTTCCACAATTAGAAAACAGTAATTGTGTGCATGTATCAGGTCCGTAGCCAGGATTGTGTCATGGGGAGGGTTTTGGTGTCATGGGGGGTCTGGGGCACCATATGAGGGAAAAGTCTAAGGATAGAGAGAAAAATTTGCCATTTTAGGTGTTTTTTGCATTGCAAGGTCGGGTCATGGAGGGGGGGGGGGGGTTCTAACCCCCCAAACCCTCCCAGTGGCTATGCCACTGGCATGTATTATTGGTCTTGAAGAATAAAAAAGATGGCATGTTTAAGAGGCAAACACACTTCAAGTTGGACAAATTGTATGATGGAAAAAGTTGAAAGAGTTGATCAGTCAGCAGTATATTTCTTCAATCAGATAAAAGCAAGCTGCTTTTTAACTCATTCTTAGAGAAAATGGTTGTCCATTGGACAACCAACTTTTCCATTTTGGTTGTCAAAGAAATTTTAGTTGTCCTGGACAATTGGACAACCATGAAAATCGAGCCTGGCTTATTCATCTGACATTTTTCCTTCCAGAGACCTCTTATTAACTCTGAACAATCCAAATGGAGTGAAGTGAGACATGTATTTTAAGGGCAGTCTGCAGTTCTCACCCCTTTTGGAGCAGTCCACTCAAATTCTTAATTGGCACAACTCGGGTTGATTGACAGAAAGTTAAAAAAAAAGAGAGGAAGTGTAGTTCATACTACACAGCATTCAGGCTCCTGCACTAGCTGTGAGTGTTTTGGTTCACATGCACATAGGGGTCTTGTATACTCACCCTGAAGCAATCAACTGAGATTGTGTCTAGATGAGGATGAGTTTTAAACAGTTGTGGGAAGGGCTCATGTAAGTAGGTCAAAGAGAATTGGAACCATCAGGGGTGAGAAAATTTGGCATTATAGTAGGTTATAGCGTCTTCCATAGACCTATTTCCAAATAGCAATTACAAAGGATTGTGGGATAGAGTTTTGATGTTTGTCACTTTTGTCAATGGCATTTTACTGTGGTGAAAATTGATGTACACCCAAAACTCTATCCCACAATTCATTGTAATTGCTATTTAGAAACAGGTCTATTGGTGTCCTCTGTCCATAATATACTATAATGCTGTAAACTTGTATACATCTCAACAAAATCCACTTTAAAGGGCCAAGGCAGTCACCCCAAACTTGTCTTGAAGCAGCAACTAAATTTCACAATTTAAATCTTTTTCTTCTTCACAGTCTCTGCTATAATAATTTAGGACTTCAGTATTGCATATTCTAGGTAAAGCAAACTCTAACTCCTGGTAAATTTCAAATTTGAAGAGAAAAAATATTGTCACATGACTCTCAAGAGCCAATTATGAAACAATACGGTCTACTACACTACTTCATTTTGGGGGGACTGCTCTTGCCCTTTAATTGATCCTGATCATGATAAAAAGTGTGAATGCAGATTTAACTGGAAGTCCTTTACTATCACAGGAATTAAAGGCCCTGTTCTCTCACCCCAAACAGTACCAATTCTCCTAACCAAGCCCCTCCCACAATTGTCTGAAATTCATCCTCATCAAGACACAATCTCAGTTTATTGCTTCAGGCTGAGTATAGAAAAACTCTATACACTAATCAAAACACTCTCAGTACTGTTCATGCTATGTAATATAAGCTTTGGCACTCTGCATTGTTTGAATTAACTGTCAATCAAAGAGCTGAGCCAATTGAGAATTTCGGTACCCGGGTTCCCAAACTGTAGTTTGGGGTGAGAGGTTTGGCCCTTTAAAATGGATTTCATATTTGTATCATACTGTACTAAAGATACAGTAGAATGTGGATATCTTTATTTAATTTTTGAATATGTTGTTATCGTAGACCTACTGTATGTTATGTTAGCCAAAGGTTATTGTCACCCATAGCCCCACATGCAGATGTTTCCAACCTCCCAGAAATCAATAGAAGTTCATTCAGTCTTTTAGCATTGGCATCATACAGTACTGGATTGGGAGACACGTTGGTATATCCCAGGTGGTTATGTTAGGGTCACATTTAGGTTCATTTAATTGTCCAAATTATAGCATTTCTACCTGGGAAGCAGACTGTATGGCATTTAAGTCCTTGTTCAGTCATAGCCCTAAGCTAGGCCTGCCAAAGTGAATACCAAACAAATTCTTTTGGATATTTATAGAAATATGTGGACTCTAGACTGGTTAATTTTAACTTAAAGTTTTATGACTACAGGAGTATACACACTCTCTCAGAAACAGCGTGATTGATGAGAAAATACATGAATTTCATTATGGTAATAAGTTTGCATCTCAAATTGGATGCAGTCCTGTTTGCTTTGGAGGATGGTACTGTAGGTTTGGAAGCTGAGGAGTTGAGTAAACACCTGCTCCACCAGGGTACAGTCATTAAATCACAGAAGTTTAAAAGGTCAGAACCCTTGACCTATAATAAACTTGGTTGGTAGATTGGATAACATTCCCAGGTGTGTGTCTTGGGAAATCAAAAACAGCCACGGATGCAAAAAGAGATCAGACAGCCCTAACACTGTGGCAGTTTGAATGCAGTACTGGGCCTACATAGACTACAGTATATACATTGTGCCTGAGGGCTAATCCTGTTGGCAGTTCATGCTTGCCTCTCTGGTTTGCATTGTTTAACAGGTTATTGTACGTTACGTACAGTACTGAAGAGCAGTGTTCATAGTGACTTCATACTGTACTGTACCTATAAGTATGGAAGTACAGAATAGTTTCTGTACCATTAGGCCTACATGGCTACAGTTATAGGATATTATTAGCATGGTCTGTTTTGTCTCAGCAGAAGTGCAGATGGACAGTAGAGTTGGGCGGTATACCGGTTTTGATGTGATGTGAGGTACAGGTAATAAAAATACGGAAGATATTTGGTGTGTTCCTGATACCGGTTCTTGAAAAAATACCAGTGCTCCAAAAATTACCCTGGAAAGGCTGAGATAGGAAACAGGAATTTTAATTACAATTGTGCATGACTGTAAACTTTAAATGCGTTTAACAAAGTCAAAGCAGAGGATAACAGGGGTGCCGTGCACAGTATAGGTACTTTCCCACCTGACTTTCCTACCCGAGACTTTAGAACCAGTACTGCCTCAATACAGGTTCTGTTAGCTTAAAGGTACGGGTACCAACATTTTCATGGTACCGCCCAACCCTAGTGGACAGGTTACTCTTCATGTTTGTTTGTGTGATAGGGATTTTTTAAGTGATTTGAAGTTTTGGCTGTTTTTGGTTTCGATGATAAGAGAAACCTATGCAATCATGATGGCGTGCGTATGTGTGTTTGTGACACTTTGCTTGTTAGCACGATATCTCAAGATAGGAATGTCTGACGTTTTCAAACTTGGTACATGGATGTGCCATATTGAGAGGAAGAACCCTATTGTTTTTGGCTGAGGTCAAAGGTCATATGGGGTCACCAGGGGTCAATTTCTGAAAACTTTGTTAGCATGATATCTCAAGGTAGGAAACTTGGATAGATTTCATATTTGGTATGTGGATGAGTTATGGTCAGAAGATGGTCCCTATTGATTTTGACGGAGGTCAAAGGTCATCTGGGGTCACAGGGGGTCAAAGTCTGAAAATCTTGTCAGCACGATATCAAGATAGGAAACTTGGATAGATTTCATGTTTGGTATGTGGATGCGTTATGGTCAGAAGATGGTCTCTATTGTTTTTGACGGAGGTCAAAGATCATCTGGGGTCACCGGGAGTCAAAGGCTGAAAATCTTGTTAGCACGCTATCTCAAGATAGGAAACTTGGATAGATTTCATATTTGGTGTGTGGATGTGTTATGGTCAGCAGGTGGTCCCTATTGTTTTTGACAGAGGTCAAAGGTTATTTGGGGTCACTGGGGGTCAAAGTCTGAAAATCTTGTTAGCACGTTATCTCAAGATAGGAAACTTGGATAGATTCCATGTTTGGTATGTGGATGGGTTATGGTCAGAAAATGGTCCCTATTGTTTTTGACGGAGGTCGAAGGTCATCTGGGGTCACCGGGGGTCAAAGGCTGAAAATCTTGTTAGCACAGTATTTCAAGATAGGAAACTTGGATAGATTTCATATTTGGTATGTGGACGCATTATTGTCAGAAGATGGTCCCTATTTTTTTGGAGGCGGTCAAAGGTCATCTGGGGTCACCGGGGTCACAGTCTGGAAATCTGATTAACATGATATCTCAAGATAGGAAACTTGGATAGATTTCATATTTAGCATGTGGATGTGTTATAGTCAGGAGATGGTCCCTATTGTTTTTGGCAGAGGTCAAAGGTCATCTGGGGTCACAGGGTTCATAGTCTGAAAATCCGGTTAACACAATATCTCAAAGTAGGGAATTTGAATAGATGTCATATTTGGTATGTGGTTGGGTTAAAGTCTGGAGATGGTCCCTACAAAGATGCCAAGTATCCAGATTAAGCTAGAGTAATTACCATTCCACCCTCTAATCGGCAATTACAAAAATCCTCCAAAAATTCACCTTTTCACATGATAAGTACCTCTGTCATACACTCAACATTGTGAAAAGTTTAAAAGGTTTTAACAAATGCATGCTGAAACATAGCCTGCTTGGGGGATGTATTTTGTGCAAGTACTTGCACTGTGCTCGTATATTTCGCATTACCTAATAACAAAGGATAGTACACACTTGATACCTGCTAAGAAGACTAGGTGAACTTCGACAGAAAATCTTTTTTAAAACCTTGTGATTGGTTCCATGTACCAATGATTACATACTTTCAGCCAATCACACCTCAGGACACATTCAGTTTTAGTGTGTATTGCTTGCTAGAGGATCCCCAGAATTTCCACAATGGAACATTGTAAAAAAGTTCACCATATGATTTGTATATGGGTGGAAAAGTAAATGAATTGACGGTATTCTACCGTGACAATTCTTGACTTTGGGAAGAATTGAATTACTCAAAGTGTCTAGCTCCCTAAACTGAGAGGTTTGTGTTGTGTTGTGTTAACACATCTTAATTATTTCTTGATCATGTTAGAATAACATTTGAATGGGAAGATAATGGTACATGATGGGATTATTTGAAATGGAACATTTGTGTATCATCGAAACCTCAATGCAGTTTTGCGTTCTGGTTAAGATGACACAATTCCTCCATATTTGAAACATTTCATTCAAATTGAAAGATTACCAATTATGCAATTGCCAATTAGTGACTGCAAGGTGGATATCTAGCAATCTTTAAATTTTGTTAACATTTATGAACTTCAGCCATAATCTGTGGATTTCATCCATAAAAATGATAATAACAAATAACAAATTGTCTCCCTCAATTCAATCAACCTACTGTAATAAGACCTGAATGGCTAAAATTTCTGAGGCCATTATTTTGGATAAATTTTATTGGAACCATAACAAATTTCTTACCGTATTGCTGCACATATTTCACCCTAGTCCCCATCAAAAATGAGGTTTGGTGGGGTATTCAGATTTCACCGGACTTCCTGCTTAACTTGCTCAAGCATGCTCCAAGAAACCACAAGCTTGATTAGAAACATATAGAGGAAGATGTAAATACGGGAAATAATACAGGTCACATGCACCACTGTTTGCGAGGTGAACCTGAAAGTCAAGCAGTAAGGCAAGGTCTTATCAGGTTTTTTGTTGATTTTCGTTCACTGAAGCAAAAAGGTGTGCACTGCATTTTAATAGGCAGGGATATGTGACATGACCCCCCTCTCTCTCCCCTACCATTGTTGATCAGTTAAGCAGTTCATCACAGCCAACAGTTGCTCTTTCTACTCAACACTGGAAAATGGAGCGGGCTTTCATTGGAGCCTCCTAAGATTGTGAATTTGTAAAGTCCTTTAAAAGGCCGAGGTATTTGGAGATAAATTTCCTACAGTATTTCAGTTTGAATCATGGAAGGCAGTACAGGTGTAGCATATACAGTATATTCCCTATCAAGGGCCCCCTCTAATAACTGCTCCCCTCAAAATTTTTAACAACTGTGTAGGTCAAGGCCTTCTCACACTACAGGCCCAGACCACAGATTAAGCCTAACGTTACAACAATAGCCAATGTCAAGAATAGTTAATCTAGGCTTTTACCTGTACATCTAAAGAAACCTGTAGATTGTTTGAAGACACTAGTGTAGATCCTAGCGGTAAGTTAATCTTTTATTAACCCTTTACCGTTGTGCTCCAATCGGGGCATATTTGTGGGCCTCGGGAGTGGGCGGAAAAGTGGACGTAGCACGCCCCGCATCAGCTTCCATAGGCTATTGACCCCGTGACATTAAACTATTGTCTCTCTCGTTGTTGTGGCCGAATTCTCGGGTAGCTACTCGCAGTTTTGAGCTCCGCATGAACAGCAGAGATGGGTGACAGCCGCGCTCTCTGTATGGGTCCAAAAGGACCCAAACAACGGTAAAGGGTGAAAATGTACCCTCAAATAAATGTCCCCTTTTCAAAAATACAACATCCCCAGGGACATTTATTAGGTAACATGTATACTGTACGGTAGGTCTATTCTTAAAGGGCTCATTGAGTTGATATCTACCATTTAATGTGAGTGTTAAAGGGTCACTTTTGCATGACAATGCTTATAGTTTAGCATAATGAATCGAGTTTCATATCCAATAGTTACTGTAAGAAGAAAAGTTATACAGTAATTTGGAATTTTGTGGTGTCCTGACTTTTAACAGTTTTGTGCATGATTTGAAAAAAGTGCCTGGTCACAAAATTTTAAGTACTCTCTCATAAGACAGTCATTTGTTTGTAGATAGGGGGATTGTCTAAGTTGTCATGGGTATGTGAAGAAAACTTTTCAAAAAAATTGTTGAATTTCATGAACCAAATCAGTAAGCCGCATTTAACTGCATGCCATCTTATCTGGCCGATTAAGATACATGGTGCCTTTTTCATGTACATTGACACAATTAGTGCCTTTAAAGGTCAAGGGCAGTCCCACAAACTTATTTGGAGCAACAGCTAAATATCACAATTTTCCTCTCATTTCACTTCAAATTATCTTTCAGTCATCATATTTTGTAACTTACATATTGCATATCAATGTAAAACAAGCAGTTACGTCTAGGAAATTTCAGATTTGAAGGTAAAATTGATATCACATGACTCTCAACAGCCAATCATGAAACAGGACAGTCTACTACACCACTTCAAATTGGGGTGACTGCTCTTGCCCTTTAACAGCTCATATACAGTAGGCTACAGTACTGAATTATCATAGATTTGATCACTTCTCAGCTCTGACCATTTCGGGGCCAATAACTTAAATGCTCCAAGTTTTGTGTGGAACTGAGCAGAAGTAAATTGGCTGTATCCCCTTCCCCCCACAAAAAAAATAATAGTAGGGGAAATTACTCAATTTTACATTTTATTTTGGAAACATTTACTGGATCTAGTCATGCAATATGATCCAACACCCTTAATGTCAACTCTGAAATGTCTGTTGCGGTTGCTCCCCCCCATGTACATGTACACTGTAACTGTTAACTTGAGATGGTTGAATACCATATACTTGCCTACATGTACAGTACTTTACTGTTTAGTACAAGCCTGCCACATAATGGCAAATGCTACCGCATGTTTGAGGGTTGGAGCTGTATCCACCTCACAAAAATTTATTATTCCTGTTGGAATTACTACCTCAGATATATACTACCATGCAATACACTAGTACCTGCACTGAATACCCAGCTGTGTGAGTTCATGGTTATGCTGAAAGGATATTTCAGGGTCATACTGTGCTATTGTTTTAGTTGAAGGTCATGCTGATACAGTACCAGTTGCTTATTTTCATTTGATGGACTTGATCATTCATAAACTGACCCAATTTTATTTTGACAAACCTGGTATGTGGTGAGAGATTTGTAAATTGAGTTAGAAATAATAGGAGCAGTAATTGCAGTATGGAAGTTGAAAGGAAATCATATGCTATTCATAAAAGGGGGTAACCATGGAAACTTGGTACCAGCAACACTGCATCATATGCAGTTTTATCACTTTTTGCTGGATATTGCAGCAAAAATAATGATATTTCCTGCCACACTAGCAAAGGTGACCAAGAATGAAGTACAGTATGTACAGAATTCTTCATTCAATTTCTCCAAATTGAACGTAATTGTCCAGTTGTAACACATGAACTCGATACAAACTTAAACAAACTTAACTGTATGTGAAAGTTAAAAAGAAAGATAAAAAAGTAGAATGAAGCTGGGATATTCACACAGAAACATGACAACAAATTTGGATCATGGGATGGATTCCAATCCAAGAATTGTGAGTCTTTGTTTAAGATTTCCTCTGTCTCTAGTTGAAAGGAACCCCAAATTTACCAATTTGTATAACAATGGTTTGTATAGCATGACTTTATGAGGTTACATACTTGTATACGTACAATACTTTCCAACGGATCGTCTTTATTCATGGATTTTCTATTCAGGCCCCTGAAAATAAAAATGTCTTGTTTTAGTTGTTTCAAATCTATCTCAGCCCAGACTCTGTGAAGCTTTATGCAGCTTTATTTGCATGTAAGGGTACCAGTAGCATCTTTCTTCATCTCCAAATGTAGGGAATTAATGCGTATGCAGCTTGCCGATTGTAATTGAGTAAGGAACAGGTGAACAAACAATATCTGTCATGGGAGACAACTCGGAACGTTTGTCACAAAACCTGAGGATGGGCTGGTTATGCCACTGTACATTATGCCGAGAGCATCTTGATATGCTGGTTGTATGATTAAACATTTTACATCTGGTAAAGCCATTGTGGTAGCTGGCTGCTGGATTTTCCAATTAAAATCAAGGGTCTGTTATTGAATGTCGGTGTTATCACTTTGAGTAAGTTTGGTTATGCATTTGTAGAAAGATCTGGTGGCCTAATTAGGATGTCACAATAATTCTAAATTTTAAAGCAAAAGTGTAACTTAAAGGAAAAAATTTGGTACCATGGACTTTCAAAACCCGCAAATATGTAGACTCCATCAAAATCAGGAATTACAGATAGATCTAAATTTGTTGCCTGGAAATTTTGATAAATGAAAATTTGTTGTATATACTCTATGACATTCAACTCTTAAAAAATTTCCCTCAAGAATTTCTCTTATGTTATAAATTAATTTTTCCAAAAATACTTATTTGTGCACATGGCACACAAATTAATCAGTTACAGAGTGGTATGTGCAATGTATGATCAAAAATTGTAACTTAAAGTGACCAATTCAGGGAGTTTAAAACGGATGTTAAAGCATTTAAATTTAATTTTCATACAAAGAGGAACCAAATCTATACAGTACAGTGAACCTTCCCTTAAAACTGTATGTGTTTCTGGAGATACCAGTATTAAAAATGAAGTCACTAGAATTGTGTTCCAAAGTGAACTTGATGGCAGCACAGGTTGTATCACTTTTTCAAATTGACAAGAAATGCTTTGTTTTCTTTTGTTTTTGCAGACTCTTGTGTTAAGCTTTAAGTTTATGGGAATAGGACTTCCCTGTGACAAATTCAGTGCTTATGAAGCTCTTGTGCTACTAATAAAGCCAGCCGCATATTACACGACTTTGTACACAGCAACTCAACTCAATCGCTGCTACAACTTTGACCAGCAAAGTTACTGTAAGACCAGTTTTAAGTCCTGCACTGACTTCGGTCCAGAAGAACCAACATGTTGGTTCTTCGCGATCGAAATCTGTGACTTAAAAATGGTCTTCCAACTGCTAATCGCAGTCATAATCTCACACACATTGACTGTTGGAGATCCAACAATCAAGTTGAGTTGTGGTGTGCAAAGTTGTGTAAGTGTGCCACTAGCTTAATGTGCGTGAGTTTACCACTGCAACTGGCAGTTGCAAGACCAGCTTTATGTCGCACTGATTTCAGACAACCACCATATTGGTTCTTCCAGACTGAAGTTGGTGCAACTTCAAACTGCTCTCAACATTGCCAACCACAGTTGTAGCAACAATAGAGTTGAGTTATGGTGTGCAAAGTCATGCAGTCTGTGGCTAGCTTTATGCAATCTTATTCTGATAATATGGGATTGCTGAGGAGACAATTGGTAGGAAAGTTTTAAGACTATGCTCTTTCCACAAAAATAGATAGTGTGAAATGTTAGCAAAATGACCTGACTTCCCTTGGCAGTTCTGAAAAATCAGAAAAATCCGTTGGAAGGACATATTTCAGAATCTTTAAGGGTTCTCCAGATATTCAAAGTTTGAATGTTTCTGAAGAAACTTGTTGCTTATAAATGCAAAAAAATATGATGTGGAGTGTTGCACAGTGTTGAGATTGCCTCTATTAAACCTATTGGTTTTCTATTTTATTCATCAAATAGTTCATTTTGACAGATTTTGATGCGAATTATAGCCATTTTCTTGCTTTTTAATGCCTTTCACATGAAATACCCTGTTTTGTCATTTTCATGTCACATGACCTTTAACACCTGTTGTGGCTATAAGTGCACAGGAGTTTAGCCCCTGTCATCTAATTGAGGACAGGTTTGCAAAAGGGGGGTTGAGGCTGCCGGCTGTGGGGAACCATTTTTGCTCATATAAATATACATTTTTTGTTTGCAATACCTGTGCAAAGCATAAAGACTGCCCTGGAAGTAAATGCTACTCCAACAGTTAATACACATAGCAACATAGTAGAGTAGACAAATGAATATTCACAGATTTACAGCGTAACAAATGATGATACATTAATTGCTATGCTTCTTGATTTCTTACATTGTGATGATACCAATTTAGACTCTGCCTTTTGAAATGTATATCGTATTGTACCAGCAGTTCTTGTTCGTGACTTTTTTTGAGCAAAAAGCAATATACATGATGTAACTCAACCCGTAACAATCCAAATTTAATCTCTGTTTGGAAATTAAAGGTTTGTCAGATGTCCTTGGGTCCCTGTAGACAATAAATAATAAAATTACTTGTCAGTATTTTTAGATTTATAGTTCATCAAATGAGACAGTATGGAGATAAAGTAAAGTGAACATGCATCCATGTCAGCTTAGCGTCTTGATTAAATTTGAATTTGAGCTCTGCTTTTTGAAACATGGTGGTACTGGCATGCAGTCTTAATAGCAACATTTTACTGTGTCAAAAAGCAATACTTGGTACTGTACAACTCTACCCTTTAATTCCTCGTAAAACTACCATTTTAAAAATGGGGTCTACCCATGTTCCCAAGCTTTAATGTTTCCTGTTTTCTTATTATTTCATTGGTTGGCAAACTTGGCAACGCCCAGTGTTAAGTGTTTCCAGAAATGAGTTCAATGGTCCTAGACTGAGAACATCAAACTGTGTGACTGATGAACCCTCGGAACATTGACATACTAACCACTTTGAAGAGGGATTGAATACTGTCTCTATGACACTTTTTCCAGTGTGTTGAATGTTGAATATATCACACTTATCCAAGTATATACCTTATCTACTTTAGCTTGAGCCTCAAGGAGAAAATAAGGCTTCAGCCTTCAGTTTTGTAACATCATGGCAGATCTGGAAGGGGAAGACTGAGGGTGAGGGGTGGGGAGACTTTCACAACAAGCAATCAACCCCTTATTAGCTTCCAAAGTAAAATCTTCCACATTATTTCAATTCATTGTGACTTCTACAAGAACTATATGACATAGACTGTATGGATCATAAGTGAGGAATAATGTTCTACACAATTTGTTCGTGACTCTGTCAGTCAATGTTTCGTCTCGTAAAACATTTGAATTGGTGGTCTGCTACCTGCAGCAGTTGAAATATTCATACATAGCAAAGTATAGTATGTCAGATGTTTTTGTGGATTATGCATTGTGTTGTATAACTTAAATGTTTTCATTTTCTTTTTCAGGAACTAATACAGAAGTACTCCAATGTAACTTTGGTAAGTGTAAGAAACAAAGCTAGCTTCAAAGTATGCAGTTTTAAATGGATTCATTGATAACTTTACATGAAGAGAAGTCTTAACTTTTAAAAAAACGATTGACAAATTTCGAAGCCAGGTTAGGGATTAAGGTCTTTTTATGCCCTCCTGGTTTTTTAGCTTGCCTATTTCACATCATTTTATAATTCCTCCTTCATTAGAGAATCTACTCCCTTGAAGCTTGGACAAACTTATCCTGTCCTTGAAGTCCTTTGTTCTTATGCAAGTGCCAAAGAGCAACATTGTTGCAGATTACATGGTCCAGTGAAGGCCTATTGTTCTCTGTTGTCTCCTATTGTTGTCAAATCGCCCAAGTCATTATGCTATCGGCTGAGTCATGACGTCCACCTTCAAGGGGCAAAATTCTCCAATGTTGGTATTTCATTGTACTATGATAATTGATGTTGTTGAAAATGAAAATGAATAAATAAGAGAATAAATGAAATAAAAAGGATACCATAAGGTCATTAAAGGTCAAGTTTTCAAAGTGAACTTGTTAATGTACATAGTATTAAGACAATATGTCCTGATTTTCATATGCTTTTCAAAATTCATTGGAAAATCTTTTCTAGACAAAATCTGAAGTGATTCCTGTTTTACAGAATAACCAACTGCGGGGGATGTAGAAGTTTTGCTGACCTAAAGTCTGTGGGGTCTAGGATAATTCTGAGTTTTTGTTGGGAGGAACAAATTTAAAGGAGTTCAAATGCAAAATCATGCAAGATTTCCCACTTTGAATAAATTGATCTTGATACACTGTGAAAGTTTAGACTGCCTTTTTTTTCATCTGTTCACAGAATGGTTACACTGTTAATTTTTGTGTGGATAGTCACAACTCTCTCGGTAACTATGTTGTTGACGCAGACGGCAACCGTATGTTGGATGCATTTTGCCAGATATCATCATTGCCTTTAGGTAAGAGTTATATTTTATCAAGTCAAACAAGTGCCATGGAATGAGTAAACTAACTTAACATCTACTTATATTTCTATGACAACAAGAAGTGAACAAAAGAGT
Source organism: Holothuria scabra (assembly GCA_037179385.1). NCBI lineage: Eukaryota > Metazoa > Echinodermata > Holothuroidea > Aspidochirotida > Holothuriidae > Holothuria > Holothuria scabra. Next base: position 54,840,059 of record CM074184.1, read on the forward strand.
TATTTGCATTAATATACTGTTCAGAAACAAAAGAGTCATTGTACCAATACAAAATGCCACTTGAGAATTAGCATAGCCAGGGTGACTAATTTAATAGGGAGTGAATGCATTGTCCCTTTAATCCAAGTAATAACACAAAGCTTGTAAATTGAAGGGGAGTACCCCTGTAGAGGTCCGAAATAAATAGTGAAATTAAATATTCACACTGCTGACATATACATACCCCTTGCTACATCTTAATTGCGTATTAACTGCCCATCACACGCCACTCGGAGAAGTTCTTTCACGCCCCCACTTCGCCCCCAAAGACTTGTCTATTGTCCTCATTTCCCTCCAGCGCAAGTTGTTGCTTATGAGGGTATTGTGAGACCGAAATTTCTCAGCTTTTCAATCCAGAAACTTAACTAAGTCTTGTAATAGTGAAATTAAATATTTATGGGGTGCAGGCTATGGATAGTCCCTGAGTTGTATGAGATTTAATCTATTTATTTTTCTGGCACTCCACTTCAAAAGGTAATTCTCAGGGAAGTGTTTGTTTAATGTTTACACAAGGAATAATGGCTTTGTTGACAGGGTAGCTGAGTCCTGATGCAGACTTCTTGAAATTGTACCTTGTGACTGTTGAGGGGCAGAAATGTGCTGTGGTATCAATGGTTTAGGGTACTATTAAAGAGGCACTGACCAGAGATATGGATTAAAGCATTGGGGGGAGGGCTGGGACATGAAAGCAAAGTGAGCTGTTTGTGGTCTTTCCTGTATAACAGGTCAGACTTGTACTATACAAAGCTGAACATCATTCATGTGAAGCTAAAATTGAGGGAGATCTTTCACGCTTGATCTCAAGCACGAGATCAGCTCAAAAAAGAAAAAAAAAAGGGTTAAATAAATGAAAACTCTTGCACTCATGATCCAATCCAGAGATTTGATCCACCCATCTTGGGAGATAAGATTTTACAAGGATGATCAAAAAACTGTGTGTAAAAGTCTATAGGATCAAAGCCTACCAAGATCAAGATGACCTAAGATGCAAAATCCCTTTCTTTCCCAACAAATACAAAGAAACAGAAAGCACAAGCAGTACAGTGGACAACTTTGTCTGAGGTTAATTCATTGTATATAGGTCACTTCCTAACAAACTTCCTATTGTTTTTTTGGTCTAACAGTAAGAGCATACTCCTCTTGTACAGAAGGCGCGGGTTCTGTTCTCAGGTTGAGTCATACCAACGACTCTAAAAATGGAACCTACTGCCATTGTGCATGATGCTCCGCATAAGTAATGGAGTAGGGAAAACAAGCCAATGAGCCACAACTGGGAAAAAGGCTGTGGCCGGCTGGACTTGAACCAATAGGCTGGAAACTGTGCAGTACAACTCTATCTAACTAACTTCTTATTGATTGATCCCTTGACCAAGGATTTGATTCACCTCAGAGGACCACGTGTGAAAGCAAGACAATTGATCTGGGGGGATGATCTGATCTGACCCTCTAGATCAGTTCATTTTAGTTCTCAATTAATTGGCATTAAATTGTGACATTGTTGTACACTCAAACCTGGTAGAATTGTACTACATCTGGGCAGTTTTGCCTGTCAAATAACTTGACTCATTCCTTGCCCTCTGATTAACTTTTCTGTACAATACAGTCTGTACATGTAGTAAGGTCGGCATATAGATGCAATCAAACCTAAACAACTAGTAGGATTGGTATCAACATGTGACATTTGTTTCGAAAATTCTAGCTCCCAGTTAGGTTGTATTTATTGTAAATGTTTGCTAAGAATGATCTTTATCAGGAACCTTCTAAACTGTTCAGTATCATTGAAACAATGGGAATCAAGATGTGAAATCCTTACTGTATTCCAACAGTATTTACCTTCCAAGTCCCTGGATAAGCCTAAGCTGCTCCCTAACACAAAGAGTTCAAATTGAAACTCATGATATTTGAAGTAAAGGGTAAATGCTACAGTTTAACACACTCAAAGAAATCAGTGAGCAAACAAGGTTGACTGAATGGATTGGGATAAGGTTTGGGTCAAGGGTCACCTGAAAGATAAGGTAATCTTCTCTGCATTTAGGAAAAAAAAATGCAAGACAAGAGAAGGAAAGACTGGAGTTCAAACAGCTGATGCCAAAGGTTTCTATTGTCTGTTTGATTTGAGGGGTGTGTAATAGGTAAGTCCATGGCCCTCCATTTAGGGTAGATGTTCTGTGTTGCAATGGTTGCATGGAGAGTGGCCCTGGATACACTGAACAGTAGTACACAAAGGAACTGGTATACTAAATCACCCCTTTAGATATATTTTATACTGGTATGTAGATAGCAACAAAAAACAAAACAAAACAAAAATAAAAAAAAAAATCACCTTAGGCTAACTCCTCTGATGCTCCAAAAACCCGGATTTTGAGGCCTTTTTCAGGGAATTTCCACTTCATTAATTGCGCATTAAGATAAAGACTCCCTGGCCCAGTGGACCATGAAATTGCAGATAGGGTGCCAGAAGACTCTTCTCCATAGAGACATAGTGTGACTACATAAGGAAGCTTTGTGCTGTTATCTCAGTGTAGTCAGTCAGTGAGCAGAGTGGTCAGTGGGAGCAGAGAGCATTATTTACACTTCACTTAAGCAACTGTGAAGATGCTATATGGAAAGCATCAGGCTGGATTTCATCATGCTTATCAGGAATCTGAATGGAGGGATGGAAAATATACACTTGACTCAATTTAAGAGGGTTTCCTTATATCTTTTCCCAAAATTTATTCACTGTCTGTACAGTAGTAGGCTTATTACTTTGGTCATGCTGAGTTTCTTCCCATTAGATCTAGGAAGCTCTGTCTGCCAACTAGCAGGTATTTCCAATTGACTTTCTTAGCAAACAATTCACATTCTCATCTCACCTGTTGAGTTGCAGAGATCTACATTGCTGTCCTTACCTCCTATGTACAATATGTAATTTCATTTCGCAGACAGGTACTTACCCCTTGCTAGATCTAACTTGCATTATTCACGCTACGCCCGCTGCCCGGGATAGTTTTAGCACTGAGCCCCTTCCCCCCCACCCTGGGCTGGAAAAAATGTTTATATCCCAGGAAGGGAGTAGAATTATTTCCCTGGAAGGGAGTAAAATTTCCCACAATTCTCCCTATATTTTCATGTACAGGAAAGGGAAATTTCCCTCCAGCTGTCTAAATTTTTCTCCAGATGGCAATATTTCCTGGGAAGGAGCCTCCCAGCTTCCCACCTTTTTCCACCCATGGCGCCGCTCCCTATGTCCACCTTCTTCGAGTAAAGATCATCTTCATTTGCATTCCGCGCATTTCTGTTAAAAACGATGGCTCTTCGATGACTCCTCCCATTTTTAACAGAATTGCGCAGAAGGCAAATGAGGACAATCATTATTCCAAGATGGCGGACTTAGGGGGTGCTGTGCTAAAACTGTCCCGGGGAGCGCGGGAAGCTCGAATAATGCAAATTAGATGTAGCAAGGGTTAAGTATCGTCATTCGTGAATACCCACACCAGGAAGGTGGGGGGACTCTACCAAACTATGGTATTCTATCAAATTGGCAAGTTATAAACGTGATGGGATGGATGTATGGAGGGCCCCTCCCATCATCCTTTAATTGGGCTTTTCTTTGTCTCTTCAAATTTTGGATTATTTTGGTCAAACCAGGGAATTTTTAGGGATTCAGCAAAGTTTCCTGCTGCGTAACTATTTTTCAAGTTGTTTCAGCAGGTTAGAACTTTCTCGGTGTTAGTAAAAAAAAAGGAGCTTGGTGTGTAATGATGAAGAGATATACCAGAGCTGAAAGTTTGCACAGCAAGATATAAGAGAAATAAAATCATAGGAAGAGGAGGGATAAAAATTGCTACCAAACTGTTATGGGTGAAATTTCCTCAAGGTTTAATTATATCATTCTTCCATAATGTGACATTCTCCCTGGTGATGGCAGCTTACAAGTTGGTTATGCATGAATTGGAGTCCCTTCCAGTTAATCAGTTAACCATCAGCTTACTAGTCTTTACTCTTCCTTTAATACACTTTTTTATATGCATTTTCTGTTTATTTAGGATACAATCATCCCGATCTCTTGGCCATAGCAACTGATCCAAACAATGCTGTAAGTCTATATTCTTTATAACGTAAGAGCAATCATAATTTGTCAGAGAATATTAACCTTGTGTTCCAGCACTTCATTTTCTCTTCTGAACTTATTGTTTACCAAAATATAGAAACATTTGAAGAGCTATTTCAGGTATAATGTTTTGTTTACTTTGAAAGAAACTTTCACACAGATGCAAGACTAGACAGCTTCCAGACTGCAATAAGTCACAATTTTAATACAGTGACCATGGAGCATTTTTTGTTGAGTATGAATTCAATGTACAAATGTGGTAAAGAATTTAAAGTAGGGAAAATTTGGTAAAATGAAGTCTGATTGCTGCTTTAGATGCAATCTATGGTATGTTTATAATGCACACTACATAAACTAAAGACATAAAATAATTGGGGATACTTTATGAAATGTTATAGTGTGCAAATAACAAATCAACATTTTTACCAAAAGGTACTCATTTGGAATCAATTTGTCCCATCTTATACCTCTCCTCTAAACAAAATATTTTTGTGTCATTTCATTAAAAAATTTACAAATAAGTCAGGCAGTTCCCTCAGGATAACCTAGAAATCAGGAAATTTTGGAGAAACAAACATTAGAAATTTTGCTCAAAGTGAATGGGCGATTGGGGGGGGGGGGGGGGGATGGGGGGATTTATGTTAGAACATATGATGCACATAGGCCAGGAGTGAGGTCAAAGTACTTTGGAATAATGAGATACATTTTTGATCATGGAGGAAGACCCTACATTTCAATAGATTCATACATCATGTCAAGATTTAAATAATCCACTTCCTATGGTAAGTACTTGTTTAACACAATACTCTTTGTTTTGAGGCATGAAGGTTTCTGGGACCTCCTCTCCCCCCCACCCCACCCCTTTTGGCTATGGACTTAATCCTACCCCTATTGATCAATCATATTTTTATGTGCAGAGTGTATTCTCATCAAGACCATCCTTAGCAATGTTTCCAAACATGGACTACCCAGAGAAGTTGGAGAAACTTGTGAAAACGGTAAAATTTATTTTTTTTAATTGACAAATACTTTTGAAGGATAACTTTGATAGGAACTGCCAGGTATTTGAGGTCAAAGGTCACCTAGGCATTACGTCAGTCTGAGGGAATGTTTCAAGCTAGTGCAATTTAATTTGCTATTTTGCATATTAAATGTTTCTGCAGATTTATAAACATGTTTAATTGCATTTCCAAGTATGAAGCATTTTGCAAGTTGCATTACGTGTTAAGCTCGATGTGGAATTCTCTAGCAAATACGCCTACCGACAGTCTTTTGAAGTAAACAATACTCAGTCAGATACCACAGTACTAGATAACAGCTCTTTGATCCTGCCTGCCTGGTCACACCAGCTCATCTCCATTTACAAAACTTGTTAAGTGTGAATAAACTTTCTGCACTCCCTTGTGACCAGGAGAAAGTTCTCTTATCAGAGGTTCTCACCAAGACAATGGACTGTTCTGTGACAAACTGAGGCAGCAAAGCTTCTTACTCATTGCCAGGTGAACTGTGGGCTAATTAAATAGGATCATCTAACTGATAGCACACGCTTGATTAGATGATTTAGTGAAGACAAGTGGAAGGTGCAAACTCAGTGCCCTTCTGAGAGAACACGTCATGGTGAAGGATTTGTGATTAAGAAGTAGTGAATTATTATTTCTGATCAGTTTATCAGTCTTAATTATTTCTACTCATTTTGCTCAGCCTTTCATGTGGCTCAACATTTTTGTGTATTTGGTTTCTCAATTCATTTTGTTGTATTGTCTTAGGGGTCAAGTTTTCTTTTCTGATCAGTTAATACCATCTTCTCCATTTTGCCACCGTTACATTATTTTATTTTTATTTTCCCTCCTGTCAGATGGCACCTAAAGGCCTTAAACACATGCAAACCATGATGTGTGGTTCATGTTCCAATGAAAATGCAATCAAGCAGGCATACATTAGATATAGGGTAAGTTTTATCTTCATATGTTTTAATAGTACCCCCCCAGCTTCACAGTGTCTGTGTGACTGACAACTGTGTGTTTGTGGTATATTAGTCACCCTCTGCTTTCAATTAGGCTGGAGGCATGGTCACATGACGAATTTGGATTGGATTCTCATCCAACTTTTATGAGGTTTTATTGAAATTTTCTACATCTTCAGGTTGAAAGACGCAATTTGCCAACCTATGTAAACATATGAGTTGCATATCAGAGGTCTATTAAAAAGAAAAAATAACTGGATTTTTTGTAGTATCATACCAAGAGACATCTCTTATCAGACACACCTTATCCTATTAAAGTTTTCTGTCAATGTGAAATCAAGAAGTAATAAGTGTAAATTTATTTTTTATTGTCCTTCAGTCTTTACCAGGTTGGCAAGTTTTTTTAGTTTCTTTCTGACCAGAGATGGGAGAAGATTTCAATGAAAGCACAAAAAACAGGTCTGGACCTGATTTGAACTTGTTGCAGTGTGACTGAGGTTTAAAAGGTGTCTATCTTACCTAAAATTCATCACATCATTTTGTCATGATTTGATTTACGATACTGTGAATGTGAAATTGTGATATTTGCATTACTGTACTGTAAATGTAACAATCTTTTTAAGAACTGTTAGGCAATTTAAGATTGTTACACAATTGAACATTAGATGGGGTATTTTAATCCTAAATTTCAAATTACCTTTTTTCATCTTTTATAAAGTTGTATCTCTTGTATTTTAAGAGTTATATTTAGTCATTGAAGTAATTTAGACTGTATTCCTTTTATTTCCCTCTTCCACAGCACAGAGAGAGAGGGGGTAACCCAACTGAGGAAGATCTTTCTTCTGCTATGCGTAATGAGGTATTGTATTGTTTTTAATCTTTCTTTCAAAGTTCGTTGGAAGTGGCCCTTGATTCTACAAAAATACACAGTAAAAATTAAAGGACAGGGGTCATGATTCCGTTGGAAGAGGAAGATATCTAGAAAATAGTTTGCAAGATCAAGTTTTAGAAGTTAAATAAATGAGATCCCTTGCAGACATTCATGTTTCAATCCAACACTGGTTTCATCTGTAGTAAAGGACTGTGCATGTGTGGTTACAATTAAAGCAATTCTGTTGAATTCAAGTTTAATGATTTGTAAATCTTGTTTGCTGCCTTTGAGACTTGTACTGGCATGTAGTTCTTCTATTTTTCAGGCTCCAGGTTCCACAAACTACACAGTTTTATCTTTTGATGGTGCATTCCATGGAAGGACTTATGGTAGGTCTGTGATTGTTGCTGGTACTTTACTTGTTGAGCACTTGTTTCCAGTTTTGATAAATTTAGTGCACAGGATTGATTTATTTTCATACTTGATGTTCAAGTTGGGAATAGGTTTTTGAAGATGTGAAGCCTCCCCTCCCTCTGAACCTTGCTGAATCGGCAGACTTCAGTGCCTCAGTTGAGGAATGAGAATGGGAAAGGTGTTAGATCTGGAATCAGGTAAAAAGTCCCCCCCCCTTGTCCCCCCTTTCCATGACAGAAAGGGTCTTGTTTGGCTTTGTGAAGCTGGGGAATGTAAGGACATAAATCATTGTCCTTTATGTTTTTATGTAAATGTCAGATTATGCAGTTAATTTGTGACAGGGGACAATACAACACACAAACATTAATATGTTGCATAGAATCAGCTAGATAAAAAAATCAAATATGGTTTCAATTTTTGTTTAATTTCAAATTTGGTTTCAAATATGGTCCAAGTCATCCTCTCTTGTCCATGTTAGGAGAGGCAGGGAATACCATAAGCATATTCTGCAACCTAGAGTTCACAGAGGGCTACAAGTGGATCAATTCTTATAAAAGATCACATGCCCTGTTTTTAGTGGTATTATGAAATATTCTTATAAAGGGAGTGAGTGAGCAACTTTGAAGATCCAGTGTAAGTTTGAGATGACTATTTATGTCATTTCATTTAAAGGGTAAGAGCAGTCATTACAGTTGGGATTAAGTAGCTCTCTTGAACATCATGTGACAACATTTTTCTCACATTTGTCAGAAATCAGTGTTTTGTTTTCTTTCAATATCCAATATTAATTTCCTGAAATGCCATTTTCTTTGTCGTTTCAGCTTGTCTCTCCTTGACTCATTCCAAAGCAATTCACAAAGTTGACATTCCAGCAGCAAACTTCCCTTATGCACCATTCCCTCGACTAAAATACCCCCTTAGTGAATTTGAGACTGAAAACAGAGCTGAAGAAGACCGATGCCTTGTGAGGGTAGGTTTAGATGGACGAAATCTCAGCCAAAGCAGGATCTCCTTCCCTGCTACTGTAAAAGACAAGTTTGATCACTTCATGCATTAATGACCTGTCTGTTTAAGTCAACTGTTAACAAAACTCTGCTACCAGTTTGAAGTTCAGGTACTTACCGATTGGTCAGTTTCTTTGTATGGTATCCTTACAAACCCAGATTTATTCATGCATTTACATTCTTACACTCTTACAATGGAAAGCCAGAGAGTTCATTTACTTTGCAAGCATGCACAGTATGTTAATTAAGCCAGAAAATTCATAGAGAAATGTATGACCCATGTGTAAAATGCATTCAATAATGCACGCATGCTGACCTCTCTGTACAATGGAATTTTAGGTTACGCAACCTCAATTATATGCATAGATGTTTGTTTGCATTCTGCCATCACGAGCTGTGCAAACACAAAAATTGTTTCCCTTTGACTTTTGACCTATTGTAGAATGCCGCTCCTTGAAGAAACTTTGAACTGGTCCATTTACCGGAAGTATTCCTCATCTTAATCATACATTGGCTGACATACTAATATTTACAGTACTAGGGAAATAGCTTTAGTAACATCTTTCATTGTAGGTGCACAGAGGTACAGGGCTCCTTCACCATTTACCAGACCATTTTCTCTTCTCCAACACTTACGTTCTCCACTAGCATTCAAGCCATGAATTTCCTCAAATTTTCCTGACATATCCCAATATTTTAACTCTTTGGTTCTTTCCCATACTAAGAGACAAAATTCCAAAAGTTAATGTTTGTTCATATTTTTTAAAGTACTGCCAGTCCTTCATTTGGCACTACTTTTGAATGAAAACAAATTGACTGGAGTGATAACAGTTCTTCATGAGGTGTGTTACATCAGTCGTGTAGTTTGCTGGAAGTTTGGGTCAAAAAGAATTCTGGGATGTGTGGAGGAATGGTTGGGAGAGACCACAAGGTAAAGCAGTTAATATCAAACTTCTATTTTCCACACTTTCAGTGTGGAAAACAGAGGAACATTCTGCCATTGTTTTTTAAAGCATAGCATAGTTATAGAAAAGCTTGTGCTCAAGTTTGTCAGGGTCATGTTAGTGAATGGTGTATTAGTGATAAAGGCTACTGTACTTTCTGTCTGGGTCATGTGCATTTCCCATTGGAAATACCTTGTGCTCAATATAAAATGTTTAGTCGTGAGATTTTTTAGAAAAGTATTAAGCTTTATAGATGCCTTTTTATGACGTTAGTGAAATGGTGGTTAATTTTTTGAGAGAGCACGGCAGACTATGGCTATGGCATCAGAATTTTGATTTTAAGGGTTGATGGTTCAAGTTTTGGGTTCATTGCATTGTGTCCTTGGCAAGATGCTGTATTTCAATTACTTTTCTCCATTCAGGAGCTAAATGGACATCTGTGGGGTAACTTTCATCTTTTGGAGTTGATTTTATATATGGTTGCCTACTAGTTAAAGGATTGGTTACTGCTTATCAGGGGTACAAAATTGGCTTTAAAAGGCAATTGGAGCACCAGTCGGTGCAAAAACACTGTATGAAATCCTGTCATCATATCATATCTTAACCAGGCCTCAATTTTCAGAAAAATTTATGGTTGTCCTTCGGGCAACCATTTCACTAATTTAGTTGTCCACAAGTAAAATTTGGTTGTCCGAAACAAAACACTGATTGTGTTTGTGTACTTATAGTCTTGAAGAATAAAAAGATGTGATGTTTGAGAGACAGAAACACTTGAAGTCTGAAATATGGTACGATGCAAAAAGTCAAAAGAGTTGGTCATTCAGCAGTATTCGCTTTCTGTCCTACAGAAAAATGGTTGTCCATTGGACAACCAACCTTTAACTTTTGGTTGCCCATATGAAATTTTAGTTGTGCCGGACAATCGGACAACCACGAAAATCGAGCCCTGTTAATTGTCAGTGAAGTTAAGGATTTTGGTTAGCACCTTTGCTCATGTTTAGCAACATTTTGTGTAGAACTAAGTGCTGTAACATAATGATCCTGTAACTGTGTGTCAACCAAGTACTAACTGTACAGAAACAATCTTTGCAGACACAGTTTTATTACGTACTAACCCTATTGATGGTTGTGTCAACTGAACATGAATTAAAGACAAGAAATGAGAAGATGAGCATATAAACTAACCCAATTCACAGTTCAGTCAGCTCAAAAAGAATGTAATGCAAGCATACTTACAGAAAAAAAAACACAATATAGAACATTTATTTAGATAGGAACTTCAAGCAGTCATTGTATTGCTTGTTAGCATGAATATAACTGTCTACAGGAAGATGAGGTCACTTAAGATGCCAAAGGTCACTTGTCTAGCATTACATCTATTGTTTTCTTAGTGCATTTCAGCAAACCTATCATAACACTGTAGAAACATGATTGTCTTTCTAATTCAAAAACTCTCAGTATTTATGCTGCTGTATTTTTGCTGCTGTTTGGATTGAGCATGTTTTGCAGGGAATATTTAAGACTTTAGTTAAGATTATTTGAACCAATGTTCATGGTGAAAAAGTGATGTCACTACCTGCCGGATTGAAATTTTATTGCATAGCCGGAATAAAATAATTGGAATCTATCAAATAATAATAATTAGATCAATGTGCCAAATTGAAGGTTTTATCGTAAAATTTACTGACACCCCTTGAGTTTCTTGTAATAAATTTAATATGACCTCAATTGTCTCAGTAACTGAGCAAGTTAACATACTGTTTTTCTCCTGTGTGTTTATTGATCAGATTAGAGAGCTGATTGATGAGAGGAAGCAGGCTGGAGGACCTGTTGCAGCTGTTATTGTGGAACCTATCCAAGCTGAGGGTGGAGATTTCCATGCTACACCTTACTTCTTTAGAAACTTACAACAGATCTGTAAAGAGGTATGAATATGTATACAATGAATAGTCATTGATCTGTTCAAGCTGAGGGTGGAGATTTTCATGCTACACCTTACTTCTTTAGAAATGTGCAACAGATCTTTAAAGAGGTATGAATATGCATAAAATGAATAGTCAATGATCTACTCAGGCTGAGGGTGGTTCGAGACTTTCATTCAAAACCTTACTTCTTTAGAAACTTGCAACAGATTTGTAAAGAGTTATGAATATGCATACGATAAGAAGTCAGTACACTTTATGCTTGGGACTGTTTAGATTTGATTCCTCTAAGCTTGAAATTGTGTATTGAAACATGCTATGTATCATTCAAGGGTAGTACCTATTGGCATATATGTATCACATTTGATGATGGCACTTGAGAAGAAATGTTCCTTTCTATGGAGAGGTCATTGAAAGACTACTCATTCAGTTTTATGAAGACAAGAAGTGGGTATGTTCATTTTGAAGTTTCCATCAGTGTATTTCAGGAGTTTTTCTGTGACAGTACAAAAATGTATATGGGGCCAAGAGAACTTAACTAGTGTTGTGCAGGTATCATGAAAAAGGATTGTTTCTGATACGTGACATTTGCTTTACAAAAATTTGCTCATGTGTAGTTGATTGTAGCCTTTCAGAATTACTGTTATTGTATGAAAAGAAATGGGCTATTGTGAACTTACTTCATGTACCATCACCCAGTCCTCAGTACATTAAGGTCAATTACAAGTAGTCAGAAAATTTTGATATAGAAAAAACTTACAATACAAATTTGCACATTTTGTTTAGTCTCAGAAGTTGTCATTCTTTAACATCAGGTTTAATGCAGGATTGAGGGTTAATGCAAGTGTTTCATTAGGGTGCAGCTCAATTATATCACACAAAAGCAACGACTCCTAAAAGTGCTTCATTCTGTTTTAAATACACAGGTTTATTAGGTTTGCTTCACCTTGTTCATTAATACACAATGACATTTTGTTTCAAAAGATGAAGAGAGAATAATATTCTCTTTGTAAATAACAGATTAAAACAACACCATTAGAGATTTCGTCCCCTTGAAGGAACGACAAAATTGGCTTTGCCTGCTTTAGGGATTATATCGCCAGATGTCACATTTTTGTGGTTAACTCACTTGCAGTGGACAACAAGTGGCTTGAAGCATAATGACGTAGTTTTCAGAGTTATAGAAAATTATTCACTAAAACTGAACTTCATTGATAAGTTGACATTAAAATGAATTTTAAACCAGAAAAATCGGTCCAGGTTTGGTGGTGTTATAGAACATTTTTAGCACGAAAACTGTAACAGAACAATGGTCAGTTCTTGTCTTTCGTGCAGGGTAAATATTTGTGCCGACTAAGCAAACAAATTCTTGTGGTAAAATTACGTCAAAAAATCAGCCAGTTCGTTCCGCCGTTCTTCAAGCGGACAGATTTTCTCATGACAACCCCTAAGATGAGTGCGTTCATGCATTGGTATGAGTTTATTAAGGAATAATGCATGGTCACCTGACCTGGATGGACCAATAGAAGTTGAGGGTATTATTAAATATGAAGGAACTGAATTTCTCTTGTGGATGACAATAAAATAATAAGGTAACTCTTCCATGATAAAGTGGTGGTGCCTGCATGGTTTACCTTGCACATTCCTGATGTGGCAAAAAAATAGTAACCTTAAAGATTTAGAAACTAAACATATGCCTAGTTGTGCAGGCTCGTATTTCTCTGTAACTTCAATAGACATTGCCAATTCATTGAAGTGTTATTTTAATTAGATGTTTCCATTCCTTTATCACAAACAGACTGGAGCAGCATTCATAGTTGATGAGGTTCAGACTTGCTGTGGAGCTACTGGCCACTTTTGGGCCCATGAGGCTTGGGACCTTCCAGAGGCCCCAGATTTTGTTACATTCAGTAAGAAGCTCATCTCAGGAGGGTATTTCTTTAAAGAAGAATTTGATCCAAAGTTTGTGAGTACAGTTTTGAAAACTAAGTATCATCTTATGTGTTCCATTTTGAATATTAATTTAAACTAACATCCATATTTTCAAAGGAAATTTATTCTTCCTTTGATGGGAGATTATATTATGACTCCTATCACTTCCTTCAAGTAATAACTTTAAAGATTTGAAGTTCATCCTGTGAGGAAAACATAATGTCTGGTTAAATGGATCATCTACCCTGGTTAGTTTCCTTTAGTTTAAGGAAAGGGATAAGTTCACTTTGATACACAATGCAGGTAATCTGGCAAGCCATTGCCATTGTCTACCTCTGTCTGGTATAGACAAGTTTTCAATCAGACTTGAAGAGTTTTGTGGTATAAAGGTTGGGGGAGGGGAATGTCATGCCTTATCTCATTGCCAAAAGAAGGTCAAATGTCATGAGAAAGTAATATGAATTCCAAAGAAAGGGAAGTGGTATAACCCATTTTGGTCTTTACTAATGTACATGCAAATTGCTTATGTTTCTTTTAATTGTAATATTCTTTTTGTCTTTTCATGTTAGGATAATCATTTGTTTATTCTCAATTGAACCTTGGGTTTATTTGATAGCTTTGTGCTTTTAGTTTCTTAAATTAAGCAGGACCCTTTAAATTAGAGAAATAACTTAAAAAAGGTTGTTTATTCATTTATTGAGTTTAATAATGTTTGGGGTAGGTAAAAATAACAAAACAAAAAGAATATTTGATCCTAAAAGCTGCCAAAAGTTAGAAAATAGCAGCAACTCCCACAAAATTTTGACCATTCATTTAGATTTAGAAAGTTTTAAATTTGAGGAGAAGCTGCCTAAGTATATTTATTTTAGCAGTAGATTCCCTTTAGCAATTATTTAATCAACACTTTGAAAAGCATTCTTCCATTCAGATTTTATTATGCTGGTGTATAGAAGTGAAATTTTAGTTATAGAATTGTGGAAATAGATTCCCCCTCTCCCCCATAAGATTTTTTATGGATGAAGGGAAGAAACCAGATAAATTTAGTGCTCTCTTAATATAATGCAGTTTGGGTGTATTCTGTCATCTAAGCAAAATGGAAAGTCTTAAAGGGAAAGAAGATGAAGCTCCAACTTAAAATAAGTTGTGAGTTAACTAGTTAGATCTGATATAACAACACACCATCGTGAATGTGTTATACAGTTTAAGCTAGGTAAAAAAGGTAAAATACAGTTAAGTTCAGCTTTGGTTTCAAATGTGGTGCAAATACCTTCCCTTTAGTTGCCTCTTACAAAAAGCCGAGAATAACATGGAGAATCTTCAAACCCCCGACCCACAGGAACAAATAGCATGTGACAAAGGAACTTGTGACGGATTGCACAATTAAGACACACACGATGCGCAAGGTACAATTGACCTGACCTGACAATAACAAAGAGATGTTATGCACGCTGCAGACTACAAGAATTTGAGAGATGGGACAAGCTTAGACATGAACAAGACAAGACTGGTTCATGTCTGAGCTTGTCCAATGGTCATGTAAAATCCATCCTTAGAAAGTAGAATGATAAACCTTTTAGAGTTTAAACCTTAACAACTAAATTATAGTCAGTTTTTGAGGGAAAATGTTACAGCAATGGGAACATACAAGGGTGTCCTGGAGTTGTGGCAATGGGTAACCTCATACAATAGCTGGAAGAGCAAAACTGAAACAGGAAACTGAAACAGGGAACTGAAACAGGAAACTGAAACAGGAAACTGAAACAGGAAACTGAGAACAAGAATAACAAGAGATATTGAAAGAAATTCAGCTCTACTACATTTTTTTTTTCTCTTTTTGTTGTTCATCAGTTGTGCGAATGAGAAATTGTTGATATTAATTAGTTATGATCTTTTGTCCTAAAAGGGAGCAAGAATATTTAATACATGGATGGGAGACCCACCTAAAGTTTTAATGATGGAGGCTGTAGTAGATGCTGTTAAAAGAGATGGTCTGTTGGAACTAACACGAGAATCAGGAGCTCATCTTCAGGCTGGGCTGGAGGACATACAGGTAAGAAAGGGTGCTTAATGACCACAATTTAAATTGTTTTCCAATCTGCAAATGTTACCTCTAAGCAGTTATGGGTGTATTGTCCATCTTGTACTCTGAATTCTCAAGCAGTAGGGGTTTGGGAAAAGTCAGGAAAAAGGTTTGTCCTAGGCTTGAAAATTCTTGAATTTTCATTGTTTGGTCTGGAAAAATTACTATATGGTCTTGAAACTCAGAAACCCTACACTTGTGATAGTAATGACCATGTTTGGTAGGTGTCAGCTACATGAACATGTAAAAATAAATGCTGCTCAGTACAATTTTTGTTCAGTTCTAATTAAAGCTTTCCATATCAGTTTTCAGAAAGTCATAGATTTCAGTAATTCAAATGTGTGGTCACCGAGTCCCAGAATGGAGTACACGGCGCAAGTCAACAAAGTTACCCTATGGAACTTCTTTTATTGTAACAGTTTCTGTTTTCTTTTAAAGTTCAAAGACGAAGATTGAGTTTAATTGACATTATTTTGGGTAACATTTTATGGAAATTTCAGTTTGTAAAACATAATTGATCTGTGGAAGAAAAAGGAATTTTTTGAAATGGAATGATTTGGGATCAACTGAAATATTTCAGGACTGTTTACATCAATTTAACTAGGACACAGAAACAGATGGTCCAAAATGGAGGAAGGGTTGGCGGTAAGGTATTAAAATGGATCAATCAATCAGCAATTTTTCTGGTACATTTTGTATGGAATTTCAGGTCAAACATGTAAGGCCTGTGCGTTAAATAGAGGACTGTGCAAATTAGAGGATTAAACAAGATCAGGGGGTTGGGGCAGTTTGAGTTCATCCAGTTGCATTATTCATCCTCTTAATGCACAGTTCCAGGAATTTTTAGCCTTGTGTTTTCATAATGATCAATATTTTGATCAAAATGACAAAGCAGAATGAAATGACATTTGTCAATAACCACATTAAAATATCAAAACTCCAATAAAAATGGAGTAGCCTAAAATAAATGCATTCATCCATTATAGTAAGTTTATGTCGGGATAATGCACAGTCATCTGACCCTAATGGACCAATAGCAATGGAGGATTATTACTAGATATGAATGAATTTCTAAATACCAATATTTAAGGGTTTTGACATTCTTATAATACTTTTGAATCAAACAATTTGCACCATCAGTTGAAATTCTTAGTGAAACATTTGAATTGGAACATTTCATTTATCTTTTCCAGAATAAGTATCCACAGCATTTACACAGTGCAAGAGGTGCTGCAACATTCTGTGCCATAAACACTACAGACTCAGCTGTACTACCAAAATTAGCTGCAAGTGTTAGGGATAAGGGTAAGTTGCATGTAAATTAGGACAAGTTTTTGCCCTGGCTGGATGTAGGCTCTCTAAACAAAACCTTTTTAAGAGCACAATCAGACTTATCATTAAAGGCATGTTCTGGAGACAAAATTCGTTAACTTCAAAATAAACAGAAAAATTTTCTCTTTCAAAAGGTGAAAACTGCATTTCAAGCTTATAGCATTTGGAAGATACAAATTTTTAAGATACTGCAAATTTTTCTTGGGATTTGATGCATCATGGGAAATGTGTGATGTCTATGTGGCACATTAATTTGACGCTGCATTCAATTTATTTATAATTATAATGCTGCTGCAGACAATATCAAGGAACATTGTTGGTCGCACTCTACATATGTTGAAGGGTAGTGCTAGATCTACAGGAAAAGATATTCAAACATTCCAACAGTATCAAATTTCAAGGACAAACAGGATGTTTAATTATAAAGAAAAACAAAAGGAATTTGAAGCAATGTGCCCACATTTCGTAACTTTCTGTGGCTTTGTTGAAGAGCAGAGGTATTTTTTAACAGAAATTCCAATCTTTAAAGTGAGATATCTCGAGTTAGGAAAATGGTATTGTGATAGGGTTTGAAGGACATGGTGTAGAATATTTTTGTTTTTATTACAAGGCAAAGGCAAAAAGCTAACATGCCTTTAAAGGTTCTCTGCCCCTGTCACTCACCTGCCCCTTCCTGTAAGTTTACTGATTGCTTTCACCACATTACCCTTCCCCTCCCACCCCTCTTACCTCAGCATCCCCTGGAAAACATTCTAGATGCTATATTTATCTTTTAACAGTTAACACCAAACAAATTCAGATCATGTTTTGTGTCTTTTCTCCAGGCGTCTTGATTGGAACCTGTGGCACAAACACGCTACGTTTCAGACCAGCCCTCATTTTTCAACCCCACCATGCAGACATTGCTTTGGACGCTCTTGAATCTGCTGTGAAGGAACTCTGATTAGATTATTTTATATGATGCTGTTCATCGCTTCCAGTGGACATGTGAGGAATGTAGTAGCATTATTTTAGACGATCGCAAATGCTGATTTACAGTACTAAAGGTTTTAAGGGTTACCTCATCCAGGCTAAATCAGCTTTTAAGTAAAGATGTAAAACCTTACATAAGCATTACTAGGGATAGGGGGTGCGTTAAAAGTCGCTTTTACAGAACTTACTGATCTTGAATTCACGGTCCATCCTTGAGATCTCACATAGTTTTAATTCCTGGCCACACACACTTCTTTGTAAAGTCATTGTCTTTTTCTGTGGTTTGGTTGTTTAAAATTTGATGAAATGTGGAGCTATCGATGTCATATTTGCATCCAGTTTGTTGAATTTTATACTTCTTTGAAGTTTAATTGTCTGTGTAGAACCTTTAAAAAAATCCAAGGAATTTCTGTTTTTTATGCCAAAAATATTTTATCATAAAAAATTTCTTCCCTCTTGTCACCCATTTGTTGTTTTAACAGAACAGTGAAATATTAGATCCAGCAATGAGTGTTTTGTCCATTAGTACCCCCATGCCCATGAGGTATATGCCTGAACCCCCATGCAGAATCACACAAACATTTTTTCAAGCTACAAAATCACTAGCAGTTTGAGTGACTCTGCATGCTGGTGAAAAATTCTGGTCCACAAATCAGTGTAGTGGTAATTGCTCATCGAGAGAGTTATCATAAATTTGAGATAGCTGTCCCTAAATTTAGAAATTTTGTCAAAAATGAGGCAAGGAAAGTGACTGGGATTAAAAGCCCAAAATATGAAAAGAACTTAATATATTAAACCTCTAGGGAATGGCTACAAAAGGAATACCTTCAAAGACTGCCCCTGCTAAGAACAATAAAAGTCACAGTTTGGATTTTAACTCCAACCCTATCCTAGCTATCTGCACATTAAATTTTATTGGCCTTATGAATGAGCAGCACCCACGGACTTCCTATACATGGACAGAGCATACTGCACTGTCGCCATCGTGTGTGTGTGAGAAAAAGTGCACCAAGATGGCCGTCTGCTATGAGCTTGTGTAGAAGTTTGGACTTACTCAAGTCAATTTCCACATTTTGCAAGAAATTTCAAATATTTTTGAAATATGGCAAGGTAAAGTCAAAATTACTTCATATATTGCAGGAATATGACATTGTTTCCCATTCCAGTTCGACTTTTGTTTAAAATGTAACAGAGTTGTTGTCAAATCAGTCGATTTATAGCTTCAGGGCGGCCATCTTGGCGCACTTTTTTTGTCCCAGTCAGTGGGGACCATCTAGGGATAGGACATGCAAGTTACATGTATATAAGTCTGTGGCAGCGTATCTCCATAGTTAACCACTTCACTCAACCAGTTGCCAAAGGAAAGGTAATTGTTTGTAACCAATACAGATAAGCCTGTATGAAATTTTAAACTTGGTAGAATGACCTCTATGCTTCGTTTTACCCTGTAGCCACGTGATTAAATTTTATAACCCAAGATGCATAGTCGTAGGTGTATAAGGGGGGGTGCCAGAAGGGAGGCACTTGCCCTCCCGATTCGGGCAAAACAGTTGGTCAATTCAGGCAAAACATGATAAAAAGTACCATTTTTCAGGCAAAATTTGCTCTTGCCCCCCCTCAAAAATTAACCCCATATGCTTATGCACACAGTTGTCCAACTAACAGGAGAATGATCCATTTTCAAGCTTAATTAATTGCTACCTTGACAGGAAATGTTTGGTTGCATTTTCAAACCTGAACCAAAGTATGTTTAAACCATGCACTTCCAGCTGGTAATGCTTTTTAAAAGTATAAAAGTGGATAGGTATTCTTTTGGTATTTTACCTGAAAAGTGATTACACACAGCTTCTGCATGTCTCTTTGCTGAATTCTCCGGCAAGAACAGTAAAATTTTGAAAGGCATTAATTTATATATGCATAGATTTATGATTAGTTAAAATGAATGATGATTGTATAAAACATGTAAGGAGTTGTATGAATATTCATTGCCAGTGAACATGAATATACATGTAAGTTAAATGATTATTGATTCCTTGCCGAAGGCAGGCAAGGAATCTATGCGATGGTGATGTCGTGTGTGTGTGTGTGTGTGTGTGTGTGTGTGTGTATGTGTGTGTGTGACGCCTGCTTGTAAACACGATATCTCAAGAACGGTAACCCCCAGGGATCTCAAACTTGGCATGTAGATTGTCCATATTCAGTAGATGGTCCCTATTTTTTTGGTAGAGGTCAAATGTCATTTGGGGTCACCAGAGGTCAAAATGTTAATATCTTGGAAATTGCTTGTAAACACGATATCTCCAGAAGGAAAAATGTAAGCAATCTCATACTTACCTTGCTGATTGTCCATATTGAGTAGATGGTCCCTATTGTTTTTGATGGAGGTCAAAGGTCATTTGGGGTCACCAGAGGGAAAAAGGTCAAAACCTTGTAAACACTGTATCTCAAGAAGGGTAAATGTGAGGGATCTCATACATAGCAGGTGGATTGCCCATATTAAGTAGATGATCACAATTATTTTTGGTGGAGGTCAAAGGTCATTTGGGGTCATCAGAGATGAAAGGCTCAAAAACTTGTAAACAACATATGTCAAGAAAGGTAACTGCCAGGAATCTCATATTTACTAAATGGATTGTCCATACTGAGTAGATGACCCCTATTGTTTTTATTGGATGTCAAAGGTCACTTGGGGTCATCAGAGTTCAAAACATCTAAACCTTGCAAACATTATATCTTAAAAGAGTATATAACTGTTGAAGTTAATATCCATGAGCGGTTAGGGTGAAAGGGTAAGAATAATTTGGCATGTGTAATGTAATAGGCATAGGGTATATAATTTTTTTGGAACAGTTTATTAACTTCACTATGTAAATTCTTTAGTGAGGTAATTTTGAAAATGCATTTGTAAAGTACTGAAGCAAACTCATAGGAAGAAGGTCTAAGGTGCACAAAAAGGCACATCACTTGGTAGTTACTGTACAGTATGTTGATTCTGGCATGAAATTGTGCCCTGTTATTACATTAAGTTCCAAGTATTAATACATGAAAAAGTGGGCAGAGCAAAATATAAAATCTTAAAAGGCAAAATCTGCTCATCAGGCTGGCATACATGCTTCAATGCTCATGGGTATGCTGATTTTGCAGCCACAAGTAAATAGATTTTCATGAAACTGATGTGGAACATGTGACTTTAAACAGTCTGTATATAAGGGTCATTTAGGGACATAGTCTGAAAATATTAGAGGATGCTTCTGTGCACACTAAGTAGATGACTGATATGGAACTTCAAAAGTATAAACTTTGAACAGAGAGTACTCTGTGTGATGCACAAGAATCTCTTTTATAACATACCTACATTGCTTTTTCAATAACTTTAAAGAAAACCTGAAGAAAACATTAAATTTAGTGGGAAAAAGTGCTAATATTTGACAAACCTTGTGCCTACTGTCCTCATGAGGACATGTGCATGCATGCAAGCATGCATTAATTGGAAGTGGGAATTGATTAATTAGATATACCACAGTTAGTTAGTTTTACAAAAAAGAACCTAATTTACACTGATCATTTGGTATCAAATACCCTTCAGCGCACATGAACTGTCATTGCCTAATAGAGTGAATCAAATTGTGACTGACCCATTCTTTGCCATTTGGTCACAGTTATCTTGCCCAATTTTTCACAGTTGACTGCCAGTTATCCCCACAGTGTCCTGAAGGATTACCTCATACAAACATACAGCTCAATTGACTTAAGCTTGTTACTGTTTAAGTGGTGTTAATTGACTCTTATAAACCCTCTGAAGAAAGCTTATTTTTATCTCAGTACATAACCATGACAGCCCATTGTTTGTATATACTCCTATTTCCTGCCATTCCCTGCAGGCATTCAGTACTCTTTTTGTGGTCAAAATGTCAGACTTCCATGAAAGTCACACCTCTGCTAAATCCAGCATAAAATAACTGTCCACATTATCTTGTCTCATCTCACCACAAATAAAAGTTGTTTGCCTAGCCATTGTCTGGAGATGGAGAAGTTCATGTACACTGATCAAGTTTCTAAACTGAAAGTCATCTTAGAAATACTGTAGATTGACACCCTTCAGAAATTAGTGTCCTTTACATAGAAGCTGGTGGAATTGAACAAAAAGTGTGTTTGTATAAGGAATTTTGTTGAACAAACTTTAAACATTGGTGTCTGTCTAGATTAGTGTTTCTGCTTTACAGTTTCAATATGCTCTACAGTGATTATTTGTCACTTAGTTTCATTCTAGAATTTGTTTTAAATTTTTGATAGCATAAAATGTATCAGCATACTACTTGCCTCATCTCTGCTTATATCTGGATAACTACACCAAAAAAGTAACCCCTGTGCGAAGGATTATGTAGCTATATCAAATATCATCATCGAGTGGGAATTCTTGTCTCACATTTCATTTTTATCCATGTCACTATCCCCCCAAAAAAAAAAAAAGTGTACCATAAAGCTTAATGCATAGAACCATTGCTTCAAGATTACCCTTCATGACACTTTTCAAAAGTATTAAGATTTTATTTTGCATTGCTGCTGTCATTTGAAAGTAGTTCAGGTAATAAGAGCAAGCATAATGTTGTATACTGTGTATCAAACAAGGAAAACTTGTACTGTATGTTATGCTGTACCTACAGTATAAGAAGTAGACAAAAAGGCGAATTAAAAGTCTTGTTAAATTATGGATTAATAGGGATATCTGCTTTTGTTAATTTGCAAAGGATACCATAGACAATGGGTGGGGCATTTCCCCATAAAGCAAAAATTGCTGTCAGTAATAGCCAAGGTTACACATCTCTATTCAGATGTCTCTTTAGGCTTGGTCTCACATACCCTTTAACACCCAGTGTTAACTCGTGTTTACAATCAGACAAAACCACAGGCTAACCCGTGTTTTCCAGTCTGTGTTCTCACGAACCCAGTGTTTACGTTGATTGGATAGTGTTACCATAGTAACGAGACCAAATATTTCACACACCGATTACAGCAAAATGTAAGAAAATATACCTGTCATCAGTGCTATAAATACCTGTGACCTTGCTTGATTAAAACAAACACGATGTTTAAAACTGCTTAACCCTGCGATTTGAGGTGGATTGAAATTTAAACACCGACCCGCGTTAACCCGCATTCCCACGTTACTCGAGCGTGAGGTAATGCAGTGTTACCTCGAGCGCGGGGTATGTGAGAACACAGTATTTGATCCAATGCTTGTAGGAGAGTGTGTCGATGAGGGCTTGTTTAAACACTAACCTCAATGCAGACTTTTCGAAACATAGAGGCATCGGAACATAGAGACTTCAGAATGGAGAGCTGTCCCCATTGACCAAACTTCTGATAAAAATGGTTTCAAAATACCGCTTTATCAAGTAATGAGACAGTTTTCTGGAATATTAAAGCTGTGTGAGAAATTCCTCTTGTGTGTGGAGATCAAAGGTTTGAGGTGACAGTTAGATCAAACTTTGTAGACATAATATTTTTAGGGGGATAACTGTGAGGGATCTCATACCATGGTGGTAGTACTTCCATACTCATTCTGTACTAAGCTTAATTTTGAATTACTCATGTTGATGGACGTGTTGGTAAGGTGATCATTATTGTTTTTAAGGGGTCAAAAGGTCATTTTGGGTCACATGAGGTCAAAAAGTTTGGACCCTACTAGTATTATATCTCAATTAAGTAGGATAATTGTATGGGATCTCATGCATGTCATGTTTGTTTCCATGTTTGCTATGATATATCATACGGCAAGGAATCACTAAGCCTGTTGGCTTTCTAGTTTTGTATGTGGTAAGCTGTAATTATCATCAATTTCAATGGAAACATGTCACAGTTCGTATATTACAGCTCTACTTTATGTCCTTGGGCATACGTTATTATGCTGTTTTAGTCCACCTTGACAAAAGATTTAGACTTTTATTATTTACCATATTTCTGGTCATAGATAAGTACACAAAGAAAAGTTTTGTAATTGTGGGAATAGGTGTATAGTGTTACAGCCCCACAATCATTCAAATACATGTGTGTAAAAGTCCCTTGACCCTACAGTTCATCGGCTCTGATGCTTTTAAGGAACCATCTTTACCTTTGTCTGTTATAAATATCTGAGGGTGGGTGGGTGGACGGTGTGGGCAGGGTGGATGGGGTTGGTGGGTGGATGAAGGGAAACAAGGAAGTGTGTTTTGTTTGCTTGTGGAAGGGATGTTGAGAATTGGTGACTCTATAGCCTCATTTTGAAAGGCTACAATCAATCAGAGTTTGGTAATTTATTGTAATCTAGTTCACAAAATAAACAAAAAAATTCTAGACATACAGGAAACATTTAGAAACAGTACACTTTGGTCAGTATTCTTCTTATCTTAATAATTATTAAAGAACAATGGTACTTTAAAGTATGTAAATAGTTTCATTTCTATTCAACTTTCAAGCTTTTTGATTCCTTGCCGAAGGCAGGCAAGGAATCTATGCGATGGTGATGTCGTGTGTGTGTATGTGTGTGTGTGTGTGTGTGTATGTGTGTGTGTGACGCCTGCTTGTAAACACGATATCTCAAGAACGGTAACCCCCAGGGATCTCAAACTTGGCATGTAGATTGTCCACATTGAGCAGATGGTCCCTATTTTTTTTGGTAGAGGTCAAATGTCATTTGGGGTCACCAGAGGTCAAAATGTAAATACCTTGGAAATTGCTTGTAAACACGATATCTCCAGAAGGAAAAATGTGAGCAATCTCATACTTACCTTGCTGATTGTCCATATTGAGTAGATGGTCCCTATTGTTTTTGATGGAGGTCAAAGGTCATTTGGGGTCACCAGAGGGAAAAAGGTCAAAACCTTGTAAACACTGTATCTCAAGAAGGGTAAATGTGAGGGATTTCATACAAAGCAGGTGGATTGCCCATATTAAGTAGATGATCACAATTATTTTTGGTGGAGGTCAAAGGTCATTTGGTGTCATCAGAGATGAAAAGCTCAAAAACTTGTAAACACCATATGTCAAGAAAGGTAACTGCCAGGAATCTCATATTTACTAAGTGGATTGTCCATACTGAGTAGATGACCCCTATTGTTTTTATTGGATGTCAAAGGTCATTTGGGGTCATCAGAGTTCAAAACATCTAAACCTTGCAAACACTATATCTCAAAAGAGTATATAACTGTTGAAGTAAATATTCATGAGCGGTTAGGGTGAAAGGGTAAGAGTAATTTGGCATACGTGTAATGTAATAGGCATAGGGTATATAATTTTTTTGGAACAGTTTATTAACTTCACTATGTAAATTCTTTAGTGAGGTAATTTTGAAAATGCATTTGTAAAGTACTGAAGCAAACTCATAGGAAGAAGTTCTAAGGTGCACAAAAAGGCACATCACATGGTAGTTACTGTACAGTATGTTGATTCTGGCATGAAATTGTGCCCTGCTATTACATTAAGTTCCAAGTATTAATACATGAAAAAGTGGGCAGAGCAAAATATAAAATCTTAAAAGGCAAAATCTGTTCATCAGGCTGGCATACATGCTTCAGTGCTCATGGGTATGCTGATTTTGCAGCCACAAGTAAATAGATTTTCATGAAACTGATGTGGAACATGTGAGTTTAAACAGTCTGTATATAAGGGTCATTTAGGGACATAGTCTGAAAATATTAGAAGATGCTTCTGTGCACACTAAATAGATGACTGATATGGAACTTCATAAGTATAAACTTTGAACAGAGAGTACTCTGTGTGATGCACAAGAATCTCTTTTATAACATACCTACATTGCTTTTTCAATAACCTTAAAGAAAACCTGAAGAAAACATTAAATTTAGTGGGAAAAAGTGCTAATATTTGACAAACCTTGTGCCAACTGTCCTCATGAGGACATGTGCATGCAAGCATGCATTAATTGGAAGTGGGAATTGATGAATTAGATATACCACAGTTAATTAGTTTTACAAAAAAGAACCTAATTTCCACTGATCATTTGGTATCAAATACCCTTCAGCGCACATGAACTGTCATTACCTAATAGAGTGAATCAAATTGTAACTGACCCATTCTTTGCCATTTGGTCACAGTTATCTTGCCCAGTTTTTCACAGTTGACTGCCAGTTATCCCCACAGTGTCCTGAAGGATTACCTCATACAAACATACAGCTCAATTGACTTGAGCTTTTTACTGTATAAGTGGTGTTAATTGACTTATAAACCCTCTGAAGAAAGCTTATTTTTATCTCAGTACATAACCATGACAGCCCATTGTTTGTATATACTCCTATTTCCTGCCATTCCCTGCAGGCATTCAGTACTCTATTTGTGGTCAAAATGTCAGACTTCCATGAAAGTATCACCTCTGCTAAATCCAGCATAAAATAACTGTCCACATTATCTTGTCTCATCTGACCACAAATAAATGTTGTTTGCCTAGCCATTGTCTGGAGGTGGAGAAGTTCATGTACACTGATCAAGTTTCTAAACTGAAAGTCATCTTAGAAATACTGTAGATTGACACCCTTCAGAAATTAGTGTCCTTTACATAGAAGCTGGTGGAATTGAACAAATAGTGTGTTTGTATAAGGAATTTTGTTGAACAAAACTTTAAACATTGGTGTCTGTCTAGATTGGTGTTTCTGCTTTACACTTTCAATATGCTCTACAGTGATTATTTGTCACTTAGTTTCATTCTAGATTTTGTTTAAAATTTTTGATAGCATAAATGTATCAGGATACTACTTGCCTCATCTCTGCTTATATCTGGATAACCGCACCAAAAAAGTAACCCCTGTGTGAAGGATTATATAGTTATGTCAAATATCATCATCGAGTGGGAATTCTTTTCTCACATTTCATTTTTATCCATGTCACTATCTCCCCCCCCCCCCCAAAAAAAAAAAGTGTACCATAAAGCTTAATGCATAGAACCATTGCTTCAAGATTACCCTTTATGACACTTTTCAAAAGTATTAAGATTTTATTTTGCATTTCTGCTGTCATTTAAAAGTATAGTTCAGGTAATAAGAGCAAGCATAATGCTGTATACTGTGTATCAAACAAGGAAAACTTGTACTGTATGTTATGCTGTACCTACAGTATAAGTAGACAAAAGGCGAATTAAAAGTCTTGTTAAATTATGGATAAATAGGGATATCTGCTTTTGTTAATTTGCAAAGGATACCATAGACAATGGGTGGGGCATTTCTCCCATAAAGCAAAAATTGCCGTCAGCAATAGCCAAGGTTACACATCTCTGTTCAGATGTCTCTTTAGGCTTGGTCTCACATACCCCGCAACACCCAGTGTTAACTTGTGTTTACAAACAGACAAAACCACAGGCTAGCCCCGTGTTTTCCAGTCTGTGTTCTCATGAACCCAGTGTTTCGTTGATTGGATAGTGTTACCATAGTAACGAGGCCAAATATTTCACACACTGATTACAGCAAAATGTAAGAAAATACCTGTCATCAGTGCGATAAATACCTGTGACCTTGCTTGATTAAAACAAACACGATGTTTAAGACTGCTTAACCCTGCGATTTGAGGTGGATCAAATTTTAAACACCGACCCCGCGTTAACCCGCGTTCCCACGTTACTCGAGCGTGAGGTAATACAGTGTTACCTCGAGCGTGAGGTATGTGAGAACACAGTATTTGATCCAATGCTTGAAGGAGAGTGTCGATGAGGGCTTGTTTAAACACTAACCTCAATGCAGACTTTTCGAAACATAGAGGCATGGGAACATAGAGACTTCAGAATGGAGAGCTGTCCCCATTGACCAAACTTTTGATAAAAATGGTTTCAAAATACCGCTTTATCAAGTAATGAGACAGTTTTCTGGAATATTAAAGCTGTGTGAGAAATTCCTCTTGTGTGTGGAGATCAAAGGTTTGAGGTGACAGTTAGATCAAACTTTGTAGACATAATATTTTTAGGGGGATAACTGTGAGGGATCTCATACCATGGTGGTAGTACTTCCATACTCATTCTGTACTAAGCTTAATTTTGAATTACTCATGTTGATGGACGTGTTGGTAAGGTGATCACTATTGTTTTTAAGGGGTCGAAAGGTCATTTTGGGTCACATGAGGTCAAAAAGTTTTGACCTTACTAGTATTATATCTCAATTAAGTAGGATAATTGTATGGGATCTCATGCATGTCATGTTTGTTTCCATGTTTGCTATGATATATCATACGGCAAGGAATCACTAAGCCTGTTGGCTTTCTAGTTCAACGAAAAGGTTGTGAAGTAAAACTTTTACCTCTTGCTAGATTCTAACAAATTTTCATTGAAAAATGGTTCTTTTTGTTGGACAGTTTGACATATTGAATCTAATTATGAAATTTTGAATGTGATTACGTTCTTGCCATGCCAACCTATTTCAGGTGGGTAGTCCAATAGCAGAGATACTTTTGGAAAGCAAGAGACTTTGTAAGCCAATGACTAATGTAAAGCTGTAATAATATTGAGTAATAAATTTCTTATTTCATACAATTTCCTTTTAAAATAGTACTGTGTACAGATTAAAACACCAAATATGAACAAGTATTTCCTTTGCTGTGATGTTTTTAGTGGGTGTGGGAGAGGCCTGGGGTTGTGTGGGCCAGATGTTTTTCCTTAAGCCTACACATTCCAGTCTGAGCATACTGATACCAATCTGTTTGAAGTATGATATGATAATGAGGACATTAGTGAATAAGTTAAGAGATTTTTTAATCTTCTCATATAGACATATTTTGAAAGACAGGGACAAAATTAGCTCTCTCAAAATCCACCTTGCAAAAAGGTTGGAAATAATTTGTACTTCCCTAAAACTTCATTGGCCAGTAAGTTAGGCATCTTTGTCCATTTTTCTTGTTATATTAACCAAATTTACAATGTCAGGCTGTAGGACAAAAGAGGTGTATTTCCACTTGCAGCTTTTATAAATATTCAAAATTTAGAAAAATCATTTATGTTTGTGGATTGGACAAGAGGACAAGAGGAGAGGTATGCAAACCTTTGACTTAAGAAACAGTTTTGATAACACTTTCATGATATCATAAATACAAAGGCTGCATTTAATAAATCCAAAATATGTATTTTCTTAATATTATTATGAGATCATAATTTAAGGAATATATGATATTTTTAAGTATCATTAAAGAAAGTAATATAAGTAAAGTTTATCCTTCCAATGTTTTGGACGAAGAAGATTATTTTTATCACCCTACCTTGGTCTTCTGGTGACCAGTGCCGTCCTATGGTAACTAAGTTGCAGGTGGTGAATCATTTAGCTACAGGAGCCTTTGAACTTTTGCAATTAAAAGTTTTAAGGAAATTTATTGTCATTGCGGAGAGACCTAATATTCCTGAAACTTTCTGCAGCAACAAAATATGTTTTAAGGGTAAATGCAAAGCAATAGTCAAGCCCAGCAATATTTGAAACTAATTGAAATTTTAACAGGGATCCAAAAAACTGAACAGTGAAAAGGGAAATTCTTTTCTAGATTGTGGAAACACTGAGTGGTGCAAGGCAACATGAAAGGCCCCCTCAAGGAAGAAAGGTAGAATTTGAAAATAATCGTGCATTTGCAACACAATTCTCTTGACTGCTCAGTGGCAAATCGTAACTTCCCCATATTTATGGTAGGATCCTGTAATGATCATGGAGTTGGCGGAAGGGAAGGGGGGAGCTCCTGAATGTGCTGTTGCTCAAAACACATTTTTGGATTTTTAGAACAATGAGTATCCATGCAGATGTATGCAAATTTATGCATAAATTTCCTTTTAGGGAAAAAATGTTTTGAGAACATTGTACTGTATATTATTGTCAAAACAAGCTAGTGATATTCAGCTGTCTCATGTTAGAAAATCTAACTGCCAGAATTCTTTTCAAGTTAGACCTTTAATAGTGTGGTTAGTATTTAGATTAGTTTGTGTTAATAGTTTTTTCAATGTTTGAATATTATATTTATATAATCATACTATTGTAATCATTCCAAAGATTTGTTTTGTTTTTTAATAGTTTATTATTTCACATCCAAAGAACTCAAGTTTTGTTCAAAAGACCAGCATCACTGCCAAACATGCTAGAAACTTTTAATTCATTCTCATGTATAGTTACTCTTTTTCCTTTTTTGTTTGACTTTGTTTTAAAATTTTGTGGTTTTTAAATAGTTTAAAGGTCAAATGTAGTCACAGCAATTTGAATTAGTGTGTCTCTTTATCCTAATTCATGAACTGTTGATCATTTGAAAATTTTGTTGCAGTTTAATCCATGCGGTATTAATAGAATTGTTTTGGGGATGTGCCATGTTCCAAAAGATTGTGCATTATTACAGAAAAATAGTAGATACCACAGACTTCCCATATACATGGACAGAGCATGGAATGGGTATGTCTTATCAGTAGATTGTTGCCACCAACTTGGACAAAAAAGGTGCACCAAGATGGCTGCCATGAAGCTTTAATTTGTAAGATTTGACAACGACTGTAATACTTTAAACAAAAGTTTAAATTGAACAAGAAACGATATCATACTCCTGCAATACGTGTAGTGATTTTGAAATTATCTTGCATTATTTCAAAAATACTTCAACTGTTTTTGCAAAATCTGTGGATTTACTTGGGCAAGTCCAAACTTTCACACAAAACCAAAGCAGACAGCCATCTTGCTGTGCCTTTTCTCACACGTACAGTAGCGACAATGTACCTTGTTGTTTGCTCGGTCCATGTATAGGAAGTCCGTGGCTGGTACTGATGAGGCACTGAGTGTGAAGCAAGATGGGTTTTATGGAGTCAAAATATTTTATGGCTTCAAAATACCCTACAGTGCATTAAGAAAATAGCAATCTTTAGTTTGGAATTGGGAGGGGTAAAGCTTTCTAGGGATTCTCTTTGGTTAGAAAAGTTTGACAGTTTGAGACATGTATGTGAGCTAAGGAAAGTACATTTTGGTGACTTCTTAAGGTGAAACCCTTTGTGTGAATAAATTGTTACCGGAGGGTAGGAGAACGAGTTGTTTACTTCAATAATGGAATAACAAAACCAAAGCCAAATTGTTTCTAGATGTGAAGTGAGTATTTTAAATTGAAATAAAAAGTCTTCCCTTATCACATGGACAAATGAAATTAGTGGAATTATAATTAACAGGGTTATACCGATTAATATTTTTCTAATTTCTTTTAGCTAAAGTATTATTATGATCATGTAGTATTTATCAAATCGCTCAAATGTAAAATAAAAATGCTACATACTTTATTTGTTATTTCAGTACAGTTTTATGTTTTTGTAAAGTTTTGTTTAGAATTCCTAAAAACAATAGAGGATCAACTTATACAGTATTAAATTTAAGATGTGAAGTCAGTTTGGTGACTTTGATTGTATTTAACATGTTATTTCAGTTTCAGTAAAGCCAACATAGTTGATGGCTTGATTAAGGTCAAACAATTCCAAAGTTTTGGAGTTATTTACCTGCAGCAGTAGGAATGAGCCGCAGCAATATCAAATGAGGTCATTATGAAAAGTGCAAAACACCCATGGAGGGTTACAATGGTGTGTGGTGTGTCCCAATTCAACCTCCCCGGCCTAGGTGTGCCCCCCTTACACACATCTGCAGTAGGGAAGGTGAATCATCATCAAGAAGTCTTTTTTCCTTTCATACTTGAACTTGCCATAGCAACCTGATTCATCATACCTAGAACACCAATTCATACTGTTATTTCAAAGCACAAATACACCCCAATCCACCCCAATCTTACTCTTTTTGTTCAAATTAATGAATTAATTTTATTTAGTCATGTAACAGACTATGTCTATGTCATTTCAATTTTTGTTACTACCTACAGCATGATTTGATACTGTACAACAAATTGGTAATATTTTACCCATACATTTATAACAGGAGACAAACTGTTGGAAAAAATATGTATGTGCATGTTATTTTTAAGGACATCATATGTTTGCACAGACTAGCTTACATAGAAGAGCCTTTAGCTAAATATGGGAGGTCAGAGGTTATGAGGCCAAAGAACATTACATAATTAGTCTGAAACCACTTGGTCTCAAGACTCTGACATTGCAAGGAAAAGGTAAACACCAGGAAATTATTTGCCTCATTTCTTCTTTTAAACCAGGGTTCACCTTTCTTAAAAAGAGTCCAGGAGTTATGGCAGGATTTGTGTGACAGCTAGGCAAGGCCCTGTAACTGGGGTCATCAACCAGTTGCCTCACCAAATGCCTCAGGTTTGAATTATTTGTTGCATGTATGTATTTGGGCAAATATAGTTTATCAATATTAAAATTTTTTGAAAATTGGGGTGGTAATGGGGTTGCAATTTTTATCAGTCATCTAAAGGGAATTGGAAACTTCCTTACCCTCCCCCCTTCTTGTTGGTGGTTGCCCCCCACTCCCTCCCACTCTTTGTTGATGGCATCACTTATGCAGTGTCAGTTGTAGATTATAAATTACAAACAAAGCTTATCTGCTTTAATATTAATGTATTTGCTTTGACTGCCTGTATTGTATTCAGATTTCAAAATGATTGAGATGTACAGTGTACTATGGTTAAAATATCTTTTTCCTGAAACCAAGCTTTAAATAAATTTTGCATGAAGTAAAAATAAACAACTTTTTGTACTGTTTATTTGTTGTATTTGATTGCACCTGAGCATAATGCTTATAAAGTTAGTTCTATGTGATTTGGGACTGCTATGACAACTAGCAGGGCTGCAAGGGGAGTTAATTTATACAAATTGGAAAGCAAACATGGTGGGAAAATCCCTCCAATGTTGTTTCTATAATAGACCTTATGCATTTGATGTCATAGAGCAAAACATATGCCCTCCTTTGGTGGCAAAATAAACCAACACAGACAAATGCAGACAGCTGATTCGTCAACCAGTAGAATACGTGCATAGTCAGCTACACATGCCAGGAGAATTCTGATGTGTGCTGCCACATGTTCTGTTGTTTTGCCCCAAAGATGACATCAGTATGTTGTCAGTGCCTAAGTACTATTGGAGGTAGTTTGGTGGGTGGCTGGTCAACACAATAATAACAACCAAATTATGATTCCTTTTTTCTTTGAGGAAAGACCACCCTTGAATTCTCATCAACAAAATGCAATCTTTCTAAGACCCCACAGGAAAAATACACATTAAAATTATTATGATCTTCTTTTGTTTTTATGTGTTGTGCTTGCAATAAAAGGCACATGAATTTGGGGCAGAGTTTTGGTTAGAATATTTGTATGAAACATGTCTCTTGTAATCTTAACAAGTTGATATCATAGTTGCAGTAGATAACACCTTTCACTACCCATTTGGATCAAGTCAAGTTTACATCACCATGTTAAACTGGTTAGGCATACAGGGGTAATTTTTTGTAGGGGGCAAAAGCAATTTTAACCTGAATAATGGCACTGTTTATCATACTTTTCCCAAATGGACCAACCATTTTTGCCCAAATTGGGAGGGCCAGTGCTCCTCCCCCCCCCCCTTCACCCCTGCCTTGTACACCTCTGTGTAAGGGAAATACATCTTTAAAACTCAAGTTTGTAGCTTATAACCCTTCTCCCCTCACCTCTCATCACCTATGTTTCACCAGCATATATTTTTCAACCCTGACATCCTTTCCTGTCAATAAATGCCTTGAAAGGATAAATTCACTACACTTGCAAAACAATTTGTCATTCATTTAGCAGTTTAGCAACTCACTTTGTAAATCAGAATTGCTAGCATCTCCATTTGAGTGTAGTGTTCTGTATTCTGATTGCTTTTATACCTCTGTCAATTATCTATAGTTACCTGACTGGTGGTCCTTTGAAAAACCTTAACCAACAGAAATGAAAACATTAATTAGGACCAATTTTTTCACCCAAAACAGTACCACTTCTTCTAAACTTCTTACTTAAGCCATTCCCACTGTTGTCTAAACTCATCCTCATCCAGACACAATGTCAGTTTTTTGTTTGAGACAGAATGGCCCAGAAAAGTAAAAAACCTTACTTTTAATTTCAAACTTTGTAAGTCTTAAAAAAATCAGAATTTTTTACTTTTCTGTGCCAGTTTGTTTCAAGGGTCCAAATTTTTTAACTTTTCAAGATTTTTTCTTGCCATGTCCCTATTAAGCCACCGTAGTAAAGACTTAAAACTTTTGTGATTGGTTAGTTTGTGGACCAATGGAAGAGCTCCATAATGACATACACGGTCCGACAATCGGCTGGATATTACGTTTTGCCTGATTTAATTAACATTACGCGGCAGCAAGATTGAAACTAGCTGAGAGATCGTTCGAGGCCTGGAATAAGTGTTTCAAACTAAAGCTTCACAGTATGAAGCAAGTTTTGAGAAATACGCGATTTGGATTATTCTTGAGAAGAAATATTTCTACTGTAAATACTTCAGGTGAGTTTGTTTCGTCGACGTTTAACATAAGCCTACATTGCCACACATAGTGCGTTGACTTGTACGTGAGAGAAACGCGTGAAAAGTTGACCGTGTTTAACGTAACTAATTCCTAGCATACAGCTATCATCATCAGCATGCAGAATTGTAGATAAAACTAGGCCTACTTTAAGACTGAATTCGACTGATTCAGTCAGTGGCAACATACCCTAATTTTATTTTTCGCCCTTTCGAGGATCAAACGTTTGGCCTCTCCATGCTTCGAGCTAGGCTAGACAAAGAGACTAGCCTAAAAGAAAAAAGTAAGTCGACTGACCTGTAGTCATAATTGTATTTAGCCTATGTTAAGCTAGCTTACATAATGCAGAGACCTATTAAACGACTTTAGCCTAGCCTAGGTATAGGGCGAAAGTAATTACTTGGTCACCTCCTAAAAATAAAATGCGAAAACTATATCAACCTGCTCAGTTATACCTGCAACTCTTTCAGTGAACTTGATCTTTTCCGGAAGCCATATAGCGGCTAGGCCGAGATTTTTAAACTTGAGCAATAGCAGAATTCCCCAAGCTAGCCTGTGATAGCTAGAGATACATGTAGCCCAGCTAGTCTATGATTAATGTGAACTATGATGTAGCCCTTTATAGGCCTAGGTTAGGCTAAGTTAATGAGTTCTAGGCCTACAATCCATTCCTAGTATTATAAGGCCTACTATACCCCTCATGAGGTGGACAAGTTTTGAAGTCAGTTCACAAACGGTGATTATCTAAAATGGTCACATGGCTTCTGCTCTCTTCTAGTCTGTCAGCAAGCAGAAAGATCATGTTTGCTCAAACACTCAGAGCAATTGATTTCCTTATCTTTGCTTTGCTTAATTGGGTGACTTCCAAATGCATTTGGTAATTGATACCAATCCAAGGTCTCGTCCAAACGTCAGATTTGCCAGGTATGGCTAGTCAAGTTCTAAAGTAACTGTTTTCGTAATGGTGAACAGAATCAATTCATTACCCTCCTGTACTACATTATTTGTAAAACCACGTACTGCGCCATGGGCTAATAAATATGGGTCCCATTTAGAATTCCATATATGAGCTGAAAATGGTACCCAAGTTTGTGGGGCCAATATGTGACAAAGCAAATGCTTTGGTCATATAAGGGATACATAAGAGTCAATAGATTTCACAGATGATACATATAGGTCTATAGCTAGGGCATGTGTAGGGATTTTTTATAAGTAGATTGTATGGGATTGGCATTATGTAGTTTACATGCAATTAATAACTTGCTGTGTTGAGCATATGGATTTTATTTTCTGTAAGTGAAAACCGTAAATATATGAGTTGTTTAAGAAGCGTACAGTGTTGTCTATCTTCAAGAACAATGGTTGTGTTAAACTGGCGAGGTTGCATCTACTGCCAGATACAGCCAGTAAAGACAGATGAATGGTCTGTTGCATTCTATTCAGTCCGATCATTCCATGTCGCTGATGCAATCAATTAAATGATTCAACATTGTATTTAAAGGCCCAGTTCTCTCACCCCAAACAGTATAAATTCTCCTAACTTTCTACCCTAACCCCTCCTACAATTGTCTGAAATTCATCCTCATCCAGATACAATCTCAGTTTAATTATTGCTTCAAGGTGAGTATAGAAAAACTTATCAAAACACTCTCAGTGCCGTTCAGACTGTGTAATATAAGCTTTGGTACTCTGTGTTGTTTGAATTAGCTGTCAATCAAAGAGCTGAGCCAATTGAGAATTTCAGTACCCCTGTACCAAAATTGTAGTTTGGGGTGAGAGGTTTGGCCCTTTAAACTTTGGAAAGAGAGCTTGGTAAACCAGTAGATCACTCAGTTGTTGGATATTTCACATGATAAGTGGTCTTGTATTCATCTTGAAAAATATTGAACATGTGTGGTGTACGTATTTTAAGTGTCATCATGGTAAATACTAAAGTTTGTGTCTTTCAGAGGCCAACATGCCTTATATTTTCTCATTCCCAGTGGCAGTCAAACAGTACAACATATGCTGTGCTTCAAATTCTGAAGTTATCCTAGGTTTGGTAAACATACAGCAAGCCCATTGTAGGCTATACTTAATTGTTATGCACATGATCTTCAAACAAAACTGAAAGAAACAGGATGCAACTATATGTTATATATCAATTCTGTTTAAAGTCCTGACAAATATAGAGAATCAGATTAGCACTGTCTTTTTAGCGACTGGAGGCAGCCATTGGTGGGGTCCATCAGCCTTTAATCGTCTTCAGTCATATTGCCTAGTGGATTTCAAATCCTCATATTCAGTGAAGTTGATAAAATTGAGATACACTTTAGTGTACAACCATCTATGGAAAAGGTTAGGAAGGAAATTTAAAGATTAAAGGTGATGGACCCCAGTAAAGGCCGACTAAAATCAGCCCATCACAATCTGTCCAAATTTTTCCATGCTTCTTCAAGTGCCTGATCTAACAATATGTTATCTATGGTAGGCTAGTCTAGCATTCCCCACCAGTTTTCTTAAGAATCTCACTCTTACTCATAAATTTACAGCCCTGTATTATCTCTGGTTGACAGATTGGCCTAGCTAGAGACAATCCCTCTAGTGAAATAGCAAATCCTATGGCATGCGTGATAAAAATTTAACTTCATGTACCCATTCAAGTATTAGAACCTAAAAGCAAACGTGTCAATGCAAACAGTACTAGTATTTTCAATAATAAATTCACATGTGTAGAGGTTTACAAAGCATTTGCAAACAAAATCATTTGCAACCTTTGACATGGTTTTTGAGAGACCTGGAGCATAACATTCACCCAGTGCCATGTGTTTGATGAGTAATTCCACTTATGACACTAGTGTGCAGGAGATAAATGTATTAAATCAAATCAACAGGGTCACAAAGTAGAAGCACTTCAGCATCACTGGCTTTCAAGCTGGTCCCAGGTGAATATGATGGCCCTTTAATGAGGACAGAAGTCCCTGGACCAAGGTCCGAGGTAAGTTCTACATGAGACAAGTTTTATATTCCATATTTTGTGAAGCACTTGTTTCTATAAGATCAGTAATTTGTCAAACATTTTAGGAAAATGTCTTTTTTATCCTTATAGAGAGCAACACGACTCTTTGCACCAGCCAGGCTGATTTTGGATTTTGCTTGAGTTACAATCTATCATAAACCTCTTTCTAAAGACTTTTAAAATGGAACCTGCTGCCATAATGCTTTTTGATGCTCAGCATAAGCCATGGAAAAACAATCCAGTGAGCCACAGTCAGAAAAAAGGCAGTGGTTAGCTTGACTCAAACCAATTGGTTGAAAACTGGGCAGTAAAACTCTAATTAACTGTAAACCTTTGTGGCAAACCTAAACACTCCCATGCCCATATTTTAAAGGAGTTTGATGTTTGAAAGCATTCCTAATTTGGGTTTATTGCATAAATTTGCCCAGAGTCAGTTCAAATAAACATTCCACTGGTAGTTGAGATATTAAGTGTAACCTATCCTGAAAGGCAATCTTGACAAGAACACTGCTGCTATGTGTAAATTAAAACAGAGTTTAGAAATATCACCTTAAAAATTGATTTTTGATGAAAAAAAAATTTAATAAGGGGCAGATGATGAATGTTTTCAGAGGTCAGTAATGTGGCCTGCAGAAATGGGATGTTAATTTGCAAACTTTGCTTATCCATTGGGAAACTCATATCTCTATAAATATAAAGCCATTGAATTTCAAAAGTTACACGAACCCATTTGTGGGTACTGCCATTTTTCATCGAGGTAACCCAATGAACTCAAAATGCATAGGTTGTAAACTAGTAGCAGTTTTGGGGGTTCTGTGATTTTTTCACCAAGGGACCACCACAGGATGAGAAATAATTGCTCTGATGGAATCCAATGGCCAGTGTATCTCAATGTCAAATTAATAGGTCGGGAAAAAAGCATAAAATTTCTTATAAGTTTGAGTAAAGTGACTTCACTTTTGTTTGTTTCAAGTTCACTTGTGCTACACACTCTAAAACCAAAAGAGTGAACTCAGTCACTCTTTGATAGAGTGAAAAGTGTGAACTCACTCCATTAGAGTGTTAAGTTCACTCCAAGAATAGTGATATCCACCCCATAAGAGCAACATTTCACTCTTGATGGAGTGCCTACAGTGATTGCTCTTAAAAAAAAAATGATCATTGCCTGCACTCATTAAAGAGTGAATTTTCACTCTTCTTGGGTTAAATTTTACCATTCTTAGAGTGAATTAACACTCTAATAGAGTGAATTCACACTTTTCATGCTATCAGAGAGTGACAAAGTTCCCTGTTTTGTTTTTAGATTGCATCAAACTGTTAATATTTTAAGAGCTCCGATAGAACCATTTCTTAGTAACAATTGCATAGGATTGTGGGATTGGGATTTGGTAGATGTTTTTTATCAATGGCATTTTGCTTTGGCATTAAAAAACAACATACGCCAACATCCTGTCCCACAATATCTATTTAAACTATTTTAAAAAGGGTCTAGTGGAAATATAGGTCCTTAAACTGCCTGAATCAAGTAATTCATCTTTTAAATATCACGAAAGTAAAGTTTACTTTCAAGAGCATGCAAAGAGCAGTCGCTCCCTTTTTTATAATGCAATGGTTTTGATAAATACAACTTGCAAATTATTACTCATACTTAATTACCTAACATAGAACACTTGCCATTGATGTATAAATAAAATTTGATAAGCAAATTACAATTCCATTGTACCTTGAGCTAAAAAGAATGTATCTCTGTTTACTTATAGAAACTGATACAGAAATATGCTACAGCAACACTGGTAAGTCTGAAACATTTGCTCTCAGCAGACTGTTTTTTTTTAGATTGTTTTTTCTTTTTTGGGGTGTGTGTATGTGTGTTTGCATGTGTGTGTCTGTGTGTGTGTGTGGGGGGGGGGGGACTTTTTACTTTACAGACAGGCACCCATTAGCCTAAAGTACAACTATTGAGCCAGGGAAGGGAAATTCTCAAACTTGATTGCTTTTTGATTGACATCAAATTTAAAAGATGCAGAGTGGCTCATATTGCACAACATATAAAGAGTGTTTTAATTACATTAGGACCTTGTATGCTCATCACCACTTCGGCCTTATTAAGGAAACAACAAGTTAGGTTTTTTCCAACACAAGGACTCAAGGAGATAGAAGTTGTGTGAGGAATTAGAAATCACTTTGTTGGAAGATATTTACTGTTTGAGACGGGAACATTTTCTTAATTTTTCTTTCCAAATCTTTTTGTCTATCTTTTCCATCCAACTGGCATGTCTGCATGCCAGACACCACCTGACTGACCTTTTTCCTAATGTCTTTTTGGTATGGGTAGGCAAAAAGTTTGCAACAGCTGGTCGAGCCCTTGATCATGTCTCAGAATTGTATGAAAGCAACCCAGCCATATACAAACAAGAGCCCACAAGTATACTCACACAGACAAAAATGCATACACATTCCTATTGGCATGCACATACCCTTACAGTGATGTTCACTATGAAACCCTAAAGTCATCTGTATACTACAATGTGATATTTCGTTTAGTCTTTTTTTTTTAAATCTGCCAGATTTTGTAGGAAAGCTTCTTGCAATAGGCCAAAAATTCTCAAAGAGGAAGGGGACATCCCTCTCTTAGACCATTGCTCAGGTTGGTGAAATTTCCACACTGATGTGCTCCGGCCCCTCCCCCCAAATTTGGTAGTTTGTTTTAGGCCCCTCCCCCCAAATTTGGTAGTTTGTTTTAGGCGTGGAACTCCCTTATAATAGTTTCACATGATGCATTTTTTTACCCTTACAATCGCAATATATAAATTTAGGACTTTCAAATCACCTTTGCCAAAAGATTGGCTCAACCTGTTCTCATTTTTGGAATGAACAAAAACAAAGATAATATGCTTATTAACTTCTTTGATATCCAGTTATCATCTAGACCAGCTAATGAGATAGAAAATATAACTTGCTCATAAAACGCTCCTGAATTTCTCACTGTTCAGTAGATGTACATTGACTCAGCACCAACATTAAGTGTAGGAAAAGTGGAAGTGTCGTCTGAGAAGCATGATTGGAAAACAACAAATTTGGTCTTTTTTGAGTTAAATTTCAATTGATTGTCTGTAAACCAGTACATTCCATCAGTAGGGTTCAATACATGGCTGCCATTTTGTGAAAAACGAATGATACAGAGACCTTATCAAAAGCCAATAGAAGTTGTGTATTAACAATGGGGCTTAAGGTCCAAGTTCCAATTCTCATAACCTACTAAAGCCCCTCCCACAACTGTCTAAAATTCATCCTCATTCCAGACACAGTCTCAGTTTATTGCTCCATGAAGAATATAAGACCCCTCTGAAAAATGAAGACACTCACAGTACAGTAGTAGGCCTACATGCTTTTTTTTAAGGTGCTGTCAATCAAAGAGCTTAGCCAATTGAAGATGTCTGTAAAGCATTAAAAGAATTGTAGTTTGGAACAAGAATTGACTGTTTTTACTCTTTGGAACTCTTTGATGTGAGAAGCTTTGGCTTTAAACTTTACTTTCAAAACCTTGAATTATTGCAGTAACTGTAGGCCTAATTAGTAATCTTTTGCCTGTCACATCTCTATAGTATAGTTTATTCAACATATAGACAAATGCTGGTACCACACAGCAGTATGGATTCCTGTACAAATTTAGGTTTGTTCTCTAGTTGCAATATGCCTCTTCAAAAAAGTAAAAAATGTGTTCTATATAAAGCTGTACACAGGAATGTTACATATAGCTATATTGTTCAAGTTCTTTTATAATCCAGGTGGTATAATAGCTCGTAATAAATACTTGTCATGTTTATTAAGCTCAATAAACACAGTTTTGAATGAAAACTTACTGGGAAATAAAATTATTACCAGGTGAGCAGTTGCCCTATAACTTATTTTTAAACAGCAGCCAGATAGCACAGAGCTTGTTAATGAATTCATTTTTAAGTTTCTTTAATGATACTTGAGGACTTTAAACATAGCATGGTTAATGTAAATGGATACGTAGCGCTCTTAAATTTCACAATTTAGTGGGAAAACTATTGATGGCCACATGACTCTGAAGATATCAGCCAGTCAAGGAACAGAACGGACTACTACACTATAGACGATCCACTAAGCCCTTGTGTTTAGTGAATGTAAGAAGGCATTTGTGGGGTCCACTGCAGCCTTAGATTGTCTCCATTTATCTGTTTATTGTCTTACTATAATTTCAAACCCTCATATACAGTGAAGTTGAGGGAATCAGGAAGACATTTCAGTGTACAACCATCCATGGTACAGTTAATAAAGTAAAGAAATTGAAAGACTAAAAGGTGATATATACCCCCAGTTATGGCCGACTAAAATCAGGGCCATCACTTGCTGTCTAGATTCATCTATAGACCCAAATTGGGGCAACTACAGTTTCTCTTTAGAAGGGTTAGTGTTTCTCTTGCAAATCTTGTAGCAACAAATAGTGCAAGCCATTATCATTATTTATTTGCTTAATCTGCAAAATATCGCCATTTGGGTAACCTAAAAGACATTGTTTATAGTCTATGAAAGTTGGTTGTGAAAGTCACAGAGTATACTTGCTTTGCTACTGGTGTTGGTAGGATTTTTGGGGGGAACAAATGGCTGAACCTGATTATTGGCCTTGGGGAGAGGTCTGAGGAGAGGGAGTACCCCTTCCTTTTGAGATATGTTTGAGTATAGTCAACCCTCAAATGCAATCTGGTGCAATATTTAGCTTTACATAAAGTCAATTTATTTTTGTCTCATTATAGAAATATTTTTCTCTCATATTTTGACTGGGGGGGGGCGTGGTCCCCTTTCCCAGGTTAAGCCAATGTGTGTGACAGTTGCAATACAGCTGTGCTCACCGTCACCAGTCTTTTTCACTGGTAGTTAGTTTTCTCTAGCGATCAGCCAAATTGCAAATTAAACTGTATGCCTATCTCGATAAGGATAAGGTATAATATTCCTGTTTGTTTCAAGACTGAGGCTAAAAATTAAATTTACAAAATAAAGTTTGTAGCTGTTCACTTTAAAATTACTTTTGTCATTTCCTTACTAGATATACATGGATCTTCGTCACTTGGTCCAAAATATATGTATATAGTACATCGACATGGCTACTTGTCATTGCAATATACAGTATCAGTTATATAATTTAATACTGTATAGTATGAAAAGTTGGTAAATTATAAGAGCGAATAGTCCATTAATCAGGGTGTAATCTTGTCCTTGCAGTTAACAGAAGTATAAAAGTTAATTATAATACCCCTCCAACTGCTAAAAATTAACAGATATCAACTCTAAATTTAGAGTTCTGTTTATGTTTATGAAGGTATGATGACAATTGTTTTAGTATTAATGCATATACTTTACTGTAACTGCAAAAGCCTGAATATGAAATGCCCAATGAGCATTACAGCATACTAGCTACTGCTTACTGCTTAATTGTGGAAGACAAAAGCCTCTCCCCCACATCAAAAACCTGCCCCCCACACACACACACGCACATAAAAGATCTTGTAGCTAGTGTATATGTATTGTCGCGTGCATCCTCCTCTCCTCAGTTCAAGTAAGAAACCTATTCCCCTCTTTAGCATGTCTATATCTTTGAATTAGTTTTGCCTAGAATTTACC
This sequence comes from Holothuria scabra, assembly GCA_037179385.1. Taxonomy (NCBI): domain Eukaryota; kingdom Metazoa; phylum Echinodermata; class Holothuroidea; order Aspidochirotida; family Holothuriidae; genus Holothuria; species Holothuria scabra. The sequence goes on from CM074184.1 coordinate 54,882,687, forward strand.
CTTTACTGCCCAAAATTGCATGTAAGGACCCTCAATCATGTTTAAAATTTATGCACAGTTTCAAATAAAGTTGATGGTGGTACAAGAAATTAAAAATGATGTAAAATTCACTTTTAGCACAAGGCAAGTCCATGACAGCCACATGACTTTTACATACTAATCAACCTACAATTCAAAATGCGTATTTATTTAAGTCAAATATTTATTTTGTGGATCATAGTTGTTTCTGCACATATCCTGGACTGAACTTGTTTAAGTTATTTTATTGGCGGGGGGGGGGGGGACAGTGGGGTAGGTATGTTGCTTCCTACTATAATTAAAGGAACAGTTTATGTATCCCAGATGTTGAAAATTGCCCCAAGTGGAAACAAGTATGATGGGAAAACCTTCAAAATTATGCTTTTAAAACCCTTCAATGCACCTATACATTTATGACCCATTTGTTGCAGTTTCAAGATGATCATAAATTCAGTGTTTGCACTATTTGTGTCTAATTCCTTTGATTATTTTGACAGAATGGATATGTTGCTAATTTCTGCATGGATAGTCACAAATCTATTGGTAACTATGTTGTTGATGCAGATGGTAATTGTATGTTGGATGCATTCTGCCAGATCGCGTCCTTACCTCTAGGTGGGTATCATAGAAGGTGAAAGATCAAGACCCAATAGTCATCCCAGTCTTATTTTGAAGCAACAGCTCAATCACACAATTTCCTTTTTCTTTCTCTTCTAAGTATTTTTCATAACAATTTAGGACTTCAATATTGTATATTCAAAGTAGTAAAGCAAGCAGCTACTCTTAATAAATTTCCCATTTGAGGAGGAAAAATATTGTCACATGATTCTCAAGAGCCAATCATGAAACAGGACAGTCTACTATACTAACTCAAGTTCCAGTCACTGCATGTTCTCTTTTAACCAATCATATTTCACCATCCTTTTCCTCAATCCACTTTGTAGTGTTTGTACCATATTTTCCTAAGAACTATACTCTCTTAGGTTTGATATTGTTTGTGTTGACATTTAACTTTGTTCCTAACTTTGCAGCAAATGGAGTACGATGTTTTTCATCTGACACCACATGTAAATCATTCTGGGGTAATCACAGTTTCATTGTGCTATTGTCAGATTGACCTCCCATCCAGGTGCATAGCCAGGATTGTGCCATGGGAGAGGGGGGGGTTGGTGTCATGGAGGGCATGCTGTGACGTTGCTTCTTGAAAAGGCAACATATACACCCCAGTACATCAAAGGTGGTATGGGGTGTAACATATATCTGAGTTTGTTACATGATCTGTGACCTAAAATGAGCTATGCTTTCATTGTGTTCATTCTGCGTGAAAAGCAATTAAAACATGCTGACTGACCTGTTAGCTAACCCCAAATGTTACGTAACTTTTTGTGTATTGAAACACATCTTTACTGTCAATCAATAAATCAGATATGAAACTTGACTTAATCAAGTGTGCATGTAGTGGGCTTCTTTTCCTCCCTGAAGTAATTAGAGGTAATCAGGCAGAGAGTAAGAATGTAACAAAAAGTAAGAGGGACCGTTTCATCATGGGGGTTTGAGGCACGGCGTGAGGGAAAAGCGCAAGATTGAGAGAAAAAATGCTATTTGAGGTGTTTTTTGCATTGCAAGGTTAGGTCATGGGGGGTACTAAACCCCCAACCCCTTCCCCTGTGGCTATGCCACTGCTCCCATCACAATGGACCTCAATTCAACTAAGTAAACCCCCAAACGGACATCCAACTAATCACAAAACGTATGTAGGGCCAATCAGGGAATACAATAGCCATAAAAGCTCTTTTGCTTTATTATATCATAAAATTAAACTTGCTTTAAAGTGAACATACATCTAATTTACACTCCTTTTAAAGCAACACTATAACAAATAAATTTATGACTAAAAAGCTGGAATTTTACTTCCTCATCCCCGATATATCTTTCATCATTTTTGTTTAGGATATAATCATCCTGATCTCTTAGCTGTAGCGATGGATCCAATCAACGCTGTGAGTACTAACTTTTTACTCTTTTACATGTTTTGCAAGATCTATAGTTGTTCCTACAACTGTGTTGCATTTAGTGAAATATTGTGTAGATGAAAATGCTACACAAAAAATGATCGTGTAATTAGCAAATTTTCATTTTGGTACAACACAGTTTTGCCCAAAAATTAAACTCATCTTCAACTGTTGGTTTACATACTATGCAGGCTTTCAAGTAGACTTGGCCAAGTCTCTTGTGAGTGTTCCCCGGGGAGCTGACAACACCAACTCTACACAAATCCAGTGCTTCAGCACAGTACAGCATACTGTATTTGCCTTTTTTCTAATACGCCCTCTATCGGTCTATAAAGGTATCGCTTCTCAATAGAATTAATTGACCGATAGAGGGCGTATTAGATAAAAGGAAAATACGATATTCCGTACTATGCTGCAGTAGGGGGATTTTGAAGAGAAAGTTGTCAACTCCCCGCGGAACACTCACGAGAGACTTGGCCAAGTCTAGCTTTCAAGCGGTCCTACTTTTCCTACTTTTTTGCTTAAAATCCTACTTTCTCCTTCTTTTTCCAACATTCTCCTACTTTTTTGTGGAAAAACCCCTGAACTTCTATGATACTCTCTTTCATCTCTAATTGTTCCCAAAGGCCAGTCACTACCAAAACCGTCAAGTACAATACCGTACTAGTATTTGTTGATGGGGGTGTACTGTGAGATTTCTAAATAGTTTTGCTCACATTCCAGTGCCAACCCATCTGTTGTTTTTGAATAGCATGACCTATATGTGAAATGCAGAGATATGCAGAGATAATGTGATTCCCAATGATGATGATGATGATCAACTGAGGGAACAGATTGTTTTGTATGCAAATTCTAAAGTAATTATCTCTTTCAGATAAAAATTTTAACTCCCAAAATCCTCTGTCATCATACTCCATTTTGTCTTGAAGCAATTAATGACCTGCATTGACAAACCAAATTAAAAGTGAAATGTTCATGGGATATGTTGTATTTAACATCAGTCTTATTATATAAGTAGAATCAGGCAAAATTTCAAGGTCTTGTGAATTGACTGTTGTCATATCATATGGTTCTTATTGCCTTGAACTTGACTGATTTTTGAAAAGTGGGACAAAGCCACATTTTGTATGTTTGTCTTAGATGGAAAATTTTCCTATTGTTTTTGGATTTTGTGTGGGATCATCAGTGTCCTTGTGCCAAATGTTTGGGAATATTTGCAGAAATTGAAGGTGACTGATTTCCAGCCTTCAGTTGGTTCCAGGAAGTCCTGCAAATGTGATTGACAAAATTGTAAATATACCCATTCCAGCATTGGGTGGCACTGATTATTTATACTATTAAAGGCAGTTTTCTTTAATTGTTTGATTCAAAGGTAAAAATGTTAAACTGTTGTTTACATAATTACTTATACATAGTATACATTTCTATTTAAAGTAGAACATTTAAGATGATGTAATTGAACAAAACAAATATTTCTGGTCCTGTTGTAAAACACTGCAGATTCTTACTTAAGTGCATACATTTTTTCAATCTGACATCTATCAAAACAAACTGTGAAATATTTTGATTGCAGGCTTGGGGTAATTGTAATCGGTAATCGGTAATCGATTGCAATCGATTGCACATTTTGAAGTAGTTGTAATCGCAATCAATAACATTTGTGAAAATCGCAAAGTAAGTGCAATGGTAATCGATTACAATGACAAAGTAATCGCAATCGTGGTTTCATTTCTGATTACATTGAAGTTTATTTGAACAAAGAAGTAAAGTTACTAAACAATTTCTTCAATGCTTGGTTCTTCTGTTGGAATGACAAAATTTAATTGTCCCTCTTTCTTGGATTTTCCAGCTTAAAATGAGTGAGAAGTGCATGGGTTCAATAATCTCTACTTTGGGAGGACTTGGTTCTGTCCGGGCTTATCTAGAGCAATGTCCATGGCCTTTTTTCCAGTCTTGGGCACTGGATTGTTTTGCCTACTACATTGTTTATGTGAAAAGAAAATGTCATCACGATTGCAATCATGATTACATTGCAATGTAATCGCAATTGTAATCAATTACCTTCAATTTTAGCTGGAATCGTAATCATAATCGCAATCATAAAATATGAAGTAATAGCAATCGTAATCGATTATATTGAGATGTAATCGCCCCAAGCCTGTTTGATTGCCATTTGAAAATTTTGCTACAGGTTCAATACTTTAAAAGAATACTTTGAAACCTCTGTAAAAGTAGATTTTGATTATTACTCTGGCAGCAGTGTTGATTCTTGTTTTAAAGCTGCCTTGATAAATAAAGTGGGTGAATTGGATGGTTGTAAGGGGTGGAGGAGGCGGTCACGTTCATTTTGTCATTACATTTTTGTGGAAAGTAACTGTACACTACAAAAGGCTTTTTGATATTGTATTCCATGAAATTCACTCAATTAATGAACATGCTAGTTAGCCAAACTGTGACTGTGCATAAAAAGATTGAATTTTGGAATGGTTTTCACCTGCATGTTGGATATTGTCTGATTTCTATGTAGTACTTAATAATGTATGTATTTCATTGTTTAGGGTCTGTGTTACTGTTCATGTGTTTTATGGAAAAGCAATGATCTTAGACTAAAAAGTACTCCTGAAAACTCACACTTTTTATCCTATTTATTATTTCCTAACTCCTACTTTTTGCAAAATATTGGTCCTTCTTTTCTCCTACTTTTTTTGTCTGGGTCTGCTTGAAAGCCTGACTACAGTATGTAGTATTTTTACATAGTGGCATAGCTAGAAATTTGTAACTTGGGGACAGAGCACATTTTGAGGGGACCAAACTCAAGAGGCAATTGACATTCAACACATAAACTTGAATTTTATTTTTTTTTTGTGGAGGCCTGTCATAAGTTTGGGGCACACCCTCTCACCCTCCCATGGCTATGTCACTGCTTTTACAATTTGTAATGCATTTATCAATTGTGGGATCAGACCCACCCTCTGACCCCTAGACCAGGTTCTTCAGTGTCATTTTGTGCATTGATACTCCCATTTATGATGCAATTACAGTAGCTAGCCCAACATTTCATAGACTCTGAGGTATTTCCTTTAGAAATATGACACACATATGCCACAACAATTGGAGCACTTTGACATGCCTTGCATCACAAATTACAGTAGATGAACTGGCAGATATTTGACTGACTACTGTCCTGGGGACAGAAGGTCCATCTAACAACTTTTTAGTGCTGTACTGTTTGTACAGTGTATCAACTTGCAGCAATTTCTGAAATAGCTATTGTATTAAAGTGCTGGGATAAAAACCAATCAAACTACTCATTGTGCATTGAAAGTTAGAGATTCCCTCTCAGCTTAATCTGAGATAAACTGCTATCAAATGTTAGGCTATTTTCAAATGCTTAAATGAGGATTTAATTAGTACTGATTACAGTTGTTGGCAAAGTTAGGCATAGGATGAGTTTTTCTGAATGGTAAATCTACATTTTTCATGCATGCTCATAATACCCCCTCTTTTCAAATATCTCATTAGCCCTGTCTACACTATGTGACCTGATGTGATGCAACTCATTGCAACAAGATTGTTCAGACATGTTGCAAAGTGGGGAATGCTTTGCAACTAGTTGTAAGCAGACTAGCAACCTGGTCTAATGCGACCAAACATCTTTGGTCACATGGGACTGAAACGTGCGACTGACAACAATGACAGACTTCTGGAATGAAGCCTGTGAAGATCAGTTAATTGTATGTTAAAAATTAGAATTGTGCATGAATCGCTTCATGAACCTGCGAATGTTGCATAATGTAGAAACTGTGTTCTTGAAACTAGTTTACTTGTCAGTTGCTCGATCACCATGACAAGACAGTCTTGTTGCAAGTTGCATCGCATAGTGTGGACAGGGCTTAAAGGTAAAGAGCAGTCCCCCCAAACTTAATTTGAGGAAAAAGCTAAATAAATCAATTTTCAGCTTATTTCTCTTCAAAGTATCCTTAATTACATTTTATAACTTTACTATTGCATATTCAAGGGGAACCAAGTAGTTATTTTTGGTAAATTTCACATTTGAAGAGAAAAACATTGTCACATGACTCCCAACAGCCAATCATGAAACTGGACAGTCTACTACACATCTTCAATTTGGGATGACTGCTCCTGCCCTTTAAGGGCTTAATATGAGCTCGAGACCGGATCCCTAAGGATCCTCTCAGCATATTGTATTTTTATCCTACACACTTTGAGAAAATCTACCCTAGTGAACAAATTTTGTCCTATTTTGAAACTGAGAAAAAATGTGCACTAGCTTATTAAGGCAGAGAGATCAATGCCATGATTTCAGTGAGAGAAGGGTCTTGAAAACATTGTCTTTGTATACAATGTCATACTACTGACATTCGCTTAGTAGTTAACTTTTGGAATTTTTTTTTTAAACAGAGTGTGTTTGCAGCCAGACCGGCTTTAAGCATGTTCCCCAACACAGACTATCCTGATAAATTAGAGGCACTGATTAAAAATGTAAGTTTTTTTCCTTTGTTTCATACTGTTTTGATTCACAACAATACGTGAAATAGATAATCTGCAATTGATGAAATTCGTAGATTAGTTTCTGCCTTGGTCGAACACCTTATATAAAGGTACAAGTTACTTGCCCTGTAACAAATGTGAAAATAAAAAATAGACTGAAACTAAAAGAATTGTTACTATGGAAGATTACAAATTAAGGTGTTCATTTTTAGACAAACTGCAATGCTGCAAACATGGCGTCAGGTCTTGTCCATGAGACTGAGGAGGTACCAAGAACTGAAATTTGTCCCAAGCACTGTGGTGGGAGGAATTACCTCTTTTTTAAAAACTTACTGGCTGTGTGAGAACTCCCAAAGTCAATGGGCAGTTTTTCAAATGTTGGGGAACTGCTGCCCCTAGTACAGTATTAATTGCAGTCCATGAGAGGTAACCTTTTTGTTTATCTACCCCTGCCCCCTCAAGAAAAATGATCTTTGTTTGACTTGTCCATAGAATTGATTGGTATACATGTCGGAAAAAAATATCCTTAGAACAATCTCGTCAGGAAATGTTCTCAGTACTAATAATATGCACATTTAAGCATTTGAAAATGACCATGAAGGTTGAAATTTCATTGCAGTTTATCTCAGAAAGGGGATGTAGCCCTTCAGTGAACTTAAAGTAATTTGATTCCCTTGCCAGCACTTATTTCAGGATTTATTGTAAGTTGTTGTTTGAAACCTTAAGTTGTTGGGCTTCTGTTGTACCAGAATGGTAATCAAATCTGCTGCTCATTGAAGCAGCTAATTGGAGTAATGAACCAGTGGTCGGGTACTATAACTGGGAACCGCAGTTTTTCCCTAAAAACTGTGGTAGCCATGGCGGATCTCCTTAAAGGCTAACATCCCGTAATGAAAATTTTGCACCAGCATTTTGGGAGGCTAGGTAAAGCCATTAACCCCTGGCCCTCCACAGATGAAACCATCCTTTCCCCTCCCCTTCCATATTGCTGGTTTCACTTCATAACCTACCTTTATTATTTTTTATTTTTATATAAACATTCATGAAGACTTATGTTTCAGCTAAATTGAGTTAATAAAATTATTCCTTCTCCTATCAAATTAAATGGTTGCTATATGCATGGAAAACAAAATGGTGTTAAAGTATGGTACCGTAGCACTTAGCTGTAGTTGTTTAACACAGAAACGAACCAAATGCTGGCTTGAAAGGACACATGGGAAAAATTCGTCTATAATTACCCTTTCATTTTTAGTTATGCATTTAATTGCCAATTAAATAACAATTGCACAACACAGAGTGATCTGCCTACACTTGAAATAATAAAAATACCGGTCTTTTATGTAACATAATAGAAATTAATTATTGCTCTGATATGGCTTAAATGGGTCTGTTGTGCATTAAGCAACTGTGTTTATTATCATTCCAGAGTAGTCCGTATGTATTTAGGCTGATATTTTTTCAGGGTGACTTACTGCAGGGTTTGTTTGATGGATTAGGAAGAGATTTATCAGGTTTCACCCTCCCCTTTGAGAAATTTTTGAATACATATTTATAAGTACCCTCAGATGCAATCTGGTGCAATGTTTAGCATCATTTGAAGTCAATTGTTCCTTTTCAATTTATTTTAGAATTTGATTGACAGCACACCCCACCCCTCTAGCTACACCAATGCTAAGTATAAATGCAACATATTTAAATTATTGAATGGGTTGATTGAAACTTCCTTTTTTGGAGGATAACTAGAAAGTGTTAATATAAATGTTTTGTGTCCCCTTTTCAGATGGCACCTAAAGGCCTAAAACACATGCAGACCATGATGTGTGGTTCGTGTTCCAATGAAAATGCAATCAAGCAGGCATTTATTAGATACAGGGTAAGGATGTTAAATGTACACACTCAGCAAGATATAGTCTACTGGGGGGGGGGAGAACTGCTGCCCCCTGATATTTTCAAAACATAAATAATCTACACATACTAAGTGATGGCTGTAATCTATGTATGGAGTGTATTAACAGCCCCCTTCTCCAGTGTTTTTGTCCATGCTATGGCCCTGCCCCAGTCTTGCCTCTGAGAGTCTTTTGATTAAACATTTCGGTCTTGTAAACTCACCTGCAAGCAGTAAATTGACATTGTGTCTGGATGAGGATGAGTTTTCAACAATTGTGGGAGGGGCTTAAGGAAGTAGCCTAGGAAAGTTCGAACTGTTTGTGGTATGAGGATTGGGCCTTTAACTATTCAATTGAGGTTTGAATGTCATAGTTTTTGCAGATGACTTTATATAATATTTTATTATTTATGAGTTTCAAAGCTTTTTATCACTTGAATGTATACTGGCTTCTTTTCAAACTTCTGCAAATTTGAATGTATCATTCATTTTTAACCAATCAGCATAAAGAACGAGGATGTGACCCAACAGAAGAAGATCTGTCTTCTTCCTTGAACAATCAGGTATTTTACTTTTTGTTTTCACCTTTAATACTGGGTAAACTCTAAACCAAACTAAAAATATATCATGTCACAGATACCCATGTATTATAAATTGAGCATAGACTGTGAAAACCCCATCACTTCAAAGAATATGTGGGGTATATCATGTTTCAAACTCAAAGTCATATTCCTCCTGGTGTTTATGCTTAGAGTGTTGACAAATTGTATTAACATGATATTTGCTCCATTTATATGATTGCTTAGAATCCAGGCCAGTGATGATTAGCCTAAGATGGTTGATATCACTGACTGCTCCACAAATGCAATCCTTGTTTGGGAAACAAAACATGAAGATTAATTTGAGGGGTGGGGTGAAAAGATTGGCAGGAACGTTGGGGAGGATTTAAATCATAAGTTGAAAATTTACAACATTTCTTTTTCATGTAGAGCATCTGTATCACTGAATCTCTTTCTGATTTTAGGGAAGATTTCTTATTTTTTGAGAATAACTATTATTTTGTTGTCTACCAGTGCAAAAGCGATGGAGTTAAGGAAACGATCTAGTGCCCCACAACTGAAAAATAGGCCTTGATCGAGGAGCTAGAGATTTTTAGAACTTGAGTTGTAAAACTCTAACAATTCATATTCCAGCCTGATTTATTCAGTGTTTGTAATTTAAGTGAATTACCCTGATTTCTGCAGGCGCCAGGTTCTCCTAACTATTCAGTTTTGTCATTCGATGGAGGGCTGCATGGAAGAACATATGGTATGTATTTCTACAATCTGGGCTTAATTTTTATGAACTGTGTGTTTCACTTATTAAATGCATAGATATGTTGTTTCATCTGGGGCTGAAAGTTTGAAGCAGAAATGCAGTCCCCCAATTTAAAGGTAGTCAATTCTCACCAGAGCTACAAGTTTTGTACACAGAAATTTTCAATTGGCCTAGCTCTTGGATTGACAGGAAGTTTAAAAAAATACAAAATAATGCAGGTCATATTATACAGCATCATGTTTCATGATTGGCTCTTGGGAGTCATGTGACATTTTTTTTCCCTCCTCAAATGTCAAATTTAGTTGGAGTAAATGTCTGGTTTACCCCAAACATATATTGAAGTCTTAAAATATTATGAAAAATAGTGTGAAGAGAAATGAGAAATAATTATGAGATTTAGCTGTTGCTTTAGAGTAAGTTTGGGGGGTCTTGTCTTGACCTTTCAATAAGTCTTCAGGGGGAGGGGGCCGGGAATCTCTCTGGAATGCATTTTTAAAGTTACCAGTTACTTGGAGTATGAATGTTCAACAAGTTTTAGTTACCAGAAAACTTGATATAATAAAGTTGTAATTAAAGCTGATACCAAATACAAGCACACAACTTAAATTTCATTTTGTGTTTCTATCTTTTTGTGTACTTTGATGCTGTTGATGTACTTTTTTTTAAGTACATCTGTCAGCAAAGTTGGTTGTCTTTGTACAACTGTGATAAATTTTACAGAGTGCACAAATAAGATGTTTTCACCTGACAGAGTGATAGCCAAGGTATACTTCAGTCTGTTTGCATATGTACATTTTGAGCTCATACCAGCCAAGCTGCTATGCTAAATGTTTTCCTCTTTCCACCCAAAGAATAGCTTCTTTGGGGGGACAGAGGTCCCTATTGACATTTGACCTCATGGGGACTTGGCAGTAACTACTTGACATCATGATTTTGTTTTCCTTTTGAGTTATATGTATGGAGATGGCCAGATCCATTAGTTGTCTCACAGATTTGCGACTTTGAAGATTAAATTTGAGAAGGTGAAGAATATTGAAATAAATAGAAGTAATTTCCATGAATATACAATGATCTATCTACAGTAGAAGGTACAACCCATCTTGGTTGGCTAATAATATATATGCCTCTGAATGTAACTAGGGTATGTCAGATTCAGAAACTTCTACTTTTTTGAGGTAAACTTTGGAAACAAAAATTTTTTTTTTCTTCAGCCCTTCTCTCGTTGACTCATTCTAAAGCGATTCACAAAGTTGACCTTCCAGCAGCAAACTGGCCATATGCACCATTTCCAAGACTTAAATACCCTCTGAAAGAATTTGAGGTGGAAAATAGAGCTGAAGAGGACTGCTGCCTTATGAAGGTAAATTGCATTGCACCGACCAGAATTCAGTTTTCCTTTGTGTTTGGTCTAATGTACCCTGTGGTACTGGGTGTTATCCTGTGTTTACTGCAAAACTGCAAGTTAACACTGTGTTTTCCGGCTGTGTTCTCACGTACCTTGAGGTAGATCGACTGGGTTGTGCTATCTAGCATAGGACTACAAGGTCAAATATTTCACGTACCAATTACTAAATGTTGGGGAGTAAGCATGAAGTGCAGCACTGCTTGCATCTTGTAGTGGTAGCGTTGTGGACCCATAATAAAGCAGCTTGATGTAACACAGTGTTAAGGCAGCTCGAGGTAACAAAGTGTTACCTTGAGTACAGGATCACGATATTGCAGAGGTGCATGCATGCACAAAGAGACAGACACAGGTTTTTACTCAAAACAAGCCTAGGCTTGACATATTTCAAAATTTTGAAGGGCAAATGAAGTATTATCATATTGACTTTTGTTGCAATGCACAACCCAAAGTGATGCAGTAGTTCATTCCAGTAGCTAGGCTCAATTGAAGTGAGCTTTCTAGCTAGTGAAGGGTCAAAGGCCAGAAAAAGTTATGTTTTCAAAACTTTGTAAGAGTAATTGGAACCCCACTTTTTTGCTGTGTGGTCTAGACACAGCACTTGTTGTTGGCAGCCATCAGGCAATCCCATCTGGATACTTACTATGCGCAAAGTGTTTCTGTGACATGAGAGTCCGGCCTGTCACCCATCATGCCTGTGTAAATAATTGATGGTACATTGCAAAGTGTATATTGTGAGTGTAGATAGTGTTTGTCTGTGTTTTATATATATTTTTTTTTGGGGGGGGGGGGATTTCTGTCTGTTCAATCCTGTCCATTTCCAAACATGTAAAATTTAAGCTCCATCCAGTCTAGAACCCAGTTTACCCCAATTTTTCTCCCAATTGCATCAGACATTGTCTCTCTCTTATGGTCTTTTCCAAAGTGTAATTTAGGTGAAAGTTTAAACATTTAAATGTATCTGATGTTATAAACTTTCTTTTAGACCAGAGAGCTGATTGATGAGAGGAAGCAGGCAGGAGGACCTGTTGCAGCTGTTATTGTTGAACCTATTCAGGCTGAGGGCGGTGACTTTCATGCAACACCTTACTTCTTTAGAAACTTACAACAGATCTGTAAAGAGGTATGAATATGCATCAATGAATATTTAATGATCTGTTCAAGCTGAGAGTGGAGTTTTCATGCTACACCTTACTTCTTTAGAAACTTTCAACAGATCTGTAAAGAGGTATGAATATGCGTGCCATGAAGAGTCATTGATCTGTTCAAGCTGAGGGCAGAGACTTTCATGCAGTATGTTACTGCATTAGAAACTTACAACAGATTTGTAAAGAGAAATGGATATGAATGCAATGAATAGTTAGTGTTCTATTCAAGCTGAGGACAATTCAAAACTTTCATTCAAAACCTTACTTCTTTAGAAACTTACAAAAGGTCTGTAAAGATGTATGAATATGCATATCATGAACTGTCATTGATCTATTTAGCTGAGGGTGGGGACTTTCAGGCAACACATAACTTTTTTAGAAACTTACACCAGATTTGTTAACAGGTATGAATATGCATGTAATGAATAGTTATACTGATCTATTCCATCTGAGGGTGGAGTTTTCATGCAACACCTTACTTCTCTAGAAACTTACAATAGATTTGTTCACAGGTATTTACTACAGAACCCTCAATCATTGTCAAAGAAAATTATTTAAGATCTTCATGTCCTAGGTACTATGATTTCTCAAAGTCAATCACAATTGACCTTTGCAAAACCATGTTACTTTTATAATTATAGATGTGGCATGAGCATGCACTGAAAATTTTTTAAAGGTCAAGAGCAGTTTCCCCAATTTTGTTTTGAAGCAAGAGCTAAATCTCACAATTTTGTTCTCATTTCTCTTCAAGCTATCTTTCATTATATTTTAGAACTTCAACAACCCATATTCAGGGTAAGCCAAGTAGTAACTTCTAGAAAATTTCATATTTGAGGAAATGCAATGTTGTCATATGACTCTAAACCGCCAATTATGAAACAGGACAGTCTACTTCACTACTTCAAGTTGTGACGACTGCTCGTGCCATTTAATAACACATTACCACCTTGTATGTTTACCAGGATATAAACCATAAAATATTAATATAGGAGGATTATGTCCGGAAGGATGAGTTTTAGACAACTGTGGGAGGGGTTAGAAGTAAGTAGGTTGGGAGAATTGGAAATGTCAAAAATAGGATGATAAACCTTAAAAATATCTGCCTTTAATATTGATACAAAGCAAATTATCTTTCTTTATCACAAAAGGACCCCATCAATTCAAGGACAAGTATGCATTGCCAGTTTGTCAGGTTCCTCTTAATCGGTGATGGTTGTATAAGTCTTTTTTTCCCTCATTTCACAGACAGGAGCAGCATTCATTGTTGATGAGGTTCAAACTTGCTGTGGTGCAACTGGACATTTTTGGGCCCATGAGGCATGGGACCTTCCAGAACCCCCAGATTTTGTTACATTCAGTAAGAAACTCATCTCTGGAGGGTATTTTTTTAAAGAAGAATTTGATCCAATGTTTGTAAGTACAGTTTTGTGCAGTTCGAAGTTTTGTGAAGATAAAATCAATTTGGCAATTTGTTAGTTGATGTCACTACCTCTTAAAAAGAGGTAAAGAAACTTGGCAGAGCTTGTTGTCATAATTAATTAATTTTCTTTATATTCAAGTCTGTTTACTGTGAGTAAAAGTCCAGATTGGTACTCTACAGGTCTAAACCCTGCTCCTTCCCCCCCATCCCCCCCCATGTTTTTTTTTTTTTTTTTTTTTTGGTTTTTTTTGTTTTGGGTTTTTTTTGTAATTTGGTTGATATAGTTCTACAGATATCAATTTTTGCTTTTACTGCTGATAATAATTCTCAGTTATCCTAATAACTGTCAAGTATTTGTTTAGAAGGAGGATTCATACCACAGATCATCTGAGGGTAATCATTGAAGTGGCCTAGCATATGTCTGGGCTAAAGTTCCAGTAGCCTTGCCCTCATTTCTTTGGTTCCTGTATAGGGATAAAATGTTATTGCTAATGGCAATCACGATCACAGTTCCAGATTCAATGCATATAATTTACACAAAATGTGAGCCCAGTAATTCAATTTGAGGGCTATGAGCATGCTCACGTCCTGCAAATTTTTTTTAGAATAAACAAAACAATCCTTCATCTCAACAGCACATTATCTGAACTCTGAATTTACTTGAAAACTTTTTAAAACCATGCTGTTTTAATCTATCCATAATATTGTCAATTCATGCTTCTTTTCTCCATCATAATATAGAAGGAGGGACCTTATATGTGGTTTTGCCTAGCAGACTATTTCTAGATTGCCTTATTTGGTGTAAAAATTCATTTAAACCTTCAAAGTATCATTGAGATTGCTATTTTCATTTGGTTGGACTAGACAGTAAGATTTATGCTTAGTTTAATATATGCATGTACTGCACAAAAACAGGGAATACAATTCACTATATGTGCTGAGCGCAGTGTTTAAGTTAGAGAGTTTTACGGCCCAGTTTCCAACCTACTGGTTCAGGTTGAGCTGGCCACAGCGTTTTTCCAGTTGTGGCTCACTGGCTTGTTTTCCCTACTCCATTGCTTATGCAGAGCATCACGTACAACAGCAGAAGGTTCCGTTTTTAGAGTCATTGGTATAACTCGACCTGGCAATAGAACCGGGGCCGTCTGCATGAGAGGTCGATGCTCTTACCGTTAGACCAAACATGCAGTAGAGCACAGTTTGTGTATCCCACCATTTTGCCCCACAAGATGCATCATTTGAATCACACAATATTTATCAAAATTTTAATGAATGAATGAAAACCATCATTGCTGAGTAGTTTTTATCATCAAATTTTGAGTTCCATAATGCTCTGTGATAGAATTGAGATCTATTTGTATCGAACATAATTCTTCTGAAGTAATCATTTTTTGCACCGAGTTCATTTGTTTTTAGGGATCAAGAATTTCTAACACTTGGATGGGAGATCCTTCTAAGCTATTGATGATGGAGGCTGTGGTGGATGTTGTAAAGCGAGATAATTTGTTGAAACTCACACAAGAATCAGGAGCTCATCTTCTTGCTGGCCTGGAGGATATCCAGGTATTAAAAATGTCCTCTCCTCGTAATTTGTTTATGCTATGACAAATAAGCCCAAATGATCATTCAACTGGGAATCAAATACCATTTTAGTCTTTCACTTTTTAGTGATTATTTGGATATAGTAAATTATGAGCCAAATTTCTAGACTTTGCATCATTGGGGATGCGAGGGGAAGGGGCCAGGGGGCACAATGTTGCACCAGATTGCATCTGGGAATTATTACCTATTAGAATTATTTTCCAGATAGAAGGGAACCCTTTACCCATTGGACCACTCTTTCAAGCTGGTAACCAGACCCTGCAGTTTAACCCCCCTCCCCCAAACAAAAATTCATGACTTGACACCAAACCTCTCTCTATATGATTATATGCATATGTTTCTGAGCAGTTAAAATGCGAGATACATATACTCCCCACACATTGCTTGAACATACTTTTGTGTGAATCACTCATAATAACATGATCAATATGTGCAATACACTTATTTATGACTTTGGAGTTGTTGTCCGTTGCAAATATGCATATGAAATCAAGGTTTCCATTTAGAATTTCAGTACTACCCGTGAATTTGAAAAAGAAAGCAGTTTGTAGGTTGCTTAAGAACTAACAATTTAGAACTCTTATAGTTGTGAGTGGGAGTATATTTTATTTACTTCTTATAGAAAATGTATCCTGAGTATTTACACAGTGCGAGGGGTGCAGCTACTTTTTGTGCAATAAATACAACAAATCCACCTTTACTACCAAAATTAGCAGCAACAGTGAGAAATAAAGGTAAGTTGTATGTGGAATATTAAAAATTGATCTAAGCTTCCTCATGTTTAATTACAATACATAATATCGATACTAACTTTAGTGATTAACCCTGATTATGCTGAATTAACCTGAGGGCGCTCCATACTTTTACTTTTTAAAATTGTCTGGTCAAGACCATAGGCCTACGAGGCAGGGGGGCAGGCAGGGCACTAGTCCTCCCAATTTTGGTAAAAACAGTTGGTCTGTTCGGGCAAAATATGTACAAAACATGATAAATGATGTTATTATTGGGGCAAACAATGCTTTCACCCCCTCATAGAAAATTACGCCTATGGTCAGGACTTTTTGAAAAGCAAATTGAAACTAGCAAGTACTCATTCCTAAAACAGTTGTTTGTATGTAGGATGTGGGGATTGCCTAACATGGACCATTTGTCATTGGTTTGTGAAGAAAACTGAACAGGTTTGGAAAGATTTGTTGAACAACCTGACCAAACTCAATGAGCCGCTTTAAGCAGTCTTTTAAGTAAATAATTAAAGGTTTAGCCAGTACCTTCTCTAATTGATTTATTTTTGAGTTCATAGCCTATCTTTGGGATATATATTTGATGAGTACTGCAACTATAGAAGTGTGGCATAGACATAATCAATATCTTATTGAAATATTAAGCACTGGCTATAATTTAGCCTTGGTTAAACACATTGTCCTCAGTTTTGTGAATGACTTAATTAGACCTGTGGTAATTTTAGAATGAATTAATTTAGCAAGCTGAGGGTTATACTTGAAAAATGGCAGTAATGTACAAAGATATAAAGGGCAACAGCATTCCCCCTCCCCTCCAAGTTGGTTTAATATAGTAGTCTGTAGTGTTTTATAATTGAATTGTGAGAGTCATGTGACATGTGACGATATTTTTCTCACCTACTAATGAAATTTAGGAGGTAACACATTGGTTTACCCTGAATAGACCATGTTAAGGTCTTGAAATATTATGAGAGATACTTGGAAGTAAATTAAAAAGAAATTTGTAAGACTTGGGTGTTTTTTCATAAAAAGTTTCTGGTGACTGCTCTTGTCCTTTAAAGAAGTGTATGTGTTTAGTGGTTAAAGGGAAAGAGCAGCCATTCTAACTTCAAGAAGTGTAGTAGACTATCCTGTTTCATGATTGGCTGTTGAGTGTCATGTGACAACATTTTTTCTTCTCAGATGTGAAATTACTACTGCTTGGATTACCTTGAATATGAAATATTCATGACGCGTTCTCTCTGAATGGCACTGAGTTTGCACTTTCCGCTTGCCTTCACAAAACTATCTAATCAAGCATATGGTATCAGTTAGATGATCTGATTTAATTAGCCCATGGCATCACTTGGCAATGAGTAAGCAGCTCTGTTGCACCAGTTCACCAAAGAACAGTCCTTTGCCATAGTGAGAACAAAATCTGATAAGAGATTAGCTGGTGTAGCCAGGCAGACGGGATCAAAATGCCATTATCAAGAATTGTGGTGTTTGACTCAGTATTGTTTACATCAAAAGACTGTCGCTCGGCAGTTTTTACATGAGAATACCGTATCGGGTATAGCACGGCATGTTAATTCATAAACTATAATGAAGGATACTTTGAAGAGAAATATGTGAGATTAAGCTGTTGCTTCAAAACAAGTTTGGGGTCTGCTCTTGACACAATACATGACAGTAAATTCATCTTGAATATCATTCACCTTTCCTGCAGGTGTTGTGATTGGAACCTGCGGTACAAGCACTCTTCGATTTAGACCAGCCCTCATTTTTCAACCTCATCATGCAGACATCGTTTTGGACACTCTTGAATCTGCTGTGAAGGAACTCTGATTTTTCAGCCCATCTAAACTAAAAAATTTTCATTAAACAGGATAAGAAGTCATACTTAAGAATTATTATTTTAACCAGATTAAGTGAGTCACCATTATGCATGTAAGCTTATAATAAAAGTGTTTTATAATCCCTCTTGAAAAAAACCTTCAAAGGTACTATATAAATTTGTATTAATCAAATCCCAATACCTTTTCTATATAAGCACCTTTTTAGGGTTCACAAATGGGAAACTCGGACTGCATGGGATAGGTGTTAAAAGTGTTTGGAATTTTGGTGGCAGGGTGGTCTTGTTTTCAGTGGGTCAGGGTTTTTTACCATAGTAGAAAGAGTAGTTTGTCAGATTTATATTATTGTGGGATCTACTTTCTATGTAATTGTTTTTTTTTTTTTATTTTTTTATTTTTTATAGAGAGTAACATTTCTCAGGAAGCCCTAAAGGGTTTTAAATGCACTCCCTGTCACACAATTTGTTCATATGTATCTGCTATTGTTATTTGTAAAGTTTTTGTAGTGATAAACCACATAAATGAAATGAAATAGTTTCATTTCATTTATTTGTTTTTTCACTACAATGTACAATATTGCATGATATAATAGTTACATAGTAACAATATAGAATAGACAGAGTAGTGAAAGGAAGTGAGCTACAAAACCCTTGGGGGCTTGACATTAAAGACAGAACACTCCCTTAAAAGAAAAAGTGTAAAGTACAAAAACAAAACAACTTAAGATACTTAGTCGCAAACAAAAGAGTGCCGCATAAGGGAACAAATGTTGGTAACACTAAGTGCAGACGGCACAACAATCTAACACCTAGAACAACCACCCATAGTCCCATACCACACACCCTCTCCCACCCCACCTACATCCCCCCCCCCAACCACCTACTAACACCAAACCATACCTCAAGACCCTACATAGGAGCCAAGTCCAATACTACCTAAATGGTAAAAAATAGAAGGAAAGGATTTTTTTTTCTTTTTTAATACATTCCGATGAAATAATTTTGAAGGTTCCTTTTAAAACTAAAAATAGACGGCTTGCGCTTCAATGTAACTGGAATAGAATTCCACAAGGTGGCTGCACGGTAGTGTAATCCTTTCATTAAAAAAGTTGATCTACAGCTGGGGATATGCAAGTAATTGGATTGTCTAGTACCGTGTTCATGAATTGCAGAATTAGGGACGAAAAAATCTTTTAGAGAAGGTGGCAATTGATTCCGTTGAGAGCGATAAACAAACTTGGCTATATTCAGTCTAATGAGGTATGTGAATTTGAGCAAATTAAGAGACTTGAACAAAAAATTAGTATGATCATAGTAACCCGAAAGAGCAATATGTCTTATAGCTCTCTTTTGAAGAACAATCAATTTATTTAAATATTGATGACTAGCGTCTGACCAGATTATGCAACAATATGACAGATGTGGTATAATTAACGTTTGATACAAAGACCTTAGAACATGCTTTGGTAAAATGTGTTTTAACTGTGAAAGGACCCCTTTGCTACTTGGTTTGATACATGATTGATATGCTCATTCCATGAAAGCTTGGAATCGATGTAAACCCCTAGGAACTTTACAAAGTCAACTCTCTTCAAATAAGAACCATTGATTTTAATACTAAAGTTACTTATATTACTCTTTTCATTGAAAATGATGTAATTAGTTTTATCTATATTAAGTGACAGCTTATTAGCCGCAAACCAGTTAGTGTACACAATGAGTTCATTGGTAATAATACGTTGAAGTTTGTTTACATCATTATCACTAAAGAAAATATTTGTGTCATCAGCAAATAGCATGACAGAAGCATTGGATGAGAGACTACGGATGTGGTTAACATAAATGATAAAAAGGAGTGGACCAAGGATGGAACCTTGTGGGACACCGCAGGTAATCGTTCGTATGTTAGAGCTGTAACCATTTAGAATCACAAATTGCTGTCTGTTCATTAAATAATTTTTAAACCAGGACAAAAAAATCCCACGGATACCGCAATAATTTAGCTTATGACAGAGCATATTGTGGTCTATAGTGTCGAACGCTTTGGACAAGTCAAGGAAAATGCCGGCTGTTGTTAGTTTTTTACTCATTGAATTTCTGAGTTTTTCAACTGCTTCAGAAAGTGCCATTTCTGTGGAAGTTCCAGAGTGGAATCCATACTGATGTTTGAAAAGAATATTATGTTTATCAAGAAATTTTACAATAGGGTTATAAATGAGATGCTCAAGTAGCTTTGAGAAGCATGGTAGAACAAAGATAGGACGATAATTAGAAAAGGTATTTGAGTCACCTTTCTCAGGTGACTCAAATAGTGTTTACATTATGGCTGCATGAAGATTTGG
Organism: Holothuria scabra; assembly: GCA_037179385.1. NCBI lineage: Eukaryota > Metazoa > Echinodermata > Holothuroidea > Aspidochirotida > Holothuriidae > Holothuria > Holothuria scabra. The sequence continues at coordinate 54,902,919 of CM074184.1, forward strand.
CACAGATCATAGGGAGATGAATTTCTCAAATATTTATCCATGAAATGCATAGACAGTTCTTCCAATAGCCAGAGCAAAGGATTATGGGATATTTTGATTCCACATCATTTCTGTCAATGACATTTGACTTTGGCCAAAAATCACAAATACCACAACTCCATCCTTCAATATTTTGAAATTTGGGAAATTTTTATTTGCTTTCATACCCTAAAACTGTTATTTTGATCACTAAAATTGTACTGCACAAAATAATTCTGTACACATTTATTCCCATGCCTGTCTTACTGTAATTTATTAGGAATGACCTATTGTTCAATCCAATGCAGGGGAACTGGATGCCACTTCCAGTAGCCAACACCAATAAGCTCACCCTGCAAGTAAAGTTTCCTATACCCCTATCATCCCCTCACCCCACCATTAAAAGTTGATCTGCTCTTTCTCTCTTTCATGCCCGGTAGGGGAAAACAAGCCAGTGAGCTACAACTGGAAAAAAGGCCGTGGCCACCCCAACTTCAACCAGTTGGCTAGAAGCTGAGCTGCAAAACCTTTCCTAACTAACCAACTCACAGAAGGTCAATTGTACTTTTAGTTGTGATTGATGTGTCTATCCTTCTGTACCCACAGATTTTGAAGGTTTCATGTGTATGAAAGCCCTTTTTTTTCTCCTACAGAGAGAAAGGACATGTGTGTATACAGACAAAAGGAAACACAAGATATGTATCTTATCCATGGTAATTTATTCATATAAAAACTCTCACACTTTAAGTATAACAGGCCTTTTAATTGCTAAACTTTCTTTAGAGGTGGTGCCTAAGTTTTTTTTTTTTCAAAAAATGGAACACTTACCTTTAAAAGTTAAGTTTTTGTCCTGCAATGTTATCGACCACTAAGACAGTAGGATTATTGGCTTTAGACCCAGCACTTTGGGCATTTGGGGCTGCCTTACCCAGGAAGGAGGCTTACATTTTATTGAACATATTAAGCCACTTTAATGATTTATTGACCACTCACTTGGTGCCCAAACCTCTAAACTTGGCATAATTGCCATGAGTACATAGCATTAAATGTTTGAAAACTTGGTTTTTAAGGACATACTGTCATTTCATCAAGAAAACAAAGCATTTATTGGTATAAAATCATTATTTCAGAGGATTGAGGGTAAATAGACATACTTTTACATTTGTAATAATGAAGGAATATGTCAAAGCTGGGTGACTGCTCTATGTTCCAAGTTGTCAGAACATTGGAGTGTTAGAACATTGGGCTCTTGGAATGTAGAGCTCACAGAACACATGGGTGATGGGAATTTACTGATTTGTCAGAAGATAGAAGTGTCACAATGTAGGGACGTTGAAACATACGGCTGTAATCCTAAGCTGCATCAACCTAATTTATACTCTTTTACAGATTTGCATATTTTTGTTTCTGGTGCAGAAATTTAGTTGCTAATTCTGTGTTTATGACAAAATAGAAAAATCATGAAAACTGTGTGTCATGCAAACTCAGGAAAAGTTTAAGACAAAATAATTATAAGGATGTTCTTGAAGCAGAGGTATTCCATAAATGTCAAAAAAGAGGGTAACATATGAAGAAAATTCAGTTTAAATGAACACAATGTAAAAGCATATCATTATCAGTGTTAATGTAAATCAATAATTTATAGATATTAGGCAGTTTTTGGTTTCAATGAAAGAGAAACCTATGCATTCACGATGGCGTGTGTGTGTATGTGTGTGTGTATGTGTGTGTGTGTGTGTGTGTCTGTGACACTTTGCTTGTTAACACGATATCTCAAGAAGGGAAGGTCTGAATGTTTTCAAACTTGGTACATGGATGCCCCATAGTGAGAGCAAGAACCCTATTGTTTTTGGTGGGGGTCAAAGGTCATTTGGGGTCAGTAGGGGTCAGACCCCAAAAACCTCGTTAACACGATATCTTGAGATTGGAAACTTGGATGAATGCCATACTTGGTACATAGATGCTCCATAGTCAAAGGAAGCGCCCTATTGTTTTTGGTGGGGGTCAAGGGTCATATGGGGTCACCAGGGGTCAAACTCTGAAAACCTTGTTAACATACTATCTTGAGATAGGAAACTTGGATCAATGTCATACTTAGTATCTAGATGCATTATTATCAAGGGAATAAGCCTACTGTTTTTGGTGGGGGTCAAAGGTCATGTGGGATCGCCAGGGGTCAAAATCTGAAAACATCGTTATCACTATTTCTTGAGATAGAAAACTTAGATGAATGTCATACTTAGTATGTAGATGCAATATTGTCAAGGGAGGAACCATATAACTTTTTGTGGGGGTCAAAGTACATTTAGGGTCACCAGTGGTCAAAATCAGAAAACCTAATTATTATGACATCTTGAGATAGGAAACTTGGAATGAATGTCATTCTTACTGTAGGTAACAGTGTTCTCCACTAGCTGTTTACGACCACAGGTGCACCATCAGGATAAAATCTGAAGAGCTGCATTAGTGCCCACCTTTAAATTGCCCCCCCCCCCCCGCACAAAAACATTGGCCGCCTGGACAAAAATTCTTTTGCACTAAGCCTAAAGCTAAAATTAGCAGTTTGAACACATGTGGATGGCATAAGATTTGAGCAGATGCATGCTGAAATATAGCTTGCTTGGCCGACGTGTTTGGCAACTGCTTCAATATTTTGCACTACGTAATAATGAAGGAGAAGTGCACATTCGACACCTGCCAAGAAGACAAGGTGAACTTCACTAAGAAATTTCTGTTAAGAACCTTGTGATTGGTTCCATACACCAATGATCGATCACATGCTTTAAGCGCAATCACAACAACTACTTGCAGCACATTCACTGCTACATTCACTGAATCTCGGAAAAAAGTTTGCCATTATAAAAGGGGAAAAAGGTAAATAAATTAACGATATTCTACAGTGGCAATTCTTGGCTTTTGGAAAAATTGAAAACACAAAGTGCCTAGCTCCCTTAACTGAGAAATTTAAGCCCAAAATGTGTGGTTTGATTCAGCAAGTGAGCTAACGTTAGTCCTTTCTGCATATGTTTGTGCTAGCTATAGTCAGCAGTAGCTTACATTCCTTTCACAAAGCATGATCGAGTACTGAAAAGGGTCAACAAAAATTCATGTGGCCAAGAACATCTAAAATATTTACAAGGCGTGTGTAATAGTCCCTCATAAAACAATGTGCAATACTTTTGTGAGCTTTAGGCTTAAAGTTTTTCTCTACGATATAATTTTCTTCAGCATGTCTTGGCACTTTTGCTATTGCCTAAGGTATAGCACATAGGCCTAGGCTAGCCGAAGTACATTGTGAACCTATTCCTATACATATGATGTTCATCTGCAATATCCTAACTAGTAACTAGGAAAGCTGTGCAGTGGTGAATGGTTTCTTTTTTATTTTTGGTTTCAATGATAAGAGAAACTAATGGGATCATAATGGCATTCGTGTGTATGTATGTATGGGTGGGTGTGCGTGTGTGTTTGTGACACGTTGCTAATTGTTAACACAATATCTCAAGATAGGAATGTCTGACAGTTTTTAAACTTAGTACATAGGTGCACCATATTGAGAGGAAGAACCCTTCTGTTTTTGGGTGGAGGTGAAAGGTCATCTGGGGTCACCAGGGTCAACGTCTGAAAACATTGTTAATGCAATATCTCAAGGTAGGAAACTTGGATAGATTTCATATTTGGTGTGTGGATGCATTATGGTCAGGAGAGGGTTCCTTTTGTTTTTGGCATAGGTCAAAGGTCATCTGGGGTCAGTGGGGGGTCAAAGTCAGGAAATCTGGTTAACATGATATCTCAAGATAGGAAGCTTGGATAGATTTTATATTTGGTATATGGATGCATTATAGTCAGGAGATGGTCCCTGTTGTTTTTGGTGGAGGTCAAAGGTCATCTGGGGTCACAGAGGGTCAAAGTCTGAAAATCTTGTTAACACCATATCTCAATCTAAAAACTTGGATAAACTTCATATTTGGTACATGTGGATGCGTTATGGTCAGAAGATGGTTTCAGCTTGTTTTTGGCAGAGGTTAAAGGCCATCTGGGGTCACCAGGGGTCAAAGTCTGAAAATCTTGTTAACATGATATCTCATGATAGGAAGCTTGGAAAGATTTCATATTTGGGTATGTAGATGCATTATAGTCAGGAGATGGTCCCCATTGTTTTTGGCAGAGGTCAAAGGTCATCTGGGGTCAGCTGGGGGGTCAAAGTCTGAAACCTTTTTAAAGGTGATCTTTCAAGATAGCTGTCTGTCTCTGTCTGTCTGCATGTTTGTCTGTCTATCAATGTATGTCTTTAAAGGAGGTCAAGTCATCTGGAATAACAAAATTATTTTTTGAACATGCTAGTGTAACACTTGACTGTGAAGATAATGGTGCATGATGGCATTATTTGAAATGGAAAATTTATATATCATCGAACCCTCAATGCATTTTTGCATTCTGGTTAGTTCTTATGTTTTTTATCCCTCCATTCATGGTAATCAATGTATAGATAAAATATATAATAAACAAAGTAAAGTGCAATTAAAAAAACTCTCTATCTCTTCCACTTATTTGTAATGATTTTGTGGTTAAGGAATTGTAATGCATTATGTTATAAACTGAAAAAGTAAACACAAAAAGATTAAAAAAGATAAATGTCATTTGAACTTTGTTTTTGTGACATTTTTTTTTCTCAATACAGCCCTACTCCCAGGCCAGTGGCTGGGGTTTGGTGGGGGTGGGGACAATCCCCCTGAAATTTGTTTCCCCCCTAGAGACTTAAATGTTTGCCATTGACTTGATACATTTATACACATTTGCTCCTCCCTTCCCCAATCAGTGATTCTTTTTAAATGGTGGCATTTTTTGTCATTCGTATGCATCATGAAAAAGGTATTCCTTCAATAACAATATTAGTTGATTTTTAAGATGGATGGGTGGGTTGATGGGGCAACTGCATTTTCCCTGTATAAAGTGTGGCTTGTAATTGTCTTTAGTACTAAGTTGGTTCTTGACAGGTGACTGGAAGATAAAATATTGGCATTGTAGAAATGGTATAGGAGCTGGACATTCCTCATAAAGAAAGAAAAAAGCCACAGTTTGACAAAATAATACACCTAGACACATTCCACTTTCCCACCTCCCTCCCATGTGGCTTGATGAGAGTATCAGAGTGAAGGGCTATGCTGCTGTTTAAAAAGAAACTTCTCCCACGAAATGCATAAAATAATGTGATTATGTACCTAATTATGATGAATAATCACATTTTGATGGACATTGGTTCAAACAAAAGCTTCCCTCTGGTTGGTCTAGAGGCACAAAACCATAGGGTACACGAAGGGAATATGCCCTCATGGCATGCCCTTGGTCAAAAGGCCGAGAAGGGATCAGAAACAACTTTCTTCAGTCCTCTCAACCCTCTGGTAAAGGACCCTTCGACAAACCCAAACTTTACATAATCTGCTTTCCAAAGAAGCAATACAGTCACTGAAGGACAACACCAACTTCATGGCCCTCAGACCATTCACATTCATTGGTCTGTCATGTATGGCTCCTTTCTAGACTGGGTGCAAAGAGCAGATACTACACATATGATCTTAGCTTTTGGTAAGTCTTCCCAGCTCTCTAGAAAAGGGCCATTCTGCATAACCAAACTACAAACTGCTTCCAGAATAAGTGTTGCATCCAATGAAGGACAATACTTGACCAACCTCTCGATCCTTATACTATTTACATCACTGATCTGTCATGTATGGATGGCTTCATTTGGATGAAAAGAACAGATTCTACTCAAACTCTTAGCCAAAAGGCTGTCCAAAAGGGCCACATCACTAAGAGGGGCTTGAGTCTACTTGCTTTGGCTTCATCAAGCAGTAACCACTGATAATTCCAAGATTCAATGGGAGAAAAAATAGTGTTTTCAGAATAGTAATGCACAGAATTTGTTGGGTCCTTTCTGTCAACGGCATGTGTTACTGCATAGTAAATTAAATTTTAAAATAAGCCAGTGCTACAACTAAAGCTGTTATCTGGGAAAGGGCCTCAGGAAGATTTTCATTCCAAGTTTGCAGATGGGATACCAAAAAAAGGGGAATCAAACTTTTCTCATTGGCTATCATGTAAATTATAGACCAATGAGATGGTCGCAAAGGTAAATGTGGGCGGTGTCAATAACTTACGAGTATTCTTACCGCGCAGGCTCGAGTGCACACGCCGCAGGTGCAGCAACAGAATGGGTTTGCATGTGAGTGTGAGTACTCGAGGAAGTGCAGTGCTAGTGCGCGATGTAGCCCCATATATGCATGAAGTTGACGGCATATCGTTAACTTAGGCTACATTGGATTTGCGAACATGACACCTGACAACAGAGCTTTCCTCTTGGCCTTGGACAAGAAAACAAAACTGACTGACTGACCGCAGGCGGCGCAGGGTACTTGAATTCTCTATTGTTAGGATCATCGTCTCAGAAACATGGTCACTTTGGTGCCATAAACCGTTGTCATCATTTACACTTCTTTTTGCATCTCTCTGTACAAAACGAGACTTCGCATCCTTGACATGACACCTCTGCACACAGAGCCTAAAGTTAGGCCTAACGTTAGGCCTAAGCCGTAACGTTATTAAACCCAAAACCATAGAGCAGAATAATCCTGCTCAATGGTCCTAACGTTAAGTTAGGCCTAGCCTAGGCCTAATGTTAGTCCTACAAGTTAATTGACTAAGTATGCATTGACTATAAGCCTAGTTAGAGTATTGATATAGGCTACCTAGCCTAGTGAGGTAAGTTGGCTGATGGAGCTTGGAGGCATACCCTATCCTAAGTTAGCCTAGCCTAGCCTAAATCCACAACTGCAGGGAAACTCAGCCCTAGGCCTAGTCCTGTAGTGATAATCAGTAATAGGTCTAATGGGCCTAGGCATAGCCTAGCCTAATTAGGCCAACCATAAGTCCAAAGCCTAGCCTAGGCTAACTTGAGTTACTAAGGCTAGGCCCAATTAAACTTGGCCTAATGTTAGGCTAGCTAAGGACTTGGTACATTGCAGTAGCCTAGGTTGTTGCACTGATGCCCCTCATTGGCCACATTGGCAGTCTGTCAGAGAAATGTCTTGTGGCTCACTGACAAGTGACAGTTCCCTGTGTGCATGATGCTGATTGGATTAAATTTTCCTACCCATGGTGCACCTCTGCAAATTCCAGCAGATCTTGGGTGGCTCACTGTTGGCCATGATCGCCGCTGGAGGACGGCCAGATATTGCTTACTGGGTTCCCCCCTTGCCAATTGGCCCCCAACCAATAGCAGGGATAGTTTGGTCTGGTCAAATAAACATAGCCTAGGCCTAGACTAGGCATAGTCAAGTCCTTGAGGAGGGCACCATGCTATGTCCACTTTGTTTTACTCAACCATGAGAAGTCAAAGCCGCAATTGATGTTGAACCCTTATTATTACACATGATTGCACTTGGGAGTGACGACTCACTTCATTTGCAGGGAGGAAGAGTTGAAACTGGGTATCCCCATTGACATCCTGTACTCCCACAGGTTGACGAGGGACGGATAAATTAACAACTTCAAATCACGGTTCGTACGTAAGTAGGTTGAAGTAGTATAGTATTAGTTTTAGCTAGCGCAGCCCTGCCAGAAATTACTATTGTTGCATACACTGAATGCATGCAGGCAAGCATTGTGGCCCAGACAATAAACTTTTTCTGCGTGGGGAACGTGAACAAGAAATGGAAAACATGCACGGATCGGGAAACCTAACATAACATAACAGGTTGTAGGGCAAAGGAGGGCCAAGGCCCCATAAGATGCCCTGAAGTCCAAGCCCTAATCAAAAGTCAAACCACCAAAGCTTGACAACAGCCCCAAATTAGATTCTACCACAGCCATGGAAAAACTTGTCAATGTTAACCTTAAAGCAGTGAACTGACAGGGAGTTAACTACCCAATCTGGTAGACAATTCCACTCGTTGACAACTCTATGGGAGAAACTAAACTTCGTAATGCCAAGCCTTGCAAAAGGCTTTTCCAGCTTTTTACAATGCCCACGAACCCGAGAATTACTTTGAACCCTTAAATAACTACAAGTCAGAAGGGGATTCCTTTCACAAAGAAACTTTTAAACCTGGAGCATGTCTCCCCTAATCCTTCTCAGCTCCAAAGCGGTAAGCCCAAAATGTTTAAGCCTAGAATGATAAGGTAAATTTCTCACCTCAGGTATAAGGCGAGTGGCTCTCCTCTGAACTTGCTCTAAAATACCAAAACATGTATATGCCGGGCTGCAAGTACAGTATGCCACAAGTACAGGTATGTGTATATACTGTACAGTAGAATTCCCCTAGCTATCCTACGAAAAAAATTAAGTGCGGCATTGTAGAGTATGTGTTTGCATATATGGATATTGCTGAGAAGGCGATGGCTTTGGTAGCTGTGCATACAGTATGTAGGAAAGGCTTGACATTTAGTAATGGCACAATTGCGGGGGGAACAACTTCAAATAGGTAAAAGATTAGCGTAGATTTCACTAAAATTTGCCGAAGTGCGCAGACGGAAAAACAGGGCAGTTAAAGCTGTGTGGGGAAAACTTTAGTCTGGATTGTGACAGTTGGCGAGCATTCCGGCAGGAAGTATAGGTTACATGCAAACAGAGTATTTCTTATGACACAGCTCCTGTATAATTCAAAGCCATCCTGCGGTCAGTTTTGTTTACTAAAGTCCAAGAATGTAAACGCTGTCCGAGAATGTAACGTTCACAAGCCTCGATGTGGGCTCGCCTTGGCACAGTCCTTGGCCACAGTGCACTACAAACACTGCTGTTGCCATGTCAGAACTTATAGGAAAATAGATCATGGCATATAGCTCATGTGACCAGCTTTACTTCAATGCCACCAATACATTTATAAAGAACATGATTATTTGTTTAATTTACAATGAAATTTGGAAGTACTAAAGTTATGCACGCACTGTAGTGTCTTTTAAGTATCTTGTGTGCAACTGTCCACTTTGCCAAAATAGTTCAATTTCAACATCCACTTATCAGCTCACTACTGGCATACATCTCCAAAAGTTTCAACTTAAAATTAACATTTTTCAAGAAATAAAAAGTTCAGCTTTCTAACCATATTATTCCTGTCTTTGTATCATGTATGAGTGTTTGTAATTCATGAATTAAAAAAAGTTTCAAAATAGTTCCATTCACTGTTTATCAAGACCCAACAATGTACACAGCAGCAGCTGTATACTGTAAAAGTTAGCTGAAAATCATTACGCAGCTGCTTCTTGCTGAACATCTAACAAACCTCTGTAATGAAGAATCATGCTCACTAATTGGCTACTTGCATTTATGAATGAAGCAGCTGTTTTAGAAGTTTGGAGATTCCCCACTTCTATCATAATTATTGAGGGAGGATGTCATGTCATTGCCAATTAAAGTGACTACTTACACAGGCGGTAACTTATACAATCAATGACAGGTGAAAACTAAAATATCTACATTTGATCGTAGCCTATTATTGATAGTTCCAAGATTACATTTTGTAACATTTGGGGTTCATGTATTGAAACGGCCCTCACGACACTGCACCCAATCACATGTACACTAGAGGGGATTGGGTGGAAAACAGGTGTATATCATAGCTCTGCACAATTTTTGAGCTTCTTGTTCATAGCACTGTACATAGACATTGTTTGGTTTGTCAGTGCAGCCAAACTTATGAAGAAGGATGTTAACTTAGAGCAAGTCAGTGACCCTGGAGCATGAGATGCGATTAATTGCGTGTAACATTTTACTAAATGATTACTTGGCTGGCAATTAATCGCTGACAACCCTACCAGAAGATTTCAGAGATCAAAAAGTGTTTGGTTGCTCTCGTAAGACTTGTAGAATTAGGAATGGTTATGGCATTAAATGAGCATTGTGGGTCCAAAATTTGCTGTGAGAAGAAAGTTAATTTCAACAGTTAATATGACCACAGATTGTCCTGCTGATTTGATCAATTAGAGTGAAGACTGTGTATTGTGAGTATAGCAAGTGGCAACAGCCCTTTACTGATATAGCCCTAGCCTAGTCTGCAGTAATACAAATAGCCTACATGCACAGGCTGTAGGCATAGCCTAGCTATATGTTTTGAAGTTTTGATTTGACATTTTGAGGGATTTTTCTTGATTGGTCAAAGATCCCTATACCCCAGGGTGAATTTCATGTAGCTCATGCAGGAGGTGTGCCAAGGTCCATGTCATCATAGATCAGGATTTTTTGTGCACATACAGTGCTATATTATTTACAATACATGGCAAGTTGTAACTGTGTGTAGGACAGAAAAGTATACATGTAGGTAGTGCAAACATGGTCTTCATACATTACCAATGCATGTGCAGGTATGTAGGATACACTCATTAGAAGTTGTCAGTAACATTACATCATTCATTGGAAAAATGGTGCTGATCAGCACAACTGTGCTTGGTTCTGATCAGCATAAGCAATGGAGTAGGTTATAAGAAACAAGTGAGGCACAATTGGAAAAAGGGCTGTGGGAAGCCAGATGTAAACCGGTTGGTTACATTAGATACTGTGCTGTAAAACCTCATCTAGCCCACCTTTTCAAGCGAAAGCATCAGGTTCACCTCGTAATTAACAGTCTTCTGGCAAAGCTGTAAATTTCACTCTTCTTGATCATTATACAGCAAGAGTAGTCTCCCCAAACTAATTTTGAAACAGCAGCAGGCCTGTGGTCAATTCCCAGGTCAGGTCATGCCAATAACTTAGAGACTACTGCCATTGCGCATGATGCTCTGCATATTGAGTAGGGAAAACAAGCCAGTGAGCCACAACTGGAAAAAAGGCCATGGCTGACTCGACTTGAACCAAAAGGTTGGTAACTGGGTCAAAAACTTCATCTAACTAACAAACTAACAGCAGTTTTCCTTTTATTTCTCTTCAAAGTAGCTTTTAGTAGCTTATACTATTTTAGGACTTGCAGTAATTATTGTATATTTAAAGGGCCAAACGTCTCACCCCAAACTACAATTTTGGTATGGGGTTACCAAAATTCTCAATTGGCTCAGTCCTTTGATGGACAGCTGATTCAAACAGTGCAGAGTACCAAAGCTTATATTACACAGCATGAATGGTACTGAAAGTGTTTTGAAGCAATTTACTGAGATTGTATCTGGATGAGCATGAATTTCAGACAATTGTGGGAGGGGTTTAAGTAAGAAGGTTAGGAGAATTGGTGCTGTTTGGGGTGAGGGAACTGGGCCCTTAAAGTAAACCAAGCAGTAACTCGTAGCAGGCTAAGTTTCACATTTGAGGAGAAAATTATTGTCACATGACCCTGATGAGCCAGTCATGAAAAAAGACAGTTTACTACACTACTTCAAGTTTGGGAGGCTGCTCTTGCCAATTAAAAGTTGACATACCTGGAAAAGGGGCCTTGGGTTTGGATCTCTGTGTATGTTGTGTGGTAAGTAGCATAGCCAGGATTGTGTAATGGGGAGGGTTTTGGTGTCATTGGAGGAGGGGGGGGTTAGGGCATGACATTAGAGAAAAGTCTAAGAATACAGAGAAAAATCTGCTATTTTAGGTGTTTTTTGCATTGCAAGGTTGGGTCATGGGGGTATAATATACCCTGATTGAGTGCTAGAGAACACTATTCATTTATCAAGAATTTTTAAAAGCAATTCCATCCAATTTGGATTAGACCAAGGGCCTTGGCCATATACTGGAAATTTTGAATGCTGCAGGGATTCTGTCAGAAACTCAAGGGGGGGGGGGGGATTTACTGCTGCTCAATTTTTAAGTAAAAATTGATGCTGCCCTTGGCCAAAGTTACAAGTGAGTTCTTAAAGCATAAGCTTTCTTCAAAGCCCTCACCAGGTGCAATTGGAAGGGGTTTAAAGTCTGTTAATTTATCTAAGTTCAAACAGTGCTTCAAAAGTTTCTTCTTCTTAAATGAAAAACAAAGCTAATGATTTTTTTAATTTATAGGTAAATGAAAAAGGGGAGGGGGGGTTACCCTCCTTGGGAAAAGGGGAAACAAATTTCTTCCTTTACGCCCTTGATGGAAACACCGCTGCATGCTACAGAATCATGCAACATTGGAACCTACCATGCTAAGTTCATGGCTTGACAGCATCAACATCAAAAAGCCCAGCCTGGATTTTTGTCTCCCTTACTGCCATCCTTGCTGTAAATGTGCATTGGTTTAAATTGCACTTTCCAGTTTCCATTGTGGGTTCAGATTGCACTCCTTTCTGATAAATTTGAGTGCATTCATTATGGGATATTAGCCTTTAAGGAGATCCATCATGGCTACCACAGTTTTAAGGGAAAAACTGTGGTTCCCAATTATAGTACCCAACCACTGGTTCATTACTCCTATTAGCTGCTTCAATGAGCAGCAGATTTGATTACCATTCTGGTACAATAGAGGCCCAACAACTTTGGGGTTCAAATAACTTACAACAAATCCTGAAATAGGTGCTGGCAAAAAAGGGAGTCAAATTACTTTAAGTGCACTGAAGGGCTGCATCCCCTTTCAGCTTATTCTGAGATAAAGTGCTATCAAATTTCAACCTCCATGGTCATTTTCAAATGCTTAAATGGGCATATAATTAGTACTGAGAACAGTTCCTGACGAGATTGCTCTAAGGGTATTTTTCCTGACATGAATTTGAGTTTACTTCTTTACTGCAACATTACCATCATGCCATTAGGCTAAACTTAAACCAACTTATCCTCTGCCAGGGTGCAACTCTAACCAGAGAAAAATGTCTTAACTTTGCAGGAACTTATTTTACATTAAAAACTGACTCTCACCCACTGGAGTTTTTCAATTCTCTCCATAACACATTTTCTTGCTCTTGCTAGTGTTGTCTTAAAGGGCCAAACCTCCCACCCCAAACTACAATTTTGGTATGGAAGTACCAAAATTCTCAACTGGCTCAGCTCTTTGATTGGCAGCTAATGCAAACAATGCAGAGTACCAAAGCATATATTACACAGCATGAATGGTACTGAGAGTGTTTTGATTATATAAACTGAGTTCTTATATACTCACCTTGAAGCAATAAACTGAGATTGAATCTGGATAAGGATGAATTTCAGACAATTGTGGGAGGGGCTTCAGTAAGAAGGATAGGAGAACTGGTACTGTTTGTGGAGAGAGAACCTTTAAACTCCTTCTGCAGACTTAGTCTTTGTTTTTTGCTTATTGGCAATATCTTGTGTGTGCCCTTCCAGGAGAAGTATGCCAACTGCATTCAGCCTTGAGTTTTAGATTCTTCAGGTGTGCTTCAAATCAGGCTCCTCAGAAAATTTAGGAGTGTGGTTGATGTGTTGTTTTATAAAACTTTAATAGATGTATATGAATGCCAAATCTTCATCAAGTTGTGCACAAAATCACTCCCCTCACTGTGATTTGAGGTGAGTGATTGTGTGCAATCGCACTCGCATGCCACAAAATCCAAGGCCTGTGCATGTGTACTGTAGGCTTTGTGATTTTAGTTCATTTTTTTTTTGTTTTAGATTACAAGAGAGGCCAATGCATTCATGATGTGTGGGTGTGTAACTGTGTGTTTGTGACATGCTGCTTATTAACATGATATCTTAAGATAGGATTGTCTGACAGTTTTCAAAAGTGGTACTCAGGATGCCCCATATTGAGGGGAAGAACCGTATTGTTTTTGGCAGAGGTCAAAGGTTGTCTGGGGTCACTGGGGCCCAAAACTTGAAACGCTTTACCTGTAACTCCTTAAACGATATCTCGTGATATTTTTGCCTGACGATTTTCAAACTAGATGCCCCATATTAAGAGGAAGAACCCTATCCTTTTTGGTGAACTTCCAAGGTCATCTGGGGTCACCAGGTCAAATACTTGAAACACTTAAGTTTTCACTCATTAACACGATATCTTAAAATAGGAATGTCACACAGTTTTCAAACTTGGTACATAGATGACAGATATTAGGAGAAAGAACCTATCATTTTTGGTTGAGTTCAAAGGTCATCTGAGGTCACCAGGTCAAAGATTTGAAACAGTTTACACCGTGCTTGCTATATGTCTGGACTGCATGTATATTGCCACATACAGTACAACAAATTAGTTGGGTTATTTGTTTTAATGATCTTGGAAAAAACTAATACAGTTATTCATACCAAAAAGCCGCAAGACAACTCATCCCCATACATACTCGATTGCACTAACACAACTCTCCTCCACACATAGGGAATAGCCCCAAGACAACTCTCCACCTCACACACCCGATGGCACTAACACAACATACTCTCCTTCACACATACCTAATAGCCCCAAGACAATCTGGGATCACTCTAGGTCAAACACTGGAAACCTTGTTATCACTCTACAATTTTTTCAAAGCAGGGAAATGGTATGTATAAGTTTCTAATTTGGTTTTGCAATGCATAAACATGTTATCTCAAAGTGTTAATTTTGAATGGATTTCATATTTGGTATGTGTACATGTTATGTTGGGGAGATAGCGCCCTATTGAAGTTGGTAGAGGTCAAAGGTCAACTGGGGTAAAATAAAATTAGTTTCAAACATGTTAGCATAACATTCGACTGAGAAGATATTGGACACCATGGCATTATTTGGAATACTGTAGATCAAATGGCATGAATAGAGCTGTAATACAGATCACCTTAAGTTAAGCAGTACAAAATCCAGTTTACCTGGTGTTGTTAGATGAGGATTTCGTAATCAACCAATTGGTTAGCCTTTTTTTTTCCAGTTGTGGTTCAATGGCTTGGTTTAAGCATTAATCAGTAGTTGAAAATTACGAAACTTTTATGCAGTACGTACTATAAAATGTTACACATTCATTTTTTAATCACTCATTTTTTTATTTTCTTTAAAACAGAGCCAGGATGACAAAGACCAAAGAGGTATTACTTGTTTTCTACAACTTACATTCAATGCACCTTTCACCAATGGTTATTACATAGGATTCTGGGATAGTACATTAGGATCAGTCCCACCCCATTCAAAACCTGTCCAAGCTGTCACTGATGTTGTAGTAACCACTCCAGGCAAATAATTGTCTCCCGCGCAACCTATCACAAATTTGCCAGCTGAGATCCAAAGCTAGCCCCAAATTTACTCCCTGAAGTTAAATGAGGAAAAAACGAAAAATTAATGGCTGAAAAATTGGGGGGACGTCGTGGGGTGAGGTGCTTTTCCCACATCAGACAAAATTTTACCCAGCACTCAAATTTGGCTAGCTACATCCCTGTTAAACTCCATTCCACAATATATGTTATTTCTATTTGGAAAATGGCCCATGAAAAAGTTATGTTTAAATGTTTTGGTGATGCAGACATGCCAACTAGCACAATTTTGTCATATTCAGTATATGATATTGTTGGAAATATGACAGTATGGTTGGTTGTTCATCCCACAAAATATGACTTTTATGAGAATGCGATTAATTAGAGATGATGAGATTAGTAATTGCCATCACTGATAGCATAGACACAGATGAGTCCTGATGACATACAGTAGGCCATAAATGTACTTCATGAAAAGAGAGTAGTTTTCAAAAAAAATCTTGAAGGTTTAATGCATTAATAAAACCTTTTCCATAGAATGAGACATGTATTGTAAGCTCCTCACACACTTGAACTAATTTTTGGTTTCGATGAAAGAGAAACCTATGCATTCACTATGGAGTGTGTGTGTGTGAGCGTAGGTGTGTGTATGTGTGTGTGTGTGTGTGTGTTTTTGAGACACTTTGCTCTTTAACATGATATCTCAAGATAGGAATGTCTGACAGTTTTCAAACTTGGTACATAGATGCGCCATATTGAGAGGAAGAACCCTATTTGTTCTTGGCAGAGGAAAATGTCATCTGGGGTCACCTGCCGTCAAAGTCTGAAAATCTCCTTGACACAGTATCTCAAGATAGGAAGCTTGGGTAGATTTCATATTTAGTATGTTGATGCGTTATGGTCAGGAGGTGGTGCCTATTGTTTTTTGCAGAGGTCAAAGGTCATCTGGGGTCACCTGCGGTCAAAGTCTGAAAATCTTCTTAACACGATATCTAAAGATCAGAAACATGGATAGATTTCATATTTAATGTGATGATGCGTTATGGTCAGAAGATGGTCCCTATTGTTTTTCTTACAGTGATATCTCAAGACTGGAAACTTGAATAGGTTGTATATGTGGTGTGTGGATGAGCTATGGTTAGGAGATGGTTCCCATAGTTTATGGTGGAGATCAAAGGTCATCTGGGGCCACCAGCGGTCAAAGTCTGAAAATCTCGTAAACGCAATATCTCAAGATAGGAAATTTGGATAGATTTCATATTTGGTATGTACAGTAGATGCTTTTAGAGTCAGGAGATGGTCCCTATTGTTTTTGGTGGAGGTCAAAGGTCATCTGCGGTCACTGGCTTTTGTGGAGGTCAAAAGGGCATCTGGAATAACAAAATTATTTTTTGAACATGCTAGTGTAACATTTGAGTGAGAAGATAATGGTGCATTGCAAATTTGAAACAGTACATTTATGTATCGTCGAAACCCCAATGCATTTCTGCATTCTGGTTTTGGGTCCTACAGTATGTTCTTTCTTTCACGGAAAGCTTTGTAAGCCCATAAATCTCACATTTTCTTCTTTTGTCAGAAAATGTCACTTTTTCTGCTTGAGGCTTATTCTTATATTATAGCAGATATCACATTAGCTTGGTAAGTGGCAAAAGAAATGTTAGGTAAAAAAAACTATAGGCACATATCATGTGGGCCTCATGTACATACAATGTGTGTAAAGTGTTTGAATTAACATGCATATTGTATTTCTTTTCATCAGTATGCATGACTTAGGCTTGTAGATTTTTGCAGGAGGGGGGAGGGGAGGTGTAAAACCTTTGTAATTTTTTTTCTTTGTACATCTCTTTATTATATATTAAGTGTAAAATTATTTTCAATTTCGAAATCTGTTTTAATATTCCATAAAATACTGCATGTGAACTATTACATTATAAAAAGAGCAACTTATAAATTTCTTATTGCATCAAAGGTAAGTGGTTGGTTCCCATGTTAATAGTACATCTCTGCAGTAATATGTCACTTACTATTAGGTGCTGTTATTAGGTATATTTTTAATTGCTTATGAATATTTTGCAGCAAATTTGGGAGCAATATCCCCAGTGGAGTGACTCAAAGAAGAGAAAGTATAACCACGTAATACTTGTGAAGTACGGGAGTCACTTTCTTCGAAGTCTGCAGGTAAGCAAATTAAGTACTACTTGCAATGTGACAAATGTTAAGTCATAGTGGACCTCTTGTTCTTATTTTTTGAAACATCCTTTATACATCTTATTGCCTCAGGGAGGAAATGAAGCTCACTACTTTGTACACTATTGCTGTAGGGCTTATGCACCTACGTCACTGCAGTGGGCATCTTTCTGTTTTTCTGTCCAGGCATCCTTTTTACAACAGTCGTTACTAAGGTGCTATGGTGGGCGTGTCTTGGTAACACCACAACTACCTTTGATCTTTTCCATTGCTGACGTCACGTGCGTAATCTCTTTCGTCAGGTTTCTCATCTGATTAAAAAATTCACAGTAGCAGATATACCAAAATACACAAAACCTTACATAACTCTTGTAGTTAGCTAGCGTACTAGTCAAACTTATTGGCACTAGTTACTTTTCATGCTGTGTGACACAATGAGAGCATATCATTTGAGGGCACACATCCTGTAACAAAGTTGGATATCAGTTACACCCCACTCCTCATTTGATCTCATGAGGTGTCTTTGATCATTTCTGGAGAAGCAAAGTCACTGCATATTTGGGGTCTCCATGGGTGTTAACCAATTAATTGGTGGTAACACATTTTGCTGTTCCCTGATTTCGTTGTCATGGGAGCAGTGTGTATATATTTTACAACATTTTAGGTGTTATAGTAGTTATAAACATTCAATAAAATCCCAATTTTCTGCTTAAAGGTTGGGTTTGAGTCTGTTTCCTGGGAGGGTAATGATTATCTTGGGAAGTTTCTGTTGCAACAATAATGTGCATCAATCACATACATATGTATGATGTTAACAGCCTAATTTGTGCTCTGTGGAATGATCGCTGTTCATTTAGTCCAATGTGGTGGCGCTAAATTTATGTTCTCTGGGGAAAAAGTCTAAAGTGAATATTGCCAGTAGATCATTTTGTGGGTAAGCTTGCTTATTTGGTACTTAAAGGTAAAGAGCAGTCCCCCAAACTTGTTTTGAAGAAAAAGCTAAATAAATCAATTTTCATCTTATTTCTCTTCAAAGTATCTTGAATTAGATTTTATGACTTTACTATTGCATATTCAAGGTAAACCAGGCAGTTATTTCTGGTAAATTTCTTATTTGAAGAGGAAAAACATTGCCACATGGCTCCCAACAGCCAATCATGAAACTGGACAGTCTACTACACTTCTTCAATTTGGGATGACTGCTCCTGCCCTTTAAGAGTTTTCAAAATGGAACCTGTGCATCAAATTCTCATTTTCGTTGCAAGTTCTATTGCAAACATATTTAATTTTAAAGTAATTGATTCACTAACATCAAAATTGTCCATCGCACAATTATTTGTGACCTTCTACAACTCAAATTACCTGCTATGTTTCATTTGAAATTAAAAAGTGATTATGTGACCTTCAACTCTTCCTGTTTCCTTTCAAAGCATATTGGGACAGACATTCTGTCATGTTACCCCTCAAGAAAGCAACATAGACACCCCAGTACAGTAGATAAAAGGCAGTGTGGGGTGTAACTGGTATCTGAGTTTGTTACATGATCTGTACCCTAAAGTAATCTGTGCTTTCTTTGTGTTCACATTGACTGAAAAGCAAATAACACATACTTGGCTGGCCTGTTTGTTACAAAACTTTTCGTGAATTTCGGAACATTTGGTAATGTCAGTCAATTAATCAGATGTGAAACCTGACTATATCAAGTGCTTGTGTAGTGAATTCATGTCCTCCCCCAGGCAATAAGATATACTCAGAGAAGGACCATGTTACAAAAAGTGTGAAGTAAAGTTTCATCATAGAGAGAGGGGCTTGTTCATTCAAGGTAACTAGCTCATGAATTATAAAAGTGAAATTACCTCTTGGCACATGGTGCAGTAGCTTTTTGGGAAAATGAAGAAAGACTGGTCATTTGAATTTACAACAATCACATCACAAATTATTGTGCCTGCAATCTACCATTTTAAATTAAGGATCATAAACTTAAATTTTAAATCTCAACCCAGGAATGTCCTATGAAGATGAGACTTGGACTGTTCGATTTTTCTTTCTAGCTCGGTAATATATTTTTTTAAATTTCATACTTCAGACTTTTAATACATTTTAACTTGATGTACCCTAGCATTTGTACATTTATTAATATTTAACAATTCAGATTGCAGCCAGGAATGCCCAGAGGTCACACAGACAAACCAATCTCTCCACTCCTCAAGGGCATGAAGTGGCAGGATTAGCTCATGATCTGGTCACCAGCAAGGAGGACCAGGCTTCATCCAGAGAATCAGATCCGCCAGTTACTGATATTGAGGTTCTTGCACCCGTCAGCAAACTTCCTCCAGATGAGATATTCTCAGTAAAATCAGATAACTCGGAAGCAAAGGTAGGACCAGGAAACCAACATGGTACCCAAGAAATTTTGCCATCTGAAAAGAATCTCAGTGGAGCTGCAAAATTAAGCCATTCCATTGATGCTGTTACCTTAGATGGAGCAGTTATAACCTCTACTGATTCATTAATTCATCCCAGGGTGAGAGAGAGCATTGATCTGTCTGCAGAAGAAGAATTTGCTCCAAAGGTAAGTAATCGCCGGAAGAGGAAGACACCTAAGAGGATTGTGAAGAGACAAAGAGTGTACGAAGGAGATGGTGATACTTCAGAGGAGTCAAATGCTGATGTCAGGAACAAGTTTTTGACGATTTCATTGGATGAAGAAGATATGGATGATGGGAAGGAGGGGCAGGTTTGGAATACAAGTGATGAATGTGAAAAGGCAAGCAGTGTTGAACTTCATCATGAGAGAAGGGAGGAAGAAGAACTGGAAGGAGATGTACCTACTTTGGGGGTAAGCAAACACAAAACAGAAGAAGCTGATAACACCAGTTTGGTTAGTGACACTCTTGAGAGTGAATTGAACTCTCCTAATTCAAGTTTGGTTGCAAGAGGCAGCGAGAAAGAACGTGATGAACACCTGGAACTTAGCAGAGAAGGGGAAACAAGTACTCCAACATATAATGGGGGCAGCATTCCAAAAAGAAAGACTGCTAGAAAAAAACCTGGATTTTCTAGTTTGCGATCAGAGACAAAAGTCCGTAACCACTCTGGGGGGCATACCAGTGGAATATATCCAGCTTTACGTTCTTCAGCTTCAAAGATTGGTATCCAAGACGGAGAGGATGGCAAAAGTAATAAAGCTACTTCACCTATGAAATCTGAAAGTAAGAGTCTAGAAGTACTGAAGGAGAAAGTCTTAACAGGGGAGAGCCCTAAGTTGAAAGTGGTTTGTTCCCAGGTGGTACCATCTGCTTTAGGGGGTAATGAAAAGGTTGATGGAAGGAAGAACGTTGCAGCCTTATATCATCGTGCTCAGAATGATATTTTGTTGGATACTGAGAAGGGAGAAACCCCTAGGACTGAGAAAGGCAGCACGAGTGAGATAGCAGCTGTTGATACACCCATGGATGGTGCTCAAGTTCAAAACCCAAAGAAAACTTCTGTCATATCATCGCTAGATGCACATTCTAGAGATATTTCACATCAGGGGAGTGGTGAGTTGTCCACATCCCCCAAAAATATGGAAGTTGAATACAGTGGTACTGTGACAAGGGGCGTGGTGCACGTGGAAACACCAGAGAGAACACCTCTGCCTCTGGATGCTGCAGAAATGCAGAGTGATGATACTCAGCTATCACTTACTCAGGTGCAGGGAATTGGAACTCCCTTGGTTGCCATCACCCCCTCCCAACTTACAGAGATAGAGGCCCATACTACTGAAGAGGATCCACCACCAAGTGAATCAAACAGAATGAAAAAAGTGAGTTTTGCAATTTCTTTCATGAGAAAGGTAGTTCCATCAAAACTCTGTTAAGCACATAACCATCAAATCAGACATTTGAGCAGGGACCCTACAATCTTGGACAAAACTCCTTGGGACACCCCCGCTCTCCTTTCCAGTGTCAACCACAGTGAGCCTATTCACGGCATAGTCATTCTTTTAGCACAACATTGAAAGTGGGAGCGGGGAGGGGGATTCATGTAAGCCTTTGAACTGAAATTCCAGAATATTATGGCAAAGTGTCCCAACAGTTTTGTCCAAGATTGTCTGAGAAATTTGAGAAGTTAGCACTACTCGCGTCACACAGTAGAAAGTGTCACTTTGTCTTGATGGGTTGATTTGCAAAAGGGAATAAGTTCAAGCGCCCGATCGTTCAGGTGGCTGTTCTCAACATTGACCTGTTTTTGGTTTATGCTGTCTTAGCAGGTAAAAATAAAAAAGAATATTGAAAGGATGTCCGTGTTTATGTATTTAAATTTGTTCAAAACAGTGACGTGTTACCTGATAAGTGCATTTTGGAGAACAGAGGCACTGTTGTATTCCTGCCTATTACTTCATTTTAAAGTAATTTACCGTGTTCTCTCAAAGAAAAATACGCCGTACATGCCAACTCGATGAGACCGACAGTGAAAGATAAGTTTAATCAAACGGTCTACCATTTATTTTGAAAGCAAATTTGGAAGCCAAACGCAATGAAATTGCTTCGGTTTAAAGAGGGAAAAAGGCATGTGTAACCAGTTTCATGTAACGTGAAAAATGGTGTCACAGGGGCACAATTTGCTCCAAAATATGACAAATACCAGCCTTAACTAACGATCTACCATCGTTATAATTAAAAGCTTGGCTTTCAGATGTGCTTTTAACATTTCACGCTACATCGTGGCGCTCTTTTAGTTAATATTCTGTCTCCTTATCACCAGTTTGCAATAGGCGTCAGACTTTCCTATCCATGGAAGAAATTGTTTTGGCTATATGTATATATATAGTATCTATCGGAATCGAACGTATCCTGGCGATTACACGGGTCTGAAAAATATTCAAAAGTCTCCTTCCGTATTTCAAATGTTAAATCATTGGCTCTAAAATTGCCTCCTCCAAGTTTAAACATGTTGTTAACTGAGTTTTCATCTGGATTACGAGGTGGAATTGCTAGGGGTTCTGCCGGTACCTCCGCCCATGGCTTACGCGCTGCAAATTTCCCACGAATACCTGCAACATTCTTTTCGATCTTTATTATCGCCCCGACTCCAAATAAATGTAAACAAATGAATCAAACAACACATTAAAACAACTCTTCATGCTACTTTCATTACGCTAAAATCATCAAACCTATAAGCCTCCGAAAAAGCTTTTTCGAAAAAGTCGGCCCGAGAAATTAACCATTATCTATTGAATATGTTCTCGTAAATAAAATAATACGCGTGGAGCTCAGACAATCTTGGACAAAACTCCTTGGGACACCCCCGCTCCCCTTCCCAGTGTTGACCACAGTGAGCCTATTCACGGCATAGTCATTCTTTTAGCACAACATTGAAAGGGGGAGCGGGGGAGGGAGATTCATGTAAGCCTTTGAACTGAAATTCCAGAATATTATGGCAAAGTGTCCCAACAGTTTTGTCCAAGATTGTAGGTTAGCTACAGTACTTATACCAATTGCTTAATGCAGCTGGAAGTCATCCAAAGATAAATAACGATAAAGATTTCTGCTTATTGCTAGCTAAAGGCAAACATTAAGATACCTGCTTATTGATGGGAGAAAGCGATAGCTAATTACAAAACTAGGTCTATGTTATGTAGATTATGGTTTTAACTGTCCTGTAACTTTAAAGGACTTTTCTTTCTAATGTGGTAATATGAGATATCAGTTTCAATGTCTTCTTAAAAGGATGTACCAAGTTCCCTCCCACCTGCCCCCTGCTGTGTTTGATGGTAATTCACTTAATTACACACTTAAAATAGGGATTGTGAAAGCAGTGTGTTCAAAATATGGCAGATATGTGTCCCCATATGATAAACTATGATTTTGTTTTACATTTATAGGAAAGAAGGGCTACAATTTGGGAAGGAAGTCTTCGCCAACATCCATCAAAAGTTAAGTTTTTCCAAATCCCCTTCAACAGTGATAAAAAGAAGAAACAGTTTAAAGAGGTAAGTTTATTCTATCAAAACTTGACAAAGACATACATAAGATGTATGCATTTATTCATGCTGTGACGTCGCTTTTTGAAAATGCAACTTAGATACCCCAGTAGATCAAAGTTGTTATCGGGTGTCAGGGTTTCCATCAGAGGGAGGATTTGCCCCCCTCCCCCTTTTCCAGAAGCCCACTTTCCAGAAGAAGGTTGGTAAAATCTCCCCACCTTTTCATTTCCATAAAAATTAGAAAATTGTCAATATCTTGGTTTCTTACTTAAAAAGACGACACTTTTGCAGCAATGTTTGAACTTACACAAATAAATGGCCTTTAAAACCTTCAAATTGCACCTTACAGGGGCCTTGAAGTAAGCTTTTGTCCCCTTGAACCCACTCATAACTCTAGCCTAGGACAACATCAATTTGGACTTAGGGTTAAGCAGTAATAAGTCCCCACTTTTTTGCATTTCTGGCAGTCCCTGGGTGTAACTGGTTACATGATCTGTGCCTTAAAATAAGCTATGCTTTCATAGCGTTCACATTTTGTGAAAAGCAGTTAACACACGCTTGACTGGCCTGTTAGCTAACCCTAAATGTAACATAACTTTTTGTGTATTTTAATATATATGTTACAGTTAATTAATCAGAAGTGACTTGTCTATATCAAGTCTGCATAAAGTGAGCTTCATTTTTCTCCCTGAAGCGATAAGAAGTAATCAGGCAGAGAAGGAGGATGTAACAAAAAGTAATAAAGAATGCTTCGTCATGTTAAACTAGAAATGAGGCAATGTTAAACTGAATATCTAAAAAAGAAAGTGAAAAAAGGAAAAATTGTTTCAGCAAATTCTGCAGTATGGACTACTGAAATGAATATATGGACAATTACTAAATTTAAAGTAAGTTTTTGTTTTTTTCTGAGAGATAGGGAATACAATTGCTTGCTTTTAATATTTTTCAGTATCATTTGGATAACCAAAGGGTATTGTATGTTGGGACGAAACCTTACATTTTTTTCAAAAGTGTGTTTTGTTCACTTGTTTGTTCTGCTTTTTCATGTTTTAAATAAATTTCTCTGCATACATATTTTGGTTACTGCAACCATTTGTTTCTAGGCTTGTGTTGTTTTAAATATTAGCCTTTTGTTGTAACAAAAAGATGGTTGTCAAATGCTGCAAAAATTTTTTTACATTTAAACATTATTTGTGCAGCAGAAACTAATAAAAGACAAAACCATTTATGTTTTATGACAATTTTTTTTCAGGGGTCAAATATTGAAAGGACGGAAAAACAGACTGGAACTCCAGCGAAACAAAGACCAGTTGACCGCAAGGAGTACAGAAAGGTTGCCATTGTGAGTAATTTGGCTAACTCTCACAATATTGTACATGTAGAATAATATACACTCAAATAATTTTTTTTTCTAGCACAACACAGTAATATAACAAATTCTGAATTAAAAACCCATGTCTTGCACTTCTGGCTACTGCATCTTTTCACAAAATTAAAAATTTGTTTTCATCCATACAATGGTATAGATATCTAACTAGTAACCATATGTATAAGCATTTGGCTCCAAGTGAAATCAGTTTGTCACATTTGGGAAATTTTTGGTGCATCCAATATTAAGCATGTTGAACAGCTTTGCAAGGAACCCAAATTCTGAATTAAAAACCCATGTCTTGCACTTCTGGCTACTGCATCTTTTCACAAAATGAAAATTTTAGTGAAAGGGGCTATTGGCACCCCAAACTTTAGAAACTCTTGAGAAGACCACTGCTTAAAAAATTGTTTGTTAATATGTAATTGTTCTTCAGCCACCCCCAATGTCATCCCCCAACATTTCTGGACCAAATGCTGTGGCAAATGAGGATAAAGGCTCTCCAACCAAGATGGAAGAAAGTCTCACGAAATGGGTGCGTATGATCATCACTTTTATATAAAACAAAACCATACATTACTTTGTCTCTTAAAGGGGGCGGTTGCATGTACCCTAAAGT
Organism: Holothuria scabra; assembly: GCA_037179385.1. Taxonomy (NCBI): domain Eukaryota; kingdom Metazoa; phylum Echinodermata; class Holothuroidea; order Aspidochirotida; family Holothuriidae; genus Holothuria; species Holothuria scabra. The sequence continues at coordinate 54,928,129 of CM074184.1, forward strand.
TTATAACAGCTTAATGACGAATTGGAGCAGCTTGTGAAGGTCACCGTTAGTGGGATCTTTTAGCCTTAAATTGTCTTGATTTTTATTGTAGCCTGCATATATTTCTAAACCCTCATTTTCAGTGAAATTGGGCAAATTAAGGGATTGTCTCATGGACAATCATCAAAGCTACAGTGAAGCAAATAATTTGAAAGATCAAACCTGATGGACCCTAGTTTTGCCCAACAATATCAGACTATCATTCAATTATGAACTGAATTTTTGCTATAGGACAAGACCTAGGGTGTTGAGGGTGGACAGATGCAACCTCCTGACATTCCAGCAAGAGTAATATTTGGGGGCTGGGGTGGGGTTATAGAAAAAGAGCAATTTTCTGGGTCTTTTGGAAATTTTTCTGACAAAATGGCTCAGCCCTCATATGAGAAAATATATTTATTACACCAAGTGTTTAGTAGCTGTGTTGAGACACCCTACAAAGTTCTTCTAAAATCTGCTAATGGGTGGTGAGACTGCCATAACCATCTAATCTCCCACATTTTGATATGCTTTGTAAAGTGTATTTCTCCTCTTAAAGGAAAAAATGCAATCACTCTGGTTTTAATTAGTATTTTTTAGCAGATTGTCCTGTTCTCTAATGGTGAATGGCTCTTGAGAATAATGTGATAATATTTTTCTGACCAATTTTCAGACTGAAACCCTCAGGACACACTAATGTTACAACTGTCGATGAAATGAGGGATGTAAAAGGATAACATTAGATATGCCCCTTCCTTGACATCATGATTTACAAATTTAGATGTTTATGCATGAATAATTAATTCATTATTCAATTATCCCAAGAAATGGTCACTTTTGAATGAATTTGATGGAATTGTGGATATTTTGTAGGTCATCTGTGTTTTATTTTCATCAAATATCCAACTTTGTCCTTTTCATGTAACTGGACCTTAAAAAGTGAAGTAATCTAGCTACCTCACTTCAAATTGTGTATATATTTAAAAGTTTGTTGTTCACTTAAAATTGTGATAATTCTTTACCACAAATGGCTTATTTTGAATTTTCATAAACCCTATTTTTTCATCAGGATGAATATTCCCCTGGTAACCTTGTCTGGGGGCGCATGAAGGGTTTCCCCTGGTGGCCTGGTATGATTGTCCACCACTATGCCATGAAGAGACGAGAGTCACCACCTCCAGGACACATCGTGATTCAGTGGTTTGGGGATATGAAGTTTTCACAGGTTAGATATATTAAGTTTGCTTAAATAAGTTAAGACAAGCTGAGTAGTTGTTGTACTACAATGCAGTGAACCACAAGCATAGAATTTTTTAAAAAAATATAAATTTTGGAGGTTGCAAAGAGAATCTTATCAATCAAACTCTCTTTGTCATAGACTCTAAAAATGGAACTTATTGCCATTGTGTGTGATGCTGTACATAAGCAATGGAGTACAAAAGACTGTGAGCCAGTGGGCCACAACTGTAAAAAAGGCCATGGCAGGCACGACTTGAAACAATAGGTTGGAAACTGGGCCGTAAAACTGACTAACTACTAACTCTTTGTCATAGCCTGTTCAAATGTTGAGGTGAAATGTTGAAATTTATCACTGAAATCAAAATAGTCCATTGTGAAATTATTTCTGACTTGACATTATTTGATGAAAATTCTTGTTGAAGCTGGCTATGGTCTTTGATGTTGATAAAATTTAACTTACTCTACTTATCTTTAAGGGGTGAAAAATTAAGCAGTTTTGTAGAATTTATTGGTACTTAGCAGTAAGTGGTATAACCAGCAATTCTGTTGAGGGGATTATGATTTAGGGAGGAGGTGTCCCCGCCCAGTTGTGGTAAATCCTGGATATAGTATGTATACAATGGTCATCCATATTGGATGAACTAAGCCGAAGTGTACCTTACCAACCTGTGTCAAGTGACAGTTAATGAAAAAGCTCATTGTTAAATCCATGTGTGGAAACATAGCCAGAGATTAAGAGTTATGAAGCAACCAATGAAAAAATTTACGTAGAAATTTTAAATAATCAAATTTCTCTATCCATGTGACTTTATGTTGACAGCGAGCTCTGTTCATTAGACTCAACTTAGCACATGACAGCTTACAGATTAATCATGAATGCAGGGTGCCAACTCAAAGTTTCGCATTCCCCCCCCCCAACTTTCATGCTTACTGATGCAATCCTGTTGTGAAGAAAAATATGTCTACCTTTGCTGTTATGGTATGGATTTCAAATTGCTTATCGTATTAGATAGAACAAGGGAATAACCATATACAGGTGTCACTGTAAGATGAAATATGTTCCAGTAGCCCCCCTCCCTCTCCCCACATCACATCTTGGGACTGAATTTTGGAAAGTGCTTGGAAACAATTTTGCAGTTTCCCACAGATGAGTATTATGTTTGCAGGATTGTGAATTTAGTGCAGGAATAGTGCAAACAAGCACCTTAGTGGCAACACTGCCTGGTAGTTCAGCAAAACTGACCATCCTATGAAGAAGGGGAGCAAGGGAGGGGAGTGCTACTCCCATCCTGTGAGTGACTAAATGTTAGAATATGCACAGTCCAGCACCTGTGCATGTTTGCATTTGTTTTAATCTGTTCGATCTCTCATTTCCAAATGCAGCTGAAGTTTGACCAAGTATGCAGCTTTACAAAGCAGTTCAAAGAAAATATCAACATGGTCTTTGTGAAGAAAAGGAACTTGTACAAAAAGGCACTGTACCAAGCTTTGAAGGTAACCAGCTAACCTTATAATTAGCTGTAAAATTTGATTTTGCCTGTTTAATTAAGGATGGCTCCAACAAAACCCAAAACAATCAACATTATTCAAGCATGAGGTGTAAAATTGCTATTTGCACATGCCTTAGGGCAGAGTCATTTATCTAACTGGTGGTTATGGCCTAGTCATTTATGTATTTTCTTTGCCCATCCGCCCATATACTGGCCAATTAGATAAATGACTCTCCCCTTAAACTTATTCCCAGAAAGTAAAGCTGAATGTTTTTCAGGGTCAGGGTTCTCACAGGTCCTAGAAATCCTGGAAAGTCAGGAAAAAGTGAAGTTTGAATTTCCTGGCCTGGAAAATCTGGGAAAATGAGTAAAAAAGATAGAGCAGCATTTGGTTGTCTGGTTTAACAGCCCTTGAATTTTGAAGCATGCAAGTGTGATCACACACCGTCACTAACCTCAAAACACTGTAAGGAGTGTTTTTTTTTGCTCACCTAGATGCCAAATGGGAACTCATTTAAACGTGTTTAATAAAACACCATGCCTAGCACAATCCTAAATTTCCTAAGGAGTGTGGTTTTTAGCACCCTTGGAAAATCTACTCCAGGCCTGGTTTAAGTACATGAGTTTAAACCATTAAAGACCCAATCCTCTCACCCCAAGCAGTACCAATTCTCCTAAAATTCTTGCATAAGGCATTCCCACAATTGTCTGAAATTCATTCTCATCCAGACACAATCTCAGTTTATTGCTTCAGGGTGAGTAAAGAAAAGCTCAATGTGTATAATCAAAACACTCCCAGTACAGTTCATGCTGTGTAATATAAGCTTTGGTACTCTGCATTGTTTGAATTAGCTGTCAATCAAAGAGTTGAGCCAGTTGAGAATTTCAGTAAACCCCTACAAGAATTGTAGTTTGGAGTGAGAGGATTGGTCCTTTAAGGTTATTTAGTAGATCCACAGTATGTTTACTCTGCTTAACTCACTTTTTGTGTTAAAAGCACCAGATAAATGATACTGTTTAACCCTTTACCGTTGTGCTCCAATTGGGGCATATTTGCCCGCCTTGGGAGTGGGCGGAAAAGTGGAAGTAGCATGACCCCCATCAGCTTCCGTAGGCTATTGACCCTGTGACCTTAAACTATTGGCTCTCTCGTTGTTGTGGCCGAATTTTCGGGTAGCTACTCGCAGTTTCAAGCTCTGTGTGAAACAGGAAAGATGGATGACAGCCGCACTCTCCGTCTGAGTCCAAAAGGACCCAAACAACAGTAAAGGGTTAAAACAAGCCTGTGGAGTGTGTTAACTACAAAGCTGATGCCGCTGCCTCTGCGTGTGTGCACAGCCCTGTGGTGCAGATACTTTAGATTAACCCTTTACCTTTGTGCTCCAATTGGGCATATTTGTGTGCCTCAGGAGTGGCGGAAAACTGGACGTAGCACGTCCCGTATCAGCTCCCGTAGGCTATTGACCCCGTGACCTTAAACTGTTGTCTCTCTCGTTGTTGTGGCGGAATTTTCGGGTAGCTACTCGCAGTTTCAAGCTCCTTGTGAAACAGTAAAGATGGGTGGTGACAGCCGCCCTCTCCGTATGGGTCCAAAAGGACCCAAACAACGGTAAAGGGTTAAATTGCTCAGATGTGAAATGTAGCATTTCAAACTTTGCTCAATATGTTTTATTCTGAGATAACAATGTTGGCAAGTGTGAACCCCCCAAGTTGTAAAATTTCAAAAATACTGTCTACAGATTAATATTTTTCAATTCAAGGTGGCAAGTCTTCAAGCTAAAAAATCTTTCGGTGATGTAATGCCAGAATTTCCCAAGAAAGATACAACAGAGGAAGACCAGAAGATTTTTGAAAGTACCTTTAATGACATGATGTTGTGGGCAGAAGAGAGTTTCCTTGACCAAGATGTACAGGACTTGGTTCCTTTACCTGGTACGTACTCTAGAGGATCTGTCCATGGCATGTGTATTAGTTGGCACTTCTGCATACGCCACTGGAGGGGAGGGGGGTTGGGGGTCAGAACCCCCCATGACTCAACCTTGCAATGCAAAAAGCACCTAAAATGGTGGTTTTTTCTCTCTATCCTTAGACTTTTCCCTCGTGTCGAGCCCCAACCCCTCCCAAGACAGCGAAATCTCCCCATGACACAATCCTGGCTACACGCCTGTCCCCCTCCTCCTCCCAAATCAACACCATGTGCTGCTTTGCTCAAACCACTATGTAAAGTTCCCTGTTGTACCATATTGATGTGTGTTGCTACATGTATAATGATTTTTTAATTTTTTCCCTTTCCCTTTTTCCTGTTATCCCACCCCACCCCCACCCCCAAGTTTTTGGTAACCCAGAATACTGAATATTCTCCCCTTTTCCCACACTGTTCCTTGCTTCTCCAATTATTCAGTACCCTAATCAGTGGAATCATTCAATTACTAGTGAAAATTGGTGCATTCTAAGTTGTGGCTTTGCACACCAACTGCAGGAGGGGTGCTCAATTGTTTTTGCCTTCTTTTCAAGTAGCCAGCTGCCGAAGATCTACTAGTTCAGTTCCACTGTAAAACTTTCTTTGTACCCTGTCTGGTTATGACCCTCTAAGAGAACTTACAAGCATGACACTGATTCAAAGAATTGACCTTTCTCAAAGTTGGAAATAATTTGAATTATATAGTGATCAAATGTATATTGCTCCATCCACCAAGCTGTTTCCAGTTTCTGTTCCAGGAGGACACTTTCATGGTTATGCGCACCATAGCTAAATTTTCATTTTTTCCTACACCCCTTGAGGCTGACTTGAAATTACCAGTAGACTGTGGGTTGGCCTTACCTGAACAGGGTTTGCATTTCTCTGAGAACATAGTCATAATTTTTCATGCTTGTAATTTCCATTTTCTGATAATTAAAAATTTTGTGAGGTAATTTTTTAAAATTTTTGGCTTTATATCATGTCTACTGTGATAAGCTTTTGATGGTTGAAGGGTTCAATAACCTCAAAGAGCTGCACACCAAAGAATCTTTGGGCTCTTGAATCTCATTCATGAAGATTCTAAAACACATAAATAGGCTCGAAACTTTTGAAGCCAGCAACTATACACATATCAGATAATGCTGCTGCCTAACTACAGTATTTTAATCATTTAGGGAGTGAGAGTTTAGAGAATTAATGCTTTCTCGTAGAGGAGAGCAAGTCAGAATTTATATTTATTTGTAATAATTAGTAATAATTGTATTTTCGGTCATCTGTAAAGTTTCTGTCAGTGTAAAAAAGTGCCTGTTTCAATACAAATCCTGCACCTAATCTACAACAAAGATGAGAGCAATTTCTACGCAACTAGTGTTTAGCAAGAATTAAGTGTTGGAGAAAATTTATAATTGTGTGGTGAAGTTGCTGTATTTTTTAATTTCCTTTCAATTTGCAGAACATACCACAAGGCCTCCTACACCTCCCCCCTCTTCCCCAAAGAGATCTACTGAAGAAAAAAAGTCAGCAAAGGAAAATGAGAAATGGGTTGATTGCAGAGGTAATTGGGCCTTCTTAATTTTTCTGAAAAAGAGCTAAAATTTTCAGTGTTTAGGACATTTGGACAGATTTAGAACTACTTGATGCAAACTTGTGTTCAGTTTTGTAAAGTTTAGTCTCATTTTATCCAAGTATGGTGGTGAAATTTGAAATGTGTCACATCATTTGTTAACCCTTTGTGAGCTCAATGTAATAATTCAGGCCTTGAATTTTTAAGGCATGCCAGTGCAATCACACACCATCACTCTCCTCCCATCACTGACTGAGAGCATACCCTCATTAATTCCTCCATTGACTTACACACTAAATTCAAAAAGTAAACGGGCCTCCAAAAGCTTGTCGAAGTTTTCCCCAGGGTCAAGCTACCTCTCATATGAAAGCTGACAAGTTGGCCATTCATGGCACTTTCAATTTACCATATCATGACCGTGAAGATTTTTTGCTATTTCACTTCAAAGTACAAACCACCTTTTTCAAGCCTTGTTTTTCACTTAAATCTTGGTATGCCTTCGCCAGCTTCTAAGGCCCATAATTTCCACAAAACTGCTTCAATTAAGCCCATTTTTTCATGGATGGTACTTAATTTAATATACTTTTAAAAAAAACGTACAGAAAACCCCAGCTCATCCCATGTCATATCAAAAGAGTGCTCCTTTTAGGGACTCTCTCTGAGGCTGAACAAACAGACACACTAACAAACCTGCTAATTGGGATATGCTCCGTGAGATATTTTGCACACTTAGATGAAGATGGAATCACATGTAAACATGTTATGAAACAGCCAGGCTATCAACCACAAGCTTTACTTTCCTGAGGAGTGCAGATTGTAGCACATCTAGGAAATCCAAAACTCAAGGTCTGGTCATTGGTAAACTGCGTTTTGTTTCATTTAATTTTCATCTATCTTCTTCCTCCAAACTATAAAGTAAATATTAATGTATCAAATGTTGGGAATTTGAGCAAACTGCGCAAAATGCTCTACAGGACCTTAAAAACCTTGTGAGTCTTTGAATTTAAAACAAGTTGTTTTCGGGCCTTGACAGTACTTGAATTTTTGTACTTTTGCATAGTAGTCCTTGAAAAGTTCTTGAATGGTTTTACAAAATCTCATTTACCAAACGTAAGCTGTACATAGACATCTGACCATCTACAGTGTCGGAAAATTCACCTTAAACCCATCTTAACCCTTTGATTTTATAATCAGAAAATGATTAGGCAATAATCAGAAAATGATTAGGCACTAGTCCTTGAAAAGTGCTTGAATTTTATCCAGAGAAAAGTGTACAAACCCTGACTGCAGCTTTATCTGGATAAGTGGAATTGGTAGAATACACAAAGTCTCTTCCTAACCCTATCACCATTCCAGAAATTGATTGGCGTAACTATACCTCTGGTTGCTTTAAAATTGTATTTTCTTCTACTCAGTAGTATCATTCACTACTATGATATTTTATCAATATTTATCTTTCCAAGATTTTTTTTTCTTTTTTGACAGATCAAAGATTCATTGAACTGAAGAAGGGAGAGATATCTCTAGAAGGTGAGTGTATTTGGATGATTTCAACTTAATTTCCAATTTCCAAATATACAGCCATCAAGAGCAAGATAATATAGGTTAGTGCCAAGTTTATGACCCCAGTTCTAAGGATGCATCCCTGGTCGGGGATTCTGTCAGAAACTCAAAAACAAGGGGTTATTAGTGCCAAATCTGAAATTGAAAGTGATGGTACCCTTGGCCAAAGTTACATGTGGGTTCAGGAGGGTAGGGGCAAAAACTTGTCTCAAGGCCTCTATAAGGTGCAGTCTGAAGGCTTTTAAAGGCCATTTATTTTATGTAAATTCAAACAGTATTGCAAAGGTGTCCTCTTCTCTAGTAAAAACCAAGATCCTGACATTTTCAGCTCATACCAGGCAAGATGGTGTGTGCTATTGTGATTACAGGGCATCTTTCTGTCTATCTGTCAGAAAAAAATTTGGTTCTGATGGTAGTAGTCATTGAAGATAATGCATTTTCTGCATTTTGAATCTAAGGGTGGCATGACTTGCAGTACTTTTGTGCATAATTTCAAAAAGTGTTTGGTCAGGAATTTTTGAAAACTGAATTGAACTGTTAATTACTCACCCATAAAACAGTTATTTGTATGTAGGATATGGGGATTGTCTAAGTTTTACCATTTCTCATTGGTATGTGAAGAAAACTTAACAGGTTCGACAAAATTTGTTGAATTTTGTAAACCAACTCAGTTAGCTGCTTTGAGTACATTTGAAGCAAGATAGCATCTCTAATTAATCCAAGGTCAAAACAATCAATGAAAAAAAGAAGAAAAAACATTGGCCATCAATTTGAATCATGACATCACACCTGCATGCTTCAAGTTCACTCTTCGTAGAAAATGAGTCAGCAACAGTTGCTAACATCTGGAGATGGTCACATATGAGAACGAGTGAAAATTTCATCAGAATGCTAAGAAAATGTTCCTCATCAACATATCAAACTTAGATTTGGACTGTTCTTTTAAACTTCGTTTGGATTACACAATTTCTTGGGAATTTTGCAACAATAACTTACCTTGAAATGCCAAAACTGGAGTACATGCCAATGGCATCATGTGGCCAGCAGTGATTGGTCTTAAACATTTTAATCATTGGACTAGACAACGGCAGCTCACAACTTTGTTATATATTAGACATCTTAAAACAGAGGAAAGAATCAAAGAGTGTATGATTAAAACAAATCCTATTCTCAATTTTTCCCTCACAGAGTTCTGCATTGGGTGTGGTAGCAAAAGTCTAACTCTTCAACATCCATTGTTTGTTGGTGGCCTCTGTGAAGTCTGTAGGGTAGGAGAATTCCTGTTTTATACATGTTGACTTTCTTAGTACTTCCATAGTGTTTTTATTTTTTCTTTTTTATTATTATTCATTGAAGTTTCTCAGTCAACTATGCTCACATTGTAAAAATGTTAAACCTCTCTGGGAGGATCTTTATTCAACCTGCAAAGTAAATCATGAAATTTTGTGAAAAATCACAGAACTAGTCATGTAAACTCTTCAAGTTTTGCAAAGAATCTGTTACTGTTGTTGAAGTGCATTTTTACAATATACTTTTATTACCATGTACTTTTCAGATTATGAACTAGGTCATGGACCTTTCATTATCTTGATCAATTAAATTTTGCATGGACAACATTCTCCATTTGCAAGGAAGAAAAGCCATGAATTTTGAGAAATAATTTACCTTTTAGTCACAAAGAAACCTCTTGGATAAACTGGCACATAGCCAGAATTTTTTCATGGAAAGGAGTTTTCAAATGTGACTTGGAGAGATGTACAAGAGGGAGGGAAGAAGAAACAGAAGTCATGGAAAAGTCATGACAGTTAGCCCAGATCAATCTTTATTTCTTAAGATGCAGGAACCTTAACACTCTTTCCCCCTTCCCCTTTACTACACTCCTGGTTATTTACATCTTGCCCATTCACTCGTTCTAGAATTGAACAACAAGTGATAAACATGTGAAGTATGAAAACTGATTGGTATGTCATTTTAAGTTTTTCATGTTGTCTCACAAGAGGTTGTCCCAAAAACGTATGATTTTACATTGCTTCCATCAAGAGGGGGAAGTCATTCCTATGAAGGCCTCCCCTCCCCCCTCCATCTTTCCCCTTCTCCCTCCCTTTGACACTTAAAAATCTTGTTGATGAATGTACATTGTTTTCACAGACTCATTATCAAGCCTTATGGCATTAAAGGGCAAAGAGCTCAGAGCAATTAAACACCCTTCAATAATGGCCTTCTATGAAGCTTACTCAAATTTGGTTGGACTACAAAAATCAGTTGTGCTTGTTGGGTGGGCCCCTAGTCACCTGGGCTAAGGAGGAAATGAAAGAGTCGATGCTCTTGCTAAAGAAGGTAGTTTTACCTGACAATGTAACCTTCTCTATCTTGGTGACACAATATAACACCTTGTTGGTGTGTGGTAAAACCATATCTAACTAACTAACTTACTAACAAAAAGTCATTAATTTATGCCCATTAAACTGCCAGAAATATTTATTTTAATGACATAATTGGCCACCTGGTTGGATTTTCTGCTTTCAGATTGAATATCTAGAAACTGCATACATGTTTGCTGATGATGGTTACCAGGTAAGTGAAGTCTTTTATTCAAGTTTGCTCAGAGGATGAAGCTAAAATGTGTATGTGATCCTTAAATTTACAGTTTAGATGTGACACAAGGATATTTTGCTGGGCATTGCTCCGTGTGGAAGAACGTACATTTTTTGCAGTTGATCATTCTAGGTTAATTGGTCAGGACAGATAAGTACAAAGCCCTTAAACTAGGACAGCATTCCTGCTGCTATATTAAATTTATAATTTCCAAACTGCAACATTTTCAAAGAAGCAAACAGTTTGCAAAATAACTTCAGTAAAGAATAAATCTAAAGTTATCAGAATATCATGACGCTAGAAGTGAATAGCAAGTTTCAGCCATCTCAAGCTGGAAACTAATAATCTAGAATCGATCAGAGAACTTCCTGTTCAGGTATCTTAAGATCTATGAAGCTAAGGACGTTTGCCCCCTTCAAAGACAATTTGCTCAATAGAGCAACAAGGTTGGTTTAAACGGCCTCAACTGCCATAATAACAGGGACAAGCTTCACCCGGGAAAACGCCTTTTTCTCGGGTAACATTGGCTAAAACGTCCTGTTCAATTCTAGCAGCATGGAATGACAGGTTTTACCACAGAATTGTAAAATTTTTTGGAAGTGGAATGGAGTGCACTTATACAGGTCTTTTGTACACAATTCATGTGGTTCTGAAATATTGAAAAAGAAACTTTTTTGGGCAGAATCCCTGCAGTGTGCTTGATTCAATCATTTACCCTTTCGCAGCCATTTATGTAATATTAGGTATCCTGAAAAGTTTCTGTTCACCCCCAGGTGTGTACTATTATGTAAAATTACTACATTGTTTTTAACCTATTGGCTGAAAAGGGGTGTAGTTACACTCGCGGCTGTGAAATGGTTAAATGTAGTACATCAAGGAGCGGTATGTTTGTAATTTTAGTAAGCAAGCTCCACTCCAGCTCAATACAACATACCCCATTTTGACACCATTCTTCAGTTGAATGTGTTTGAAAATTCCGTTAAGTGGCATCAGGAACGTATAACAGTGAAATGTGCCTTGGGGGAAGGGGTGAACATTTCAGGTCACTGTCAACAGTTTGGATCCCCTTCCAGATGGGAGTTGTTCTGGATATTCAAGGATCACACAATTTCTATGATTTGATGTGTATTAGGAGTAAATTTATTGAAAAAGGAGATTTCTTGTTTGAAACGAAAAGGGGTGGAAGCATACTCCCTCACCCTTGACACATTTTCTGGAGGGAATTAACCAGCACCAATTTTGATTGGCTCAAAGCCCGAAACATTTGAGACTTGCTGTACTGTGTATGCAATGTGCCTCAAGTCTATTAGAAACCATCAGAATTTTGAAAAATGTTAGCCATCTGAATTAAAAGATGGAAAAGGGGGTCTGTAGCCCCAGGGAGTTGGTTTCTGTGCACAGCCTCACTGCAGAATATTTCTCCCCACCAGATAAAATTGAAAATTGTACACTGAGGAAAAAAAATTTTTTAAGCCCCCAACTTAAGCCCTTGCCCAACCCCTGTCCCCCCACCCCCGTGGCTCAAGGAAAAATGTAAAGCTAGGTTACGAGCCCATGCTATTGACAATTCTTGGCAATCCTTAGCAATTACTAGCCCTTATCTCCTCAGCAGAACAAATTTCAGCCCAGAATGCATGTTTCTGTTGAGTAGGGGAGCTATTGCACTACATGACATGCATGACTGTTTATTACACTTTTTTGGCTGAGTGGTCTATCTTAGGTGGTTCACCATCTTCAGTTTGAAACACTGATTTATCAGGAGGTTGGATTGTGGGTGAGCACAGGCAGACATTTACCTGCCCCTCTGTTGTCAGAAGTACCCCCTCCCATGTTTATGTAACTTTATTAAGCCCTAAATGAGGTGGGAAGGTATTTAATTGAATGATTTGCTCAAAGCCATATTTGGAATTTTTGTTGCAAATTGTTTATTTACAGTGCTACTGTTGTATCTGCGCTGAGGGCAATGAGCTTGCACTGTGTGAGAACAAAGGGTGCTATCGATCTTTCTGTATGACCTGCGTGGAGCTGATGATCTCTACAGCCGAATCTAAGAAGGTATGTCATAGGTAGAGATGATTGTAATGTACAAAAGAGGTATAACAGCCCTTTTTTTAGTGGGAGTATGTCACCCCCTCTCTTCCCCCTCCCCCAGTCAGCTAAGGATATATTATGGTGGTTTCATGCAGGAGAATACACCTATGGTACATACCGTAATTTATTACAGTAAAGGTTCTCTTTCCTAGAGTTTTGAAAGTTCTTAGATTTTATCAACTTTCCGAATATTCACAAGGCATTTTTGCTGGGTATGATGCTTATTCACACCTTGCTATACATCTTGCCAATTAATTAACGTTTTCTGTTTCTTCTGCTTGAAAGCAGGGTTACGGGTTTTTACCCCTCCCCACTTTGTTTTTGGTGTGACTGGAAGTATTGAAATAAGTGAAACAGCAAAAAAACTGTGTATCTTTTATCTGGCACTCTTGCATGCTCAAGGTAAAAGATAAACATGAATTGATTTTTTGAAAACTGACAGTAACTGATATTTGAGAGTCAGGTGTGCATCAAGGATGCTTGATAGGTACAGATAGATGTGATAATTGGTATTATTCTCTTTACCAGATTAAAAGTCAAGACCCTTGGGTGTGTTACATGTGCCAGCCACAGAAAACGTTTGGTCACCTCCAGATACGAGACAACTGGCCTCACCTTCTACATGAGTTATTCGGTAAAGATCATGATGTTGACTTTGCACCCCTCCGTACCTGGCCCCCAAAACCCCTGGAAGAAAGAAAACCAATTAGGGTACTGTCCTTGTTTGATGGAATTGGTACAGGTAAGTAGTGTTTATAACAAAGTTCAGTTTTAATTCCTGGCCCTCTCCTATCTCCTATCTTTCCTTGAGTGTTTTAGTAGTTTTTCCAAAAAAGAAAAAAAAAAGGTAGCTATGTGATTTTTGCATAAAACCTTAAGGAAGATGTTATGAAAAGGCATTCATGTCACTAAAGGTTTCATTAGCCATATATGCTGCACTTCTGCAGCATGCAGTCACTTCCTACCCCAGTGTTGTTTCCTTTACTTCATAATCTCTTGAACAAAACTGCTTGAAGGCTCTCTTGACCACAACTTCCTTATGAACAAGTTGTCAGAACTACCTGGCAAGTCATTATCAGTCATTATAGCAGTGTATTATTGAGTTTAGACATGTATCACTGCACAACCTACTTATCCTCTAATAAAGAAAGAAAAAGAACTGCCCAGACTGGCATGCAACTGGATTCTGAAGTTTTCAGAAGATGCAGCACACTGATAATGGGGAAATTAACTGCATGTTTTAGTCACACAATTGAAGAGTGACTTTGTGCGTAGGAGTGACTGAAAAAAACTGAAGAATTCAAAAAAGTAAAGTGGAAAGACACCAAAGAGGATGAATCAGTATAGAGACAAAGAAGAATAGAAATATAAATAGTGAAAGATTAAGTAAAATCTGAAACCTAATAAGTAAGTAGACTGATCTGAAATTACAATCTTTATATTAGGTTAAATCTTTTCTGTTTCATGTTTAACAGGAATGTTTGTGTTAAAAGAGCTTGGTTTCAAGGTTGAAGTATATATTGCATCTGAAGTGAATCCCGATGCCATCAAAGTATCATCGGTTCGACAGAAGGGCGCCATCACTCAGGTGGGGGATGTACGAAGGATAACATCAAAAGAGGTTTGTTCATTGCCTAAATTTTACCTGTACGAGTCAGAGCTTGTATCAAATTATTCTACCAAAAGTAAGGATAAGGCATAAGTGAGTAAGTAGTGGGTATTTTAAGAAGAAATTGAACTTGAAAAAAAAATTTGAATGTTTTTGCATGCATATACAAAAGGCCTTTAAAGTGCACCTGAGGTTTAAAATGCAAAAATATATATTACAGAGTATAAAAAGTGAATTCAAAAGTCCAATCCCTATCTTCACAGGAAATTTCTGAGTTGAGATATAAAATGTTGAAGTTTGTTCACTGTCTTTAAAATGGTACATTGTGCATTAATTTGTGATGTCGTTGTGTACTACACAAAGTACATTCTTTGTATTTCTTTGTTTTCTGAACTGCACCTTGTGCCAAAATAGGATAGCTATCTCACAGATATAGACAAATCCGGACAGCAAGTGATGGTCTGATTTCAGCCGTCCATAACTGGGGTCCGTCACCGTTTTAATCTTTCAGTTCCCTTGCTTACCTCTATCATGGATTGTTGTACACTACATTCTATCTTAATTCCTTAAATTTCACTGAATATGAGGGTTTGAAACTCATGTAGATGATATATAAAGGCGATTCAAGGCTGATGGACCCCACTAATGGCTGCACACAGTCACTAAAAACAAGCGCTAATTGGATTCGTCTATAGGGTGATGTGATTAAACAAGCCATCTCTGTACAACATGCTGTGCAAGAATACAGGGAGCATGCAAGGTTAGATAAGCATTTTTAATTTCAAAGGGAAAGAAGGTAGGTAATGTGAGTTGTACAACAAGAAAGTCACTTAATATTGTGTAATGGACTGTTTTGATTTAAGTGAATAAATTTCAACATTTTAAATCTAGAGCAATGGAACAAGCTATGACAATGAGAGTTGGATGAATAGGATTCATTTTGCCTCTAAAATAAATATTTTCAAATTCTAGATTTTAGTAGCACTTTAAGGTTTATCACAAAAATATTTCATTCACAGGTGATGTACAACTTATTTGTCAGGTGTCTTTGTGACATTCATACCCCCCACCCCCATGTATGCAAGAGAAGCATTTCAAGAATATTTCACTTTAATGCACTATTGCCTGCCCCTTGCCCCAGAGTGGTAAGCAAGTCATGGTTTGAGTCAAAACTTGCAAAAATACCAGATTTGAAAAAATTCTGGCTGATTTTCCCCTATTGAATTTACATAGTGACTTGAGTCACTTAAACGAGTGTAGTTGACTGGACTTGCCACAAAAAAGCTTGGCCTTTTGCAGCCCTGCTTCTCCCCCCCAATTTGGCTTTCCCAGTACTGTCTCTTACTTTACCCTAGCTTCAAAAAAAATATGGGAGCATGCCAGAGCAACTTCCCTCCCACCTCCCCTCATATTGTGAGTATTCACATCCCTGTTAATATAGTTCTGTATTCAGCAGTTCATAGCTTTGAAAAGAAAAAAACTTGAGTAGCTCCCACACAACTCTACCCCCTTAACAAATCTAGATGCAATCAATAACAATAGTAACACCTAGGTTTAGCCTGAGCAGCCAGAATGAACCTGAGTTTATCTTTCTTTCAGCTGGCAGAATGGGGTCCATTTGATCTTCTCGTTGGAGGAAGTCCATGTAATGACTTGTCCATTGTAAATCCCGCAAGGAAAGGTATATATGGTAAGTATGATAACACTGTTATATTTACATGCTTACGCTCCTGTTGTTCAACTGCATATTAGCAGTCTTTATTACTATAAAAAGGGTTCCCTTGGTGATAGAAAACTTGTAAACTTCATGCATATGTGCTAAATTATTGTAGTGTAGTACAGTACACTGTTCTGTTTTGGGGTTGTTGGCTCTTGTCAGTCATGTGAAAGTATTTTTTTCTTCTCAAATGGGAAATGTACCATCAGTTACTGCTTGGTTTACCTTAAATATGCACTATTTGAAGTTGTTAAGTATTATAAAACATTCTTTGAAGAGAAATAAGAAGAACATTGTAAGATTTAGCTATTTTTTCAAAATAAGTTTGGGATTAATGTATAATTTTCCTTTTTAAGGCCTGCCGAAGAAATTCATGGAAATTGTTTGAAATCGTAAGGTTAAAACATTTTCAACAAAGAAAAGAAATTGAAGCAAGCACAAAGGACATCCTACCTTCGCATTAATAGGGGAGAGTCATTAATCAAACTGGGCAGTATGGGCAGTTATGAACAGGAAGAGTAAAGTGACCTGGAAATAAATGACTCTGCCCTTGACAGTTTTGTTGTTTTCCTTTTAATCTGTACAACCAATTTTCTCCCCAACAGTCCCAGTTCATCTGAATGTGATTGCATAAGTGGCATGAGAACTTTCATAGCTTTAATTTGTATTCCTTCAGGAAAGCCCTATCTTTTAACTTTAAGGTCATCTCAACAGACTGAAAAGCAATCCAAAAATAAAAGGACCATTCATTCCTTGTCAATGTGAGGAAGTGATATAACCTCTGCTGCCCTCAAGCTCACTTTGGAACACACATCTAGTAATTTAATTTGCTGATATCTCTAGAAGTACATCTTTGACTAATTAAACTGTGTAGATTTAACTCCCCTTTGACATATGTTAAGAAATACGTGTCCAACTTCAAGTAAACCAAATTGTGTAGATTTATCTAGCCTTTGTTAAATGAGATGTCTCCTTGAACCTTCCCTTGAAAGAACCTTAAGTCGATATCTAATTGTTCATGGATATTGACCACTGTCTATTATTTGTCTCTTTAGGAGGAACAGGTGTCCTTTTCTTTGAGTATTGGCGGATTTTACGACAGTTACAACAGACCACACCTCCAGACAGACCATTGTTTTGGTTCTTTGAGAATGTTGTCTTCATGGAACATCAAGATAAGATGACCATCAGTCGTTTCTTTGAAGTACGTCATCTCACTCACAGCATTGTCCAATGGGATTCAACCCTCATGAATAAGCAACATCTGTTGCCATGAGAACATATAAATATATTAATATATTAAATATACAAACTGCTTGACCTACACAAAAAGAGTGTCCATTATTTTGTTCCTTTAATAGCTTTTATAGCTGGTGCTGTAAATTATAGTTATGAATATTCAGAATGCAAGTAAAATAACACAACTTTGTTGCCCCTGACTTGGAGAGCACATTCATCCAAATTCTGCATGATAAGGGCTAATTTGTAGAGTAATGGTATGGTTTTAATTCACCCCAACTAGGGTTGGCATATTTGGTACAGTTTTGGAACAACTGGGCCCTAACCCAACCCAATTCTCTGCTTTCTCACGTCCTCCCATGGTTTCACTCTCCCACTGTCTTTCATGATTTATTTCCCTCTAGCTGGAGAAAGTTACTAAACAAAGGTTAATGCTTTTGTTGGATGTACTCTGGCTATGCTGCAGACCGCATGCTTGGTCTTCTAACGGTTTGGTCTAACAGTAGAGCATCTGCCTCTCATGCTGAAGGCCTGGGTTCGATTCCCAGGTTGTGTCATACCAAAGACTCTAGAAATGGAACCTACTGCCATTGTGCGGGATGCTCTGCATAAGCAATGAATAGGGAAAACAAGCCAGTGAGCCACAACTGGACAAAAGGCTGTGGCCAGCTCGACTTGAACCAATACATTGGAAACTGGGCCATAAAACTCCATCTAATTAACTCTGGCTATGCGGGCCAATTTGTACTTCACTTGCATTTACCTACTGCATTATGAAATGTTCCTTCTTACTTTTTGTTACATCCTCCTTCTCTGCATAATTACATCTTATTGGTTCAAGGAGAAAATAAAGCTCAATACACGCACACTTGATATAGTCCATTTCCAGTCTGATTGATTGATTGACAGTAGCAGATATATGAAAATGCACAAAAAGTTACATAACATTTGAGGTTAGCTATTAGGCCAGTCAAATATGTGTTAATTGCTTTTCATGCTGTGTAAACACCATGAGAGCATTTACCACTTGAGGTCACAAATGATGTAACAAACTCATATATCAGTTACACCCCACACTGCCTTTGATCTACTGGGGTGTCTATGTTGCTTTCTCGAGAAGCAACATCACCACATGTGATTGTGCATTAGCCCATAATAATGCACCGTCCAGAATTGTACTGCCTCTCCTTCCATTGACAGTTAACACATAATTTTTTTGTTTTCTCTATAAGTGTAACCCTGTGTTGGTGGATGCCAAGGACCTCTCACCTGCTCATAGGGCTCGTTATTTCTGGGGAAACCTGCCCGGGATGGATAGGTAAGGAATTTAATATTTTTTTTATCTTATATTTCTGTTACTGGTATTAAAATATTCTTTTGTGCTGACCAGGCTGAAGGGGGACCAAAACCTTTCCAAGGAGGCAAAAAAATTTTCAAGGGGGTCAAATGGATACAAATGCATTAAATCAATAGCAAACTTGAAAGTTTCTAGGGGGCTAAAAAATTTCCAGGCAGGCTTTACCTCCCTTCCTTGTCAACAGGCCTGATGTCAACACTGAGAGTTTTTGCTTTCAGTTCTTAGATACATAGCACAACACAACCTATACAATACTTGTTTTGCTACCTTTCCCTTAACTTGTGATTTTTCCGTAACCGTTTTCTTTTTGATGTACTTAGACCCTAGACCCTTAGATATGGGAAAAAGAAAATAAATATTCACAAAGGTGTATGTAATTTGTTCAGATGGCCAGTTTTATGGCACGCTGAAACGCTTACAACAAAGAATAATTAAGTAACAATAAAAGTTACACTATTGTATGCTAAGAATATTTTTATCATATTAAATGTGATAATCTATGTTAAAACACATTCATCCAAGCATGAGTTGCACATGTAAAAAACTATAAGCCCATTCCACATGCCATAGGAAGTAAACCTGTTGGCAAAGAGCTCATGACATATGTTCATGTAGTAAAAATGCACATTTGTGATAGTGTTCTGATTATACAGTCATGTACTGAATGACTGAATGCATACACTCATGTACTGAATGCACACATGCATTTACCGATGGCATATATTCATGTGTGTTGAAAGCTGGTGATCATTTTGTAAAATGAACAAGAAATTATTTTTATGTGCCATACAGTTTTTGATGTCATTAAAGCAGCTTATGCTGTTTGATGAAAAAAAAATAACCTTCATCGTTAATCTTCAATCTTGCTCTTCCATTTGATACCAACCCGATAGAAATCCTTCATGCCAGGTTTTTTTCCGGTGAAATTTCACTAATTAGAGCGCTAATTACAATAGAAAAAAACTTCATCTACTTTTTTCGGCTAAACTCTTATGCAAAGACAACGGGCTCTTATCTCAATTTGACCAATCACAATGCAAGAAATGAATGACGTAAAATTATGCCTACCCTTTGACACAACGATGTACGTATTGCCAATATATCACACATGTTGTATACATGCATTACAGGAGTCCTTTCACAACCGTTTGGGCCCAACACAGAATGACAGTTAGTTTCACACGTATGTAACCCAAAGATTGTTTTTGAATGCCAAGCTACAGCATCAAATCAAAGAGAAAATGAACATTATCTTGAAACTTGGGACGGATTCAAATAGCACAATCAGCGACATAATTAAAAACTGAACGATGGAGCCGAAACAAGTGAATAGGAATTTGTCACTGAATCAGGGTTCACAAATGAAACAAACGAATTGCGCAGCCGGTTCGATGCGATGTGCAAATTGGACACGTAAAGGCCGTTTGAATAACGTATGTATCAATTGAACGAAATTTCACTGTCTGTTTTGTTTACGTTTTCCGACTCCTTCTCAAAATGACCTTCTGAATATGCATCAAATTCATTGGGCGGAGCTAGAGCAAGATAATAAGGCAGAATAGCGTTTGGAAACCGTTGAAATCTTTTCAATTTTTTTCTGAATTTTTGCTCATTTTCGGAGAAAAGACTAAAATACGTTAGTTTTTAAAGCTTTTTACATTTGTATGGAGTACAGCCCATACATTTGATGAACACTGGAAACGTAAAAATAACAGCATAAGCTGCTTTAATTCTGCTCTGATTTCAAAAAATATTGAAAGTAGCATGACATTTTATTTTGAAATTTATCTAAATTTTGTAGACCTAGTGCAGCCTTAATGGACAGTCCTCTTAGACTACAAGATTGCTTGGAACCTCATTGCAACAGGAAAGCTAAGGTATAATTTCATCAGTACAACATCTCTGATTCTAAACCTGTAAATTTTTAGTTCAATACATAACATGTTGAGACAGCTTTTCAAATGTTATCTAAGGCACTGGTAGAGCCATACATTACTTGTAAGGATAGCTTTTCCAATGTAATTTTAAGGTACTGGTAGAGCCATACATTACTTGTAAGGATAGCTTTTCACATCCTGGAAAAGTCATGAAATTTTATGAAATGGAATTATTGTTTCAATTTTTCAATGTGCAGTTGCATTATTTTGTTGAAAAAAGATGGAAATATGGAATCTTACTCACATTAAATGCCTTGGAAATATTAGTCAATGTCCTTGAAAGTCATGGAACTTTTTCATTTTGAATTTGTACAAACCATGACTATTCTCTTTGACTATTTTCTTTACCAATTACTTGCACTCCACATGTCCAACTGCAGTCGTGTACTTCTTTTTATTTTACATTACTGGAATACAGTATAGCAAACCTGCTTGGCTTTTGAGGCAGGGAACCTTCATGGCTTCATGATTCATTTAAAGGGCCAAACCTCTCACCCCAAACTAGAATTTTGGTACAGGGTACCAAAATTCTCAATTGGCTCAGCTTTTTGATTGGCTGTTAATTCAAACAATGCAGAGTACCAAAGCTTATATTATAAAGCATGAACAGTACTGAGAGTGTTTTGATTATGTAATTGAGTATTTCTATACTCACCCTTAAGCAATAAACTGATATTGTATATGGATGAGGATGAATTTCAGACAATTGTGGGAGGGGCCTCAGGAAGAAGGTTAGCAGAACTGGTACTGTTTGGGATGAGAGAACTGAGCCTTTAAAGGAGTGAGGTAGAAAGTTTACAGACCCTTTTCCCAATTACAAAGAATTGTGGGATATATTTTTGGTCGGTGTTGTCATTTCAATATCATTTTACTGTGGCCAAAAGACTGATGCACAGCAAACTTCCCTTCTATCCCACAGTTCACTGCTTAATTTCCTAAGGAGTGTGATTTGTAACACACCTATAAATGTTTAAAACTCAAGGCCTGTTAAACACCATTTGCCTTCTTCACAGTTTTCTAAAGTCCGGACCATTACAACAAGAGCCAACTCTCTCAAGCAAGGAGAAGCTTCCTTTCCCGTTGAGATGGATGGTAAAGAAGATACACTTTGGTGTACTGAACTTGAAAGGTGAGAAATAGGGTTGAAGAGGAGGTATTTTATACATATGCATCCTCTTGGGGCATAGTGAGCGCACTTAAATATGGCAGCATCCTTACAAAAATGAATATTTCGTGGAAACCATACTTATGTACTGTGTATACGTAATGTTATACATAGCTCAGTATGGTGGGATGGACCACCTTCTGTAGCTAAAGGGTCAAAACTGTTAATCTCATACCACCTGAATCCAGCATTTTCTGGGAGTCCTTGATAAGTTTCAATTACCGAATACATCTAGAAGTCACTCAAAATTAAACAGAAAAGAAAATAATTGTTCTGCTAGCTGATATGCATAATCTTTTGGCATACTGACAGGAGAAAGCAGAGAATTACAGCAGACTATGATCACATGATGATTTCTGGATGGATGAAATCTTTCAAGGAGTTGTTTGCCTCATGTAAAATATGCTTACACCTTTGTCTGTTTTGGAGTTTCCCCCAAAATGGAGAACCCTCTTTCCCTCTGATTAGGAGAAAACTTTGATTATGTGGTGAAAGGAACATAAGAACCTAAACCCTTTGAAAATCTAATAGAGTAATAAGAGGTTTTGAATTCAAGCAAGTCCTCACTCATAAAACAGTTATTGGTATGTAGAATATGGGGTTTGTCTAAGTTTAATCATTTCTCATTGGTAAGTGAAGAAAACTTAACAAGTTTTGGAAAAATTTGTTAAATTTCATGAACCAACTCAATGAGCTGCTTTAATCTACTTCGTCATCAATTATTTTTCAAATTTTATAAATATAGACATGGACTTATTTTCCAAGTAAAAGTTACTGTGCTTTTCACCATGTCATATCATCTAAACTCCTAATTGTTCCATGTTATTTTCAGGTTGTTTGGATTCCCTGACCACTACACTGATGTCAACAATCTAAGTCGAGGTGACCGTCAGAAGCTGCTTGGTCAGTGTTGGAGTGTACCGGTCATTCATCATCTTTTGGCTCCACTTAAAGATTACTACCAATGTCAGTGAGCCCCTCAGGAAATTTTAAACCTTGTTTCATAGATATTTGCATGACCGTTATATCTGTTACATATTCATAGATAATTATTATTGTTGTTTTTTTTTGTCAGTAGGAATTGTTCTTGTTCACCAGGTTTTGTTTTGGTTTAGAGCCTTTTTTGGCTCCACTTAAAGATTACTACGAATGTCAGTGAGCCCCTCAAGAAATTTTAAACATTGTTTCATAGATATTTGCATGTCTTTCATATCTGTTGCATATTCATATTAGTAGGAACTGTTCTTGTTCAACAGGTTTTGTTTTGGTTTTGAGTCTTTTAGTTTTACTGAGAAGTGTTCAGCAATTTACAGGTAGTTGTGGCCATGAAGTCTGTTTATAAAAACCAAAGAAATAAAGTACTTGAAAAAGTCTTGCCTTTCATAAATCATGCATTCCATGTACACTGTGATCTAACATGTACATACATATTATATTTGTTATATATTTCCCAACCTTTGACCTAACGTTGCTATTAATCTTCAAGCTGTTTGTTTATATTTGTTAGTTGTTCAATGTTTCTGCATTTGTAACTCCAGTTAGTTTTGTTTTCATAGAGAGGTTCAACAATACTTAAAATCATTTAAAAAATGGTTTGTTCTATGCCTTATACAAAAGACTTAGCATTGTTACCATATCTTGAGTGCTTTTACAGATAGTTTAAATGAGAATTTATTCCAAAGAATTATGCAAAGTTGAAATCAGTACTATTGATGATCAAAGCCACAAATTTTTGAATTTTTTTCAAAGTTAAAAAGCTTATACAAATTTTTTTGTGTGATTTAAACAGTTCTATTTTTAAAAAAATATTTATATTTGTTAAAAAAGTGTGGTAGGGATGAGGCTGGAGGGTGTGTGGGGCATGTCTTGTGACTAAATCACTAAACTACCGACAAGTTTTGTAATTACCTGCTAGACAAGTGTGTGACCAGTGACATTTATATCTTGGTACCCTATTTGATGGATTGAATATTTTGTGTCATTATGCTACACAAGTGAACTCACAGCCATTTTAGAGCAAGTTATGTACCTCTTCACACCCACTGAAATTTGTTAATACCAAACTTTTGCATAAATTTCCTTCAGACTTCATTGAATGTACACCAAGACAATGAATATTTTGTTCATGCTAAGCATTTATCAGTTGTTGTTTATTGTATTGTTAGAAGAGGTTGCTAAGGTATCTACCTGCATCATAACAATTAATCTTTTTCATTAATTATCTTTCTTTATGCAAAGTGTTGTTTATTGTGTTGTCAGAAGAGGTTGCTAAGGTATTCATTTGCATCATAACAATTCATTGTCTACCTCAAGTCAACTTTCTATATGCAAGATACTTTTATGCTAGTATGGTTGTTTAAATCAATAAGTTTATACTGAAGTTCAACTTGCCATTAGACTGGTTGCCATAGATATTAAACACTTGCCAACCAGTCACTTGCCAAAAAGTCAGATTCCATCATCCTTGTACTGTTGATTTGGTTTTTTGCAACTCATCAAAATGGTATAACATCTGAATATTTGTAGGGAAATGAAAAAGAAAAATTACCCTCAAGTCTGATTAATGAAAATAGGGTATTCAAATCCTAACAAAGAAAAATGTATTCCTGAAATAAAAGAAATATCTGCATATTTGATATGCAAGACTCAAATCATATCTAGTATGGCAGTACCCCCACCCCCTTTTCTACCAGTTTACTGAAGTAAAAAAGTGGAGGAGATACATTTGGCTGTCTTAATGTTGTAATTATTGTTTAGTACTGTTACTTACCTACATATGTGATTTTTGAGTAACTGATAAAATTATTTCTTAATCAAAAAGTTGTTTCATGTGCCGAATTTTCTCACGTATTTTTGTTTTTTTTTCTCATATTTTAATCGTAACGTTGTGCTGTTATCATCTTATTTGCTTTCTTTTTAATCAGTTTTCTTCACCTTGTTCTTTCATCATGAAGAAAGGCATTTTACTTTTGTTTGCCAAAGAGAGAGTGAAAAATGAAGATATATTTTCTGTAGAGGGGATGAATGCAACTCCTTCCCATGAATTTCTTTTTTACACCTACACCCTTCCGTCTTTGATCCATCACCTCGTATTCTTGACAATAATTAGAAATACACAATAGCTAGTAGTAAAAGCAGTTTTCAGTTGGGAAGATTTAAAATAACAAAGGCTAAATGTCTTACCCATTGGATGCCAGCCCATTACCCCACCCCATCCCCTATTCTTGTACAGCTGACTTCATAATTCAAAAAGAAAGTCCTGCTGTAGGCAGTCCATCTACAACACTGTACGATTGATTCATTTAAGTCTGTCATGTTTTATTTTACCATATATACAGTTGGAATAGGAACCATATTTTTACTCTACCTCTTATTTGTGCCAAAGAAAGATACCTAAGGTTTTATTCTTCACTTTTACTTATTCTTACAAGAAAGATTTAGTTTTGTCAAACACTTTCATCCAAGCAAAATCATACAAGTATTTTGAGTTTATTTATTGTACATTTGCATTGCATGCTGCAAATATATTTTAAAGGAAAAAAATGAAAGTTTGTAATCTGTTTTTATCCATTACCACCTGATGTCTGGTTTTATAATTCAACGGTATAAATCATATGAAGATAATTTTCAAAAACAGATTTCAATGTTTTATTGTTGGTGAGGTTGTAATAATTTTCCAGCATTACTATTCGCATGAGCCTGGCACTCAAGAAATAATCCTAATTGAGGGTGGATAGTTAGATGGAGTTATAGAGTTTTACGGCCCAGTTTCCAACCTATTGGTTCAAGTCAAACCTGCCAGGGCCTTTTTTCCAGTTGTGGCTCACTGGCTTGTTTTCCTTACTCCATTGCTTATGCAGAGCATCACGCACAATGGCAGTAGGTTCCATTTTTAGAGTCTTTGGTATGACTCGACCTGGGAATAGAACCCGGGCCTTCCGTGTGAGAGGTGGATGCTCTGTTCGTTAGGCCAAACACACGGTGTGAGGGTGGAAAACCCATCGTCGGCATCATGCTAAAACACATTCTTCTTCCTCCTATCTGCCACCCAACGAAAAGATCTTTTGAATTCAATGTCTACACGCTACGTAACACTTCAACTTGAAAATTGTCTTTGCCAGGGGATTGGCCTATTCTTTTAAAATTCTATTGCAGAGGATGACAAATTACTTATGGCCATTTTTTCAAAATCCGACTTTTAAAAATGTCCTACTCCAGAAGAAGGTCCTGAATGAGAATGCAATTCGTAGAAAAATAACACTAATAACTCAAAAGTGCGCAAAAACAGATCATTTTTTTCTTATTTCCGCGGGAAAAAATACATATGCAATTCCTTCAAATGAGCCGATAAAAATTCATATAACAAGAAGATCTTGCAAAGTGTGATTGCAAATGAATCTTTTAAAAATGTTGAAAAATGACCAAATTTCGATAAAATCACAAGGCTATAGCCTATCATTTTTGGCCTAAAATGAACAATTTTTCAAAATATGACATTCAAAGATATTTCATTTTAGGAAGAGATGCTGAATAAAAATGTATCAAATTGGCATGATGTCACATTCCTAACTCAAGTTAGTTTGACAAGACTGATCATTTCCTTTGCGTGGGCTAAAATGCAGAACTCTTCAAATAAGCCGATTAAACGTCTGAACACCTTTTATTTTCATAATCATAGCCTCAAGATTTTGCAAATTATGATCAAAAGTGAAAGTTTTGAAAGATGACCAAATTTTGAAAAGAGACAAGGTTTATAGCCTTTCATTTTTATCAATTTTGGCCTAAAAAAGGGACATTTTTAAAAAACTGACTTGCAAGCATATTTAATTAAACAAAAACATACTGAATAGGAATATGAAATCCGCATAATGTATAATGTTCCTTACTCATGTAAAAGTTCGCGCTGGCCCACCATTTCTTTTGCGCGCGCGAAATACGCGTGCCTTGTAATCAAATACCCTAAGCTGATTAATGGTTAGGATCATACCAGCAATACCTTGCAAATTATGATCAAAACTGAAACTTTGAAAACGGGTCGAAAAATCGTTAAACTCTCGACAAAATGACGAGGCTAATGAAACCATTAATTTCAGTCATTTTCGGCCAAAAATGGGCACTTTTTCAAAACCAAACGTAATCGAAAGAACCCTTCTTCGTGACCATAGCAACAACACCTTGCAAATTATGATCAAATATGAAACTTCAAAAAGATGTTCAAAAATGACAAAATTTTGATAAAATCTCAAAGCTATAGCCTTTTATTTTACCATTTTTGAACTAAAATGGCCAATTTTTCAAAAATCTTCTTTCAAACCTTACTCTAAGAAAGAAAACCGTGCTCAATAAAAATATGAATTTTGTATAATGATATCTTGTTCTCAATTCAAGTAAGAGTGCGGGCAGACTGATCATTTCCTTTGTGCAGTACAAAATACGCATGTCATTCCTTCAAATAAGTCGCTTAAACGCCTATTTACGGTCATACCAGGAAGTCATTGCAAAATATGATAAAAAATGAAACTTTTAAAAATGTTAAAAAATGACAAAATTTTGATCAAATGACAAGGCCTTTCGTTTTAATCACTTTTGGCCTGATATAGCGATTTTTTAAACCCTAATTTCAAATGTATTAAATAAAGAAAAACATGCTGATTATGAATTTCCCGTCATGATATCTTGTTCCTAATTTCATTTTTATCTTTTTGGCCTAAAATGGGCAATTTTTCAAAAACTTCTTTAAAAAATTCTTTTTTTTTATAGAAAATATGCTCAATATGAATCTGAAGTTTGCATCATGTTATCTTGTTCATATCTCAAGTAAGAGTGCGCGCAAACTTATCGTTAGTTAGCTTTAGATTTCACGACTCGGACGTCAGCGGCAACGTAATGACGGCACAACATGCGTTTCCCCTGTTATTTAACAACTGAGTGTAGCGTTATTTCGCATCGCGTTCGAAATGGCATAGATACAAATGACGTCATTGCGTTGTGGATGAGGTCCGCGTCGTGAAATCTAAAGCTCACTATTAGCTTTGCACCGGCTAAAATACGCATGTCATCCCTTCAAATAAGCCAAATAAGTGCCTATTTACGGTCATACCAAGAAGTCCTTGCAAAATATGATAAAAAATGAAACTTTTAAAAATGTTAAAAAATGACAAAATTTTGATAAAATGACAAGGCATAGCCTTTCGTTTTAATCACTTGGCCTAAAACGGGCAATTTTCCAAAACCCCTACTTTCAAATGTATTAAATAAATAAAAACATGCTGATTATGCATTTCGCGTCATGGTATCTTGTTCCTTATTTCAAATTTATCTTTTTTGCCTAAAATGGGCAATTTTTCCAAAACTTCCTTAAAAAGTTCTTCTATTATAACAAAAAATGCTTAATATTAATCTGAATTTCGCATCGTGATATCTTGTTCATATCTCAAGTAAGAGTGCGCGCAAACTTATCATTATCTTTGCGCCGGCTAAAATACGCATGTCATCTCTTAAAATAAGCCGATTAAGCGCCTATTTACAGTCATACCAGGAAGTCCTTGCAAAATATGATAAAAAATGAAACTTTTAAAAATGTTAAAAAATGACAAAATTTTGATAAAATGACAAGGCATAGCCTTTCGTTTTAATCACTTGGCCTAAAACGGGCAATTTTCCAAAACCCCTACTTTCAAATGTATTAAATAAATAAAAACATGCTGATTATGCATTTCGCGTCATGGTATCTTGTTCCTTATTTCATTTTTATCTTTTTTGCCTAAAATGGGCAATTTTTCCAAAACTTCCTTAAAAAGTTCTTCTATTATAACAAAAAATGCTTAATATTAATCTGAATTTCGCATCGTGATATCTTGTTCATATCTCAAGTAAGAGTGCGCGCGAACTTATCATTATCTTTGCGCCTGCTAAAATACGCATGCCATCTCTTCAAATAAGCCAATTAAGTGCCTATTTACGGTCATACCAAGAAGTCCTTGCAAAATATGATAAAAAATGAAACTTTTAAAATGTTAAAAAATGACAAAATTTTGATAAAATGACAAGGCATAGCCTTTCGTTTTAATCACTTGGCCTAAAACGGGCAATTTTCCAAAACCCCTACTTTCAAATGTATTAAATAAATAAAAACATGCTGATTATGTATTTCGCGTCATGATATCTTGTTCCTTATTTCATTTTTATCTTTTTTGCCTAATATGGGCAATTTTTCCAAAACTTCCTTAAAAAGTTCTTCTATTATAACAAAAAATGCTTAATATTAATCTGAATTTCGCATCGTGATATCTTGTTCATATCTCAAGTAAGAGTGCGCGCAAAGTTATCATTATCTTTGCGCCTGCTAAAATACGCATGCCATCTCTTCAAATAAGCCAATTAAGCGCCTATTTACGGTCATACCAAGGTGTCCTTGCAAAATATGATAAAAAATGAAACTTTTAAAAATGTTAAAAAACGACAAAATTTTGATAAAATGACAACGCATAGCCTTTCGTCACTTTTGGCCTAAAATGAGCAATTTTCCAAAACCCTACTTTCAAATGAATTAAATAAAGAAAGCATAATAAAAAATAAAACTTTTAAAACTGTTGAGAAATGGCCAAATTTTGATAAAATCACAAGATTTTGGCCTTTCATTTTTGGCCTAAAATGGGCAAGTTTTCAAAACTCTTCTTTCAGACGTACTTTGATAAAGAAAAACATCCTGAATATGAATTTGAATTTCGCATCATGATATCATGTTCCTAAATCAAGTAAGCGTGCGAGCCGGTGGCGTGGCTACGGGGGAAGTTGAACTTGGGGGTCAAAATCCCCTCCCCAAGACCCAACCTTTTAATGGAAAAAACACCTAAAGTAGCGGTTTTGTTCTCAATCCTTAGACTTCCTTATGTCGTGCTCGAAACCCCCTCCCATGACACTAACCCCCCCCCCCCCCCTTAACACTATCCTGACTACGCCCCTGGTGCTCGCAGACTGATCATTTTCTTTGAGCGGGCTAAAATACGCACTTAAGCCTTTTAAATTAACCGATTTAACGCCTTTTTAGGATAAAAGCACAAAGAACTTCTAAAATACCATCTAAAATGAAACTTTTAATAATTGTCTTAAAATAACCAAATTTCGATAAAACCACAAAGCTATAGCCTTTCATTTTTTATCATTTTTGGCCTGAAATGGGCAATTTTTCAAAAACCTTTAAAGAGCACTTTGATTACGAAAAAATTGTGATATATGAATATAACTTTCCATCACATCACTCGATAATGATTAGCAATTCTCGGGGTAAAAAGATGATCAACAGTTCAAATAATTTTTAGTCCATTTTATTCTTGATTCGTATTTCTTCTTTGATACACACAATTATTATTGCAGATTAGCCTAGATTAGTTGCCTTGACAGCTCGAGTTCTCAAACACGACTCTTCTCTTATCGTGAGATAACGGATACGCAAAGGAAGCCCTTACTGGAAGACTTCCTTCCGGGCTCCCGGGCCAAATCACATGATATCCTGACATTAATATGCATGAATTAACAACCAATTACAATTAATATCACATGTCTTTGATCTTGTCCATTGAAAGTGACCTTCACGAGGCTCAAATTAAAGTGATATGATATCTCTAAACAACATTAGTAGGGCCTAAAGAAATAAAAACGCTGAATATGAATATGAATTTTACATTTTTGATATCATGTGAGAAACCACACTGTAGTTGCATGGGGTTGCTTTATTCCATAAATATCCAGCAATCCAAAGCGGGGTCAGGAGTTCCAAAAAGTGCCCTTACTCAAACAGTTTCACGTGCAAAGCGCGTCGAAAAAATTGGGGTTTTGCTCAAGAAATACAGGAAATATTTGGCTCATGTTAAAACAATGGGAGAACGTTACCAGTTCTCACACCAGACACTTCCAGTTTTCCCACCTAATTTACTCCTAGTCCCTCCCAAACTGCTTTGAGATCTTCCTTGTGCAGATGCAAACCCCGTTAGATGGTTCACAAAATTACATAAGCGGCGGACGCGGGGGGTGTCTGGTCCCCAATATTTTTTATGAGATTTGGGGGTGCATGCCCCCCCCAATAACTGAATGTTGCAAAGCTTCTGGAGGCTTCTCCCCCTGGACCCCCACATTAACGATAACCTGTAGGAAAGTACTTTCGCTCTTCAAACAGTTAAAAAACATAATTTGTAAGCATACCATTCTTTTTCAAATAATCTTCCTTCTAAAATCATTGCTTTGAAACATACTGAGCAAGGGGCATGTTCCAGTCCCTTTATTGGCCCCAATAACACACATTTACCCCAGAAATAATGTCCCTTGTAGGATTATTAATAATACCTATACAAAGGTACATTTGCTCCCATTAAGTCAATTAAAAAGCCGAAAATGTCAGAGTTCCCACGGGCCACTGCATATTGCCGCGGGATTGTAAATACTTTCTGTTAAAAAAATACCCCAAAATACTTTGGATCTCTTAAAAATGCCCTGTCTCAAATTAACAATCACATTTTCAATTTTGAGTAGCTTTAACATTTTGGCTTTGCTCCCTAAAATTACGGTAAAGTGTTTTCCCCTTAATCAAATACGGTACTTCACCATTCCATTCTCGTTCCTTACCTCACCCCACTCCTGAATTAAATTCATAGTTTAGAATCCTCAATTTGAATATGGTTTTAGACCATTTAGCAGCTTTTCAAATCACTAACATTTGCTGAGCTTCCAGGTGCTTCGCTTCCTGGACGCTCAGCGGGGCTTTGCCCCTGGACCACACCATATGTCGGCTGAGGAGACTTGTGTCCCCCAATAAAAAAACATATTCCGCCGTCTATGAATTATTCACAGGAGAATGCAAGTCCATAACTGTAATTAGTGAACTCGTTGTCTATATGTGAAATGTTATCAGCTACACTGCACCTATCGTGCTCATTAAAGAACAATAAGCAATTAAGACGTTTGTTTTCTCCTGTCAAAACTTAAAATAGACGAAAACTGAGGAACTTTTAATGAAATCACCAGTGTTAAGCTTTGCGTTTTTCTCATTTTGGATGAATTTTCAGTAGGTCTTCTTTTCGCTAATTTATGGATGTTTTTTAATAATATAAAGGTTATTTTTATTACGACTTTAAAGCCCGTTATGTGATGTCTGGTCAGTTTCACATCAAATGTCAAAATATTAAAACTGGTCAGTTTCACATCAAATGTCAAAATATTAAAAATGGACGAACAATGAGTTTATTGTAATAAAATCACAAGTGTATAGCCTTAAGTTTGTTCTCATTTTGGTGAGTTTTCAGAAGTTTTTTTTTTGCTTACTCACGGATGCTTTCTGATAATAACAGTTCATCAACCCAACAAGTCAGCTGCGTTCGTAACATTCTGTACATTTAAAGAGCGCAATCTTACTTTTACAAAATAATAGCGCCGTCATTTTGAACTCTGTAAGTGGCACACAATAAAAACAGGGGGCGCTCTTTTTTTTTTTTTGGTTGAAATCAGCAAGAGAATAAAGCCGGGTATTCAAGACTTCAGGCCGGTTGTACCCTGTCAACTACAACAGGAACCAACTCTGGCACCCCTCTAGCTCCTTTCTACGTACAGTGATGCTCAGCGTGCTTTGTACATGACAGTATTCTCCCTTCTAGTCTCCACAAGAAGCCGGCGATACATTGGGGAGGAACCTATCCGCCTCCCAGTGCAATCAGGATAGGACCATGTGTGAACACTACCGTCCGGGTGAGGCTTTCGTCTCGACCGAAGGGATCCTACTATGTGTTATATAGGCAGCACTTCCGGTCATTTTGGAGATACTGTGAAAATTTTGAACCTAAAATTACGACCATTGCTAGTGTATAGAATGGTCCATATTTGCCACCAGCAGTGGCATTCCCAGTTTGGGAATGTATTTGCATCCAACTTTTAGAATAAATATGGAGGGAAAGTTATTAATACTGCAATTTCTGTGTTTTGGATCCCAAAATATGTAACTAACGTCAACACGTCCCTGCCGTTACGCAATGTTTTCATGGTTTTTCACTATGTAACGGTAAACAGTAAGTGCTCAATCAATGTTTATGTTGTTATAAACTTATAGTATGAAAATACAGCTGAGGCATCTCCAAGTTTAGGCCTAACGTTAGATGCAGTGAATTTTTTGCTTCTTTAGATGGCGGAAACATGGCGAAAAACAAGGGTCAATTCATCCCGTTGAGAAAGGTTAGTGATTAGTGAAGGAATTATCATCATGCAAACCGACATGATCTGGGACAAGATTAAATGGGAGCTAAGGTAAGACTGGCATAAAAACTAAATATTAATAACGTTAAAATAATGTCACTTGTACTGAGGAGGCCTAGCCTGTAGCTTGTTAGGTCATAACTATTACGCAGGTAGGCCTAACGGTTTCATACAGTACAACAGTCCGACGAATGGGCTAGCTGTACAGATTATGCCCTTTTTAATGTGTGCATACGTATGCCTAGCGCCCTAGCGAGTAAGCAAGTACTGAATGGAGAAGTTAAGTGTACAGTATTTACGTGATGCGTGCTACATTACATGTTTTCTCCGAAGGGCACTGAGTTTGCACCTTCCGCTTGTCTTCACTAAACCACAGTGGCGGAGCTAGGGATTTCTGTCAGAGGGGGCGAGAATGGTCTACAGGGGTGCTTTGAAGAAGTAAATACTCATAGCCTCAGCAAGATCCAAGCCACGGCTTTCCAGACTTTCCATTTGATTTTCTGCACCTGGTAGAAAACTACTTAACCATTTTTACTCAGCAAGTTTTCCTATTAAAATATGTTTGAATTTTCTCACCATGGGCCTCCACAGATGAAAATTCGGCGGGGCTAAGTTCTTCAGGGGGAACAGCTCTGTGCCACCATGAGTTGGAACGGAGCGCAAGAAAATTTTGGCCCAAAATGCCTCTCAGATTGCTGGAAATGGCATTTCTTATAAAGCTTATTTACCGCATACAAATAGAAAAAACACTGAGTGAACTGTTAAGATAAGTTGATTTTAATTTTTCTTCGTCTTTTTCTTTCAGTTTTCTTCGTTTTTTCAGGGGTTTTTTTATTTTCCAGGGGAGGGCATGTTCCCCTTTTCCCTACCGGCGGACGCCCTTGTTTCTATCCCTCCCTTTCACATTTTAGTATGAAGGCGGTCATTATATTTTGTGTTATTGTTAGGTCTCAATTTAAGATTTTAAGGTAATGATGGGCTCCTTTGTGAAGATTAAGATGAAACGTGCTACCAAATAGCAACAATCTTACAAGGGGAAAAAAGTTACGGAAATTTATCAACGTTAGGTGTACATTTTTGGTACCTGGAAATCAAGATAATTACACAAAGAAACATTCATTGACAAATTTTTTTTTATGTACTCTGAAATAGCCATTAATTAAGTACATAAATATTGCAAGAAATAGCCAAGACCTACAAAAGGTCTGCTTGGCTCTCTAGATACTGAATTCAATAAAAGTAGCCTAAACATAAGCTTATTAGATTCAATTTTCTGGCTTTTGAGACTACAACAGTACACAAATACGCATTTTCATGGGATTATCGTGCAGTGTCAGAAATACAAGCCATTTTTCATGAGAATGCATCACTTGAAGAAAAGCAAAATGGAAACTGCTCTTTAAAGCTTTTAAACTATTACCACTATGATAACCTGAATGTTCTCTTCAAATGATTTTGAAAAATGTTGTGGAAGTTATTTTGGTATTTTTATAATACTCTTTTTAACTCTTTAACTCTTTTTATTGTCTACGTAGGCATGCAATTATCCCCGACAACAAGAAGGCTATTTGGGCTACAATTATTGTCGTGCCCTTTGCCACATCTTTTATTGGCCGAGAGGGTGAATTTAATGTCAGTCTGTGTATTTTGTAAGCTTACAATCATGCTTGGTGCGGAAGCAATAGCACAGCGACATTCATTAGTGCGTATAACGCATGAAGATACATTTCGGGAAAACCTGTCACTATATTACAGAAGATGACCCATTTCACCAGAATTAAGTGCAGAAGTATAGAGTACAGTTACTGGTGGCTGTTTGAGCTTTTTTTTTTTTCTGGGCCTTTAAACAACGCTATTAAGTTATGTCTTTCCCAATAATGGTGCAAGAGTAAAGTATGTAAAAAATCTAAAAAGGGCCCTGAAAGACAATTTTGGTCGGGGGGGGGGGTGAGGTGTGTCAGGGGGGGGCGACCGCACCCCCCCCTAACATATGGCAGCTCCGCCACTGCGAAACCATCAAATCAAGCATGTGCTATCAGGTAGATGATCCTATTTAATTAGCCCACAGTTCACCTAGTAATGAGTCAACAGCTTTCCTGACTCAGTCTGTCACAGAACAGTCCATTGGTTGAATCTGACTCAGTATTGTTTACTTCAAAAGACCGTCGTTCTGCGGTATTTGCTAGAGACTTCCACATCTGGAATGAACTGGGCTCTGATGAGAACTGAACAGTGCACTTATCAATTGAAAGACACGCACAGTCACACACATCTGACCCCCACCTAAAGTACAGGCCAGTGGCAGTGATCAAGTCATCAAGTCATGTTCATTCAGTTTTCCCCCACCAGGCAGGTAGCCAGGATTGTGTCATGGGGAGGGTTTTGGTGTCATATGGGGGAGTTTGGGAGAACAAAATGAGGGAAAAGTCTAAGAATAGAGGAAAAAAATGCTATTTTATGTGTTTTTGCATTGCACGGCTGGGTCATGGGGCTTCTAACCAGCAAAACCACCCCTGTGCATAGCTACAGTATGCCTGTCACCTACCCCAGCAGTAAATGATCAGTCAATGGATTGCCATGTTTGTTCAAGTGACACTGTGTACATGTGTTAACATGCATCAAAGCAATATAGTAAGAAAACTTGCCCATCTGAATGTGCCACAAAGGTTATGTGTGTCAATTGCCTGACAAAGGAAGGGCACGATCCAAAAGGAGGTTATCACAGCAAAAACATGTCCATTTACCCCAGAGAAACAACACAATAATTGAAGAATGCCCAGTGATGATATGAGCATGAACTTAGTAATATCCCCACAACTCTGGCACGCCGAAAGGCTCACCAGATATGGTGATTTTCTAAAAATACATGTTCATGTACTAAAAATACACGTTCATGTACTAAAATTACACATTCATGTACCAAAAATATACGATGATGTACCAACTTCATATGATCATGATGTAAATTTACACCATCATGTACTAAAACCATAAGTTCATCATGTTAAATGTTACGATGTACATGTAAAATCACACGTTGTACATCTAAAAACACACTTTGTACATGTAAAAACATAAGATCATCATGTTATTATTGTCTCTTCTGCACGCCATACAGAGTGAGCCTTTCGGCGTACCAGAAGTCAGCTAAAAGGCTCACCGAATGCGATGTAGTAAAAGTTCTGTAAGGTAGCTCATGGGCACAGGATTTCATCTTTCCTTGAGAGAATCACATTTAAAAACTGCCCCAGAAATGCTTGCTCTACCTTTCTCTTTCTTGTTGAGCTCCACTTCTTCAAAATGTCAGCTAGATCTGCTTTTGGTAGTAGTTTTAATAGATTTGTTCATGAGGCTAGAATTCAATAGGAGGTTTTAGCCATCAGGCGACATAACACATCTATATATTTCACCCGAGAAAATTGCCTTTTCCCAGGGAAGTTTGGCTAAACGACCCTATTGAATTCTAGCGGCATGTTACCATAGGCATACCAGGAGGGGGTGCAGGGTTAGGGTGTCCATTCATCCTGCTTTTCACCGGACATTCTCGCTTTTGAGCACCCTGTCCGCCATTCGGGCTCACACGACGCCGGACATTGAAATTCCTACATTTTGAAAATTCTATGTGAAACTTCTCACATCCCATTCTCACGACTGTTATGTAGCTTAGATCACCCGGAAGGGCTGTTTCCAGCCATCTGGGTGGTTTGTAAAGGCAAAAAATTTTCTGGTAGGCTATGCGCCAACTCATGGTAGTGCTGTCCTTAGATAGTAGCAAAGGTTGTCCTCCTTTTCTGTCATGAAGAAATGGACACCCTATCCAAGGTGGATCGATCAGACACTCACCCTCCCAATTTGGGCAAAAGCAGTTGGTCTATTCGGGCAAAACATTGGCAAAACATGATAAACAGTGCCATCATTCGGGCAAAAATGCTCTTGCCCCCTCATAGAAAATTACCCCCATGTGCCTACTGTATGGTTGTTACCAATAAAATCTTACTTGAAATTGGCCTGGAAGTAATTTTAAGATCAGTGTAAAGACAATAGGATTACCCTTTAAACACCTTAACACCCAGGAGCTTCAGGGGGCTTCACCCTCAGGACCCCCACCAGGACTAACTAAGATTGAACTGCCCATCAACGCCTTTCTAATAGTTAAGCTCCACCTCCCTTTTTCAAAATGTCAGCTGGATAAACTCTATGTGTAGTAGTTTCTCTACATTTTTTTTTACCAAAAGTCTCATTTGAAGTTACCCTGGTGGAAATTTTAGGACCAGGGTTAAGTCAAAAGGATTACCCGTAATTGTAAATAAAAAAGTTCTTTAATACCTCACAAAACACTAAAAAAACCCAAAAAGCAGCTCATGGAGTTTGTTCATGAAATTTAACAAATTTTTCCAAACCTGTAAAATATTCTTAACTCGGGGAACAAATTGTCAGTCTCAGACAATTCCAACATTCACAAGAAACCGATGTATTAATGTGTAGCTTACAGGTTACATTCAATTTTCAAGATTCAAATTTTGCACAAAATCTTTACAGTACAATTCAGGACATGAAAAAATTCAAAATTTTATTTTTTCCCATAACTATTGGATTATAAAATTTGACCCATTATGTTGACTGTAAGCATTTCCATGCCTTTTAAACTCTCATTAAGTTATTGATGTTGAGTCAATGAGCCCCTTTAAGGGGCAAGTGTCATGAATTTATCTAATCTTTTCATCTCAAGCACTCATGGTGCATATACAGTAGTGTCTATGGGCCAAACTGAAATTTAGCATGGGTATAAAAGCCAATTATTGGGCATTAAAACTGTATTTTATGATTGCAGCAGTAAATTCATTTCCAGTCTGTCAGACACAATCCTGTCTTGCAAAGCCTTATTGTAGTTCCTTTTCAGCCCAACACAGACACTCAGTTTTACAAACCGCATTTCACAATTAATTCACGATTGGTCACACTCTAAGCGACACCAAATTTCTTGCAGGGGTCTTTTTGATTTTGCTTAACTCTTACAATTACCAATTTTTCTTATGAAAATAAAAAAAAAATCAATTTGAGCTCCAGAACATTTTGAAATTTTTCACTTCATAAAATCAATGGCAAGGTCCTAGATTCCAACTTAAATAGATCTGTGTGAATTATATCCTTTTATTTCTCAGATTTGTTTCTTCTCTTTACCAGATATGGCTACCTCCCTCCCTCTGAACTTTTTTAGGCAAATTTCCAATCATTTTGCACTTTTTCATTTTTATTGAATTTAACATTTTATTGCAAAAAGAAGGCTCAAAATAACAACTGCCTAAATTCTGCTAACAAGCCTGGGGAATGTCATTTATGGCTGTTTGAGGGATCACCATTTTCAAAATTTTCTGCACGCTCTACGCCAACTGTTAGTGGTACTCTGCTTAGATAGCCTTTTGATGGACAGGATTGCATTTTTCAGTCGGAAAACCTTCAGTCTCCCTCCCCTAAACTGAAATGCTCACATACATCTATGCTAGTCTGTACCATCTGATGACAACATACACACTAAAAATAGTAGCATAACTCTGAATATGACTTTGATCACCTGAGACATAAATGTTAGAAAGCAATTGCAGTTTTCTTTTTAAACTTTGTAACAATTTAAACTGCTAATTTCGAAGTGGGGTTTTTATTTAGTCATTGCAGGTACAGAGCTGCATTTTTAACGTGAACAACTGTGGCATCTACTTGTACAAAAATAGCATTGTTTGGAATCGAAGCCTAAAATATTTTTCTCTTCATTTAATGATGTTTTTACAAAACTAGATGTTTACTGTATATATGTAAAACTTTGAGTAACTTTTGACAAGAGAAATACTTTCACCTCTTTTGAAATGTATCTAACCTTTATTGAATGACGTGATAGGTACCTGTATCTAACAAGTTTCAAGAGAGATTAAGAACACAGAACACATGGAAGCGGAGAAAATGCTTAATTACAGAAGAAAGACCTGCATATCTATTAGCCATCTGGGAGTCAGTAAAATAAGATTCAATGGCTCAATGTCCAGGCAAACCATTTGGTTATAGTTGGGCCAACCCTTTTCAGGTTGTGGCACACTGCCATATTTTCCCTACTGCATTGCTCATAAACTGGATCACCAAGCAAAATGGCAGGTTCCAGTTTTTAGGTTTGGTATAACTTGGCCTAGGAGTCAAATTCCAGAACTAGGTTGCATACCCTCCAAATAAAAGTCGGATGCTCTTAACACAGTTGGTCAGGCTGTTACTTGATTATCCATTCAGGAAAAGTTTCACAATTCAGTGTTGATCAATTTATCTCTAGCACTGCATTTATGCAGCTGTGCCAGCAGTTTTGTCTCTGCATTGGTACAGTAGTACACCACTATAGTGTCCCAGTTGTTCACACTCTGATGTGTCTTTTCCTTACAATACTTTAAGTTGATACACTGTAACAGTGTCCTGCCTGCTTTGTATTACTGGTCCACAGTTTGTATCCTTGCCATAGTGCTTTCTCCAGTTTTTGCATGTATTAACCAGTACCTGCAAGTTTTATTTCAATGAATTTAAATTGTCTGGCAGGAAACTTCAGACTCCCATAGCCATGGGGCTGGGTGAAGGGTTCCCCAAATCCCCCAAAGCCCCCTGCATTTTCTTTAAAATAAAAAAAAATAGGGAATGAGAACAGGTTACTGGGGAAATAATACCCAATAAATAGTTGAGGTCTAAGAGGGGGGGGCACTATTAAATCATATGATCATAGTGTCCCATATCTGAATACATGTTTTGAGGTACAGTTATACTGCAACACTGGGAGTTGAGGATTACTACTGAAAGTCAAGTTAAAAGGCAAAACTTCAAAAATTATTGCAAAACAAATAAAAAATGTATAATTATTTCTGTTGAAAACATGTCTCTATTTCAGTACTTAGCCATTTGAAATATTGAATAACTAACTTAACATTCATAAATTTCACCTCATCTCTTTACCAAGGAGAATTGTGGCAAATATTGTTAACTCATGCCTGGGGGACCTGGGACCACAGGGACAAGAAATATTGTTTGAAATCTGTACAGCAATGATCTTCATTTTACTGGCTCCCAGTACCCTCATGGCTGCTGGCCTTTTGCCTGCAGACTCTGAAGGTCCAGTGCATATACCGTGATTGCTGACACGAATAATTTATTTATTCCTCCCCCTTTTTGAAATGGCATGTTCCACTTCCCACAACCAATTTATCCAAACTTTGTAGAAAAGTTGGTTGCTTTGTGTTAGGGTGTGGTTGTATGTCCCCTGTGGGCTGGGGGTTGTAGAATATGCCCACAGTACAACTATTTCCCACTTGTTGTAAGAGGCAACCAAAGCAAAGCAAACTTGAACTTGAATCATGCTTGAAAGTAAGTTTTAACTTTGAATTTCTTATTGAGTTGACTGGCACTATGTCACTGTGTGTGGCTCGAAATGATTACACAGGAGACGTGTTCCGGGTTTCACCCCTTAATTCGCACTCATGCCATTGAGGCACGGTGAAACTAGAAGAAAGCAACCAAAAATTAGAAAGGAAGAGCAATAATACGTCACATGAATGATATACAGGTATTCTTAACAATGCAAATTTTTAGACATAAAACAGGCAAACAGATACAGACAGAAACGAGACAAAGACAGAGGTAACTCGGTTAACATTTCCAGCTGGGTACACACACCCAGGCACACACACACATACACACTCAAACATACAACTCCTCCAAAAAAAGCTATTTCTGCTTCGACTTACAAAATCGCTACGGGGTTATAGCATCACACACAATGAGGCGACTTCGGGTAACTGGGTTGACTGGGGTGACTGGGATAACGGCAGTGACAGGGATAACGGCATTGACTGGGGTAAACCTGTTACAGAAAATTAATGGATTCCGAATAGCCCTTGAACAAATACTCTATGAAGTTCATTACATGCAAAACATTTTAAATGGGCACTCACAAAACAGCTGATATGTAGTCAGGAGGAATAAAACATTTTAAACAACCCCTTGAAGCAGAAGATATAAAAACCGGCCTGGACGGTCATCATACAGCAACATGGTAAATCAATATAGTAACATACGAGGTCAGACATTTCTTCGCAAAACTTAGTCCAATTAACTTACTGTAATTAAGAAAAGATAAGCTAATAAACTTACTCAGAAATAAACGGGCGGTGGGCCAGAGGATGCCGGTAAACAAAACGAGAAGGAGAACAGAAGTGAACAGCATTGACACGTGAGTCCACGCAACTCAAAGAGAAACACCTGCGTGCATTCCAGACACGCGTACATACGTGGAACCCGGCCAAGTGAATACCAGAGGTCGACCGAGAAACTTACCCGTGATGATAACACACTATATAAGGCATTCATGTTGGTGTGTCGTTAAATCTCATTGATCTAACTACACTGTATGTATGCATAATTCACAGATCCAATAGGAGCCATGCTTAACTCCCAAATTGCTCCTACAGAGTACAGTATGTGCCTCAAAAAATGCGTCAGTGCTAATGGCAGTACCCATTTTGAAGGATAGTTAAACTCAGCACTTCACTTTTATTTTGTCCAAAAAAAGAAAGCTTGTCATGAATAATTTGTATCTTTGCCACAAAGTTAGAAGGAGGAAACCAGTTACTTTTAATGCATCAGTTGTGATGTATTTTAGTAATTGAGCACCTTTTATTATGCAATGCTTACCCTATTATTGCATGTCCTGTGTAATGCAGGGTTTTTTCAACAAGGGTCAAAATCTAAGCAGGGGCCTTTGGGACCCAATGCCCCTAGAAGTTAGCTCTTCAGTGTTTACTTTCTCTAAATATACTAGTACACTGTAAATGATGTACGGTATAATGTGTGTTGGGTTAATCAGTACTGGTCTAATCTAGTAAAGAAGGTGTGTGCAAACTGATGTGATCTAGTATATCAGTTACTTTTTATTAGATTTTGCTGCATTTCTCATTTAACCCTTAGATTTCATGAGCTGAGGGCCCCTGCAGTTGACCAACAAAGTTTGAAATTTTATCATCTTGATGCCTGGGTTTTAAACT
Organism: Holothuria scabra; assembly: GCA_037179385.1. NCBI lineage: Eukaryota > Metazoa > Echinodermata > Holothuroidea > Aspidochirotida > Holothuriidae > Holothuria > Holothuria scabra. The sequence continues at coordinate 54,969,970 of CM074184.1, forward strand.
GGGGGACAGAGCCCACCATGCAGTGGGACATTTTGCAATTTCTGGTCCGACACAAGCAGATACCCAAGTCCCATAAAAGGACTCGTTTTGTTCCAATAGTTTGGAAACTGGGCCATAAAACTCAAACTATCTATCTGTGGAATACAATGGTAGGCCTAAAATAAAGTTGATAAATGTCATCAAACTGTATAAAAGTATTTTTATCAAAAATTTTCTGCAGGTCTATTTGTAGGGTAAAATCCCATTTTTGAACTTGTTCCCTGAATTCATGGTTGCTGGCTCTTTGCAATTTAGTAATAATAATAATGATGGTCGGATGTGATACAGTAGATACATAATTGCCTGCAATTTGGACAACAGCCATGAAAGGTTGAAAACCTCTGAATCAGTAATGGTTGTGTTACATGAAGCTGTAAAAGTTTGTGTCATGCCAGCTAATGAACTATAGAGTTGTTTTCACAAGATACTGCATCTTTTTTTCTTGATTTTCACAATACCATAATAGAAAGCTCAACAGGGATAAATGCTGTAAATGCTTCCAACAGAACTGTCAGCCAAAGGGCTAAAAGCAGCCATGTGTACACAAAGTCAGTAGCTTTTCTTCTGTAGTGAGAACAAAGGCTTAGCAGACTACACTGTAAATACTGACAATATAGTTTGTACAATGGATTTTGAGAACCTTAAAAAGGCATGGTCAGTCATTCCTGAAGCAAATGACACTGGCTCAGCCTTAATACACCCAAACCAGCCAGATGTTGCCATTGACTATTTCAATCTCTTACCAAACTTTTAATTGTTTTCATTCAATGCACACAAAGAGTTCAATTGCTCTCTGAAAGCTGAAAATTTTAGTCACAGACTCATTGAAAGTAACTTATCATAGCTAGAAGATGTGATATCTTTTATTCTTAGAAAAAAATTGAAAGCTAAAGGGTTGAATTATAGTACAGCAGGGGTACACCAGATGCATACAGCCAAAATGGAGATTAATTGTTGAAGTGGGAAGGTATAGGGGATGGTGTCCCTGTGGAGGAAGACCAGATTTGTAATGTCAAATTTACATTCAAACTGGTTGAGATATTTGTGTGTCACATTTAATAGAATTGCATCACTGGTTAGCCATTTTTGTTGTCACATTTTGGTTTTTGAAGTTGAGCTTGGGGTTGGAGGTGGCATTTTTGGGGTGGGGGTTGGCGTGGAGAACTGGTCAATCATCATGAAATCTCTATTAACCATCTTGGGACTCATGCCTGTTATATAAATATTTTCTGTTTATTTTTTGTATAACTTAGTGGGAACCATGCTGGCCTCCTCAGGCTGACGTCTTTGCCAGTGCCCATCCCAGCATTGGCACTGATTACATGGAACTGACTCAAGAAAGTAAATTTGACAAATATGTTCATTTTGAATATTGATAATATGCTGTAGGCGTCAGTAACATATACTGAGACTCTGAGACTTAAACATTATACATTTGCATCACTCCCCCACCCCCCCAACTCCTTTTTTGTTGGCTTGCTAACTGAAAAGTCTGAATTTTGAAAGATAATAAGGTAGTAAACATTTAACATTCACCTAATGAGACAATTTGATTTTTTTTTTATTGGTTTATCAACTGGATCAGTCTGTAATTTGATGACTCTAGTTAATATGCTAGGTAATTAATGCCAGTGTTCCCAGCAAATAAAAGAGACTCTCATTTATCTTTCAATTTAAACCAAATTCTTCAGCCTCTTAGTATACATAGAGGTAAGTCTTCATGTCTTGATATGTAATTTAAGTGGGAGTCGACTAGTTGTTAGTCGATACCTATACCCTTTTATTAGATAAATGACATACACATACAGGGAATCAAATTTCTAACAGGATAAATTTTTGCCTTGATAAATATTTTGAGACAAAGTTACCACTAGTCATTTTTGATCATTGCACATGCATAGCCCTGGTTACCCTGCAGTTGTATCCCCCACTCCATTGCTTCTGTGGAGCATCACACACAGTCGCAGTAGGCTACATTTTTTATGTTTTTGAGTATGACCTGATCTTGGCCTCTTGCAAGACCTCAGGCATGTGGGAGAGGGGGCTTTATCATTAATTTGGTATAGGTTACACATGTTTGAAGTCTTTAAGTATGACTTGAGAATGTAACCTGGGCCTTCTGCATGAGAAGCAGATGTTCTACCACTAGATCAAACAAGTGATAGCATAGGAAGGGGGCCAAAATGTGGACCATGCCTCCCATCACTGATTTAATTTTTTTAGCTAAGTGCTATAAGTACTGTATGTGAATTATTCTAACACAAAAATTAACTTCAAAAGGTAGCAAATGGCACCAAAATGCATAAAACCATCCCCAATTTTTTTTAAGGTCTTCAGAGGGAACAGGCCAGAAACCTAATCTAAAAGCCCTCACAAAGGCTGGCAATATCACTTTACATGATTAATACAAAGAACTTTTTAATTTTAATTTTCCTAGGTAGCAGCATATTTGGCATAAAGTTGCATATATGACAGGAATTTCCTAAAAAGAGGAGGTGATCACACAGCATACTGCATACCCCCACCCCTCACCCCATTGGGGGAAATCCTTTACCATGCCATTGCCCTAGACTGTCTCATTTGCCCAAATGGATCCACCATTTTTTCCAAAATTGAGATATCCCCCTCCTGACACCCTGCCTTGCATGTTCACTTGTGATAATTGATGCCATGTTGTAACGTACAGTATAGTTACACATTTATACAAATTTACTTTCTTCCTCATAACAATGAAAAACTTGCAGGGACAATGCGATTCTTCCTCCCGATTTGAATAAATGAGGCTGAGAATTCTTCACCACATGGAATTGTGGGATACACAAAGTGGCAAAACTCAAGACAGTCTCTTATTTCTATGGGTACATGTCTAGCCCATTTGTTAGCAAAGATAAAGGTGCCTGGAGTGACCACTTTATAGCAGATCAAAACGCATGTTTTTACACCAAGAGGCATGCAGTTAATTCTATGGGCACAAGTAATTACCCAAATTTCTAACCAGTTGGGGAAGCCCCCCCCCCTCCTTCCTTTGGCTTGGCCCTACAGTAGCTCTGCTCTGTTGGCATATCCAGATACACACAATGGCAAACTTTACTGCATGATGCATTCAGGGTGTCTCCTTTCAACCATGTGAGAGTATTTTTTTCACAATTATTTATAAAAGGTCAAGAGTACCCTCCCCAACTAGAAGTAGTGTGGTAGACTGTCCTATTTCATGATTGGCTCTTGAGAGTCACATGACAACATTTTTTCTCCTGAAATGAGAAATTTACAAGGAGTATTACTGCTTGATTTAAAGTACCTTGCATATGCAATAGTGAGGTCCTAAAATATAATAGAAAATACTTAAAAGTGAATTGAGAAGTAAATTGTGATATTTCTCTGTGGCTTCAAAATACATTTGGTCTGGGTGACTGCTCTTAAATTTAGAGAAAATATCTTACCCAGGATTGGGTTAAATGTTGCTTTAATAGTTATTTTACAAACTTCTTCAGATATAAGGAAAAAATACTGGGACTTTCATCGGGTATATTTGTAATTTCTGATTGCATGATTGCATAAACATCAAATTTCGTCTAGAAAATATGTCCACATGAGGCCGTCAGAAACATTTGTACCTTCTGTAAAATGTAGCAATCTTGAAGAAGCTGTGTTTTACTAAGTGGTTGTTCATTACTTGATAGCAGGGCATAGTCAAATATTTTCATGTTTTCACAAAGTGACTGACATTTATACATCACTACTTTGTCAACATTTTTGCTTAGAATTATAATTTTACTACTTGTTATGCATGGTAAAAGGTATTTTGATGCTCTTGCAAAGAATTGTGAGGTTTTTTTAGTTCAAGATACAGCTTTACTCCCTATTATTTAAGTGAAAGACATTGTACCATCTGAAAGGTCACATGTGCCGCTCGATTTTCGACCGCAGTTAAGTAATAGCATGCACAATACATGCATTCGGGTCAGTTACTGGTTGTGACCTTATATCAACAGAGAGCAAAGTAAAATATTACCGTGTTTCTTGCATGGAGGGCTAATATTTATTTTGATTTATACATCAATACTTCCACAAAATATTGTTTTAAATCATTTTTAAAGATTTGTCTCCCATTTGCAAACTTCAAAAATACCTTTGGTACAAATTGTTAGGAACTTTTTAGCTAAGATACACTCTTTACTCCCTATGATTTAAGTAGAAGACACCTGCACCTCCTAAAAGGTAACTTATCCGGTCGACCTTTCTATTCTTTATCGCAGTGACAACACATGCGTGAATTAATTCGTTGAATCATTTCATCGCGTCACTTCAACCGGATCGTAGTATTGTATAGGTTATTACTGAGTCTCGCGTGCTATTTTCACAGCCTGAAATTAGACCCAAAGAAAAACTTTGCAATTAGGCTACTGAAGGTTGTTTTGGACTGCTCACATCTAAAGAAATATTTCTCCCTTCTTTCGGGAAACTTTTCATACTTAGGTTTTGATTAATGTTTTGTGTAGTCTGCTGTAACCAAGCTATTGTGTTTTCGTTTCAACTACATTCAAATATCAAAAATCTTAGGCTTTCGCTACTATTAATAATACTATGGGTCTTTTAACGGCTTCACTGTTGAACAGCCCAAGTTTCCAACTAAGTTACATGGCATACCTACGGTATACAATAGCCTGCCAACTTTCTAGCGAATCTCATTTATGACCACCAAATATGAGGTCACAACAAAAATTAAAATACTAAATTATATCTCGCGTAATAGGTAATATTTATGCATCGAACGTATGGCCTGGTACACATTTTCCACCTACAAAAGCTAATTAGGTTGTTCGCCGTGCGTTATATCAGTTGTATGTACCAAAATACACCATTCATACTTGTTTCGTGCACCACGTGACCATCTCATGTTTACAAATTCGTCCCTCAAAATGCGGGATTCCTGTAAATGGAAACTGGAAGAAGGTTTGCAGACTCTGTATATTATACTGTTTACAGAGGTGTATTTTGATTACGAGAGAGCACCTTCTTTCGGCTACTATATACAGAGTCTGCTTTGCAGGCTATGTTTTGTGTGATTTAAAAGCATGCCAGATGTTTTAGGACTCAAATGGAATTTAAAACTTTCAGACTACTGCCTGAAATTCAGGTTGTGCAAAATTTTTGAGAGGGAGTCTGCTCCTGTCCAGGGTATATGCTTAGGATTTAGGGGAGGGAGATGCACCAATTTTTTTTTTAAATTGGGTGCCCTTATATGCAATCTGATGCCACATATATGCTACCTTTTTACAAGATGGGGTGGGGGTGCAAGGGGACAGGGCCTCTTGATATTTTCTCTGAGTCTACTTTAGACATGAAATGACTATATATCGATCATTACAGCACGTAGGAGTGCATGGACATCTCCATGTTACCAATTACAGTATATGAATATTCATCCCAGCATGTCCAGTTTAAGGACTGCAGGGTTTATCATTCTTTTTGTTGTACTTGGGTGAATATATTTTAGAAAACTCTTAATATGTTTTGCAGTACAATAAAAATGAAGTCACAAGAATCGTCACTGTCTGAGTAGAGCACCACCTCACTTTAATAGGACATAGCTTTGTGTAAGATTTGAAGTCTCAGGGGATATAGTTGTACCCCTCTCCTCCCCTCCCCCAATGGCTGTGAAGCTCTGATGAAGTTGACAATTTGGGGTTGTACAGTATGTTTTTATTCACCAATGGAGTATCACCCTTCATCCGCTAGCTTTATATGAAAGGGAACTTGTCCTTCCCTGGATTCACCATATGGCAGCTTTCACATGACTTATCTTTATGTCTGTACCAAGTATTAATTTGGATAATGCCTGCACTCCCAGCACCAGGGCATGCCAGGCTATGATTGTGACTGGACGAGGATGAGTTGTAGACAGGTGTGTGAGGGGCTTAAGTAAATATGGGAGAATTAGTATACTAAGGTAATGAATAACTGCCTTTAACTACACAACATATGGGCTAATGTATCTCAAATGAAAGAGTTACAGGTAATTGAAGGTACCACTTCTTCTATTCAAACTGATTTCTAACTGACTTCCTTGACATGACCATACAGGATTAGAAACCTAATAAAATAGCACATACCCTCTAGTAGTCATTGACAGATTGGGTAACAGTACAATAATGGGGAGAACCTGTCATGAACAAATTGTGCCACTGAAAATTTATATTGTGAAGTGTGAAAGAGATCTTTTAAACAGGATGGAATATTATTTCCTATTCACCAACTGTAATACCAATGAAAGCTGCCCCCACATTAAAAGAGGTGACACGTTGTGAGTTCCAATTTAGGCCTATCCTAGGTGAAGTAAAGCACAATAATGATCATCTTGAATACTAATGTGTTTAAATTAATTCTTTCATTCTTTTTTCTTGTTTTTTTTTTTTTGTAGAATCAATGGCCTAGTGTTCAGTGATCAGATGCCTTTGGACCACCTGATGGCATTCTTGTGCACCCTTGTCATAGAGTGTGCATTTAAATATCATTCTTGGCAGGTGTACAAATGCATTTGTTGGTTCTTGGGCCATACACAACATGGCTACCCTTGCCAAAACTTCAGTGTGAAAGTTTGCTGCATCTAGTCCCCAGAGTGAGTACCTCTGCTGGCTCTCTTTGCATAATGTTATCTGATAAATTGATAAAATTATTAAAGGGTATTATAATTGAGTTGATATGAACAACTTAATGAGGTAATTGGAGGGTCCTACCATATCACTAAGCTTATTATTCATGTTTCGCATGCACTAATAGTTACGCAAAAAGGTAAGTTTTGAATTTTTTTTTATCACATTTGCAGATAACTTGAAGAAGTGTCTGGTCACAAACTTTAATGTCGAAGTAAATCATTAACTACTCAGTCACTTCTGAAATATTTACTTATTATGTAGGATTATAGGATTGTCTAAAGTTGAACATTTGTTATAAGGATGTTAAAAATACTTTTTCAGGTTTGGACCAAATTGGTGTATTTTACAAACCAATTAAATTTACCTCTTTAAATGAGCATATTGAGCTGATATTAAAAACTTGACTTGAGGGACTTGGAGAGTTTCACATTGTTCTTATTTGAAGCATAATAACTTTAACAGCCAAATTTACACAGTTTTGAACTTTGAACTTGTTTGTATTCTGGATTCTAGTTGTAACAGTTTTGCACATGATTTGAAGAAGTGAAAAACCAAACTGAATCATTATAAATTATTCACTCAAACAGATACATTAATTGTTAAGAAGGATTGGGCTAAGTTTGACTATTTGTCATTGTTTCTGAACTATACTTACAGGTGCACAAAAATTTCATTAGAAAATTGTTCCTCTTAAAACTGGGCATCATGACTTGGTTGATAGTGTCTTGCCTCTTTCAGTAATTGAAACAGTCTGGTGAGCATTTGCCTTGTACACCCCTATACACTCATACAAATTTAATGTGAAATTGACGGGACTGGTTTCATCTCTGGTCTCCTATAAAATGTCTTACTCAGTAATTGAAACAGTTTGGTGAGCATTTGGTACAAACTTTGAAGACAAGCATGGACCCACTTTTTCTTTATGTATAAATGCTATGTGGCATGACAGATTTTCTTTTCCTAATCAGTACCCTTTAATTTATCAGAAAGCATCCTTAAATTAGTGAATAGAAGAGCTCTGAAAATTGATCCAAAATGATTTTCTTAAGATTTGCTCATTTTGTGTCTATTTTTAATTCTTCTATATTTGATGTGAAATATGACCAGACTGATTCTCCTGACCCCGAATTATTGTCTTATGCAGTAATTCAAACAGTCTGATTAGCATTTTCCTAGCATGAAATTTTGCAGACAAGCACAGTCCCACTTTTTCTTTAGTTATAAACACTATATGGCATAACAGATTTTCAATTTATAATCAATACCCTTTGCTTCATTAAAAGCATCCATACATAAGCAAAAAAGAGGCCTCAGAACATTGACCCAAAATGAAAAAAGAGTAAGGCTATTGACTTTATTTTATTTTAATAATTTTTGTCCATTTTTAATCTTCCTATATTTGATGTAAAATTGACTGCCTTACCCATTAATTGAAAAATTTTGGTGGGCATTTAGCACAGCATTTCAAGACAAGCATGGGCTCACTACTTTTCTTCAGCCCATAAAAGACTTTCATTTCGTAATCAGTATCCGGGAGGGGTCTACAAGGAGGGGGTGTCCCTCTCCTCTTTGAAAATTTTTGATGTTTTCAAGGAGCTTCGATGCCTAGACTTTGACAGCTAGGAACAGAGTTAAAAGTTGAATTGTGGTGGTTCATGAGGATAAAACTAAAACTTTTGTGCCTTTACATTCAATCTAATGCCATTTACACTACCCTTTGGAGTAAAATTTGCTTTTAAATTGGCATACTTTTAGGAGCCAATATAAAAGAACATCAATTGGCATAGGCAAAGGAGAGCATCTCAGTTCATGGTTTTCTCTTGGCCACAAAACTTCATTTTGCTATCAAGACTATCTAAGCAAAGCCCCACCATTGGTTCGCGCGGAACGTAGAGAAAATTTTGAAGAATCACATCTCTCAGATGGCCGGAAGTAGCTTTTCCAGACTTGCAAAAAATCTAAGCAGTCACTACAGTATCTTCGTTTGTTGGCTTGCAATAAAATTCTCACTTCAAAATAAGTTTGCAAACTGCAAAGAGATCAGAAACTTTTTAAAAAATACTTTGACCCCAAAAAAGTTATTTTGCCTTAAAGACCAAAGAGAAAATTTTGAAAAATGGCTACCCCTTAGAAGACCAAACATTGTGTTTTCATTCTTGGAAAGAAAATCTAGACAATTTTTATGTCTTATGTTTTGGTGTTAATTCATTTTGGTGAAACTATTCAATGGATTTGAAAATTTGCTAATACTTCTCTATTGTGACCCTAGGCTAAATTCAAGATCCACTGAATTGATGAAATTGTCTGTGACTGCTTGAACTCCCGTCTGAATGATTTTATCCCTTACATCTTACATGATAAATGGCAAACTATTGCTCCCTGCACTTGAACCATCCACTTCCTTGCCCCATCACTTACGTCTATATCAGTTGGGGAAGGAGTCTAAAGGATGGGCCCTTTTGAGAATTCTTACAAAAGGTAGGTGTCCTTAGAGGCAATTGGTGCCACTAGGGAGTTAGAAAGTCTACCTTTTCAAGTAAAATTCAGAATTTGACAAAATTTGCCTATTTTTTGGAATAGAAAAAATGGCATCACTGAGGGGCCCTGCAGACACAATCCTTCCCCTTTGAAAATTTTTGAGAAATTGGGTGTCCTTACAGCCCGAACCCCCTTTGTATGCCACTGTCAGTATCCTTTTATTTATCAGAAAGCATCCATTACTTTGCAAAAAGAAGATTTCTAAAGTTTGATCCATAATATGACAATAATGATTTTATGGCAATTTACTCATTTTTTGGACATTTTATTCTTTCAACATTTGATGTGAAGTTGACCAGACTGGTTCTCCTGACCCCTAAAATATTTCTTAAACAGTAATTAAAACAAAATGGTTACCCTTAATTGATGAGAAAGCATCCATAAATTAGCTAAAAGAAGGCTTCTGAAAACAGGCCCAAAATGAGAAAAATGTATACACTTGTGATTTTATTAAAAATTTCTCATTTTTCAATTTTTGTCGAATGTGAAAGTGACCAGATTGAACTCCTGACTGCTAAAATATGTCTTACTCAGTAATTCAAAAAATTTGATTACCCTTTAGTGTTTTCTCTTTTAATTTTAATTCTTCAATGTTTGATGTGAAATGTCCAGACCGGTCCTCTGAGCAGTGGCGTAGCCAGGATGCGATTTTTTGGGGGGCCTAGGTAACAAGTGGGGGGGCCTGGTACCTCCGAGATTCAGACATGGCAAGACTATCTAAGCGGAGCGCCACTATCGGTTGGCGCGGAGCGTACAAGAAAATTTTGGACTTTAAAACCCCTCCAGATGGCCGGAAACGGCACTTCCCAGGTGTTTTAAACTGGATATACCCAGCCGCAAATGCGCCAATATTTGAATAGATTTCAGCTTACCTCAGGCAGTACCTTACCCTTTAACAGGAAAACCAAAAGTAGTTGTGTCCCCCTCTGAGGAACTTTCTTTCTAGATGCAAAATGGTGCTATGTTTGGCAAAACTTTGAACTGAGTACAGGCCTAAGTTTTAGGATTTTCCCTTTTTGGGAAGCATGAAAAATATCAAAATATTTTTAGTTTTTGTAGAGATTTTACAAGAGACATACATACTGCCAAAGAAACAATTTGCAAAATGGTGCAGTATTTGTTCATCGGTACATTACATAGTCAAAATTAAAATACTACGAACCAATCTCTCAGAATAATTGAACCGCAAAGAGAAGTACGGATCATGTGGGAAACACATGAAATTCGGACCTTGTGGACATTTTACAAATCTCCCGGACGCCAGTGCCAACTAATAAAAAGAGGACTTGTCGAAAAAATCGTCCTACAGTGGCACTTGTCATGGGCAGGAGTGAGGCACAACGTAGGCCTACTTGTTAAGGATGGAAGGGAAGAATTATCCGAAGGCAGTACCTTACCTCACCTGCTTACGGCATATTTTGGGTATGATAAAGTATAGGAATGGTCGTGTAAGAATGGTCTCCAGTGTATGATTGCCTTATTTTCAGTAAATCAATCAGCAATCCGAAAGGCAGAAAGGGTCTTAACCTAACAAAGTCACATTAAAGTTTGTTGTCAAGACTTTCGTTTCATCTTCGAAGTGAAATGCAATAAACGACAGTGCAGATCACAAACGGTATCCAATTAAGTGAAAGTAGGCATTTTGAAGTTATTACTTGATTTCATACGTGCGCACAAAATGTGTTTTACACACATTCATCCATGTTTTTTTTTTAATTTTTACACATTTTATTTATTTGCTGTTTTGAAGGATATACTTCAAAGTTTATTTCCGTTCAAACATTTTATTTTTTTCAATTACTTTATCAGTACGCAAAAAATCTGGGGGGGCCTGAAGAAAATCTGGGGGGGCCTAGGCTACGCCACTGCCTCCGAGCCCCTAAAATATATCTTATTTACTAATTGAAAGAATATGGTGAGCATCTGCAACACATAACATTTTGTAGACAAGTGCAGGCCCTCAGTTTCTCCAGTAATAAACACTATATCACATAATAGACTTTCAATTTTAATACTGTATAAACAGTAGCGTTTTATTTATCAGAAAGTGTCCATAAATAACCAAAAAGATCACTATTGAGAAGCGACCCAAAATGAAAAAAAAGTTAAGCTACACACTTGAAATTTTTTTAAAATCTGTTCATTTTTTTAATATTTTCAATTCTGCAATTTTTTGATGTGAAAGTGACCAGACAGAGCTCCTGATGGCTTCTGTGATTTAAAAAATTTGGTCAACCTTTAGTGATCAGAGACACGGTTGTTTGATTTTAATCACCCTGATTAAAATCACTGATTTAAATCGTGATTTTAAACAAATGATTTATTTTCAAAAAAATCATTGATTTAAATCACTTCTTTGGAAAAATTTGATTTATGGTCAGAAAAGGATATTTATGGTTGTTTTATTTACTGAATTCAACTCATTTGAAGAAACAACATAGTTTAGAATGATCAAACACAATGTGCACCCCTAGTAAGAGATGCATCAGTATTGACTCCATAGACTGTCAATATTACAGTTCAAGTAGAATTTGTAGACGAGCTTGTACCATCTGTTTTCTTCTGTTATTAATACTATATTTTAAAACAAACTTTCAATTAAGTACCCTAAAATTAATCAGAAAGAATCCATAAAATAACAAAAACCATACTTTTGAAAATTGATTCAAAATGAGAAAAAAATTAAGACTATACTCTTGTCATTTTATTGGTTTCGATGGTAAGAGAAACCAATGCAATCATGATGGCGTGCGTGTGTATGTATGTATGTATGCGTGTGTGTGTGTGTGTGTGTTTGTGACACTTTGCTTGTTAACACGATATCTCAAGATAGGAATGTCGCTGAGTTTTCTAACTTAGTACATAGATGCCCTATATTAAGAGGAAGAACCCTATCGATTTTGGTCGAGTTTGAAGGTTATTTGAGGTCACAGGGGTCAAAAACTCGAAACACTTTACATTTAACACAACTAACTCGTTAACACGATATCTCAAGGTAGGAATATCTGACAGTTTTCAGACTTGGTACTTAGATGCCCCATATGAAGAGGAAGAACCCTATAGTTTTTGGTGGAGTTCAAAGGTCATCTGGGGTCACAGGGGGTCAAAGGACTCGAAACACTTTACAATACGATATGGCACAGTAGGAATGTTTGAAAGTATTCAAATTTGGTACATAGATGTCCCATATCAAGAAAAAGAACAGCATAAGTTTTCATTGAGTTTAAAGGTTATTTGGGGTCACAGGTGTCAAAGGACTCGAAATACTTTACATTTAACTCATTAACACAGTATTTCAATGTAGAAATGCCATAGGACTTGAAACACTTTACATTTAACTCATTAACACAGTATCTGAAGGTATGAATGTTTGAAAGTATTCAAACTTGGTTCATGGATGTCCTATATCAAGAAAAATAACAATATCAGTTTTCAACGAGTTTAAAGGTTATTTGGTGTGACAGGTGTCAAAGGACTCGAAACACTTTACATTTCACTCATTAGCACAGTATCTGAAGGTAGAAATGTCTGGAAGTTTTCAAACTTCGTACATAGATGTCCCATATCAAGAGGAAGAAGGGTATGGGTTTTGGTCAAGTTCAAAGGTCATTTGGGGTCACAGGGGGTCCAACCCGGAAAACCATGTTTACACAATATCTTAAGGTAGGAAGCTTGGATTGATTTCAAACTTTATATGTTGATGCAGTATGATGGGTAAATGAACCCTACAAATTTTGGTAGAGGTCAAAGGTCATTTGGGGTCACAGGGGGTCAAACCCCCAAAACGTTTTTTACATGATATCTCAAGTTGGGAAACTTGGATTAAATTCAAACTCAAGATGTTGATGGGTTATGATGTAAGCAAGAACCCTTTAGATTTTGGTAGAGGTCAATGGTCATTTGGGGTCACAGAGGGTCAAACCCAGAAAATCTTGTTTACACGATATCTGAAGGTAGGAAGCTTGGATTGATTTGAATCTTGATTTGTTGATGCAATATGATGGGAAGAAGAACCTTATTGATTTTGGGTAGAGGTCAAAGGTCATGTGGGGTCACAGGGGGCCAAACCCTGAAAACCTTGTTTACATGATATCTCAAGCAAGGAAGCTTAGATTGATTTCAAACTTGATATGTTGATGCGTTTTGATGTATGGAAAAATCCTACTGATTTTGGTAGGGGTCAAAGGTCATCTGGGGTTGCAGGGGGTCAAACTCCGAAAACCTTGTTTGCATGATATCTCAAGGTAGGAAACTTGGATTAATCTCAAACTTGGTATGTTGATGCATCATAATGTGAGGGAGAACCCTATTGATTTTGTTAGAGATCAAAGGTCATCCAAGGTCACAGGAGGCTCAAACCCCGAAAACCTTGTTTGCATGATATCTAATGGTAGGAAGCGGAGATTTTTTTCAAACTTGGTTTGTTAATGAATTATGACGAGAGGGTGGACCCTACTAATTTTGGTAAAGGTCAAAGTTCACCTGGGGTTATCCAAGGTCAAACCTTGAAAACTCCTACTTTGTATTTCAAAGTGGGAAAATGAGAGAGAGTTCAAAGTTAGAATGTGGATGTGTGATGGTTGGAGGATGGCTTCTGTCGTCCTTGGTGGAGGTTGAAGGTCAATTGGGGTCACCAGAGATCAAACTGTGAAAACTTTGTTAATAGGATAGTTACTTAAGGCACAGCATGAAATTTGGGTTTTCATTGTAGAAGTGTTTTGGTTAAAAGAAAAACCAGTTACTTACTGGTGGAGTCAAAGGTCACTTTGGGTCACCATGTGTTACAATAAATGCAGCATTTTATGAAAAGAACATGTTCTGTATGCATCATCAAAACCTCAATGCATTTTTGCATTCTGGTTAAAAAACTTTTCAATTTTCAATTATTTTCACTTCTTTGATTTTTGTTGTGAAATTGGCCGGACTGGTTCTCCTGTCCCTTGAAATATATCTTGCTGAGTGATTGAAACGATTTGGTAACCCTTAATTGATCAGAAAGTCTCTTTAATTTAGTAAAAAAAAGACTAAAATTTGACCCAAAATGAGAAAAACAGAAGACTAAACAACTGTGATTTTATTAATATTTATTCAATTTTCTTCCATTTTTAATGTTTAAATATTTGAGTGCAAAATTCACCAGAGTGGTTACCCTGACCATAATAGGTGTTCTTCTCAGTCATTTACACAGTTTAATGAGATTTTGCCAGTACATAAGATTTTGTAGACAGGCTTGGGCCTTCTGTTTCTGCAGTTACAAACACTGTATGTACCCTTTAACTCATCAGAAACAATCCTTAGAAAAGCAAAATGGAGACTTTTAAAAATTGACCCAAAATGAGAAAAATGTAAGGCTATACACTTGTGATTTTATAAAAAGTAGCTCATTTTTTGATTATTTTCACTTTTTTGATTTTTGTTGTGAAATTGGCCAGACTGGTTCTCCTGTCCCTTGAAATATATCTTGCTGAGTGATTGGAACAATTTGGTTCCCTTTAATGGATCTGAAAGCCTCCATAAATTAGCAAAAAGAAGACTTATAAAATTTCACCCAAAATGAGAAAAATAGAAGACTATACACTTGTGAGTTTATTCAAATTTTCTCAATATTCTGCCATTTTTAATGTTGAAATTATTGAGTGTATAATTCAACAGAGTGGTTATCCCAACCATAATAGGTGTTCTTCTCAGTCATTTACACAGTTTGATGAGATTTTGCCAATACATAAGATTTTGTAGACAGGCTTGGGCCCTCTGTTATTTCAATAATAAACACTGTATTGTAAAACAGACTTTCAATTTGTCATAAGTACCCTTTAACTCATCAGAAACAATCCTTAAAAAAGGAAAATGGAGACTTTTAAAAATTGACCCAAAATGAGAAAAATGTAAGGCTATTACACTTGTGATTTTATAAGAAGTAGCTAATTTTTCGATTATTTTCACTTTTTTGATTTTTGTTGTGAAATTGGCCAAACTGGTTCTCCTGTCCCTTGAAATATATCTTTCTGAGTGATTGGAACAATTTGGTTGCCTTTAATGGATCTGAAAGCCTCCATATATTGGCAAAAAAAAAGACTTTTGAAATTTGACCCAAAATGAAAAAAATGAATGGCTATACACTTGTGATTTTATTTAAAATAGCTCATTTTCAATTATTTTCACTTTTTAGATTTTTGTTGTGGAATTGAACAGACTGGCTCTCCTGTTCCCTAAAATATACCTTACTTAGTGATTGAAAGAGTTTTTACCTTTCATTAATTAGGAAGCACCCATAAATTAGCAAAAAAAAGAATTATAAAATTTCACCCAAAATGAGAAAAACAGAAGACTATACAATTCTGACTTTATTCAAATTTTCTCAAATTTCTTCCATTTTTAATGTTGAAATATTCGAGTGTGAAATTCGACAGAGTGGTTATCCTGACCATAATAGATGTTCTTCTCAGTCATTTACACAGTTTGATGAGATTTTGCCAGTACATTGTAGACAGGCTTGAGCCCTCTGTTTCTTCACTAATAAACACTATAATGTAAAAAAGACTTACAATTCATGATTAGAACCCTCTATTTCATCAGAAATAATAAAAAAAAATTGCAAAAAGAAAACTTCTGAAAAATTGACCCAAAATGAGAAAAATGTAACACTTGTGATTTTATTTTAAGTAGCTTATTTTTCGATTATTTTCAATTCTTTGATTTTTGTTGTGAAATTGACCAGAATGGTTCTCCTGTCCCTTAAAATATACCTACTGAGTGATTGAAACAATTTGGTTCCCTTTAATGGATCTGAAAGCCTCCATAAATTAGCTGAAAGGAGACTTATAAAATTTCACCCAAAATGAGAAAAATAGAAGACTATACACTTGTGACTTTATTCATATTTTCTCAATTTTCTTCCATTCTTAACGTTGAAATATTCGAGTGTGAAATTCAACAGAGTGGTTATCCTGACCATAATAGGTGTTCTTCTCAGTCATTCACACAGTTTGATGAGATTTTGTCAATACATAAGATTTTGTAGACGGGCTTGGGCCCTCTGTTTCTTCTCTTATAAACACTATCAGTGGCGTAGCTACTGGGCAGGGGGGGCTGGAAAATTATTTGGGGAAATTTGATGAAATTGGGGAAATTTGATCAAACCATATGCCCTTTTCCTATTTCTCAAAATTTTTGTTAGAATAAGAAATTGTGAGACATTTCTTATACATTATTTGTATTTCCATGCAACAAATCTACCTTGGAGTAGTCTATTATTACTCCAAACTCTTCAATCAGATTTCGTCAGTGTCGCATGAACCGTCCCGATTCGCGGGCCACAGAAATGTCCTCGTCGCGCAGCAGATTGAATGTTCTCTTGTTTATGCGTGGGGGTTATGATCAGTCCATTCCAGTGCACAGGAAGCTGTTATTCAGGAATTTAACAATAGCTGATACAGTACAACTAACACTGAAATGCTGTAAACCCGATATATATGATAACCTTGTACCGGCTAATGATATTCTGCGAAACGAAACAAAACAAAACAATTTAGTTTAGGCTACCCATGGAATAGGAAACTATAACGGAAAAGGGGGGGCAAAAATCAATTGGTTAAAGTAGGCCCATGTACATATTTTTTGCTCTGTTTCGCAAAATATCATTGGCGTGGTGGGGTATTGATATTCTGCGAAACGAAATGACACAAATAGTCCTAGGCCTACCCAAAAACATAAAGCACACTAAGGGCTTATGATATTCTGCGAAACGAAACGAAAAGTTTCAAATGGGAAGGATTGTCTCTGCAAGGCCCCTCAGTGATGTCATTTTTTAATTTCTACAAACTGGCAAATTCTGTCAAATTCCAAGTTTTACAAAGATAGTCACTGTATCCCACTGGTGGAACCGATTGCATAATTACAACTACCTTTTTAAGAATTTTTAAAAGGGAGGAACCACCCCATAGACTCCTTTCCCGGCCGGCACAGAAGTACAAGACAGGGACAGGGGAGCGAATGGTGTTTAGGTGTGGTGAGAAATAGTTTGCCCTGTATCACGCAAGAGATGTTAGGGGTAAAATCATTAACAGATGGGATTTCGATCAGTCACAATTTCATCAATTCAGCGGATCTTTAATTAAACCAAGTTATTAAGTTAGATAGAGTTTTATGGCCCAGTTTCCAACTTATTGGTTCAAGTCGAGCCGTCCACGGTCTTGTTTCAAGTCTCCAATTTAGCCAAGCATCACAGTAGAGAGGCATTAGGATATTTTCAATTCGTTGTATAGTTGTGGTAATTTTCTGATCACTTAGCATGTTCCTGATTTTTTTTTCGTATCGCACACATAAGCTTAAAATAAAGACTGCATATTTAGATTCTCTTTACAAGCATGAATATGCAATATTTGGCCATCTGAGGGATCTGCTTTTTCGAAATTTTCTCTACGCTCCACGCCAACCAAAGGTGGTGCTTCGCTCAGTCTTTTGGGCATATTACATTTTGGGGTCAAAGTTGGATTCTTCGTATAAGTGTGGAAAATGCTATTTCCAGCCATCTGAGGGGTCTGATTTTTCGAAATTTTCTCTGCGCTCCGCGCCAACTAATGGTGGCGCTCCGCTCACATAATCTTTATGACAGAATAACGTTTTATGGCCAAGATGAAACCGACAATTAAAATGCTTCCTTTGGCATATACCTATTGATGCTCTTTTATTTTGACCCCTAAAAGTATGCAAATTAAATGACAAGTTTAACTTTGTTAAGGTAGCGTAAATGGCATAAGAATGCATGTAAAGACACAAAAGTTTCAGTTTTATCCTCATGAACCACCACAATTCAACTGTTAACGCTGTTCCTGTCAATGTCGAAAATCTTGCACCATTTTGCATCAAGGCTCCTTGAAAATGCCAAAAAATTTCAAAGGGGGAGAGGTGTCCCCATCCCCTTAGACCCCTCCCACAGGCTGGCAATCACCCAACAAATACTGCATGTCCCCCTCCCCTTCAGAGAAATCCTGCGTACGCCACTGCGTTGGGACATACAAATTAACCAGATATTGTTGACCAAAATTAATATACTAAAAGTTGTTATGTCTAAATGATCTATGTTATACTTTAAGATTAAAATACAGTTAATCTTACATAATGACATAGTAATGTTGTAATACTTGTAAATTTGCATTTTTATATGAAATACATACACTTTGACCTGGAAAAGTTTTGGGGAAATTTCATACCTTTGCCCCCTCTGGAAAATATCCTAGCTAGGCCACTGAACACTATATTGTAAAACAGACTTACTATTTATGATGAGTACCCTCTGATTCATCAGAAAGAATTAAAAAAAAAAAGCGAAAAGAAAATTTAAAATAGCTCATTTTCAATTATTTTCAATTTTTTTCATTTTTGTTGTGGAATTGAACAGACTGGTTCTCCTGTTTCCTAAAATATGTCTTACCAAGTAATTGAAAGAGTTTTTTGCCCTTAATTAATCAGGAAGCACCCATAAATTAGCAAAAGAAAGACTTCTCAAATTTTACCAGAAATGGGAAAAATAGAAGACTTTACAGTTGTGACTTTATTAAAATTTCTTCAATATTCTTTCATTTTTAATGTTGAAATTTTTGAGTGTGATATTCACCAGAGTGGTTCTTTTGAACATAACAGGTCATTTTTCAGTAATTTAAATAGTTTGGCGAGATATGGCCAATTCACAAGATTATGTAGACAGGCTTGGGCCCTCTGTTTCTTCACTTATAAACACTATATTATAAAACAGACTTACAATTCATGATAAGTACCCTCTAATTCATCAGAAAGAATCCAAACAATAGTGAAAAGAAGATTTTGAAAAATTGACCCAAAATGAGAAAAATGTAAGGCTATATACACTTGTGGTTTTATTTAAAATAGCTCATTTTCAATTATTTTCACTTTTTTGATTTTTGTTGTGGAATTGAACAGATTGGTTTTCCAGTTCCCTAAAATATGTCTTACTTAGTGTTTGAAACAGTTTTTCACCCTTAATTAATCAGGAAGCACCCATAAATTATCTAAAAGAAGACTTTTGAAATTTGATCCAAAATGGGAAAAATAGAAGACTTTACAGTTGTGACTTTATTAAAATTTATTCAATTCTCTTTCATTTTTAATGTTTAAATGTTTGAGTGTGAAATTCACCAGAGTGGTTCTCCTGACCACAACAGGTCATTTTTCAGTAAGTGAAACAGTTTGGTGAACTATGGCCAATACACAAGATTTTGTAGGCAGGCTTGGGCCCTCTGTTTCTTCACTTATAAACACTATATTGTAAAACAGATTTACAATTCATGATAAGTACCCTCTAATTCATCAGGAAGAATCCCAAAAATAGCAAAGAAAAGATTTTGAAAAATTGATGGAAAAAGAAGAAAAATGTAAGGCTATACACTTGTGATTTTATTTAAAATAGCTCACTTTCAATTACTTTCACTTTTTTGATTTTTTTTGTGGAATTGAACAGATTGGTTCTCCTGTTCCCTAAAATATGATTTACTTAGTGATTGAAACAGTTTTTCACCCTTAATTAATCAGGAAGCACCCATAAATTAGCAAAAAGAAGACTTCTAAAGTTTCACCCAAAATGAGAAAAATAGAAGACCATACACTTGTGACTTTATTCAAACTTTCTTAATATTCTACCATTTTTAATGTTGAAATAATTGAGTGTGAAATTCAACAGAGTGGTTATCCTGACCATAATAGGTGTCCTCCTCAATCATTTACACAGTTTGATGAGATTTTGCCAGTACATAAGATTTTGTTGACAGGCTTGGGCCCTCTGTTTCTTCACTTATAAACACTATATTATAAAACAGACTTACAATTCATGATAAGTACCCTCTAATTCATCAGAAAGAATCCAAACAATAGTGAAAAGAAGATTTTGAAAAATTGACCCAAAATGAGAAAAATGTAAGGCTATATACACTTGTGATTTTATTTAAAATAGCTCATTTTCAATTATTTTCACTTTTTTGATTTTTGTTGTGGAATTGAACAGATTGGTTTTCCAGTTCCCTAAAATATGTCTTACTTAGTGTTTGAAACAGTTTTTCACCCTTAATTAATCAGGAAGCACCCATAAATTATCTAAAAGAAGACTTTTGAAATTTGATCCAAAATGGGAAAAATAGAAGACTTTACAGTTGTGACTTTATTAAAATTTATTCAATTCTCTTTCATTTTTAATGTTTAAATGTTTGAGTGTGAAATTCACCAGAGTGGTTCTCCTGACCACAACAGGTCATTTTTCAGTAAGTGAAACAGTTTGGTGAACTATGGCCAATACACAAGATTTTGTAGGCAGGCTTGGGCCCTCTGTTTCTTCACTTATAAACACTATATTGTAAAACAGATTTACAATTCATGATAAGTACCCTCTAATTCATCAGGAAGAATCCCAAAAATAGCAAAGAAAAGATTTTGAAAAATTGATGGAAAAAGAAGAAAAATGTAAGGCTATACACTTGTGATTTTATTTAAAATAGCTCACTTTCAATTATTTTCACTTTTTTTATTTTTTTTGTGGAATTGAACAGATTGGTTCTCCTGTTCCCTAAAATATGATTTACTTAGTGATTGAAACAGTTTTTCACCCTTAATTAATCAGGAAGCACCCATAAATTAGCAAAAAGAAGACTTCTAAAGTTTCACCCAAAATGAGAAAAATAGAAGACCATACACTTGTGACTTTATTCAAACTTTCTTAATATTCTACCATTTTTAATGTTGAAATAATTGAGTGTGAAATTCAACAGAGTGGTTATCCTGACCATAATAGGTGTCCTCCTCAATCATTTACACAGTTTGATGAGATTTTGCCAGTACATAAGATTTTGTTGACAGGCTTGGGCCCTCTGTTTCTTCACTTATAAACACTATATTATAAAACAGACTTACAATTCATGATAAGTACCCTCTAATTCATCAGAAAGAATCCAAACAATAGTGAAAAGAAGATTTTGAAAAATTGACCCAAAATGAGAAAAATGTAAGTCTTGTGATTTTTTTTAAAATAGCTCATTTTCAATTATTTTCACTTTTTTGATTTTTTGTTGTGGAATTGAACAGATTGGTTCTCCTGTTCCCTAAAATATGTTTTTCACCCTTAATTAATCAGGAAGCACCCATAAATTAGCAAAAAGAAGACTTTTGAAATTTGACCCAAAATGGGAAAAATAGAAGACTTTACGGTTGTGACTTTATTAAAATTTATTCAATTCTCTTTCATTTTTAATGTTTGAATGTTGGAGTGTGAAATTCACCAGAGTGGTTCTCCTGACCACAACAGGTCATTTTTCAGTAAGTGAAACAGTTTGGTGAACTATGGCCAATACACAAGATTTTGTAGGCAGGCTTGGGCCCTCTGTTAATTCACTTATAAACACTATATTGTAAAACAGACTTACAATTCATGATAAGTACCCTCTAATTCATCAAGAAGAATCCCAAAAATAGCAAAGAAAAGATTTTGAAAAATTGATGGAAAAAGAAGAAAAATGTAAGGCTATACACTTGTGATTTTATTTAAAATAGCTCATTTTTAATTATTTTCACTTTTTTTATTTTTGTTGTGGAATTGAACAGATTGGTTCTCCTGTTCCCCAAAATATGATTTACTTAGTGATTGAAACAGTTTTTCACCCTTAATAAGTCAGGAAGCACCCATAAACTAGCAAAAGGAAGACTTCTAAAGTTTCACCCAAAATGAGAAAAATAGAAGACCATACACTTGTGACTTTATTCAAACTTTCTTAATATTCTACCATTTTTAATGTTGAAATAATTGAGTGTGAAATTGAACAGAGTGGTTATCCTGACCATAATAGGTGTCCTCCTCAATCATTTACACAGTTTGATGAGATTTTGCCAGTACATAAGATTTTGTTGACAGGCTTGGGCCCTCTGTTTCTTCACTTATAAACACTATATTGTAAAACAGACTTACAATTAATGATAAGTACCCTCTAATTCATCAGAAAGAATCCAAACAATAGCAAAAAGAAGATTTTGAAAAATTGACCCAAAATGATAAAAATGTAAGGCTATACACTTGTGATTTTATTTAAAATAGCTCATTTTCAATTATTTTCACTTTTTTGATTTTTGTTGTGGAATTGAACAGATTGGTTCTCCTGTTCCCTAAAATATGTCTTACTTAGTGTTTGAAACAGTTTTTCACCCTTAATTAATCAGGAAGCACCCTTTATTGCTTAAGCCGAATAAAGATCCTCTTTTTCTATCTAATTATCGCCCAATAACTCTTCTAAATTGCGACTACAAGATTGGTGCCAAAGCAATAGCTACAAGACTTAAGTCAGTTATCAATAGCATTATAGGACCAAATCAGACTGGGTTTCTGAAGGGGAGGTTTATTGGGGAAAACATCCGCTTTGTTTTAGATCTTGTAAATTATACCTCTGAGCTGAACATCCCTGGGTATATTTTCCTACTTGACTTTGAAAAGGCCTTTGATAAAGTAGAATGGAATTTTCTCATTTCGGTTTTGTCACGTTTTGGCTTTGGTTTGAGTTTCATAAATTGGGTCAAAGTCTTTTATAAAAATATCTCTGCGTGTGTGTGTAATAATGGGTTTGCCTCTGGTTTCTTTCCTGTTGAAAGAGGGGTCAGGCAGGGAAGTCCTCTTAGCCCATATCTGTTTATTCTTTGCGCAGAAATGCTAGCTTTAAAAGTTAATTTAAACAATAATATTAAAGGAATATCTGTACATAATTCTATGATAAAAGTTCTCCAGTATGCTGATGATACTCAATTATTTCTTGACGGTACTAAAGATTCTCTTCTGGAAGCTTTTCGTACATTAAACCTTTTTAAGCGTGCTTCTGGTCTTTCCATTAATGTTGACAAGTCTACTCTCTTCCCTTTAGGACCATCACGCAATACGACCCCATCTTTCCTGAAAGAGTTTAATCTTAAATTGAATCACGGGCCTGTTTGTATTTTGGGGGTGTTCTTCACCCACAATGGTAATGACTTGTTTCGTTTAAACCTTGTGCCTAAGCTTTCTCATCTAAAAAATTGCCTTCGCCTGTGGTTTTCCCGTGACCTCACCCCTATTGGACGAAACATTCTTGTAAAATCCTTTGCTTTGTCCCAATTAGTGTTTCTTTTTCTTACCCTTCCCAATCCCCCTGAAAAGTTTATTAAGGAGATACAGAATCTTATTTTTGATTTCTATGGGCTGGCAACCCTGACAAAGTTAAACATGTTTCTATGTTTGATGACGTATGTAAAGGGGGATTGAAAGTAGTTCATGTTGAAACTTTTGTCGAAAGCTTAAAATGTACTTGGGTACGTAGATATTGTGACGACGATTCGCAGAGGCCATGGAAACTTTTCTTTGATTTAGCCTTAAAGACGTATGGCAATAAGTTTTTGTTTTCTTGTAACTGTAAAAAATATGATGTGTCTATTTCAAACACTTTCATTAAAAATGTTGTTCATGCTTGGTGTGATGCCTCCTTTGTGGAACCCCAAAGTAATTTTAGCGATCAAATACTGTGGAATAACTCTTACATTAAAATAAATAGTAAAGTTGTATTTAACGATCAACTACTTAATTTTGGTTTGATGTATTTAAGGGATATTTTTGATCAAAATGGGAGGCCGTTGGTTTGGGAAACTTTCCGAAATACTTTCCCAGCCCCAGGTATTACCTTCGTTTTTTATTGGGGATTGTTTTCTAGTATCCCAAATGCTTGGCGAGCAGATATTCTTTCAAGTAGACATGCAAATACCCAAAACTCAAACCAGTTGTTTTATCATAAAGTCATGCATTCTCTTTCAGTGTCTCAATTGGTTTATCGTCGTCTCATTGTAAAGGTAGTAAGTCCCCCTACAGCTATGGAAAAATGGGTTAAAGACTTTCCAGGTATTTCTATCGATGCCTGGGAGCATATTTTTAGGAGCCCTTGGGCTACTACAAGAGAAACCAAGATTGTGTTTTTTCAGTTCAAATTCCTACATAGAATCTTACCCACAAACAGGCTTCTTTATTTAATGGGGAAAACAGACTCCCAACTCTGTACATTCTGTCAAAGAGAGATTGAATCTATTGAGCACCTTTTTTGGGCTTGTACAATCAGTTCTACTTTTATTCTTGACGTTGAATCGAGGTTTCTTGGTAATCAGTTTGTGTTTTCTAAGAATGATATTTTCTTTGGGTACCAGTATAGTATTTGTCATCCATACAATTTTTTAATTTTGCATTTAAAGTATTATTTGTTTTCATGTAAACTTCAATCAATAAAACCAAATGTAAATAGTTTTTATTACAAGTTTAAGTTTGCTATTCAAACTGAGGAATATATATTTTTTAAGAGGAAACAAAAATCAAAAGGTAAAGTTAATTATTTAAATTTAAAAGACGCCTTTTCAGTTTGTGAGGGTCTATTTGACCCAATTGATTCTTAATTCATTTGATTTTCGCAACGAAATTTTCCTCCTTTTCTTATCAAAGTTTGAAAGTATGAGAATTGCTTTGTCATGTTATTATTCTTTTTTTTTTTTTCTTTTTCCAACTCTTTTATTGATTTCTTTCATATTTTTTTCACGTTCTGATTCATAACCATTTTTTTTTCTTCACCGCAGTGTAATCGAATATACAATAGTTAAGGTTATCTACATAATTATACAAGTTACATATAACCAAAGAAAAAAAAAAAGTAGAAATAAATGCACAATGTAGATCAACAAATATAGTAGAATAAAGATTTAGTATTAACATGTAGGTTGCATGCCACGATAGATAACACCACTTCTTAAATACCTATCTGTGATAAATCTAATCGGCTACAATGGAGGGATATAACATGCGTCTTTTAAAAGGGCAACAGAGAGCAGGACAACGCAAGCAACGGAGCAAAGCTAATTCATGAGTTGCGGCAATGAATAGGAGAAGCATTTTTTAAGAACGTTAAATCTAGTGCGAAAAGATACGGGGGAATTTCTTTTCAGTGCAATACACTTTTCTACATTAAAAATAAATTTGAACTTGTAAAAGAACTTATTCGCATCGGGTTTTCTGTCATCGAGCTTACAACTAAAGATATAATATTTAATGTGAAAAATGTAGAAATTAAATGGATGAAAACTGGTCGTCAGTTTACCAAAAAAATAATCTTGCCTTGACAACTTAAATTGTGAACCAAAAAAGTTGCTCGCAATCTAACAAAAACGAAGAAGTAACATGACATGACCAAAAGAGATGTTCAATTGACTCTGTCTCATTAACACAAAATGTACAAACAGGGGAATCTTTCTTACGCATTAAGTGCAATAACTTATTAGTACCTAATATACGATGGAGAAACCTGAACTGGAAATAATGAACTTTAGCTTCAAGACGAGTACGAGAGGGGTTAGTAAAAATTAGTGCCCACTCATCCTCACTAAAATCAAATGAAACTGCCCATTTCTTACAAGCAATTGGAAAATGAGAAATTTTATTAACAAGGTGAGGGTAGAGTAAACGAGAGACTGAGGTTATCGAAAAAATCGCCTCACTAAAATCTATATCCTCACTTGTTTCCTTGGGATCATTAAATAATTCATTCTTCCAAGACCTAGGAATTGCAGAGCAAATTCCGTAAAATTTTGTAAAAGGGTATCTAACCTTATATTTCTGAATGAAAGTCTCATATGAAATGCGATTACCATTACGCATATACAATTGTCTAACATATGATAAACCTGCTTGGTGAAGCATTTTATGGTATAATATAACATTATCGACTTTAATGAAACTATTATTCCAGATCAACTGATCCCCAAACTTACGAGTAGGTGGCTTAAAAGTGACATGACTCCAAGCAATACAAATTTGTCTTATAAAAGTATTACAGATAGATGATACATCATTCTCCTGAAAATTACATTTAAATAAAAACTCATTACCAAAAGACGCGAGTGAGTTATCAAAGAAGATCTTCCAGTACCCTGTTTGATTGGGATCACAATATCTCCTAACCCAAGATGTTTTGAGTGCATCGGCAAAAGATGGAATGTGAACAATTTTTAACCCCCCTCTTTGAACTGGATTTATCATTGTTAAGCGTCTAACTTTATCAGGATTGCCGCTCCAAATAAACTCAAAAATAGCACTCTGAACCAGGTTTAGAAATGAAGTAGGAGGGGTTGGCAACACTTGGAAAAGAAAAACCAACTGACTAATTGCAAAAGATTTGCAAAAGATTTTGTTATTATTCTGTTGATTGAAATATTGCTGTAAAAACAGATTGAAAAAGGAAATAAAGATGGAAGAAAAAAAAAAATAATCAGGAAGCACCCATAAATTATCTAAAAGAAGACTTTTGAAATTTGATCCAAAATGGGAAAAATAGAAGACTTTACAGTTGTGACTTTATTAAAATTTATTCAATTCTCTTTCATTTTTAATGTTTAAATGTTTGAGTGTGAAATTCACCAGAGTGGTTCTCCTGCCCACAACAGGTCATTTTTCAGTAAGTTAAACAGTTTGGTAAACTATGGCCAATACACAAGATTTTGTAGACAGGCTTGGGCCCTCTGTTTCTTCACTTATAAACACTATATTGTAAAACAGACTTACAATTCATGATAAGTACCCTCTAATTCATCAGAAAGAATCCAAACAATAGCGAAAAGAAGATTTTGAAAAATTGACCCAAAATGAGAAAAATGTAAGGCTTTACACTTGTAATTTTATTTAAAATAGCTGATTTTCAATTATTTTCACTGTTTTGACTTTTGTTGTGTAATTGGCCAGACTGGTTCCCCTGTTTCTTAAAATATATCTTTCTGAGTGATTGGAACAAATTGGTCCCCTTTGATGGATCGGAAAGCCTCCATAAATTAGCAAAAAAGAGAATTCTAAAATTTCACCCGAAATGACAAAAATAGAAGACTATACACTTCTAACTTTATGAAAATGTACTCAATATTCTTCCATTTTTAATGTTAAAATAATTGAGTGTGAAATTCACCAGAGTAGTTCTCCTGCCCATAATTGGTGTTCTTCTCAGGCATTTTTACAGTTTTGTGAGATTTTGTCAATACATAAGATTTTGTAGACGGGCTTGGGCCCTCTGTTTCTTCACTTATAAACACTATATTGTAAAACAGACTTACAATTCATGATAAGTACCCTCTAATTCATCAGAAAGAATCCAAACAATAGCGAAAAGAAGATTTTCAAAAATTGACCCAAAATGAGAAAAATGTAAGGCTATACACTTGTGATTTTATTTAAAATAGCTCATTTTCAATTATTTTTCCTTTTTTAATTTTTGTTGTGGAATTGAACACACTGGTACTCTTGTTCCCTTAAATAAGTCTTACTTAGTGATTGAAACAGTTTTTCACCCTTAATTAATCAGGAAGCACCCATAAATTATCAAAAAGGAGACTTTTGAAATTTGACCTAACATGGGAAAAATAGAAGACTTTACAGTTGTGACTTTATTAAAATTTATTCAATTCTCTTTCATTTTTAATGTTTGAATGTTTGAGTGTGAAATTCACCAGATTGGTTCTCCTGACCATAACAGGTCAGTTTTCAGTAATTTAAACAGTTTGGTGAGATATGGCCAATACACAAGATTTTGTAGACAGGCTTGGGCCCTCTGTTACTTCACTTATAAACACTATGTTGTAAAACAGACTTACAATTCATGATAAGTACCCTCTAATTCATCAGAAAGAATCCCAAAAATAGCGAAAAGAAGATTTTGAAAAATTGACCCAAAATGAGAAAAATGTAAGGCTATACACTTGTGATTTTATTTAAAATAGCTCATTTTCAATTATTTTCACTTTTTTTTATTTTTGTTGTGGAATTGAACAGATTGGTTCTCCTGTTTTCTAAAATATGTCTTACTTGGTGATTGAAACAGTTTTTTAACCTTAATTAATCAGGAAGCACCCATAAATTATCTAAAAGAAGAATTTTGAAATTTGACCCAAAATGGGAAAAATAGAAGACTTTACAGTTGTGACTTTATTAAAATTTATTCAATTCTCTTTCATTTTTAATGTTTGAATGTTTGAGTGTGAAATTCACCAGAGTGGTTCTCCTGACCATAACAGGTCAGTTTTCAGTAATTTAAACAGTTTGGTGAGATATGGCCAATACACAAGATTTTGTAGACAGGCTTGGGCCCTCTGTTACTTCACTTATAAACACTATATTGTAAAACAGACTTACAATTCATGATAAGTACCCTCTAATTCATCAGAAAGAATCCCAAAAATAGCGAAAAGAAGATTCTCAAAAATTGACCCAATATGATAAAATTTTAAGGCTATACACTTGTGATTTTATTTAAAATAGCTCATTTTCAATTATTTTTACTTTTTTCATTTTTGTTGTGGAATTGAACAGACTGGTTCTCCTTTTCCCTAAAATATGATTTACTTAGTGATTGAAACAGTTTTTCACCCTTAATAAGTCAGGAAGCACCCATAAATTAGCAAAAAGAAGACTTCTAAAGTTTCTCCCATAATGAGAAAAATAGAAGACTATACACTTCTAACTTTATGAAAATTTACTCAATATTCTTCCATTTTTAATGTTGAAATAATTGAGTGTGAAATTCACCAGAATAGTTCTCCTCCCCAAAATAGGTGTTCTTCTCAGTCATTTATACAGTTTTGTGAGATTTTGTCAACACATCAGATTTTGTACACAGGCTTAGGCCTTGTGTTTCTTCACTGATAAACACTATATTGTTAAACAGACTTACAATTCATGATAAGTACCCTCTGATTCATCAGAAAGAATCCAAACAATAGGGAAAAGAAGATTTTGAAAAATTGACCCAAAATGAAAAAAATGTAAGGCTATACACTTGTGATTTTATTTAAAATAGCTCATTTTCAAATATTTTTACTTTTTTGATTTTTGTTGTGGAATTGAACAGATTGGTTTTCCTGTTTTCTAAAATATGTCTTACCTGGTGATTGAAACAGTTTTTTAACCTTAATTAATCAGGAAGCACCCATAAATTAGCAAAATGAAGACTTATTGAAATTTGATCTAAAATGGGGAAAAAAGAGTACTTTATTAAAATTTATTCAATTCTCTTTCATTTTTTATGGTTGAAATGTTTGAGTGTGAAATTCACCAGAGTAGTTCTCCTGCCCATAATAGGTGTTCTTCTCAGTCATTTATACAGTTTTGTGAGATTTTGTCAATACATAAGATTTTGTAGACGGACTTGGGCCCTCTGTTTCTTCACTTATAAACACTATATTTTTAAACAGACTTACAATTCATGATAAGTACCCTCTAATTCATCAGAAAGAATCCAAACAATAGCGAAAAGAAGATTTTGAAAAATTGACCCAAAATGAGAAAAATGTAAGGCTATACACTTGTGATTTTATTTAAAATAGCTCATTTTCAATTATTTTCACTTTTTTGATTTTTGTTGTGGAATTGAACAGATTGGTTCTCCTGTTCCCTAAAATATGATTTACTTAGTGATTGAAACAGTTTTTCACCCTTAATAAGTCAGGAAGCACCCATAAACTAGCAAAAGGAAGACTTCTAAAGTTTCACCCAAAATGAGAAAAATAGAAGACTATACACTTCTAACTTTATGAAAATTTACTCAATATTCTTCCATTTTTAATGTTAAAATAATTGAGTGTGAAATTCACCAGAGTAGTTCTCCTGCCCATAATTGGTGTTCGTCTCAGTCATTTATACAGTTTTGTGAGATTTTGTCAATACATAAGATTTTGTAGACGGGCTTGGGCCCTCTGTTTCTTCACTTATAAACACAATATATTGTAAAACAGACTTACAATTCATGATAAGTACCCTTTAATTCATCAGAAAGAATCCAAACAATAGTGAAAAGAAGATTTTCAAAAATTGACCCAAAATGAGAAAAATGTAAGGCTATACACTTGTGATTTTATTTAAAATAGCTCATTTTCAATTATTTTTCCTTTTTTAATTTTTGTTGTGGAATTGAACACACTGGTACTCTTGTTCCCTTAAATAAGTCTTACTTAGTGATTGAAACAGTTTTTTAACTTTAATTAATCAGGAAGCACCCATAAATTATCTAAAAGAAGACTTTTGAAATTTCACCTAAAATGGTAAAAATAGAGGACCTAATTAAAATTTATTCAATTCTCTTTCATTTTTAATGTTTGAATGTTTGAGTGTGAAATTCACTAGATTGGTTCTCCTGACCATAACAGGTCAGTTTTCAGTAATTTAAACAGTTTGGTGAGATATGGCCAATACACAAGATTTTGTAGACAGGCTTGGGCCCTCTGTTACTTCACTTATAAACACTTTATTGTTAAACAGACTTACAATTCATGATAAGTACCCTCTAATTCATCAGAAAGAATCCAAACAATAGCGAAAAGAAGATTTTGAAAAATTGACCCAAAATGAGAAAAATGTAAGGCTATACACTTGTGATTTTATTTAAAATAGCTCATTTTCAGTTATTTTCACTTTTTTGATTTTTGTTGTGGAATTGAACAGATTGGTTCTCCTGTTTTTTAAAATATGTCTTACTTGGTGACTGAAACAGTTTTTTAACTTTAATTAATCAGGAAGCACCCATAAATTATCTAAAAGAAGACTTTTGAAATTTGACCCAAAATGGGAAAAATAGAAGACTTTACAGTTGTGACTTTATTAAAATTTATTCAATTCTCTTTCATTTTTAATGTTTAAATGTTTGAGTGTGAAATTCACCAGAGTGGTTCTCCTGACCATAACAGGTCAGTTTTCAGTAATTTAAACAGTTTGGTGAGATATGGCCAATACACAAGATTTTGTAGACAGGCTTGGGCCCTCTGTTACTTCACTTATAAACACTTTATTGTAAAACAGACTTACAATTCATGATAAGTACCCTCTAATTCATCAGAAAGAATCCCAAAAATAGCGAAAAGAAGATTCTCAAAAATTGACCCAATATGATAAAATTTTAAGGCTTGTGATTTTATTTAAAATAGCTCATTTTCAATTATTTTTACTTTTTTCATTTTTGTTGTGGAATTGAACAGACTGGTTCTCCTTTTCCCTAAAATATGATTTACTTAGTGATTGAAACAGTTTTTCACCCTTAATAAGTCAGGAAGCACCCATAAATTAGCAAAAAGAAGACTTCTAAAGTTTCTCCCATAATGAGAAAAATAGAAGACTATACACTTCTAACTTTATGAAAATTTACTCAATATTCTTCCATTTTTAATGTTGAAATAATTGAGTGTGAAATTCACCAGAATAGTTCTCCTCCCCAAAATAGGTGTTCTTCTCAGTCATTTATACAGTTTTGTGAGATTTTGTCAACACATCAGATTTTGTACACAGGCTTAGGCCTTGTGTTTCTTCACTGATAAACACTATATTGTTAAACAGACTTACAATTCATGATAAGTACCCTCTGATTCATCAGAAAGAATCCAAACAATAGGGAAAAGAAGATTTTGAAAAATTGACCCAAAATGAAAAAAATGTAAGGCTATACACTTGTGATTTTATTTAAAATAGCTCATTTTCAAATATTTTCACTTTTTTGATTTTTGTTGTGGAATTGAACAGATTGGTTTTCCTGTTTTCTAAAATATGTCTTACCTGGTGATTGAAACAGTTTTTTAACCTTAATTAATCAGGAAGCACCCATAAATTAGCAAAATGAAGACTTATTGAAATTTGATCTAAAATGGGGAAAAAAGAGTACTTTATTAAAATTTATTCAATTCTCTTTCATTTTTTACGGTTGAAATGTTTGAGTGTGAAATTCACCAGAGTAGTTCTCCTGCCCATAATAGGTGTTCTTCTCAGTCATTTATACATTTTTGTAAGATTTTGTCAATACATAAGATTTTGTAGACGGACTTGGGCCCTCTGTTTCTTCACTTATAAACACTATATTTTTAAACAGACTTACAATTCATGATAAGTACCCTCTATTTCATCAGAAAGAATCCAAACAATAGCGAAAAGGAGATTTTCAAAAATTGACCCAAAATGAGAAAAATGTAAGGCTATACACTTGTGATTTTATTTAAAATAGCTCACTTTGAATTATTTTCACTTTTTTGATTTTTGTTGTGGAATTGAACAGGCTGGTTCTCCTGTTCCCTAAAATATGATTTACTTAGTGATTGAAACAGTTTTTCACCCTTAATAAGTCAGGAAGCACCCATAAATTAGCAAAAAGAAGACTTCTTAAGTTTCACCCAAAATGAGAAAAATAGAAGACTATACACTTCTAACTTTATGAAAATTTACTCAATATTCTATCATTTTTAATGTTAAAATAATTGAGAGTCAAATTCACCAGAGTAGTTCTCCTGCCCATAATTTGTGTTCGTCTCAGTCATTTTTACAGTTTTGTGAGATTTTGTTAATACATAAGATTTTGTAGACTGGCTTGGGACCTCTGTGTCTTCACTTATGAACACTATATTGTTAAACAGACTTACAATTCATGATAAGTACCCTCTAATTCATCAGAAAGAATCCAAACAATAGCGAAAAGAAGATTTTGAAAAATTGACCCAAAATGAGAAAAATGTAAGGCAATATACACTTGTGATTTTATTTAAAATAGCTCATTTTCAATTATTTTTCCTTTTTTAATTTTTGTTGTGGAATTGAACACACTGATACTCTTGTTCCCTTAAATAAGTCTTACTTAGTGATTGAAACAGTTTTCACCCTTTATTAATCAGGAAGCACCCATACATTAACAAAAGAAGACTTTTGAAATTTGACCCAAAATGGGAAAAATAGAGGACTTTACAGTTGTGACTTTATTAAAATTTATTCAATTCTCTTTCATTTTTAATGTTTGAATGTTTGAGTGTGAAATTCACCAGAGTAGTTCTCCTGACCATAACAGGTCAGTTTTCAGTAATTTAAACAGTTTGGTGAGATATGGCCAATACACAAGATTTTGTAGACAGGCTTGGGCCCTCTGTTACTTCACTTATAAACACTTTATTGTTAAACAGACTTACAATTCATGATAAGTACCCTCTAATTCATCAGAAAGAATCCCAAAAATAGCAAAAAGAAGATTTTGAAAAATTGACCCAAAATGAGAAAAATGTAAGGCTTGTCACACTTGTGATTTTATTTAAAATAGCTCATTTTCAATTATTTTCACTTTTTTCATTTTTGTTGTGGAACTGAACAGATTGGTTTTCCTGTTCCCTAAAAAATGTCTTACTTAGTGTTTGAAACAGTTTTTCACCCCCTTAATTAATCAGGAAGCACCCATAAATTAGCAAAAAGAAGACTTTTGAAATTTGACCTAAAATGGGAAAAAAAGAGGACCTTACAGTTGTGACTTTATTAAAATTTATTCAATTCTCTTTCATTTTTAATGTTTGAATGTTTGAGTGTGAAATTCACCAGAGTGGTTCTCCTGACCATAACAGGTCAGTTTTCAGTAATTTAAACAGTTTGGTGAGATATGGCCAATACACAAGATTTTGTAGACAGGCTTGGGCCCTCTGTTACTTCACTTATAAACACTATATTGTAAAAGAGACTTACAATTCATGATAAGTACCCTCTAATTCATCAGAAAGAATCCCAAAAATAGCGAAAAGAAGATTCTCAAAAATTGACCCAAAATGAGAAAAATGTAAGGCTATACACTTGTGATTTTATTTAAAATAGCTCATTTTCAATTATTTTCACTTTTTTCATTTTTGTTGTGGAATTGAACAGATTGGTTCTCCTGTTCCCCAAAATATGTCTCACTTAGTGATTGAAACAGTTCACCCCCTCAATTATTCATAGAAAAATATAAATCATATAAAATAGAAGACTATACACTTTTGACTTTATTCAAACTTTCTTAATATTCTACCATTTTTAATGTTGAAATTATTGAGTGTGAAATTCAACAGAGTGGCTATCCTGACCATAATAGGTGTTCTCCTAAATCATTTACACAGTTTGATGAGATTTTGCCAGTGCATAAGATTTTGTAGACAGGCTTGGGCCCTCTGTTTCTTCACTTATAAACACTATATTGTAAAACAGACTTACAATTAATGATAAGTACCCTCCAATTCATCAGAAAGAATCTAAAACATAGGGAAAAGAAGATTTTGAAAAATTGACCAAAATGAGAAAAATGTAAGGCTTGTGATTTTATTTAAAATAGCTCATTTTCAATTATTTTCACTTTTTTCATTTTTGTTGTGGAATTGAACAGACTGGTTCTCCTTTTCCCTAAAGCATGTCTTACTATTAAAGTAGTTGAAAGAATTTTTCACCCTTACTTAATCAGGAAGCACCCATAAATAGCAAAAAGAAGACTTCTAAAATTTCACCCAAAATGAGAAAAAACGAAGACTATATACACTTGTGATTTTATTCAAATTTTCTCAATATTCTTTCATTTTTAATGTTGAAATATTGGAGTGTGAAATTAAACACAGTGGTTAAAATAGCTCATTTTTCAATTATTTTCACTTTTTTGATTTTTGTTGTTAAATTGGCCAGACTGGTTCTCCTGTTTCTTAAAATATATCTTTCTGAGTGATTGGAACAAATTGGTCCCCTTTAATGGATCTGAAAGCCTCCATAAATTAGCAAAAAAACACTTCTAAAATTTCACCCAAAATTAGAAAAATAAAAGACTATACACTTCTAACTTTATGAAAATTTACTCAATATTCTTCCATTTTTAATGTTAAAATAATTGAGTGTGAAATTCAACAGAGTAGTTCTCCTGCCCATAATAGGTGTTCTACTCAGTCATTTATACAGTTTGGTGAGATTTTGTCAATACATCAGATTTTGTAGACAGGCTTCAGCCCTCTGTTTCTTCACTTATAAACACTATATTGTTAAACAGACTTACAATTCATGATAAGTACCCTCTAATTCATCAGAAAGAATCCAAACAATAGCGAAAAGAAGATTTTGAAAAATTGACCCAAAATGAGAAAAATGTAAGGCTATACACTTGTGATTTTATTTAAAATAGCTCATTTTCAATTATTTTCACTTTTTTGATTTTTGTTGTGGAATTGAACAGATTGGTTCTCCTGTTTTCTAAAATATGTCTTACTTGGTGATTGAAACAGTTTTTTAACCTTAATTAATCAGGAAGCACCCATAAATTATCTAAAAGAAGACTTTTGAAATTTGACCTAAAATGGGAAAAATAGAGGACTTAATTAAAATTTATTCAATTCTCTTTCATTTTTTATGGTTGAAATGTTTGAGTGTGAAATTCACCAGAGTGGTTCTCCTGACCATAACAGGTCAGTTTTCAGTAATTTAAACAGTTTGGTGAGATATGGCCAATACACAAGATTTTGTAGACAGGCTTGGGCCCTCTGTTACTTCACTTATAAACACTATATTGTTAAACAGACTTACAATTCATGATAAGTACCCTCTAATTCATCAGAAAGAATCCCAAAAATAGCAAAAAGAAGATTTTGAAAAATTGACCCAAAATGAGAAAAATGTAAGGCTATACACTTGTGATTTTATTTAAAATAGCTCATTTTCAATTATTTTCACTTTTTTCATTTTTGTTGTGGAATTGAACAGATTGGTTCTCCTGTTCCCCAAAATATGTCTCACTTAGTGATTGAAACAGTTCACCCCCTTAATTAATCATAGAAAAATATAAATCATATAAAATAGAAGACTATACACTTGTGACTTTATTCAAACTTTCTTAATATTCTACCATTTTTAATGTTGAAATTATTGAGTGTGAAATTCAACAGAGTGGCTATCCTGACCATAATAGGTGTTCTCCTAAATCATTTACACAGTTTGATGAGATTTTGCCAGTGTATAAGATTTTGTAGACAGGCTTGGGCCCTCTGTTACTTCATTTATAAACACTATATTGTAAAACAGACTTACAATTAATGATAAGTACCCTCCAATTCATCAGAAAGAATCTAAAACATAGGGAAAAGAAGATTTTGAAAACTTGACCAAAATGAGAAAAATGTAAGGCTTGTCACACTTGTGATTTTATTTAAAATAGCTCATTTTCAATTATTTTCACTTTTTTCATTTTTGTTGTGGAATTGAACAGACTGGTTCTCCTTTTCCTAAAGTATGTCTTACTATTAAAGTAGTTGAAAGAATTTTTCACCCTTACTTAATCAGGAAGCACCCATAAAATAGCAAAAAGAAGACTTCTAAAATTTCACCCAAAATGAGAAAAAACGAAGACTATATACACTTGTGACTTTATTCAAATTTTCTCAATATTCTTTCATTTTTAATGTTGAAATATTGGAGTGTGAAATTAAACACAGTGGTTAAAATAGCTCATTTTTCAATTATTTTCACTTTTTTGATTTTTGTTGTGAAATTGGCCAGACTGGTTCTCCTGTTTCTTAAAATATATCTTTCTGAGTGATTGGAACAAATTGGTCCCCTTTAATGGATCTGAAAGCCTCCATAAATTAGCAAAAAAAACACTTCTAAAATTTCACCCAAAATTAGAAAAATAAAAGACTATACACTTCTAACTTTATGAAAATTTACTCAATATTCTTCCATTTTTAATGTTAAAATAATTGAGTGTGAAATTCAACAGAGTAGTTCTCCTGCCCATAATAGGTGTTCTACTCAGTCATTTATACAGTTTTGTGAGATTTTGTCAATACATAAGATTTTGTAGACTGGCTTGGGTCCTCTGTTTCTTCACTTATAAACACTATATTGTTAAACAGACTTACAATTCATGATAAGTACCCTCTAATTCATCAGAAAGAATCCAAACAATAGCGAAAAGAAGATTTTGAAAAATTGACCCAAAATGAGAAAAATGTAAGGCTATACACTTGTGATTTTATTTAAAATAGCTCATTTTCAATTATTTTCACTTTTTTCATTTTTGTTGTGGAATTGAACAGCTTGGTTCTCCTGTTTTCTAAAATATGTCTTACTTGGTGATTGAAACAGTTTTTTAACTTTAATTAATCAGGAAGCACCCATAAATTATCTAAAAGAAGACTTTTGAAATTTGACCCAAAATGGGAAAAATAGAAGACTTTACAGTTGTGATTTTATTAAAATTTATTCAGTTCTCTTTCATTTTTAATGTTTGAATGTTTGAGTGTGAAATTGACCAGAGTAGTTCTCCTGACCATAACAGGTCAGTTTTCAGTAATTTAAACAGTTTGGTGAGATATGGCCAATACACAAGATTTTGAAGACAGGCTTGGGCCCTCTGTTACTTGACTTATAAACACTATATTGTAAAACAGACTTACAATTCATGATAAGTACCCTCTAATTCATCAGAAAGAATCCCAAAAATAGCAAAAAGAAGATTTTGAAAAACTGACCCAAAATGAGAAAAATGTAAGGCTATACACTTGTGATTTTATTTAAAATAGCTCATTTTCAATTATTTTCCCCTGTTTTTATTTTTGTTGTGGAATTGAACAGATTGGTTCTCCTGTTCCCCAAAATATGTCTCACTTAGTGATTGAAACAGTTCACCCCCTTAATTAATCATAGAAAAATATAAATCATATAAAATAGAAGACTATACACTTTTGACTTTATTCAAACTTTCTTAATATTCTACCATTTTTAATGTTGAAATTATTGAGTGTGAAATTCAACAGAGTGGCTATACTGACCATAATAGGTGTTCTCCTAAATCATTTACACAGTTTGATGAGATTTTGCCAGTGTATAAGATTTTGTAGACAGGCTTGGGCCCTCTGTTACTTCACTTATAAACACTATATTGTAAAACAGACTTACAATTAATGATAAGTACCCTCCAATTCATCAGAAAGAATCTAAAACATAGGGAAAAGAAGATTTTGAAAACTTGACCAAAATGAGAAAAATGTAAGGCTTGTCACACTTGTGATTTTATTTAAAATAGCTCATTTTCAATTATTTTCACTTTTTTCATTTTTGTTGTGGAATTGAACAGACTGGTTCTCCTTTTCCCTAAAGTATGTCTTACTATTAAAGTAGTTGAAAGAATTTTTCACCCTTACTTAATCAGGAAGCACCCATAAAATAGCAAAAAGAAGACTTCTAAAATTTCACCCAAAATGAGAAAAACGAAGACTATATACACTTGTGACTTTATTCAAATTTTCTCAATATTCTTCCATTTTTAATGTTGAAATATTGGAGTGTGAAATTAAACACAGTGGTTAAAATAGCTCATTTTTCAATTATTTTCACTTTTTTGATTTTTGTTGTGAAATTGGCCAGACTGGTTCTCCTGTTTCTTAAAATATATCTTTCTGAGTGATTGGAACAAATTGGTCCCCTTTAATGGATCTGAAAGCCTCCATAAATTAGCAAAAAAAACACTTCTAAAATTTCACCCAAAATGAGAAAAATAAAAGACTATACACTTCTAACTTTATGAAAATTTACTCAATATTCTTCCATTTTTAATGTTAAAATAATTGAGTGTGAAATTCACCAGAGTAGTTCTCCTGCCCATAATAGGTGTTCTTCTCAGTCATTTACACAGTTTGGTGAGATTTTGTCAATACATAAGATTTTGTAGACTGGCTTGGGCTCTCTGTTTCTTCACTTATAAACACTATATTGTTAAACAGACTTACAATTCATGATAAGTACCCTCTAATTAATCAGGAAGCACCCATAAATTATCTAAAAGAAGACTTTTGAAATTTGACCCAAAATGGGAAAAATAGAGGACTTTACAGTTGTGACTTTATTAAAATTTATTCAATTCTCTTTCATTTTTAAAGTTTGAATGTTTGAGTGTGAAATTGACCAGAGTAGTTCTCCTGACCATAACAGGTCAGTTTTCAGTAATTTAAACAGTTTGGTGAGATATGGCCAATACACAAGATTTTGTAGACAGGCTTGGGCCCTCTGTTACTTCACTTATAAACACTTTATTGTTAAACAGACTTACAATTCATGATAAGTACCCTCTAATTCATCAGAAAGAATCCCAAAAATAGCAAAAAGAAGATTTTGAAAAACTGACCCAAAGTGAGAAAAATGTAAGGCTATACACTTGTGATTTTATTTAAAATAGCTCATTTTCAATTATTTTCACTTTTTTCATTTTTGTTGTGGAATTGAACAGATTGGTTCTCCTGTTCCCCAAAATATGTCTCACTTAGTGATTGAAACAGTTCACCCCCTTAATTAATCATAGAAAAATATAAATCATATAAAATAGAAGACTATACACTTTTGACTTTATTCAAACTTTCTTAATATTCTACCATTTTTAATGTTGAAATTATTGAGTGTGAAATTCAACAGAGTGGCTATCCTGACCATAATAGGTGTTCTCCTAAATCATTTACACAGTTTGATGAGATTTTGCCAGTGTATAAGATTTTGTAGACAGGCTTGGGCCCTCTGTTACTTCATTTATAAACACTATATTGTAAAACAGACTTACAATTAATGATAAGTACCCTCCAATTCATCAGAAAGAATCTAAAACATAGGGAAAAGAAGATTTTGAAAACTTGACCAAAATGAGAAAAATGTAAGGCTTGTCACACTTGTGATTTTATTTAAAATAGCTCATTTTCAATTATTTTCACTTTTTTCATTTTTGTTGTGGAATTGAACAG
The DNA here is from genome assembly GCA_037179385.1 of Holothuria scabra. Classification (NCBI taxonomy): domain Eukaryota; kingdom Metazoa; phylum Echinodermata; class Holothuroidea; order Aspidochirotida; family Holothuriidae; genus Holothuria; species Holothuria scabra. The sequence continues at coordinate 55,009,803 of CM074184.1, forward strand.
ACTGGTTCTCCTTTTCCCTAAAGTATGTCTTACTATTAAAGTAGTTGAAAGAATTTTTCACCCTTACTTAATCAGGAAGCACCCATAAAATAGCAAAAAGAAGACTTCTAAAATTTCACCCAAAATGAGAAAAAACGAAGACTATATACACTTGTGACTTTATTCAAATTTTCTCAATATTCTTTCATTTTTAATGTTGAAATATTGGAGTGTGAAATTAAACACAGTGGTTAAAATAGCTCATTTTTCAATTATTTTCACTTTTTTGATTTTTGTTGTGAAATTGGCCAGACTGGTTCTCCTGTTTCTTAAAATATATCTTTCTGAGTGATTGGAACAAATTGGTCCCCTTTAATGGATCTGAAAGCCTCCATAAATTAGCAAAAAAAACACTTCTAAAATTTCACCCAAAATTAGAAAAATAAAAGACTATACACTTCTAACTTTATGAAAATTTACTCAATATTCTTCCATTTTTAATGTTAAAATAATTGAGTGTGAAATTCAACAGAGTAGTTCTCCTGCCCATAATAGGTGTTCTACTCAGTCATTTATACAGTTTTGTGAGATTTTGTCAATACATAAGATTTTGTAGACTGGCTTGGGTCCTCTGTTTCTTCACTTATAAACACTATATTGTTAAACAGACTTACAATTCATGATAAGTACCCTCTAATTCATCAGAAAGAATCCAAACAATAGCAAAAAGAAGATTTTGAAAAATTGACCCCAAATGAGAAAAATGTAAGGCTATACACTTGTGATTTTATTTAAAATAGCTCATTTTCAATTATTTTCACTTTTTTCATTTTTGTTGTGGAATTGAACAGCTTGGTTCTCCTGTTTTCTAAAATATGTCTTACTTGGTGATTGAAACAGTTTTTTAACTTTAATTAATCAGGAAGCACCCATAAATTATCTAAAAGAAGACTTTTGAAATTTGACCCAAAATGGGAAAAATAGAAGACTTTACAGTTGTGATTTTATTAAAATTTATTCAGTTCTCTTTCATTTTTAATGTTTGAATGTTTGAGTGTGAAATTGACCAGAGTAGTTCTCCTGACCATAACAGGTCAGTTTTCAGTAATTTAAACAGTTTGGTGAGATATGGCCAATACACAAGATTTTGAAGACAGGCTTGGGCCCTCTGTTACTTGACTTATAAACACTATATTGTAAAACAGACTTACAATTCATGATAAGTACCCTCTAATTCATCAGAAAGAATCCCAAAAATAGCAAAAAGAAGATTTTGAAAAACTGACCCAAAATGAGAAAAATGTAAGGCTATACACTTGTGATTTTATTTAAAATAGCTCATTTTCAATTATTTTCCCTGTTTTTATTTTTGTTGTGGAATTGAACAGATTGGTTCTCCTGTTCCCCAAAATATGTCTCACTTAGTGATTGAAACAGTTTTTTAACTTAATTAATCATAGAAAAATATAAATCATATAAAATAGAAGACTATACACTTTTGACTTTATTCAAACTTTCTTAATATTCTACCATTTTTAATGTTGAAATTATTGAGTGTGAAATTCAACAGAGTGGCTATACTGACCATAATAGGTGTTCTCCTAAATCATTTACACAGTTTGATGAGATTTTGCCAGTGTATAAGATTTTGTAGACAGGCTTGGGCCCTCTGTTACTTCACTTATAAACACTATATTGTAAAACAGACTTACAATTAATGATAAGTACCCTCCAATTCATCAGAAAGAATCTAAAACATAGGGAAAAGAAGATTTTGAAAACTTGACCAAAATGAGAAAAATGTAAGGCTTGTCACACTTGTGATTTTATTTAAAATAGCTCATTTTCAATTATTTTCACTTTTTTCATTTTTGTTGTGGAATTGAACAGACTGGTTCTCCTTTTCCCTAAAGTATGTCTTACTATTAAAGTAGTTGAAAGAATTTTTCACCCTTACTTAATCAGGAAGCACCCATAAAATAGCAAAAAGAAGACTTCTAAAATTTCACCCAAAATGAGAAAAAACGAAGACTATATACACTTGTGACTTTATTCAAATTTTCTCAATATTCTTCCATTTTTAATGTTGAAATATTGGAGTGTGAAATTAAACACAGTGGTTAAAATAGCTCATTTTTCAATTATTTTCACTTTTTTGATTTTTGTTGTGAAATTGGCCAGACTGGTTCTCCTGTTTCTTAAAATATATCTTTCTGAGTGATTGGAACAAATTGGTCCCCTTTAATGGATCTGAAAGCCTCCATAAATTAGCAAAAAAAACACTTCTAAAATTTCACCCAAAATGAGAAAAATAAAAGACTATACACTTCTAACTTTATGAAAATTTACTCAATATTCTTCCATTTTTAATGTTAAAATAATTGAGTGTGAAATTCACCAGAGTAGTTCTCCTGCCCATAATAGGTGTTCTTCTCAGTCATTTACACAGTTTGGTGAGATTTTGTCAATACATAAGATTTTGTAGACTGGCTTGGGCTCTCTGTTTCTTCACTTATAAACACTATATTGTTAAACAGACTTACAATTCATGATAAGTACCCTCTAATTCATCAGAAAGAATCCAAACAATAGCGAAAAGAAGATTTTGAAAAATTGACCCAAAATGAGAAAAATGTAAGGCTATACACTTGTGATTTTATTTAAAATAGCTCATTTTCAACTATTTTCACTTTTTTGATTTTTGTTGTGGAATTGAACAGATTGGTTTTCCTGTTTTCTAAAATATGTCTTACTTGGTGATTGAAACGGCTTTTTAACCTTAATTAATCAGGAAGCACCCATAAATTATCTAAAAGAAGACTTTTGAAATTTTACCCAAAATGGGAAAAATAGAGGACTTTACAGTTGTGACTTTATTAAAATTTATTCAATTCTCTTTCATTTTTAATGTTTGAATGTTTGAGTGTGAAATTCACCAGAGTAGTTCTCCTGACCATAACAGGTCAGTTTTCAGTAATTTAAACAGTTTGGTGAGATATGGCCAATACACAAGATTTTGTAGACAGGCTTGGGCCCTCTGTTACTTCACTTATAAACACTATATTGTGAAACAGACTTACAATTCATGATAAGTACCCTCTAATTCATCAGAAAGAATCCCAAAAATAGCAAAAAGAAGATTTTCAAAAACTGACCCAAAATGAGAAAAATTTAAGGCTATACACTTGTGATTTTATTTAAAATAGCTCATTTTCAATTATTTTCACTTTTTTCATTTTTGTTGTGGAATTGAACAGATTGGTTTTCCTGTTCCCTAAAAAATGTCTCACTTAGTGTTTGAAACAGTTTTTCGACTTTTTTGATTTTTGTTGTGGAATTAAACAGATTGGTTCTCCTGTTTTCTAAAATATGTCTTACTTCGTGACTGAAACAGTTTTTTAACCTTAATTAATCAGGAAGCACCCATAAATTATCTAAAAGAAGACTTTTGAAATTTGACCCAAAATGGGAAAAATAGAGGACTTTACAGTTGTGACTTTATTAAAATTTATTCAATTCTCTTTCATTTTTAATGTTTGAATGTTTGAGTGTGAAATTCACCAGAGTAGTTCTCCTGACCATAACAGGTCAGTTTTCAGTAATTTAAACAGTTTGGTGAGATATGGCCAATACACAAGATTTTGTAGACAGGCTTGGGCCCTCTGTTACTTCACTTATAAACACTTTATTGTTAAACAGACTTACAATTCATGATAAGTACCCTCTAATTCATCAGAAAGAATCCCAAAAATAGCAAAAAGAAGATTTTCAAAAACTGACCCAAAATGAGAAAAATTTAAGGCTATACACTTGTGATTTTATTTAAAATAGCTCATTTTCAATTATTTTCACTTTTTTCATTTTTGTTGTGGAATTGAACAGATTGGTTTTCCTGTTCCCTAAAAAATGTCTTACTTAGTGTTTGAAACAGTTTTTCGACTTTTTTGATTTTTGTTGTGGAATTAAACAGATTGGTTCTCCTGTTTTCTAAAATATGTCTTACTTCGTGACTGAAACAGTTTTTTAACCTTAATTAATCAGGAAGCACCCATAAATTATCTAAAAGAAGACTTTTGAAATTTGACCCAAAATGGGAAAAATAGAGGACTTTACAGTTGTGACTTTATTAAAATTTATTCAATTCTCTTTCATTTTTAATGTTTGAATGTTTGAGTGTGAAATTCACCAGAGTAGTTCTCCTGACCATAACAGGTCAGTTTTCAGTAATTTAAACAGTTTGGTGAGATATGGCCAATACACAAGATTTTGTAGACAGGCTTGGGCCCTCTGTTACTTCACTTATAAACACTTTATTGTTAAACAGACTTACAATTCATGATAAGTACCCTCTAATTCATCAGAAAGAATCCCAAAAATAGCAAAAAGAAGATTTTCAAAAACTGACCCAAAATGAGAAAAATGTAAGGCTATACACTTGTGATTTTATTTAAAATATCTCATTTTCAACTATTTTCCCCTGTTTTTATTTTTGTTGTGGAATTGAACAGATTGGTTCTCCTGTTCCCCAAAATATGTCTCACTTAGTGATTGAAACAGTTCACCCCCTTAATTAATCATAGAAAAATATAAATCATATAAAATAGAAGACTATACACTTTTGACTTTATTCAAACTTTCTTAATATTCTACCATTTTTAATGTTGAAATTATTGAGTGTGAAATTCAACAGAGTGGCTATCCTGACCATAATAGGTGTTCTCCTAAATTATTTACACAGTTTGATGAGATTTTGCCAGTGCATAAGATTTTGTAGACAGGCTTGGGCCCTCTGTTTCTTCACTTATAAACACTACATTGTAAAACAGACTTACAATTAATGATAAGTACCCTCCAATTCATCAGAAAGAATCTAAAACATAGGGAAAAGAAGATTTTGAAAAATTGACCAAAATGAGAAAAATGTAAGGCTTGTGATTTTATTTAAAATAGCTCATTTTCAATTATTTTCACTTTTTTCATTTTTGTTGTGGAATTGAACAGACTGGTTCTCCTTTTCCCTAAAGTATGTCTTACTATTAAAGTAGTTGAAAGAATTTTTCACCCTTACTTAATCAGGAAGCACCCATAAAATAGCAAAAAGAAGACTTCTAAAATTTCACCCAAAATGAGAAAAAACGAAGACTATATACACTTGTGACTTTATTCAAATTTTCTCAATATTCTTCCATTTTTAATGTTGAAATATTGGAGTGTGAAATTAAACACAGTGGTTAAAATAGCTCATTTTTCAATTATTTTCACTTTTTTGATTTTTGTTGTGAAATTGGCCAGACTGGTTCTCCTGTTTCTTAAAATATATCTTTCTGAGTGATTGGAACAAATTGGTCCCCTTTAATGGATCTGAAAGCCTCCATATATTAGCAAAAAAAAAAAACACTTCTAAAATTTCACCCAAAATTAGAAAAATAAAAGACTATGCACTTCTAACTTTATGAAAATTTACTCAATATTCTTCCATTTTTAATGTTAAAATAATTGAGTGTGAAATTCACCAGAGTAGTTCTCCTGCCCATAATAGGTGTTCTTCTCAGTCATTTATACAGTTTTGTGAGATTTTGTCAATACATAAGATTTTGTAGACGGGCTTGGGCCCTCTGTTTCTTCACTTATAAACTCTATATTGTTAAACAGACTTACAATTCATGATAAGTACCCTCTAATTCATCAGAAAGAATCCAAACAATAGCGAAAAGAAGATTTTGAAAAATTGACCCAAAATGAGAAAAATGTAAGGCTATACACTTGTGATTTTATTTAAAATAGCTCATTTTCAATTATTTTCACTTTTTTGATTTTTGTTGTGGAATTGAACAGATTGGTTCTCCTGTTTTCTAAAATATGTCTTACTTGGTGACTGAAACAGTTTTTTAACTTTAATTAATAAGGAAGCACCCATAAATTATCTAAAAGAAGACTTTTGAAATTTTACCCAAAATGGGAAAAAAAGAGGACTTTACAGTTGTGATTTTATTAAAATTTATTCAATTCTCTTTCATTTTTAATGTCTGAATGTTTGAGTGTGAAATTCACCAGAGTAGTTCTCCTGACCATAACAGGTCAGTTTTCAGTAATTTAAACAGTTTGGTGAGATATGGCCAATACACAAGATTTTGTAGACAGGCTTGGGCCCTCTGTTACTTCACTTATAAACACTATATTGTGAAACAGACTTACAATTCATGATAAGTACCCTCTAATTCATCAGAAAGAATCCCAAAAATAGCAAAAAGAAGATTTTCAAAAACTGACCCAAAATGAGAAAAATTTAAGGCTATACACTTGTGATTTTATTTAAAATAGCTCATTTTATATTATTTTCACTTTTTTCATTTTTGTTGTGGAATTGAACAGATTGGTTTTCCTGTTCCCTAAAAAATGTCTTACTTAGTGTTTGAAACAGTTTTTCGACTTTTTTGATTTTTGTTGTGGAATTAAACAGATTGGTTCTCCTGTTTTCTAAAATATGTCTTACTTCGTGACTGAAACAGTTTTTTAACCTTAATTAATCAGGAAGCACCCATAAATTATCTAAAAGAAGACTTTTGAAATTTGACCCAAAATGGGAAAAATAGAAGACTTTACAGTTGTGACTTTATTAAAATTTACTCAGTATTCTTCCATTTTTAATGTTGAAATAATTGAGTGTGAAATTCACCAGAGTAGTTCTCCTGCCTATAATAGGTGTTCTTCTCAGTCATTTATACAGTTTGGTGAGACTTTGTCAATACCTAAAAATTTGTAGACAGGCTTGCCCCCTCTGTTTCTTCACTTATAAACACTATATTGTAAAACAGACTTACAATTCATGATAAGTACCCTCTAATTCATCAGAAAGAATCCCAAAAATAGCGAAAAGAAGATTTTCAAAAACTGACCCAAAATGAGAAAAATTTAAGGCTATACACATGTGATTTTATTTAAAATAGCTCATTTTCAATTATTTTCACTTTTTTGATTTTTGTTGTGGAATTAAACAGACTGGTTCTCCTTTTCCCTAAAATATGATTTACTTAGTGATTGAAACAGTTTTTCACCCTTAATATGTCAGGAAGCACCCATAAATTAGCAAAAAGAACACTTCTAAAGTTTCACCCAAAATGAGAAAAATAGGAGACTATACACTTCTTACTTTATGAAAATTTACTCAGTATTCTTCCATTTTTAATGTTGAAATAATTGAGTGTGAAATTCACCAGAGTAGTTCTCCTGCCTATAATAGGTGTTCTTCTCAGTCATTTATACAGTTTGGTGAGACTTTGTCAATACCTAAAAATTTGTAGACAGGCTTGCCCCCTCTGTTTCTTCACTTATAAACACTATATTGTAAAACAGACTTACAATTCATGATAAGTACCCTCTAATTCATCAGAAAGAATCCCAAAAATAGCGAAAAGAAGATTTTCAAAAACTGACCCAAAATGAGAAAAATTTAAGGCTATACACATGTGATTTTATTTAAAATAGCTCATTTTCAATTATTTTCCCCTGTTTTTATTTTTGTTGTGGAATTGAACAGATTGGTTCTCCTGTTCCCCAAAATATGTCTCACTTAGTGATTGAAACAGTTCACCCCCTTAATTAATCATAGAAAAATATAAATCATATAAAATAGAAGACTATACACTTTTGACTTTATTCAAACTTTCTTAATATTCTACCATTTTTAATGTTGAAATTATTGAGTGTGAAATTCAACAGAGTGGCTATCCTGACCATAATAGGTGTTCTCCTATATCATTTACACAGTTTGATGAGATTTTGCCAGTGTATAAGATTTTGTAGGCAGGCTTGGGCCCTCTGTTACTTCACTTATAAACACTATATTGTAAAACAGACTTACAATTAATGATAAGTACCCTCCAATTCATCAGAAAGAATCTAAAACATAGGGAAAAGAAGATTTTGAAAAATTGACCAAAATGAGAAAAATGTAAGGCTTGTCACACTTGTGATTTTATTTAAAATAGCTCATTTTCAATTATTTTCACTTTTTTCATTTTTGTTGTGGAATTGAACAGACTGGTTCTCCTTTTCCCTAAAGTATGTCTTACTATTAAAGTAGTTGAAAGAATTTTTCACCCTTACTTAATCAGGAAGCACTCATAAATTAGGAAAGAGAAGACTTCTAAAATTTCACCCAAAATGAGAAAAAATGAAGACTATATACACTTGTGATTTTATTCAAATTTTCTCAATATTCTTCCATTTTTAATGTTGAAATATTGGAGTGTGAAATTAAACACAGTGGTTAAAATAGCTCATTTTTCAATTATTTTCACTTTTTTGATTTTTGTTGTGAAATTGGCCAGACTGGTTCTCCTGTTTCTTAAAATATATCTTTCTGAGTGATTGGAACAAATTGGTCCCCTTTAATGGATCTGAAAGCCTCCATAAATTAGCAAAAAAAACACTTCTAAAATTTCACCCAAAATTAGAAAAATAAAAGACTATACACTTCTAACTTTATGAAAATTTACTCAATATTCTTCCATTTTTAATGTTAAAATAATTGAGTGTGAAATTCAACAGAGTAGTTCTCCTGCCCATAATAGGTGTTCTACTCAGTCATTTATACAGTTTTGTGAGATTTTGTCAATACATAAGATTTTGTAGACTGGCTTGGGCCCTCTGTTTCTTCACTTATAAACACTATATTGTTAAACAGACTAACAATTCATGATAAGTACCCTCTAACTCATCAGAAAGAATCCAAACAATAGCGAAAAGAAGATTTTGAAAAATTGACCCAAAATAAGAAAAATGTAAGGCTATACACTTGTGATTTTATTTAATAGGCTCATTTTATATTATTTTCACTTTTTTGATTTTTGTTGTGGAATTGAACAGCTTGGTTCTCCTGTTTTCTAAAATATGTCTTACTTCGTGACTGAAACAGTTTTTTAACTTTTAATTAATCAGGAAGCACCCATAAATTATCTAAAAGAAGACTTTTGAAATTTGACCCAAAATGGGAAAAATAGAAGACTTTACAGTTGTGACTTTATTAAAATTTACTCAGTATTCTTCCATTTTTAATGTTGAAATAATTGAGTGTGAAATTCACCAGAGTAGTTCTCCTGCCTATAATAGGTGTTCTTCTCAGTCATTTATACAGTTTGGTGAGACTTTGTCAATACCTAAAAATTTGTAGACAGGCTTGCCCCCTCTGTTTCTTCACTTATAAACACTATATTGTAAAACAGACTTACAATTCATGATAAGTACCCTCTAATTCATCAGAAAGAATCCCAAAAATAGCGAAAAGAAGATTTTCAAAAACTGACCCAAAATGAGAAAAATTTAAGGCTATACACATGTGATTTTATTTAAAATAGCTCATTTTCAATTATTTTCACTTTTTTGATTTTTGTTGTGGAATTAAACAGACTGGTTCTCCTTTTCCCTAAAATATGATTTACTTAGTGATTGAAACAGTTTTTCACCCTTAATATGTCAGGAAGCACCCATAAATTAGCAAAAAGAACACTTCTAAAGTTTCACCCAAAATGAGAAAAATAGGAGACTATACACTTCTTACTTTATGAAAATTTACTCAGTATTCTTCCATTTTTAATGTTGAAATAATTGAGTGTGAAATTCACCAGAGTAGTTCTCCTGCCTATAATAGGTGTTCTTCTCAGTCATTTATACAGTTTGGTGAGACTTTGTCAATACCTAAAAATTTGTAGACAGGCTTGCCCCCTCTGTTTCTTCACTTATAAACACTATATTGTTAAACAGACTTACAATTCATGATAAGTACCCTCTAATTCATCAGAAAGAATCCCAAAAATAGCAAAAAGAAGATTTTGAAAAATTGACCCAAAATGAGAAAAATGTAAGGCTTGTCACACTTGTGATTTTATTTAAAATAGCTCATTTTCAATTATTTTCACTTATTTGATTTTAGTTGTGGAATTGAACAGACTGGTTCTCCCTTTCCCTAAAATATGATTTACTTAGTGATTGAAACAGTTTTTTACCCTTAATAAGTCAGGACGCACACATAAATTAGCAAAAAGAACACTTCTAAAGTTTCACCCAAAATGAGAAAAATAGAAGACTATACACTTCTAACTTTATGAAAATTTATTCAATTCTCTTTCATTTTTAATGTTTGAATGTTTGAGTGTGAAATTCACCAGAGTAGTTCTCCTGACCATAACAGGTCAGTTTTCAGTAATTTAAACAGTTTGGTGAGATATGGCCAATACACAAGATTTTGTAGACAGGCTTGGGCCCTCTGTTACTTCACTTATAAACACTTTATTGTTAAACAGACTTACAATTCATGATAAGTACCCTCTAATTCATCAGAAAGAATCCCAAAAATAGCGAAAAGAAGATTCTCAAAAATTGACCCAAAATGAGAAAAATTTAAGGCTATACACTTGTCATTTTATTTAAAATAGCTCATTTTCAATTATTTTCACTTTTTTTCATTTTTGTTGTGGAATTGAACAGACTGGTTCTCCTTTTCCCTAAAATATGCCTTACTTAGTGATTGAAAGAGTTTTTCATCCTTAATAAGTCAGGAAGCACCCATAAATTATCAAAAAGAACACTTCTAAAGTTTCACCCAAAATGAGAAAAATAGAAGACTATACACTTCTAACTTTATGAAAATTTACTCAATATTCTTTCATTTTTAACATTGTAATATTCCAGTGTGAAATTCAACAGAGTGGTTATCCTGCCCATAATAGGTGTTCTTCTCAGTCATTTATACAGTTTTGTGAGATTTTGTCAACAGGTAAGATTTTGTAGACAGGCTTAGGCCCTCTGTTTCTTCACTTATAAACACTATATTGTTAAACAGACTTACAATTCATGATAAGTATCCTCTAATTCATCAGAAAGAATCCAAACAATAGCGAAAAGAAGATTTTGAAAAATTGACTCAAAATGAGCAAAATGTAAGGCGATACACTTGTAATTATATTTTAAAAATAGTTCATTTTCAATTAATTTAACTTTTTTCATTTTTGTTGTGGAATTGAACAGACTGGTTCTCCTGTTTCCTTATGTACCTTGTGATTTTATTTAAAATAGCTCATTTTCAATTATTTTTCCTTTTTTTATTTTTGTTGTGGAATTGAACAGACTGGTACTCTTGTTCCCTTAAATTAGTTTTACTTAGTGATTGAAACAGTTTTTTACCCTTAATTAATCAGGAAGCACCCTTAAATTAGCAAAAAAAAAAGACTTCTAGAATGTCACCCAAAATGAGAAAAATAGAAGACTATACACTTGTGACTTTGTTCATATTTTCTCAATTTTCGTCCATTCTTAACATTGTAATATTCGAGTGTGAAATTCAACAGTGTGGTTATCCTGACCATAATAGGTGTTCTTCTCAGTCATTTACACAGTTTGATGAGATTTTGCCGATAAATAAGATTTTGTAGACGGGCTTGGGCCTTCTGTTTCTTCACTTTTAAACACTATATTATAAAACAGACTTACAATTCATAATAAGTACCCTCTAATTCATCAGAAAGAATTCGAAAAAATAGCGAAAAGAAAATTTTGAAAAATTGACCCAAAATGAGAAAAATTTAAGGCTATACACTTGTAATTATATTTTAAAAATAGTTCATTTTCAATTAATTTAACTTTTTTCATTTTTGTTGTGGAATTGAACAGACTGGTTCTCCTGTTCCCTAAAGTATGTCTTACCAAGTAATTGAAAGAGTTTTTAACCCTTAATTAATCAGGAAGCACCCATAAATAAGCAAAAGAAAGACTTCTCAAATTTCACCAGAAATGGGAAAAATAGAAGACTTTACACTTGTGACTTAATTAAAATTTCTTCAATATTCTCACATTTTTAATGTTTAAATTTTTGAGTGCGAAATTCACCAGAGTGGTTCTCCTGACGATAACAGGTCATTTTCAGTAATTTATACAGTTTGGTGAGATATGGCCAGCACACAAGATTTTGTCAACAGGTTTGGGCCCTCTGTTACTTCACTTATAAACACTATGTTGTAAAACAGACTTACAATTTATGATAAGTACCCTCCAATTCATCAGAAAGAATCCAAACAATAGTGAAAAGAGGATTTTGAAAAATTGATCCAAAATGAAAAAAATGTAAGGCTTGTGATTTTATTTAAAATAGCTCATTTTCAATTATTTTCACTTTTTTGATTTTTGTTGTGGAATTGAACAGATTGGTTCTCCTGTTCCCTAAAATATGTCTTACTTAGTGATTGAAAGAGTTTTTCACCCTTAATTAATCAGGAAGCACCCATACATTATCAAAAAGAAGACTTTTGAAATTTGACCCATAATGGGAAAAATAGAAGACTTTACAGTTATGACTTCATTAAAATTTATTCAATTCTCTTAAATTTTTAATGTTTAAATGTTTGAGTGTGAAATTGGTTCTCCTGACCATAACAGGTCATTTTCCAGTAATTTAAACAGTTTGGTGAGATATGGCCAATACATAAGATCTCAAGTGTGAAATTCACCAGAGTAGTTCTCCTGCCCATAATAGGTGTTATTCTCATTCGTTTATACAGTTTCATAAGATTTTGTCAATACATAAGATTTTGTAGACCGGCTTGGGCCCTCTGTTACTTCACTTATAAATACTATATTGTAAAACAGACTTGAAATTCATGATAGGTACCCTCTAATTCATCAGAAAGAATCCCCAAAATAGTGGAAAAGAAGATTCTGAAAAATTGACCCAAAATGAGAAAAATTTAAGGCTATACACTTGTGATTTTATAAAAATTGTTCATTTTTGGGTTATTTTCAATTATATGATTTTTGTTGTGGAACTGAACAAACTGGTTCTCCTGTTCCTTAAAATATGTCTTACTTAGTGATTGAAAGAGTTTTTCACCCTTAATTAATCAGGAAGCACCCATAAATTAGCAAAAAAAAAAAGACTTCTAAAATTTCACCCAAAATGAGAAAAATAGACTTGTGACTTTATTCATATTTTCTCAATTTTCTTCAATTTGTAATGTTTAAATATTTGAGTGTAAAATTCATCAGAGTGGTTATCCTGACCATAATAGGTGTTCTTCTCAGTCATTTATACAGTTTGGTGAGATTTTGCCAATACATAAGATTTTTTAGACAATCTTGGGCCCTCTGTTTCTTGAGTTATAAACACTGTATCGTACAATGGACTTCCAGTATGTAATAAGTACCCTCCAATTCATCAGAAAGAATCCAAAAGAATAGCAAAGAGAAGACCTTTTAAAAATTGACCCAAAATGAGAAAAAAAGAAGACTATATACACTTGTGGCTTTATTACAATTTACTCAATTCTCTTTCACTTTTAATGGTTAAATAATTGAGCGTGAAATTCACCAGAGTAGTTTTCCTGCCCATAACAGATGTTTTCTTAGTCACTTATACAGTTTTGTGAGATATTGCCAATACATAAGATTTTGTAGACAGGCTTGGGTCCTCTGTTTCTTCAGTTATAAACACTTTATCATAACACAGGCTTTCAATTCGTCATTAGTATCTTCTAATTCATCAGAAAGAATCCAAAAAAATAACTAAAAGAAGACTCTTTAAAATTGGTCCAAAATGAGAAAAATGTAAGGCTATATATACACTTGCGATTTTACTACAAATTTTAGATGATTTTCAGTTCTTTGATTTTTGTCATGAATTTGGCCAGACTGGTTCTCCTGTTCCCTAAAATAAGTGAAACTGAGTTTTTGAAACAATTTGGTGACTCTTTATTTATCAGGAAGCACCCATAAATTAAGGAAAAAAAGACTTCTGAAATTTGATCCAAAATGAGAAAAGTAGAAGACTATACACTTGTGACTTTATTAAAATATATTCAATTTTCTCCCATTTTTATTATTTTAATATTTGATTGTGAAATTCACCAGAGTGGTTATCCTGACCGTAATAAGTGTTTTCTCAGTCATTTATACAGCTTGGTGAGATTTTGCCAATACATAAGATTTTGTAGACCAGGTTGGGCCCTCTGTTTCTTCAGTTATGAACACAATATTGTAAAACAGACTTTCAGTTCATGATAAGTACCCTTTAATTCATCAGAAAGAATCCAAAAAATAGCGAAAAGAAGATTGTGTGAAGTTCACCAGACTGGTTAACCTGTTCCCTAAGATATATCCAACTGATTGATTGAAACAATTTGTTTACCCTTATATAATCAGAGAGCATCCATAAATTAGCAAAAAGAAAACTTTGCTTTTTTCCAGTTATTTTCTATGCTTTGGTCTTTGGTGTGAAATTGATCAGACTGGTTCTATTGACCCCTAAAATAGGTGTTACTCCATAATTGAAATAGTTCACAGCAAAACAGGCTTTCAATTCATCATCAGTACCCTTTACTTTGAGAGGAAGCATCCAACAATTAGCAAAAACAAGACTTCTGAAAATTGAGCCTTTCATTTTTCTCATATTGGGTCAATTTTCAGAAGTCTTCTTTTTGCTACTTTATGGATGTTTCCTGATAACTTTAAGGGTACTGATTACGATTTAAGAGTCTGTTATGCGATATAGTGATTATAACTAAAGAAATATTGGGCCCACCCTTGTCTATGACATGTTTTTCAGGAAAAGCTCACCAAACTGTTTCAATTATTGAGTAAGACATATATTAGTGGCCAGGAGAAACAGTCTGGTCAATTTTACATAAAAGTTTGAAGTCAATTAAAAATGGACAAAAAATCAGCAAAGTTAAACTACATTACAAATGCATAACCTTACATTTTTCCCATTTTAGTCGCTTTTCAGAAGTCTTGTTTTCTGCTAATTTTTGGATGCTTCCTTTCAAATTAAAGGATACTGATTTCAAAATGAAAGTCTGTTATCGCCTTTGTAACGAAAGAAATAGTGGACTCATGCTTGTCTTTAAATGGTGGCTTAAATGCTCACCAAACTGTTTCAGTTTTTGAGTTAGACATACATTAGGGGTCAGGAGAACCAGTCTGGTCAATTGCACATCAAATATGGAAGAATTAACCCTTTGCCGTTGTGCTCCGATTGGGGCATATTTGTGCGCCTCGGGAGTGGGCGGAAAAGCGGACGTAGCCCGCCCCACATTGGCTTCCGTAGGCCATTGACCCCGTGACCTTAAACTATTGTCTCTCTCGTTGTTGTGGCCGAATTTTCGGGTAGCTACTCACAGTTTCGAACTCCATGTGAAACAGTAAAGATGGGTGACAGCCGAGCTCTCCGCATGGTTCCAAAAGGACCCAAACAACGGTAAAGGGTTAAAATAAGCCAGTGGAGTGTGTTTACTGCAAAGCTGATGCCACTGTCTCTGCGTGTGTGCAGGTAACCCTTTAGCCGAGTGGTGCAGATATTTTAGATTAACCCTTTACCGTTGTGCTCCGATCGGGGCATATTTGCACGCCTCAGGAGTGGGCGGAAAAGCGGACGTAGCCCGCCCCGCATCTGCTTCCATAGGCCATTGACCCTGTGACCTTTAACTATTGTCTCTCTCATTGTTGTGGCCGAATTTTCGGGTAGCTACTAGCAGTTTCGAGCTCCGCGTGAAACAGTAAAGATGGGTGACAGCTGAACTCTCCGCACGGGTCCAAAAGGACCCAAACAACGGTAAAGGGTTAAAGAAGGACGAAATGAGCAGGATTAAATAACATCACCGGTGTATCCCTAATATTTTTCTCATTTGTAACCAATTGCTAATTTTTGACGTGGATGCTTGGTGATAAATTAAAGGATACTGATTACGATTTGAAAGTCATTTGTGCAATATAGCATTTACCACTAAATGCTAGTGGGCCCACTCTTGTCTACATAATGTTATGCTTTGCCAAATGCTCACCAAACTGTTTTAATTTCAGGTTGCAACATAAAATCAGGGTCAGGAGAACCACTCTGGTCAATTCCTCTTTTTTGTTGAAGAATAAAGAACATAGGTAATGTTAAGAAATGAACAAAAAATGTGTTTATAATTACAAACAAGCATTTTTTACTATTTTGGACAGAAAGGAACACCCTTTTTTGGCTATGAAAACCTGGTAGAAATACTGTACCAAGGTCTGTTTATTATTTGCAGTCTTCTGGAACTTTTGAAAATTAGGCAACTCAATGCTTTTGACCAAGTCATGAGCCCAGTTTTAAGGGGAATAGTTTGTTAGATGAAATTTTTTTAAACATGTCAGTTTAGTTTACATACAATGACAAATGGTCAAAGATAGGCCTATCCCTCTTAAAAATTAATGTCAATTTGGTTCAGTTGCACAGCCAGAGGGGGTGAGGGATGGGGTGGTTGGGCAGGTGTGGTTGGGGGTTAGAACCCCCATGACCCAACCTTGCAATGCAAAAACACCTAAAACAGTGTTTTTTCTCTCTATCCTTAGACTTTTCCCTCATGTCCTACCCTCAATCCCCCCATGACACCACCCCCCCCCCCCCCATGACACAATCCTGACTATGCACCTGATTTGGTTTTTCTTTTTACTTTTTTTTAAATCATGCATAAAACTGTTGCAAGAACAACCCAGAAAACAGATTAAATTTTAATTTTCTGTGTAAATTAGGGTGTGGTAAAAGTTACTATGCTTAAAATAAGCATAATTTGCATTACTCCTCCAATACCCTTGGAGGGGGGGATAGAACCCCCCATGACCCAACCTTGCAATGCAAAAAACACCTAAAGTAGCATTTTTTTTCTCTATCCTTAGACTTTTCCCTCATGCCATGCCCCCAAACCCTCCATGACACAATCCTGGCTACGCACCTGCTTTGGTTTTTCTATTTACTTTTTTTAAAGCATGTGCAAAACTGTTGCAAGAGCAGCCCAGAAAACAAATTAAATTTTAATTTTTTGTGTAAATAAGGATGTGGTAAAAGTCACTATGCTAAAAAAAAGCATAATTTGCCCTACATCTCCAATACCCTCAAAGTCATGTTTTTGATGATGTAAACTTAACATTCCTCTTTAAAGAGAAAAATTGAAAAGAGTTGGTTTGTGAAATACACCACATTTTTTCCAAAGCTGAACATGCATGTGCTAAAAAAAAATTTGTCTAACTTTAGACAGTCCTCATATCCTACATTATCAGTAAATGTTTCATGATGAGTAAGTGATTAATGATTTACTTTGATCTTAAAAGTTTGGGACTAGACACCCTTTCAAATTATTTGCAAAATGTGTTGAAACAAATTCAAAACTTACCTTTTTGCATGACTATGTGAAAGCTTTGTTATATGGTGATAGTAGACCCCAACTCCCTCATTAAAGAGCAGCTACCCCAAACTTGTTTTGAAACAGCCCCTAAAACTCACAATTTTCTTCTCATTTCTCTTCAGAGTGACTTTGGTAATATTTTAGGACTTCAATATCATAAATTCAAAGTAAACCAAGCTGTTGCTTCAATAAATTTTACATTTGGGGAGAAAAAATAGTGTCACTTGGCTCTAAAGAACCAATCATGAAACAGGACAGTCTACTACACTACTTCAAGTTGTGGGCCTGCTCTTGCCTTTTAAGTTATTCAAATCAATTAACTCAACTATAATGCTTTTTAAATAATTTTGTCAACTTATCAGATAACATTATGCAAAGAGAGCCAGCAGAGATACTCACTCTGGGGACTAGATGCAGCAAACTTTCATACTGAAGATTTGGCAAGTGGTATCCATGTTGTATATGGCCCAAGAACCAACAAATGCATTTGTACACCTGCCAAGAATGAAATCTGAATGCACACTCTATGGCAAAGGTGTACAAGAATGCCATCAGGTGGTCCAAAGGCATCTGATCAAAGAACACTACGATATTTATCCTGCAAAAACAAGAAAAAAAAAAGGATGAAAGAATTAAGTTAAACACATTAATATTCAAGATGAGCATTATTGTGCTTTACTACACTTAGGATAAATTGGAACTCAAATCATGTTGCCTTTAATGTCTTTTTATTGCAGTGGGTGGACATAATTCTCTCTTGTTACTGAAAATCTCTCGAGAAGATGAGTTTTCAGCCACCTATTTTGTTTATAACAGACCTGTATACCCCATTACCTACTCTTGCCCACAATGTCAATGGCAACTCGCATATAAAAGGATCTGGTCACCTTATTTGTTGAGGAAAGTCTCCTACTGTAATGATCCACTTTTCAGTGTGTCATGCAAGGGTGACCATTTCACCAATGCAAGTTTTAAGAATCAAGATGAGATTCATGTCTGCGCAAAAGTTGAGCAGCACAGAGTTGGTAAGAGGATAAGTTGTGGTTGGAGTTTTCTTAATTCCAGCCAATGGACATTTCCTCTAAGGAGGGAATGGTTCCAGTTAAAGGCTATATTGTATTTGAATGTCAATTTTAATAAATCAGTAGAACCTTCAGATACCTGTTAAACTTACATTACCTTGTTTAGTTAAAGGCCCAATTCTCTCGCCCCAAATGGTACCTATCCTCTTTACCTTCTTTCTATTAGCCCCTCCCACAATTATCTGAAATTCATCCTCATCCAGACACAATCCTCAGTTTATTGCATCAGGGTGAGTATAGAATTTGTATAATCAAAACATTCTCAGTACAGTTCATGCTGTGTAATACAAGCTTTGGCACTTTGCATTTTTGAATTAGCTGTCAATCAAAGAGCTGAGCCAATTGAGAATTTTGGTACCCCCTACCAAAATTGTACTAGTTTGGGTTGAGAGGATTGGTCCTTTAAAGGCAGTTTCTCATCATCTTACCACACTTGTTCTCTCAAACTTACTTCTGGCTCCTCCCACACCTGTCTACCAGGCACTTGCATCCTCATCCAGACAAGACACAATCATAGACATACATGCCACGCACCATGCAAGGTCCTAATCAGGGACAGGGACCGCAAAGACGGAGGGGCTAGGGGGACTTTAGCCCCCGCAGTTTTTTGCTGTGGGCATTTTGGGCCGTCTTAAACTGCATTATGGGCCACCTTAAACTGCATTTATTTTATTAGATATATTGGGCCGCTTCGAGGATTAGCCCCCGCACTTCAAAATTGGCTCTGTGGCCTTTTGCTAATGTGTAGTCATTAGAGCACTCTCAGTGCATGAACATGTAACATGAGCTACAGTACAGTAATTTGCACTTTTAAAGTAATAGATGATTAAAATACAATGACCTTTTAAGTCCCAATTCTCCCACCACCCCATATTCTCCTAACCTTCCTACTTGTAAGACGCTCCCATAAATGTCTGAAATTCATTTTCACTCCATACAGACACAAACTCAGTTTATTGCTTCAGCTAGGGTGAGTATAAATAAGCTCAATGTGTATATAATCAAAACACTCTCAGTACTGCTCATGTTTTGTAACATAGGCTTTGGTACTCTGCATTGTTTGAATTACCTGCCAATCAAAGAGCTGAGCCAATTGACAATTTTGGTACACCCCTATAAGAATTGTAGTATTGGGTGAGAACATTGATCCTTTAAGTTTCTCCTGGAGAGGACTGACTACTATTCCCAAGCTTGTTCTTTCTGTATTTGGCCAAATCCCACTGATAGTCAAAGCCAAGAAGATCCTACAGTACACCTATACATTCTTCAATGTCAGAAGAACCTGATACAAACCTGTACTACACACTAGTTAGCATGTCACTCTTCATACAGGCAACAAGTCAATTTTTGATGGTGTTTCCAAGTACAAGGGGAGGGTTTAATTGACAGTCCATAATTGACAGTGCATAATCTAAAATTATTCCTTGTAGAGACATAAAGTTTAGGTATGTGAAAGGAGCACATAGCCAAGATTGTTGTTTTTGGAGACATGGAATATATTTGTCATTCTAGGGGTTGAGAGGTAGGCCTATAGAATAGAGGTAAATTGAAGAATTGAAAATGGATCCATACTCTGATATTTGGGGGGGGGGGGCACATGCCCCCCTTCCCCAAGCTATATGGCCTTGATTTGAAAGCTGTCATGGTCAATCCAGTGAACTATCACATCCCTTTCCTATTTGCCTTTCATATAAAGCTTTATAGTGGCAGTAGTGAAGGGTATACATGATACTCTATTTGTGACAAAAATATACAGTACCAAACTGTCAACTTCAACAGAGTCTCACAGCCTGGGGGGAGGGGGGTGGGGTGTGCAACTACCTCCCTTACTGAGATTCCGAATCGTATGTATACACTACATCTTAAGTGAGATGGTGCTCTATTTTGGCAGTGTAACAGTACTAATAATTATTAACATTTCTTGTGACCTCATTTTCATTGTACTACAAAGCATGTTAATTAAGATTTTTCTGTGTTCATCCAAATACATCACACCGAAAGGTAAACCAGGCCTTCACTCTTACTGTATGTACTGTCACTACTGTGATGAATATTAATTTCATGTTTGAAGTATATCAAAGTGAACTGCAAGTGATTATCACATCTTCAGGTGCTAAGGATCAGGAGGCTACAGTCTGGTCCCTGTGTCTCCCCCCCATTCATCCTATTTGAGTTATGGGGATGAGAGATACAATTTCTTAGAGAGATTTTCAGGTAAACAAAGGGAATTTTCTGGGGTACTTAAACCCAACTTTTTCAAAAGATAGCTAGATTATGTGGCATCAGAATGCATTTAAGGACACCCTTGCAATTTTAAAAAAAAAATGATGGGGAGATCCTAATTAGCGAATGCTCTATAGAGAGGGGAAGACAAATGCCTTCCAAAATTTTGTATGATCTGAATTTCAGGCATAATGGTCTGGAAATATTTGGGAATCCATTTGATTCATAAAGGGGAAGTTTTAGCAAAATATTAATTTTCACATGTGAAAGCAGCAAGTTTCACATGTGAAAGCAGCACTAACTCTTCTCAGTGTGGTGAAAGCTCCCATTTAAATCGAACATGTACGTACTTCTCCAGATATCAGCAAATGAAGTTAATACTGTTTTTATGCTCCAAATTGAGATTGAGTTTCGCAGAGATTTATATTAATCCCTCACATTCACAAGGACTGCTTCGTTTCCCTAAGTTTTTCAGACTGTTGTGTTGACCTTGATGTTAATAGGAATTAGGAATAGGACCTCCCCATGAGGATTGCAAAGTTTGAAACATTCACATGCCACTTGCAACCAATATAGGACTGTTGAGGAGGAAAAAGGCTGTAAAAAAAGCCAATTGGTTGGAAACTGGGCCATAAAACTCCATCTAACTTAACCTTTCCCACAATTCCATGTGGCAATGAATTTATCAACTTCACTCATTATTGGGGGAAGGTACTAACTGCATTTTCCCTACATGTTTTTTCATTGTAATGAAAAAGAACGTAAATTTGAATAAATGTTCCACCATACGTTATAAAATAACACAAATTATCACAAGGAGGGGAATTTCTCCATTTTGATAAAAAGAAGTGGATCCTTTTGGGCAAATGTGAAGGTCTAGGGCAGTGGTGTGGAAAAAGATTTTTCTCAATGGGTTGAGGGCTGGGAGAATGTGGTATATATGTGATCACCGCCTCTTCTTAGAAATTTTTTGGAGATTAGGACCCTGTCTTTGTGCAACTTGTACCAAATATGCTATTCTATCTTAAAGGGAAAAAAAATAAATTAAAAATTTCTCTGAATTGTTTATGTAGTGTGATATTGGTGGCCTTAATGAGGAGTCTTTGATTAGGGTGTATGGCCCCTTCCCTCTTAAAACCTTAACTTTGGTGCCATTTGCTACCTTTTGAAGTAAATTTTGTGTTACAATGATTCACATGTACTTTTGAATCAGTTATGGGAGGTATGGCCCACATTTTGGCTCCCCTTACCCTATCACATTTGGTCTTGTGATCTAGCGAGTATTTGCTTCTCACACAGGAAGCACAGGTTCCATTCTCAGGTTGAGTCATAATCCAAAACTTCAAAAATGTATCCTAGCTACTGCCACTGTGGGTGATGCTGATCCTCATAAGCAATCGAGCTCAGGGAAAACAACTGGGGCAACTAAGCCATAGGCTATACATATTTCATAATCAAAATGACAAGTGGCATCTATGTCCCAAAATATTTATTCAGAAAAAATTTATCCCTGCATGTGTTTGTTAATTAATTATCTGCATAATAAAGGGGCGTGGGTATCTATCTGTCAGTCCACCCTGCGGTGACTTTTATAATAGTCACATATAAAGCCATGAAGACTGACCTCAATATACACTGAAGGGCTGAAAAATTTTGTTTTAAATGAAAGGTGGCAGAGCAGTCTCTTTTAATTGCTGGGATGGGATTTGGCAAGTACTCAGCCAGGATGATGTTAATTATAACAGAGCTGCCAAATTTTAGACTGATCCAGTAATTAATGGCAAACCAATAAAATTAAGCACAAAAAAATTGAAATTGATTCAAATGTACAGCAACTATCTTGTTAGGTAAATGTTTACTACATTTATATTATCCATCAATTTTGATACTGTTCCAGTTGGTAAAAACTAACAAAAAAAATAGGAATTTATACAAATATAGAGTGTCCCATATGTGCCAATTATTTAAAGCATATTATCCATATTCAAGATGAACATATTTGTCAAGTTCACTTTCTGAAGAACAATTTAATCAGTTTCATTGCTTGGGATGAGCACTGGCATTGAAGGGATGCATGGTTCCTATTGAATTATGCAAAACTTATAGTTTGGCAATGGAACAAAAATTGACTCCAAATGATGCTCCATGTTGCACCAGATTGATCTGAATATTCAAAAATGTTTCTCAATGGGAAGGGGTCAAGTTGCAACCAGGTCTTTCTCCTTTAATTTAGACTCAATCATTACCAGGCTATCAGGACCTGCCGATTGTCCCACCCTTAGCCAAAAATCCTGGCTATACCAGCAGGGAATGTGAAATATTTTAAAGGGCTCTTCTTCCAAGTATATTGAAGGAAAATTTCTCACTAAAATACCTACATAAGCTTTAATCACCCAACTACAAATCCCCTCCATTAACAGTGACCATGCACAATAGTTAAATCAACAGAAAGTTTTATATCAGGTATGATTATTTCCACAGAAATTAATGATTGTGGTCACGGACCCCAAGATGGTTATAGTGGAGGGTTCGTGGTGATTGACTCTACCTCCAAGCCAACCCCCACCCAAAATAGTCACCTCCACCCCTGAGATAAACTTGAGAAACCAAAATGGGGCAACTGAAAAAATGGCCAACCAGTGATATATTAAGTCTATGAGGCACAAACATTTGAACCAGTTGGAATCTAAGGACATTACAAATGTGTTCTTCCTCCATAGGGACAAACTTTCCATTATCTTCCCACTTCAACAATTTGTCTCTCCTGTGCTTCCATATCTTGCCTACTGTAGGCCTATGTACACCTGATGGTGCATGGTGTAATATCCCTACTTTAATGCAAAGCAGTAATTTTATTTAACTACTGTAGGTATACTTTCAACTTTTTTACTAGGTGTAAAAGGTATTACAGTTCATCTTCTATCTTTGATGAATAAGTAATTCCAATGAAACTGAAAACAAAATTCCCAGCTTTAAGGGCAATTGAACCATCTTTGTGTGCACTGAAAGCAAAACAATTAGGCCTAAATGCTTTTTTAAGAGATTTAAAGTGTCAATGGCAACCTCTCCAAGGTTTGGGTGTATTAAGGCTAAGCCAATGTGATTTGCTTTAGGAATGACTGGCCATGAGTTTTTAAGGTTCTCAAAATCTATTGTACAATCTCAATTGTTATACACAGTACTATGTAATCCCCTAAGCTTTTGTTCTCATTACAGAAGAAAAGCTACTGACAAGCAGTATGTGTACTCACTACAGCTTCTAGCCTTTTGGCTGACAGTTCAGTTGAAAGCATTTACAATCCCTGTCAGCTTTCTGTAATCTCATTGTGTAAATTGGAAAGAAAAAGATGCAGTAGCTTATGAAAACAACTCTATATAAGTCCACAAGCAAGCATGGGACAAAATTTTACAGCTTGATGTAGCACACAAGCACAGCCATTATTGATTCAGCGTTTTTCAACCTTTTATGGTTATATTGTCCTGCCAAATTGGCATTTATGAATTGATCACATCCCATCATTATTAAATTATTACTATTATCATTATTGAATTTAAGAGCAATATTACTATTAAAATTATATTGAGCATATAGAGGCAACAATCATGAGTTCAGGGAACAGTTCAAATATGGAATATTTCCCCACCACTACATAGAAAATTTTGGATAAAAATACTTATATGCAGTTTGGTGACATTTATCACCTTGTTTAGACATATCATTGTATTCAAACTTTGGTGGCCAACTGGGACCTTAGCTCCTAAAATCTAAGAGTTAAATGCGAAATGGGGCAAAAAATAATAAAAATAAACTCTCTACACCAAACCAGTTTGTGCAGACCTATTTATCGACACACATTATACACCATTTACAATGTATATTTTCATGACAGAGAAAGTTAACACTGATGAGCAAACTTCCATGGGCACTGGGCTCAAGGCCCATGTTATTTTGACTCCTGTTGAAAAACCCTGCATTAATCAGACACAAAAATAGGGTAAACATCACAAAATGAAAGGTTATAAGTTTAAAATAAATCACAAATGGCTTCCCAGTGCTAACTTTGTGGAAAAAATACAAAGTTTTCATGCTAAGCTTCTTACTTTTTGAGACCAAATAAAAAGTAAAATGCTTAAGTTTAAAAGTATCCTTCAAAATAGGGAATTCAATAAGACATGATACATTTTTTCAGGCTATTACATAATGTGGCAGTAATTTTTGAGTTACACACAGGTAATTGTTTTGTATGTGTGAAATAATAAGCACTCCCCAATCATTTAACCAATAAAGCTGGAACTGTTCTACTTAGTGCACTAGATTAATAGGTCTATAAGAAAGAGAAATCTGCCATTTGAAAAAAAGGCTGGGAAAATCATGTAAATCAGGAATACTATTGAAATAATTATCCATGTCAGCAATCACAGTATGTTGCAATGGGCCTTTTAAACCAGCAGGCAAAAGGCCAGCTACCATGAGGATACTGGGAGCCAGGGGGGCCTCACTCTGGCATAAGGTCCTCAATGAGCCAAACAGCTTCCTGACCCTCAAAACATTAAACTTAAATTAAATTAAATGGAGATCATCGATTTACAACTGCCAATCAATATTTCTTGTCCTTGTGGTCTCATCAGGTCCCCTTTCCTGCCCCCTACTGCCCAGGCATAGATTAAGAATTGGGCAGATCTATCCAAGCGTTATACCATGACATTCAGAAGACTTTTTCAACATTCAATTGGCTATATCTCATGCGTGTAATTATAAATCACTGAACAAATTGCACTTCAATTTAACTGGTACCATGGTCTCTCTTATAATGTGCAAATTTTTTTCAACATGTTACGTAGTTAAAAAACATGGTCAATTAATCGCTGCCGTTATACCGTGACGTAAAATTGACATGACTTTTTCACCTAAACATGTATACTCAAAACTCTGTGAAGTTTAAACAGTTACCATGTTACAACGTTGCTGTCCATATTCTGTAGTATCCCAGCTACATTATGAAAGTAAACATTTGATAATTGATTCATCAACTAATTAGTTATGCACTGAAGACTTAACGAAGGCACTGTTGTACCGTGACTGTTATACTGTGACAAATGAATTTCCCACACAAAGTCAATGCAAAATCATAGCACATATGGGAATGATTGAATCATTTCATGTACCACAGGCCTTGATGCCCCAAAGTTTCCCACATTGTTTTAGTGATACCTATAATGAATATTTAGCATTCTGTCACTCTCCTGGACAATTCCTTCTTCAAAATCACAGATTTAACATGCGTGAGTGCTGTATCTGTAAAACTTAATTCAAGTGACATCATACACCTTGATATTTTTGTGTCTATACAAGTAATGTACAGAAGGCCCACATGCATTGAACATTTAGGTATGTTGAAATGTTCGGAAAGTTTTCACGACTCCAGATTGAACCAGTATAATGGGACCGTAGGAATAATATGCAAAAGCAATTTTCAATGGGTTATAATAGCCTAGGACTCATACAACATTGCTCAGAACATACAGTATTGTAGAAAAGCAATTTTGGCAGAATATATTATTCCAATGAAACATCATATCATATAAACTGTATACCAAGGTCAGAACACCCATTGGTAAGTGTACTTACATTGTGAGCAAACAGTGCAAGTACAGGTTCCTTTTGATGGAATCAGTAGTGTGGGTTGAAAAGTAATAAAGGTTCAGGTCTGAGAATATTGCCCCACTCTATAGTGACATCATTAAGGAAAGCTAGCCTGAGTCTATCAATTTCTGCTGGGATTTCATTTGAAACTTATCCCGATATTCTGGGAAAAATTACTATTCATTCATGAGAATGCCAGTATTCACGGCCACTAAAATTATCAGCAACCAACGATTACCCACATACTGTATTTCAACACAATGATACCATAAAAATGTATGTAATTATAATGTATGGGCTATAAATAATCCTTGCAGTAAAATGTGAAGCCTAACATGGTGACATTTTGCTAATTACAGGGAAATCTGTTGATAAAATAAGCCACTTCCAGTTGGGTCAACTGACGCCAAGTGTTTAGCCTGGACTGGTTCTTGTTGGTCAAATCAGTGAAAGAATACTCTCTGAAAGCATTATACATTTAGTTTCCACAGGTCTAGCAGGGGGTTTAAAGTTTAAAGGGAAATTGGGTTTGCTTTACAAGGAAATTTCATCCTCTGAAACCAATATTTAATGGCAGAGAGTGATAAATAATTACAAATAAGGCAGTATGGTAGCCTTCTTTTCAAGAAATAAGTTTCCCTCAGACAACAATTCCGTTGTTTGTTGCTCAAGAATAATTTGTTCACCCAAACTTTCAACCTTTCAAAAGATGCAACTTCCACAACTCTCCTTGTGCATAATATTTTGAGTAGAGAAGCATTGCTGGGTTTTATAGTTGTGACCGAATTATTTAAAAATGACGAGAGCTAATTACTTTTAATGCTATGGTGGAGCATTTTTAATGCAATATTTCCCTTTAAATCTGCTTCCTGCTCAGAATATTGTTCAACTTTTAGCACTGGAATCAACAAAATGTTTAGGGCCTTTTTTGCATGTCGGCTAATGTACACAGTACTGTAGCATACAGTACGGCGAGCTGTACCTCATGATCATTAGGCATGCTTATACTCCATTTACTGCACATAACATGTATCATACAAAAACAACAGTTGAACAGTGAAGAGTTTTCTGCTAACCAGGCAACCATTTGCTATGTTGACTCCACCCATTACCAATTTGCTGATGATGTGTGCATCCATTATCATAAAGTTATTTTTGTCAGATTGTAAGTGCAGAGATTGGCTGAAAGTTGGCAAGTTATTGCATTGTATTACATTTTATGTTTGTGGTAAACCTACTGAATTGTTCTTGTAGCTGATAAAACTTAGCAAAGGCCTAGCTACTGTGCTTACAGAAGGCTAAGGAAAAACTTGCAATCATTTATTTAGTATGCTATGTCTAAAAGTAAGAAGAGCTGGATCCAAAGCTATATTGAAGGCAATGCAAAGTCAATGGGATGTCACGGTATAACAGGAATGTCACGGTATAACATTATACCGTGACAGATTTAAATTAGTGATAATTAATAAAGGGAAGCAGATGAACTTGAAAGTGAACATTAATTTGGAGAGTATTGATGTTCTGGATTTGCAAACAAAAGATTTCAGCTATTAATTGCTTTTTGAAGGAATATCTGAAAAAATATCAATATTTGCTGTTATACTGTGACATAAATTTGGTAAATTTAATTGACATCAGTAAAATACAATGAATAACATAACCTGAAAAATATGGCCATTTTGTAACTCTCTGAGGTTGTAGCATTACATCACAATTAAGTTTCATAACTTTCATGGTGATTATTCATGTAAATTACACACCTTTTGTGTGGTGTTTTTCATATTTTTTCTAATTATTATAATTACTAATTATGAATGTTAATTTCAGTGGACAAAATTGACCAAAATATTTTTTCTCAAGTAAATCCTGATAATTCACACTCTTAGCTTCAATTTGATACCATTTTGTTATGACTAGATGAATTTGAAATTTTGTGACTCATGTCCACTTTTGCTTGGAACTGCCCAATTATTACCCTAAACCTCCTAGAGATAAGGTGAAATTTGTGAATGTTCAAAACAAGTCATTCAATAATTCAAATGGTTACTTGAAAATAGACATGTTTTAAGCAGAAATAATCATTCAAATTGTCTTCACTTTTAAAAATGTCTGGAAACACGTTTTGAAGTTTACTATACTTTCAGTAGTAATGCCTTAACTACAGATTCAATTGTTATTACTGTACATAGTTGAAACAACAAATGTGGACACTATAATTAAGTGATTTAATATTTTAATGGTACCCCCTCCCTTTAAACCTTTCTCCGAATATAGGGTATTATTTTCCCCGTACCCTTCATTCACTCCCCCCCCCCCCCCGCCCTTACCCTGGGAATATGATTACATTGAGGGCTCTTGCTATTTCAAGGATATCCTATTCAGAAAAAGAAGATTCACTATATGCCCAGAATATGTTGCGGGACACTAATACAGGGCAGGTAGGACACAGTTGCCATTCAGGTGCCCCCTTACCTATTCTTTTCAGAGGGACACCCTTGTGACTTTCACCTGGGTCTAAGGAGATGGAGTGTCCCTCCTGTTTGAGGAATTCTTGCCTTTTTCAAGCATTTTAGGTGCAAATTAGGAAGAGATATTTCACTTTAACATGGTTTATCTAGGTTTAGTTGTGATAGTTCGCTGGAATGAAGTTTTAAGGACGTACATTTTTCATTTATAGATGAAGGCACCTCAAAAAAACTGTATTGTCTTCAGGATGAGGGACCAATCTTCCCTGACAGGGGGCAGCCATGGCCCTGCAGCTCCCCCTCCCTGGAGCCACCCTTAGACCATGCTTTTTGTTTATGAATTGTGAAATTTATGAAGGGTTCCTTGTTTTCCATATGCAGTACTTAACTCTGATAATAAATGAATAGTTAGATCCAGAGTTTTATGGCCCAATTTTCAACCAATTGGTTCAATTTGAGCCGGCTACAGCCTTTTTTCCAGTTAATTGTGGCTATATAACAAGCTTGTTTTCCCTGCTCCATTGCTTAAGTGGAGCATCACCCACAATGGCAGTAGGGTCCATTTTTAGTCATTGGTATGACTCAGCCTGGGAATTGAATCCAGACCTTCAGTGTTGGAGGCGGATCCTCTACCGCTAAACCAGACATGCTGTATAAGCAACTTGAAAGAGAAATAACAGTTGTAAAAGAGAATTAGAAACAGACTCAAAATGAGAGTGGGTAGAGTAAACTACAAAGACAAGGGTGGGGGGAGAGGGTTTAGCCCCCCACTTTTATTATACAATGCTGAATACATTGGGCGACTTTGGTGGTTATAGACCCCCTACCCCCCCCCTTCAAAATTTGCTCCACAGCCCCTGCAATATAAGGGTTTGCAAGAATGATGGGATGAAAATTTGTGTCTGTTAGACTGGAAATGAATTTACTGCTGCAAGCATACAATCCAGTTTCATTGCCCAATAATTGGCTTTTACACCCAGACTTAATCTCAGATTGGCTCACATTATGAACTATGAGTGCTTGAGATGAAAGTAGAAGACAACTTCATGACAGTGCTTCTTAAAGAGCCAATTGAGTTGATATCAACAACTTAAAGAGAGTTTCAAACTCAGAGTTATTAGCATATGGCAATGCTTATTTAACATAGCAAGTCAAGTTTCACAATGCAATAATTACGGAAAAAGTTAAATTCTGAATTTTGTTGTGTCCTGACTTGTACAGAATGGTTTTGTGCATAATTTGAATTTCTGAAAACTGAATGGAACCGTTAATATACTCATTAATAAAAGTTTTTTTGTGGATGTGGGATTATCTAAGCCTGACAATTTGTTCTGTGAATTAAGAAAATTTAGCAGGTTTGGAAAAATTTGTTGAATTTCATAAACCAACTCAATGAGCTGCTTCTAGGCTGCAGACATGCATTCAATCTCCTTTGTGAATCCTGTAATCGTGAAACATAATGTCTTAAATTTGTTCTTTGGATGTACTGTACCTGGCTCCCATGCAAGTAAATGTTTCAGGCCATTACTACAATTGATACTTCTAACATTTAATCAGAGGCCTTCCTTAAAGTCAAAGGGCTAATTTTCAAAAACTGGTGTTCATCTCCCTGCCCCCCCCCCCAAACTGGTGTCCAGTTTGAATATGCCCATGTTTGGCTGGAATAAATCAATTGGGGGGCGAATTGGGATTGAGCCTGCCCCCTGCACCCCGCCTCATATGCCTATGGTTATATATCAGCTAGTGTCTTTGCCAGAGTTTTATTTCTAGAGGGCACTGGGGGACAACAGATTTGCAGGGGGGCTTCTGTTGAAGTTGAGGGGGAAGCACTCCTTAGTTTCTGGGTTTTAGGGGTTTTTTGAGGTATTAAAATCATTCCAAATTAATATGATTCTCTCAAGGAAAGATGTTATCCTGCCTGAACAGTTGCCTGAGCTGTTTGTAGTCTTCAATTGGCACAGACTGAAGTGTGCACAAAATGTTGCAAAAATGAAAGCAATGCAATGAATCCCTTTTGCAAACAGCTGGAGGTGGCATTTTCTGGTGCTTTGGCGATATTTTCATTTAAAGCGTATGAAAAATTGCTGCCTTCTCTTGTCAAAAAAAAAATTACCATCTTGTTGTCACACTCTGAGTTACAGAAGAAGTATCATTTTTTAAAGTCCCAAATCCCAGTTGGGGGGACACAGAGGGGGCACAGGGTTTTCCAGGGGGGACCCATGCCACCTGGCTCCCCTTTGGTGACGCTACTGTCTTTACTGTATACACTGCAATTTCATTTGCTTCAGACCATTGATTTAGACATGATTTAAATAGAGCCAAAAATCATGATTTACATCAGTATGAGAAAAAATACCCATTTCAAAACAGTTACAGCCAGTTACATCCAGTTGTTTGGGCTGCAGCTATATGGTGGCTTTAATTTCATTACAGCAGCAACTTACTGGAGTGAATTTGATATGGCACGTACTGCATGGCCTGTATATATTACTTACTTTGAACATTACTTTACGCAGTTACTAGTCTCATAAACAGACTTTTTCATGGGATGGAGGTGGGGGGGGGGGGGGGTGCTGGGGGAACAAAGTGTTCAAATGGTGGGGCAAGCAGTAACAAGCCTCAAATTGGGGCATATGTACCTGTGGATCAAATTTTGGCTAAAAATACCTCACAGACTGGCAGAAATATCACTTCCCAGTCCAGCTGTAGAAACATTTTGTTAGAAACCTGGTTGTGAAACTATACCTAATTCCCCACGACAATGCCATGGGGTCCAAGGATACTCCTTATTGGGTCCCTGTTGGGGTCCAGAGACAATGACCCAGTGGGGATCCAGTTGGCAAACCCCTGGAAGTTCTGGGGTTCAATGAATTTTAATGCTCATATCATTGGGCATTATTAAAAGGCATATGATTTGTAGCTAGCTAGCCCAACGTTTTACTGCTATTGCTTGTGCTAGCTTTTAACTTTAGGCTTAGCTGCCTAATATCATAATAATGACCTAACAGTTAATCTGCTTTAGGCCTACCTTACTAACCTTGTCCATGATGATAATCCGTCAGTAACTTTTTTCAAGGATGAAATTGGCCCTTGTGTTCCTCCATGTTTCCGCCATCAAGAGAAGCAAACCCTTCACTGCATCTAAGCCTACGGGCCCAACTTAGCGATATAATAACGTTTTGCGCTGTTTCATCACAATTAAATAACATAAACATGTACCACTTACCGTTCACAGTTAAACCGTAACATTGAAAACATTGCGGTATGCGGTATTCTATACGGTGGTATGATCATTTTAGTGGTGACGTGTTGACGTTAGTTTCATATATTGGGATCCAAAACACAGAAAATGCGGGATTTATAACTTTTCCTCCATATTTACTCTAAAAGTTGGATGTAAATACATTCCAAAACTAGGGTTGCTACTGCAGTCTGCAAATGTCGAATATTTTATACACTAGCAGTGGTCGTAATTTTAAGTTCAAAATTTTCAGAGTATCTCCGAAATGGCCGGGAAGCGCCGACTATATAAGGAATAGCAACACTCCTTCGGTTGAGACGAAAGCCTCACCCGGACGGTAGTGTTCACACATGGTCCTATCCTGATTGCACTGGGAGGCGGATAGGTTCCTCCCCAATGTATCGCCGGCTTCTTGTGGAGACTAGAAGGGAGAATACTGTCATGTACAAAGCACGCTGAGCATCACTGTACGTAGAAAGGAGCTAGAGGGGTGCCAGAGTTGGTTCCTGTTGTAGTTGACAGGGTACAACCGGCCTGAAGTCCTGAATACCCGGCTTTATTCTCTTGCTGATTTCAATTAAAAAAGACCGCCCTCTTTTTTAATTTGTCACACGGCTGACTATGATGGCGCTATTATTTTGTAAAAAATAGAGTAGCCTAGGTACTCTAGTAAAAAAGTGATCGCGCTGCGAATGTACAGTATGTTTAGAATACGAACGCAGACTCTTTGTTGAAAAGTTGTTTTCTCGATACCTCGACGGTCTTCTTCTAAAATAAAAACACACCAGTTGTGTGACAGACCGATCCCAACAGAGTGGTACTTTTCGAGGAGAGAGGAGATAGGGTGCTGAATGATACAGCTTGTGCTGTGGCTTTCTAAGGAGGATAATAATTTGTATGGAATTTGTTAAAGAAAATACCAAAGCTGTGAGGTACAGCCATTAATAACGACATGCCCAATAATTATGAGGTGGCTGACGGAACCTGTCCGTTTAGTGAAGCCCCCGACTGACATGGGCGATTGTCCTGCAGAGAATACGCTTCCAAGCTCCATATTTTTAAAGTTTGCTAATAGACGACTTCAAAGTTCATATCTACGCATGCGTTAGTGACCTTCCTGTTCAGGTTAGGCTGGTAACAACATTGAGGTAAGAAGCGAGGGGGGGGGGGGCTGCGTGTAAAATGAGGGGATGGGAGCATGCTTCCACCCCACCCCCACCCCCTTCCGGGGTCAGAAAACCCCTGTTTCATTTATGTGATCTTCTCAACTCTTCCAGGTTCTCTTCAATACAAGCGCCAATTCGTAATTTATTGTTTTAATAAAGGTGCGCTTCAAGGTGCAATTCCTAATGCATAAGTGCTGTCTCGTGAATCAGTTTGATAAACCTTTTCTAGCTCTGAATTTGAAAACAAAACTCGAAATTTGCCATTTGTGACACCAGATCTTCAAGTGACACTGGCAACTTCAGTGCTCTTTTTATAAATTTTCTTCCAAGAATTCCAAATTTTCTCCAATATAAGCTCTTGACTTTGAAATAGTTTGTCTAAAATTGACAACAAAGTTTCGGGAACTTTAAAAATTTTATTGGAGAGCTTCGGTTCGTAGACCTTCAAGATTACATTAGGTAGCAACAACGATCTTCAGTCGATCACCGTTCAATCATTCTCAGATTTGCCAATATAAGAAGTCAGTGGCATCACCAGTCTTTTCATTCTGGGGGGGGGGGACACTGGGGGCACAACAATTTTGCAGTGGGGAACTGCTAGACTCCACTCATGGCGCAGTAGGTGCCACTGAGCACGAAGCGGGAGGCTCAGCGGGTGGGGTCCAGGGGCCCGCCTTAGAGGCCCTTGTGGGGTCCAGGGGAAATGCCCCGGAAGGAATCCAGGGGGAGAAGCCCCCGGAAGCTCCTAGGTCTAAGCGTGTTTGTGAGGTATTTAATTCGCTATTTAAGTGTTTTTCTTTTGACTTAACACTGTTCTAAAATATACCTCTAGGGTAACTTGCAGTAAGACTTTTGGTAAAAAAAAAATCCCAGTGATTCAACTACCAAGAGCAGATCCGGCTGACATTTTGAAAAAAGGCGAGAAGAGCTATTGAGAAAAGAATTTGATGGGAAGTTCAATGTGTGTCTCGGTGGTGGTCCGGGGGGGGGGGGAGCTCCTGGTTTTGAGGTGTTTGTTAGGTAATAAGGTCGTAATTTACGGGTAATTCTAATGTCTTTACACTGGCCTAAAAATTACTTCGAGGGCAACTTCAAGTAAGATTTA
The DNA here is from genome assembly GCA_037179385.1 of Holothuria scabra. Taxonomy (NCBI): domain Eukaryota; kingdom Metazoa; phylum Echinodermata; class Holothuroidea; order Aspidochirotida; family Holothuriidae; genus Holothuria; species Holothuria scabra. The sequence continues at coordinate 55,043,900 of CM074184.1, forward strand.
ATTGGCAACACAACTAGTGAATCTACAATCAAGAGCGGATCCGGCTGACATTATGAAGGAGAACTGAATTGAAGGAGAAGGAGAAAGCAGTCGATGGGCTGTTAGATGTGATCATCTTAAGGAAAAATGTATGTAAATTATTGCCTTTTCTTGTCAAAAGAGGAATCCAATCTTAAAAATTTTCATAGGCACACTCTGACTAAAGAAGGCATATCGTTTTTTGAAATCTCAAATCTCAGATGGGGGAACACGGGGGCACACGACTTTTCAGGGGGAACGTGTCCCCTGCCCCCTCCCCCTTTGTGACGCCACTGTAAGAAGTGCAGATTCTCCGATCAGTAATCCTCCAATTTTTCATATTTTCTACACAAGAAACCCAGAATCCAAAAATGTCTGCAATACAAGCTCTATAGCCACAAATATTTGTTTCAAAAAGGCAAAAATTTCTGCGCGCTTGGCTCGCCGCATATTACTTCCCTAATACAGTGGTTTACTCTTCAAAGAAAACTCGGAAATTTGGGGTGCCTGCCCGTTTCCCCTGAAGAACTCTTTTTATCTCCCTGCTGCTTAGTTGCTACTTAAAAGAATGAGAAATGCCATTTTCGACTGTCTGAGGGGTCCGATTTTCAAAATTTCTTCTACGCTCCGCGCCAACCAAAGGTGGCGCTCCGCTTAAATAGTCTTTCGGGCAAGACTTCAGGCAGGGAATCATTTAACTACCGTAAGTGCTCTCATATATACCTTTCATCAGTTACCTTTCAACCCAGTCAGTTGAATGGTCTGTGAGTAGATGGATTCTTTTGTAACTTCAAGAATTGAAATGTTACCAATGTTCCTCAGTTTGCAGAGGGCATATATGTATATATACTGAAATTTTTGTGTTATGTATAGCATGGCTGGAAAACGAAGAATTCTACCTTCTTTAGTGCCCGGTTCCATTTGAAAAAATGATTTATAGCATAGATTTTTTCTATTTAAAAAATCCTTCTTCTTGGTAGGAAAAAGCGAAAAATTTAGCATCAAAAATGTAAGTTTTGGTCAATGGGGTAGGGTGAGGTGCATATTCCAAAAATTGCCCCCCTCCTCCCCCTCTTTCAAATTGCTTCCTAAGCCACTGGGTACGGTAACAAAATATCTGAGCACTGCCCCGGTCGCAAATAGCATACTGTTTTTATGTGTATTCACATCCCATATTCAGTCTTAATACACGCCAAAGTGTTCCTCGTTGACCTTTGACTCATTGCGCCGTACTGCCCTTAAAAGAATCTCAGAAATAGTCTATTGAGGCTAAGATACGCAATGGTGCCTCATAAAAACGATATTAGGGTAGTACCTTTAAAGAAAAGAGGGCGGCGGGGAACAGACATATGGTTGCATGCTGTCAGTGTGGGGATGTGGAGGGGAGGGTTCCCCTTTTTGAAAAAAAAATGCTTTTTGAAGAGGACGGATACGCCAAATGGTGCACACGAATTAATGCAAGAATATGTCCTCTTTAAGTTAAATATTTGATGCAGACGCACAGCCAGGATTGTGTCATGGGGCGGGGTTGGTGTCATGTGTGGGTTTGGGGCACGAACTGTGCAAAAAGTCTAAGGATAGAAAAAAAAGCCGCTATTTTAGGTGTTTTTTGCATTGCAAGGTTGGGTCATGGGGGGTTCTAACCCCAACCCCCTTCCCCATGGCTACGCCACTGGTTTGATGCCATTTCAAGGGCGACGATGGTTCACAACGGGAGGATTTCCTCATGCGTAAGAAATGTACTATGTGAAAAATCAAGCAATGAGCAACTTCTCAAACAATGGGGTGGACATGCCCCCCCTCCCCCGTTGCCTTCATGCGCTACTTAATTGAAATTCCCTCCCTCTTTCCCCAGAATGAAAAGTGCACTTAAATTCAGTGGGCTAGTAATTTTTGTCCACCTCAAAATTACATATCACGGGGACCGAACAGGAGGGCTATAGCATGTGAGATCATTTTTAAGTACTTAAAATTAATTCATAAAGTTCTCACCAGTTGAAATTAAAAACTCCCATCATAACATTAAAAGCAATACGGTTGTCTTTTAGCCTTCCATTGACCAGTGGCAGCGCTACTGGTAAGATCATGAGGGCCCCGATAATACAGTTTTCCTTGCCTCACAGTTCCCATCCTCCAGAGTTACGTTAGTTTAAAAGCTGTATCAAACAAAAAATCACTCCGGAGAAGCAACTTTTCACACAGAGTTTTAAATGAAAGGCTGTATATACAGTGGCGGCTTTAAAGGGGGAGAGGGGGAATTTTTCCCCAGACTTTTTCCATGCCCCAACCCTCTACTTGCCCCCACCAACTTACGAAGGTACGGTTAGTAGTTGGGTGAACCAAAATATTAAATAATATACCTCTATAGAGAAATAAAAGCTCAGAGCTTCCGGGGCCTTCGCCTTCTGGACTCCCACCCGTGCTTTAGACTCGGTTTCGCGCTGCGTCCGAAAAAAATTGCCCCCTTACCATTATCCTTTGCCTTTAGTTTGCCTCCATTTGACATTTTGGTGCCCCCACTGTATATATAGTCTTGCCATTTTTCTAAGTTTAAATTTTTTTTTATTAGTTTGCAATATCTTGCTTGCTTGATAATAAAAGGGCTTTTGCCTGGCTCATTTGAAAAGCTTATGCTCATTTAAGAACGCTCAATATTGAAAACGCATTTGTTTAGTTTATTTGAAAAAAAGAATACGCTAGTATGAGACAGTGGCTCACGAAGGGGGGGGGGGGATTGGGCCATGCCCCCCCCCCCCTCCCTTCCCACGAATGTCATTTTTTGGAAGGCCCTAAAAGTACGTAGCCATACTATAGCATCACAGATTTTACTTCAAAAGATGGCATATGTGGCACCAGAATGCATGTAAGGACACCCAATTTCTCAATATTTTCAAAAGGGAAGGATTGTCTCTGCAAAGCCCCTGTGTGATGCCATTTTTTCCCCTAATTCCTTAAAATAGGCAAATTTTGTCAAATCCAAATTTTACTTAAAATGATAGCCTCTGTATCTGTCTGGTGGCACCGATTACCTACAAGGACACCTACCTTTTTATGAATTTTTGAAAGGGAGGGGCCCATCCCTTAGACTCCTTCCCCGGCCGGCATAGACGCACGAGACGGGGACAGGGGAGCGGAGGCTGTTTAGGTGAGACTAGAAATAGTTTGCCATTTATCACGCAAGAGATGTTAGGATTAAAATCATTAACGGAGTTCGAGCAGTCGCAGATAATTTCATCAATTCAGCGGATCTTTAATTTTGCCAAGAGTCACACTAAAGAAGCATTCGCATTTTTTTTTTTCAATTCCGTTGTATATAGTTTCCCCGAAAAGAATAAAGACCATTTAAAATAATAGTGGTAGTACATTTTACGTTGTAATTTCCTGATCACTTAGCATGTTCCTGATTTAATTCTTATTGCAAAGAAAAGCTAAACATGGAGACCGCATTTTTAGATTCTTTTTACAAGCATGAAAACGCAATTTTCGGCTATCTGGGAGGAGTCGCGATCATTTTTAAAATTTTCTCTACACTCCGCACCAAAAAATGGTGGCGCTCCACGTGGATAGTCTTTCGCGCAAAATTACATTTTACGGGTCAAAAGTATTTTTTAAAAACTTTCTGATCACTTTGCAGTTCGCGAACTTATTTTGAAGTGAACATTTTGTTGCAAACGACAAAAGAAGATAGTGACTGCTTAGTTTTTCGTATAAGTCTAGAAAATGCTGTTTCCGGCCATCTGAGGGGTCTGATTTTTCGAAATTTCCTCTACACTCCGCGCCAACCAAAGCTTGGCGGTCCGCTTAGATAAGTATTGTAGTGCGCGTGCGCGCTACTTTCTTGGCTTTGTACGACAGGCAGGAATACCTACATGACTGAACGTTGAAACTGGAAGATCCACACTGCTTCGGTTCCGTTTAAACTATCGATACTATCACTTTGCAGGCAGCTTAAGTTAAGCCTGTCCATGATTTTGCACCGTTTTCTTGCACATATACTAAATGAGTCCCGACGAAAGACTCATTCAGCTTAGAATGCAGAGTGAAATGTTTACTGATTGATGGAATACCGCCAGTCTTTATTTCAGAAAAAGTCTCAGTTGAATTTGCGCTTGCTTTCTCTTTGAAATGATAAGAATCGCTTACTTGCAATTCCAGGGGCATAGCCAGGATTTTCTTGTGGGGGGCAAAGTCGACCCATCGTCCCCAATCTTGACCGACAGGATTATCTAAGCGGAGCACCACCATCAGTTGGCGCGGAGCGTACAAGAAAATTTTTGGTTTTAGAAACCTCTCAGATGGCAGGAAACGTCACTTCTCGAATGTTTTATGCATGTTCCCAGCCTGGAAATATGGATCTCATTTCTGAAATTTCTCAATTAATGCAAAAAAAAATCAGTCTATGAAATATGTTAATACATGTTTCTAAGCGGAGCTCTACCATCGATTGGCGCGGAGCGTACCAGGAAATTTTTTGCTTTACAAAGCCCTCAGATGACCGGAAACGGCACTTCCCTAGTGTTCTAAGCAAGAATATGTTCAGCCCGACTTCGAATTTTTCTCCGCTTCATAATTGGAGCACTTGTCAAATATTGAGGGGCTGAACATACCTTTAGCCCCCACTTTTCCATTTTTCATCGCCGCCACTAGGGCGCGGCATTTTCTTGAGGGAGCGAAGCGCCCAAGTGAGGAGCCGAGCGACCGAACGGGGAGAGGGCGTGGTTCTCCCCCTCCTACCCGAAGGAGATTTTGCAATTTTACATCAAAATTGAGCGATCTAGTGAACACCTAAGCTGGAACTTTTGGACATTTTCAATCTTGTATCATTGTTTTCCTTATTCCCTCGAGAGTTAGTGTGTGGCTGTAAGAGGGTTACTGTACGAGTCAATGTGGCCCTAAGGAATTATGTTGCACTGAAACAAAACAGCTACTCATAAGGCTTACATTGGCTAAACCGGCGGAATTGACATTTTGACCTGAAAAACGCAAAAACTCCATATAAATAAAAAAAAAAAATTAAAAAAAATTGGGTCTGGACGGGAGTAAGTGCGAACCCCCTGGCTACGGGCCTGTCTCCCTGGGTGTCCCCTTCCCCTTTTGGAATTTTTTGCTGTCTTGAAGAGCTTAGATGCAATATGGTGCTATATATTGTTCTTTTCATTCTAGATTCCAGTGTTCTCCACAGGGGGCTTTAGAGGGGCGACACGCCCTCCTAGTGAAATTGGCCTCCCCTCCAAAAAAATTACCGCTCTCCAAAAAATGTAGCTTTCATTTTTAATTCATTGCTTCATTACACATGTACAAATCATAAACCGAAAATGTGTCTTCCCTCCAGGCTTGGCGCCAGGATTTTCCCGACGAAGGTCCACTCCCCGAACGGGGGAGGGATAGGGTGGGTAGCGACCCCAAGCCTCGACAGCCAGGATGCCATCGATGTGTTAATGAGGGAGATTTGAAGAAAACCTGTGTACTATACCTGCCATTACGAGTCATATACGACATAAAATTTGTATATGCTGGAGGAAGATATTTCCGCACTGACTTAACCGTGGAAAAACGGGCGAAGTTTTTTGGGTTAGCCTACACTAAAAAGAATCTGTATTTATTTAAAGCTTATATAGGTCAGTTGTCCCCGCATTTGGGCCCTATAGGGCACAACTTATTTTGTACTTCCTTCTTCGAGTCCGTACCACACGTGTGTACCACACGAGATTATTAACTAAGTTTAGCGAAATGAGATGAAATTCCGACATGTAAATTAATCCATTTATTCTACTTATTAATTTACTTGAAAAGATTTGAAGGGTTTGTACTTTATTAGCTCTAGGTAATGGAACTGGGGAAGAGTGTGCAAAGCGTACCGAACATTTTGGGTTTTATCGCAGAAATAACTCTTTTGAAAGCCAAAATAACTAAACCGACCATGGGAAGGCGACAGATTATTCCCGACAGGGGGCGGGCCATGCCAGCGACCACAAGTTCCGACAGCCCCTATGTTGAGGGGGTGGTGAGAAGGGAATATGAAGGAGCCTAAATATCCCATGTCATTGCAGCCTGGGGCACATTTCGCACAATATCACTTGATATTTTAAAAGCCGAGTTGCGCACTGATAGTGTTCTTTGGAGTCTGAATAGTGAAACTGGAAAGCGCGCGAAGCGCGCGGAAATTTTTGGTAGGCTTACAGAAATAACATAGCCTATGTAATAATTAAGAACAAAAAGGAAAAAATAGAAACTATAGGGGTTGTAGACCGTATCGGGGATAACATACATTGTGTCGAAACCACCTGGAATACCCGATAAAATAGCCAAACTATGCTCGATGAGCTGATGAGTCGCTCACCAACTGACCTATTGCATGACACACACAAGAGTACAGCAACTAGGCTTTGTGATATGTGATGAAATTTTCGACCTCTACATAAACTGTGTACTGTGGCTACCCGTTACTCGGTAAGGTTGACAGGACTTACTCTCCCTAGATATGTGGAATGAAAGTCTTGGAAAAATGAAGTGAATCCTACAAAGCGCGTGGCGCGCCGAAAATTTGGGGTTCTTATTAGGGAAATTGTCCCTTGAGAGCAAAAAACAGGTAAACCATCGGGGATACTAGTCGTCGTCGGGGACTGCATACTTTATCGTAACGACTAAGAGCTCCCCTTCCCCCGAAAAACTCTAAAAAGTACCCCCGATTCCCTCCCTCCTCTTGCCGTTTATCTTTTTTTTTTGGCTCTCCTTCATTTTTTCAACATAGCCCATCGCGTCCCCAAAATTTCTGTGGGGGGCACTCTGCCCCCCTTGCAGGGGCGGATCCAGAGGGGGATGGGGGATATGCATCCCCCCCCCCACCGGGATGGTAAAAATTGTATAGATTGTCTGACTAATTGTAGCCTAGACCTAATTACTTTTTAAAAATACAGGGATAGTTGTTACATTATTTGATTACCGTATTTTTGTGTCATATTCTTCAATAAAATGAAAAATGTAAATTATACTCTGTCTATCTTCCGTATCATTTGGAAAATCCTCGTTTGTTTAGACATTGCGAATGCAAAATCCAACTGCCGTTGGTAACGCTGTTTGTGAAATCGCATTTGTGTCTATATATGTCAATACGTGGGGCTATACGACTACTGTCCGGATAATGGGTCAATCGTTGATACGAAGGCTTGTACGGGGCCGTTGTGTGTGTAGGCGATACGAGTTGAAATATGAATAAATAGATTAGAAGATGATTTAGTTCTGATCCAAGGTGATTGGCGGTTTTATTCCGTTTGATTAACAGCCGGCAAAAAAATTATTAAAATTTAACTATATAAAGTTGACTCAGATGCTCGTCGTCTGAGGTCTGCTGCACCAGTGTGTGAGTGTGGTCAAAACTTGCAAGCTCGCGAGAGCTTTCATGTCAAGGGGAGATCAGAACACATGCAGTCCCTTGATTGGTTTAAAGTTGTGACCCACCAAATAAATAAATATTAAGGAATGTGCTGATCTAAAAAAATGACCAATGAGGAAGCTGTAGAGGGTGAAATTGGCCACACCTTGAAAATATGGGATACAGCATACAAGTGGAAGTAGTTTTTCACCGGTCACACGTGACGGGAAACAGGAAGGGTCCTGGGAATCTAGGACAAAAAGGAAGGGAGATGTTGCTCTTAAACAACAAGATGGCTTTCCTGTTAGAGGTCTTGGAGGGTGCACCATACTACATGACACTGCAGTTTACACATGACGTAGCCTAAAACCGTGCAACGGTAATAGAGTTCACCCGGTATTAAATTCACATTAACCGTATAGTCCGTTGAAGTAATGATTACCCACACTTTCAAGACCATGTTTTGAAAGCTTGGGAGTTTCATAGGAGCTCAAAATATTGGAACATTTAGTACCATGTTGCATCTAGGTCCCCTTTTCTTAGAAACGCAGGCGGGACAGGAGGCTCCGAAAATGAAGAATTCGGAATTACGAAAATTCGGTAATTTGCCAATTGTGAGACCAGTCTACTGTGTGGTTTGGTCAACTCATGAAATTACGAAATTCCCAATCAATTTTTTTACAATAAATATTCCATATTCGTCATTATTTGATTCGAGAAAGCAAAATTTTCCACGCTTCGCGCGCCGCAAATCGCGATTCGTTAGCAGAAGTGCTCGCTCATACCTTCACTTTGGTAAACTTTTCCGAACTCTGGAAGTGACAAAATCGGAAATTTGCTAGTCTTGTGACACCAGATCACTAAGGGACACGGTTAACTATATACAGTGCTAGTTTCATAAATTTTCTTTCATAAAGTTTCACATTTTCTCCAATAAAAGCTAAAAAAAGAAAAATCGTCGGAGAGCCACATTACGCATGCGTTGGATAACATTATGTAGCAACAACGATCTTTGGTAGCCGCCCAACTTCATATTTGCCGATAGAAAATGCAAATTCTTCAGTGTTCCCCCAACTGTTCAAATTTCCTTGCAAGAAACCCAGCATCCCCACCTTTTCTTCAATACAAGCTCCATATTTTCAAATATTTGGAAAGGGCGAAAATTTCAGCGCGCTTCGCGCGCTGCAAATTACGCCTTTAGTAGAGTGGTAATCACACTTAAAAATATGGTAAAATTTGGATGCTTGCCTACCCCCCCCATTTGCCATTTCCTGAAATCTTATAGGCATCAAATACTAAACAACAGCCAATGGCGGCGCTTCGCTCAGTATACATTTGATATCCCATCCACATGCAGACCCCCCCCCCCACTGCAAAATCCTGGATCCACCACTGCCCCCTTGCCCCCTTGCCCCCCCCTCCGCTGGCTACGCTTGTGTGCGATTCGCAAACGAAGTAATCAGCGGATAAATTTGTTGTAAATTTTAGTGTGATGAGAACATAGGCGTCGTCAGCTATACACGAATCCGGAGAGCAAGTGATAGTTTGATATCAGTCGGCCATAACTGGGGTCTTCCACCTTTTAATTTTTCAATTTCTTTGCTTACGTGCACCATGGATGGTTCTCCACTGAATTGTACTTCGATTCCTTCAATTTCACTCAATATGAGCACTTGATATTCACGTAGACAATAAATGAAGACAATTTAAGGCCGACGGACCTGACCAATGGCCGCCTGCAGTCACTGAGCACAAGCGCGCGCTTATCGGATTCGACACAACGTAGACAGGTATAGACTGTACTGTATACCGTTATTTCCATGGGTATACACTGCATGCACAGGTCAGGACTTGAACCATGGAACTTGAAGTACTACGTCGGAGGTAGTGCTTCCAAGGTACACTTCCGTGCTTGAACCAATTGGTTGAAAACTGGGCCGTAAAACTGCACCTAACTAACTAATTGATCAAAAGCAGCTGGCTGTAGGGCTGTACGTACGAAATATAGTACCACTGGGATAGTTAAATGAGAATTAACGACCTACCAATTCCAATCAGTAGAACAACGTTGTATATGTCATGGCAGATTGTAAAACTGTTAAAGGTCCGATTCTCCCACCCCAAACAGTACAGTACCAGTAACCTTCTTACTTAAGCCCCTCCCCTTTTGTGGGAAGTTCATCCTCATCCCGGAGACACAGTCTCAGTTTATTGCTTCAGGGTGGGTATAAAAACTTAAACTCAATGTGTATAATCAAAACACTCTCAGTACAGTTAATGCTGTGTAAACTTAGCTGCGGTACTCTATATTCGTGTTTGAATTAGCTGCCAATTAAAGAGCTAAGCCCATTGAGAATTGCTGTCAGTGGCGTAACCACGGGGCAGGGGGCCTGGGGGCCTAGCCCCCAGATTTTCTTCAGCCCCCCCCCCCCCGATTTTTTTGGCCTCCTGATAAAGCAATTGAGAAAAGATAAAATGTTTGAACGGAAATACACTTTGAAGTATTTCCTTCAAAAACAGTAAATAAATAAAATGTGTAACAATTAAGAAAACATGCATGAATGTGTGTTAAACACATTTTGTGTGCACGTATGAAATCAAGTAATAACTTCAGAATAATTACTTTCACTAAATTAGATACGGTATGTAATCTGCACTGTCGTTTATTGCATTACACTTCGTAGATGAAACGAACGTTTCGACGGCAAACTCGAATTAGACGTTATTAGGTTAAGACCCTTTCTGCCTTTCGGATGGCTGGTTGATTTACTGAAAACAAGGCAATCATACACTGGAGACCAGTGGCGGAGCCAGGATTATTGAACAGGGGGCCAAACATACTGAAAAACTATCTAAGGGGAGCGCCACCATAAGTTGGCGCGGCGCATATACAGAAAATTTTGAAATATCGCGACCCCTCAGACAGCCGGAAATGGCATTTCCCAGGCTTGTAAGTAGAATTTAAGCAGTCGTTAATTTGAACTATCTTTTTCAATAAAATATTCACTTCAATAAAAACAAAATGAGTTAATTGCAGAAAAATCAGAAAGTTTCCAAATAAACTATAGAGACGTAACAAGGTTTTTGGTGTGGGGATGGGACAAAGTCGACAAATCGTCTTCAGTCTTTACTGCCGTCTTAGTGGCTGGGGATTAATAAGGTAAAGAGGGTTTGTATGAGGGTAAATTTGATAAGTTTAGGCCGATTAGTGGGGATGATGATCAACTGCTGATAAAGATTTATCAAAGGGAACATGTTCTACACGCACAGCTGCATCAAATTGAGAAACATGAAAAAATCTCAATCATGACTGTAACTTGAGAAATAGTATAAAAATACTAGTTACAATCGATGTTAACCAACAAAATGTACTCGGTCCACTATAAGTCTTAGCTGGATAAGTATGGGCTGATTTTAAAATCCAAAGTCGATATGTCTATGCGTTTTTCACAAAAAGTTTCAGAACCTCATCAGTATACATGGTGCTTACCACCCCCCGTTCAACAGAAGGAAGCATGAGGGATATGAACCGTGTTTGTGCCATATAGTGGAGCAGAGATTAGATTTAATAATCCCCATATTTCAAAAATGCTCTCTCTGCTGAAGCTGAAGTAACTGGCATTGAGGCAAACCCTGTCAATACTTTGGAGAGACATTTGTACACATTGTCACGTCCTGCTGGTGTTTTAACAGCCCTAAGCCTGGTAAGGATATTTTTGCTTGTCATGTACCTTCATCTGTTTCATACAGCTCTTTCATACAGTTTTTAGTTTTCAACTGGTGGTACATCAAATTCAGTGGCGTAAGTAGGATTTTCCTCTTTTGTGTGGGGCTGTGGGAGGGGGATACATTTGAAGGGGGCTGGAACTTACTATCTAACCGTAGCGCCATCATCAGTGGATGGCTGGAACAGTGGCGGAGCTAGGGATTTCGGTCAGAGGGGGCGAAAATGGTCTGCAGGGGCGCTTCGAAGGAGTAAATACCCTGAGCCTCAGCAAGATCGAAGCCACTTCTTTTCAGACTTCCCATTTGATTTTCCGCACCAGGTAGAAGACTACTTTGACATTTCTCCTCAGCATGTTTTTGTATTAAAATATGTTTAAATTTTCTATCCATGGGCCTCCGCGGAAGAAAATTCGGGGGGTTGGATTAAATTCTTTAAGGGGGAAAAGCTCCGCGCCACCATGAGTTGGCGCGGAGCGCAGGAAAATTTTGCCCCCAAATGCCTCTCAGATCGCTGGAAATGACATTTCTAAAGCCTATTTACCGCATATAAATAGGGAAAACACTGAGTTCCCCTCTTGCCCCTACCTGCGGACGCGCATGTTTCTATCCCTCTCTTTCACATTCTAGTATGAAGGCAGTCATTATATTTTGTGTGTTATTGTCAGGTCTTGATTTAAGAGTTTAATGTAATAATGGGCTTCTTTGTGAAGACAAAGATTAAACCTTCTAGAGCTAAATAGCAAGCAATCTTACAGAGGGAAAAAGTTATGGAAATTAATCACCATTAGGTGTACATTTTTGGCAACTGGAAATCAAGAGAAGTACACGAAGAAACATTAATTGACGAAATTTACATCATGTGATCACTCTGAAACAGCCATTAACTTAGTACATTTAAAGAAATAGCCAAGACAAAAGGTCTGCTCCTCTGCTAGGTACCGAATTCATAATAAGTAAAAGAAGCCTAAACTTAAAGTTATTTGATGCAATTTTCTGGCTTTTGAGACCACGGAAGTACAGAAATAAGCATTTTCATGGGATTATCGTGCAGTGTCAGAAATAGCCATTTATTAAGAGAATGGTCACTTGAAGATAAGCAAAATGGAAACTGCTCATTAAAACTCTTAAACCATTACCAATATGATAACAGTTTTATTTTATTTAAACCTGAATGTTCTCTTCAAATGATTTTGAAAAATGTTGTGGAAGCTATTTGGTATCTTTTTCAACTCTTTTTATTGTCTATATTGACAATTATTTCCGACACCAAGAGGGCTATTTGCGCTACAATTATTGTCGCGCCCTTTGCAACATCTTTTATTGGCCGGGGGGGGGGGTAATTTAATGTCAGTCTGTGTATTTTGTAAGCTTATAATCACAGTTGGTGTGGAAGCAATTAACTTAGCACAGCGACAACATTCATTAGTGCATATAAAGCATGAAGGTACGTTTCGGCAAAACCTATCCCGATATTACAGAAAATGACTATTTTCATCAGAATAAAGTGCAGATAGTATAGTTACTGGTGGCTGTTTGAGCATTTTGTTATCCCGGTTTTAAAAACAAGCTATTAACTTATGTCTTTTGCCAAAAATTGTGCAAGAGTAAACTATGTTAAAAACCTAAAAAGGGCGCCGACAAACAATTTTGGTCCGTCAGGGGGGCGACCGCCCCCCCCCCGACCATATGGCAGCTCCGCCACTGGGCTGGAATTGACATTTGTCAGGTTTAATTGTCTTTCATTCTGGTGAGAATTGAAAATTTGTGATTTTTCTCAGATTCAAGCACGCTTTTGAGATACTAATCAGCTCAGTTCATCACTCCACTGGACTGTGGATCTTAGGATTGCAAATTCGAAACCCTGCTCTAAGTTGCGAGCATTTGTTCCAGTGCACGAGTGAGTAAGGTGTTTCCATGGGCGCAGGGGAGCATTTCAGTTTGGGCAGAAGATTTTTTGCCCGTAAAATGTAATTCTGCCTGAAAGACAATGTAAGCGGAGTGCCGCCACTGGTTGGCGCGGAGCGTCTAGAAAATTTGTAAATTCGTACCTCTCAGATAGTCGAAAATGACATTTTCCAGGCTTAAAAAGGAGATCCATGCAGTCGTTATTTTTAAGTTTTCAATTGCAAATAAACGTTCACTTCAAACAAATATTCAGCCAGAAAGACTAAGCTGAGCGCTTCCATTGGTTGGTGTGAAGTGTACAGTAAATTTTGAAATATGTGACCCCTTCAGACAGTCGGAAATGGCATTTCCCAGGCTTATAGAGGGATTTAAGCAGTCGCTTTTTGAGTTTCCGTTTGCAAAAAATTTTCACTTGAAACTTAAATTCTTCTGAACTCAAGATGTCATTCTGGATGTCTGGTGAGGTATATCTGGTATTTCTTGCAGAATGCTCGAGATGTTTCTTTATGGTGTCAATGACTCGCCTCTTTCATCATGTCCCCTCAAGATATACTCAGTATATATCGCCCTTGATCATTACTTGTTGGCGGTGCATTTCACTATTTTCAATTTTTCATTACGTATTTAGTGACCGCTAAAAGGCAACAAACTGTGTGTAATCACTGTCTAGAAAAGAAGAAAGTAAGATTTCCCTCTACGGCAACTTTAGCAAATGTTGAATGACTGTGGTTTTTCACAAATTTTACACTCCCCGGGCATTGATCAGTAAAACAGCCCTATTTTACTATTTGAAGTGGAATTTTTTCCCTATTTTCCTTGATATTTTTCCTGAAATTAAGAAATTTAATTCGATTCTTTTAATATCATATTTCCTTTACTAGATCACTACTCCGCTGCTTAACAGTTATTGTATTTTGAACATTGAATGTAGCCTAATTATTCCAACCAGCAAGGAATATTTGATCGGCCCTTTGAAGGCCCATTGTCGGCCCGTCGTCGGAAAAATGTCTGGGTCTACGGTTCGCTGACGGACCTGAGGATGATTGGCAAAAACTCTCTACCCATAATGCACTTTTCACGGTGTCAAGCCAGCGGACCTCCGATGGCTCGCTCTCCGTGGGTCAAATGGCCGCCGACAGACCGCCTGCTCACAGGGTATGATGCATCGATATAACGTGGGCCTACATGACATTTGGTTGATTAGTTTCGGCGAGCGATCTATCAACTATCGATTTAGGGTGATTGAAGTGCTATAGGCTATTACAGTGTTGACGCTTACGTCACTGTTTGGCATTGGTTGGCATAGAGCATGCACAAGAACACATGGGTGTATGTTTGGTGTTGCGCGTGTTAACGCTTGCGCGGTTGCACGCAGAAAGTAGACACATCGGAACCTCCCGTCAATTGTGACAACTGTGTAAGCGCGCCCGCTGAACTATAGAGGCTTTTTCACATGACGTCATTATACTCTCCGGCGGCCATGTTGGAGTACATGCAACTACGTAGTAAACCATACGGGACGGGCTTGCTCGTTTAATTTGTACACACCGCGCACGTCACAGTGCACAACTGTGCAGTGCGTTCGGTACAAAGCCACGTGTATTTGGCATGCATGTCCTCCAGCAGGTTCCGTGACGCAATTGCAAAGCCTCTATATAGCATATAGCTCAGTGAGCCCACCTTACCAACTCTTTTGACGCCCAGCCGTGGTGGCATTTGTTTGTAAACACTGATTGAGTCTATTGAAATAGTGTTCGCGTTCAGCGTGCGTGCACCGTTGGGCATCAACAGCAAAGCGGAACGAACCCTGGAATATGTTTACTAATTGTAGTCTGACCCTTGAAGTGCATAGGGCCAGTCTATGCCAAGGCGACGAACGTACCTTTTGCTGTCGTAATTTGTTAATTTTTTTTTTTCATTTTTTGGCCGGCATGAACAGGGGGGGGGGGGATGGCCCCCTTGTTCCCCCCTGTCTACGCCAGTGCTGGAGACCATTCTTACACGACCATTCCTGTGCTTTATCATACACAAAATGTGCCTTAAAGGCCCTGTTCTCTCACCCCAAACAGTACCAATTCTCCTAACCTTCTTACTTAGGCTCCTCCCACAATTGTCTGAAATTCATCCTCATCCAGAGACAATCTCAATTAATTGCTTCGAGTCGAGTATAGAAGAGCTCAATGTTTATAAACAAAACACTCTTAGTACAGTTCATGCTATGTAATAAAGCTTTGGTACTTGCATTGTTTGTATTTTAGCTGTCAATCAAGGAGCTGAGGCAATGGAGAATTTCAATAGACCCCTACCAAAATTGTGGTTTGGGGTGAGAGGGTGAGAGGATTTTTACCAAGAGAAAGGGAGATACTGGTTCCCTTTAGTCTCATCCCCTAGCCATGGCACAGATCAGAAATGCCCAGTTGGGTCAAAAAAAGTGTATGTATTATCATTTTTCATCTGATTTTTTATTCACACTATTTGAGAAGTGGCAGACATGAGATTCGTATTTCAAGGCTGGGTACATCCAGCCTGTAACACGCGGGAAGTGCCGTTTCCAGCCATCTGGAGGGTTTGCAAAACCCCAAAATTTTCTTGTACGCTCCGCGCCAACTGATAGTGGCGCTCCGCTTCGATAGTCTTGACGCGCCTGACCCTCGGAGGTATCAGCCCCCCCCCCCCACTTGTTACCTAGCCCCCCCCCCCAAAAAAAATCCCATTCTGGTTACGCCACTGATTGCTGTTAACCTCTACAAGAATTGCAGTGTGGACAGTCTGGGGTGAGATGATTATTGACCCTTAAGGCTGCAAATAAAAGTTACATCCGGGTCATTTGACAAAGAACCTGAATAATAGACCCGGGCGTCCCGGTCAAATACCAACCCAGGTTATAAAGGCCTATCAAGAAAACGTATTCTCAGATATCGAAACACATTTGAAAGGAGGATTATTAAAAATTACTTGATTTAGCCCGAAAATGATAAAAACCATTGCCATTTTTCAAAATTTGCTCAGTTTTAGACATTTTTCAAAAAAATAAACTTTTGATCATAATTTTCAAGATCTTGCTAGTATGCTTCTGAAAAATTGTTACTCGGCTCATTTCAAAGGGTTATATGCGAATGTAAAGTACATAGTAGTCCGCGCGCACTTTTTCTTAACTCAGTGTCATCATATTATGATACGGATTTCAAGTGCAACTTCGGAAATCGTATTTTCTATCGAAACATATTTGAAAGTAGGATTATAAAAAAATTGTCTGGTTTAGGCGGGAAATGATTAAAAGCGGAAGTCTTTATAGCCGTGCCATTTTTCAAAATTTGGTGTATTTTCGAAATATTCAAGATCTTGCTGATACAAACTATTACTTCACTTATTACAAAGTGCTACATGTAAAATTACCTGAGATCGCACAGTAAGAAAAAGCTCAGCCTATTATTTGGACTCCTTTGTCGAAACACGATTGAAAGTATGGTTATTAAAAATTTCCTTCTTTGGATCAAAAATGATGAAAAGGAAGACTATAGCCTTGCCATTTTTCAAAATGTGGTCAAGATGAGACATTTGCCAAATGGTTTTCTTACCATATTCTTGGAATATTACATCATGATACTGAGTTGATATTCATATTCCAAATTTCACTTTTAGAAGTTGGTTAAAAATAGCAAGTTAGGGCCAAAAATGATAAACATAGAAGGCTGTAGCCTTGCCCTTTGGCAAAGTTTCGTCAATTCCGACACTCTCCAAAAGTTTAATTTTTGGTCGTAATTTGCAGGACTTTGTTGCTGTGGATGCTCTAAAGACTTTTATTTACCTTATTTAAAAGAATTACATAGGTACAGTGGCGTAGCCACGGCGGGTTAGGGGGTGAGGGTTGAAACCCCCGTGACTCAACCTTAAAAAATAATTGTAAAAAACCCCTAAAATAGCCGTTTTTTCCCTTCCCTTAGACCTTTCCCTCATGTCGTGCTCGAACCCCCTCCCCCATGACACAATCCTGCAGTCCTGGCTCGCTACTTCATGGGTATGTAGGCCAGCGCAAAGAAATTGATAAGTCTGCGTGCACTTTCCCTTGACCAGGCGCGGGTCCAAGGGGGGGGGGGACTTCTGCGGCCTCAACCCCCCCCCCCTTTTTAGCCAGATCAACAATAAAATATATGGGAATTAGCAGTGCAGCTCTCTCACTTCCCTGCTTTCTCCAGTAAGTCAGCCTCCTTTTTGGAATGTCTGGATCCGCCCCTGTTGACTAAGAAACATTATATCGTAATGTGCATTTCATATTTATGCTTGGAATCGTATTATCTATCGAAACACATTTGAAAGTGATGTAATGGAAGGTTGCCGATTTAGGCCGAAAATGATAAAAATGCTGTTTTTCAAAATTCTGCCAATTTTCGACACTTTTTTTTTTATTTTTGACAACCAATTTTTTTAATTCTTGCTGCTACGATCCTAGAAAACAAATACTTGGCTCATTCAAAGGATTACATAGGAATTTAAGACCACGCAATAAAAACGATCATCATGTGCGTACTTTTTCTTGACTTTGAAACACATCATGATTCGGATTAATGTTCATATTCGGAATAACGTCCTCCATAGAAACACGTTGGAAAGTCTGTTTTGGAAAGATTGCCGTCTTTAGGTCGAAAATGGTAAAAGGCTATAGTGTTGTCATTTCTTTCAAAATTTGGTCAGTTTTCGACAGTTTTCAAAAGTTTAATTTTTGATCATAGTTTGCAAGATCTAAAGGCAATTGTTTGGTTTATTAAAAAGATTATACGTATATTAGTCCACGCAAAAGAAATTGATCAGTCTGCAGCGTTCCACGCAAATTGTCTTAACTTAGGAATAATATATCATGATACCGAGTTCATATTCATATTCGGAATTGCGTGCTCTATTGAATCACATTTAGAAGTCGGTTCATGAAAAATTGCCTAGCTTAGGCCAAACATGATAACGTAACAATCGAAGGGTATAGCCCAGCTGCCTTTTGGCGCAAAGGAATTTATCAGTCTGCGCACACTTTCTCTTGAATTAGGGACATCACACATAACGATACGGATTTCATATTCATATTAAAAATTGTATCTTCTATCGAAAGACGTTGGAAAGAGGGTTAACAAAAATTGCCCGGTTTAGGCCAAGAATGATTAAAACGGAAGACTTTAATTCTTGCCATTTTTCGAATTTTGGTCAATTTTTCCCTTTTTATCAAACAGAAAAGTTTAATTTTTTATGATAGTTTGCAAGATCTTGCTGCTATGATCCTGAAAAAACTGTTACTTGGCTAATTTCAAAGGGTTACAAGCGAATTTGAGACCGCGCAATAAATCAAAGTTAAAAAGAAATAAGTGTGCCGGCACTTTTATTTGACTTAGAAACATATCACGTTGGTGAGGTGGGGGGGGGGGGACATCTAGCCTAATATTTTTCCTGTCCTGGTAAGGTGTGTATAGCGGCGTAGCTAGACAACTTTTCGGGAAGGGTGGAGGCGGGCAAGCATCCAGATTTTACGATTTTTTTTTGGAGTGTGAACACCACTGTACTAGGGCCTTAATTTGCGGCGCGCGAAGTGCGCTGAAATTTTTGCCATTTTTCAAATATTTGAAAATCTGGAGCTTGTACTGCAGAAAAGTTTGGGAAGTGGGTATCCTGTAAGAAAATTTGAAAAGTTGGAGGATTACCGAAAAATTTGCATTTCCTATTGGCAAATCTGAGATTGAAAGGCGACCAAAGATCGTTGTTGCTAAATAATGTTATCCAACCAATACGAAATGAGGCTCTCTGACGAAATATTTTTTGTCAAGAGCTTATATTGAAGAAAACTTTGAATGTTATGAAAGAAAATTCATGAAAATAGCATTGTAGTTACTGATGTCACGTGATGATCTGGTGTCACATATAGCAAATTTCCGTTTTTTCACTTACAAAGTCCAGAGCTCGGAAAATTTTACACAAGGTATGAGCGATCACTTCTGCTTAGGAATCGCAATTTGTGGTGCGCGAAGCGGGCGGAAAATTTTCCTTTTTTGAGACAAATAATGAAGAATGTGAAGCTTTCAAAGGGGGAGTTTCATGAGTTGTCAAAACCACACAGTTGACTGGTTTCACAAATAGCAAATTTTCGACTTCTTATTTTTTCAGAGCCGGCTGCCCCCTATAGCTACCGGGTGTCTAAGAAAATGGACCCAAATGCAAAATGGTGCTAAATGTTTCAATATTTTGAGTTACTAGGAAACTAAAAAGTTTTCAAATCATGATCTTGAAAGTGTTGGTAATTGCCTCAACGGACTATACGGTCAATTTAAATACCGGGTGTACTCTACAAGTAATTAGAATCACAACAAAATTTGTCACAGTTTGCGAAAGATTTGTGCAAAAGTTCTAATAGAAAGGCATGCACCATTTGTAATGGAAAGAAGGTGAAATAAATCCATGACTTGATCAAAGCGCACTTCAATCTACTGCGGGAAAATCACAGATCGAGGGGTGGGGGAATGATACACACCGGTATGGTGCTTATGAAACACCGTTGCACAAGCCTACCCGTTTAAGATTGTCGATACAAAAAACAGTAAAATATGTTTTTTTCGATCAACACCTCATCATACACTATCCGCAGACAGAGGATGGAGGTGTACCTCTAATTAATGGACATGACAGCATGTCCAATATTGTGGATGGTCGCATTTTGTGATGATCACGTGACCACGTTTCTTTTTTCAGTTTATCGGACGACTCTCATCAAGAAACAAACCGATGTTTTGGGAAAAGATTTGTACAGCAAAGGAGAAGGGTATGTGACAAGGTCGTGTGAAAAATGTCGCTTATTACGAAATGCGGTACATTTTTCCTCAAATGCTCTACACTTAAAATTAAGTAGACTAATTACAATATTAAGTAGGCTGATTAAAATATTAATTAGGTTAATTACAATATTAATAGGCTAGTACGACTGGTACTGTACATGCAGTCATGAACGAGGGATTCTGTCTTACGTGGACTGTGTTTCTTACTCTCTTTTCAGATCGTTGGTGTTTGCTAGCGTTTTATATATATTTTCAAAATCAATTTATTTAGAAGCGTCTGGTTACAAAATTTATTTTATAATAGATTAATAAAATGGTTATGAAGACAACTGTATAAATGTGAAAAAAATGAATATAATTCTTTCTGGCAATTTCCTGGAATTTCGGCATAGTAGTACGCTACGATATCTAGGTTCGTCGTCTGAACTGCATACAGTTTACCAATGCACAATATGTGTACAGAAGTAGCCGGGCCGCGGGCGCGGAGCAGCGTTCAGTAGAAAGCTTGTATCATGTATACGGTCCATTGCAGTCAGTGTACAAACGATGTGACCAATTGCCAAAAGTTTTCTAACGTTTTTACAGTGAATGTTCCCAATAAACAAAAGGAATTTCTCATAACGTCATACGGAAGGCAAGTGCAATCAAACCAAGTCCGAATTTTCGATGCAAATCTCGTATTTTACCATATGTAAAAGTTTGAGCTGAAGTCAAACGTAAAAAGGGAGTCCATTAACTGTACGTACATTTGCAGGTTCATTCCATTCCATGCACTTATATTCTGTATATGAGAGCCAAAGTCTTATTAAAATCTTGCTGCACTCCTCTCTTGTCGGACAGGGGTGTTGCTTTCCGGGGTAGGGGGAGGTGTGCAATTGCCACCTCATTGGAAATACTGGGGCAGCAAATATACTGTTTTGCCCAGGCTCCAATAATAGGCAGATTTAAAATAAATAACAAAAAGCAGAATAAACAGAATATAATAACATTTTGGGATTCGGAGGGGTTCCAGAATAGTCACTTGGAGTGTTTGTACTTGTGAATGTGAGAGTGTGTGTATGTTTGGTTGTGTGTGTGTGTGTGTGTGTGTGTGTGTGTGTGTGTATGTGTGCGTTCGCTTTCGTAAGGTGGATTGCTTATAGATGATTCCGGAATTTCCGGTCCTGGAAACGATCCAGGGTTCGACAGGATGGTGGGTTATGGAAATAATTTACCCCCTTCCAGTCCACATACCAGGTCTACGTCCCTGTCGTCGGATTAACCAGGCAGTCCATCCCCGTACTACAAAGACAACCAGAGACTGGTACATGTCCATTGTGGTAACGGTACGTAACCACATTTTCTAGTTCCTGATTGAAGTCTCTTATCTAGAAAACGTAAGTGTGTTTTTACTTCTCTGATAACGGTCTAAATACGAAATGGTCGAATCGCTATAAAAATGAATCATGTGAGCCCGTCGAAATTTTGGATTAGAAATCATACATTTTTCAAAAAAAAGTTGCATGCAGACTGTGCACCAAGACATCGTCAGTTTCCTTAAAATGTGTTTGCCAGTGTTAGCCTGCCAGGCTGGTCATTCACTAAAGACCACAGATTTCATTAAAACATAGTAGGGGACGATTAATCTTCTTAATATTCCTAAATATTGTGCCCTTCATAAACACACCTGCTGCCCAATGCAAACGAACAATCGGCATAATCATAGATTGATGAATTATGTATTTTTGATATGCAAATTCAAAAAAGAACATCAAAGAGATCACAAGCGCGCGTAGCGCGCGAAAATTTTGAGGAAATGCAAATATGTGGAATTATTGATACAGAAAGCTAGTCGATCGCGATCGGTAGAGGACACCTTTCATAAACGACATGTATAGTCTTTTGGTAGAACCTAATTTTTAAGTTTCACTTCACAAAAAGTTGGGGGGGGGGGGACTTTTACGTTAGTGTCCCCTCCACTCAAAAAAGTGGGGAGACATGTCCCCCTGTCCCCCTTAAATCGACTCCCCTACACTCTAGGCCGAAAATGATAACAATGGAAGGCTACAGCCTTTCCATTTCTCAAAATTTCTCAATTTTCAAATTTTTTTTATTTTTGATCATAAATTGCAAGATCTTTCTGTTATGATCCTGAAATCACTTTAAGTTGTTAGTGTATGTGAAACGATTACATGCGAATTTTTCTTGACTGTGGAACATCATATCATGATACTGAATTCAGAGTTTTCTTTAGAATTTTCTTTTTAATTGCAAAACGTTTGAATGTTGGTCAAAAATATGCCCCATTTAGGTCAAAAATAATAACGGAAGGCTCTTAATAAGCTGATCATCTTTCAAAATTTGTTCTTTTCTATATTTTTAGAGTTCAATGTTTTATTACAGTTGGCAAGATTTGCTGCCACGTCGACCAAGCTGTGGACACTTACTCTTGACTTCTTGAGGTTTATACATCAAGATATCGATTTCACATTCATATTCGGACTTGGCCTTTAAAAAGATTCCATCGGTATTAAAACCGAACAGAGGAATTGATCTGTCGAACATACGCTTCCTCTATTATCGTTTCTGGCCTAAATTGAGCAATTTCCGAACTCCGGTTAAACTGCCCACAGACTGTTTTCTTTGCGAGGGCGTAATTACAAAAGAACTTTTTTAAAATGCAAAATAAAGGCCTACTGATACTGGAATCTTGAAAGTGATTTAATTAAACATTGACTCTGCCTGTCCCCCTTTTTGTAAAGAGATGACTGAATAGGTTCATCAAATCTCGAAAACAAATCTCTGCCCATGCCTTATAGAAACGTATCAATTAAACTTGGAGTTTATTGTTTAAGTTTTTTAAAGCTTTTTGGTCTAGCTGGTACGAGATCCTCATTCTGCCATCACCCTGTCGCCTCCATTGCAAGGTGTGCAGGTGCATCACAGTGCCTGTTTTACCCCAGCAGTTTACTTACTTATGAAACTTATGAAAAGAAAAAATCACATAATTTTAAAACATACTTGTTTTTGTTAATGAGTCAAGTTAGTTAGATGAAATTCAATAACACACGGACACAAATGTGTCATATCAGGGAGGTGTGATTAGAGCTAATCACACCTCCCTGGTCATATTGTGTCAGTTAACTCGATAAAAAGTTCAAAGTTTAAATAAAAGATAGACTTGTACTTAACTTCTTCTGTGAAAGAATTTCCCAACTAAGGAGAAATAGAGCCAAAATTGTCAAAATACACACATACCAATCTCAGCCATTTTTTATTTGTTTCTTTCCACAACTACTTGATATGCAATATGCATACACATGCATCACAATTGAAGTACACTTGTACATATTTTTTTCATTTTTGAAACATTTTTCTTTTCAACACTGTATACTGCATGTCCTTTAAAGATTTTCATTTCACAAAGTACTCTTTTCTTACTTAAAGTTAAGCCCTATCACTTAGACGCAAAGTTAAAATCTTTTGTCTTTTGAATTGTTGAATTGCTTGCAAATTTTACTTTCAAAGGTAGCATATGTGTACTAGATTGCATGTAGAGACACCCAATTCCTCAACAATTTTCAAAGACAGGGATTGTCTCCCCGAGTCCCTGTTATTCATGCCAATTTCTTTTAGTTCCGAAAAATATGCTCATTTTGCAACACTCCAGGGGCCCGTTCCACAAAGAGTTACGCACGATCTTAAGTATGATTTACTGTTGGCTTTAGTATGGTGAATCAAACTTAAGATTGTGCGTAACCCCCAGATTTTACTTTAAAAGGTAGTATAGCACTAGATTGCATGTAAGGTCGTCCAATTTTTCAAAAATTCTTAAAGGGGGGGGGGGAATTAACCCCACAGTAACTGCACAGTCCAGAACCGCAATGTTGAATATTCAATAGATCCGTGCATATAGTGTAGCCCACATATAGGCTATGTACCCTTCAACTGATAGCCGTCTGCGCAGTGAGAAATACCAAATATGAAACAATAGTGATGATGCCCACAGAGTTTAGAGCAACAACCCAATGATATTACGGCATACCTTGTGCAGTCTCATAATTTAGGTTAGTACTATAGTATACACTGAAGTAATATCAGCTAGGTGGCTTTTTTTGATAAAGATGTATGCATTTATACCGATAACATATATATAATTATGCATGTGGCCGTGGGTAGTACACAGTGAACAAAAATACATAATTGTCCTTCTGTTTCCCCGACCTACATTTGTTTTGTCCTAGCTAAGTTTTTATTGATCAGGTTTTTTTTTGGAGGGTGGGGGTGGGATCGGGGGGGGGGTCTTTTCGACGATCTAAACCCGTTAGCCCATCATCAACAACAATGGTTAAATACACGAGGGAGAATGCACACTGTTGATGCCATTCCAATTTTTCTTTGCCCCTCCGCCCTCCCCATCTCCCTTCAGTATAGCTATAGATAAGGAGCTGCGTCAACTGAAAAAAAATAATTACGCACCTTACCTGATACTTAATTTTTCACCAGATGATATGTTAAAACCTATTGGCTTCCAGGGGTGTCCCCATGGCAGCTTTGCTCCTCGGGATCCACACAGAGGAGAGCATGCCTTTGCATTTTGCCTCCCCACCATTTTCCTTTGAATTTGTCGCTTACTTTGCTCCCATAATTTTCGTATTCTGGTGTTGCCACAGTCTACGGCCTAGCCCATTTTCTGTCACCTTCGGCTCGTTCTATTCACCTTATGGCCTGGCCTAATTAACTCTATTCATCCAGCCTTAAGTTAGCCTATAGCCTAGCGTGACCTAACCATTGACCCGTTTAACAAGAAAATTTCCTAACTGGCTAACGATAACCCTAATCCCTAGCCTGAACAAAGAATGCAATCGATACAATACAATGGCAAGAACAAATCAAGAAACACCTTGTTAAACAGTGCACATCTACCCAATCTGTTACAATTGTTCTAATCAAATCTACTGATAATGATATCGATTGCTCTCTCTCATCCTGTATTAGTAAGTTTGCTGATGACACTAAGCTCTATAGGAATGTTAATGACGGAAAGGATGCTTCTCTGTTGCAGAGGGACTTAGATAGGCTACTTACTTGATCTCAGACTTGGCAAATGTCTTTTAATGCTGTTAAATGCAAAGATCTTCACTTAGGATCCAAGAATTTGGGTCATAAGTATACCATGGCTGGTAGTGTTCTAGGTAATGTGACTTCTGAAAAAGACTTGGGTGTTGTCATTTCAAACGATTTTGGGTCTGTTTTATAGGGTATCTTATGGGGGTTTTTACCCTACTTTGCCCTTAAACTTGTTATGTTACTGTTATATAAAAAGGCGAAGTGCTTTCCCTGTCTTGTTTTGGAGAACAAGGCAGAGTAAGACTGGGAACATCCATGTCAGTCAAGCAGCCCCTCCCTTTTACTCCATATTCAGGACTTTCAACACTTTCCAAGGCTTATGAATATGAAAACATGACGTTCAAAGCGGTTGCAAAGAACTTGAACTTATATTTTGAGCGATTAGGAGAATAATTAAGAAAAACATCAGTTGCAGTAGGTCATTTTACTGAGAAATATTAAAAACGGATTCCAAATTTTACCAACCAGATATTTCATAATTTTAATCATGCCTGCACCTGATACATCTGGCTGTATTTTTTTGTTTAAATTTTCATAGTAACGTTTGGTTTCTGTAGATGTTCGCCCTGTAAAAAGCATCCTCCTCCGTGACTTACGCGGCACGTTGACGCCAAACCGGACGGTAGTGTTCACACATTGTCATACTCTGATTGCACTGGGAGGCGAGTAGGCTCCTCCCCAATGTATCGCCGGTCCTCGAGGGGAGTTTCGGGGAAAGATTGCGGTCGTATACAAAGCACGCTGAGCGTCACTGTATGCAGAAGGGTACTAGAGAGGCGCCTGAGTTGGTTCTCTGTTGTGGTTGACAGGATCATAGCCGGCCAGAGACCTTAAACGCTTGGCTTCAATCTTCTGGTTTTTTCTATTTAAAAATGTACAGCGCCCAGTGTGGTAATTTAACAACAAGCACAGGAAACAGTACAGAGCCAAAGGGGCACTGACAGGAAAAAGAAAAGAGCGCCATACTTACAAAAAGTTCCCCACGCAGCTCACGACAAATATTGTAGGGGAGCATATCCCCATTAATTTCCCCATTGACTTACACACTAAATCCAAAAAGTAAACGGGCCCCTAAAAGCTTGTCGAAGTTTTCGCCAGGGTCAAGCTACCCCTCATATGAAAGCTGACAGGTTGGCCATTCATGGCACTTTCAATTTACCATATCATGACCGTGAAGATTTTTTGCTATTTCACCTCAAAGTTCAAACCACCTTTTCCGAGCCTTGTTTTTCACTAAAATCTCGGTATGCCTCCGCCAGCTTCTAAGGCCCATAATTTCCACAAAATTGCTTTAATTGAGCCAATTTTTTCACAAATGGTACTTCATTTAATATACTTTCCAAAAAAAAAAAAAATTACAGAAAACCCCAGCTCATTCCATAACATATAAAAAAAGTGCTCCTTTTAGGGACTCTTATCTCAGGGCGAACAAATGGACGCATTAATACACCTTGTAAAAGGGATATGCTCCCGTAGCAATCATGGCACTGTACTATTTTATGTTTCCAATAAGTCTACTACATGACTTATTCTATACAGTCGCAAACGGTTTCAAATCATTTTGTACCATTACTGGATAACCACAGAGAGTTTGTAGTATAGTAAGGCTGCTGCCATTTTCATGGGCACAAAGAGAGGTCTGAGGTTATGCATGTAGCCTCATTTTATCCCAAGACGAATGTGGGTTTCTCGTTCTTATATTCAATTTTAGTAAAGTTATTCCAATTCGGGTAAATATCTAAGGGGCTTTCCCGGTGACCCTTGCCTTTGTCATAGCAACAAGAATTACTATACTGTGAACAACTGCCAATATGTCATTAGCGTTACCGAACGTTTGTGATGTATTGGATGATGTGTACGATCGGTATATGCGCTTAGCTTGTCTAAACTTCCAATGGTGGTCCATTTTATGGAGCAGGGGTACGCAAAAGTTTGGAACACCGGACCAAACCATGTTGCTGTGGCCATCTGGGTAGCCGCAGAAGAACAGGGCATGTGTATGAGGGTGGCGTCTCACCCTCGCTCCTTCCTCATTCATACCAATGTGTCAATCCAGACAGAGTCACATGCGCTCGCATAATAATATAGTAATGGGCCTACTCATTGTTGACAAATACTTTTAGAGATGTAAAGTGAAATGGTCTCACCTCCATTTACGAAACACTCTAATGCCATGACCGCAACAATATGGCGTCACTTTAAGGACCTCCGGCTCGGCGATGTAGTGGAACTGGTATTATCGCCTCACGTAACACCTCAGTCCCAAGCAAAAATTGTCGATCTGCCAGCTGCTGCCCGACTACACAGGACTGATGTGTTGGTGACGCGAATAATTGCGGTTACATCTCTATTTTGTTGACAACAATG
The DNA here is from genome assembly GCA_037179385.1 of Holothuria scabra. Classification (NCBI taxonomy): domain Eukaryota; kingdom Metazoa; phylum Echinodermata; class Holothuroidea; order Aspidochirotida; family Holothuriidae; genus Holothuria; species Holothuria scabra. The sequence continues at coordinate 55,071,206 of CM074184.1, forward strand.
TTAATTTAGATTTAGATATCGCTATTCAAGTAAATTATTTGTTCCCAAAAATGAAATGGTTAATTTCAAAGTACCACACACAACATGATGAGGGAATCAAGAATGCGACCAATGGAAACCGTTTCGCAGAACGCTTATCAGGACGCCGAGGGTCGCATCATGCCCCGGGTGACTCAGTTTGCACACCAGATGGTATAGAATAGAGCAGGGTTGTCCAACCTACGGCCCGCGGGCCACGGTCCGGCCCGCGAAAGGGTTGCGTCCGGTCCGTCAGAAATAATCTATTGCAAAATTATTCAATAAGCAGATTAATTGATGACAACTTTAGGCTTCGCCGTCCGCCATGGCATGCTTCCTTTTGAATGAAATCATTCATTTCAAAAGTCTGCTACATGTAGCTTCATTGGACTGTTGTCCACAGGGGCGGGTTGTGAATGAGTTAGGAGGAATATGAAAAAAAAACTTTGTCCGAAAATTCTGCCCAAAACCATCAATTTTTGCTAAAATTTATTTATTTATTCAATCAAACACGAAAATGAATCAGTCTTTCCTATGCGCAATAATTGCATTTTATTTCCTTGGGCGTCAGGGAAAATTGAAAAAGAAAAAAGTATAGAATGCGGCCCCTCGTCCATCATAACCATTACTTGTGGCCCACCGCTGCGAAAGGTTGGACAACCCTGGTATAGAGGGACAGTCAGGGTTAGACATAATGAGTAAGAAACGTACTAAAATGCATCTTATACAATTTTCGAAATTTTTCTAGGAAATTAAATAGACTTTGTTTTAAATGTAAATTAATGTGAATATATAAGAATTGAAGCCACATACGTTGATTTTAATTACCCCATTGAGATTGCTTTTTATTTGATCCGTACGGGTTGTGGGAATCAAGTGCCCCGAAACCGTTGATATGCACTTGAGTAGTTTGTTGGCTAGAAAATTATTTGCACTCTTGTTTCTTTGAGATGCATATCATTATGTATATGCAGGTTATTATCTTCAGTGGTCACTTTTCTGGGGTCACTTGTGGGGGGGGGGGGTAATTTACACGGTGAAAACTTCCCTTCCTCCCCCCCCCCTCGGTTTGTTATTCATGGACCGAGGGTTATTGACGTTTTAATACTATCTACGTGAAGCTATAGGCCACAGGCGTTTAGGAGCATTTCAGTTTGAAGAGCAGGAAATTTTCCTGCCCGAAGCATTATAGTTCTGTCTAGACTATCTAAGCGGAGCGCCACCCTCAGTTGGCGCGGAGCGTACAGAAAATTTTGAAAAATCGCAACCCCTCAGACGGCCGGAAATTACATTCCGAGGCTTAATTGTGAATAGTTTCGTTTGCAATACCATTGCTCACTTTAATAAAAATGGCAACTTAACCTTCAAAATGATCAGGAAATTACGTCAAAATGCAGGGCCTACCTTACCTAATTTTTGTGCAAAATTTTAGCACATGTATACATCTGTTCACTCCCGTATAATCTGGCAATTGATCATCTCAGAACATTTTTGCAAATTTTGCCCGTATTTTCTACACTATCGGGTAAAGTGTTGACCAAGACTTTGAAGGCTGAGGAATCATTTTTTTCTTGTATAAGCTGCCCAAAATGAGTCTCGATTTTTGTAACCGTTTTGATTTTGCATGAAAACTTTAAGCCAACAGTGACTATAATGCGCTGTTTGTTCGGAAATTTTTGAAAGGGTTGGGTTATTCGTTAAGACTTTCAGTATAATTAAAGACAACACAGATTTGTAAGACTTAAAAATGGCTGCCCATTTTTTCCAGACCCTTGTCCAAAATTCAAGTTCTGCGAAAATTAGTTTGGTACCTTTCGTTTCGAAAAGTGGACAACTATAACTTCTGATTCTCTGGATTATGATCTCTCCTATCCGAAGCAGACTTCGACAAATCCCACGCCCTACAATTTGGGACAAGTAAGACTTCCTTCGGCTAAGTACACTGCTCAATGTCGCACGTCAGTAACTCGCAAGTATCCTAGGAATTCCTCCACAAAAGCATATTAAAAGTGGACAAATAGATACCGGTATATGCGGAAGAAGATACGGCTAGGCCGATGGACAAGTAACGAAAAAAATGTGGACGCCTTTCTGAAGCTAAATTACCCCTTCACCTTTCACTCTTCTTCTTTTCCCTTTCCCTCCTTGTCCCCCTTTCTTCTTTCTTTAATCTTTACCTTTTCGACCCGGTATTATGATTTTCCCGGTGGAATCAGTAAGTGGCCGCCCTCTGCACCCCCACCCCAGCCGATAGGCAACTGATTACCTTGAGCGAAAAACTAGTTTTGTTTTATTAAAGAGTCAATCATTAGTCTCGTACAATTCACAAGTCTCAGCTAAGCAGTCTGTTCCAACACATTAGGTCCTCTTAAGTCCGATGAAACGTATATATAATACATAGAGGGTAGGTGATGCATTGCCTTTTCGCCGGTACTGAAGTTGTTCGAATTTATATTCCTCTTAATCTCTTGTTGAAGGTTAGTAAAATAGTTTGTCGTGAATGATTTGTTTTCGCAATTTCAACCAATATATGGCAGTCGTACTTTATATTTGGCAATTTTCTAAAACTGTTGCAGCTGTACTGGCTTACTTTTTATTGAAGGATAAATTTTACTGAAAACAAAAGCTCATAATAATTACTGCTTAGATTCTACTTATTAAAAGCCTGGAACCTCCATTTCCGGCTGTCTGAGGGTTCCATACTTTTCAAAATGTTCTGTTCGTTTCTCACCAGGCTATACTAGTGGCTCGTTGCTAAAAATCTTCTAGCAGTTTAGGCAGAATTTCATATTTCGTGCAGATAGTCGCGCTTAACGCCCCTTCCATCACCCGTCTTTTCGAAATGTCTTGATCCCCTCCTGTCTTCTATACATATGCATGGCAGCAAATAAGGGACCCCATCTGTTGTGTATTTCCTTTTTCTGTCAATGTTTATCCCTTACCCCCTATCATCATAAAAACCGACCGACTGCATGGTCAAGTGGTTAGAGCATCCTGTAGACTTGCATTCGGGAGGTTGGGAGTTCATGTCCTGGCCGGATCAAACTGGAGAACCTGCTGCCATTGTACTTGGTGCTCAGCATAAGCAATGGAGTAGGGAAAACAAGCCAGTGGGACACAACTGGAAATCTTCTGACCCACCTAGTGATGAAACTTCGGGAGGGGAAAGAGGTGGAATTATCCCAAGCATTTGATCCTCCCTCAAGTTAGGTCAGTTAGTTGGGTAAACCTGTTAAACCAAAATAAAAAATGATACACCTCTCCAACTTGAGACTTAATTTTTCATCAACAGATATGCTAAAACCTTAGAGTTTCTGGGGTCTTCGCCACTGAACCACCACGGGAACGGGAACTTTGGGCTTGTTTCACACTGTGGCCAAAAAATTCTTGTCCCCCAACAACATCCTTTGCCCTTAGCCCCCCCCCCCCCCACACACACACACTTAGAATTTTGACATTCTGGTGGCACCCGCACCACTGCCCCAAACAAAGAAATGGAACAAATGAAATTCTCCTGTATTCCTTCCCTTCTCTTCATCTTCTTAGGTTTCTGATCATGATTAGTTCCAGCAAGGTTTTCGACTCCACCAAAAAAGTAATTGGGATGCCAGGTATTGTGCTATGTACCGAGAGCTGTGTTTCAAGACTTTCAACTTGGATTGTCAATTGATGAAATCTCGCCCAGTCGAAAGCCAGAATTATGTTCTCTATGCAACGGATTTTAAATAGCTAACGCTGAGAACCCCCCCCCCCCCCCGGGATACTCTGCCTGCCACAGCACAATTACCCTTCAGAAAAGACCTGTTGAATTATATCTAACGCCGCCAACACACGCCTCTCACTAAATGACCACTAGATTACGTTTATTTAGTCATTTCGATAAACGTGAAAATCAACGACTTTCAAAGTTTCCCTCATTAAAGATTCGTGGCCTGGTCCAAATGACGTTTACCCTCGAGTACATTTGTGAAAGTTTGAGGATATAAAACTAAATTTACTTCCGGCAAATTGTGACGTCATGGGTGTGGTGTAACACCGCTTGGGAACTCAGACGACGTTGGCAATTGTAATATGCTGTGTACTTTATCATAACTCCTAACTACTATTTTCATACATGTACACGTACGGATCCAAGGATACATATGCATATTGTGTGCACGAGAGATTCGATGTACAGACTAGACATATACCTACACGCGTACTTATGTACGTACGTACGTACGTACGTTCATTCGTACGATAACTGGTACCTGTATCATGTGACAGCTATAGACCTACCGGATTAATTAGTTCTTGGAGATTTTCGGTCTATTTTGAACTAAGCGAGGTTTATTTGATGGAGATATTCATTTATTAAGGAACGTGCAAGTAGTATCCTTACTCTCGGTTACGTGTTGAAGGGAATTTACATTATTTACCGATCGAAAGATCGCAGGGTTTTGGTTCGCTCGAGTACCTGAACTTATGTCAACATGAACAGGCTAGCCTAACAATATACAGTGTCAAAGCCAGCCTATACTGTAGTAACACAGTTAGGACTACAGTGTTGAATGTAGCCTGTATTGCATTCAACGTATAGTGTGGAAGCCTAATGTTACAAAGTGTCTCCAAACAAGGACAACATGGCTGGATCAGTGTTTGGCTGCTGTCTTTCTGCAGAGGAGAAAGATCAGCGATCCAAAAGCAAAGCAATCGATAAGGACATTCAGAAACACAAGCAACAACTCAGACGAGAGGTAAAGGTACTCCTTTTAGGTGCTGGGGAAAGCGGCAAGAGTACGTTTTTGAAGCAGATGAAAATTATTCACGGACAGAAGTTTGATGATACAGATCTGAAGGAGTTCCGTACTATAATATATGGAAATATTATTAAAGGCATGAAAGTCTTAGCAGATGCACGATCAAAACTTAATATACCATGGGGGGATGAGAATTGTGAACGATATGCAAATACTGTTTTGGCTTATGACAGTAGCCGAGCTTTGGAGCCAGCAGTTTTCCAACAGTACGTCCAACCTTGCAAAATTCTATGGCAAGATTCTGGCATTCAAAGTGCATTTGATAGGAAACGAGAATTTCAATTGGTAGGTATCTTTATAGCCAAAGCAGAAAGGGTTCTGTTCTTTAAATCCATATCAATTTATCAACCAAAGTTTTGATTATTCAGATTATTAACCATGGCTGCATATCCTTTCCATATACCACCTGTGAATTGTGCATTGAATGGCCTAGATCAAGCTCCCCTTCCTTTCCCCTCCTCAAGATGCAATCCATACAGTTAAGCTGCCTAGTTTTATGAAAAGATAAAGTTTGCCTCTGTGGAAGTTTGTTCTGTGGCCAAACTTTGTTATTATGTCCCTGTGGCCCTTCATTTGAGTTTGTGTAGATTTGAGTGTGATTTGTGCCCCGTGGGACGAACAATGGTAGTGATGAATTTCCTATATGGACTAAGTTTTTCTTACATGTGTTGTTTTTAGCTTTGCACCATCTCTTGCAACAAGACAACTTTACTTAAAGTTGAAATACAACTTACAATTGTTATAAAGAAATACTTAAAACCCCCAAATTTGTGAGCTCAAAAGAGCCAGGTATCTGAAGCTTGAAACTGTTTTAGATCTAATCCAACATACTTAGAAGGACAGTCTTACCTTTTTGGGGGGATAATCTTTGTCCAAAGTGCAGTCGTTGAATTGGTTTTGCCAAATAAAATTCAAGTTCTTTCGGCTGTAATGAGCCCATTAGTCAGATGCATGAAGTAATGTAAGTATGTTTATGATTATTCATGACTAAACAACTAGTCTAAAGGTGTCATGCGTACTTGCGTAGTAGCGTACATGCCCAACTGAAAGTGAAATGAGTACATACATGTACGTAATAGTGCAGTGCAGTGGGAGAACATTGTCTGACACCGTGTAGCAGCATAGGCTTTTACTACAGGTATGATGAGGTACAGTAAGGTCCTATAACTATACATTTTTCGTACAGTGAGCACACATCCTACCCAAACATTTGTCGTTGATAAGTGTGTTGAAAGTATGGTACGCTATTGCATACGTACAGTACCAGTATACATACACTGGCTGCATCTTGAAGGTGTGGAAGATGCGATCTCGAAAGCAAGGGAGACATGAATATTCATAAAGTGCCAGTGACTGCCCACACAGAATGCTAATTTCATATTCTATAGTCCTTTGAGTAACGATAACTGTCTTTAATTGTTTTTGTTTTGTACCCTATTAACAGTTCTTTTCCACCAGAAAGCTTTCTCCTCGTTTTATTTTTGTGTGAAGAAGTGCTTTAAGTTGTGCACCTACTGACCTAGACCTTGAGTTGTAGATTTTCCAGACCTGTGCTACAGTACACTCCCAGGAAGTTAAGGAGTGTTGTAGGTACAGTATGCTGTTTTATTAAGCTCCTATAGATTTATATGAGCTCCCATCTTCATCTAGGTGAGCAATAGATCACACTCTGACAGTGATTTGAGGAAAGTGATGGTGTGATATTGCACTTAGTACAGTGGTAATGATGCATTTGTGAGAGCAACTGGTACAGTGGAAGTGATACCTGTCTGCCAGTCATGAGGTGATGTGTTCAAGTCCCAGTGCTGTCGTCTATAGTTTTCAGGGTTATAGTTAAAAATCCCTGCTATCTCTTAATCATCTACAGTATGTAAAACTGTGACTTTGTCTCATGAACCTGGCATTGCCAGCTTGGCCTTAATACCCCCCTTTGGTTTAGGGTGTTACTGTTGTCACAAGGAAGGATCAAAGAAAAGAAACACTTGCATGCCTCAAAATTTGGGGCTGATGCACTGTTGTACAGTACATACCATACTGTACTTTTAACTTTCTTTGCATGCACTACAGTATACATGTACAGAAGGGCTGTAGCTACAGGGGATAGAAACAACCCATGCACTGGTTTTTGCTGACCCATCCTCATGATTAACTAGAGCCCTTTTGAACCTCACAAATTCCAACTAGCTAGGAATTACCATCAAAATTATCTTCTTTCAGCAATTTTCAATTTTCCCATGAAAATAACATCCAAAAAAGTATTACTACGTCAGTAATGAACTGAGATAAAAAACACAGGCAGTGCCATTTCCGGTCATGTAGGAAACATGCTTCTGCTAAAATGTGTATGCTCTGCACCAGTTGATTATGATGCTAGGCTTAGATGATTGTCTACAATGCAATTTGCATCCCAAACTCAGATCTCTCTGGTTACAACACTGATGCACAGTACACCCATTTTGGTGGAATTTTTAAGTTTTCTGTTCTGCAGAAGTTACCTACATTCTCCACTTGTGTAGTCAGATATGTGTTGTATATTGCTTTGCAGGACTTCAAGATGCTTCAAGATGTTCCCACCACCTGCATAATGTTTTGCCAGTTTTCAGTACACATCCCAGTGGTCTCATTAGGCCCCCAAACCCAAGAGTCCCTGAACCCTCAACTTTTTTTTTCAAGAGTCCCAGCATATTTCTGAGGGTCCCATATTTTTTGAAAGAGTCCCAAGTGAAGCATCAACAAAAATGCAGTAATCAGTGACGCTCTGCAATTTCCATTCTGATTATCTGTTGTAATATTTTGCAGCACGCCACTGCGTAAAACTGGTCTGGCATTGGTGATGTGACTCTAACTAAGCTGCACAACGGCGCAGCGGATGATCTAGTACGTACGAAGCACCGGCGATATCGCAGAACTGGGCCACATTACTAATATCGGTCGTAAATTAAATAAATTAATTAGTGTTCGACCAATTATGCTATAATCGGTAGTACCCAATTACCGATTATTTAATTTAACAATCAGCCCGATGCCAATTACCAATTATTAGAAAGAGGGAAGTCACGTGTTTGTCTCTTTAGTACGCGCCCTTTGCTTCGTGCATATCATATTACCACAGCCAGTTCAGGATGGAAAATATTGGGAATAGTTCTGTTTGTTTATCGAACGGGATATCATTTTTGTAGGTGTAATATTTTCACTTCAAAAGTGGAAATACAAATCAAGCCCGTTAATACAGTAGAATTGTATGCAGTCGATGTCATATGCCCTTTGATAACTCAATGTAGTTCTGAGGCCAACATCATGCTCTGTCTAGTTTTCATCCCCCAATCATGTCAGAACATTTGCATTCTGTTACTGTACTGCGTTGTAGTTGCGTTATGTACTGTAGCTTCTCTCCTGCCTTAACGAACCCATGTAGAGCAATCATGAAAATCTTAGCAGTTATGGGCATCAAAACAATTGCACCCGATTGATGTATCTTATGGTTCCTTTCGGATATAACAGGGTTCGTAGCGGTCCTTGAAAACCTTGAAAAGTCCTTGAATTTTTGTGAGCCTTGAAAAGTCCTGGAAATGTCCTTAAATTTAAAAATGAGGTCATGAAATCCTGAAAATGTCCTTGAAAAAAGTTTTGGAGTGTAAAATTTGTCTGTGTATGTTTTATTTCTTACAAGATTTCGTAATTAATAGCCGTAATTTTGATCAATCAGGTTTGCTAAAGTCTTAGCCGTTTGCTTGTGGCAGGAGTATCATTTCGGCAGGCAGAACCAGCTTCTTCCATCGGCAGTACAGCCTATCATATTGTTAGTCCCTGCTTTGTGTGCATAACCATTTGGCAAATGTTAACCGTAGGTCCTTAATGTTACGAGATTACGACAGGACGTAATCCATGTACTGCAATATTGTATTGCGCAGTGCTCGTACATAACATGTCAACTGATATGACAACTTTCACATTTGCATGATTTTGTTGATGCAGGAAATCCGTAGAACTCTGAATTAATTTGGGGGGGGGGGGGGATAAATGCCTGCATGAGCTGAAACTCATCCCAACAAAAACAAAATTCATGTCAACTAGTCGAAAAGAAAACATTTATATACAAGCGGCTGGAATATTGGGCCTCCAGTGTCTTTGTTAAGCTTGACCAATAGTGCTAGCTGCCGCATTCGGTATGGGTACCGTAAGATTAGTATGTTGAGCACTAAAAACTGAGGCCGAACGTACGTAAACGGTACTAGGTTCAAACAGCATGGCTCGTACTTCCAGGTGAGATGTAGTGTTCGACCGATCATCGGTTAAGTAATCGGCATCGTGCCGATTATTCCGTTATCGGTAAATAAGCGGCAATTCTGCCATTCAACCGATCACTACCACCTATTATTTGCAAACTGGAAAAGGGGGCTAAATATACTTGAAACTTGCTCTCAATTTCGTTAAAATTCCTGTAAATACCCAATCCTTTAACTTCCCGCTAAAACAGGATGCATTGATAATCACAAACGTATAAATTTTACCCCTGCCATGGGAATGATCGTTTGATGTTTAAGTTTTCTGCTATAACCTGGTAGTATTACTTGGAATTCGATTTAGAAGTGCATTCAAGGTGTGTTCCCTGTCTTGCAGAAAGCACCGCGTAAGTTGCGGTACCAACTGTTCAGCAAAAAATACATAGTACAGACTATCTAGCTGCAGTGTTTTGCCGTTTCAGTTTTCCAATCCACAAGCTTTGCATACATATCTGTGCACGTTTTGTACACTTCGCACCTAGAATCTTGTGAAGTTCGGTGGTTATTATCTTGCATAAATTAAGTCATTCCCAGCATTCCTTCCGTAATGTTATTTATAGTAGGACTTAAGCAATGTTGTCATACGACGTCATTGCAAACGAAAACAGTAATTGCACGTGGTCTCTTGCAGCAAGCTTCTTGGCCTACGCATGCACTACACTTACGTGCGTGTCCGTTTTTACCGCCAAAGAAGGCATCATATTTTGCTCGGGGACATCATATGCATAAGATCCATTGCAAAGTTTAAATAAGCCCCTGCTTCGTGATTGGTTCAATTGCGTTGATTCTAGGCAGCCAATCACAACTTGCGCCTTCGCCTATGTGATTTAGTGTGTGAAAATACTCGGTCTCGAGACAAATTTTCCCGTTTAGTTTGTGTTATGACGATCGCACTTGTAATACCGGCTAGCGAAGCCGGGCGAGCCCCGTGCCAAATTCACCTAGAAATGGCTTCACAAATCTCTCCGAACGTGGATTTTTCGGGGATCGGACTTATGTTCATTTCAGTTGCAGATTCTTTTTAAACGACGGAAGTTTTGGACGAGAACTGCTAAAAATATACGGGGATATTTATATCGGAAAAGAACCATGTGATACGTTCTACGGGTGCCCAGAACTGCCAAGATAATCATGATTGCTTTACATGGGGTTTGTTAAAACAGGAGAGTAGCTACAGTGCATTAACGCAACTACAACTCAGTACAGTAAAAGAATGCAATTTTCCGACATGATTGGGGGAGGAAAACTAGACAGAGCATGATGTTGGCATTAGAACCAAATTATCAAACGGCATGTGATATCTACTGCAAACAATTGTACTGTATTAAGGCTGGATTTGTATCTCCACTTTTAAAGTGAAAATATTTCGCCTACAAAAATGATATCCAGAAATATTCCCAATATTTTCCATCCTGAACTGGTTATGATAATACGATATGCACGAAGCAAGGGGCACGTACTAAAGAGACGAACATGTTACTTCCCTCTTTCCAATAATTGGTGATCTGTAACTGGGAAACAGGTCCGATTGTTAAATTGAATAATCGGGTATGATCAATTATAGCATAATCTGTCGAACACTAGTGAGATGCCCTGCATGGCAGGCAAAAGTTACTCTTACACCACACTAGTAGGCTACTTCGTAGGCTTGTGTTTGCATCAGCTTGCCATGCACATACGATGCGGCACCTCTGGTACAAAACCAGCTATACAGTCTGAGGCTATTTTCATTTTATGAAATCGGAATTTTCCATTATTCATACTAGCCGAAGAGAAAAAATCAAAGGGACTCGTAATTGAAAAAATGCAAACAGAATATTTCAAAGGGAATTTTAACAAAACGGAACATTATAACATTTAGGCTCTGTCACAAATTGGTCTTCGCGTGCAACCGGTGACCTACTGGCCACGCTGAATGCATTGTTATCTTTGAGGGATTTTGTGTATGTTTATTTTCAAGTAAATGTTGATTCTTTCATGCATACAGTATTTGAAGACATCCCAGCATTATGCAGTACATGACCCTGCTTCCATTTTCAGTTTGATGGTTTGAACATCAAAGCAAATTACAGCTGATACCTGGAAGTACGAGTTTAGATGCACATGCGCTTGATTGATCTCAGTGAAATTTCCGAGTGAAAGTCGCTGTATATAGTACTTGAAAAGTTTTTAAGAGGTCTTGAAAAGTCCTTGAATTTTGAATCCATGAAGGGCTACGAACCCTGTATAAATATCCCCACATATTTTTAGGAGTTCTTGCCCAAAACTTACGTCTTGTTTAAAAAGAATATACAACTGAAATGCATCTAAGTCAGATCCCCTAAAAATCCACATAGGCAGAGATTTGTGATGCCGTTTCTAGGTGAATTTAGCATAGCGCTAGCCCGACTTTGCTAGCCAGCTATACAAGCATGACAAGTGCAATTGTCGTTAAACAAACTCAACGGGAAAACTTGTCTCGAGGCTGAGTATTTTTCCCCACAAAATCACATAGGCGAAGGCGCAAGTTATGATTGGCTAGCTAGAATCAACGCAATTGCACCAATCACGATACTAGGGCCTGGAATTTAAATTCGGCAATGGATCCTATGCATATGATGTCACCAAGCAAAACGTTATGCCTAATTTGGTGGTAAAAAGGGACACGCAGGTAAGTCTACTGCATGCGTGGGCCAAGAAGTTTGCTGCATGAGATCACATGCATCACTGCTTTCGTTTGCAATGACGTTGTATGACAACATTGCAAAAGTCCTACTGTAAACAACATTATGGATGGAATGCTGGGAATGGCCTAATTTATGCAAGATAATAACCCCCTAACTTCACAAGGTTCTAGGTGCTACGTGTGCAAAACGTGCACAGATATGTATGTAAAGCTTGGGGATTTGAAAAAAAAAGCGGGGAAACACTGCAGCTACTGTAGATAGTCTTTATTTATGTGTTTTGTGCAGAACAGTTTGCACAGCAACTTTCCCGACCCTTTCTGCGAGACAGCAAGGATACACCTTGAATGCAATTCTAAATTTAATTTCAGGTAATATTGTCACGGAAAATATCGAACGATCATTTCCATGGCAGGGGTAAAATTTATATGTTTGTGATTATCAGTACATCCTGTTTTGGCGGGAAGTTAAAGGATTGAGTATTAATGGGAATTTTAACGAAACTAAGAGCAAGTTTCAAGTATATTTAGCCCATTTTTCCAGTTTTCAAATAATCGATGGTAATGGCAGAATTTTACCGATGCAAATTATTTACCGACAATGGAATAATCAGCCCGATGCCGATTACTTAACAGATGATCGGTCGAACGATCGGTCTAGTCGGAGAAAGCCATTGACAATGAACATTTAAGGCAATGGGTTTGTGTAAACTTTTCAACACAAAACTTTCTATGCCTTCATGCCAAAATTTTACATGCCTTTAGCAAGCAAATTCCATGCGTCCCTGGGATGCACAGGATTTTGTTTCAAGCGTCTCAACTCGAACTCGTGCGTCATAGACCCGGGAGCTCAGGTTAGTGAGAACCCTGCATCCCATTAAAATACACAGTACTGTAGAGAAGACAATATTGAATTGTAGCCATTCCTCCCCCCTTCCCTACCAGGTTGCTTCCAGACCAGGTCACCCAGATTGTTTCACAACTGAATACCTACCACTGCAGAGAAAACATCATCCAAGATTATAGTTACAGAACACTTGCCCACTGATGTAATACACAAAATCTATCCAAGAACTGGGATAGATTTTCACAACTTTATAAAGTACAGCATACTCCTTTACCTCAGTCCTGGTAGAGTACTATGGTACATTTGTGTTTGCTTGAGTGTAGTTAAATAAATGAGTGCCCCTCAAAGACTGTGTTCCCACTGAATACCTTGGTGCTGATCGATCCAAGCTCATTCAATTTGAAAATTTTGTGCCTAAACTCAAGGGTGCTCCCATTTGATCCCATGTGTTAGAGTTGATCTTCTCAGGTCAAGTGATAGGAAGTTGAACATTTCATTGAAATTATGTACCATGCAGGTGTTTGTTTGTAGTTTGTGTGTTGCTGGGAGCTGCACTGTTGGAGTACATCGTCAATCTCTGGTCACCTTAATCCCCTGTTGTGTTCCCTCAGTTTATTTTCTTGTTTTCATGCAGTCTGATCCTCTCTTAAGAGTTATCAGGCTCTTGGGATCTGATCTGTGGAATGAGAACATTCTCACTTGCATATTGATCCCCTGTGTAGGGTCAGATCCAGATTTGATCCCCTGTTTAATACTCAAGTGGGATCACACATCTTTAAATTTCCAAACAGGCCATTAGCCAGTACAGTATTTTGATTTAAGGAGTTGTTACTGTACCAGGAAGAAGCTTTTTATCCAAAGGCATGGGGTCCAGTTTCTGTCTTAGATTTCCCACATTAGGGCCCTACTGTAAAAGTCAAGTACTATTTTACTTAAAAGGAGAATGCAGGGCCCTTATTACATAATTGCCTTTTTGAGAGTCATGTGATATTTTCTCACTAAATTATGAAAGAACTTTAGGAGAGTAAATTATTGGTGTTACTTGAATGTGCAATGTTTTAGACCAGATGTACTGTTTCATGAAATGTACAGGCCAGCAAAACGAAAAGTAAGAAACAATAAGTTTGTGGTAATGATCTTTCTAACTTTAACAGTTACAAGATATTCCTCCAACTGATATTTTCTAGCACTCTCGTTGCCTACCAGCACGATTTTTGCCTCTTTAATTTTAAATGGCCTGCTTTGTTTGTACTTCATCTTTTTGTTGCCCAGGTGTCTGAAGTGGTCCCTTGTAATTTAAAGTAAGTTGGTCATCTCAATGATGGTGAGATGTATTGCTGTCTAAATGCTCCATTGCTACATGTTTTGTCTAAGTGCATATATTGTGCTGTTAGTACAGTATGAGGGTGGAGCACTGAATCTTAAATTTGCCATACTTGTCCAATTTTATGGTGAAAATATTGGAATGGAAATGAACATTTTGTGTGGGTTCCGTAACTGCCTGAAGTAAACTGTGTATCATTAATAATAAAAATAATACTTGAATATAGTGCCAAATCATAACAAAAGTGTACAGATTGCTGCTCTTGGCACTTGATAAAAAATAAAACCAAACAACAATTTCATTTCAATCAAAGGAGCAAGCAAAAAAATGAGTCTTGAGATTATGCTTAAATGTCGAAAAATTAGTACATAACACAGTATAATAGGTCAACTTGCTCTCTTTCCCCTTCACATTTAGACAAATTCACACAGCTGAGTGAATTTAGTCATTGGTGGGGGTCTTTCAGCCTTAAATCATCTACACAACATCCACAGTACCACAGCCATCAATATTGCCGTGATACATTGGGCGTGATTGGCATGATAGCGATGGCTATTAGTGTCCTAGACTGTTTGGAGCCCAGTATCTGGCAGTTCAGTTTTCTCCACCAGCCGTTTTGTCCAGTCCCTGAGCCTGCACAAAATCCGAGAAGGGGGCGAGAGGAGGTAGGACAGCGATCACTCAACAGCACCTGCGCAAAAAAATGACCTGCGGAGAACACTGCAGTTAGAGGACACTTAATGTTTCCTTGTGTAAAGGTGTGGTGGGATGAAAACATGACAAAATCAGTAAGATGGGGGGGGGGGGGGACTCGTGGGGTGTTTGATTTTGTTTTTGAATTCCATTCACAGTAAGTGGTCATGCTTTTGTAGTTGGGGTTGGTGTAGCAGTCTGCTGAACAGGCATTACCTGAGTCAGAGTACTGTAACTCAAGGTTGAGGTACAGTTTAAATGAGCTTTCAAAGTTGGTGGTACCAGCCATTTTTGGATAAGTAATAAGACATGGTTTTTACTTTTTGATCTGTTGATGGTCTAAAAAATTGGATTTACGATACCGTTGGACTGTATTTATTGTCAGCTTACCTGTAGTTACCTACTGTGCCATTTTGTGACCGTGTAAATATTAGTCTCCAGTTCAACAACTCTGATACATTACATGTGTCTCTGATATTTCAATTATGCATTTGGCTGTTTAGCATTAAGACTTGAAAAAAAACCACATGAATATGAAATTACTGTTTATTTCAATTTTTAAAGGACTCTCCCATTGTACAATATTGTGTGGAAATGCTGCAGTAATATGCATGCATTAAAAGGAGACATCACATTTTAATAGACCTTTCCCAAATTGTACAAACTTCTACAGTGATTGAGTTCAATACCTGCAGTACTTACTATCATTGCACAATACAGTATCACTTTCTGTTACATGTTATCGTTTTTTGCTCTGCTTCCTATTATTGAGAGACTTAAATTGTCCTTTCTGTCAGATGTATGGTAAAATTTGATAATGGCTGTAGTACAGTCCCTCAACACTACAGTATCCTATAGTCACCACAGGGAGTATTCACAGAATTATGAAGTGAGTGAGTTAGTCCAGAACTTTGCACAGTCAGAAAGAGGAAACTTGTTATGAAACCACAGTACAAGACTAGTGTACAAGAGCACAGTTTTAGAAGCATTGTGTGTGCAGTACTACACACTTAGTCTAGCAAGTGTTTGCATAAACACTATGTAATATAGAAAGCTTTACATCATAGGAAATATTCAAAAGCTATTAAAAGATTTCTTTATAGTGAGTTTCATACAGGAAGAGGAAACAGGAGGACTTAACATTAAGGAAGCAGTACCTTCATGTAATCAATTTTCACTTTAAATAAAGTCACACTGTCTATATATTAAAATCATTTCATCATTAAATGAATGTACTACATGAACTGGTAGTAAAATTTTAATCTGTTTGTGTATTATCTGCAGTAGGGATAATGTCTACACAAAGCAGCTGTAATGCAATTTTGATAGAAAACTGGTCTGTGTAAATGCACTGATGTTTAAGGGGAAATGCAGTTACTGTACCCCAACTTGAGTTGGTGTAGCAGACTGTCCTGCATGACTGGCTTGGTTTACCTTGATTACACACCATCCCAATCCTTAAATAGTATGCAAGATACTTTGAAGAGTAATGAAGAAGAAATTTGTGAGATTGAAAGTCTGTTTAGTCACATCATTGAACAGTTCTGAGAGGTACTAGAAGTGTGATGGTTCTAGGTCTCTGAACTAGATTAAGAGGCATTTATTCATTACCCCAGACAGTTCCAGAGCTTCTTACTTCTAGCCCCTCCCACATTCAGACACAATCCTACAGTAGTTTATTCCTTCAGGACATACCCTGAACCCTGGTCAGCATACAAGGTCATAGACTTCAGGGTTGGCAGGTTTTGGACACTGGTGGTTTAAACCATGGTTTTAACCGCGGTTTAACCCGGCTGTCAAAAACAGGTTTTGGACGCGTCCAAAATCTATTAGTGGCAAAAACTCTTTAAAAAGATTTTCAAAGGTAATTTTCTCTGGATCAATGTGGTTTCTTTATTGTTATTTGCTTAAAAATACCAGGACAGGTAAACCAATTAACTGTACATTGTTAATTAACATTTTCCACCACCTTCACCCCTCCCCAGCATTCTCACATGAAGTTGCACATAACATTTTCAAAAGCAACCTGGCTAAAGCAACTATGTTGGTCTATAAGAAAGACAAATGGTTGGCTAGTTTCAGATGTTGAAAGATGGTGATGGAGAGGTGGTGTGCTTTAATGACACCTATGTAGTGCAGCTCATATCAAGTGAAATATGAATTACCGTATTTACTCTATTAAACGCCCCCTCTCTAATAGACGCCCCCCCCCCCCAATTTTTTCGTTACATTGCATAAAGTGAAATTGTTAATTCCAAAGACAATATGGTAAAAGGAAAATGAAATAGTCCTGCCTTGAAGCCACGAAATCTCCTAAAGTCCCATACTGTATCCTGAAGTAAAGGGCATGTTTCTGCAACTAATTTCTGTTGATATCCATCACTCTATAGTTTGGTTACCGGTCATTGGGGAGGAGCCCACAGCTGATTGTGAAGCTGACAACCAAATGGACAAATATGCCATATGTAGCAGTTTATCAGAAGTCACATAAATTTGACTCTAATAAACGCCCCCCTTAACGAAAATTTCACGCCCCCGGGGCGTTTAATAGAGTAAATACGGTATGCATCAATTATGACTACTGTGGACTATCTGCCAAAATTTAAGTCTAAGTCACTTCAACAAAATTGTGCTTAATCATGTAAATTAGTTGTAAGTATCACATGCATGCATCAAGGTTCTACCATTGCATAGTTGCCCCAATTACTAACCCCTCCCATGCACATGCTCTCACCATCACTGGAAATTATCATTATTATAGCTACAGTAGGTTAGCTTTCAATATCTAATTCTGTGATTTAAGTGAGAAAACATCAGTGCAAGTCGTGCTTGTTGTGGGGAATACTATCCACAAAGCCCATCGTTAACTTGCAACAACTCACTTAACTCCTTTATTGTCATTACTCCTTTAAGTCCCTTTTAACAGGGGAAGGGTTCAGGTAGAAGGGGTTGGGGACAGGTGTTTGTTACTCAATGAACATTCAGTATCAAGTTGTATTAACCATTTTTTCCATATTTTGTGTTGATTACCATATATTAATGAGTTTCACTGCCATGATTGCTTAAATGAGGATTAAGAGAAAGGGGCAGGGATGTGTTTATGAGAAAGGATATCCAGTTGAAGTTACTTGTTTTGTGATATTTTGTTTTGTGTTCATTACCACTCATAGTGACTATGAATTCCCTGAAATTGTGTTTTTTTTTTAATAAACTACGTCTGTGAGAAATGTGGCTAGAAGTTTTGAAGTGTTTTGTCTTGGCTTCGGGCAACCATAAAATTGTTTAAATAAAGTTATTAAGTTAAACATGAAGGTATACTGCATGGGTTGATGCGTTTTCTTTAGAAGACCATACATATCAAATTGTATTACACTTATTTATGTTTTTAAAAATAATGTAGGCTAAGTAGTTGCTGTTCAGTACCCTTGAGAGAAATGCAGCAGGCCTACAGGCCTAATTACTATGCCAACCACCAATTTTACCCCTTCCCTATTTCACCATCTTGGGGTTTTTGCCACTTTTTGCCAGTTTTGGACAGTTTAAGACATTTTTGGACACATTAAGAAGGGTTTTAACCAGGTTTTTGCCAAAAACAGGTTTTGGACGGTCCAAAACCGAACCCTGGTCATAGTGTGTAAATGTCAGTCAAATAGAGTATGCTGTACCAATTGAGAATTTGTGTAAACTACTGATGAAATTGTAGTTTGGGGTGAGGAAAGATTCCCTTTAAGTTTGTGAAAGAGATGACCTATGGACGTTGACTGAACCTATTGTTTACAATATGTATTGTGGTAAATGGGTCTTTGAATAGATCCTTTAAATAGTGTAATATTAATCCTGCAAGGCTCAAACAAATGGTTGGACTTCACAGAACAACCTGGACTTTGACCATGTCAGTGATTTAGTTTGTATTGAGCTATAGAACAGTTGATTATTCATTACACTTCATACCTAACTGCTACCTAGTAGGACGTGTACAGTATATATAAACTATTTTGACTGAAGAAGTTTGCTCATTTATGCATAGTGTCAACATCCTGGAGTGACTAAATTCCTAAAAGAGCTATTGAAAATATGAAATATGACCACAGCTTCTCAGTTAGTGGAAGCATTGGTATCATACAATCATTCAGGCTGAAGAGCTTACAAATTGTAAATTGTTCATTGGTTGAAACCCTTCATGATGTGTATTGCACATTTTGATGTGCATGTATTCTATCAGGTTCTCAATATGTTCAATGTTAGTAAACCCAGTAAGTCAAATGGTATGTGAAAACAATTTTTCAACACAAAAGCAGAATGATGCACTTGGAAAGCTCTTTTGTACCCTGTAGAGAGTTATAAGAACTATGGTATTGACAAAAGGGAATTTTGTAGGTTGTTAATTCAAGGAATCACCCAACATCATTTCAAGTTACAATTTAGTAACACACTGACAGATGTGTGTGAAAAAATGCCAGCTAGATAGCAAATTAGCTCTTTCAAATGTGGTTAAGTCTTCCCCAGTAGTCCCTTCCTGCCACAGTTGGGTGTATTTTATGACCCTTAGCCCAGAGGGAGTGACTTAGTATGAAGGCTTAACAAGGACCTGTGCAAAGTTCAGTGTCCTGCATAAACTATTGCGATTGTAGTATTACAATGCAGCATTGGGTTTTGAGATGCAAATTTGTGAGCTGAAATCCTGTTGTCTGTTTCAGTCCTCACCTGCCTCCTATCACCCTATGTGTACTGTTTATACTTTGGGAAGTATCCGTAACCGTAGTAACAGGGAGTTTGGGGGAAATATGTAGCAGACGGTTATACAGAATTTAATTTTTGTTCCAGACAGTTAATGCAAATTCAATTTTCCATAAATTTGAGACCAGACATTTTTTCAAATTCGTTGCAAACCCTATAAGCCAGGATAAGAACATCTTCTTTCAAAATTGTAAATTTTTGATTATTTTTAGATGTTATGTCACCAATATGTAATGTGGCTATGTCAATAATCAGCATTGTTAAGTACCCTTGTTAAATTGAAATTTCAGTCAAAATGAACTCAATATGCCCCCCCCCCTAAAAGTAGGGAGATCGTTTTCAGTTACAGTACTGTACACACTGAAAATTTTAATAGATTTCTAGATACCTGTACTAAGCATTGGTTACTTTTCTGGAAAAGTGCTCTCTGTGTCTATTTATATTTTCATTCACAGTGTTTGATTTGTCCTTACAAAGTAAAGACATTAAGGTCACTGTTCTTCTTCATGTGCAGTCACGCATGAAATCTTAATCAAGGTCTTGATGTGAGTGGGTCGGTAGTACATTAAAACATATCTACCGTATTTACTCTATTAAACGCCCCGGGGGCGTGAAATTTTCGTTAAGGGGGCGTTTATTAGAGTCAAATTTATGTGACTTCTGATAAACTGCTACATATGGCATATTTGTCCATTTGGTTGTCAGCTTCACAATCAGCTGTGAGCTCCTCCCCAATAATCTGTAACCAAACCTAATTCCCTATAAATATGGTAGCCACGAACAGCACTCTGAACTTTGCAAGTGTGATCAACTTTCGCCGACATCTTGATATGTAACGTTACACACAGAAGTGACTTTTTTAAGTGCCCGCGTCATATGCATTCATGCATGATGTGAACAGTATACAGCCAGGCCTCAGGGTACTATACTGACCGGCCGGCTTTACGCACGTACATACGGTAATTGCATAATAATTGCTGTGAGTAGAACCATTAGCAGTACATACGCGTTCACAGCATTTCACTGTTAAACAGTTTTCCTGTGTTGAATTTGGATTTTCATGTTAGGCTGGTTGGATAGGCTAGCGAATATTTGTATACCTACGGTATGTACAGTACCACTTTTGAACCGCACACGAAGCAGTACAGGTTCGCGGTATGTGATAGCGTGATGGATATCAACAGTAATTAGTTCCAGAAACATGCCTTTTACTTCAGGATACAGAATGGGACTTTAGGAGATTTCGTGGCTTTAAGGCAGGACTATTTCATTTTCCTTTTACCATATTGTCTTTTGAATTAACAATTTCACTTTATGCGAAGAAGTTGGGGGGGGGGCGTTTATTAGAGAGGGGGCGTGTAATAGAGTAAATACGGTATGGTACTTCATACCTTCTGATTGCAGACTAGTAATCGCAGCATGCATCAAGACCAGTCTTTATTTACCTTCATGACAGGTGTGGGATAGGTACTGTACGTATCTTTCACATATTGTACATGTACAGTACTCTGTACCCCAACACATTCTGTTAAGGAGATTGATCGTCTAGTGTCACTATATATTCACAGGGAATAATAAAGTTGCTATTGCATGACATTATACTATTTTCAAGTTTGTTAACAAATGGCAACCTAAAACCAGTCAACTAATATGAAGGTCATTGGGCCTGTAACAAGGTTGTTTAAGGGGTACGGCTGCTTTTAAAGTTAAAACAACTCTTGGTACCACTGTCAACACTGAATAGTACTTAAGATGTCACAATATCAAAGTATATTTCCCCCAATTTCCCAGCTGAACAGCTTTGATATGGCTCAAAATCCTACATAATAAACCTTCCCATGGCAGTTTTGTTTGCTTGGTGCTCACAGTGTTTCCGGCAGAGGGGGGATGGGGGTCTACTTTGGTCCTGTCATTCTGTGTACCATTTATATCCATACTCACCGTCTGGCAAACTAATAATACTGTGGTAAACCTACCAGAGGGTACCATACATCCTATATCAAAATGCAGTAGGAAGATAAGGGTGTATGGAGTCCTGTGCTGGAAGGGTTAGGTTAATACCACGGTGTCATAAGTTTGCCAGACGGTAATGGGTTAGGATGATAGAAGGTATCATCCCTCACAAACTCCAAAACCAGGGAGTTTTGTGAAATTTTTCCCTCCCCCCCCCCCCCAGTGACGCCGGGGTATTTACAAAAATGAAAAAAGGAAGTTGTTAGGCTCTCTAGCAAAGTACACATAGTTAGGCTATCTAGTGTATTCTATGGGAAGGGGGTACAACAGTGCAATCTTTATTAGTTTTTTACCAGGTACAGTAGTTATTGTGGGTTATTATGACATACATACATGTAGGTAAATAGGAGGTAGGTATTGGAACTCATAGAACCCAAATTTATGAGAGAGATTTGGGGAATTTTAATTACTAAAGTTCTTGGTCAAAAGTAATTACAATTGGGAGGGCAGTGAGTGTTGTGCAGTACCTGTCATTAACAGATTGTGTCGGTTGGGAAACTTGAAGGGTAACCGAACATGCATAGTATGGTAGTGTGGTATATTTTTTATGGTAATGGGTAATGCATATTTCCAAGACAGTCAAAAAATACCAAATAATAAATAATGAATGACAACAGAAGAGTATGACAACAAAGAGTATACCGTATATTCTGTAATAAACGCCCCCGGGGGCGTTACATTTTTGAAAAGGGGGGCGTTTATTTGAGGGTATATTGTAATAAAAAATTAACTAATCGGCATCGGTAAAAATCTGCCATTCAACCCATCATTACCACCGATTATTTGTAAACTGAAAAAAAGGCACAAATATACTTGAAACTTGCTCTTAATTTCGTTAAAATTCCTGTGAATACCGTACTCAATCCTTCCCGCCAAAACGGAATGCATTGATAAGCACAAACGTATAAATTATACCCCTGCCATGAGCGCGATCGTTGGTTATTTTCCCCATAACAATGTAGTTTAACCTGGAATTGTATTCCTTGCAGTCTGGAAAAAGTGCCGCATAAGTTGCTGTGCAATTTGTTCTGTATAAAAGCACAAGGACATACTATCCGAGCTGCAGTGTTTGGCTGTATTTGCAAGTCCCAAAGCTTACCATGTATATCTGTGCACGTTTTGTACACGTAGCACCTAGAATCTTTGGAAGTTCGGTGGTTATTATCCTGCATAAATTAAGCCATTTCTCGCATTCCTTCCGTAATGTTATTTGCAGTAGAACTTATGAAATGTGAACGTCATCGCCAACGAAAACAGTGATGCACGTGGTCTCATGCAGGCTAGGCCTACTTCTTCGCCCACGCACTTACGTGCGTGTCCGTTTTTATCGCCAAACAAGGCATCATGTTTTGCTCGGTGACATCATATGCATACGATCCATTGCAAAATTTAAATTGCCCCTGCATCGCGATTGGTTCAAATGAGATGATTCTAGCCAGCCAATTACAACTCGCGCCATCGCCTATGTGATTTAGTGTGTGAAAATACTAAGCCTTGAGACGAATTTTTCTATTGAGTTTTTATGTGTTACGACGATCACATTTCCTATGCTGATATAACCGGCTAGCAGCCGGGCGAGCCCCATGCTAAATTCAACAAGAAACGACATCACAAATCTCTGCGTACTTGGATTTTTCGGGGATCTCACTTGCGTGCATTTCAATTGCAGATTATTTTCAAACAAGACGTAAGTTTTGGACAAGAACTGCTAAAAATTTACGGGGATATTTATATCCGTAAGGAACCATAGGATACATTAATCGGGTGCAATTGTTTTGCTGCCCCAGAACCGCTGAGATTATTATGATTGCGTATTTCTACCTGGCCTCATTAAAGCTGGATTCTACAGTACATTAACGCAAGTACAACCCAGTACAGTAAAATACTGCAAATGTTCCGACATGATTGGGGGATGAAAACTAAACAGAGCATGATGTTTGCCTAAGAGCTAAATTATCAAAGGGTATGTGACATCGACTGAAAACAATCCTACTGTATTGACGATTGGTTTATATCTCCACATTTGAAAAGAAAATATTAGGCCTAAAAAAATGATATTCCATTCGCAAAACAAACGGAACTACAGTATTCCCAATATTTTCCAACTTGAACGATATGCACAAAGCAAGGGGCGCGGACTTTAGGGACAAACACGTGTCTTCCCTCTTTCTAATAATGGGTAATCGGCATCGGGCCGATTGTTAAATTAAATAACGATTATGCATAACCGGTCAAACACTAGCTTTATATGTGGTTTGGGCCCGTAGTGCGGGCGGCCTTGGCCTACGCAGTTGTTAAAAATTTTGAGGGGGGGGCGTTTATTAGAGGGGGAGCGTTTATTACAGAATATACGGTAGTTGGAGTTAAAGTGCAATACAGTACAGTATCTTTTCAAGTATTTTGGAAGTTCCAGTCTAATGGTTCATGGCAAGCAATATTCTGATAGTTGTGCATATGTAGCATACAACTTGAGTGCATAATTTACACATGTACTGTATGCATATTGCATTAGGAATGAAGTATAGTTTTTGTCATACAGGAATTATATTAAATAATTTAAAGTGCCTTTTTTCCAGTGCCTCAATTACTTCCCATGTTGACATCAATCAACCTTGAAAATGAAATGTCATCAAGTCATATTGATCTTGCCCATGGCTGCAGGTCTATGTTAATTTATTAAACAAGTAAAAAGATAATCTGCTGTATAGATGCAGTAACTGAGTCATGTGCAGTACAGAAGGCTTTCTACACTGTTGATCAGTGTAATCTCAATGCACACACGTTGCATGTGGGTAGTCAGAAATACTGTAAGGTACAGTACAGTATACTGTACTTTCCATAGACCCATTGGAATCACAGTACAGTGTTCACTTCTTTTTGTACTTGGTGGGTTAGTGTTACTCTAACAATGTCAGAGAATATGCATGGACTTATAAGTGTAAAAACTGGGCATTGAAGTAAATACCATTAAATAATCAATATTTTATTTTTACATATTTGGTACAAACAAAACCAGGTAAGTGGGTATTGACCAGAGATAACAATTTTGCAAAAACTTTTCATTGGTCTGGAATTTCAGATAGATTTCAGTTCTATAGTAGCTGTTTTTTTTTTCTGGTTTTCAGCACTTGATATGCTTCATTGGCTAAGAACTTGCCTTGTACACCTGCAATACATACTATACTGTACTGTAGGTTTGTACAAGTACTGTGGTACAGTACCCATACAGTATACTTAGCAATAGTACTGGAGTATACAGTACCTTTGCAAATAGTCACATATTGCAGGGGGCCAGACACACTTATATAATATGCAGTCATATTTGTATGTCAAATCAGTTATGCAAGCACATCAGTGTATTGATTAAACAATAAAATACTTGTTTTATTTGCATTAACAATTGTTTGTATAACTGGGGTTTTCAAACTCTTCAAAGCGTTTGCCTTTTATGAAGAGAAAATTAAACAATACAAAGACCAGTCTTTACTGTAACCTGCAGTATTCTTGTATATACTGTACTGTAAGGGTGCCTGCTCCTTACAGGTCAAACTGTACTGTCAGTGGACTCTATGCTTTATAAACATCTCTCTCTTGAAATGAGCATTTTGTTTAGAAAAGCATTTTTATTTTGCATACACTGTTAAGTTTCAGTTTCTATGTTATTTGAAAGACTATCTCCCAAACCATATATTGGATTTTAATGTAAATTTCATCACAACACTGTCCCAGTGATTAATAAAAACTCAATTCAAGCCTAAACCAATTTGTGCAAAAATATTTCACACAATGCAATTTTGTAAAGGAGTGGTAGAATATTGGAAAGCACAAATAATTTATATACTTGGATTCACCTCTCCAAAAAGAAAAAACATATCCAGAAAATTCTGGGAAAAAGCACTAGAAATTGGACCCAACCAAAATCCAGTGACACTTTTATGGTATAGTATCAGTTGTGTTAATCTCACATAAGACATGTATGCAGTCATCGACTACAGTATTGTTGTTAGTATGAGAAGAATGTTCCTGGCATTTTCACCTGTATACGCACACTGTACTTGAATTACTCAGTAACTCATTCTGCCTAGATTCACAATGTTACAATACAGGAAATCAGGAGAAAAGCAATGAAAGTAGTTTAAAAAAAAACAACAAAAAAGAAAAAAAAAAACATTTTAGTGAGTTTCTATTGGATCCTGTGATTTGAGTCCTACTTTAAAAATGTAAACCTGTTTTCACAGTATTTTAGCAGCCTCAGATGGGTTTCACCTGTATACGCACACTGTACTTGAATTACTCAGTAACTCATTCTGCCTAGATTCACAATGTTACAATACAGGAAATCAGGAGAAAAGCAATTAAAGCAGTTTAAAAAAAAACAACAAAAAAGAAAAAAAACCATTTTCGTGAGTTTCTACTGGATCCTGTGATTTGAGTCCTACTGTAAAAATGTAAACCTGTTTTCACAGTATTTTAGCAGCCTCAGATGGGTTAAGGGTAAAATGATAGAGTTAACTCATTAAGCCATGATTAGGCTTACAGAATGGTCAGCAGAAGTGCTGCTGAAGAGTACCTTAGCATGTACTTTTAGTATCATTCATGGGCAAGATTGTGTGCATTAATAAGTGCCACAGTTGGCATGCTTATTAAATGGATGAGGGAAGGCAGTTCACCACAATTTAATACCCCTAGCTAAGGGGGAAGGGGTTGTTGAAGACTGAAAGGGGATTAAACCCAAGCCATTAATATGAAGAGGTGAAAAGCTATGGGTGTCGTTTTATGCTGTTAAACATCTCTGTCAAGCAACTGACCCATTCTGCTGAAGTCTTCTGTTCAAAGCTCCTTTTTCCACTTGGTAGCTGGACAGAAGAGAACATTCAGTGGTTGAAGTGTGAGTTGGAGATATTTAGGGTGTTGAATATGCTTCGGTCAAGCGGTCAAGTGGTCAAGCGGTCAACTGGTAAGACAATTGGATTTGCAGCAAGAAGGTCTAGAATTTGACTCCTGGCTGGATCATACAGAAAATAGAACCTACTGCCATCGTTGTGCATGGTGCTCAATCAGCAGAATTTATGGAATACAACCCTATACTGTACAGAAAGTATTTAGCTACAGTAACTAATTTAGGGCTATTAGCTGCCAATTCATATCTCTGATTACATGCCTACAGTGTTTCTCCTAGGTTTTAGAGGGTGTGAGGTGGTACTAGTTCATGGGATAAAATCTTGCCAGGCTTTGACACCAAAAGGGAGGGAAAACTAGGACTTCTGCAATAGCTGGTATAGTGAAGATGGCAATTAGAGCAATTTTTTGTGAGGTGGTGGCAAAAATGTGTGAGGTAGCCGCCTCACAAAAAGAATTCCAGGGGAAACCCTGTGCCTATATGCATGGTACCCTTATAGATGGCTTGTTAAAGTTAGTGCCCTATCAGTGTTTGCTTTAGGGCTAAAAATGTGGAGAATTTTACTAGGGCTGTGACGGTTAATCGGTTAACCGACCGACTCGTCAGTTACTCGTGCGTGATTCCTCTTCATAGATTAACCGTTTTTGTATTGCCAATAGCTCAGCCGCCGCATCGTGGCTTTGTTAGTAAACTGTTACACAAACATCGCGCAACAAACAGTGTCAGTTTCTCACAAATTATCGCTCAAACAATAACTGTAAAAAGAGTTTTTAAAATCGGCCGTTCGATTGAACGGATTAATTCCGCGGCAGCTCCCCGAATTAAGTACATTATGATGAGTGACAAGTGCCGCACCCATTGTTACTTTCATTGGCAGAACTTCATGTGCTCGTCTCCTAATCCCTTCAATAGCAACACCCAAGCACAACTTTAGAAATTAGCGGCATGTTTGAGAGATTACCAAGCGAAAAGAAAGCTACAAGACAAGCAGGGGGCTGTAACAAAAGTGACCAAGCCCTGTATTTCTATGGCAATTAAACCTCTGCGAGACCATGATTAGGGCACAAAAGTATATTTGAATCAGTCTTCCCACTGTAGCTATTCGAAATATTTTATCATGCTACACCTCCGTAAATTTCATTATTTTTCATTGTAAGTATTAACACTGCTACTCAGCAGTCTTTGGAAAAAATTTAACCCCTAAAAATACGATCGTAAGCACCAGATAATTCCCACCATTTTGTTGTTTGCCCAAATAAAATGGAACATTCCTTGTTGACTTTTATGAATAAGCATACGCAGTTCCTTGAACCAACTGGGTTGTAGTTGCGATAGTGTACTGTACTGTAGAAGTCAACCCTACGATCCACGTAAAAAATAACGATCTAATTTTTAGCGGTCTTGGACAGCAAAAAATGGATTCGATTAACGTTATCTTATGGTTCCTTCTTTATATTAATATCCCCGTATTTTTGCCACTTCTTGTCCAAACCTTAGGTCTTGTTTCAAAATAATCAGCAAATGAAATACACTTAAGTCAGACCCCTGAAAAATCCAAGTACGCAGAGATTTGTACTGCCGTTTCTTGGTGAATTTAGCACGGGGCTTGGCCGGCTGCACATGCCAGCTATGTTAAGCCTCCAAAGTGCGATCGTCATAACGCAAACTCAATGGGGAAATTCGTTTGGAAGTCTGGTATTTTCACACACTAAATCCCATAGGTGATGGCACGAGTTGTGATTGATTGGCTCAGAATCAACGTATTTGAACCATTCACAATGCAGAGGCAATTCAAATTTTGCAATAGATCGTGTGCATATGATGTCATCGAGCAAAACATGGTCCCTTGTTTAGTGGTAAAAATGGATACGCACGCAAGTCTACTGCATGCATGAGACCACGTGCGTTATTGTTTTCGTTCGTAACGACGTCATATGATAACATTCCATAAGTCCTAATGTAAATAACTTTACGGTAGGAATGCTGGGAATTCCTTAATTAATGCAGGATAATAGGGCTTGGTTGTGCTGTCTGCGGCTGGTGGGCTGTTTACGGTGCAATTGTACAGATCGCTACTACAGTATGACAAACACGTGAGCGCTGTACATGTATTGAACACTGACTGCATCGCAAGCAAGCTGCATCAAAACAGCGGTGTGGGAGTGTTTCATGAAATAACTGGCAATGTAACATAGGGTCAGGCGGAAATACAACTGTTGTTGGTATCTTAAAAAGTGCACATGGTCTGAAGAAAGCTTCAGTTAATGCGGGATGGGTTTTTACTGTGAAAATATGATATAAACTCAGCGCAAAATACCAACATTTTTGCCATATACTTACATGGGCGAACATGACTTACGGTGCCATTTTTAGACTTGTACTTTCCTGTAAAAAAGTGATGGTGCTCTTTGGAAGTGTTGACTTTCTGTTGTTGTGTGAACATTACGTCATTTTCGGTTAAACGGTTAACCGCCGGTTAATAAAATCGGTTAAACGGATAGTGAATTAACTGAAAATGCACAGCCCTAAATTTTACCCTTTCCCTGAGTTTTTTGGACAGATTTCAGATTAAAGGAAACAATGTAGTAATTTTCTGAAGACAAATATTTTCTTTGTGGGATTTGTGAATCGAAAGCTTGAACCCTGATCATGCATCAATAGTGCAAGCAGTTTGTCCTACAGTAGCATATACTCATGTACTTCACACAAACCAAGGTTGGGTACAGAATGCATGTAATCATCTGTTGTGTCCATGCATTACTGTAATACTGTGTTCTTGCAGATGTATAGTGTTCAGATATGCAGGTTTCCCTATTGTGCAGCTTAAGTAACTGTAGCAATAAAACCTTGACCTTGGATTGGTGCCATACTGTGAATGTCAGTTACAGCAAGTGCTGTAGAAAATAAAGCTATACTGTACATGCACCAGTGGAGGTCAAGTTCACCTGTACTCTATAGTCCATATATGTAGAACTGTTACTTACCTTCAGTAAACATTAATGTTGTGAATTTAGGTATTTAGTCCATGTAGCTAGCAGGTTGCACTTGGAAAGGGGTTTCCCTCAAACGTTAGAACACTTAGTCTATTTTGGTTCTTACCTACCTGCTATCACCCTATGTATACCTTTAAAACCCTTCAAATGTCACCCTCTAGAGGTCTTGAAGCAAGTTTTTGTTTCCTTGAACCAATGCCTGACTTTGCAGTAGCCTAGCTATGAGAGGATCAATTTGGACTTGAGGTTGTACAAAAACCCCCTCCCCCCTATTTGCATTACTTGTGTTGGAATCCCTAACAGATGTTTGGAAAATGGGACAGTAAATCCTGCACTATAAGGTTTGAAGTGGATGGGGGTTCACCACCCTCCTCAAAAAACAGGTCTTGTCAAGGAATGGCTGAATATCATGCTTATTTGCCCCATGAACCATTCTAGCACAGTTTGCTATGAAACCAATTCAATGCTCACCTATCCAAATTTAATTTTGCTAGCCTGTTATTCCATAGTTGATTCCTTTTTTGCACATGTATGGCTGCAAGTTTTTGCTTGAAAAAATAAATAAGTTGTAGACTATATATTCTACGGTTTCATATCACAGTTTCATGTATTAAGAGGGCTATTACTAGATCAAATACAAACTTGTAATAATACATATGATGATCATCCCATTGCTAAATTGTATTTTGTAACATTCAGTATATCTAGTACAGACTGTGGTAGACCTACAGTTCAAATTGAAGAGGAACTAAAACCAGTAGCAACTGCCTGTACAGAATGACCTCAAATGAAGGCAGTTGAATTCCTTGAAAAGTGTAGTTATTGCTCCTGTGATTCACCACGTACAGTACTTTCAGACTGCCTGATGAATACTCTTGTTAATCAGTTACATGAGATTTAATGACTGACCAACATGAATGTGTTTTATGTGTCAGCCAACTTGATCAAAAGTTCAGAGTTAAAACTTATTTTCCATTTTGGTTCAAGTTCAAATTTGGGTTCCCTTTAGTCGCCTCATGTGACAGTGGGGAAATACAGTGGGTATATTGTACAACCCCCAACTCACGGGGGGGGGGGGATGAATTTGGGGGGATGAATTTGGCACACATATTTGAATGTGTCACTGTGAAGAATGAGTAGGTCATTGCCCTTTTTGATTAAAAATTTTCCTAAAGTTAGTTAAAATAACGGCAGTGATTCTGCTATGAAAACTACTATATAATGCAATTTTGATGCCATGACTTGTTAAATTGATGGTATGATGTTCATCACAAAAATTTAAAAAGGCAAAGGATTTTATTTTGTTCCTTGATGATATGTGCATAGTTCTACAATTTACTGAATTTACCTGAGAGTGAAATTTTCTCTGTCAAGTGTATTGACCCAGTGGATAATTTGGGAATGTTCATTACCCCCAACCCCCCAAAAAGTTTTAAAATAAGAGTATTTAATCCTTCATTAAAAGAAAAACCTGCAGTAAACCTACATGTACACTGAAAAATTGCTTAAGAGCTGTATTTTGCTGAGTACTGTACTATACATGTGAACATTACATAACTGTTCTTATGTTGTCTGAACAGCTACAGTACAAAGTACACTGTACACTTTCGTAGATTTCATTAACCATTCATAATGGCATTATGTATACAACTTGATGGTTTTGTCAGGTGTTGAGTTTTAGATTTGCCAGATGCTCCCCTCAAAAAATTAAGGAGTATGTGTGGTAGGTGTGCTGTTTCATTAACCTTACATGAGTGTATGTGAACTCCAAATCTTCATCTAGGTGAACAGAATATATTACACCCCTCAAAGTGTTTTGAGGTGAGTGATGGTGTGCAATTGTTGCACTCACACGCCTCAAAATTCAAGGCCTCTTTTGTGTTAATAAATTGTGAAATTGTATTTTAGGTCTTAGACAATATTTGCTATTTTGTTAGGAAAAAAAGTAGCTGTTTTATATTTCTGTAAGATTTCCCAAAGCTTTCCACACAGGAGGTTTTTACCAACCCAACTGATTACCAAGGTGTGTGGGGGGGATCCACTTCCAAGCTAGAATGTTTGCTCTATACAGTAGATGGCTGGTCTGTCTGACAAGTTTAGTTAGAGGTAGGGTTAGCATGCAGTTTCAAAACAGTAATAGTAAAAAATGTAGGACAGGGTTTGATAACCATTTGGTTTGAGTCTGTGGTTAGTGTTAAGATTTATTTGGATAGTGAGCATTCAGTTCATGCACCATCCTTGGCATCGGCAAAATAAAGTAGGAAGAATTAAAGTATCTAGGATGCTGTCTGTTGGTAGGGTTACCACATATTATTAGTTTGCTATATGATATAAAGTATAGTTATAAATGGTATACATAGAGTGATAGGAGGTTGGTATAATCCCTCATAGACTACATAACCAGGAATTTTAAGGGAATTCATGTATCCTTCATTTTGTTAGCCTGCACCTCTCGTAAAATCCCAGAATATTTCCCTTTCCAGGAAGGGAGGATGTTTGCAGCTGAAACAACAGTTGCATACTGTACCCTTTTAAATAAAGGGGCATTGTTGTACTGTACTGTAGTTACAAGGGATGGCAAGAGATCTAGAACAGCCCAAACTGGCTTTTGCTGAACCATACTTATGTTTAAATGAAGCCCTAGCTGACTCCTACAAATCCCCATTATGAATCTAAATCAAACCAGCTAGGAATATATCAACAAATCTCTCCCAGCAATTCTCAAATTGCCTGTGAAAGTTACCTCCAAAGTATTACTGTTTCAAGAATAAACTCTGGAAAAAAGAGAAAACTCACAAAGAAAGTGACATTTCCTGCCATGTTTTCTTGTCATACTTGTATGCTCCTACTGTAACTAATTGATTGTAGTGAGCTACAGTTAGACTGCAATGCAATTTGCATCTCATATTCATATTCTCTATGGCCTGGTGAAGGGGAATTTACAATTCACATCGCTAACATATACATGCTACATCTAAATTTCATATTACTAGTGCCCCACATGCTACTCATAGAATTTCTAACATCGCACCCCTTCTATGCCCGGATTGACCAGTAGGTCATAGATCATGCTCGAGACTTCCGCGCAAGTCTAGGTTTTTGGGGAGGATTTTTTTCGAGTCCGGAAATTTCAGCTTTTCCAGCGTGTTTCCATCCAGGAACGTAGCTAAGTGATTCTTACTTTCTTATAATGCTGTTTTTTCTCCCCTTTACCCTTTCCCATTTCCTTCCAAGGTCTCGTGGTGGGACTTTTTGGATCATAATTTTTGTCTACAGTCTAAGGCTTTCTGGTTTTGCTCAGGGAATTTACAAACATTCAGCTCATCAGCTGATGTATTGTTTAAGTTGTAGCATATGACCAGTACAAAATTAACTTTTATTGTCTTTATTGTTCAATAATTATTATGGCTAACTTTTTACATCGGTATTTCAATACTTGATTCATGTCATAATTTAAGAAAAGAGGTAACCTAGTTTTTATTGTGAAATGAAACTCTTAATTTGTTACGAACTTAGATAAGATTATACTTTCTCTATAAAGATTAAAATTTATTGAAGTGTGTAGAAATTTTATGATTTTATAGTACTGTGCAGTGTGTCTGTTGTGTTGCATTTTCAGTACTGAATGAAATACAGTATTTCTGCTGTGTGAAGTAAACTCTAGGTATTTGTTGAACTGCACAAGGAAGCAGTCGTAAGGATTACACATATTTGGTGCACTGTACTCATACTGTACAGAACTCGAGTCTGTTGATCAACCATAGTATAGTTGACTGTATATTTTGATAACCATACTGTACAGCTACAGTAACTACTCAGGGCTCAAAATAGCTCTTGTCCCATCATACATGACAGAAAAAAATCATCAGGCAACCACTTTCTCTCATTGTTAGTGTTGCGTAATGGACAAGGATATTTCATTTGTTGTTGACTAGAGCTTTGTACATCTTCATGGAAGAATATTATAAAATGCTCTTAAGAAGTGGTATTGAGACAATGGTATTGACTTCCACTAACATAGAAAGACATGGAAAAATACTATAAATAAATAAATATTTGCTGTCTGTGGCAGAGAAAAAAAATAATGTTTGTCAATTGGTTTTCACTTTCATTTGGTCAACCAAAAATTTTTCAGACTTCAGTTTGACTCCAGCTTGTCCAAATGACAAGCTGAAAATTTCCTGAAACTTAATCAGGCCTGCTACAGTATGGCTACGTGGCGTGGCTTTGTTAGTAAATTGTTACACAAGAACTGTGCAACAAACAGTGTCAAGTTTTCACAAATTATCTCTTGACCAATAACTGTAAAAAGAGTTTAAAATCGGCTGTTGGATTGAATGGATTAATTCCATGGCAGCTCCCTGAATTAAGTACATAATGGTGAGTAACAAGTGGCGCACCCATTGTTACTTTCGTTGGCAGAACTTTGTGCGCTCGTCTCCTAATCCTTTCAATAGCTACACCCAAGCACAACTAAAGAAATAAGCGGCATGTTTGAGAGATTACCAAGCGAGAAGAAAACCACAAGACAAGCAGGGAGCTGTAAAAAAAGTGCGTAATGCTGCTGTGAAAAAGTTACCAGGCTCAGTACTTCTATGGCAATAAAACCTCCGCAAAACCATGATTAGGGCACAAAAGTATATTTGAATAAATCTCACCACTCTAGCTAATCGAAATATTTAATCATGCTGCACCTCCATAAATTTCATTATTTTTCAAAAAGTTTAACCTGTAAAAATAGGAACATAAGTGCCAGATAATTCCCGCCATTTTGTTGTTTGCCCAATATCATATAAAATGTAACATTCCATGTTGATTTTTATGAATAAGCATACGCAGTTCGTTGAGCCGACTGGGTTGTTGTTTCAATAATGCACTGTACTGTAGAAGTCCACCCTACGATGCACGTACAGTAAAAATACTCTACCATAATTTGAGTGGTTCTAGGCAGCAAAAAATGGACTGGATTAATGTATCTTATGGTTCCTTTCTGATATAAATATCCCCATATTTTTGCCACTTCTTGTCCAAACCTTACTTCTTGTTTAAAAATAATCAGCAAATGAAATGCACTTAAGTCAGATCCCCGAAAAATCCACGTACTCAGAGATTTGTGATGCCGTTTCTTGGTGAATTTAGCATGGGGCTTTGCCGACTGCACAGGCCAGCTTTTATAAGTGTAATCGTCATAATACAAACTCAGTGGGGAAATTGGTCGGAGGTCTGGTATTTTCACACACTAAATCCCATAGGCAATGTCGGAGTTGTGATTGGCTGGCTCAGAATCAACGTATTTGAACCAATCACAATGCAGAGGCAATTCAAAATTTGCAATAGATCGTATGCATATGATGTCACCGAGCAAAACAGGGTCCCTTGTTTAGTGTTAAAAACGGATACACACGCAAGTCTACTGCATGCATGGGACCACGTGCATCGTTGTTTTCGTTCGTAATGACACCATATGATAACATTCCATAAGTCCTGCTGTAAATAACTTTATGGTAGGAATGCTGGGAATTCCTTAATTTATGTAGGATAATAGGGCTTGGTTGTGCTGTTTGCGGCTGGTGGGCCGTTTACAGTGCAATTGTACAGATCGCTACTATGACAAACATGTGAGCATTGTACATGTATTGAACACTGCATCGCAAGCAAGCTGCATCAAAATAGTGGTGTCAGAGTGTTTCATGAAGTAACTGATGATATTACATAGGACCAGGAGGGAAAATACAACAGCTGGTGGAATGTTAAAAAGTGCACATGGTCTGAAGAAAGCTTTAGTAAATGCGGGATGGGCTTTTACTGTGAAAAGATGATGTAAACTCAGCGCAAAATACCAACATTTTTGCCAGATGCTTACTAAGGTTTCACGGTATACCGGTATTTCCGTAAGTACCGGTACGTACCGGTACCGGTACGGTACGGTACCACCAACCTAAAGGTACCGAAGTATCGTGGAGACTCGGTACTCAACTGTAAGGTGAAAATCCTTTCTCAAAATTATAGCATTTAAATTAGAAAGATACTAAAATGTAACAAACGTCCATTTGATAAATGCCCCATGTCTCTAAACATTATAATATAAACAGGGAATAGTCACTTGATAATCATTTCGCACCATTTCAGTCACAAATCCCCCCTAAGAATTTCGGAAATTTCCGTTTTACGTTACTTTCGCAGAACTAGCACCATCCACACTAAAAAGGAACTTGCTTTCTATCGACATTCTGCGCAATCTCAGAACGATCCCTGCCAGCGCAGCGCTGGCTTCGCCCGCGCCTTCACATTGTGTATTTAGACAGACACGATTAGTCAACTTTGCGGTGAAAATCTTTTCTCAAAAATAAAGCATTGAATTTGAATGATACTTGAATGAAACGAAAACCCATTTGATAAATGCGCCGTGTCTCTAAGGACTGCAATACAAACAGGGAACATTCACTTGATAATCGTTTTGCGCTATTTCAGTCACAAATCCCCCTACGAATTTCGGAAAGTGCTGTTAAACGTTACTTTCGCAGAACTAGTACCTTCCACACTAACAGGGCCCTTGCTTTCTTTTGACATTCTGCGCAACCCCCGAACGATCGCTGCTCATCAGCAAATGCTTTCACATGGTGTATTGCGAATAGATACCATGCGTTGATTGATAAAATTCACTTTGATTACGATAGCACACAACATTACACGAGTGCGAAATTCGTTGTAAGCAGACAAAGAATCATAGCATTGCAAGCTCTGACATGAACGTTGCATCGACGATTTCTGATTTTAACACAGTGATTCAGTGGGACCGTTCCATAACGTCCACTGTCTATGTCTGTGGGAGAAAAACTTTCGTACGAACGCAATGAACGTTCTTTCAGAAATTACTGTAACACGGTGAAGCAATGGGACTGAACTCACAGTAAATCCCGCTTAAATCATTGGCTCGCGTGTTCAAATCAACTGATCAACTCACTTGCTTTGTTGTATTGCTCTACGTACTGAAGAACAGTATAGTGTTATTGTACAACGGATTGCTGCGCGATGCATTCGTAAATTCAATCTTGAAGCACTTTGATTTAGTTTTGATAGCGATAATCAAGTGGGAAGAAAGCTTGATGATTCAATCTTTTATGGAAATATTTTTGTAAAGTTCTATTTAATAACTTTTGGTTATACTTTAGGAGGGGTTTGTTATTATTTGCAGAAATTATTTTTGCAATCTTCATTACAATCCTGAGTGCTCTTGTCATCTTGTGGGGTCCAGCTCCGGTGCGGACGTGCGGCGCTGATTTATTGTGTGTCCCGAAATTATCGGACGCTAAATTTGCAGAGAGGTTATTTCTTTTTTGTTTACCGATTTGTTTAGTGTGGGGTGACTAAATGTTATAAAAAATACTGAAACGGGAGGCAGGGATTATCAGAAGACTTCACTTATGTCAATGCATGGTATTTTTACGGATACTTTGCATGTGATAAAAATCTTACTTTTTTACTCTTCTGGTACCGGTACTACGGTAATACCGGTACCATTTGTGGCGGTACCGACGGTACCAATTATCAGTGGTACTGTGAAACCCTAATGCTTACATCGGCAAACATGACTTACAACGCCATCTTAGACTTGTACTTTCCTGTACAAAAGTGATGGCACTCTTTGGAAATGTTGCCTTTTTGTTGTTGTGGTGAACATTACGTCATTTTCGGTTAAACAGTTAATCGCCGGTTAATAAAATCGGTTACACGGATAGTGAATTAACCGAATTGTGGTTCTATTTGGCATCCTCTTAATGATTGTCATTTAGATCGTATTGAGGCTGTCCAAAGGAGGGCAACCAGAATTTTGTAACAAAGGAAATTTCCAAATGACTTGGTGTCTTACCAAAACAGACTAAAGTATTTTAACATAATCAGTATCAAGCACAACCTTGCTTTACAGAGGCTTGCTCTTGGTCATAAAGTTGTTCATGGGCATAGTCCAGCTGGTTTTAATGAGTTTATTAGACCTAGCATTCATGCACCTGGAAGGCTTCTTCATTGGACTGCTAAGACTCAAGCTTTCTTAAATTCCCCTTATGTTCACTTTGCAAGACTTTGGAATGATCTTCCTTTGGAATTGCAGAAAATTCCATCTGCTTATAGCTTTCGTAAAGGACTGTCCGATCATTATATATCAACCTACTAGGTCTTCCTTAGCTCGGGTAAGGGGAGCACTTACATCTCAGTGAGTGTTTCAGATCTCTGGTCTATACCGACTTACCTGGTACTTTCACTTTGTTTGTACCAAATATGTAAGGTAATGTAATGAATATGCACATAGCCCTACAGTACTCTGCAATTTTTTAATTTCCTGTCAATCAAAGAGCTGTTCCAATTGAGAATTTCTATAGACTGCTACATAAGTTATAGTTTGGCTTGAGAGATGTAGGTATTATATTTCCTAAAAAAACCCAAAATAAGACAACATGAAACTTAGGTATGCAATATTCCATTTAATCATGTTACTCTACAGTACTTAAGACTGTATGCAGTTGTTCTGTAAGACACTCACTGTACATGTAGTATATGTTATACAATGTTTGTAATAAAGACTTCTCCCTTTATGACATTTGACATGACAGTAATTATACAATCATATATCAACAATGTCTGTATGCAGACCTATACAGGTCATTGTTCCTGAAATTTTAGCCAAATTTCCTGCTAGAATTTTCAAGTCTGGCTGTATGCCTACATTGTGTTGTTTTTTGCTAGCCCAGTTACTGTGACTACACACAAGTGTGCGTCCTGTATTGTTCCATTGTGAATAGGTTCTGCATAATTCTAGAGTATTCCAGGATTGTTTATCTTTCTGTAGAGTTGCTGATATTTACTGTCATGAATTTATGACTGTGTATACATTGGGGAGAAACTTACATAGTGAAGGAAATTGAATACTAACAAATTGTTGGCAGTGACCATTAGGGGCTAAAGGAAAATTTACTGAGCTGGGGTAGTGTTGTAACAGTTCAATGACATATTTTTTGCATAGCAGAAATGATGATGTAGGCCTATAGGTATTGTAAATGATATATGATAGCTGGGTGAAAAAGGAAGTGAAATGGAGTGATTCATGATTTCGTGGAGTTTGTTTGTTTTGTGCCCTTGTTCTTTAAATTGACATCACTGACATATATTTACCCCTTTGCTACATCTAAATTGCATATTACTCCAGCACTGCACACTACTTAGAGAAGTTCTAGCACTAGCCCCCTCTTTGCCCCGATTAACCAAAAGATCACCCTCATTATCCTTCTCCACAAATCTGATGCACTCCAAGGTTTAATGAGTATGGAAATTCTCAGGATTTTGAGCTTTACTATCAAGGAATGTCAGCTGTTTCATTGCTTATCTGTCTCCTCTTCAGTGGCGTAGCTTTGGCAGGCCGTCAGATTTCACAGGAATGATTGTTCGATCCCCATGGTGTGGTGGTTCTGTGATGATTAAATCACGGAACCACAAAACTGGTTCCCACCAATCAGTTACCACCCATGCATTTTTAAACAGAACCCAAAAGTGGGTTCCCATGGGTTACCATGGTGAAAAATGATGGAACCCACAAATTGGTTCCTGTGATTTTTGAAATCCAACAGTTTGTTGAGGGGTGGTTTTGTTGGTTAGAACCCCCCACGAAATATACCTTGCAATGCAAAAACCACCTAAAATAGCGGTTTTTTCTCTCTATCCTTAGACTTTGCCCTCATGTTGTGCCCCAAACTCCACCCACGACACAATCCTGGCTACACATGCTCCTGCTCCCTTTACACCTGTACCTGGCCTCCATAGAAGGTAATTTCATTCCTTCCTGCAGTGGCCTTTGTAGTGGGGGGGGGTGGCAGTCCTGAGATACTATATACTGTTAGAAGAATGATGTTCCAGTAAAGTTTTGTGGCATATATTCACATCAAAGACTTACATCTTACTATTGTACATAAATAAAATGTAATCAGTTAAACCCTAATGCACAGTGCGGAACTTAAGATAGTTTGATATTCCCCCCCTCCCCTCCCCACCATGTCTGCCAATTCTCCCAGGGAATGGTCTTCATTATTACTCTTTCACCACAGAGCTACTGTACCTGTATTTACACAGAGGATTACTTAGTGGCAATTATGCACTAAATTGTCCCAGAGCTTATATTCCAAAGGTGAATGGTCTGAATACTTGGTTAGAAATTGCAATTCAAGTGGCCAGACCAAATGTAACTGTCTTAATACTACAAACCAAGCAACCACACAAATCAAGGTCATAAACAGTGGACCCTGTAAAACTGTACTTTGAGTAAACTCACTTGCTGGTTACTGACAAGTCCAACAAGACAAGTGATGATCAGGTTAATGACTGTGGACCATCAGCTTTTATCTTTTTTTTAATTTTCCTCTGACATGAGTGCTGCTTTAAAGGCATATTTTCATCATCCCAAACAGTTCAAATTCTCCCAACTTACTTACTTCTAGCCCCTCCCACATTTATCTAAAACTCATCTTTATCCAGACTCAATCCTAGTTTACTGCTTCATGGCTTGTCCCAGTGGCCATACAAGTCCATAATGTGTAATCAAGACACTCTCAGCGCCCATGGTGTGCAATTTAGCTATGATGCATTGTTTGAATGTGATGCCAATCAAAGAGCTGTACCAATTGAGAGTTTTGATATATGTATACTGAAACTGTAGTTTAGGGTGATGAATGACTGCCTTTAATCCAAAACCACCAGGTTTGAATTAGGTGGTATCATCATGGTACAGATAAATAAAAAAAGTAAGAGCATTGAGACTGTTAGTCCCTAGTAATGAGGACAATCTCACCATCATTTGGCTGCTTTAAGAACCCTAGGAGGGTGATAGTAGCACAGAATGTTAAGGTACACCAACATTTCTTTTGATGGAGTTAAGGGTTAGGGTTAACCTTAGCACAAACTCCTAGCTCTAACCCCAATCATTTGCCCACTAACAGATTCCCATTAAGTTACTGAACAGTACAGCTTTGTGTGCCTGTCATAAAAAGCACTATATATTGGTGCCTGTGTCATCGAAGCCCCTGATCATGAAACGTGAAACATAGATAACCGTTTGAAAGTGATCTGATACCACCCTCAGCGCAATTAGTCATCTTAAAAAAACAGCCTACTGTAGCTAAATATGAGTTCACTTGTGTATTAAAGTACTGTATATGATGAAACTGGAGGAAAAGCCATTACAAATCATCTTGTCTGAGTCCCTAATACAGTACTATGTGAGGTATGTGGTTGATTTGTGTCTCATATAGCTTCTGTAAAGCCATTATTTCCATTGCAGTATATGTTTATTTTGTTTAAAATTTATATTGGACTGTTGAAAGTTGTCTTACTCTATAATTTGAGTTTCGTGGGGGTATAGTAGTCTTTAAAACTAGAGAATGGATTTCATGGTATTTTGGAATTACAAAAAGGTACACTGATGTAAAAGGCAAGAGCAGTCATCCCAGATTGAAGTAGAATACTAGACTGTCCAGTTTCATAATTGGCTGTTGAATCGAGTCAGTTGACAACAGTTTTTCTGTTCAAGTGTGAAATTTACTAGAAATAACTGTTTGGTTTACGTGGAATACAGTGGCGGATCCAGGAATTTGCAGTGGGGGGGGTCTGCATGTGGATGGGATGTCAAATGTACACAGAGCGAAGCGCCATCATATGCATGGCTGTTTAGTATTTGATGCCTATAAGATTTCAGGAAATGGGAAATAGGGGTGGTAGGAAAGCATCTAAATTTTACCATATTTTAAGTGTGAATTACCACTCTACTAGAGGCGTAATTTCGCCCTTTCCCAGTATTTTGAAAACATGGAGCTTGTATTGAAGAAAAGTTTGGGATGCTGGGTTTCCTGCAAGGAAATTTGAACAGTATGGGGATTACTGAAGAATTTGCATTTTCTATCGGCAAATCTGAGGTTGGGCGGAGACCAAAGATTGTTGTTACTACATTATGTTATCCAACGCCTACATAATGGGGCTCTCCGATGAAATAATTTTTGAGCTTATATTGGAGAAAGTATGAAATTTTATGAAAGAAAATTTCTGAAAAAGCACTGTATAGGGTTAACCCTGTCACTTGGTGATCTGGTGTCTTAAGTGAAGCAAATTTCTGATTTTGTCAGTTCCAGATTTCAGAAAAGTTTACCAAAATGAGGTATGAACGAGCACTCCTGCTAAGGAATTGCAATTTGCAGCGCGTGAAGCCTGTGAAAAATTCTGTTTTCTTGAATCAAATAATGAAGAAGGTGGAGCTTATATTAAAGAAAATTGATTGGGAATTTCGTAAATTCATGAGTTGTCAAAACTAGGGCTGTGACGGTTAATCGGTTAACCGGTTAACCGACCGACTCGTCGGTTACTCGTGCGTGATTCCTCTTCATAGATTAACCGTTTTCGTATTGCCAATAGCTCAGTCGCCACGGCGTGGCTTTGTTAGTAAACTGTTACACAAACATCGCACAACAAACAGTGTCAGTTTCTCACAAATTATCGCTCAAACAATAACTGTAAAAAGAGTTTTTAAAATCGGCCATTCGATTGAACGGATTAATTCCGCGGCAGCTCCCCGAATTAAGTACATTATGATGAGTGACAAGTGCCGCACCCATTGTTACTTTCATTGGCAGAACTTCATGTGCTCGTCTCCTAATCCCTTCAATAGCAACACCCAAGCGCAACTTTAGAAATTAGCGGCATGTTTGAGAGATTACCAAGCGAAAAGAAAGCTACAAGACAAGCAGGGGGCTGTAACAAAAGTGACCAAGCCCTGTATTTCTATGGCAATTAAACCTCCGCGAGACCATGATTAGGGCACAAAAGTATATTTGAATCAGTCTTCCCACTGTAGCTATTCGAAATATTTTATCATGCTACACCTCCGTAAATTTCATTATTTTTCATTGTAAGTACTAACACTGCTACTTAGCAGTCTTTGGAAAAAATTTAACCCGTAAAAATACGATCGTAAGCACCAGA
This sequence comes from Holothuria scabra, assembly GCA_037179385.1. Lineage (NCBI taxonomy): Eukaryota > Metazoa > Echinodermata > Holothuroidea > Aspidochirotida > Holothuriidae > Holothuria > Holothuria scabra. The sequence continues at coordinate 55,113,489 of CM074184.1, forward strand.
TAATTCCCGCCATTTTGTTGTTTGCCCAATATCATATAAAATGAAACATTCCTTGTTGACTTTTATGAATAAGCATACGCAGTTCGTTGAACCAACTGGGTTGTAGTTGCGATAGTGTACTGTACTGTAGAAGTCAACCCTACGATGCACGTAAAAAATAACGATCTAATTTTTAGCGGTCTTGGACAGCAAAAAATGGATTCGATTAACGTTATCTTATGGTTCCTTCTTGATATTAATATCCCCGTATTTTTGCCACTTCTTGTCCAAACCTTAGGTCTTGTTTCAAAATAATCAGCAAATGAAATACACTTAAGTCAGACCCCCGAAAAATCCAAGTACGCAGAGATTTGTACTGCCGTTTCTTGGTGAATTTAGCACAGGGCTTGGCCGGCTGCACATGCCAGCTATGTTAAGCCTCCGAAGTGCGATCGTCATAACGCAAACTCAATGGGGAAATTCGTTCGGAAGTCTGATATTTTCACACACTAAATCCCATAGGCGATGGCGCGAGTTGTGATTGGCTGGCTCAGAATCAACGTATTTGAACCAATCACAATGCAGAGGCAATTCAAATTTTGCAATAGATCGTGTGCATATGATGTCATCGAGCAAAACATGGTCCCTTGTTAAGTGGTAAAAACGGATACGCACGCAAGTCTACTGCATGCATGGGACCACATGCGTTATTGTTTTCGTTTGTAACGACGTCATATGATAACATTCCATAAGTCCTACTGTAAATAACTTTACGGTAGGAATGCTGGGAATTCCATAATTTATGCAGGATAATAGGGCTTGGTTGTGCTGTCTGCGGCTGGTGGGCCGTTTACGGTGCAATTGTACAGATCGCTACTACAGTATGACAAACACGTGAGCGCTGTACACGTATTGAACACTGACTGCATCGCATGCAAGCTGCATCAAAACAGCGGCGGGAATACAACTGTTGTTGGAATCTTAAAAAGTGCACATGGTCTGAAGAAAGCTTCAGTTAATGCGGGATGGGTTTTTACTGTGAAAATATGATATAAACTCAGCGCAAAATACCAACATTTTTGCCACATACTTACATGGGCGAACATGACTTACGGCGCCATTTTTAGACTTGTACTTTCCTGTACAAAAGTGATGGCGCTCTTTGGAAGTGTTGACTTTCTGTTGTTGTGTGAACATTTCGTCATTTTCGGTTAAACGGTTAACCGCCGGTTAATAAAATCGGTTAAAAGGATAGTGAATTAACCAATTTCACCCTCTACAGCCTCCTCATTGTTTTTTTGTAGATCAGCACATTTCTTAATATTTTTTATTTAGTGGGCCACAACTTTAAACCAATCAGGGGACTGCATTTGTTCTGATCTCCCCAAGACACGAAAGCTCCGAGCCTGCAAGTTTTGGTCACACTTACACACTGGTGCAGCAGACTCAGATGAGGAGCAACTGAGTCAATCTTTATATAGTTAAATTTTAATAATTTTTTTTTTTGTCAGCTGTTAAACAAAGGGAATAAAACCACCAGTCATCTTGGATCAGAACTAAATCTTCTCATCTATTTATTCACATCTCAACTTGTATTGCCTACACACTCTGCAACATCCCTGTACAAGCCTTGGTATCAGCAATTGGCCCAATATCGGCACAGCAGTCGTAGCCCCACGTATTGACGTATGTAGCCACACATGCTATGTCACAGTGTTACCAATGGCTGTTGGTGGGAAATGCAAAAAAACAGGAATTTTCCCAATGATACAGAAAATAGATACATTATAATTTACATTTTTCATTTTATTGAGGAATATGACACAAAAATATGGTAATCAAATAATGTAACAACCATCACTGTATTTTTAAATGGTAATTAGGCCTAGGCTGCAATTAGCCTGGCTACCTATAAAATTTTTACCATCCTCGGGGAGGGGGGGTATGCATACCCCTCATTCCCCCCTCTGGATCCGCCACTGCTTGAATATGCAATAATTAAATCATAAAATGTAATGCAAGAAATTTGAACAGATATAAGAGGAAAATGCCGCTATTGAGCTTTTACTTCAAAATAAGTTTGGGGGGACTGTTCCTTACCTTGAACTTGCAGCTCTGTCAATGTACATTATCCTACCTGCATGTTACTCCATGATGAGAAAAGTAGATACCCTATACTTGAATTTAATATAGTACATCAATAGTTGCAAAAGTACTGCAGGGTGGTGTCTAGATGTAGTAAGTGTACTTGGAAAATTCTTTTTGCCGTGATGGTTTAGTACTACACCTGTGCCAAACAACTGGAAACCAGAAACTTGATACAGCCAAGGATAATAAATAAAAGAATTTTGAACTTTGTGTGGTTACGCATTTAAAAATGTATACCATGCATTGTTTGTTAAAGCCATTCCTCAGTTAAATACAATGCTATACTGCACGTACAAAGAGCTTCATATGCCATGCACTTTCAGATCAAATGCAACTTTGGCAAAAAGAAGGAAGATTTAGCTTAGTAGACAGTGCCCTACTGAAGTCCTTTTTGAGGTCTGGTGACTCAAAAATATAGTGATTGGTAGATTTTCATACTGTATGTACTGTACAGTAGCCCCCCCCCCCCAAAAAAAATATCATGACTGGTAGTTTTATGTAGCCATCCTCACCTCCCAACAAGAAGGGAAAAAACAGTGGACAAATTGGCCCCAAATCCATCAAATAACTGACCACTCTATTAATAAAATTATGAAGGAAAATTTTGCACTTCTAATGTACATAGTTTTGTATCTTTTCAACCATAGCTGCTTATCCTGGTATACCAGACAGGTAATTCAACATTAAGTTGATTGGTAGTATTATTTTCAGCCCCAGCCCCCACCCGGCCATGAGTTTTTCCTCTGCAGAACTGTACAATATTTCTTTACATAAGGGATAAACAAGAAGGGGCAGACCATGAGGTAGTGAATTTCATCAAAGTAAAAACTTGAGCCAAATTTTGCATGCCATATGTTCCTGAATGATCAGTCTGGAGATGGATTGATTCTTGATATCTATGCAATGAGTATGCCTCTCATCTGCACATATAATTGGAAGGAAAATAACCATACCTTTACCCCCATCTCAGTGTGATCGATGGTCTCCAGATGGCAACCGGTATAGTCCTTAACTTCCTGAAACTTGATTTGAAGTATTCCATTAAACATATTGCCACTCTATGCATTCTTTATATGAGCATGAGTGTGGTAGGCTATTGGTTTACAATCTTTGATGAAACTTTTGGAACTCCTTTTGCCAGTTTATAGATCTGCTAAGATATTTTCATAATGGGAGAAATAATCTTCCTTACCAATATAAAGGTAAACCTCATCCCCTCGCTCCCATAGGAGAGGGGGATGGGTGATTCAAGCAGTGTTGTTCTGGTTTGGAGGTGTTCGTCTAATGTTTAATGAGTTGGATATGTAATTTTAGGTTTCCTGGTCTAAATCATTATGTGGGTCAGTATGTTGTGTTTTTGGGCAGATGTTTACCTCAATTGCCTCACCTCACCCAGGTGTGAAATGGATACCTGTGACGTTAATTGTCATGGGGTTCATAACATTTATGCTGCTGCACAGAACCAATTGCTTCTGGGATGGTTTATTTTGAGGAGCGATATAATGCTGCGCTTTTGAGTACTATTTCCTGTTTACCAGGCTGTTTACCTGTTGCCTACAATAGCAGTCTGGCAAAGAGCAAATAATATATCTGTAGTGACCTTTAGCTGTGGAACAAAAGCCCTGGGGTTGGGGAAGGAGGCAGCAGGGGTGTCAGGGCAAAAATTTTGTTCACCAACCTAGAAATTTCAAGTTGCCATTGACTTTTTGGCCTCCAAAGAAATCCCCCTCCCATGGAAGCTATTCATACCCCTTTCAGAACCTTCTGCCATTGTACTTGGTGCTCAGCATAAGCAATGGAGTAGGGAAAACAAGCCAGCAAGCCACAACCAGAAAAAATGCCTTGGCCAGCTTGACTTAAACCAGTTGGTTGAGAACTGGGCAGTAAAACTCCATCAAACTAACTCACTAACCCTTCCTGGATCTGTCTGTGATGGCAAGTTTTCTATTTAGTTGGCTTTAAGTGAAGAATACTCCAGCTTATTTCCAAAAGTGTCTCAAACATAGGTTACATGGTTTCCTAGATAAGAAGTTATACATTGGGTCAATACACTTAGTATGAAAAAATTTGACTCAGTGGAAATTTCAGCTTTGTGAAACTGTACACATAAAATTTGGTAAAAAAAAATCCTCGTTTTTCATTTTTTCCCACACACATCAGTGTGTCAAGTTGACAAGCCTTGTGACAAAATTACACTAATGACTGGCCTCAAAATGTGGAAGTAGTGTACAAGCCTCCCTACAGTGCCTGAAGTTGAAATCTTAAGAGCCTTGTTCCCATTTGAGTGAGCGGGGTGGATCAGGGTTTTGTCGCATCAAACGGTGTCGAATAACTTGATCCAGAGCGGTGTTCCCAATTGAGTGAGCGCGGTAGATCAACATGTTATATGAACACATTGTGCAAGCGCGAAAAGTTCACCAATGTTTACAAGTCGGCCTGCCATTTCGTGTCGCTCAATAGCACTGTATCACAAAAACACGCATGAGTGTGCGTGTAATGTACGGACCTTTCATTAACTTCATGCACACATGTGGTATTTTCCAGCAAGTTTAATGACGTGAGGTTCAACTATTGGGTTTCAAAAACAGAGCAGAGACCAAAACGCGACCTTCACCTTTGGTTTTCAAGTTCACCTATTTACACCCCTCAAATCAAAACCAATGATCTTTTAAACATTGCCTACCAAATCACTGGCATCTCATCACACAACATCCTTTACTCAATAAGATTTCTCAGTGCTGGAGAGCCTATCATTTCTTAAAATGGCAAAAAGTAAACTGCACTACTCAGTGTGTGTATACACATGCGCGTAGCACGGCGTGCCTAGCGTGGCCTAGAACAAATGAATGTTACCCATGTTTGCCACTGGAAAGCAAATGCATAAATGCATGCCGGGAAGGAATAAACCAGAGATCCGGGGTCACTTGATCCACCGATGTGTTCCCATTACAAACTTTGATCCAGCGCAGTCCTTCTGATCATACCCCCAACGGTCGATCAAAATCGGTGGATCTTGATCTCGAGTGAGTGTTGTTGATCCGCGTTCCCATTATAGTTTGATCCAGCACGGTAGATCTTGATCCACTGCGCTCACTCAAATGGGAACACGAGTAAGGTCCCTTCAGATTGTCCCATATAAATGGCATCAAGCATCAAAAGTTACTGCCTCAAATTCTATTAACACTTAACAAAAATTTATTTGCCTTAAGATGGAAGGGAAATGAGTCTTAAAAAGTATGTGCACTGTATGTTTAAGACAATATTGATCATAAAATCAAAATATTTAACTTCTTGTACTTTTCTTTCTTTTTTAGGCGGATTCAGTGAGATACTTTCTAGATGAGATTGATCGGATTGGAAAGAGGGTAAGTTCACCATCTATCTACTTGTCTCTGGCTGTCTATCTGATGTCTGTCTGTCTGTTTGGTAATTATATATGTTTGTCTGTCTGACTGACTCTGCATATCTGTTGGTCTACAGTAGATTTGTCTGTGTGTCAGTCTTCTCTGTCTGCCATTAGAGAATATTGCCAGGTGTCATTACTATCCCTGGCCAGATAATAAAATTATTTTCAATATTTTGAAGCTGTCAATTTTGTTGTCAGGAACAACAAGCTGAATCCTTGCATAAAAAGGAATATTAAGGGCATCCATGCTCCTCCTTGTGGGGGAGCAAGTGGTCGCCTGCTATTTGTGCTATTTATTTACCAGGGTTTATCAGTGGGGATTACATACTGTAGGTGAATAGGAGCAAGTATGAGGGCTCATAGATTTCCATATCAGGTAATCTGATGAAACAACTTGCTGAATCCTCTACAGTACCTTGTCAGAACCCAAGTTTGTGAAGTTGCTGTTGGACTGCAGGCAGATTTAATACCTCTAAATATAGCAATATTATAAACACAAGTGAAGAGATAACAGTGGGTTTTCCTGGTTGCACTCTTGACTGATGTGTGTAGTGTGTATGTATAGGTAGCAATCATATTGTTTGGGCACTCATAGTGTACAGTGTACATTTACAGCTCACCCTTTGGGTACAGTATGTTAAGTTTTCTGTTTTGTAAATCAATATACTACTGTTTTGAAAATCAATATACTGTATGAATCATTCAGGTTCTGTGCTGCACAAATAGACCATTTACATGGCAGATGTGTACAGGTATGTGTTACTCAGCTATACTGCATTTAATTTACCCTTTGATGTAGCAAGGGGAAAACATCTAATCCCCAGTCAAAACCTGTTGTACAACTGCTGTGTTCCAGTAAAGTGAAGAGGTGCTCAATGTTTCTTCCTAGTTCGCAGGACTTTACTACATATGTAAAAAATTTAAATCAAAACCTAGTAAAGATGCAGTCCATATTGAGATGGAATTTTAGATCTTATCTTAAAACAAGGGTTTAAGGTCACAACATGACTTGGTATGTTAGAGGGGTTCTTATTCTGAGCATTTCTGTGAAATTTGCATTGAAGACTGAAGTGTGGTTCCCAAGATATGAGCACCTAAAGTTTTCACATTTTCAACAAAAGTGAACTTGAAGCAAGCACGTATGACATCACATCCCCACATTAATGCAGTCTTTTGTTTTTCTTTGAACATTTTAATGGATTTTCTCCTCAACAATCCCATATTTTTAAAATGTGGGTGTATAAGTAGCATGAGAATTTTACCAACTTTTCAATCCCCACAGGGAGGTCATATTCCTATTAACTTCAAGTTTAACACAACCGTCTGATAAAACAAAGGGAAACAAACCATTCCTTGTCAATGTGAGGAAGTGATATAAGCTCTGCTGCCCTCAAACTCACTTTTGAACACAAATCTACTGACTTCATTTACTGAAATCTCTAGAAATACATGTCCAATTTGAATGGAACTTTTACTACACTGTGTAGATTTTGTTCCTCTTTCACATATGAAAATTAAATTTTTGCTTAAACTTCCCATTTAAAGGGCAAATCCTCTCATCCCAAACTACAATTCTTGTAGGGGTTTACTGAAATTCTCAATTGGCTCATCTCTTTGATTGACATCTAATTCAAATTCCAAGCAATGCAGAGTACCAAAGCTTATATTACACAGCATGAACTGTAATGAGAGTGTTTTTATTATACACATTGAAATTTCTATGTACTCACCCTGAAGCAATGAACTGAGATTGTGTCTTACTGTTATTAATGAGTATGAATTTCAGAAAGTTGTGGGAGGAGCTTAAGAAGGTTTGTAGAAGTTGTGGGAGGAGCTGAAGAATGTTTGTAGAAGTTGTGGGAGGAGCTATAGAAGGTTTGTAGTATTGGTAGTGTTTGGGATGAATTAGGCCTTTAACCCAATGTAATAGTGATGGAAACATACCTACCCACCCTCCAGGAAAAAATGGCATCCCTTGTAGGCCCATTGTCTTCTTTTGGTCTCCTGATAATCCAAATAGGTAGCAGACAACTAGAAAACATGTTTAAACCTGTTTTAGGCAAAATGCAGTATGGAGATATAGAGTGTATGGCACCCTCTGCTGGTAGGGTTACATGTTATAGTTTGCCAGGTGGTAAGATCTAGGTAAATGGGTACATATTGTACACAAAGGGTGGTAGGAGGTAGGTTTTGTCCCTCACAGACTCCCAGATTTGTAGGGAATTTTTGGGACATGACCTCATTTTCCAAAATAATCATTGTTTGAAAAGTCAAAGTAAATTTTTCATTTATAGAGGCAGCATGTGAGGGAACATTTTCTTCTTCCAATTGGATCATCACCCATGATTACAGTTACAGCTTCAACATATGGTAGACAATGTTACAGAATGATGTACAGTTTGTGTCAAGTAATAGTGATTAGTACTAATCAATGTAAGCAATACTTGTGATCCTTTGTTGTTAATGTGATCTCAGGATAAGATCAGAGATCACAGGATATCCTTGTATAAATGCAACCCAATACTTTCCTGTTCCTTCTGTCAAGACATGGTGTTTCATACAGTTTTATTGAAAGACATTTATGTAACATCAACAGATGATAGTCTTTCACCTTAAAAGATGAACAGAGCAATGTTTAGCATGCCTTGAATTTTAGATAGAACTCAAAAAAATTAAGAAGTGGGGTAGGTGTGCTGTTCAATAAATTTACTTTTGTAGATTTATATGATCTTCAAATTTTCCTCTAGGTGTTTAAAAAATAACCCCCAACCTCAGTAATTTTAGGAGATTGATGGTATGAGATCGCACTTGCATGCTGCAAAATGAAAGACCTGATTTAGCTCTCAGACTTTGGAGGGAAGTCCTCTACCCCCAAAATATTGTTGGGGAGTTTGGTGGAGTATGTAGTAAGTGTCAGGCCTTGAGTTATAGATTGTCCTGGTGTACTACAGTACAAATCACACTCCTCCAGAAATTATGAAAAGTGGAAGGGTGTGCAGCTGTTCTGTTATTTATTTACATGAGCACTAGATTCACATCGCTGACATATACTTACCCCTTGCTACATCTTAATTGCATATTACCCACGCTCCGCGCGCTCCCCGGAAAAGTTCTAGCACCGCGCCCTCACTTCGCCCCGCTCAACTAGACGATCGTCCTCATTACCCTTCGGCGCTAGTCTTTGCTACCTCGGAGGTTTCTGCACTTCTTCCGTCCACAAATTCAGCTAAGTGTCGTTATTTTGTTAACTTACTGTTCCTTAATCCCGTAGACCCTTTCCCGTTTCCATTTGAGGTCTCGTGGCAGGTTTTTCGGGCTTAGTTTTTTGCCATAGGCTTCCCGTTTTGGTTCGGAGCTTAGGCCTCCTAGCCTAATGCTTCTTACTACGTGTTTTTGGGTAGCCTTGTGCTTAGCACGCGCTACTTTAACAAGCCCTCTTGCTTTCATTCCTAAGCTTTTGTACATATTGTTGGCTTGTTCCTCCAAGGTCTAGTGACCTTTGCCCCAGTGTTTTAAGCATTTATTGCTTTCTTTTTCCTGAGCTAGGCTTGTACTGTTGCCTAGTCTGTTAGGAGTTCTTATTGTTGTTATTATTGTTTTATTGTGGTTTGGTTCCCTTCTCCCCTTGAGTCTCATTTCGCCATGGAGCCAGGTCCAGGGTGATGAGGACGATCGTCTAGTTGTGCGGGGCGAAGTGAGGGCGCGGTGCTAGAACTTTTCCGAGTAGCGCGCAGAGTGTGGGTAATATGCAATTAAGATGTAGCAAGGGGTAAGTATAGTCCCTCGTGAATACACCCACTAGGAAGGTGGGGGGATTATCCAGGAGTTCAAAATATCACCCTTCTCAGTCTCACCATGATTTTAGGTGATTGATTGTCTGGGACTGCAGTTGCACGCTTCAGAATTGAAGGCCTGGAGGTCCTTGATAACATCAGGAAAATGTTGACCTTTGACATTTTCAAATTAGGTATGTTGATGCACCCCTTCCTCAGAAGTATAAATTAAAGCTTTAAGTAACCCAACACAATCAGATCCTGAAAAACATGTACCTGTTTATATGAGGTCATACTGTACGTTGTGCTGTCCTCCTGAAGGTGAGAAAAGATTGTGCCTATTATATCATTACGTATCATATCAAATGTGAGCTAGGATAAATGCAGCAGGAAGGTGTAAGCAGGGATTCCTCCAGAAACACAAAAAAAAGGGGGGGGGGATTTATTACTGCTTAACCCCAAGTCCAAATTGATGCTGTCCTAGGCTTAAGTTATGAGTGGATTTACGGGAACAAAAGCTTGCTTCAAGGCCCATGTTAGGTACAAGTTGAAGGTTTTAAAGCCATTTATTTGTGTAAGTTCAAACATTGCTGCAAAAGTGATGTCTTTTTAAGTAAGAAACCAAGATATTGACAATTTTCTTATTTTTATGGAAATGAAAAGGGGGGGGGGGTTACCAACCTTCTCCTTCATAGACTCCCAAACCAGGAGTTTAGGGGAACTTGTTAATTCTGTGTTTGGATGAGACTAAATGACTCGCTCATCAACATTAATGTGTTATAAATTATAATGTCACCTTAAAAAAGGCTGTGTGATGATGGGGTGAAATTAACTGGAAAAAAAAGGGAAAAAAAATGGGTCCAAATACAGTTCTGTACTTAGGAAGATTGTACTTCAGAAAATTCTGCAGACTTCAGTCCTGTCGCCAGATGAGGTAGCATTATTTATATGTTTTAAGTGGGACGCTTTAAACTTACGTCCAAAATTTTCTCAAAAGCGACAGGAACCATGGGAAGACAGTTCCACACTTAAACTTACTGTATCGTTGTCTGATGTGTACGGTGATCTGACACTAGTATAGCACAGCAACAAGGGCTGTTCATTAGTTTCTTCCTCCCTACAGAAATGTATCTTACACTAGCTATGTACTAACACAACACAGTGTACACTCACTGCACTGTACATGTACACAAGGGTAACAACAATAGACTTTTCATGAATCCAGCATACACTTACCCCCTGCTCCATCTAATTTGCACTCCAGTCCACGAGAACAAGCAACAACGTGTATTCCAACATGGGGGAATTGGGGGCACAGTGTTAGAACCTCTCCAAGCAGCATGTGGAGCGTGAGAAATAATGCAAATTAGGTGTAGCAAAGGTAAGTTTAGTCGCTCATGAATACACCCACCAGGAAGGTAGGGAGATTTCTCTGTAGAAAATACCCATTTTTTCTAAGCAAAATCTGACTAGTAGTTAATTGGTCTGCCTGTCTTGAATGAAGTTAGGATGTTGAAGAAATGAAATGAGAGTACTGTATTGAGGAACATCAAGACAAGGCCCTAGTCTCCCAGGGGCCCCAACAATAACAAGTGATATACAGTATTTGGAAGATTACCATTTGGGGAGAGAAGTATCACAAAGGCATCGCAACTACCAGAGTTCTGAAACTTTTCCTCTTCTACCCCAACTCCACAGGCCCACTTAGCCTTCATTTACCATATGCAAAGTACCACTCACTGCAAATTAGCAAACAGCTCCAAACCTGTGCTCACATTGCTTAGGGTTGTTTTGCATTTCCATTTCCAAGGTATTGCCAAGTGGGCATTCGCTATTTCAGTATTTTAAATGTTTGTCTTATTCCAGACTTCTAATCTTTATCTCATTTCTCCTTGAATTTTTCAGGATTATATACCAACAGAGAGTGACATTCTTCATTCCAGAAAGGCTACCAAAGGAATCTCGGAAAACATCATTGAAATCAAGAATGTGCCGTTCAGGTTCGTTGATGTTGGAGGTCAGAGGTCACAGAGGCAAAAGTGGTTTCAATGTTTTGAGAATGTGACATCAATCCTCTTCCTTGTGTCCTCCAGTGAATTTGACCAAGTTCTTATGGAGGACAGGGTTACCAATCGCCTTTTTGAGTCATGCAACATATTCGACACAATAGTGAACCACAGATACTTTGTGGAAGTTTCAATTATCTTATTCTTGAACAAAAGTGACCTGTTAGAAGAAAAGGTCAAACGTGTAAGCATCAAGGACTATTTCCCAGCATACAATCTAGACCCGCATGACCTCACTAAGGTACAGAACTTTATTCTAAATATGTTTGATGTCCGAAGAAGGGAACGGAGCAAGGCTCTATTTCATCATTTCACAACAGCAGTGGACACAGACAACATAAAATATGTTTTTACCTTTGTAAGGGACACAATCCTGTCAGAGAACCTTCGTAGGTTAATGCTCCAGTGATCTGTAGCGTGGAGGTCTGAACAACATTTTTATGATACTAACTGGCTGGTTCCCAACTTGGACCTCTTCCTGAAGTACTGTGTAGTGTTTTCGTATTGACTGGAATTTCAGCCTGCTAGCATGGATTCTGTATACCATGCAGTTAAATTAGTGGAATATACAACTGGATTTCTATTTTAATGAACTTTCCTGACATACAAATCAGCATTTTGGAGGGACATTGATTGCTGTTCTGATTGGTCCATCTAACAGGATAAGAAAAGGAAATTGGATAGGTTTTCATACATGTTATGTAAATGCTTGATCCATTAAACAGAGCAACAAAGGGAAAACATAAAGGTATATGTTACATGCAGGACACAGGGATATATACAAGCTTACAAAGTGTATGTCCACATGTTGATGACTTTGTAGGTGGGAGGGGGCAATGGAAGGGGATGGGGGCATTGGAAGGAGAAAGACAAAAGGAAGGGACATCTAACACCTGGCATGTGAATTGTTGCGATTCTTTTAGGCTCATTATGCTATTGTAAACTGTAAGGGGTAGGGCCTTAGACTGGACAACTGTGGTATTTTTGTGATATTTACAGGGTCGTGTTACATATACGGTTACCATTTTAAAGAAAAAAGTTAAAATCATGTTTCCATTTACATGGACAATACTAGGGCTGTGACGGTTAATCGGTTAACCGGTTAACCGACCGACTCGTCGGTTACTCCTGCGTCATTCCTCTTCATAGATTAACCGTTTTTGTATTGCCAATAACTCAGTCGCCGCGGGGTGGCTTTGTTGGTAAACTGTTACACAAACATCGCGCAACAAACAGTGTCAGTTTCTCACAAATTATCCCTCGAACAATAACTGTAAAAAGAGTTTTAAAATCGGCCGTTCGATTGAACAGATTAATTCCGCGGCAGCTCCCCGAATTAAGTACATTATGATGAGTGACAAGTGGCGCACCCATTGTTACTTTCGTTGGCAGAACTCCGTGTGCTCGTCTCCTAATCCCTTCAATAGCAACACCCAAGCACAACTTTAGAAATTAGCGGCATGTTTGAGAGGTTACCAAGCGAAAAGAATGCCACAAGACAAGCACGGAGCTGTAACAAAAGTTACCAAGCCCTGTATTTCTATGGCAATAAAACCTCCGCGAGACCATGAGTAGGGCACAAAAGTATATTTGAATAAGTCTTCCCACTGTAGCTAATCGAAATATTTTATCATGCTACACCTCCATAAATTTCATTATTTTTCATTGTTAGTAGCAGTATTTGGGAAAAATTTAACCCGTAAAAATATGATCGTAAGCACCAGATAATTCCCACAATTTTGTTGTTTGCCCAGTATCATATAAAATGGAACATTCCATGTTGACTTTTATGAATAAGCATACGCAGTTCGTTGAGCCGACTGGGTTGTAGTTGTGATAATGTACTGTACTGTAGAAGTCAACCCTACGATGCACGTAAAAATAACGATCTAATTTTAAGCGGTCTTGGACAGCAAAAAATGGACTCGATTAAGGTTATCTTATGGTTTCTTTCTGATATAAATATCCCCGTAATTTTGCCACTTCTTGTCCAAACCTTACCGTCTTGTTTCAAAATAATCAGCAAATGAAATGCACTTAAGTCAGACCCCCGAAAAATCCAAGTACGCAGAGATTTGTGCTGCCGTTTCTTGGTGAATTTAGCACGGGGCTTGGCCGGCTGCACAGGCCAGCTATGTAAGCCTGGGAAGTGCGATCGTCATAACGCAAACTCAATGGGGAAATTCGTTTGGAGGTCTGGTATTTTCACACACTAAATCCCATAGGCGATGGCGCGAGTTGTGATTGGCTGGCTCAGAATCAACGTATTTGAACCAATCACAATGCAGAGGCAATTCAAATTTTGCAATAGATCGTGTGCATACAGGGTATGATGTCACCGAGCAAAACATGGTCCCTTGTTTAGTGTACGGATACGCACGCAAGTCTACTGCATGCATGGGACCACGTGTGTAATTGTTTACGTTCGTAACGACGTCATATGATAACATTCCATAAGTCCTACTGTAAATAACTTTCAGTAGGAATGCTGGAAATTCCTTAATTTATGCAGGAAAATAGGGCTTTGTTGTGCTGTTTGCGGCTGGTGGGCCGTTTACAGTGCAATTGTACAGATCGCTACTATGACACACACACGTGAGCGCTGTACATGTATTGAACACTGCATCGCAAGCAAGCTGCATCAAAACAGCGGTGTGGGAGTGTTTCATGAAATAACTGACAATATAACATAGGGTCAGGCGGGAATACAACAGTTGGTGGAATGTTAAAAAGTGCACGTGGTCTGAAGAAAGCTTCAGTAAATGCGGGACGGGTTTTTACCGTGAAAAGATGATATAAACTCAGTGCAAAATACCAACATTTTTGTCACATACTTACATGGGCGAACATGGCCTACGGCGCCATTTTAGACTTTAAACCGTTAAACCGTTAAAATCGGTCAAACGGATAGTGAATTAACCGAAAATGCACAGTCCTAGACAATACCTATAGTATGGAGGTTTGAGTGTTCTGCACCATAATGGTTTTTAGTAGACAGTGACAAATGATTGGGGGGGGGATGGCAGAAGGAGATGATTAACAGCAAGAATGGCAAGGATTTGGGGTAACAGCAATCAGCTGTGTACATAGTCATAGTATATGAAATTCTGTGTATAGAGAATGCATGTTAGTCTCCTAAACAGATTTTTCAGAGAAGAAGTGGGGTTGCAGCTATTTTTGAATTATCCTTGATTCTGGCAAAAATCTAGAACTTGGTTAAATGAACAGCCTTTCTTTGCTGTAATTGGATCTTGGGGCACATAACTCATCGTTGTTGTAAATTGTCCTGAGTTTAAAAATGTTCAGGAAAATTGCCAGGAATTGAGGCACAGACTTAGTGAGTCATGTTTTGACTCTGGAATCAGTAAATGTCACTTGACAAGACAAAAAGGAAATTAATAAACCATGGTAGAAGATAAAACCATGCAATCCTCTGGTGTCTTTCCATGAAATTGGCTTGAAAATAGAGGCCCCAAAGCCTGGAATCAGAGGTTCCTACTGTATACTTTAGGCCTTTACAACTTTGTTTGTTGCAGTATAAAATATCTTTAGTGATGGAGATGGCAGCCAACAACATATGGTTTACAATAAGATAGAAAAAAGTCTTACTGAGGAGCTGCAGAATGAAGGCATTCATTTTTTTCCTATTTTTGATCAAAGAGCATACAATCTTTGTAAAATGAAAAAAAAAAACATTCAGACAATGCACGAAGAAGGAATTCATTGCTTTTGACACAGTGTGTATTGAAAAGACGGACATTCAATAAGGAGACAGACCTGTGTGAACAGGACAGTAGAGAATCTGGATGTGGTGTGTATGTAAGTGTGTGTGTGTGTGTGTATATGTAGGAGGGGCATTTAGGCTTCACCAGGGTAACTTATAACTTAAAAGGCAAATGCTGTCACCCTTAAACAAAAATTCCAAACAACCTGGTATGCAAATTCTTGTACACTATGGCCTTTGGTAATTCTACAACACCTTGTCTTGAAAAGGAATTATTTTTATGCAAGATGGTCACTCATTGGTTTTGAAGGGTCTATTTTGGTCCTCACTTACCTATAGTACTGAAAGTATAGGTATCACCTACAGTATAAAGTATTAAAATGTTATGCAAAGGGATTCACATTGCAGACATATACTTACCCCTTGCTACATCTAAATTGCATGAATCCCCGCACACCGCGGGTATAGGAGGTATAGGTATAGTTCCTCATAGACTCCCAAACCAGGGAGTTTTGGGAATTATGACACTTTTTGGGTGAAAAAGCATGACAATTTTTGCAAATTCTTACAAGATCAATGAGGTCTTTCATGTTTATGTTAAGTGTAAACATTGGGACTAAGAGCCTGGGGCAAGGATATCTGTGATTGCATACATTTTAAGCATCATATTAGTGTTGTAAAAAGTAAGTGAATGAATTGGCTTATTGGCTGAATAAGAGATTTGGACCTATGTGTGTGTCTCTTTGTTTGTTTGAAAGGCTACTTGAAGGCAGTCAATTCTCGCTGCTATCTACAATTTTTTGTTGTGGTCTACAGAAATTCTCAACCACCACAGCTCTTTGATTGACAGCAAATTGAAAATATGAAGAGTAATGTAGTCCATGTTATACAGCATCATTACTGAGAGTGTTTTGATCACATATGGGATAAGCTGTAGCGGTATATCTATAATATGTATACTATGTTTAATGCAATCTCACTTTATTATAGATGTCCAGTTTGGAACAATATACCTACAGAAAACACTATATTATATTAAATATCGACATTTGCATATCAAACACTCTAATACCAATTCAACAAAAATATCGATAATATCGATATTCTACTCAAATACCGATATTTTATGCCAGTGTTTCATTTCTGATAAGGACATTCAAAACCAATACTCAATGCATGAATAGTATATGGTATAATATTGCCATGTAACTTAGGACGGCTAAGCTAGCCCTACGTACTTAAGTTCACCTCTCGTGACACCAATATCAAAACAAATTCATCAAACATTCCATGAGAAAGATACTGTAATTAAAGTGAAAGGAGTATTTAAAGTGTATACAAACAACACAGAGTCTGCCTATACCTACACTGTATTTACTGTGTGTACCTGTTCTGCAAAATTTTACCCGAATTTTCGGGTAGCTACTCGCAGTTTCGAGCTCCGCGTGAAACAGTAAAGATGGATGACAGCCACGCTCTCCGTATGGGTCTAAAAGGACCCAAACAACGGTAAAGGGTTGAAATAAGCCTGTGGAGTGTGTTTACTGCAAAGCTGATGCTGCTTTCTCTGCGTGTGTGCACAGACCCGTGTTGCAGATACTTTAGATTAACCCTTTACCGTTGTGCTCCAATTGGGGCATATTTGCCCGCCTCGGGAGTGGTCAGAAAAGCGGACTTAGCACGCCCGGCATCACCTTCCGTAGGTTATTGACCCCGTGACCTTAAACTATTGTCCCTCTCGTTGTAGTGGCCGAATTTTCGGGTAGCTACTCCCAGTTTCGAGCTCCGCGTGAAACAGTAAAGATGGATGACAGCCGCGCTCTCCGTATGGGTCCAAAAGGACCCAAACAACGGTACAGGGTTAAGGGATATCTTGTCTAAACTGTGACTGTAATTCCAATTCTCCAGTCAGTTGTGGTGTCTTCATTTCAAGTTTCTGATGTACAGCTTTAACTAGTTAACTGGGGACTTATTATATTGCAAAGGAATCAATATTTGCCAAAATGCCTTTTTTTGGAAATTTCATAATGCACTGTTAAGCCTCTTCTGTAGACAATGCTTCTCCATTGTTGAAGATGACACAATTGTAAAAGAGAGATCATTAACTAAGTACCTCCAGTAGTCGTACATTTGTAGCAGTGTGGCCTGTATGAGATTGTATGCATGGCAGCATCTTTAAGAACACTTTAGGGTTCCATATTGCATGATCAATATGAAGATAGACTACCTGTCCTACACATTAACAAATGGACAGTAACGCCAGAATTTTTATAAAGGTTTAGGGACAATTTTATTTGGATTTAATGTTTCGTGATCAAAATGATGGAGCACAATTATAAATTTATTTTCAGGGAGAAATTGAACAAACTTGAGAAACAATTGGTTGACTCGAAGTAGGCCTACCTTTTCCATATTATTGGATGTGTATTGGAATGTAATGGATTGGTCGGAATGTAAGGTTGTCAGAATTAAGGGGTGTCATAATATACGGCTGTAACCAAGTTAACAAGCCCCTGTGGCAGGACCAGAGAATTCTGTTTGAACGAAACAGTTTGTTTTGGATCTTCTACTGGTTTTGGTTTATGTGGAGCTTGCAAGCTTCCATGCAAAAGCCATAATTAACACTCCTGTCATTCAATATTTGCTATATCATTTGGCCCAAAATTTCCAAATAATGGCCAAGTGACAATCCTCAAAGGGATACATTAATTGTGCATTAATTTCCTCTCTTGGAAAGAAGTGTATTTGGTAACCAACTTCTCATCTCCTACAATATGACACACACCCGCACACAGCTGTTACTGGAGTTCCATTTTAATGGTTGATCGTGTATTGCCTTCCCCCCCCCTCCCCTTCCCCTTCCTCGGCAGATGTGTATTACTCATTCACATCAATTGGTTGCACTTGTAATGCCAGTGTGTGCCAACTTTTGCTAGAAATCTTCATTAAACTGTGTACAAACACAATTCGTAAATATTCAATGCAAAATGGATCAAAGCAAGTTTGATTATGACACAGTTCGGAATTTTGTATGATTTTGTCTCACCTCAAGTGTATGAAATGATGAAGTTCCTTCAATGACCTTCTGTACTGTGTATAGGCATTTCGGTCACAGAACAGTATTACAGTTGAAGTTTGGTTGTGGAAGTGGGTATTCATTTATCGAAACTACGCAGTGTATGAGAGTTAACTTCGATATTGGTTCCTGAATTTAGTGAAATTGGCTGTTTTTTGTCAATGTTCTTTGCTATGTTGATTGTTTTATAATTTTAGAGTGGGGCAAATTGCAATGCAAGAGTGTTAATATGTTTAAAACTTTGACACAGCAAAGGTGGGGTGTCTCTTGGATGAAATGATGAATTCTGTTGTTGTGAAAGAAATCAGTAAACCACACAATAAAGATGAATGAATGGAACTAAGCAGGGTGACAGCAATTGCTGTAGACTTATTTTGAAACAACAGTTTTATCTCAAAATTATCATCTTCAGTTTGAAGTATCTGTTATGATTATTCAAGACTTAACATTTTGTACGTTCAAGGCTAGTTGAACATTTACTTCGGGAAATTTGCAGAGCAAAACTGTTGTAACATGGTTCTCAAGAGCCATTCATGAAATGGAATAGTCTGCTACTCTAATCCATGTTTGGGTGACTATATGTTCTCTTTAAATAAATGTAGCAGGGTTAAAACTTTCATTTAACGTGGATCAAGAAGTACAAAAAAAGGAAAGGAAATTCTACACATGTAGGTTTGTCAAGGAATATTATTCGTTTCTTGGAGATGGTTGAGGGGTTGGGGTGGGGGTGGGTTGGGTTTGTAGGGGTTGGGGTGTTGGATGGCATAAGGGTGAAGTGGATTGAGTTAGATTGTGTAATGGCCACACACCCTTTTCCATCAGTGACAACTGCTTTTAGTACAAAATGATTCCTATGAATATGTAAATACTTGTGTATGAAGATTGGTGGCTGTGAAGGAGGAATATTTTTGCAAATTTTGGCATAACTTTTTCAATTGTTTGGATATTGGATAAATCTAGTTCTACACAATTAATCTAATCAGACTGGAAAGGTTAGTCGAGTAACATAAAACTAGAAACAGTCATTAGGCAATTTGCTTAGAAAAAGAGTACAAAAGGTGTTAAAGGCATAATAGAAATATTTAATGTAATTATGTTATGGTAATTTAAGAAGTTTACAAGAAGCATTTTCTTTTGTGTGTACATAAAGCTCATTTACATTAGAATGATATAAATTGCACATATCATATTTTAAAAATTTTGTTTTATTATCAATCACATGACCTTTCACCTTGGTCTGTCACAAAAAAAAAAATGCATATTAACTATTTATTTTACACTTTGGTTGGGCCCGTTTTGCAATCGAAATCCAGTTGTAGTTAATTATCTCTAATTTTACAGGAAAAAAATAATTACCTGATGTTGTAGGATTGTGTTTACTGTCGTTTTGATTGGTCATTAAAGACTGTTGTGAGGTGTTTTATTGTTTGGTACTGTAACTGCACATCCCTTCATCACATGACTAGAAGAAGTGTGTGACAGTTTGGTATAAAATTTTATTTTCAGTTCAATTCATTAAAGTCTGCATAAATATGTTTGCTGTTTTTGTTTATGATGGGATCAAAAATTGTTCTGTTTATCTCTTGTTTAAGTGAATAATTTTTAGAAATTCATTTTATTTATGTACTCATGCAACTTTATATAAAACATGATTATCAAAAAGAAATACTTCCAATTTTATTATAATGTAGATAAGCTGCCAATATGTGTAATCATTGTCAAGACCCCTCCTGTAATATTAAACAGGGTTATTAATACCAATTTCAAAACTAGTTGAAATATGTCAGTTTTACAGTTAAAAAAGCATGTACCCTTTAGGAATACACAACTTATTGGGGACCACAATTTATGTTTCCTAGCCAGTACTGTCTATTAACAGTTGTCTGTCAGTTTGAGTTAGTAAGATCAGGTTTAGCATTGAACACACCAACAGGAATGTGTCATATGTTGGCAACTAGATAGAAAAGAAAAGGTTAAAAATGGTTTAGAATACAGCGCAAGATCAAGTTTGTTGTCAAAAAAAGTTGAACATGGTGCAAGTCCATCCCTTTAGTCACCATATATGTAGGGGGAGTTGTCTCTCAGAGTACATATAAGAGGATCAATTTAGGGAACCCCCACAGATAAAGCCTCTATTTTCTGTGGTACAAGCATCTACTTTGAAGTAATGAACATACCCTTTTTTGTCTACATATACATAGCATAGCCATCATTTTTGTTCAGCCAAGTGAGGCATTTAAAGACATTCTGAGTCTAATGAGGAGCCTGTGGACCAGTTTCATTCACAAAGTGGTCGTGGTGATTGCACGATCCCCATTCTCTTCCTACGCTTTATAGGAATATCCCTACAAATATCAACATCTATTTATCAGATATGACATTTTCTAGTTGACTGATTGTACAGGATGGGAGGACCAGAGGGCACAAAAATTTTGGACATTCCTGACAAACTCTGACCAACCTTCCATAGTGGTAGAAGGGTGTGTTGTACAAATGATAAGTGCATTACTTTTGGGAAGGGGTGGAGGAGATACTGTATTTAAACACTGCCCCCACAAAGGATGTATGACACCCCTTTCATATTGTTAAATTTGTTCTTTTATTCAAGGAAGCAGTTTTGAAAAAGCTTGCTTATTTAACAATCATTTATAGCTCTTTCAATCTTAGAGTAGTTTTGACCTTGAGAGTTCCTGGAACTTACTGTACCATAAAGGAAACCTGTGTAAATCTTTTAGGGAATTTCATCATTAGGTTTGTAAGCATTAACAGGCTGAATGGTCTTTCTGTATGAGGTTACCAACTTTTTGTAGTAGGGGTGATCTTTGCACTTACAACTTTTTTACTAATTATCTGATACAAGATTTGATTTATATGAGGTTTCTTGGTTCAAGTTTATAACCAATTAGGCCAGCAGCCACAGAGTGTTTTCCAGTTGTGGATCACTGACTTGATTTCCTTGCTCTGTTGCTTATGCTTAGCACCAAACACAACAGCAGTAGCTTCCATTTTTTAAAGTCTTCGAAATGACCTGGTCTGCTATAAGATCCCCTTCTGTAGTAAACAGTAGGTTTAATAGTAGAATAGAGGAGGGTCTTCTATACCCCCATCCCCTCTTCCAAAACTCCTGTAGGTTAAAAAGGTTTCTTTGAACAGTTTGGTGTTTTGATATTTTGATGCTGTTTGCACTAGTGACATCTTTAAAATGATTAATTAGCAAACTCTCTTCCATGCCAGACTCTTCCTTGGAAATTGGGAGTAGATAGTCTAAAAAGGTTTGGTCATATTTGATGTTACCATTTACTACATCTACTTTTAAAAGTAATTTTTTTAAATCTTTTGCATTGATTGTTAAAAGTTTTCACATACTCTGTGGTGGATAAATTCCACTATTTTAAATTCAAGAAATCTTTTTTTATTAGTGCTTGTAAACAAATGAGTTTGGGCTGTTGTCATGATACTTCATAGGAGTGGTATATTACTTCAGTCAACACTCTGTAACTATGCAAACAATTGTGTTCCAGTGAAATTTGAATTAAGAAAATTGACTAGTGTCCTGTATAAAGTGGGGGGGGGGGGGGAGGGGAATAGTGGCTTCAGTCACACCATGTATTGCCTAGAATGTGTTCATTTTCAGTAGGGGTGGTTCACCTTGTCTGTGTTTAAATGGAACGATAGATTTCAATATACATGATATTTAAACAATTTATTACTTAATATCAGAAAGACAGTTTAAATGGGGTTGAAAGGGTGCAGGGACTTCTCTTTTTCAACCCCTCCCCGTACTGCTTTCTTTTACTTTTTAAAGCATATTTTTTCTTTTTTTGTAATTCTGAGATCCCTCCACAAGGGAAAAGATGAACAAAATCAGTGAAACAGCAGTACATGACTAAAATAAATTCTGTTAAGGTTGTGTTTTTGTGTAATTCATGTTCTTTTCAGATGTATCTGTAATATAATGTCTATTATGGGTTTCATGGGGTCATGTTTACTTGTAAACATTTTGAATAAAAAAGTACCGTACTCTTTGTTCTAGATGCATGAACTTTGACCTGTAAGATAATGATAATATTCAAGCAACAGATATGACAAATGTACTCAAACCCAACATACTGTAATTGTCATCTTTTCTGGATGTTTAAAGGCCCAATTCTCTCATCCCAACCAGTACCAATTCTCCTAACCTTCTTAATTAAGCCCCCCCCACAATTGTCTGAAATTCACCCTCATCCAGACACAATCTCATTTAATTGCTTCAGGGTGAATTTTAGAAAGGTCAATGTGAAAAATCAAAACACTATAAGAACAGTTCATGCTGTGTAATATAAGTTTTGGTATTCTGCATTGTTTGAATTAGCAGTCAATCAAAAAGCTGAGCCAATTGAGAGTTTCTGTTACCCTATACTAGAAGTGTAGTTTGGGGTGAGAGGATTGTCCCTTTAAATTCACACTGTAATATACTTCCCCCTTGCTCTATCTTACTTGCATAGTCCCCAGGTCACATTCACATATGGGACCCATTTCTTGGCCTATATGGGGCCTGTATGACTTTGCATCCAGGATTAATAAGGAGCCATATTGGCTGGCTAGCCCACATGAACCCATATGGAATAATTCTGTAAATGACTGATATGTGGGGAAAATATGGGGGAGCCCTATAATATCCCTCATGTGTGTGCCATTTTGTGTGCTGTTCATATTTGGCCCATATTTATCTTGGGTACTAAGTTAAATGGGTCCTACATGGATTAAGCCATAGGTGGCCCATATAGGTTTGTACACAGATTGCAGCAGTGGAGGGCACACAATGTGGAAAAAATCAATGTCCTGCAGTGTACAGACTGGCAGGAAGAGTTGTGGCATGATTGTGATAACAAAGTTTTAATGTTGGAATGGAGATTGCAAAAAGTTTCAACCTTTTTTGCAACTGACCTTTTTGCTAGTGATTAAATCCCAGATTTACCGCTATGGACTGACCACATGGGCATCCGCAAGGGGAAGGGGCAAGGGGGGGGGGGCACTTGCCCTCCCTGGAAAATCAAACTTGTGAAAAAATTAATTAAAAATTAAAATAAAAAAAATTAAAAATAAATCATCAAAATATCTTCACTCACAACGTCAGTTTCTACTCGTGAAATATACGGACATTTGACATTTTGAATAGCAAAAGAGAAGATGGTATGCTGAATAGTGAAATCGTAATCTGGGGACCATCATTCGTGATATCTATTGGAAATTTGTAATTGTAAAAACTATGCCAAAATTGTACTAGTTGTCAGGTATGTGGTGTGCATATGGCATCCGACAATTGATGAATGCGTTGGTCTTGGTTTGGTCCTGTGCTGATCTCAAGTGGCGAGGCACGGTGCGGATGTAGCTGGCATATACAAGGTGAATATGGGGGGCGGGTGTATGATTCATAATTGGGTATCAGATACAGTCGGCCTTTATAGGCTGTTTGACAGTTGTAAGTTTTATCGTGCATAGGCGTGCAAGGCCGTGACCGAGAGGCAGATTTCCCCTCAACAATTTTTTACATTGAAATTTCTAAAAATCTAAAAATTTACAGACATGAAATTCGTTTCAGGGCTGGGTACATGCAGCTTAGAACACTCGCCAAGTGTCGTTTCCGGCCATCTGGAGGGTTTGAGCTCTCCTGCTATCTAACTAACTCTGAACCAGAATGAAAAAATGCATTGAGGTTTTTATAATACACATGCTCTTTTCAATAAAATGCTACATTTCTTGTAACAACTGGTGACCCAAAGTGACCTTTGACTCTACCTGTAAGTAATTGGTTTTTCTGTTAATCAAAACATTTCTATATTCAAAAAGCCAAATTTCATACTGTGACTTAAGATATTCAGCAAACAAGGTTTTCAGAGTTTGATGTCAGGTGATACCAGATGCCCATTGACCCCCACCAAAAACAACAGGTACAGTCATGGGCTTCTGCAGGTATGGGCAAGGGGGGGACTTGCCCCCCCCCCGGAAAATTAGAAATTTGAAAAGTAAAAAAATCAAAGCAAAAACCCGAACAAAACGTGTTTTCCAATTTTCTATGCGAAAAATAGGCTTTAAAAATGCCATTTCCGGCGCTCTGAGAGGTATTTTGGGCTGAAATTTTCGCATGCTTTGTATCAATTCATAGTGACTTGGAGGTTTTGCCCCTCCCTAGAAATTCTTCCCCCCCCTGACTTTTTTTCTGCGGACGCCCATGGGTACAGTACTTTTCAACTCACCATAACACGTCCACATACAAATTAGGAAATCCATCCACATTTCCTACCTTGACATATTCCCATTTTTACATCCTAATGCATCAACATATCCAAGTTTGAAATGAATCCAACTTTCATACCATGATGTATCATGTAAAAAAGGATTTCAGGGTTTGACCCCATGTGACCCCAAATGACCTTTGACCTCCACCAAAATGAATGGGGCTCTTTCTCACAGAATAACGCATCAACGTATCAAGTTTAGAATGAATCAAAGTTTCCTACCTTGAGATATACAGTAGTGTACACCAGGATTTTGGGGTTTGACCCCATGTGACCCCAAATGACCTTTGACCTCTGCCAAAATAAATGGGGTTCTTTCTTACATCATAATGCATCAACATATCAAGTTTGAAATTAATCTAAGTTTTCTATCTTGAGATATAGTGTACACAAGGATTTCGCAGTTTGACCCCATGTGACCCCAAATGACCTTTGACCTACACGAAAAAAAGCTGTTTTTTTTTCTTACATCATGACACATCAACATATCAAGTTTGAAATTAATCCACATTTCCTACCATGAGATATAGTGTAAACAAGGATTTCAGGGTTTGACCCCACGTGACCCCAAATGACTTTGACCTCCATGAATATATATCGGGTTCTTTCTTACATCATAATGCATCAACATATAAAGTTTGAAATTACTCCCAAGTTTTCTACCATGAGATATCGTGTAAACAAGGATTTCAGGGTTTGACCCCATATGACCCCAAATGACCTCTGCCTACCACCAAAATCAATAGGGTTCTTCCTCGCAGTTTTGGGTATCTGTGTACCAAGTTTGAGAACTGTCAGATCTTCCCTTCTCAAGATATCGTGTAAACAAGAAAAGCGTCACAAACACACACATACATATACACACATACATACACACACGCCATCATGAATGTATAGGTCTCTCTTTTCATCGAAACCAAAAATTAAAGAGGGTGCATGGTGCCTGTGCTGCTTTATTTAACTTCAATAGATTTTTATGATGCCCCATTCATTTGTGTAAAAATCCCATTCCTCAGTCCTCACAGTGATATGAGGCGAGTGGTGTTGTGGGATCCCACATCCTTTGCCTCAAATTCAAGGCCATTTATATACTGGCCATGTTGGTTGACACTGGTACTTAATGAATTAAATTGGCACATGCATGTCAAATTTAACAGGTTTAACTGGACTCCCTATGATATGACCATGATTAGTGTTCACTCATGCAAGCCGAGGCTTGCAGTCGGCAGGAAACCCACATCAAAATTTTTAGCAAATTTGTCAGTTGACATGAAGTTAGCACAGTTATTTTTTAAGTACTGAAAGGTTTTGTACCTCCCCCCCCTCTCCCCATTCACATCAGAGCTTGTTTTTCTCCCCTTCTGTTGGCCTACCTTGTTTGCATGGACCTAACCTTGCCATCAAAACTTCCCGTTACTCTATTAAATTATATTCAGACAGGGAGTTACATCTGTTGCAACTCCCTGATCCAGGGTTGCCAATTGGCTGGACTTGGCTGCATTGTGTACTGATTTCCCAACAGCATTCTATTTATAATGGTGAAGTAAACCATTCTTTCATTATTAATGTCTGCCTTGTGAGGACAGCAGTGGACAACCTATATCTGCACAGCTTAGAGTGGGTGGGGTAAGGGAAGTATTTTCAAAAGAAAAACCATCAATTATTGCAGTGGTATATATTTAAGCATCTTAAAACAATAGCCATGAAACAAAGTTGGTCATTTTGATGAATTCACAAGGCCAAAGTGAGAGGTTGGAAAGAGGTTCTTAACTCATCAATAAACTGACTGATTGTCATTATTATGATATCATCCTAAAACTGAATTTTCTCTTGAACTATGTGAATGATGAAGAAGGAAAAAATTAAAATACTGAAGCATCATTTTTTTTCCTGATATTTTTGTCTATATTTTCTAAAATTTATACAATGCATAAATCTCAAAAGAAACACATACACCAAGTACAAATGTTATGATATATTCTTTTGTAATATAAGCATAATTCACATACAGATGTTCAAGTATTTTAGGCCATTCTTCAAAGATTTCTTTTGGTAACCAAAATGCAGATTCTGATTCAAGAGTCGCAATACTTTTTACCTGTTCCAACACTTTTAGTGCAATAATTGACCATTATAACAAACAGCAATCACAACCAATGATGAATAGAACATTAATGTCCATTGTTTGAAATGGTGTTTTACTGTGACCTCCCCCTACTCCCACCCCCCACCCCAAAAAAGAAAAAAAACTTCCCTGTATTCCTTTGTATCTACTGCAGTTAAGACTTATAGACGGTCTATTCAAGTTGATTCAGACCAAATTGCAACATTCACACATAAACTTAAGCTATAGATTAGAGTCATTCAAATGACATTATGGAGAACAGATTTAATGCACCACTAATTTGCAATGATTATGAGGCTAGATTCTGATGAGCTCATTACAATGTTTTCTGAAGATTGAAAGTAATGGCTTGCAGGGTTGAAGGTAAACTAATTTAAGTATCAGGGAAAAACCTCCAAACACTGTCTAGCCTGTTATAAAGCACATCACTTTCTATATGAATGAAACACACTACTAAAAAGTTTAATAGTGGTTGCACAATGACGACCTTGCCCACTGCGATTATAAATCTTGTTGTATGTTATCAAATATATTTGAACTCACTAAATGTCAATCTGACAGGTAATATTCTGCTTCAAGTGAAAACATAGTAAACCCAAGTTTTATAGGTGCAGTGTTAGCCATATATCATGATTTTCTCTTGAAGGTCATGAGACACATTTTCACTAAATTGTGAAATCTAGGAGGGTAACTGATTGGTTTACCATAAATTATGCAATGTTTTAAGCCTTTTAAAAATAAAATGAAATATGCTTTAAAGATAATGTGAGGCTTGAACAGTTACTTCTTAATATGTTTGGGGGAGGGGGCTGTTTTGGCAAAGCCCATGAACAGCCCTTGAGTATTATGGGTATACACATTTGACCCAGATGACTGCTTTGTTTATTCCATAATAATTTCCTCTCCAAATAATAACGTGAAGTGTACACCCAGAAAATTTCATCTAACCAGCTGAAGTAGAACCATGCATCTATCACAAGGATAAGTGCAATCACCCCAATTTGAATAAAGTGTTCCTTGATATCCAGTAATCCATGCATGAAAAATTCTGTTTAATAATGTGGCAATTTTTTCAGCTGAACTGCTCAAAGTTATGCAGGCTAACTCCTTGATTTTCTGTTAAATATGCAATATTTATGTTCTTAAGCATAAAAGATATTATAAGAGAAATAAAACTGATTCATGCCAAAAGATGATGTCTATAACAAGGTAATGGCTACTGCTCCTTCACTGTGATTCAAGTAAATGATTAAAAGCTTGTTCCTCTAAGCTGTAGCAGACAGTCTTTCTTTAATATGAAGATTCACTAACTACAACATCATTCACACTTAAGTGACAGCTTAGAGTACCCTACTGTATAATAAGTACTCTGGCTGCATACTATTAATTGAGAGTACTCAAAAATACTCTCAGCACTATGAAGTCTCATTTATATTCAGAACTGGCAAGTAGGTAAGGTACTGCTCCAAGTGACGGGTGAAAAGTCCTGTAATAACTTTGGTGTTGAACTTAATAGGGCTGCTAGCCAAACAGCTGGTCATGCAGTCTTTTTTTCTCTGGACAGGTGACAGTGACATGTTTTTACATCTTTTGTTGTTTAATACTGAAAAACTGTGACATTGAATGTGGGAAATGATTCTGAGAATTGAGACAATCAGACTCAATGGCTACATACATACACCTGGGTATAGAGGCATGTTCAGGTCCAAGATCTTTTCTTAGACATGCTACAATTAAGTATGACAGAGGGTAACAGAAACTGCACAAAAGCTGCTAGTAAAATGACCAAACAAAAATGAATATAGGATAACATTTAAATGAATCAGAGTTAAGATCTGCACCTCAATGCCTTTTGATATGAGAGTCACAGCCATGTGAGGATTCACTAATCTCAAAATGATCTGAAACCTGTTGATATCTTGTTTATGAACCATGATAAGACTTATTTTTCCCTTATCACGTATGCACTTATCAACTGTAAGACACACCCACTGCCCCCCCAGGTGCACATATCAACTGTAAGACACACCCTCCCCCCCCTTGATGCACTTATCAAATCCAAGACACACCCTTTGCTCCTGAAGACGTTGATCAATATTCACTACGAACATCAAAAATGTTTTCACATTGACACACCTCTTCCTTTATCATGAAATGACTCAGCATTAAAGTTCTTGATGAAAGTTTCCAGTTAAATATTACACGACCATGCTTGCACCCATTAGGTTGCTTTGGTAAAACAGTTGGAGAACTTTGATGCACATTAAGTTGCTAACCACTACCAAGGGTCAGAGGGTGGGCCTTACAATTGGTAAGTTCTCTATCCCATTTCAACATCTGAGAATGAAAATATCCACCACACATACATTTTGATACAAATGTGACCAATGACAAATACACTGGTCATCATGCTTTAATAACACTATGCAGGATGCTTCAATAGCAGAGTTCACACTGCACAACTAGATATATTGAAAATTGTTAGAAAATTTTTTGACTTAACATAAAATGAATGTGTGTCCATTTTCAATGGAATACTACATTTGCCATGGATTCCAGACTGCACGACTGAAGGTCCACAAGTCAGAAGGTCTACAAGACCGAAAATGTAATGATTCACGAGACTGAAGGTCCACAAGACCAAAAATTAAAAAAGGCTTACCAGGCAATGACCTTTGAGGTCAAAAATGAAATGGGCTCCACAAGACAGAAAATGAAGAGTGTTTTGAGAGGCCAAAATTTAAAACCCACTGATGTTTACATGTTTTTCATCTTGTAGAACTCTCCTCATGTTCAGTCTCACAGACCTTTTCTCATTCTTGGTTTCCATTTTTTGTCTCAGGAACCTTTTCTCATTTCTTATGAACTTTCTTTCAATTTCGGTGTCACAAAACCGTCCTCATTTAAATTTTTGGTCTTGTGGACAGTGATGCCACCTCTTATGGTTAATTACATACTAAAAGCTATATGACATACAATCTTGAGTGTGATATTCAGTTCACTCTTTCTAAGCTCCTGATAGCCTTCAAAGTCCCAGAAAAGTTTGTACTGAAGGACAGTTTACCAACGTCCAGATACCTGGAGAGGAAAAAAACCAAAATCAGAAAAGGTTGGACGTTAAACTCAGTCAACAGTGAAAAGATTCTCTACATTAAATATTCAAAACTGTTTTTATCGGTACAGTGTAATGACTTGTTAAAACTTAAAGGTTCTAGTTTCTTGATACCACTGTACTTTGGTATTGCAAAGTTCTCTCTATCCAGGAGTTGATTGGTGACAGTAATCAATACTCCCCTAACTTCCTCGACCAATTTAAACTTGGTGGCTGCTATAGTTGCCTGCATAGCAGATTGTGGGGCATATTCCTCGTTAAGTCACAGGGGGTTTGTAGAGCTTTCAAGTGAACAAATGGAGTCTGCTCCACGGGGTACTGCTGTGGCTGTGTCTCGGATGTGTTCTCAAGGTTTGGTTAAAGTTGGAAGACAGGCTTAAGTTAGCTTCATGAATGACAATTGTTACAACCTGGGGTGAAATTAAACAACTGTCAAAGAAGTGAAACACTGGTTCTTTTTTTCTGCACTAATCAGAATATTTTCTCTTTGTGTGACCACTATGCCCAGGGCTCTGCTTTTATCACATGCAGTAAAGCATTGCAGATGCTGTACATTTAAGACACTTGCAATGCAGATTAGTGTAAGGGGCTATTCCACTCTTTGGTACATATAACTCAACAGTTTATTACTGCTGAGGTATAGTTTCCTGAATCCTTGTCAGTTATTACAACTTGATGAATGGGGTCCAAGGTACCAAACTCAAAAAAAAAAAAAAAAATGGTTCACTCAAGATAAATTACAAAATATGTCATAGATTTTACTTTAATGCACACTATATGCCCATATTTTTTTTACTCTGAGACACTACTGTGATGACAGGGAAAGAAACAGAGAAATTACTTTTGCCTGTCAATGATGGAATGGTTGTTCTATAAATTTGACAGCACCAGATAAGTGGTCAGGTTTTACACATAAATTTTAAATGGTTTATGACAAATTTTCTACATTTTTAAAGTTGTATCAAGTATGATTGATATCAATGAGGGCATGAGTGCATTCAAGTGAACATTGAGAAATTACATCTACCAGTCTTCATTTGAACTGATATGGTCATGTATTGTCTGAGGGAAGCAAATATATTTGGTTTTCAATAAAGCCCCCATCTAAGAGAACAAGGCAAGGTTACTTGGGAAGTGTGCTAGTCAATACCATTGCCCATCCAGCAAGTACCCAAGGAAAGCCTTCTCTACAAAAGCATTTTAAAAGGTGGACAGAAAAGTATTTATGCAAACATGTAGACTTGGAGGAGAGCTAGCCTAATGGACAGAAAGTGAAAAGAAAATTTGTCAAAACATGACAAATTTGATACTTTTTTGCACATTACTCAGGGTAGGTTAGGTTAGATTGAGTGTTATAGCCTATGGGCACAAAGGCAATTTATTTTCAAGGGAAAAACAGTCTCCTCCTCAAAACTTTTTTTTTTTGAAACAGCTGCTGAGTCCCTCAAGTTTCTTCTTATTTCTTTTCCAAGTAATTTCCATGATATTTATTAAAGGACTTTAGGTCTAACCATCTCACCCGAAACAATTCTCCTAACCTACTGACTTAAGGCTCCTCCCACAATTGTCTAAACTTATCCTCATCCAGACACTATCTTAGTTTATTGCTTCAGGGGTATACAAAACCTCAATGTGTAATCAAAACACTCTCAGTACAGCACATGCTATGTTTAAATATGAACTACAGTACTCTGCACTTTTTGAACTTGCTGATAATTAATGAGCTGTGCCAAATGAAAATTTCTGTGGACTACTTCAAAAATTGAAGATTGGGGTGAGAGTTGAATGCCTTTATACGATACCAGGATAAAGTAAGGAGCTTCTTTCCAGATACAACTGAATCTTAATTCAGAGATAAAAAAGTATTGCCACATTGAAAAATTGAATCTACTGTAGGGCAGATTGCCAGTGACCTATCACAATATGTACAATATTTGTGTGCACTATGGCATCATTTTAGTGTTAAGTACAGTAGTAGGTTTTGTGCATATGAAATCTGGGATCTCATATGTCACATTAATTGAAATTGTATTTAATGTAATGATTTTGGCATTGCTACTGCAAATATTCAGCAAAATTGCTTGCTATACGCTACATATGGTGTCGGGTTAACCTAAGCTACAGGAAAAGATATCAAAACATACTAAAAGTACTGTATCAAATTTCAAGAACCAACAGGATATTTCCAGTAAGGAAGAAAAACAAAGGGAATTGTTATATTATGTCCAAATTACAACAATCTCTTCACTTGTTGAGAAACGGAGGTATTCTTTAACGAAGATAATCAATCATAAACAAAATAGTTACATGGAAAGGATATCAATGAAAGGTTTGGAGGACATGGGCTGGGATTTTTCTTCTTTCATATGAGACCCTAGTGAAAAGCCACCAGAATATGCCTTTAGTTGAGTGCACCACCAGTTTGAATTTGATTTTTTTTTTCACAATGCCCCAGTTTGAAAGTTTCCGACCCAGTTTGAAAGCTGTGCTCCTGCTTTCAAAACTTGCAATGAAAAAAAAAACCCTTTTACGTGCAACAAAAACATGTAGGCAAATAAGCAGAGGAGCTAGCTAGCTATGCAGTATGAGAGCTCAAAGCCAGCTCTAGTACTAAAGTGTGTCATATACAGTACAGTATCTACATTATCATTCAAAATGTTTGAACAATTTCAAAATAATGGTTTCAAGTGGTGTTGATGCTCCTAGTAATGCTTAAGTAGAGGACCCCCTAGAGACTTTGGCCCCTGGAACCCACAAGGTGCCCAAAGGAATGTACATCAGATTAACCCTAAGATTACGAAGCTCATAGAGATGTTAATCACAAATTAGACCCAGAACCTTTGTGAATATTGGATGTGAGACATATTGTGTAAACAACAGGCAATGGATCAAAGTTGGGCTACTACTGTATGTGATTACATTCAGAATCCTTACTGTACATGTATTTCAATCATCATTTATACTTACACTCTTACAGCAACATGAACATTTAATCATCATCGTCTTCTGGCACAAAAATATCATTCTCCTCCAAAAAGGCAGCCCCTTCTTTGCTAATGGTTGCACCAATGTATAGAAAAGGAATTGCCACACAAATTGCTTTAATCACACCAAATCTATTTTGTGAAGGCATTTCTAGGATACCTCCATAAGATGTTGTTGTTTTCCATCTTAAACACTGCTGTTGGATTAATCTCTGCAAAAGAAAAGAGAAGAAAAAATTGATCAAAAAATTAAGTCATAATATTTACCATGAATGTACATGGCAATACTCTCTGTGAAAAGTGAACACATACCAACAGGCTACTGCCAAAAAAGAACATATGATTGCTTATAAAAATTCAATAACATGCATTCTGGCACAATGGCCAAGGAGTGGGGTCAGGAAAGAGTCCCTTACCTTAGCTTATTTTTTGGTATTTTATATTGTTCTTACAACATCCCTAGTATTTTCCGTATTCATGTGTGGTAAAAAGGCCTGAGAAGCGATATTATTTCCAATGATCTGGGAGGCAATTCTGACCAAAATTTTTGGAATGCACCCCTCAAATGAACTCTCTCAACTCATCTACACATAGATAGTCTGTAAACAGGTTTAGCCCCCTTCATGATAAATGAAGGTGAATGTTTTTTTTTACCTCTGGGGACCTTAAAAACAACCTTTCACCTCAGCCAAACACAACAGGGTTATTCCTCTCAGCATAATAAACAAATTATCTTTACTTGGATCCACTGACGGTTCAATTAGATGTCCTCAAAACTTTGCATGTTGACTAGAACATCGATTGGACGACTAACTTTTATAACTGGAAACTTTTGTGTACTAGGTGGAGATGGCTAGCTAGTTAGTTTGTTAGATGGAGTTTTACAGCCCAGTTTCCAACCAATTGGTTAAAGTCAAGCCAGCCACAGCTTTTTTGTCCAGTTGTGACTCACTGGCTTGTTCTCCCTACTCCACTGCTTATGCTGAGCACTTAGCACAATGGCAGCAGGTTCCGTTTTTAAAGTCTTCTGTATGACCTGGCCCGGATTTGAACTCCCAACCTCCTGACTGCAAGTCTGATGCTCTAACCACTTGACCATGCAGTTGGTGGAGATGATAAGCAATTCTGTCCCTTTCTGACAAAAAGAAGTAACCCACATTTTCAATATTTTGAGTTATTTACCAAAACGCATTACCTTAAAGCCAACAGAAATGCTTCTACATGGCACAAGGACACTTGCTATAAGTAACTGAGCAATTTATAACTTAAACATTGGAAAATATTTTTTTCCCAAAATTCATTGCAAAAGCAGACTTATGTGGTCTACTTCCTTTTGTGAGAAAACAATATCCATGTGAACACATACACTTTTCTGACAGATAGAAGTATGGTATTTAATGTTTAATTTCAATATTCTGTCATATTTTTTAAGAGAAATGTTTTGTTTTGTTTTGTTTTATATAGGAGATATTGTAAAAGTGGATTACCAAGATTTTTAATGTGGATTACTTCTTTTTGTATGAAAAAAATCAGTTAAAATATTCCTTACAATTTCTGACAGAAAGAAGTACAGGCCACTGCTTCTTTTTGTCAGAAACAGTTTGGTCAAAATAACTCTTGTATTTTCTGACAGACAGAAGTAAAAGCCTTTGCTTCTCTTTGTCAGAAACAGCATAGTGAAAATAATAGTTGTACTTTCTGACAGAAAGAAGTACAAGCCAAAATTGCTTCTTTTTGTCTGAAAATAATGTAGTTTTCCATGTGGGTTACTTCTTTTCTTGGCTGATTATCTCAGGAAGTAGACTACATGTTAGAATATTTAATATCAGAAAATTTAAGTTTCAGTAATAGAAAAAAGAATATGAAATAAAATCAATTTTGAAAAAATTGTGGATTACTTCTTTTTGTCAGAAAGGGGCAGAATTATACCTGAG
This sequence comes from Holothuria scabra, assembly GCA_037179385.1. NCBI lineage: Eukaryota > Metazoa > Echinodermata > Holothuroidea > Aspidochirotida > Holothuriidae > Holothuria > Holothuria scabra. The sequence continues at coordinate 55,148,097 of CM074184.1, forward strand.
TATGCTGGCACACTCTTGCTGCTAACAACAGCTAAGATGAATGAAGCAAACGACAGGGTTTCTTCTGAGCATAATTCAAGAATGAGCGTTGACTAGTTACAGTGAATACAACTAATTTGGGCATTTCTATTAATAGGCACCAACTGGTCTGTTTTGGCTTCAATACGGACAGTAACAACTGATGTGTTACTTTTCGTAAATTAATTGTTCTACAGCTTAGGCCACACTGTTACAGTGGAAGGGAAGAATTTTTAATGGTGGCTGAAATTTGGCACAGCACAAACGCTGGTGTTTTAGAGCCATTTTTCAGGTTTTCTCAGTTGAACTCTTGTCATCTCATATGACATCTGACCTCTGCTAAAAACAACAATTTTAGCTCTGAAAACCATACATGACCTTTGACTTCCACTAAAAACAATGCAGTTCTTCTTCTTGACATTACATCTAGATGTGTATGCCAGATACATGAAAAGTTGGACAAAAGTGAAATTGCAGGCTTGAGCTTAGCCATGTCCCCATTTTTCATTCATAGGCATTGAAGCTATACTACACAATATATTTTACAAGGGTTGGTGACTCTTTATACAATATGTAATATGTCACACACTTTAGCAAATTCCTCTTCCTTCAAAACTTGAAACAACTGTTCAGAGCACCAACTGTTTCCAAAAGAGATTTCACAGACATTCAACACTCTTTCCTTTACAACCTGAATAAAATAGCTACAGCCTAGCTTCTTAACTGTAGAAATCATCAAGGATGCATTCCATGTGAGTCTTTGCCACAAGTACACAGAGGTCTGCGTGATCATATGAAGGGATTTTCTGTGCACATACAATGCAAAATTATTGCAAGTATTGCAATACATGGCACTGTAGCTGTACATAAATAAGCAAAATATGGACGTATGCATAGGCGTACGAGGCAGGATGCAGGAAGGGGGGCACTAATTGCCCTCTCAATTTGGGCAAAAACAGCTGGTCCATTCGGGCAAAACATGATAAATGGTGCCATTATTTAGGCAATAAAAGGTCTTGCCCCCTCAAAAAAATTACCCCCATACACCTATGGACGTATGTAATGCCATACTTTGGCAATGCATATGCAGGTATACATGTTATAACTTAGTCAGGAGAATAGCTGAGGGGCTGCATGATGCAGTCACAGCAGCTCATACACAATCTCCTGCCAACAACAGCAGCAATTCGGACAGGTTTCACATTGTATGTACTGTACCAAAGCACACCAGCAAAGTTTTTGAACAATTAGTATATGGGCAATTACACAGTAAACCAACACAGAATCATCACATATGCATATTTTGTTTTGTTGAGTAGTTCCATATGTTTTATTATGTCCAGGGCTAATCCTTAGATGTACAGAGATAGCCTAAAAAATTTCAACTTGCTCCCTCAATTTTGAAAAATATTTCTGTGTAGGCCCTATGGAAAATATAACGGGTGAACATTGACATACTTCAAGAAAAATAACGGGTGTAACACATTGACATACAAAATAGAAATGGCTATTATCTAGAAAGTTTATTACGTACATACTTTGTGACATTTTCTGAGGATAATATATAGCATTACTTTATAACTATCCCATTTGGGGCACTCTTTGATCAATATTAAGCTTGGGAGACCATAAATTGTAAGTGTATGTCAATGTTACACCCGTTATAGAATTGTGTTCGCCCGTTATAAAAAGTGCTGATAAACTGCAGGAATAAAAAAAAGTTTACCATATACGGTCCTTGCTTTATATACCTAGAGGTTACTATGTCTTTGATAATTGATAATAAACAAGGTAACACCAATTAATGATGTTCTCAGGGTAATTTATAATTGTTTGACATACACAGGCATCACATAAATGTATGTCAAATATTTTCAAACATGCTTCATGAGTGCAAGGTTCATCATATTTTGATGTTACCTTGTTAATTGTCAACCATCATCACATTACAACATAAGTTATTGGCAAGGTCCATATATATGGCAAACGTTTTGAGTTTCAGCATATTTCTTATTACGGGCGAACACAATTTCATAACGGGTGTAACATTGACATACATTTATAACTTATAGCCTCATGAGCTTCATATTGATCATAAGGTGATTCCACCTGGTTTGTTATGAAGTACTGCTACATATCATCCTAGGAAAATACCAAAACCTATCCACATTATGTACTTTCTGAAAAATAGCATTTTGTATGTTGTATGTCAATTATGTTACACCCGTTATTTTTCTTGATGTATGTCAATGTTCGCCCGTTACATTTTCCATTGGACCCCTGTAGATTTTTTTTCCAATATTGAGGAAGTGAGCTGAAAATTTTTAGGCTATGTCTGTGCATCTAAAGATTAGCCTTGAACATAATAAAACACATGAAATTAACATAGAATGGAAATTAACCCTTATGTGATGCAACTGTGTTGGTTTACTGTGTAATTGCCCATATACAACTGCACCCTGGGGTGCTATGCATAAGGTGGCTATGCATAAGACCGCATACATACAGTAATGCAAGAAAGAAGGCATTAGCAGCTGTGCAAGCTACTACCAGCTGTTAATTGTAACAGCCAGTATTTCCACTCATTTATTTTGAAATTTCTGGCTATTTGAGAAACTTTTCTGATGTTTGACAATTTAAAAAATTTTTGATTACAATGAAAGACAAACCTGTATGTATATCTCAGGGTAATTAGGTCTAAATATTGTCGAATCATCATTTATAGAAAATGAACATTGGATTTCAGGAGATTGTTTTAACATTATTCATAAACTTCAAAGTGGAAGTGTTAAAGTTGGTGAATGTTAGGACTTTTTACTAAAGTGGGTGGACAAAATGCGTTTATTCCGTCCTTAGAATATGAGGATTCAAAGGTGGATAATTTAATTGGGAGCAAATTGACAAAATAATAAAAGGAAAATTCTTTCTTGGTTTTGAATGATTGAATAACACAGGCCCTTCCTGTACAAATTAATTCTAACTCTAAGACTCAATATATTAATTATTTCATTGGTCAAATTATTCATTCTGGCATCTGATTAAAAAATGCGAACTTTGTAACATTAAATTAACTTATCTCTTTCCTTTAGCAACTCCTAGTCACGCTTGCAATCAAACACATCACCCGTACTACACGCTACGGATGTCCCTCCTCATTCAGATACAGCTCTCATCTGTCTTTCAAAAATCTCAACAACAAACTCCCATCTCCAGTTTTAAAAGTAAAATAATAATTCCATTGTGCACAGACGCAGCATATAAATACACACTCTGAAAGGGAATCCTCTGTGACGTAATTACATTACTCATACCAATATTACGTCACAGACAATTGTGGGAATGGGTACAACATTGACTGCATGAACACCATTGTACGGCATGCGGTTCAAAGGCCCACTAGTAAAGAGCTGAGTTGAATGATAAACTTTAGGCTTAACTTTTAGTACCTTGGCATATAAATAACTCTAAGAACGTAAGAAATAACAATAGAAAGGTACATAAGAATATCTACTGCTCTCATTAATAGGCTATGAAAGCTGCTAGAATTAGGAGAAAGGAATAGATAGAATAATGATTGGGAATAATTGATTACAGCTGAGAATGTGATCCATTTCGACGTACGGTAAGTCATACTCATAGTTAACCGACATACGCCTAGCCTACTGTAGTATATTGTACGCTGGACTTCAACATTAGTTAAGGCCAGCTTAGGCTAAGGCTAGGCCATGACATAATATTACAATGACTGTTGGCACTGTATAGCACTACTAGTGTAGTGAATAACATTCATAATTATACCATCGATTATCACCCACTTTACAGAAGTACTGGTAAGAGTTGATTGAGGGCTATACAGATTCCCTACAAAAAATTTTTCTTCGTAATTTTTACAATTTTGAAGTGATTTTAAGTGAAAAATTGCATCTGAGGAACTGATGGATGCTTTTTGAGACTCAACTTAAACTTTGGACGTGACTAAGAAAGTCTTTTGAGGTTTGTAGTGAGGCTAAAAATGTCAAAATAGGCTAGAATGCTCTCTGGGTGTTAGCTTTGTTCTGTTGAGTGACTGACCTAGTTGGTGGAAAGTATAGTGCAGTACATGTATTGTACATAAAGCTTTGGACGCCTTTTTCCACACCAGGCCTAACTTAGAGCTAAAGATTTGTTTTCTAGTTAATTTTTTATATATTTTACCAGAAGTTTTTCAAAAGAGAATAATTGAATCCCTTGCCCTTTTGAAGGTGTATTCAGACAGTGGAGCCATGGGATCACAGTGAATGAAGTGATGGAACAGTCTCAGTGCACTTGCTTGTATTTGTACTTACAGTATTAAGGTCCAGGGATTTTTAAGAAATATCAGAGGTGGCTGTATCCACTTACGTCTTACTTTGAGACCGACACAATATGCACAGCTTGGTACATTAGGCCCAGGAATTTTTTTTCAAAAATATTGGAAGTTCTCTGATTGAAGTGAAGTTGGTGTTGTAATGGAAGACGGCATGGGCCCTCTTAAATTCTAATAGCCTACTTTGAACTATTCCTTGAACAGGACTCTATGATCTGGCCAGTCTGTTTTACTCCACACTAGAGTCCTTGGACACAGTGCAGGAGAGATCCGAACGTTCAGGCTTTGTAGCATTTCCACATTTTGAAATTAACTTTCCTGGGACAAATTTTGGAATTTTCATAAATGTTGTCCCACTTTCATGTTAACAGATGTAAAAATCATTTTCTACCGCATTCAAATGATGCATTCCTTCAATTCTTCAAATTGTTTTTTCCAAAGTCCAAAAATTTACAAAGATATGATGTTTAACATCACTTTTGCACTCCTTTTTTTGTACTCAGTACTCCATCTGCATGTGTTTTTTTATACTCACACTTGGTCATGTGACTGCATCGGCAAGGTGATGCAAGCAAACTGCATGCGTTAGTCCTGTAGCTTATTGACCTAGTGTTACTGGTAGTTTTAACCTCCAAATTTTGCCTCCTTGCTCACCTATTTTTGAAGAAAGACTGATCAAGAAAGTTGAATGTTATGACAAAGATCATTCATGACAAGTATGGCCATAATAGGCCTAGGTCCATTTTTGAAGCTCTGTGAGGAGTTGAAGACTTGTGCCCTGTGTTTATAACGCAGAGCATTCTCATTTCAGGAGACCTATGGACAACGACCGTGTACAGAGTGCCATTAAGCATAATACACAATCCTGTTCAAGGACTAACTTTGAACATGCTCGGCTGCGACTCATATACCACTTCATAAACAGATCTTCTGGACAACAGGGTATTCTATAACTGCAGTAGCCTAGGCCATCCTAACTTCAAAAGAATACAAAGTAGTCAGATTTTCCTAATTGTAACTGAACCACTCGCCCCGCCAAGATTAGATAAGATCTTACAGTCTAAGACTGCATTGAACTTTACAGATGACCTAATGTTATATGGTCTACTGTAGAATTAAGTTTCTTAAAGAACTTCATCTGAACTGTTGACACTAACGTTGTTGGGGCTGTTAGTTTCAGGACCCGTTAGCTTCCTCCCCTACAGAAAATTTGTTTCCTCCCTTAAAAACATTGTTTCCTTACCTATGTAAATTAAATTTCAAGGGAGCAAAATTTTGTGCTACAGTATTGTTTTTAATTGAAAAACAAACATAAACCTGGGTTAGGAATTGTGAAGCAAAGGCCACATGATTGCAAGTGCTTGACCTCTAATCTAAATAAAAATTATATAGGCTAGCCTATTGCCACTGGCAAACTTTCTAGCTTTAGGCTAGGTTACAAAACCAGAAAGCCCAAAGGCTTAGTGATTCCTTGCCAAAAGAGAACTCTTAATTTGATGTAGGCTAGGGTCCATCTTGCTATGGTGATAGCACCCCTACAGTGTTCAGCATAGATATCGCAATTACAGGCAATTTAGGAGGTTTTCACAGGTGAACCCCTGGTGACCTCATTTGACCTCTGACCTCCACCAAAAACAATAGGGTTTTTCCTCTCAACATGACAAATCTATATACCAAATATGAAAAGTGTTGGTAATTCCTAACTTGAGATATTGTGATTACAAGTTTTTCAGACTTTGATCTCTGGTGACCTCAAATGACCTTTGACCTTTACCAAAAACAATAGGGTTCTTCCTCTCAACATGACAAATCTATATATCAAATATGAAAAGTGTTGGAATTTCCTATCTGAGATATTGTGATTACAAGCAAAGTGTCACAAACACACATACATACACATACAAACACACATACATACACACACACATGACATCACCATCACATAGATTCTTTGCCTGCCTTCAGCAAGGAATCAATTTCCTGTATCGCAAAAATTACTTCAATGGAAGATAGTATCCTGCTACAAAATAATATAAATAGTCTCTGCAAATGGGAATCTAAATGGCAAATGAAATTTAATGTTTCCAGGTCTTTGCTTTGCATAAGAAGAAACCTTTATTAACTGCGTATAAAATGAACAATAGTGTTCTACAAACAGTTCCCAACCATACTTATCTTGGAGTGGATATTAACACTAAATTAAGCAAAATTAAATTAAACTAAATTAAATTGTTATGTCGTAACCTGTACAGTTGTTCCCCAAAAGTTAAGGAAACCGCTTATAAATCCCTTGTTAGACCAAGGTTGGAATACTGCTCGAGTATTTGAGATCCTTACCATCAGGAGCATATAAACAAGCTTGAAGAAGTGCAACCCAGAGCTGCCAGATTTGTCTGTAAACACCAAGGGCGTAAAAGTAGTGTTTCATCAATGCTTGCTGACTTAAACTGGCCTACTTTGGAAGAACCCAGGATCAGTGCTAGGTTGAGCTTACTGTACAAGTCTCTCCATCACTTAGCTGCCATTAATCTAGGCCTAAACGGATATATATTTAAGCCCTACAACAGGCCTAATGGAATCTCCACTCGCAAGTCTTCATCGATCTCCTTTCATTACCCTGCTGTTATAAGTTCTCTTTTATTCCTAGGACAGTGGCAGAGTGGAATTGCTTACCTTTAGCTGTAAGGGACTCCCCATCTATTGAAACTTTTAGAAATCAAATACACAAACTGAACTTGACATCTTTGAGGAGATCTGAATATTAATCCGATTTTATTGACTTGTCCACTAGCCGTTACACACCTACAAGTGTTGTGTGTTGGGGACGTTATAGCCAGCAAGGATTCTGATGACTTAAGTGCCTACAAGAGTCAAGAGGTCTTAGTTAAAAATTTGGTTAAGGACACTAAAACTAGGTTTGAAAAAAAGTTGGCCAGTGAGGTTAAGATTAACCCAAAATCTTTCCATGCCTATGTTAGGTCTAAGTAGCATGTTAAGGAAGCGGTTGGGCCACTTTATGATGTGAATGGTTCATTAGTTAGTGATCATCAGGATATGGCTAATTTGTTAAATGATTATTTTGTATCTGTTTTTACCAAGGAGTCATCTGTCATGGGGATTTGTAGGGGTTCTGATATCCCTTCTTCAATAAGTGACATTGTGTTCTCTGAGGAGCTGGTTCTGAAAAAATTAAAAGAGTTTGAAGACAAGTAAAGCTCCTGGGCCAGATGGGATCCATCCCGCCATCCTTCATGAATGCTGTGAGGTTTTATCAGTTCCACTATCAATTATTTTTTCAGAAATATCTTGACTCAAATTTTGTTCCTACTGACTGGCGGGTTGCTAATGTCACTCCAATTTTTAAAAAGGGGGATCGGAGTTCACCTTGTAAATACAGGCCAGTCAGTTTAACTAGTGTTGTGTGCAAAATAATGGAATCTTTAATCAAGGACTGTTTGCTAAAGCATCTCTTAGATAATGGGTTACTCAATCTAACTCAGCATGCTTTCCTACCCAGTAGATCTTGTGTTACAAATTTGCTAAGCTTTCTTGAGGATGTTTCTTTGTCTCTTGATTAAGGTTCCAGTGTGGACGTCATTTACCTTGACTTCCAAAAAGCTTTTGACAAAGTACCTCTTGGTAGACTCATGGTAAAATTGCATAGGTTAGGCATCATAGGCAAGTGCGCTCAGTGGATCAATTCATGGCTCAATGGTAGGTCTCTGAGAGTTGTTGTCAATGGAAATTTTTCTTCCTGGAAAGAAGTCTCAAGTGGTGTACCACAAGGTTCTGTTCTTGTCCCACTTCTTTTCTTAATTTTAATAAATGATATTGATAGCTCTATCACTTCCAGTATAAGTTTGCTGATGATACAAAGCTCTATAGGAAGGTTGGAGGAAAGGATGGTTCTTTATTGCTGCAGAAAGATCTGGATAGCTTATTTTCATGGTCTCAGACTTGGCAAATGTCTTTTAACGCTGATAAGTGCAAAGTCCTCCACTTTGGTTCTAAGAATCCCCACCATGATTATACTATGAATGGTACTAATTTGAACAAAGTGACTTATGAGAAAAACCTTGGTGTAGTTATTACAGGAGATTTAAAGTCATCTTGGCAGTGAGCAGCTACTGCTGCAAGGGCAAATAGGGTGCTTGGGTTGATCAGGAGGAATTTTAAGAGTTTTAGTAAAGAAATTGTGCTAAATTTGTATAAGCAGCTGGTTCGACCCCATCTCGACTATGCTGCACAGGCCTGGAGTCCCTTCTTGGAATAGGACAAATTGCATTTAGAGCAAGTTCAGAAGAGAGCTATCCAACTCATGCCTGAGGTTAAAAATCTACTTTATTCCCAAAGGCTTGAGCTGCTTGGGCTTACCACTTTGGAGCTGAGAAGGATTAGGGGGGACATGCTCCAGGTATACAAATTTCTATCTTAAGGGAATCCTTTGTTAGCTTGCAGTTATTTAAAGGTCCAGAATTATCCTCGGCCCTCGGGTTAGAGGCCAATGCAAAAAGCTTGAAAAGTCTTTTGCTAGACTTGACATTAGGAAGTTCAGTTTCTCTCATAGGGTTGTTAGTGAGTGGAATAGCCTGCCTGAGTGGGTTGTTAACTCCACATCAGTGCACCATTTTAAGGTTAATATTGACAAGTTTTTCCATGACTGTGGTAGAATCTAATCTTTCTGGGCTCTTTAGGTGTTGGTGGTTTGCTTTGTTTTGGGGGATTTTTGGATTACAGGGCATCTTATGGGGCCTTTTCAGCCCTCCTTTGCCCTTTAACCTGTTATGTTATGTTACAACCATAGCTATATCCGGGGTGCTAATTTAGAATCCGTGCCCGGAAGTAGACATAATTTTACTCACTTCACAACTTCCAAAAGAGGGCGCTCAAACTTTAAAGTTTTTTTTTTTTAAGTAAAAAACCCTTTTCTTTTTTTCCTCACTCGAGGAACAGCGCTATAAGTGTGTGCTGTGGAAAGAAGTGAATGGTTAGTGCTGTGGAAGAAAGAAAAGCATTGTTAGTACCGGGACCCGAACCCTCGACCCTAGCGATATAGTGATTCTAGCATGAAGACCGGCGCGCTTGCCTACTGCGCTACGAGCGCTGTTGCCGGTGAATGGGTAAAAAATAATATAAGTACTGTCTAATAATACTATCTATTACATATAGCTGTAGGTATACGTATTTACGTATACCTAAAGCTAACTGTATGTACTAGAGAGTGTATATATATGTACAGTATGAGATACATATACGTAAATGTTTATATACCCCTACGTATACAGTTCCTATGCATGCGTACACCTGCATATGGCCCACCCTAACCCTATAGCTATGCGTACGTAACCCTAACCTTATTACTATGCGTACGTAACCCTATACCTATGCGTACGTAACCCTAACCTTATTACTATGCGTACGTAACCCTAACCTATTACTATGCGTACGTAACCCTATACCTATGCGTACGTAACCCTAACCTTATTACTGTGCGTACGTAACCCTAACCTATTACTATGCATACGTAACCCCTAACCGTACAGCTATGACGCAGTTCCGGGCACGGATTCTAAATTAGAGCCCCCGTTTTCGGAAATCTGCTTGAAGTATCCAACCAGAACCAGAATTATGAATAGGCCTAGGCCTAAAAAAATGTTACAGAAAGGATGTTGTTCCCAAACAAAGAAATAATTATTAGGCCTAGGCCTAAAGGTGTAGCCTATCACGTCATTCTCCAATTGAAAGGAAAGTGGATGTAGGCCTAGGCCTAGCAAACGTTTTTTTTTTTTTTTTTTTTTTTTGGGGGGGGGGGGTGGGAGTCAACTAACGTTTCATAGCGTAGCCTAGGACCGGGGAGGAAAGAAACGGGTCCGGAAACTATGTAGGCCTAATGCCAAGGTAACCCGTTGGGGCCTAGCCTAAGCCTAACGTCAAGGTCTTACGTTAGTCTAACGTTAAAGCTAGGCAGGCCTAAGTTACAGAAACCGCAACAGGTTCAACGTTAGTTTGATTAAATACGACCTGTAACTTCTTCAGATGAATGAATACCGTTATTTTTCAATAATTTTACAAAACGGAGGTACCTTTGAATTTGTTTCACCTCTCAAGACTTTTCCATGTAATCTCAAAACTGGAACCAAGAGAGCTCTGGAGGTCGCCATTTTTGCAACTATTGAACTTGGTAAATAATCCTCTAAAGATATTATATTTTATTTGAAGACAAAAAGTAGTTGTAGTTTAAATAAAATACATCACACATTTAAATTCATATTTTTGATGATATTTAAAACCTTTTAAGTGGATAAATATTTTTTCATGTATTTATGATGATATCTCCTACCATTTTGTAAAGGTTAACCTTTTGTAAACATAGCATGATATGTGCATTGCATGCAAACGTGCCCTGGAACCTGTAACTGATCTCGTTGCCTAGCCTGTGCAACTCCAAATTTCGAAGACAAAACTGTTCCCGAAACTGCCGAAGCGTGGTTTGACGATTTTACGTTAAGATGACCATCAGACGTACTGGTTGGTGTGGAATTTATCGCTTTTGTAGCTCGCGTCACCTGTTTCGCACCAAACGGCGGTAAATATTTCATTCTTAGTTCTTTAACAAGTTAGATCTTCCTCCTAACCTAACGTTAGGCCTGGGCTAGGCCTAGCCCTTGAACAGGACCCAGCATAACGTTGCCATAACGTGCCATTTACTTCATTTCTGGGCCCTTGCCCGGTATGCACAAACACACAGCTCATTTGCCTACTCACGCGTGAGTAGGCATCCCTCACGTCCCCAAAAAGATACCTTTTCTCACCAAACTTTCCACAGATGATCTTTGTCATCACATTCACCTTCCACAGAAGTCTGTTATTTGTTAACGAAATAAGGTTTTTAAAAGGGAAATTTTGGCTGGAGAATCCTGCGAGTAACATTAAGCCTGTGCAGAATAATTTTTCAGTCGAAGAAGTCATGTGATCTCATATAAAACAAGGAAGCCTACGCAGTGACTGTACAATTTCGGGTACTAATTTAGAATCTGTGCCCAGAAGTAGACATAATTTTACTCACTTCACATTCACAACTTCCAAAAGAGGGCTCTGAAACTTTACAGTTTTTTTTTTTTTATTTTTTTAAGTAAAAAACCCTTTTCTTTTTTTCCTCACTCGAGGAACAGCGCTATGAATGTGTGCTGTGGAAAGAAGTGAATGGTTAGTGCTGTGGAAGAAAGAAAAGCATTGTTAGTACTGGGACCTGAACCCTCGACCCTATATAGCGATTCTATCATGAAGACCAACACGCTTGCCTACTGCGCTACGAGCGCCGTTGCCTGTGGATGGGTTAAAAATAATATAAGTACTGTCTAATAATACTATCTATCACATATAGCTATAGGTATACGGGTATACGTATACCTAAAGCTAACTGTATGTACTTGAGAGTGTACATATATGGACAGTATGAGATATGTATACGTAAAGCTTTATATACCCCTACGTATACAGTTACTATGCATGCGTACACCCTAACCCTATACCTATGCGTACATAACCCTAATACTATGCATACGTAACCCTAACCTTATTACTATGCGTACGTAACCCTTACCCTATTACTATACATACGTAACCCCTAACCCTACAGCTATGACGCAGTTCCGGGCACGGATTCTAAATTAGAGCCCAATTTCGTAATGTTGAGAGAGCTTTCTATATGGAGTACAACTATTGACTAGAGGCGCTTACTAATTGGTCTTCAGTAGCTTGTCGAGTGGAAGTCCTTCCCATCATGCAACACATTAGCAGACAGTCAAGATGTCGATGTTACAGTGAAGGATGGCACCACATTTTTCCTGCCTTTTGCTATGAATTCGCTGGTAGTAAACTTTCCAAAAGTTTAAGTGGTATTTAAGAATGCTCAAAATCATTATATTAACTCAAATCTGTTCTATGGACCATGCCATCGCAATTAGAGCTCAGTTTGCTGTTTTGGCTTAAAACGTCGTTACCTTTGTACATGTAGGCCAGTGACCGTAGTAAGGAGTGACTAGAAGGAGCAGATTATATGGTCAAGTTAAGGTTTCACGGTATACCGGTATTTCCGTAAGTACCGGTACGTACCGGTACCCGTACGGTACGGTACCACCAACCTAAAGGTACCGAAGTATCGTGGAGACTCGGTACTCAACTGTAAGTTGAAAATCTTTTCTGAAAATTATAGCATTTAAATAAGAATGATACTAAAATGTAACAAACGTCCATTTGATAAATGCCTTTTGTCTCTAAACATTATATTATAAACAGGGAATAGTCACTTGATAATCATTTCGCACCATTTCAGTCACAAATCCCCCCTAAGAATTTCGGAAATTGCCTTTTAACGTTCTTTCGCAGAACTAGCACCATCCACACTAAAAAGGAACTTGCTTTCTATCGACATTCTGCGCAATCTCAGAACGATCCCTGCCAGCGCTAGCTTCGCCCGCGCCTTCACATTGTGTATTTAGACGGACACGATTAGTCAACTTTGCGGTGAAAATCTTTTCTCAAAAATAAAGCATTGAATTTGAATGATACTTGAATGCAACAAAAACCCATTTGATAAATGCGCTGTGTGTCTAAGGATTGCAATACAAACAGGGAACATTCACTTGATAATCGTTGCGCTATTTCAGTCACAAATCCCCCTACGAATTTGGGAAAGTGCTGTTTAACGTTACTTTCGCAGAACTAGTACCTTCCTCACTAACAGGGCCCTTGCTTTCTTTTGACATTCTGCGCAACCCCCGAACGATCGCTGCTCATCAGCAAATGCTTTCACATGGTGTATTGCGAATAAATACCATGCGTTGATTGATAAAATTCACTTTGATTACGATAACACACAACATTATACGAGTGCGAAATTCGTTGTAAGCAGACAAAGAATCATAGCATTGCAAGCTCTGACATGACATTGCATCGACGATTTCTGATTTTAACACAGTGATTCAGTGGGACCGTTCCATAACGTCCACTGTCTATGTCTGTGGGAGAAAAACTTTCGTACGAACGCAACGAACGTTCTTTCAGAAATTACTGTAACACGGTGAAGCAATGGGACTGAACACACAGTAAATCCCGCTTAAATCATTGGCTCGCGTGTTCAGTTCAACTGATCAACTCACTTGCTTTGTTGTATTGCTCTACGTACTGAAGAACAGTATAGTGTTATTGTACAACGGATTGCTGCGCGATGCATTCGTAAATTCAATCTTGAAGCACTTTGATTTAGTTTTGATAGCGATAACTCGGCGGGAAGAGAGCTTGATGAATCAGTCTTTTATGGAAATATTTTTGTAAATTTCTACTTAATAACTTTTGTTTATACTTTAGGAGGGGGGTTGTTATTATTTGCAGAAATTATTTTTGCAATCTTCATTTCAATCCTGAGTGCTCTTGTCATCTTGCCTTGGGGTCTATAGCTCCGGTGCGGACGTGCGGCGCTGATTTATTGCGTGTCCCGAAATTATCAGACGCTAAATTTGCAGAGAGGTTATTTCTTTTTTTTTTACCGATTTGTTTAGTGTGGGGTGACTAAATGCTATAAAAAATACTGAAACGGGAGGCAGGGATTATCAGAAGACTTCACTTATGTCAATGCATGGTATTTTTACGGATATTTTGCATGTGATAAAAATCCTCCTTTTTTACTCTTCTGGTACCGGTACTACGGTAATACCGGTACCATTTGTGGCGGTACCGACGGTACCAATTATCAGTGGTACTGTGAAACCCTAGGTCATGTTTAGTGACTAGGCTAGGCCTAGCTTTACTTCAAAACTTGATATTTAATTGCTTCTGGGTAGTGATCAATGCAACATTCCATTGATACCTATTAGCTATCACCTATTGAATGCTGGCATGAGTGGATCACAGGTGTTGGTACAGTATTTACATGAGTGTCCAGAGAATAGAAAATGGGGAGGGGGAGGGGTAGCAACATTCCGATAATAAGCCTAAAGGGAAATTCCCTAATTCCTAGAAAAAGCAGTAACAACTGGCACCAGAATCAGCCTGACAGGCATGTAAGTTGCATCTAATCTTTTTCTTTTTTGGAATGTTAGCCTATAGGCTTGGCTAAGCCTAGCCTATGTGCTAGAGATTTTCTGGTGATATCATAATAGAGTACTGGTGTTGTGTCTTGTTCAACATATTTTGTTCCAAATTTCTATTTCCAAGGAGGGCATTTGCTTCCCTTTCACTTTTACCAGACAAAGCCCAAGAGCTTTATAGTGCACAGAGCAGGGTAATCCTGCCCTGTAGGTTCCAACCTAGCTGTGACAGTGATGGTTTCCTGGGTAGCTAGTGAATAACAAACTGTGCAGTACATTCTAATGCCACTATGTGTATTTTCCATTGTAATTTGTAGAAATGGATGCTGCTGAACAGGGTCTGTTAGTGTCCACCCTCGGTAGTGTCTGCCCATTTTTTCCACCCCAAAAAACCTTGGGATGTAAAGTAATGTTTGAACTTACATGCATTAAAAATAACTTTTAACTTCAAATTTCAAATCCAAGTACAAGACAACAATGAAAAAATGAATTATATTTTTTTATATGCAAGTAGTCCCTGTGTCTTTAGGCAGGCTTATGCTGAATATGTGATCAATTGTTCACACCACTGAATAACATATAACTGTACGTAAAGGTATTAGTATACTTAATCTGGTGGATTAAGTATGGAGATTAAGGGTGGTTTGAGCGTACTGTCTTGCATGCTGAAGGTCCCCGGATCAAATCTTGGTGGAACCACTTGGAAATTTTCCGGAGTCTAAAAATTAGCTTGTTCAGCATAGCTGTTCACAGTGATGCTGAGGGGGTTTAAAAAATTGGTGAATTGCAAAATTGGGTATTGTTAGTAGGATACATGGATGTCATTTGTATTTGGTAATTAAGGGAAATGATTCTGTTGTTTATCTTTGAAGTCCCACAATTGTCTTAAATTCATGCTCATCCAGATACAATCTCAGTTTATTGCTTCAAGGTGAGTAAAGAAAAACTCAATTTATGTAATCAAAACCCTCTCAGTACTGTTCATGCTGTGTAATATAAGCTTGATATCCTGCATTGTTTGAATTAGCTGTCAGTCAAAGAGCTGAGCCAATTGAGAATTTTGGTACCCCCATACAAAATTGTAATTTGGGGTGAGAGGTTTGGCCCTTTAAGATCATAGTGTATGTGCATATGATAGCTAGTGCATGGAATATTGCAGACTGGTGATTGATACACAAAGCCTCTTTCAGTCTACTGTATTTGTTGGCCAATGTTGTCAGCATTTTCAGAAAGTATTTTGTTCAAACTCAGATTAAATTCGAGGTCAAATGTTTTGGCAGATAAATTTAGAACTATAAAATGATAAATTTTTTGAAGCAATGAAAATTTTTGACAGTGCCTTCCAACACATTCTGATGGAGGACGGTGGGCCTATTCTATGACTTAC
The DNA here is from genome assembly GCA_037179385.1 of Holothuria scabra. NCBI lineage: Eukaryota > Metazoa > Echinodermata > Holothuroidea > Aspidochirotida > Holothuriidae > Holothuria > Holothuria scabra. Next base: position 55,163,935 of record CM074184.1, read on the forward strand.
CTGTGCATTCCCTTGGCTGTAGGTACGCATTCGAAGGTACACTGAATATAAGTCAAGGCAGTCCTTTTTTCCGATTTTTTTTTCTCAGGTATTGCTGTCAAAATAACATGATGAAACTTTCCTTTTTACTTTTTGTTACAGTACATTCTCCTTCTCTGCCTGACTACTGTACCTCTTGTCACTTGTCACTTTGCTAAGGAAATAAGGCTGATCACTACCAGCTGACTTGATATAGTCAAGTTTCACATTTGATCAACTGATTGACAATAACATAAGAATACATTAAAGGTTATGTAACATTTGGGGTTAGCTGACAGGCCAGTCAAGTATGTGTTTATTGCTTTGTGTCAACACAATGAAAGCATAGCTCATTTGAGGGCACAGATCATGTAACAAACTCAGATATCAGTTACAGTATAATACACCCCACACCCCCTTTGATCTACTGGGGTTTCTATGACATTGCTATGTCATTGCATGGATGAGCTGAGTAACAGTTCCACATTAGGAGCACAAGAACAATTCAGTAGTGCTGCCACACTTTTAGATAAATGTTGGTGCCATGTAAGCCAAAGTTCTCAAAAGTTTCAAAGGTTAGCCTCACATAAAAGAAGTTCCATCTTGCCACCATGCTGGAAAGCTTTGATTAAGAATCAACCAATTTTTTTCTTTTGATTTTCCCCACAGTCAATGTGGCTGTTGCCTGGCACTCTTGGCAGTGGTATTTGTGGGTATTGTCACATCTAGTGATACCTGTCCAGCTTGGTCCCTAAGGTATTTAATTCATGGTTACTTTACATTCCTGATCATCATTTCAAACAGTGTAGGAATTAACTTTTAGCTTACTCGGGCACTCTCCCAGGCTCTATGATAATATGGACTTCTCTGCTCCCATGACTCCTTAAATGAGGGGGCTGTTTTCAAACCTTTCTGGGGATAGCCTTATTGCTCTGAGCCTTCACTCCATTGCTACCCTGATTACAGATCAATGAACCATGGTAGTGTCTTTGAGTTAGTAACAACACCTGTCTAAAATATAAACTGATTTGTTGGAGCTTCATGCCTTAATTTCATCAGTATAATACAGCCTTCCGGTGTAAACTCCCTGTACAAAAAAAAGAAGCAAATTATGACTTGTCCTAAAAACAGGGCAGCTAGGAGTTGATCCGGACCTGGGTTAAAATTCATAAAAAGTGACAGATATTTGTCTAAATGCCTGCGGTCATATGGTTGCTTGATTGTGTGTCTGAGTTACCTTCTAAATCACAGCTTAATAAAATGCTGTGAATGTAAAATATGTGTCTTGTAATTTCTAAATTCTTCCATATGTTTGTGTACATTACTCTGTGACGTAATTTTCTGAGCCCAAATTTGCCCAGGGCCATGTGGCATTTGTACCCACAGTACCTTGATACCTTGTTACTTAGACAAAAAGAAAAAAAAAACAAAAAAACTCATTATTTGTTAGTGGTAGATCAAGTTGAATACTGTTTGTAGTTCAAGTCTTAGTTTATCTTCTTAGAAATACTACTTCTTTGAGCTGTTATTGTTATCTAGTAGCCCTGCCCCCACTCCTCTATGGCCCTGCCTTAAGTCTGTATTTATGCACCTACCCTGCATGATAAATACCCCCAGTTCCCATTCTTTCTACCTATAGTCTTTAAAATGGTTATCTGTTTATGGAAACACACATACCTATAGCATTCAAACTAGTGCATAATTATTCATGGTGCAGTACATACTATTAAACATTGTTTTAAGTTGTCCTTTAAGTCTTTTATTCTATCAAAAAAGCATGCTGGTAATTTGTGGTTGATATATTGTGACTGAACAAAAATACTTGTGGGTATATTTGTGACAGTAATTAGTTATTTAAATATCTCAGTACTGCCAAAAGTATTATTCAATTTCCTGTTATTGTATAGCTAAATACAGCAGTGTTTTACTACAATAAGACTATTTTGGTTTATTACTTTTTTGTCCATTATCAATGATACAGTTCAACCAAGGAGGGCTGTGTGAATGTTCCCAAGGTTCGCTGTTCGAGATTCATTGTTTCCGATCTTCAGAACATCCGCACTTTGGGAACATCGAACCTCGGGAATAACGAACCTTGTAATCATTGCCAAATCATCAAGATGTACAAAAATGGGAAGCCTGGAACCTTGGGAACATTGAACCCTGGAAACATTACAGGGCTCGATTTTCATGGTTGTCCGATTGTCCGGGACAACTAAAATTTCATATGGACAACCAAAAGTTAAAGGTTGGTTGTCTGATGGACAACCATTTTTCTCTCAGATGGCAGAAGTATAAAGCTGACTGATAAACTTTCAACTTTTTTCATCTACCATGTTTCAGACTTGAAGTGCTTTTGTCTCTCAAACATCCTAGCCTTTTACTCTTCAAGACCAATAAGACAACATAAAATACACACAGTTACTGTTTTGTAATTGTGTGCAAAATGTTTCGGACAACCAAATTTCATTGTGGACAACCAAAACTAGTGAAATGGTTGCCCGAAGGACAACCCTAAATTTTTCTGAAAATCGAGGCCTGCATTAGGTAGACCCCCTACCTTGTAGAGCTTCCTTGGGGTCAACATTCAGTTGGTAACATACAACATCTGTACAGGATATGTTTTTAGTTAGGGGAGGAATCAGGGGAATGCATTTATTTTGCCTAGAAAAGACATGTTAATAATTGACGTATGACTAATTTGGGGGAAGAAATTTACAGAAATGAGATTTTGCTTTAACTGAGGGTCCAGGGAGTTGCATCTCCCCCAGCCCACCTCTGGTAGACCAGGGTTTTACATGGAGTTCTTTTTGTGTGGCAGCCATGCACCTCACAGATTTTGGCTATCACCTTACAAGAAATTGCTCTAATTGTACTACTTGCACTGTAGCTATTGAAAAGTTAGTCATTCCTTCCTATTGGTTTCACAGCTGGCATCATTTTATCTCATGGGCTACAGTACCACCTTACAACCATTGAGCCACAACTGGAAAAAAAGGCTGTGGCCGGTTCGACTTGAACCAGTAGGTTGGAAACTGGGTCGTTAAACTCCGTCTAACTCACCAGCCCACAACCACTAAAATTTAAGGGAAACCTGATGTGTACATAGGAATTTGACTACTTTACATGAAGCAAACTCCTGTGTAAATCATACTGGATCTATATTCTTTGCACATTTTAGTTAGTATTCTATAAGACCTATCAGATTCCCAATTTCCTTGTTGGATCCTTACAATAATGGTATCCATTTCTTACTGACCTAGACTGCAGTATATTGTGGTGTGAAAGAGGAAGCCTAAGCTACCATACCTTATCTATACAGAGTACTTGCTGTAACAATAATAATATGTTAAAGTAATTTCATCCAGGAATTTTTCAAAGTACCTGCTATACTAATAATATGTTATTGTTAAAGTAAATAAACTTGGTGGACTGAAAAGTAGGCCAACTTTATCTATTTACATTTAATTAAAGGGGCAATCATAGGTTGACAGAATAAACCTTGTTTCCCCTTTCTGAACTGATTGCTTTAATACCAGGATATACTGTAGAAATAGTGAAGAGGTCTTTCAGGTTTACGAGAAAGATTAATTTTATGCAAAGTGTTGTTGAATGAAAACATTTTGATGTGGAAAGAAATTCCACGTGGGCGTGCAAGACTAGACAGACTCCTCTACACTGTAACAAAGCACAGTGGTAGGCACCCTGATCGCAAAACCCTTTTTTGTGTTGTTAATTTTAAGTCAAGGTTCAAAGAAAGTGCAGAATTTAAGTTTAACAAAAAAGTTGTAAAAAGAAACTCTTTTGCTGGAAGTCAAAATAAACCAGAATACCTTTAATATAAGGGATGACGTAGTTTAAGTACGAAAATTTCACTTTCACTTTCAAACTGTAGGCATTGTCCTATAGGACGTTGAGTCATAAGGATAGTACTGTACTTGTATACTTTTACCCTGTCAATGACTTATTTGACGTAAATCATACTAAAATATGAGAAAAATTCAATGACAAGAGAGCAAAAAACAACAATGCTAACTTCAAATCTAAAACTGTCAAGTAGTTTCACTGTGCTTACAGTAAGTTCCTTTTTTAAATGAAAGAGCCAGACTGTTAACAATTTAGATAAAAAGTTAAATATTAGAGGAAGTTATATGACCTATAAAAAGGTTGACTTTTTGAGAGAAATTGGTGAATGGTATTACTCACAAAATTTTCAAAATGATATCAAAGATGGGCCGTTGTGAAATATTTAATTATTTAGCGCATTTCAGATTCTTGAAATTAACGTTTAGATATTTCACTATTTACAAAATTTGGTTCTTTTGTGTGGTTAGCCTTCATCTCATCAAGTTCGTTTTAACTGGTATTTTATTACTGATGGGGTATTTCAAAAATTTAAAGTTATTTTGGTGTCTGTTTACCATAGTCTGAGTACATTGCATGTGAAGCATATGTTAAACTGGCAAAGTTATGCTAGGTATCAGATTTTACCTATCAGTACAACAAAGAACTAATGGAAGGCCTGATCCTCTCACCCCAAACTATAACTTATGTAGTAGTCCTTAGAAATTGTCAACTGGCACAGCTCTTTGATTGACAACAAGCTCAAAAAATGCAAAGTACTGAAGCTCATAATATACATCATGTACTGTACTGAGTTTTGAATTTTGGGTTCAAGTATACTCACCCTAAACTGACATGGTGTTTGTAGTGGCGGATTTAGGGGGGTGACTAGGGTGGCTAGCCACCCCCCCTTTTTTGACCCCCCAAAAAATAATAATAAAAAGTGTGCACTGTTTTCACATGCTATCGTCTTCCTATTATTATTTCCTATGGAACGCGAACAACAATTTTAAAAGTACATATTTAAAAGTGGATTAATTAAAATGTTAAATGCAGCAACACCAAAGACTAACTTAATTCTGGCAGTCTGGTATGAACATAGAACAGAGCTTGAAGGTGCAACCGTATTACAGGAGAAATACTTATTTTTTGTGAAATATTCAAATCCCAAATCCTAGCCACCCCCCTTTTTAAAACCCTAGATCCGCCACTGGTTTGCATGAGGAGGAATCTAGACAATTGTGGGAGGGGCTTAAGAAAGTATTTTAGGAGAGTCTGAACTGCAAGGGGCGAGAGGATTAGGACTTTAAAGGGCAAATCCTCTCACCCCAAACTACAATTCTGATATGTGTTTTCGAAAATTCTAAACTGGCTCAGTTCTTTGCTTGACAGCTAATTCAAACACTGCAGGGTACCAAAGCTTATATTTCACAGCATGAACTGCACTGAGAGTGTTTATAAACTCTGAGCTTTTTTTATGCTCAAAATGAAGCAATGATCTGAGATTGTGCCTGGATGAGGAGAAATTTCAGACAATTGTGGGAGGGGCTTAAGTAAGAAGGTCAGGAGAATTGGTGCTGTTTAGGGTGAGAGAACTGGGCCTTTAATGTTATATCATGTTATTGTCTATGGGTCAGCTTACCAATGTGGTACCCTTACTGCATTAGCCCCTCCGTCATGATTGGGATGCCAGTGCTGATAACAGTATCCTAATTTGTACTGAGGAAACCCCCTGTGCATGCTTTCAGTTAAAGGCAATCATTCATCACCCCAAACTACAATTTTACCAGTTAGTTTACTGAAATTCTCGGTTGCTATATTCTTGCTTGAATTGACATCAAATTAAAAAATGTTGAGTAGCTGTTATTACACAGAAGGTACTTAAAGAGTTCTGATTATACATGGTGTAGGGAAAACATGCCAGTGAGCTGGCACCACAACTGGAAAAAAAAGACTGGTCGGTTTGACTTCAACCAGTTGGTTAGAATTGGCCTGTAAAATGCCATCTAAACTTACCTAACCTAACCTGAATACACATGATACAGTAGGACCTTGTATACTCACCAAAGTATGCCCTGGAGCAGTAGACAAACTGGAATTGTGTCTGAATGAGGCAGAGTTTTAGAGAGTTGTGGGAGAGGGGGCTAGAAGGTAAGGGGGTAAGAGGTTGGAAAAATTGGAAATGTCTGGGATGATAAATAAATGCCTTTTAATAATGACATGGGTGGAAAAAGTTGGCAAGTTGGTTAACTCTTTCTTGGAAATTTGGGCATATAAGGGTAAATTTTGGCAGCTGAAGGGTAATTGGCCTTTTTTTTTCATAAAAGTACAGATCTGTAAAAATAATGGAAACTTGAGACCTTCCTCCCTGAAAAAGACACACTTTTCCAGGATGAGTATTCAATATTGGTATGTTAGCCTAAAATTCTACAATATTATTTTAAATAATTGATCAAACATGCAGCTATAAATATTTCCCAGCCTTACTTCATACACATTGTACATTATTTGCTTACTGCATGTCTGTTTCTAAGTGTTGATAGGCCTATTTTACATGTAAAATCATCTATTCTCCACTGCCTCCATTTCAGTTGCAATTTTGTTTTTAAAAATCAGAAAGTACAGTATGCAGTCTAGAAAAATCATGGAATGCCTATTTTGTAATGTGCAAGAATCTTCGCTTCCACAGCTTTTTTTCAAAATCAGCACAGTACTGTTCAGCTGCTGGATCGGATGGCTTCTTAAACAACCCCCTCCTAGATAATTCTGATCTTCCGAGATTCAACGAAATTGAAGCCAAGCATGTAGTACCAGGTTTACAGGAGATACTTCAACAAGTTGAAAATGGACTGGCAGACATTGAGAAACAGCTAGCAGGTAATACCTGTAGTGGGCTATAGTGGGAATTCACCATGTGGGTTCCTCACATTTGCACTCAAGTCTAGTCATCTACTACTTCTTATATGACTCAAGTTGAGTCAGTGCATGACTTGAGTCATTGTAAAATTTTTGGGAGGAAAATTATGACACAATTCCTTCAGTCATTTCCCTTTTGAAAGTAAGTGAATTGAATCATGACTTACCACAACTCTGGCATCTACTGTACTATCATTTATACCTTAAAGTGGAACCGTCTGCCTTTGTGCTTGTTGCTTAGCAAAAGCAATGGAGGAAGGAAAAAAGCCACGAGAGTGAGCCATAACTGGGGAAAAAGACCATGACCAGCAAAGCTGGCCGTCTCTAATTAATTGAAGTCATAAAATTGAACTGAAAGAGAAAAACATGAATTTATGCAGATAAGTTAAAGGTTCTCAAACTGGGGTCATGACCTGAAGGGTAGACATTTCATGGGTTGTATAAAATCAGAGAAAGCTCATTTAGAAATGTTTAGTTTTTAAGGGGATGCACTCTATCAAAAATAATTAATCTTGTCAATGAAAGCATAAGAGGTACTTAAATTTCAATTTTGCATTTTAAAGACAGAAGGTGTTGAATTCATTACAGATCCTAGCCTAGAAGTTTCATGGTCTGCGGTTTCTGATACGATGGAAAAGTTGACTTTCCCTCTTGAATATTCATGGAGTATTGTTAATCATCTCAATGGTGTCAAGAATCATGAGGAGCTTCGGCAAAGTCACCAAAAGATCCAGCCATCTGTCGTTACCCTTGCTAGTAAACTTGCTCAAAGTCTACCATATTACAATGCTATAAAGGTAAGATACCAGGTGTGATCATATGCTTAAATCACAAAATGTGCAACTATTTAGTGATTAATGGCTAGGATGGCACTATGGGGGGGGGGGGGGGGGAAGGGCTGGCATGTACCCCCTCAGATTTTGTCCGCCCCACTCATCCCCTCCCAAGATAGGTCAGTTAGGAGTTGATTAACCAAAACAAAAAAGGAATAACATACCACTCCTGAGAGTTAAGTTTTCATCCATAGATATGTTAAAACCTCAGAGCGTCAGGGGACTTCACCCTTGAACCCCTATCAGCAGGAGGGGGTCAGTTTCATTTTTTGCTGAAAATTGAAGCTAGCTTTTAAAAGTGTTAAGACTTGTGAGTCAGAAATGAAATATTGAGATGTATCAATCGATGTCAGCTACTTAGCAAAAAAATGACCATTTGAAAGAAATATTTTAGAAAGGGTACTCCCATTCAAAACATTTGTTTTACAACCTTCATTAATTGTACATGTCTCTCATCATGTTCATTTACTCTCGTGATAAAACAAATGAAATGAAAATGAATGCAATGTAACAATTTAAGAGGATCTCAAATGACAGCAAAAAGGAAGTCATCACCTGCCTTTCAAATGTCAAATCTGTAGCCTGTTCCTCCAAGGTCAGCTACTTCTGTTAAAAAGTAGCTTTGACTTATCAGAAACATACTTCCAGTTTAGTCAAGATTTACAAAATATTATTTAATACTGCCAAATTGCTTCCAAAATATTTTATTGTTCCCCAGAAGCATTTAAGAAACATTCATTTGAGAATGTTTGACCTGAAAACTTGACACCAGTGTAATATTGAAAAAGTGCTCAAAAGTTAGATGAGGCAAAGAGATTTCAACTCTAGAAAGTGGCTGCTTATACCCATGTGCAATTTTATCAAGAAATAAGAATATGCTCAAGGAGTCTGTATGCCTCAAGACTTCATGCATGGGTAAGTGGTTAGAGCAGGCGCTCTCAAATAACGTCACACATGCCACTTACAGCGCACGACATGGTTTGAAGTGGGGCAAAAAAATTACTGTAAGAATTTTGAAAAATTTACCTTCTTCATAACTTTTTTGACAAGAACTGTTCTGTCTCAAAACTAGGCACTGTAAATAAATCTAATACTTCCCACAGACTGACGTCACATACCGACAAGGATATGATAACGTCCTATTTGTTCTCACAAGAAAGTAAAATCACCGTCACTGTTTAGTTTCATTAGAGTCAATGCTTTGTCCATTCATTGTTTCCAGTGAATTGACAAAAACTGTAAAGAGTGTGAAAAATTTGGACCGGGAAAACTGAACAAATTTTCACCATTTTGTACCCTCTCAAATGCAAAAATTTCCAAAAGGGGAGGATCCCTCTCCCCTCATACCCCTCCCCCAGGACTACAATCAGTGGTGCATTATATCAGTAACATTTAGCAATGTGGTGCTTCAGAAAATTTGATTGAGAAAGCCTGGGTTAGAGCATCAGACCTGAATCCAGGTTCGGAGTTTGACTCTGGGCTGGGACATATAGACAAATCATACCAATTGCCAAATTGTGCTTGACTCTCAGCGTAAGCAATGGAGAAGTAAATACCAGCCAGTGAGCCAGTGAGCCACAACTGACAAAAAACCTGTGGCTGATCTGCTTTGAACCAATGGGTTAGAAATCAAGCCTTGAAACCTCATATAACTGAACTAACTGTGTTTAAGTTACACTTCACATCTCAAAATGACTCAAACTATTGTGAACTGCTTATTTTCTTTCAAATTTTGAAAAGTCCTATGCATAAACTGTTTCATCACCTACAGGAAAATACAAGCCAAATATTTTAAAGCTTTGAGTTTTGCTCTACAATTTTTATTGTGCAGCAGGAATATGAAAATATCTCTACATATTAATTAAACTCTTCCCCTGGATGTTTGAGCATCTAGCAATGGACGGCCCAGTAAAAACAAGCTCAGAGCAGCCAGTTCACATTTAGGAATTATTTTGTTCTTTGTGATCAACAAAAAGCTTTCAAAGAGTTTTTAGGTAACATGATATGCCTATCTTTCTTGACTCATATAGAAACTTAACCAATCACAAGATAAATTAGATGGACCTCAGCGAAGGATCTTAACCTCCTTTATACGTGCAGCTAAACATTCTGGCGTGGAACTGGAAGGGACAGAGCAAACTAGGTTTAATGAAATCACTTTGCAGCTTGCCAAGCTTAGCACTGACTTTAAGTGAGCAATTTTCAGTATTTGGAATAATGTAGAGGTTGTAAGTAGTCATAATTTGCACTGTGTAGCTCACAAAAGGAAATGACTTATTGTAACAGGGAATTTCAATTTTTTATTATTTTGGAAGTTTTTAATGTTCTAAGTTAGCAATGCCTACCTAGTTGCAGTGGTGTAGCTAGGATTTTATTGTAAGGGGGGGGGGGGGGGCACACAAATGCTCAAGGGGCAACATCGTACAAGCAATATTAAAGTTTTATGAATTCAGTCCGGTGTTGCATGTCAACACTTATACCTATTCCTGTTCTCTATAAACAGTGGGTCTATAGATCTACTGTAGAAAACTATTAAGAAGACTATAAGATTTTTGGATTGTGAGAAACAGATTGTATCTTTGTGTTTTTTTTTTTTTTTTTTTTTTTTTGGGGGGGGGGGGGTAAAATGTAGTCTTGAATCAATTCAGGGGGCTGCATTTCCCCCCTTTGTCCCCCCCCCCTCTGGCTATGCCACTGACTAGTTGATAGGGATATATGGGTAGAGAGGTTCACTGATTCCATGTCAACTGTGAGGGGAGTAGGTAAAATTGGCAAAAAATAAATTGACATTTCTATATATATAACTGTATATTTTGTTTCATTAGAATAAAGTGAGAACATAGCTGATGCCATGGGTCATCTATAAAAAAAAATTGTCACACTAAGAGTACCTGACTTTTATGCTCGAGTTAGTTACTGCAAGCTGGAATGAGGTGTGTGGGTTTGTGACGTTAACATTGGACTGGTAGATCGAGATGTTGGCTATGTAATAAGCTGGGACTTGGGCACCCCTGGTCTACATGTTCCCCTATAGAGGCAAAGCACAGACATCATTGCATTGTGCATCACTCTGTTTTGCCATCCAGGCATTCGTTGTGCAACAATTGTTACAGAGGTGCTTTCATGCGTACCTTTCAGTAACATATCAATTGCGCATAATCAGTACCGTCCAGTATGTGGAATTCATACTCTCTGACATCTCATGCATTGCCTCTATATGACAGGTGTTCCCTTTTGAAATACTGGGTCTAGTTTTCACTCCTTCTTTACTCTTGCTTACATATTTGATTGGCTTGCTTGCCTAATTGTATTTTTTAACACCATTGAGGGAGTTATACATCTCACCAGAAAGTGGTACAGTGATCAACTCTTATCATTCCTGTTTGCCATCTTTGATGTTAGTTGAAACTTTGATTTGGCTGCAGGACTGAATATAGTATCACTAACATACCTTTCAAGCACAATTTGTAAAGGGTGTCTATACAGAGGGGTTCATCTAGTACTGATTCAGATGAGTTTAGATGTTCAGATTAATTTGAGACCGTGAGTACTGCAATGCCATTATTACAAAACCAAGTGTAGAGTGCTTTCCGTTATGAGTTTATGTATACATGTAAATTGTCATTAAGTCCCACAAAGTGGTCATATTTTCAGTAATACCTTACTCATAGATATGTAGGAGTGCGTCCTTACAAGTGTGTGGAGGTGAGTGTGTCACCTGTACCAAATCAAAGAAGTTGAACATACTCAAAGCCTGCTTACAATTGAATGGAATATTTAATATTGTTACCCTTAACATTCTCAAGTAGTTTTGTAATGTAATAACCAGAGCTGCATAGTTTATAATGAGGGTGCCCTCACCTTGATATCAGATTCATACAGTCTACATGACATCAACCAATGGGTTTTGAGGAGCTTATGTCTAAGTCAGTGGTAGATTGTACTATAAAACCTTTTCCAGAGAACAATTAAAAAGGGTTGGGGGATAGTTTAAAATCCTTGACAAGTTTTAAAACGGTTTTGAGAATATTCTGCACCTATATGAAAAAGGTCAACTTCCATTTTGCACTTTACTTTGTTGACAAACCCCTTTGGAATCTAAAACCTATGTCGAAATATTTCAGAATGTTCTAATTAGCTCTCCTCCACTCCTGCCTACCCCACCATACTTTGACTCCTTAGTGAAACATTGGTGCTGTACAGAACAACAGCATAGTCTTGTGTTGAAAGTAACCTATAGGTCCATTTTTGGTTTCGATGAAAAGAGAAACCTATGCATTCATGATGGCGTGTGTGTGTATGTATGTGTGTATGTGCGTGTGTATGTGTGTGTGTATGTGTGTATGTGTGTGTGTATGTGTGTGTGTTTGTGACACTTTGCTTGTTTACACGATATCTTGAGAAGGGAAAGTCCGACAGTTCTCAAACTTGGTACACAGATACCCCTTACTGAGAGGAAGAACCCTATTTATTTTGGTGGAGGTCAAAGGTCATTTGGGGTCACAGGGGGTTTAAAAGCAAAATCTTTGTTTACACAATATCTCAAGATAGAAAACTTGGATTAATCTCAAACTTGATATGTAGATGCGTTATGATGTAAGGAAGAACCCTATTGATTTTGGTGGCGGTCAAAGGTCATTTGGGGTCACATGGGGTCAAACCCCAAAATCCTTGTTTACACGATATCTCATGGTAAAAAACTTGGATTAATTTGAAACTTGATACCTTGATGCGTTATGATGTAAGGAAGAACCCTATTGATTTTTGTGGAGGTCAAAGGTCATTTGGGGTCACAGGGGGTCAAAAACCAAAATCTTTGTTTACACAATATCTCAAGATAGAAAACTTGGATTAATTTCAAACTTGATATGTAGATGCGCTATGATGTAAGGAAGAACCCTATTGATTTTGGTGGAGGTCAAAGGTCATTTGGGGTCACGTGGGATCAAACCCCCAAATCCTTATTTACACGATATCTCATGGTAGAAAACTTGGATTAATTTCAAACTTGATATGTTGATGCGTTATGATGTTAGGAAGAACCCTATTGATTTTGGTGGGAGTCAAAGGTCATTTGGGGTCACAGGGGGTCAATAACCAAAATCTTTGTTTACACAATATCTCAAGATAGAAAACTTGGATTAATTTCAACTTGATATGTAGATGCGTTATGATATTAGGAAGAACCCTATTGATTTTGGTGGAGGTCAAAGGTCATTTGGGGTCACGTGGGGTCAAACCCCGAAATCCTTGTTTACACGATATCTCATGGTAGAAAACTTGGATTAATTTCAAACTTGATATGTAGATGCGTTATGATGTAAGGAAGAACCCTATTGATTTTGGTGGGAGTCCAAGGTCATTTGGGGTCACAGGGGGTCAATAACCAAAATCTTTGTTTACACAATATCTCAAGATAGAAAACTTGGATTAATTTCAGACTTGATATGTAGATGCGTTATGATGTAAGGAAGAACCCTATTGATTTTGGTGGAGGTCAAAGGTCATTTGGGGTCACATGGGGTCAAACCCCGAAATCCTTATTTACATGATATCTCAAGATAGAAAACTTGGATTCATTTCAAACTTGATATGTAGATGCATTATGATGTAAGGAAGAACCCTATTGATTTTGGTGGGAGTCAAAGGTCATTTGGGGTCACAGGGGGTCAATAACCAAAATCTTTGTTTACACAATATCTCAAGATAGGAAACTTGGATTTATTTCAAACTTGATATGTTGATGCGTTAAGATGTAGGAAAGAACGGGATATATTTTGGTGGAGGTCAAAGGTCATTTGGGGTCACAGGTGGTCAAAAACCAAAATCTTTGTTTACACAATATCTCAAGATAGAAAACTTGGATTAATTTCAAACTTGATATGTAGATGCGTTATGATGTAAGGAAGAACCCTATTGATTTTGGTGGAGGTCAAAGGTCATTTGGGGTCATGTGGGGTCAAACCCCGAAATCCTTATTTACACGATATCTCATGGTAGGAAACTTAGATTAATTTCAAACTTCATATGTTGATGCGTTAAGATGTAGGAAATAACGGGATATATTTTGGGTGGAGGTCAAAGGTCATTTGGGGTCACAGGGGGTCAAAAACCAAAATCTTTGTTTACACAATATCTCAAGATAGAAAACTTGGATTAATTTCAAACTTGATATGTAGATGCGTTATGATGTAAGGAAGAACTCTATTGATTTTGGTGGAGGTCAAAGGTCATTTGGGGTCATGTGGGGTCAAACCCCGAAATCCTTATTTACACGATATCTCATGGTAGGAAACTTGGATTAATTTCAAACTTGATATGTTGATGCGTTAAGATGTAGGAAAGAACGGGATATATTTTGGAGGAGGTCAAAGGTCATTTGGGGTCACAGGGGGTCAAAGACCAAAATCTTTGTTTACACAATATCTCAAGATAGAAAACTTGCATTCATTTCAAACTTGATATGTTGATGCGTTATAATGTGAGGAAGAACTGGATATATTTTGGTGGAGGTCAAAGGTCATTTCGGGTCACGTGGTGTCAAACCCCGGAAATCCTGGTTTACACTATACAGGGATGAGCTTTTTCCGTGAATTCGCGGATTTCCGTGATTTTTTTCCTGCCTCTGTGATTTACCTTTCCCAATTTCTGTGGTTTTCTGACAGCATTATTTTTCAGTGGGTCGTTGCTCTTGTACTGTAACTCCCCGGACTATTACTGACGTTACCGCTGCAAGCTCCATCATTGCTTATCCTGCCTGCAGGGAGTTGTAATACTCCCAGTCAAAGTGAATCACGTTTATCATGCACCATGCGCACGTACGTAAGTTCAGTACGTAAATCTGTGCATGTGTAAGTTAAGTTGTCACGATCATCAGCAGTTGACTGTAGCACTAGCAGTATCATGCCGCATGATGCAGTAACCTGTGCTGTGATCGATCGGAAAATGAGTCGGCAGCTTATAAAGTTGATGTAACAGTTTTTAATATAAATGGAATATTGGTCTTGGATAGAGAAAGAACTTCTTAAGATATCGAAAAGTGATAGTCTGAAGTGAATTAATGTGGTGCAATTGTGAGCCATTCCGGCAATTTCATTCGCAAGATGAGCAACTTTTAAACAGCATAGGCCTAGCCTAGGTCTAACGTTAGGCCTAACGTTATACAACATCGTAACGTTAGTTGTTACAACTTAACGTTACAGCTATCGCAAGGTTTTGTAATCGGGATTGATGGATATCTTCACCACTGAGACAAGTTTTACAGCGATTGAAGAACTGTTCAACTTGACATGCTTCAGTGTAGGCTGGGCCTACTTAGGGTCTAGCCTAACGTTAGGCATAGCTTAGGCTAGGCCTAGCCTATGCCTAGGCCTATTTTGACTGAAAACTTTTCTTGGAGTGTTTTATTTTACCAATGTACTGATTAAAATAGGCCTCCAAATGATGTCTTGAATACTCTATTTTCTCAGAGCTTCCGGGGGCTTTGCCCCCTGGACCCCCACCGGGGCTTAGCCCCTGGACCCCACCAGGGGCCCTAAGGCGGGCCCCTGGACCCCACCTTTTAAAGCGGCACGCTTTGCGCTCTGAGTGACGCCTTAGGCGTCAGTCATGTATGCCCAGCAATGTTCAGTGATTTTTTTATTAGACCAGGCTCATCCCTGACTACACCTCAAGGTAGGAAACTTTGATCCATTTCAAACTTGATATGTTGATGCGTAATGGTGTAGGAAAGAACGGGATATATTTTGGTGGAGGTCAAAGGTCATTTGGGGTCACAGGGGGTCAAAGACCAAAATCTTTGTTTACACAATATCTCAAGATAGAAAACTTGGATTCATTTCAAACGTGATATGTTGATGCGTTATAATGTGAGAAAGAACTGGATATATTTTGGTGGAGGTCAAAGGTCATTTTGGGTCACGTGGGGTCAAACCCGGGAAATCCTGGTTTACACTATACCTCAAGGTAGGAAACTTTGATCCATTTCAAACTTGATATGTTGATGCGTAATGATGTAAGGAAAAAACCCAAGAATTTTGGTGGAGGTCATAGGTCATTTGGGGTCACATGGGGTTCAAACACTGAAATCCTTGTTTACATGATACATCATGATAGGAAAGTTGGATTCATTTCAGACTTGATATGTAGATGTATTATGATGTAAAGAAGAATCCTTTTTATTTTGGTAGAGGTCAAAGGTCATTTGGGGTCAGAAGGGGACAAATCCTGAAAAACTCTTTAACACAATATCTTAAGGTAGGAAACTTGGGATTCATTTCAAAGTTGATATGTTGATGTGTATGATGTAAGCTGATTGTTTGCGAAATATCTTAAGGCACAGTATGAAATTTGTAGAATTGTTTGGGTTAAAAGAAAAAAACCAGTTACTAACATGTGGAGTCAAAGGTCACTTCGGGTCACCAGTTCTTACAAGAAATGTAGCATTTCATTGAAAAGAGCATGTATGTATCATCGAAACCTAAATGCATTTTTGCATTCTGGTGTTCATTTATCTTTTCTTACAGTAATAATGTCTTAGATGCAACTAAGGCCTTCAGTCTTGATTTAACTGATCCTGCCGATGTGGAAGGTTTGCCGGATTCTTTGAAACAATTGTTGGCATCCAATGCCGCAAAAGATAAAACAGAGTAAGTTTAACAAGAAAAGAGCCCCACGTTTACTTTTTATCTTCATTTCACTAAAAGAAAATTATTTGTATTTCAATTCTTTTATTGTGTGATAAAAGCAAAAGTGATAACATTTCTTACCATCTGAAGGTTAGTTTAGCTTCTTTAAAGCCAGATTATTAAAAGCCTTAATAGATTATTGAAACAGATATTTGTTGAAAAAATTCACTTTCACCATTGATGATGGTACTCTTACAGGATATAAAGATGCTGTGAATGTCATACTGGTGATAAGCACATTTTCAAAAATATGGGGGTCAAGTTAATTGGGATTGGTTTTATGGATTTAAAGTGAAAATCATGCTGGTTTGTCTTGTCCATGTGGTAGTTTCAAGGGATGAACCCTTTATGGTGATGTGGAAGTAGACATTCTGGTGAAGTCATGTTATAGAGTAGTAAGTTGCCATCGGACACCGAGTGCTTGGTCAAGTGTTTAGAGCATCAGACATGCAGTTGGGAGGTTGGTACTGTAGTTCAATTCCTGGCCGGGTCATGCCAAAGACTTAAAAAACAGAGCCTTCTGACATTTTTTTTTTGTTGATCAGCGTAAGTAATGGAGTAGGGAAAATGAGCCAGTGAGCCACAACTGGGAAAAGTCCATGGCCGGCTCAACTTGAGCCAATTGGTTGGAAACTGGGCTGTAAAACTCCATCTGGCTTACATCTGGTACCAGCATGGGAGCCTGATGGGCAGTTGACTTCGGCCTCAGACATATGATCCAAAGATGGCTACTACAGTTCTAGCCATTGTTTTTTATGGTTTTCCTCATACTTGGGTTGCACTTTGCCTTTATATTCTGCATTTAAGGATTTTAGTTGGGAGAACGATCCAGGCCAATTCCCCACAAAAAGAAAAATGGAGCAGATGTTGCCAGATTTAACTTGAGGGTAAGAAGATTAAGGTTTAGAACTTCAACAAACCAAGCCAACCAACCCCTGGGAATGGTCTTTGACAATGACTGCAATTCTGATCTGGCATTGTTTTGATAACTTCTAATAATCATGTCAATGTTTGTCATGATAGGAAGTGGTGACAGGGATTGCAATATCATTGTTGACTAATCGTTATGACTATCCCGATGCATTGCTAAATGTTTGTTTACATTACAACATTCTTAATGTTTTTGTAGCATGGAAATATGTATGTGTTTCATATTAAAGCATAAGCAATGGAGCAGGGAAAACAAGTAATTGTGCCACAACTGGAAAAAGGTCTGGGGTTGGCCCGATTTACACGTATTGGTTAGAAACAGGGCCATAAAACTCCATCCAAAAAACTAATTTATATTAAAGGACCACCAGTACATTTTTTTTAACTTCTGGTTTTTCATGACTAACTCTGCACCTCAGTTGTAAGAGTAAAAAGAACGAAACAAAATGATCCTTTATCATGGTATAAGATTGCGATTCTTCAACAATGAATGAGGCTGTCTATACCTACATTTGTGTGGAATTCTTTTACAGCATCTGAGTGGAATATTTTTAACCAAAAAATGTTACAAAATTCCCATTTATCAGTAACTATGACAATTAACATGTCTTCTCACTTTAAAGAACTCTTCAGTCTCTGTAGATTCTGATGATTAAAGGATTAAATAAGAAAAAAATAATGGTGCTAGGATGTGAAGTTAATATTCTGTGTCAGACTCTGATTGCCCCTCTTGGCATCTTGAAACAGAAAGGAATTGTAGTAATCTCCAAGACCAATCAAATATCAATGCAACATGAAATATGCTGCATATTTATTCCTTGTGATTGCTTCATTTAAAATGTTTATTGTTTGATTTTTTTTGTCTCAGATGGAGTGCCGAGAAAGGCCCATGGCGGGTGACTCTTGATGGTCCCTGTATTGATCCTTTTCTGAAGCATAGTCGGAAAAGAGAACTCAGAGAGGAAGTATATCGTGCCTACGTTACTAGAGCATCCAATGGTTTACACAACAATTCACAGTTAATAGAAGACATCAGAAAACTAAGGTACTAAATTTTGTGGAATTAGGCTGTGCTAGTTGAATTGGTGTTCAAATCTTAGTGTGTGCATTGGCTAACTGAAACAGCAACAGTCAACAATTCTTTTCCATGAGAATAAGCCCTAGGTAGACAGTCTTGCATAGTAAACAAAACAGAACTCAAATACTGCCAAGGAGGCAACTTTTGGTCATAGAAAGTCAAGGTTTAATGACCTCTATTTTACCTTGATGCTACTTTTAGAGGATATGCAGTCACCTGAACTTGTAGTAGTTTAGTGGAATTTCCTGTTTCATGATTGGCTCTTTAGAGTCATGTGACAATATTTTTTTTCTCCTCAAATGAAAAATTTACAAGGAGTTACTGATTGGTTTACTTGGATATGCAATATTGAAATCCTTGAATATTACAAAAGGAAGAAAATTGTGAGATGTAGTTGTTGCATTTGCCCATAAGAGTCTTTTGCACTATATACATGCAAATGGACTAAGAACATATATGTAACACACTCTTTGATATAAAAGTTTAGAGAAGAAGAATGTTTAATTCACCCAGATTACCGATGGCTTTGGAGGTCTCATCTTTTGCAGAAGTTTAGAAAGTTTTATCTGGACATTTACATTTGGTAACTTAAAACTACCATTTGCTCAAAAGAGGAAGAAAAAATATTGGTGCATATTTGTGGATATTTCACATACGGGGAAGCTTTGGAGATTTCACATATGGGAAGCTTTGGATTGAAAACCTAGAAAGATAAATTAATGTCCATTTGCTTCAATAAATTATAGAGCCTAGTTTGATAACTCCAAGACACTTGTTTTTGGAAATTAACTAAGTGACAGATGATGTTAACTTTTTAACAAAAGTGTTCTTCTTCCCCATGTGTGGAAATTTATGGCTGAAATTTTGGTACTCACTTCGCTGACATATACTTACCCCTTGCTACATCTTATTTGCATTTGATTGTAATGTATTCCCTTCTCCTCCTGTAAGGGCTTGGGATTCCTTGTTTTTTTTGGGGGTACTGGTCTAGCTATTGGTAGCCATGTTTTTGGTAGACCAGCACCTGTAAAGGAATTGAGGAATCCCAAGCCCTTACAGGAGGAGAAGTGATTACAATACAGGTGAGGGGAGTATGATTGCTTGGGAGCTGAGCATTAACGCCCTCCTATTTGCATTCTGGGAACTTTGAGTCGAGTTTTAAAGCTGAATTCATTGTTTTGATATCATCCTAATCTTTATATGACAATTTTGTCAATTACGTTGTGAGGGTTTAGAGGGTAGGGGAACAAAACCTAATGGGTAGAAAATAAATATTCTAATTTCTTTTGGTGCTGTTGGTGTGTCGTTAATGTAGTTGTGGGTCATGATTTAAGTATTCACTCTAAATTTAAAATGAAAGAGAATGGGCATTTACGAGAAGTATATTATGCATGCAGAGGTAGTTAATAAGTATTGGCCCTTCTTGGTTAATTTAGATTAAGTACTTCAAGTGTAGCTTTCATTTAGTAAAGCCCCCTGTGGGCTGGGGGTTGTAGAATATGTCCATGGTATTTCCCTTGTGTCGTAAGGGACGACTAAAGGGAAACCGAATTTGAACTAAACTTGAAAATTAATTTAAACTTATCCAGTTGACTAACACTGTATAACACATGTTGGTGTGTAAAAAATCTTGTCTAACTATCTATCTTCATGCAGTAAGTTTCATGAGTTCTGTTTCATCCTTATCAGACAAGAAAGATCTAAGATCCTGGGGTATTCCAACTTTGCTGAACTCTCATTGGAATCTAAGATGGCTGAAAAACCTGATAAAGTCTGGGATCTTATTAAGAATCTGAAGGACAAGAGCAAACATTCGGCAGAAAGGTGAGATAAGTGAGGGCAGCAGATAGAATTTAGTTTAATGACTGCAGCAGATATATTTTAAAGAATATCTGCTACACAGTAACAGATTGCCCCAGATGAAACCAAGTTCTTAAACTTCCCCTTTGGGAATTAGTTTTACTTAAAGCATCAGTCAGAGTTTGTGGAATTTTCTTCACAAATTTTATGCTGCATCACATTTGTACAGTGACTTAAAACTAACAAAAAAAGATTGTTGGTCATGGTCTAATGTCATCTCTTTGACTGGTCACAGTGCTGTTGAGGCTGTCCAATCTTCCATCTGTGTGGAATTTTGTTACCCGACAAATATTCAGGAATTTTCATTCTACAGTAATGAACGGAAAATACACATTTCTTCTAACCTGTTTGTTTCTATACTCTGGTAAACAATCAGTTCAGAAGTAGAAAATAAGGTTTTGTAATAAAAAGTTAATGTTTTCTGTCAAACTCTGAATGATCCTTTAAAAATGGTCAGCTCTTTTTCTTGTTACCTTTAAAAAAAGTTCTACTTACCATGTTGTAATAGGTATGAAACCTGTACTAAAAAAGCTTGCTATAACATAATGAAAATGATCCAATGTTATGGGTTGT
Source organism: Holothuria scabra (assembly GCA_037179385.1). Taxonomy (NCBI): domain Eukaryota; kingdom Metazoa; phylum Echinodermata; class Holothuroidea; order Aspidochirotida; family Holothuriidae; genus Holothuria; species Holothuria scabra. The sequence goes on from CM074184.1 coordinate 55,184,673, forward strand.
GAGGAGAGCAGGATAATGTAAAAACAGTCTCCAAGTTGTTGTATGTTACCCCTGTAGTTCCTCAAAGATGACACAAAGAGGGATAAATTAACTTTTGAATTTTAAATATATCAAAAAAATTCACTCTCTGTTCCTGGTTTAGCATTTCTCAGATGATCACAGCTATTTATTGTACATGACTGTACTACTATTCATGAAGTACTTATATGCTCATTTAAATAACTGGTGCTGATGGTAGCTACAATCCTCAACAAAAATGATAGGACCAAGCAAGTATTAAACAAGTAATGAACAGATCACCATCCACCATGCCTCCATTCAATGTTGTAGCAGCCCAAGACATCCTGAAACTTCAACATTGATGTGGGGAGGGTGGTTTGTCAAATAATTTTTGGTAAGGATGGTAGGTAATGTTAAGTATCCCATTTTTGGAAAGGTATAAACTACTGATATGTTTTATCTGGTAATTGGTTACTTCTTGATTTAATCAATGAATATTCATTTTGTTCCACTCTCTGGTAAGATGGTGGCCATCCAAGAATAGACCCTCTCCTTTGAATAGTTTAACAACATTGACAACCTATTTTTGCTGTTTTAACAGCCAGGCGACATTATGTGGAAACTTTCTCAAATATACATAATTTAGACATGTGGATTTATATTTTAAAGTGTGGCATGTTGAATAACCAATAATTTAAACTGTATTGACCAGAGAGTTTTAATTCCAGTGAAGGCAATTGATTTTTTGATCCGTGTTCTTTAAGCCTTGCCAAAATAGTCACTGTAAAAAATTCCACCCAGTTACGTGAAAGAGGAACTATTCTCACTGCATTATGGTGAAAAGTTCTTAATTCTGAAGGTATGGGGTTCCTGAAACATTTCCTGGTGAAGTGGACTACATTTGCAACCTAAACAAGTCAGAACTGATGATGTTTCCTAAAATCAACGAGCAATGTTTTTCTTTCAGTACTTTTTAAAGTGTGTTACATGGTATGAGGTTTCTGATGAGGTCTGTGAAGTTGTGCTGAATTTTCATTCATCTTATGCATTCTCATTAAGAAAGCAGTGTGCCATGGAAAAAAAAAGCTTGGGCAGGGATAAAAAAAAGTTAGATTAATGTGACAATTTGAGTAATGACTCAAAACTATTTTAATTATTTGTCAAAGAAATTTTTAAAACCCAAATAATTCCATCACGCATACAGGGAGCATGCACAGTTGCAAGAATTTGCGAATGCCAACAACCACGAGGGACCTCTACGACAATGGGACATGGCATTCTGGTCTGAGAGGCAGAGAGAGCAACTATTTAGGTAAGACAAACTTTTATTGGCAAATTTTTATTCCAAATGCTTCACTGTCCAGTAAAGTGCGGGGAAAGCCCGGGTTCGATTCCCAGGTTGAGTAATACCAAAGACTCTAAAAATTGAACCTACTGCTGTTATGCATGATACTCCGCATAAGCAACGGAGTAGGGAAAACAAGCCAGTGAGCCACTACTGGGAAAAAGGCCCTGGCCGGCTTGACTTAGACCCATAGGTTGGAAACTGGGCCGTGAAACTCCATCTAACTAACTAACACAGTACAATAAAAACTGTTTTCTTGTGTTCCACCTGGTCTTCACACTATCCATGCAAGAGTCACCAGAATTTTCAGGGAAGGTGTTGAATAGTAATTTAATATGTAAGGTATGCATTGTCAAACCAGTGAACTGTTACTAAGAATGAGCTATTTACATCTCAATGGGACACTGCTAAATTAAACTAGAAGGTTTGAAGTTTAGGCATAAGACACTGTAAAATACCAAACTCAGCTCCATCAAAATGTGTAAACTATCCGGATAATTTAACATCCATCAAGAGACATGTAGATAGTACCTGGTGATTGGGCTTTCGTGAACTTAATCCTTTCATTAAATTTGATTTTAGTTGTATTGTATTGTATTGTATTGTATTGTATTGTATTGTATTGTATTGAGAAGATTTCCACAATAATATATACATACTTATGATACAGTATTTACATTAGACACTAAATTGTGGGGGAGGTCTGAAAAAAGCTTAAAAGCTTGTACAGGCAGACCCCCTGTATCAGGTACCTTAAGGGTACAAAAAAAATATATATATCTAAATAAATATTGGAAAAGGATTACTTAAGAAGAAATAAGAGAATAAGAAGAAGAAAATCCACAAGTTAATCATACATCACTACTGAGCATATAACACCATCTCATCAGGTTAATCCTTGGCTGCGTTAAGCAGATGATCCTTAAAGCACTTCGAAAATCTACTAACTAGTTGACGAGCAGGCTTTTAATTTATTTGGGAGACCGTTCCAAAGAGTAGCACCAGTAAATAGGAGGGACTTACAATAGCTTAAAGTGTTTGCTTTAGGAATATGAATGAAAGCATTGCTTCTGGTAGGATAGGGATGGACATTAGAATTGAGAGAACACATTTTTTACAGGATAATGATAATCAAATTAATAAGACACGGCCTGAATAAGACTATCGTAAGCCTTGTTAACGTCTGAAATTACATAAAGCCAGTCCCAGTTAACATTATTTAAAGCGTGGAAAAAACTTGTAATGCAACGAGGACTCAGGTCCCGAAATGTCTACAAACATTTAAGTGTGACAATCTCTTAACAAAGGGCATATCATGCCAAAATTGCCCATTTGTAGCTTTTCAGCCAAAATACAAAACAAAAATTTGAAATAATTCATTATCAAAAATGTCAGTTTTTCATTTTGTTATGTCACTATTTTATGCACTTAGATGGGTAGGGTTGTATAATGCTGTTTTGGAAAGAATCAATAAGAAAATTGATGTGAGCATGATTTTAAACATGCCACAAGTCTGTTTCAAAGTTCAGTAAGTTGTTTTTTATCCTGGGGAATGATTGCACTCATGGACTGAAATTGAAAGAGGAAAAAATATTGTGAAAATTACATAGTGAAATGGGATTTTACTACACATAAGTACCAATGTGTAGCTCTTCAATTAGGAAAGTTATGTCAGTTTCATTTTCTGCAATCCCCTGAAATCTTTTGTGTGACATTTGTTCAAAAATGGTGGCTTTCTAATGGTAGAGTGTGCCTCTCCATCTCAAAGACCACACTTTCAAGTGTGCATTTATTGATGTACAGTTATGGTGGAGTTTCCCATCAGACTTTCTTTGTGATACATCAATCAATGTCATGTGTATTGCATGGGAAAGAAAGTAACTACAAACTGTGACGTAGATTTGTTAGTTAGATTTTTAGGTTTTATGGCTCAGTTTCTAACCAATTTGCTTTATTCTGACTGCTGACACCTTTTGTCAATTTTTGGTTGACTAACTTGTTTTCCCTATTCTATTGCTTATGCTGAGCTCCAAGTACAATTGCCGTAGTTTCCAGATCTCTGAGCTGCATATTAAATGCTCTAACCACTTGACCATGCAGTCAGTTCAAAAAACCGTGACATGTCACTTACTAATTTTTCTCTGGTGGACTTGAAATAGTAGTCTAATAGTACCACCCCCATTACCACCACAAGCAGAAAAAAGTTGCTTCAAATTGTAAAAACTCACCCTGACACTTGTATAGTATATGTATACCCTTTGAAAGTCAGATAGCAACTTGATATTGAAGCTTCTGACCTGAATCAGCTTTTTTTAAATACAAATCATACCATTACTTTCGTCATTGACAAAAGCACTGTAGAAATTTTGCTTTCAGTAACTAAGCGAGGGCATAGAAGTTGCTAGATTAAACCAAAAGATTAGAAAAGTTAGCGCATAAAACTTCAGCAAACAAAACAAAGTCAATATAAGCCAGCAAAAGTCATAAAAGTTTGCACAAATTACATGTATCATTAATAGTTGTAAAACTTACAAAATGTGAAATTTCCCAAGAATTTACAATATCAAATATAAAACATGAAACTGTATTTTTCTGACACCTTAAGATAGCATTTGCTATCTATTAACTGAAAGATGTGAGACATGGCATTGTTAAAATAGAGCTTACATCTTATCATTAGAACTTCAACTAGGGGATCAACGTGAGGGTACCTAGTCTTTGATGTGATTTAAGACAGATGACAACAGCATCACCTTTAAGTTATTCTTTTAACTGTCGATAAATGCAATCGCTCAGTATGCAAAAATTGACTTCTTCTGTTTCCTTTTGTCGAGGAATCACTTAGCCATGCACTATCTGCTTTTGTGTTGCCCTTTGGAATCTGCTTGGAGCAAGTTAAACAGTGTTTATTTGTATCTTTATATCATAGATAATAGATTTTTGATTGGTCATAAAAAGTTTGTAAGTCGTATTAAATTTTATTATCCAAAGTGTAGAAACTGTGGACTATAAAAGAAAAATTGATACTAAAGGTTACATATAGTAAAACATTCGAAGCAAAAGCAATAAACCTTGTGGTGCAAAGCAATGATTGAGCAGACTGTTAAATAAGCTGGACAGTTGAAGAGGGTTTTTGATTCACTAATCTGTTACTTATGAAGTATGGAACAGATTGTGCTTTCCATTAAACAGAATGATTTCTCTGAATTCCAAGGTGAATCAGAGGTCGAAGCTGTAGGCTGTTAGACTTTGGAACTACACCTTGACATAGTTTACAGATGCTGTAATAAGACATTGCATATCACAGTAAATTATACTTTATTCATTTCTTATTTTTTGTGCATACTTAGTAATAATCCTCAACTCTTAGTGGTCCCTTCCAATCATGTGGCAGTGAGTTATCCTGTGATATTCTCTGGGTAATGAATGATATGCTCATCTTAGGCCACTCCATCAGGGCCCCATAAGCGTTGTGTAGGGCCCTCAGCATGTTCTGTGGTGGGACGCCTTTTACAAGTTTAACCTCCTTATCCCTGGCCCACCTCCTTTTACAAAATAAGTAGGCTAACACTCAACAGATTATATTTTAGCTTTTAACTGCTAATAGCTAATAGTTGCTTTTACACATACTAAAGCATAGCATTATGTGTGTAAGCCAGTAGTACCTGAAAACCAGTATTGGTCTGTGGCATTCGAGTTCAGAAAAAACAGCATCGGCTTGAATCTGTGGTGTTAGGCTGGTACTAAAACTTATTTTATGTCTCCTTGACTTGACAATCAGAAGGGGCGGGGCTGCAAAAGCGTGCTGCCCGCGGCATATGCTGGTCTTGCCATGGGGTTAATCTGGCCCTGCACTCCATTTTACTTGGGGTTGTACTTTTATTGGTGTGTTTAATTGCAAAGGAAATTTTACCTCTCTCAGTTCTGTCTTTAAAATCAAAATAGTGATGTATATGGAATGCACAAAGTTAAAACCTATCTGTGCATTAGTATACAAATAATGAATGTTCATGAGTGCAATAGCATTGAATTATTTCTTGAGTTGAAAGATTAAAATTGCCACCTTCCATTCAACAAGGCGAAGTCGAGTTGAATAGAAGGTGGCAATCTTGCACTCTCAGTGGTTAATGCTGTTGCTGGATGCTTTAAGGTAGTGCACTTGTGCATAATTTGCATGTTAATTTAACTTCCATTTGTGCATTATCTTGTGCTAATGCACGGTTCATTGTTGTTAAACCTTTCACAGATGTTGTTTATATGTTTCAATCCTTCTCTCTCTTTCTCATTTTGTTGAAGTAGTCTAACTAGTCTTGTAAATGTGTCATGGGAGAGATGCTTTGTTTGGGATTTAGTCTTTAGGTTAAAGGCATATTCCATGGGCTTTTATTAAAGGGCCAAACCTCTCACGCCAAATTACAATTTTGGTACTGGGGTACCAAAAATTTTCAATTGGCTCAGCTTTTTGGTTGACAGCTAATTCAAACAATGCAGAGTACCAAAGCTTACATTACACAGCCTGAACAGTACTGAGAGTGTTTTGATTATATAAACTAAGTTTTTTCTATACTCACCTTGAAGCAATAAAATGAGATTGTATCTGGATGAGGATGAATTTCAGACAATTGTGGGAGGGGTTTCAGTTTTAGAGGGTTAGGAGAATTGGTACTGTTTGGGGTGAGAGAACTGGGCCTTTAAGGTCTTCCAAAAAAGACCCCCCAAAAAATATTCCACATCATTTTCTCCAAACCCTCTTGCAATACCCATTTTTTAACTAGATATCTCAGTTAAAAGATTATTTTATGAAATACTTCCTTTTTTCAAAAAAAAAAAGCCACTAAAAGCAGTGTGGAGTGGGGAGTGGGACTTTCTGTCAGGTTTTTTTGAAATTAAATATCTTGTTTTCCTGGAAATTTGATACTGTCGAATCTTTGAATAGCTTTTCCTGTTACTGTAGCACTGCCCTACCACGTACGTACGTGGGATATAGCAAATAATGTTGACAACTATTCCCTGCATTAGCATCAAAATTGTAATTAAATTGAAAGCTGCACTAAATTGATGTGCTGTGATGACAAGAATGTCACAAAATGCAAAAAAGAACAAAAAGCAGTACTTGAAAAACAATTATATTCTGAATGCTTTATGCTATTAAGATGCAGTTGTCACATTCAAAAAGAGAAAATTTTGTTGTATACTTTCAAATCAATGAATTTTGTCTCTGGAAAATGCCTTAAACACAGAGGACTTTGACAATTGGTTTCCAAGTCCTTGGTAGTTTATCCAATAGATTCTCAAGTCCTCAGCAGCATAACAATAATAGTCAAGGATGCAAACACAAGTAGTAGATTTAGCGACACACCATCTATGTTATACATTGTCAACTAGATAAACAGTTTAAAGGGCCAGAGCAGTCACCCCAAACTAATTTTGAGGCAACAGCTAAATATCACAAATTTCATCTTATTTCTCTGCAAACTATCTTTCATTAGATTTTAGAACTTCAATATTGTATATTTAAGTTAAACCAAGCAGTTACTACTAGTTAATTTACATTTGAGAAAGAAAATATTGTCACATGACTCTCAAGAGCCAATCACAAAACAAAGCAGTCTACTATACTACTTCAAGTTGGGGTGACTGGTCTTGCCCTTTAAGTTTGAATGCAATTTCCAATAAGGTACAGGTTTAAGTTTAGTTTCAAATACAGTGCAAATCGTTCCCTTTAGTTGCCTCTTATGACAGGCTAGGTTCTGCTACTGTATTCCACAAAACCCTTCCCACAGGGGGTAGGGAGTAAACACAATGGGAGTAACAATGATGATCTTTAATTCACGCTTCACAGTACAAAAAGTCAAAGGTGACCAATCAAAAGACTGGAGCAATAACAGTTAGAAAGACTTTACATCAGACTTTGCCTGCTGAATATTTTTGTTTCATAATCCATTTTTTTCAGTTTTAATGACGAAGATTTGAGGCCTTACTTCCCTTTCCCTGTTGTATTGAATGGTCTGTTTAACCTGACATCATTTCTGTTTGGTGTAAAGATACAAGTAAGTGGTTTATTTATTGGTTTTGATAAGAGAAACCTATGCATTCATGATGGCATGTGTGTGTGTGTATGTGTGTGTGTGTGTGGGTGTGTAGGTGTGTGTGTATGTGTGTGTGTGTGTTTGTGACACCTCTCATTAACACGATATCTCCAGAAGGGAAAGTCTGACAGTTCTCAAACTTGACACATAGATGTCCCATATAGAGAGGAAGAACCCTATTGATTTTGGTGGAGGTCAAAGGTCCTTTGGGGTCACCAGGGCTCAAAGTCTGAAAACCTTGTTAATGCAATATCTCAAGTTAGGAAACTTGGATAGATTTTATATTTGGTATGTGGATGCGTTATAGTCAGAAGATGGTCCCTATTGTTTTTGGCAGAGGTCAAAGGTCATCTGGGGTCACCTGGGGTCAAAGTCTGAAAATCTTGTTAACATGATATCTCAAGGTAGGACGCTTGGATAGATTTCATACTTCGGTATGTGGATGCATTTTGGTCAGAGGATGGTCCCCATTGTTTTGGCAGATATGAAAGATCATCTGGGGTTTGCAGGGGTCAAAGCTCGGAAACCTTTTTAAATATGATCTTTCGAGATAGCTGTTTGTCCATTTGTCAGTCTGTTGTGTGTAAATCTAGCTATGTATGGCTTTTATGAAGGTCAAAAGGTCATCTGGAATGACAAAATTATTTTTTGAACATGCTAGTATAACATTTTAATGAGAAGATAATGGTACATGATGGCACTCTTTGAAACGGAACATTTATGTATCATCGAAACCTCAATGCATTTTTGCATTCTGGTTTCATTTTAGTTAATCACTTTGTTCTTGGTGTGAGGGTATTGCATATCAAAACTGCCTACAACCCACAAATGCCATGAAAATGGCCCAAGAGCTTACAAACCTAATTGGTCCCCCGCAGCTCCGGAAAGTTGTATTAGAGATGGTCAGTAACTTTCACTTTCTGTAATTTTAGTCCAACAAGTTGTATTGTTATAAACATGCTCAATGCAAATGTATGATTCTGCCAAGCAGTATTGTATCCAATGGAACTACCTAATAAGCACCAAGAATCATTATTTGCTTTTCACTGCACACTGTGCTCAGACTGATAGAGCTGGAGATAAATTACCTTATATGTCTGGATGCAAGTGATAAACTGTGGTCAGCTACTACAATATTTAGGGCTGAAAGGACTTTCATGTCATGAATAATGGTTGTGTTTTATAAAAAGCAATGAGATACAAATCTCAAAAAGTAAATTGTAACATGATTGATGAAAAGGCCAGATTGCCTTAGCTTAAGCAGTAAAATGGAATGCTTGCTTCTATAATTACTCTTTATCCCACACTTAACCAAACAGGATATGATATTTCTTATAAAATAAAACTGAACGAAACAGTTTGGTGGTTTAAAATGCATTGCAAACTGTACAGAGTGAAGTTTGCCCTGTACAGAGGTTGCACAAGTGACATATTCCCAGCCAGGTTTGTAGCTACAAGTATTGGCAAGGGGCTTCATTACAGCCTACACTCGTATCTGCCAACCCATACTCTTCTTGCTAAAATGAAATCTTCTCCATGACCCTCACAGATTCCCATAATTTCCATAGATGAGGTATGATTTTAACACCCAATCTCCTCCAGCGATTCATAAACTTGTTCAAGAAGTTTCCCTAGAAAAGATTATTACTACACTTGAAATAAACTGAGAAAAAAAAAAGGTACAGAAAGTGAAATTTCCTGGAATCTTAGAAGTGTGATTTTTCAGAAATTTTCTGTGTGCTATGCGCCAAGTGGTGGTGGTGCTTTGCTAGGAGAGTGAGTAATGTGGTTGGCGTCCCTAGCTCAGATCTTTCTAGCTACGTATACAACGCTGTGTGTAGTTCTGTGTAAGTGAAATCAACAGTTATTCTCAAAGATGTCATAAAAATTGATGATAATGATTGACAAGTTCAACCTTTGACATACTTAAATCTGAATCAACAAATTTGTCATGCCCAATAGCTATTGATGGAAATATTTCTGGAAATTTGTTGTGCTTGATAAAGAAAGACCAGGGACGATTTAAAAAGAAAGCAAAACCTGTATAATTGGTTGAGCAAACATGCTGCAATGTATGTCACATAGATGGCATTGTTCTCAATTCCAAGTATACTTCATTCAACAAAGAGATTGTACAGGAAATATTGTTTAATATTTTAGAAAATGCAAGGTAAATAGAGAAAAAGGTCAGATATTTGACCTACATCTGTAGTTAGTTAGCTAGTGGATGAGGTTTTATAGTTCAGTTTATATCCAGTTGGCTTAAGTTTGGGCAGGCCATGGCCTTTTTACCAGTTGTGGCTCACTGGCTTGTTTTTCCCACTCCATGCTGAGTGGAGGGGGTGAGTGAACTATTTTTTGTTGCTTTACATTTTCTGTTTCACTTGGGAGAGTAGTTCACTTTACCGAGCCTGTGAGGGTTTTTTGTTGTTCTTTCTTCACATCATTAAGGATTATGTTAACATAAAATGATATTATGTGTTTTTGATTCCTTGCCGTAGGCAGGCAAGGAATCTATGCGATGGTGATGTCGTGTGTGTGTGTGCGTGTGTGTGTGTGTGTGTGCATATGTGACGCTTTGGCTTGTAAACACGATATCTCAAGAAGGGTAACTCCGAGGGATCTCATACTTGGCATGTGGATTGCCCATATTGGGTAGATGATCCCTATTGTTTTTTGTGGACGTCAAAGGTCATTTGCGGTCACGAGAGGTCAAATGGTCAAAACTTCGTAAACATGATATCTCGAGAACAGTACGTGTGACTATGCTCATATTTGGTGTGTGGGTTGTTCATATTGAGTAGATGATCCCTATTGATTTTCGTGGACGTCAAAGGTCATTTGGGGTCACGAGAGGTCAATAGGTAAATTCCTTAGAAATTGCTTGTAAACATGGTATCTCAAGAAGGGTAAGTGTGACTAATCTCATATTTGGTGTGTGCATTGGCCATATTGAGTAGATGATCCCTATTGTTTTTGGTAGAGATCAAAGGTCATTTGGGGTCACGAGAGGTCAAAAGGTCAAAACTTCGTAAACATGATATCTCGAGAACAGTACATGTGACTATGCTCATATGTGGTGTGTGGGTTGTTCATATTGAGTAGATGATCCCTATTGATTTTCGTGGATGTCAAAGGTCATTTGGGGTCAGGATAGGTCAAAGGTCAAAACTTCGTAAACACGATATCTCGAGAGTGGTACATGTGACTGTACTCATATTTGGTGTGTGGGTTGTTCATATTGAGTAGATGATCCCTATTGATTTTCGTGGACGTCAAAGGTCATTTGGGGTCAGGAGAGGTCAAAAGGTCAAAACTTCGTAAACTCGATATCTCGAGAATGGTCCATGTGACCATACTCATATTTGGTGTGTGGGTTGGTCATATTGAGTAGACGATCCCTATTGTTTTTGGTGGAGGTCAAAGGTCATTTGGGGTCACGAGAGGTCAATAGGTAAATTCCTTAGAAATTGTTGGTAAACACGGTATCTCAAGAAGAGTAAGTGTGACTAATCTCATATTCGGTGTGTGCATTGGCCATATTGAGCAGATGATCCCTATTGTTTTTGGTGGAGATCAAAGGTCGTTTGGGGTCACAATAGGTCAAAAGGACAAAACTTCGTAAACATGATATCTCAGGAACGGTACATGTGACTGTGCTCATATTTGGCGAGTGTGTTGGCCATATTGAGTAGATGATCCCTATTGTTTTTGGTGGAGGTCAAAGGACATTTGGGGTCATGAGAGGTCAAAAGGTTAAAACTTCGTAAACACGATATCTCAAGAATGGTACATGTGACTGTGCTCATATTTAGTGTGTGGATTGGTCATATTGAGTAGATGATCCCTATTGATTTTCTGAAAGGTCAAAGTTCATTTGGAGTCAGCATGTTCAAAGCCTGACAAGCTTTCCTGCACAGTCTTTCAAGAAAGGTCACTTGCAGGGTCCTGTAACTTGTCCTGTAGATGGCACATAGTGAATACATGGTCCCAGAAGTTTTTGGTGGAGGTCAAATGTCATTTGGGTTCACAACGGGCAAGGGGGATCTCAATGTAGGAAGATTGGATGCCTTGCATGTGCACTTTGTGGGCACATTATGGAGCCCTGTTAATTGAAAAACATTGCAAAGCAATGTCAATGTGAAAAAAGGCCTTACATTTCAGTGGCAAGGAATCACTAAGCCTTTTGGCTTTCTGGTTATTAGTATAAGATGGATTATTAGTACCCATGGTTTCACACTCTTACACGATCATCAGGTAACTAACAGAAAAATAAAAAGTTTATAACTTAAATACAGTGAGCTACTCATTGGAAATCACTCTGGTTGATTGGTCTTGTATACCCAAGGTTTCAATGGCCCTTAATTTTACTAGGATGTTTTTCTTGCTGAGATGATTGCCATTTGTTCCGTTAACTGTCGGTTGCTGAGGACCTTTTTTTAGCGGTTGTGTATGATACTTTTCATATTTGGCATGCATGTGTAGCTTACTTTGATGTTGTTCTTGGTGAAAAGTTTCTAGAGGGTGTGGCCATGGGGGAAGTGTTTGGCTGTTAGCCGTGAGAAAGTGTGCCACCAATATTCGTAGTTACGTATTTACAATGGGGTTTGAACCCTCTCCATCTTCCTTGCTGGCATGTTTAGTTTTGCTTGCGGTTTGTATGCTGTAGGTGGCTTGGGGATCAACATCAAATCTGTTTGCTTTAAGTGCTTCAATGGATACACTTGACTTGTCTTCAAATGTTTCCTGGTCACATGACAGTTGCTTGTACAGTTGATAACACCTGAAGGGATGTGTTTGAGGATGATTGGAGAGTGGTTGGAACTGTTGTTGGAGTATTTAAAAGCAGCTGGTCGTTGGGTTTTCTATACGGCTGGTATCTGCTGTCCCTGAGATTCAGCAACACATCCAACAAATCCAATGACTACTGTTTGCCTGCACAGTAATTTTCAAGCCAAATGAAAGGGAGATTTGTATGAAGTCATCTCTCTCTTTGATTGCATTCTGTGTGGTAAAGTTTCTAAAAGTGCAAGGCTGTTGCCTTTGGCAAATGTTTCTTTCAGTCTACCTAGGACACACAAACCAATTAGTGCACATACTTCTGCTCCATGGTGGCTCCACATGGTGATATCGAAGTTGTTTGGGCTGTTACTCTTCTTAATCAGTGATGAAGTGGACATAGATGCAATGTTACCACCTCAAAAGTTTATGATCTAAGTGTTATGTTCCCTTAAATTCCTGTGTCCTGGGCATGACGTTAAACTGCATCCAGGTTGTGGCTTCTGTTCTATTCAGCCAGTCTAGAGCAGGACCACTCAGTGTTTGCCCTTTTGAGGGCGCACTTGTCCATTTGGGACGTTAAGCTCCTTAAGGGAGCAGAACTCCTCCGGGAGTAATCGTTTGGTTTTCGCCCCTTGGCTCTTCGCCAGAGAGTCGTGGGGACTTTTAGAAAAAAACCCTTAAATTCCTGTGTATATGTGTGTGTGCTTTTTTTTTTAATTCTTTGCAACAGATCAGTTGTTTCCATATTTTGGGGTCTACTGGAAAAGAAAATTCAATTTGAAATAAAAATTTCCCTTACAATTTTAAATTGTTTAAGCACTGAGTGATAGCATAGCATGCTTAACCATAGTTTGACTGACAATGCATTGTTTTATTTGCCGCTGGAAACTGAAAAACATTGTTTTGTTTTCACTTTGTAGCCATCAGAGAAAAATGTACAAGTCTGGTGTGATGATGTCAAATTTTTTGACGTGTTGGATGAAAACGGTGAGACTTGTTTTTGTTTTTTCAAACTTAACCATGTTTTGCAAGGCAAGCAATAATTTTGAGCAAGCCATGAAGTGCAAAAACAAACATGCATGTGTTTACCCTTAAATGAAATTAAACTGTATTGCAGGGCAAATTCAAACAGTTAGAATTTCCTGGAATCACCACAAATTGTTCTACTCTTACATTCTCCTTAAGAATACAGAGGACCTCCAAATGTTTTGTTTTGTGATACACATGGAGGTATAAGTCGGTTAGACGAGGCTTTTACATCTCAGTTTTTAACCAGTTGGTTCAAGTCAAACCAGCTCTGGCCTTTTTCCCTGTTGTGGCTCACAGGCTTGTTTTCCCTTGTCCCTTGGTTATGCCGAGCACCAAGAACAATGGCAGTAGGGTCTATTTTTAAGTCTTTGTATGACCCTGCCAAGAGTCAAACTCCAGATCACCTAGCTGCAGGTGAGAAGCTCTAACTACTTCACCATTCAGTCTGTTCATGTGGAGGTGTTGGGTCTTGATAAAGCCCTTTTGGCCAATCTTGTGTTATTATCCTTAAAGGCATATTTTCATCATCCCAAACAGTTCCAATTCTCCCAACCTACTTACTTCTAGCCCCTCCCACATTTATCTAAAACTCATCTTTATCCAGACACAATCCTAGTGTATTGCTTCATGGCTTGTCCCAGTGGCCATACAAGTCCATAATAAGGTAATCAAGACACTCTCAGTGCCCATGCTGTGTAATTTAGCTAGCTATGATGCATTGTTTGAATGTGATGCCAATCAAAGAGCTGTGCCAATTGAGAGTTTTGATATATGTATACTGAAACTGTAGTTTGGGGTGACGAATGACTGCCTTTAAGGTTCAGAATCACTCTAATATTTTTTGTATGTTTCCAAAACAAACAAATTTTTGTCAGTTGTATCCAATTTTCAATTTAATGCCTTTTGATAAGCAGTCAGTGTAATGAATTGAGCAAAATTTTTGATATGGTTGGAGAGGCCAAAGGTGTGGTCGATTTTCTTTGTGTAAAACTTGAAAATTGGATGCCTAAACATAACTTTTCCTTCTGTTCTGCAGGGAATCATATTTCATCTTTTTACCTGGACCCATACACCAGGCCACATGAAAAAAGGGGAGGGGCATGGATGGATGCATGTCTTGGTAAGACTATCTCTTTCTAAGAATGGTGAATTATTCTCCAATTTTCTTTTTTCCTTTTTTTTGGGGGGGGGGGGAGGGGAGGGTGGTGACAAACTTTGCAATCACAGAGTATCAGGGTACTCAATGAGGAAGTATCTTCCCTTCTATTGCCCCTTGAAAAATACTAGCCATCTTAAAGAAGATATCTGATATTGAAAAATACTACTACCATAAAATGTTGTTCATCTCTTACTTTGAAAAATATTTTGTTCCCTTGAAAAGCTGTTTTAACTCCCATGATCTTTTACTGGCTGCTGGCATTTGTGGTGAAGGAAGGGTGGGGTGGCTACTGGCATGTTTGGTACACCAGGGGGTACAATGCATGTTGGGTAATAAGAAAAAAATTATAGTTCAAACTCCTACCAGTAGCCCGATTAGATCAAATTTGTGTCTTGATAAAAGGCTGTAAGGAAAGAATGTTTGCTGCGCAGATTTTCTTAAGTTTTTTTTTTTAATCTATGAAGCTTTTTTTTTTTTATCTATTTGGCCTATATTTCTTATTCCTTTGCTTGAGGAGTTAACGTAAACTTCCAACACCCCTTTCCCTTGCAGTAACTTTATCAAATTTTCCCACTCTCTATCCATTGTACACCCAGTGATTATGACTTTTGTGTCCTTAAAGTGTTGCGTATAAATTTATATTGGAGTAAACATTCAAATTTACTACCTATCAAGGATTATATTATGACAGAAATTTGTTTCTCCTGAATACCCTCTTGAAAAACTTTGTTAACTAGTTTTCAATTCATCATTTACAAGACTTCAATCTTGTCACTCTCCTGGAATATTTCAGCTTTGTAATCTGTCCAATACATGAAAATTTTCTTTTAGGAAAAAGTGAATTGCTTCAAACCAAGCCGGTTGCATATTTGGTATGTAACCAAACCCCACCGCAGAAAGATAAACCATCGTTGATGACTTTCAGAGAAGTTGAAACATTGTTTCATGAGGTAAGTAGGTCATAGGTCACCAGGAATATATGCATGTGTAGAGAAAAACTAGCTGCAAACTACACATTTTTGACATGACAGACCAACTCAGCCTGTCATGACCTAGTTACCTTAATAAATTGAAGCAACTTTATCTTCATAATTGGCCATGTGCACTACACAACAAATTATCCCCCATTGTTGACTGCATGGTCAACTGGTTAGAGCATCCAACCTGCTGTCCAGATATGTAGAGTTCAACTCCTGACTGGGTCTTACTGAAGATTTTAAAAATGGAACCTGCTGCCATTGTGCTTGGTGCTCAGCATAAGCAACGGAGTAGGAAAAACAAGCCAGTGAGCCACAAAAGACTTTGGCTTATGTGACTTAAACCAGTTGGTTAGAAACTGGGCTGTAAAACTCTATCTAACCTTTGATGAGGTTGCACCATGGTAATGACACCCCTCTTTTTCTGCTTATTGCCAAGGTACAGGCATCTGATTCATCAAAAACTGATCCAGCTTTATGACTGCTGTAGACTCCAGTCTAGAAAAATGACTGAAAAAAGACTGAAAATGACTTACAACTGATATTCACAGTTGTGAAGGGAATTATAAAAGGGTCATTCCCATCATAACAAAGTACACCTGAATCTTAGAAAAATTGATTGGTTTGGATTGGATTGACATGAAATCATAGCAAATTCAAACTAAAGTTGATGGAAATTTCTGTGATTGATCAATGACATAGGCAGTTCAATGATTTGAAAATGCCTGAGTAGTGTTGTACAAAAGAATGGTATCAATGCATGGGGACAACTTACACCTCCAGGTTTGAAAATGAGAAGATCAATCTTGAAAATAGGAGGAGGGAGTGAAAGTAAACTTTGAAAGTTCTCCTGATTGGTCAAATACACAAACAGTGTACCTTCACCATGTGACTTCAATTTGTAGACAAAACAAAGAATATTGCCATGATTTTGCTTATGTGCAAAGAAGAATATGTGCATATCTAACTGATACCAAATGAGCCATTTGTATTTGTTGCTGGAATTTGATTAGGCACTTTCACCCGTTGAAGGTTAATGGGCTTCCCCCCTTTAAGGGCATTTTTTGGGGGGGAGGGGAAGACTTATGTTGTTATGTGTTATGTCCAGTCAGTTATAGATATAGTTATAGTACCTTGTTCAGTCAAGAGGTTGAAAAATATGCAGCAATTTTATACAATAATATGCATGTGGCTGTGAATGGAAACTTATCAGGATGTGTTACATTACATTTAAGTGTCTGCAAGAGTTTTCAGATTTGAACCATATGGGAAATAAATATGGTCCTTTAAGGTGTAGCTAAAATGTTAAAATTTTTTATGAGTTAAGACTAGTGTTAATATACAGTGTTGAAATTACTGTTGCCTATCTTCTTCGCGATTCCTGTCCTATAAGGCCTTCACAGAATGTTTCCACCCGTCCCTGTTGGCTGCCACGGCTTGCATCTCATTCCAGGTTCTCCATCCAGCTTCCCTTCTTTCCTTCTCTACAGTTTGCATCCACATGGTCTTTGTTCTCCCCCTTTTCTCCTTCCTTCTGGAGTCCAAGTCATCGCTACATTACAATCATTGTTTGGGTCCTGCCTAAGGATATGGCCAATCATCTTCCACCTGCGACGCTTCATTTCTTTACTCAGAAGTGTTGAAATTAAGTGGTGTATATTTTTGTATTGCAGTTTGGTCATGGTTTACAACACATGTTGACTACAGTGCCTTATGCAGCAGCTGCCGGGATATCTAATGTTGAATGGGATGCAGTAGAACTACCCTCTCAGTTCATGGAGAATTGGCTGTATGACGAGGACACGATGAAAGTCGTCAGTAAACATTACGAGACAGGAACTGTTCTTCCTCAAGATCTCTTTGATAAAGTAAAAGCAGGTGAGAGCATCATGTTTATTTAAAAGATGTTCATTTAAAAATAATATATGAAGCTATAGAGTGTTAAAATCTACAAAGTATTCAATAGGGCTGACCAACCCTTATGAAAAGCCAGTTCAAAAAAATGAGTCTTTAAACACAACTTAAACTAGGTGTGAGAAGGAGTGCTTCTTACAGAATTGGACAGACAGTTCTTGAGCTTGGGTCCAGCAGACCGTAAGGCATGATCACCACAGGTTTTCAAATAAGTCCTGGGAACTAGTGTAAGTAAATTGACAGATCACAAAGTATACTAGACCAACTGCATGGTCAAGTGGTTAGAGCATCCAACTTGCAGTAGGGAGGTTGGGAGTTAAAGTCCTGGCCGGGTCATACCGAAGACTTTAAAAAAGGAACCTACTGCCATTGTGTTTGGTGCTCAACATAAGCAACAGAGTAGGAAAAACAAGCCAGTGAGTCACAACTGGAAAAAGGCAGTGGCCAGCATGACTTGAACCAATTGGTTGGAAACTGGGCCATAAAACTCCATATAAATTACTAACCTGTCAGTGCATGTTGCAGCAATACATATGTAAGAGCAGACAGTTAGCCAGCAGGAATTTACCCAGACCTTCATATTGTCTATTCGACTCAGGCCTAGTTGCAAGAAAAGATGTGTTATACTGAGAAGTTTAACCAGTCAACCCAAATAGACATTACATTGATAATAGTATTTTCTTACATGATTCAAAGTTAAGTTTGTTTTTTCAGGTGACAGGCTTCTGATTTGCAGATGAATTTTGAATAATTATTGTTTCACTCAGGCTTATTATCATTCTGAATGTAGTAGAAGTTTCTTTTTAGAATGCCACTTGTCTTCCTGATTATGTGTACCAGTGTCAAAGAAGTCAAAGAAAGGAATGTTAGTTAGGAAATAATAGAGAACAAAAGTTACACAAAGGAAGTATTGTTTCACTTTTGTATTAAGTAACAATTGATTTGGAGCATTGCAGTCTGTAGTAACTTTCAACAGAACAAAGATTTTGCATCGGTACTCTAAAATGTGTGACAAGCTGTGACCTGGGTCACTAGGAGGTTTCCCTGAAAACAGGATTTCACTTGAAATCATTTGTAATAGCATTATGATAAACCTGTTTGACCTCTTGAAATTTGATGTACATTTGCTTTATTTCAGTTTCATTCTGAAGTTTAGTAAGGGAGAAATGTATGGAAAATGTTGCTACAGTCATGTTTTTTTCATGAGTTGTGCAAACCTGTAGCAAAACCTTTATAAAGTATACCATTTTATATATTGTTTTTTTTTTTACTTATTTATGGAACATGTGTAGAAATTTGTTCATTTTAAGGGTATAGGATATAGGTTCATGATTTTACTGGGCACAAAAGTGAGGGCGGTATACAACTTTGTCTTATTGAAAGTGTTAACTATATATTTCTGTATAATTTTCTGTTATCCTTTACCAAAATAGTCATTTGTGTAAACCATTTTATTTATTCCTACATAAAGCCAGAAAATACAGAGCTGGTTCTGCAATGCTTAGACAACTTCATTTCTCTGCCCTGGATATGGAATTACATACACAGTAAGTACTCATAAAAAACAAAGAGGGGTATTATTTTAACCCTGCCCCCACCCCACTGAGAAAAAACCCAGTAGCCAGCTGAGGTCAAGAGTGAAAGTGATAAAGCTTCCAGGAATGTTGCATTTCCTCAGGGGCTGAGATATACTGCCATTGTGTAGAGACAATAGGAATATTTAGTCTCTTGGCAAGAAAATTTATCCTGTTTGGCTTGTTCCCCTTGCCCCTCTCCCTTCATGGCTACTGCCATTGTGTTTAGTGTTAAGTATAAGCAATGGAGTAGGGAAAACAAGCCAGTAAGCCACAACTGGAAAAAAGGCCGTGGCCGGCTCGACTTGAACCAATTGGTTGGAAACTGGGCCATGAAACTCTATCTAACTATTGAATTAACTACAAGCTCTCCCAGAAACACAATCAACCTCCTTAAAGTGAGACTATTTAAACTTATGCACCTCAGGAAGTATACTGGGACCCCAGTTAAACTTTTAAAACTTGATCTTGTTCTAGAGGTTCTTTCATACCAAAGCAAAGTGAATTAACTACCTAATTAAAACTAATGTCAAAGTTGCTTACTTGCGTCCTGAAAGTGGGGAACATTTGAAAATAGTTTTCAATTGGGCATTAAGTACACTATGCTTTCCAGGGGGCAGGGGAGTGAAAGCACTAAGTTTATTTTTAATCCTTTTAAATTATTTTAGCAATACATTTTTGATTCCTTGCCGTAGGCAGGCAAGGAATCTATGCGATGGTGATGTCGTGTGTATATGTGTGTGTGTGTGTGTGTGTGTGCGTATGTGACACTTTGGCTTGTAAACACGATATCTCAAGAAGGGTAAGTCCGAGGGATCTCATACTTGGCATGTGGATTGCCCATATTGAGTAGATGATCCCTATTGTTTTTGGTGGACGTCAAAGGTCACTTGGGGTCACGAGAGGTCAAAAGGTCAAAATCTTGTTAACACGATATCTCGAGAACCGTACATGTGACTATGCTCATATTTGGTGTGTGGGTTGGTCATATTGAGTAGATGATCCCTATTGATTTTCTTGGAGGTCAAAGGTCATTTGGGGTCAGGAGAGGTCAATAGGTAAATTCCTTAGAAATTGCTTGTAAACACGGTATCTCAAGAAGGGTAAGTGTGACTAATCTCATATTTGGTGTGTGCATTGGCCATATTGAGTAGATGATCCCTATTGTTTTTGGTGGAGATCAAAGGTCATTTGGGGTCACGAGAGGTCGAAAGGTCAAAACTGCGTAAACACGATATCTTGAGAACGGTACATGTGACTATGCTCATATTTGGTGTGTGGGTTGTTCATATTGAGTAGATGATCCCTATTGTTTTTGGTGGAGGTCAAAGGTCATTTGGGGTCACGAGAGGTCAAAAGGTCAAAACTTCGTAAACACGATGTCTCGAGAACGGTACATGTGACTATACTCATATTTGGTGTGTAGGTTGGTCATATCGAGTAGATGATCCATATTGTTTTTGGTGGAGGTCAAAGGTCATTTGGGGTCACGAGAGGTCAAAAGGCCAAAACTTCATAAACACGATATCTCGAGAATGGTACATGTGACTATACTCATATTTGGTGTGTGGGTTGGTCATATTGAGTAGATGATCCCTGTTGTTTTTGGTGGAGGTCAAAGGTCATTTGGGGTCATGAGAGGTCAAAAGGTCAAAACTTCGTAAACACGATATCTCGAGAACGGGACATGTGACTATGCTCATATTTGGTGTGTGGGTTGGTCATATTGAGTAGATAATCCCTATTGATTTTCGTGGAGGTCAAAGGTCATTTGGGGTCACGAGAGGTCAATAGGTAAATTCCTTAAAAATTGTTGTACCCGGTATCTCAAGAAGAGTAGGTGTGACTAATCTCATATTTGGTGTGTGCATTGGCCATATTGAGTAGTTGATCCCTACTGTTTTTGGTGGAGATCAAAGGTCATTTGGGGTCACGAGAGGTCAAAAGGTCAAAACTTCGTAAACACGATATCTCGAGAACGGTACATGTGACTATGCTCATATTTGGTGTGTGGGTTGGTCATATTGAGTAGATGATCCCTTTTATTTTTGGTGGAGGTCAAAGGTCATTTGGGGTCACGAGAGGTCAAAAGGTCAAAACTTCGTAAACACGATATCTCGAGAACGGTACATGTGACTATGCTCATATTTGGTGTGTGGGTTGGTCATATTGAGTAGATAATCCCTATTGATTTTCGTGGAGGTCAAAGGTCATTTGGGGTCACGAGAGGTCAATAGGTAAATTTCTTAAAAATTGCTTTTAAACTCAGTATCTCAAGAAGAGTAAGTGTGACTAATCTCATATTCGGTGTGTGTCTTGCCATATTGAGTAGATGATCCCTACTGTTTTTGGTGAAGATCAAAGGTCATTTGGGGTCACGAGAGGTCAAAAGGTCAAAACTTCGTAAACATGATATCTCGAGAACAGTACATGTGACTATACTCATATTTGGCGAGTGTGTTGGCCATATTGAGTAGATGATCCCTATTGTTTTTGTTGGAGGTCAAAGGTCATTTGGGGTCATGAGAGGTCAAAAGGTGAAAACTTCGTAAACACGATATCTCAAGAACGGTACATGTGACTGTGCTCATATTTAGTGTGTGGATTGGTCATATTGAGTAGATGATCCCAATTAATTTCTTGAAAGGTCAAAGTTCATTTGGAGTCAGCATGTTCAAAGCCTGACAAGCTTTCCTGCACAGTCTTTCAAGAAAGGTCACTTGTAGGGTTCTGTAACTTGTCCTGTAGATGGCACATAGTGAATACATGGTCCCAGAAGTTTTTGGTGGAGGTCAAATGTCATTTGGGTTCACAATGGGCAAGGGGGATCTCAATGTAGGAAGATTGGATGCCTTGCATGTGTACTTTGTGGGCACATTATGGAGCCCTGTTAATTGAAAAACATTGCCAAGCAATGTCAATGTGAAAAAAGGCCTTACATTTCAGCGGCAAGGAATCACTAAGCCTTTTGGCTTTCTGGTTCAATATGTCCTGGAGACTTATAAGTCTATCATTCATTTGTTACATTTCTAATAAGTCTGCCATGCATGTTTCCATCCTTGACTGGACCATCATAGCTCGAAATCAAGGGTTTGTCACACATTGTCCCATCCTCGACTGACTACAAATAACAAATACTACACATTGTTTAAAAGGCAAGAGCAGTCGCTGTAACTTAAAGGAGTGTAGGAGCTGTCCTGTTTCATAATTGGCTGTGCAGAGTCATGTGACATTTTTTCTCCTCAAATGCAAAATTCACTGCAAGCAACTGCTTGCTTGACCTTGAATATGCAATATTGAAGTCATTAAATACGGTGAAGGATACTTCAAAGAAAAATAAGATGAAAATTGTGAGATTTGGCTGTTGCTTCAGAATAAGTTTGGAGACTGCTCTTGACTTTTGAGCCAATAGGCTAAGATGCTCTCTACATAAGTTTTTGATGACTTTCTCATTTCTTTTAAAATCAGTTATCGTTGAAAATTTAAACTGTCTCAACCAAGGTCAATTTAAAGTATTTCTTCAATTTTGGATAGAAGTTTATATATGTGAAGTAATAGGGTCATTCCATGGGGTTGGGGTATCAAAGTGTGACATTCATGTCAAATTTTAAATTTGGTAGATTTGGTGCAAATCATTGTTTTTTTCTTAAAGAATCATTCTAAGAAGAAGAAACCATGAAGAATTTCTTCATACAACTAATATACATTACATAATATTGATTTCATTTTTTCTCATATGTTTCACTGTGGTAATATTACCTATGCAACAGATACATTGTGTCTTACAGACCTCCAGTACAAACAGGTTGACCTACAATAACCATAATCTAACTTGGCAACTTGTCATCAACATAAGCAGATTCTATAGCTCATGTTTTATGTATTCCATGAAAAAAAAGAGAAATGGTATACCAAATCAATTTTTGTGGGAAGACAACTACATAGTACCTACGCAACAAGTCTACCTATGTAACATGTTGACACCATGAACAAACTCGCAACTTTCATGATCTGTGTGCTACTAATTATTACCAAATCTGCATGGATATGACTGTTGCAATTGAGTGAATTGACTTTCACATATTAATATTTTTTGTTTGAAGCAAGAAGGAAATGCATCCTAATCTTGGGTTTTATTATACCTACGCAACAGTTGACACCATAAGTAAATTTCATCTGTATAGGCTTTTTAAAAGTACATACCTTGATTCTACAACTTAGATTCTTTGTTTACCAAGGTAACTTCTTGACCTTTTGCTGTTGGAGTGAGTGTGGTGGTAAGGGAATTTCAGTGGCAAATCATGTGAAGCAAATATACCTATGCAACAAAATGACACCGTGCGTTGCATAGGTATGACTAATTTCATTCAAACACTGAGAAAAAAGTTGGTTCCATTGCAATTGTCTGGTAATAACAAATTGTTTTATCACCTGTGTTTTGCAAATGCCTGGATTAGGCAAGGTAAAATTACATCTGTAAAGGGAATAGGAAGGGCCTAATTTCTGCAACATTTTATGTCACAAATTTTTCAACAATTTTTCATGTGACACCACCAAAAAAATTGGGAAAATCTCAAAAAATCATGGGGATATGTCAGTTGTATTAAATATAAAAAAACAAACATTTAATGCATTTCATCCCATACCAAACTTAAATTGATCATGTATTCACATAAGATTTAACAAATATTTCTTACATGTTATACGCATATGTATTGGTTATGACCCAACCCCGTGGAATGACCCAAATTTAGTTGTGCTCATTGTATAGGTCCGGAGAAAAAATATTTTATGCATAGTGTATTACAATTTGGTTATAAATCTTTTTTATACTTGCATAATTATTTCCTTGCAGGACAGACCATTGGTTGGATGTACATAAGAGAATAGCTGATGAATATGCATTGAAATCACTACCTCCTCTCAAGGTAAATTTGGAATACAGAGAGAAAAATTCAAACGTATACTTTATGGCTGTTGCCCTTTACAATTTAGTTTTTGCTTTTATGTCTAATGCCATTATAGGTGTTTACCACGTATAAAGAACAAGCAATTAAAATGAATCTTTAACCCATGTTTACTGCAAATTGTGAGAATAATGTTTTCTAAGTCTTCAAGACAACTTTTTGTTGCAATTCTGAACAGTTTATAAATAACCCAAGATATATCACTGTTGTTCCTTCTTACACCCACCATCCCCTTCCCACCTTCCTCTCTCCTTTTGGTGTCTAACAAGGTTCAAACTGTCCAAGGTTCTATTTCCCTTATTTTGATATTATGTTGATGGTTGACAAAGATTACAAGGTTTTTTATTTCCAGTTTTTGATGTTCCTAGAAATGTCTTAATTTGTAACCCTGGGCAAACAATGAATCCTGGGAACTTTTACATTTTTCCAGTCCCCCTCTCTTTCCCCTTGGAACTTTAACATATCCCCAGTCCCCCTCTTTTTCCCCTGGGAACTTTTACACATCCCCAGTCCTCTCCTCTTATAGCACCATTTCATAATTGTATTATAATTTTGTGTCTTACAGGAAGATAGATTTCCGTGTTCTTTCATGCATATATTTGGAGGAGGTTACGCTGCTGGATATTACTCCTATAAGTGGGCTGAGGTAAGTACATAGAAATGTGCAAAGCCATTATATAGTTACTTACATGAGATGAGAAGAACCAAACCTGGAAGTTCCAGGATTCAATTCCTAGAATTAGTCATCATGTGTGATGCCCTGCATGAGTCAAGTGCTGATCCAGACATGGGCAAAAAAAGGTTGGGGGCTGACCTAAGAGAAAGCAGGGGTGTAAGGGAGTTGCCCTGCTAATTTCCCATATGTTTTACTGTTGATGTGGCAAAAGGGGGGGGGGCTGAGGCTGTAAAAACCCCCCATCCCCCTTGGATCCACACCTGTAAGTAGTTAAATAGGGAATATAATCCAGTATCCCACAACTGGAAAAAAGTCTGTGCAAACTGTCTGAGTAAAGTAGATTTTAAAAATTGGGGGGGGGGTAAGCTCCAACAGACTTAACCAAACGAAACCCTTCAAAGTGAAGACCAAGAAAGCTTCTGGGACTGAAAAATACTTTTCATGGAGTAAAAGACACTTAAGTACAATGATAAATTATCTTCTCAGAGCAAACAGTTTCCTGGGATCGTGGGAGGGGAAATCCGACCTGGCCCACTTTTCAGTTTTAGGATTTTTAAAGACTCAAATGAAAGCATGTCATTTTCTTTGTTGGCTTTTCCAGGTTTTAGCTGCCGATGCATTTAGTGCCTTTGAAGAGACTGGACTGAAAAACAGGGACTCTGTGTCGAAGATAGGGAGGAGGTAAGGTTAGAAGGAGACAAGGTTCCTACAGATTCCTGAAAATCCTAGAAAGTCAGGGAAAACTGAAATTTGTTTATTTCCATGGCTGGAATGTCAGGGAAAATGAGCAATTTTTCAAAAGGGCCTAGAAAATTCAGGGAATTTTAAAAAGTGAACCTGATGTTCCCTGTTTCTCCATGTTCAGACACAAGTTATTTTGTTAAAAAAAAAAGAAATATGTGATCTGACTGTTAAAAGTCCTGAGAATATGAGTCAAGGTTCTAGAAAGTCATCAAAAAGTCATGGAATTTTGTCATATTGAATGTGTGCAGACCTTGGGGTATTTATTGAAGGTGTAGGGTGTAAACAGGGTGTAAAAATAACTCTTTTGTCAATGTGAGAATTGTACCAAATTCATTATGATGCAGGATAATTGTTGATTAAAATTGAAATTATAGTTCTGTTCTTTTAAAAATATTGAGCACCCTTGCCGACAGCAAGTATTCAGGTTAAAATATTTACCTCATGTGATGTCATATTTCAAAGCTGCTAAATCTTTGCTACCCACCTCTCAAAATCTTGACAGGGAAATATTTATCTGGGTTAATGTTTATTAGTATGAAGCTAAGACAGGTGTTGAATTTCAAAATTCTCATTGTCCAGCGTTGACATAACAGGTCTGAACAAACAGGGCTCAGACTGGAAAAAGTCTTTATTTCCCAGGAAGGGAGTTCAATTATTTTCCATGGAGAAACTCAAGTTTCCCACAATTTGTTATATGTTTTCATGTACAGAAAAGAGATGTTTCCCTCCAGATGTCCAAATTTCCTGGGAAGATGCCACCCAGTTTCTCAACTTATTTCACACATTTGAACAATATTTGTAATTAACTTCAAAAGCTTTACTTTTCCTACAAAATGGATAATAGCTGACTAACGTGTTTCGTCTTGAACAAATGGAGAATTTTAAGTGGCAATTTGAGTTTGGTTTTACAATTTTTTTGGCAACTTTAATTCTGCACCACTTTTGTATATGGACTTAACCCTTTACTGTTGTGCTTCAATCCGAGCAAATTTGTGCTCCTCGGGAGTGGGCGGAAAAGCGGACTTAGCACGCCCTGCATCAGCTTCCGTAGGCTATTGACCCTATGACCTTAACCTATTGTCTTTCTCGTTGTCGTGGCCAAATTTTCGGGTAGCTACTCGCAGTTTCGAGCTCTGTCTGAAACAGTAAAGATGGGTGACAGCCGCGCTCTCTGTCTGGGCCCAAAAGGACCCAAATAATGGTAAAGGGTTAGTACTAACAAAAAATGAGTCATAATTATGGTCTCACATCATGGTTGGTTAAAGTGTAGTGGAGACTGTCTACATCTAAGTGTAATTTTATTTTACCCTTTAAATATTTAGAAATTTTCATTCAACGGTAACATTCTGGAAAACAATAAGTTATAAAGGAAAAACAAGGTGCTGGAAGAAAAGACTTATGTTCTCTGTCAAATACTGCTTGCCGTGTTGAGTGCATTAAAACATGTTTATCACAGTTTATGTTGAATTAAAGGGAAATCTTGCATTTAAAATGCTCCAACGTAGCATTGAAAGTAAAAAGCTCTAGTCATTATCAAAACATTCGGTCTCAACAATAAACCCCAGCAGTAGCTTCATATCCTCAAAATATTATGTACAAAAAGAGTTATGGAAGTTGCACCTTTTGAAATGTTGAAAGTTTGGGTGAACAAATTGTTCTCGAGCAACAACACCTAAATTTCTATATGAGGGAAACTTATATCTTGAAAAGAAAGCTACCATACTGCCTTATTTTTAACTATTCATCACTCTTTGCCAATCCATATTAGTTTTAAAAGGATGAAATTTCCTTGTCAAACAAACACG
The DNA here is from genome assembly GCA_037179385.1 of Holothuria scabra. Taxonomy (NCBI): domain Eukaryota; kingdom Metazoa; phylum Echinodermata; class Holothuroidea; order Aspidochirotida; family Holothuriidae; genus Holothuria; species Holothuria scabra. The sequence continues at coordinate 55,211,734 of CM074184.1, forward strand.
ATATTTCTCTTTAAATTAAGTAATTGGCCCATGCAACACATTGTATTGTCCCTTTACATTAAACAAAATTTCATCTTTTATCTTACAGATTTAGAAACAGTGTACTTTCACTTGGTGGTGGAACCCACCCAACTGAAGTATTCAAACAGTTTAGAGGTCGTGAACCTGAACCAGATGCTCTGTTGAAGTTATATGGATTGGCATGAAGTTACTATAAGGATTGTAACCATGGAGATGAGAGGTAGGAGGAAATTCAAAAGTACGCAAAGAAGAGGTCGGGTACTGGAGAAGAAGACGTATCTTGCTTATGAGGAGTGAGATTGCATCAGGTCAAAGATTTGTGTATCAATGATTGATAGGGGTAAAAGATGACAAAAGGATGATCAGGCTAGCATAGCAAGCTGACAGATTCTGAAAGGACAAAGTTCACTTCTGGATAGGGACTGTCATGGATCAATCCTGAAAATCTCTCCTGTAATCATTACTCTTCTGTCAACTTTAAGTGGTAAGAGTGGGATTTGCAATGGAAGTACTGAAATGAGGTGTAACAATTGATTCTCATGGATCATAAAGAGAGGGGAATCATTTGCCAAAATACCTTCAGAAAATTGCACCTCCTGTGCCTCATTGCTGCACTCCAAGAACTACGAGTTAACAGACGTTGCATGTTCCTTGAGGGACATTTTGGTCTTATTTCAAATAAGCTTATCATAAAATGGAAATTCTTATGCCAACCGGTATGTATTGCAGACAGATTAAAATCAAACATAGCCTGATAATTTAGGTGGAACGAGACCCAAATGAGGGAACATAATAGTTTGTTACTGGGTGGAAAGGAGCATACTGTAATCCCTGTGCATGATGAAAGAAAATGCTTACTGCTCTTCTGTCAGCTCAATGCAGATCAGTTGAAGAAGTAACTCTGGTAGTGTAATTTCTGGCATTTTACCAACACCTGGCACATTGTTTACATTTTAAGTAAAATTTTTAACTTTGCGTAAGTTTGTAACACCATATTCATACTTAGTGTGTGAGAAATGAATGCTATGTGTTGAGAGTATGACATTGCACTAAAATATGTGACTCTCGCACAGAGTGTGTGAGAGTGGGACTGGCTTGAACCACTGCTGGGGAAACATGACTTGGTATCTCAAGTATGGAGGGTTACATTATAGTGCACCATTGTATGCATTTGTAAGCATGGATCCAGACATTCCCAAAAGGATGGGCGGCTGATTTAAGAGAAAGCAGGGGTGTGAGAGAGTTGCACTGCTAATTTCCTGCGTTTTGTTGTTGATGTGGTGAAGAGGGGAGGGCTGAGGTCGTAAAAGCGCCCCCCCCCCCCACCCCACCCCCTGGGTTGCATGCACACCTGGGTGTTTTGGAGGAAGACACTTTGTCACCCCAAACTACAGTTTTACTTAGAGTCTACAGAAATAAAAAACTGCAGACTAGCTCATATTACGCAGCATGTACTGAGAGTGTTCTAATTACACATTGGAGCCCTGTTCATTCACTAAGGTGTTTCCTGAAGCAATAAATTGAGATTGTGTCTGGATGAGAATGAGTTTTAGACACTTGTGGGAGGGGCTAGAAGTATTAAGTAGGTTAGGAGAATTGGAACTGTCCAGAGTGATCATTAACTTCTTTAAAAGAATTAAGTTAATTTAAATATCATCGTATTTGTGTTTTTTCAACCTATTATGCTATCAACCATCTATCAATCTGGTTGCGAGTGAGCTGAAGTCTTGTTAGTATGATACAATCCCCATGATTGTATTTAGCTCTGCAAATTTAAGACTCTTGTATTCATTGGTAGTAATTCTGGCAATTGATTGACCTATCAACCAAGGGTTTCAAATTTTTTGCTTTACAATGCATTTGTAAGAGGAACGAATTCAGAATAGGGTATTGTTGCATGTCTTATAAAAGAAGACTAATATTTCTGTAATATTTAGCAAGTATATCTACCTTGTCATGTATATAGTGTAGCTGGATTTGAACAGTCATATGATGGTTTGATTTAGTTGCCACATATAAACTGGGGTTCATCAGCTTTAATCTTTCTGACTTTTTTTTTTATCTGTATCATGAATGGTTGCACTCTAAAAGATATGTTTGCATTTGCTCTTCATAAAGACAATAAATTTAAGAAGATATATAAAGCTGATATGCCTCACTTGTGGTCTACTTCACTAGCTGCTTGTGTTCATCTTTATGAAGCTATTTAAACTCTACATCATGAGGTGTATTCAAACAGGGTTTATTTTTGTACCTTTTAAAAAAAAGGGTGCTTCAAATTCATGACAAAATATCATCAGTGCAGGAATGGTCACATATTAACTACCTCTGTTGGTTGGTTGGTTAAGAGAGCTTCTGTTTTTTTTTTTTTTGTTTACAGGTGTTTTGAATAGGTACAACTATTTAATGCATCATGCTGTCTTCAAATTTTATAAATAATAAGTGTAACCTTGAGCCATGTTAAAAATACTCAGTGCAAAGAAAGGGCTTATATATTCATAATTCAAACAGATGTCAACATTACATTTGTGCTCTTTTCAGCTCTTGTTTCTTGTCTTGTATAATTACGTTGATGATGATTTATTAATTTCTGATAAATAACTTTTTTAGTACTTCTCCATCAGGCCAGCTGCTCTCAAGTTCATATGTCTTCATGAATATGTATTAATATGCCTTTAACCCTTGGTGAGGATCCTAACAGGCTCTGACATTAAACAGTGCCCTTGACTGAGTGTTATTTCTTGTCCCAGAGTGTGGGGAGGGGGCTGTTGGAAGACTGCATTGTAACAGTAATTGGTAGAATGTTTGTAAGTAGTTTATTCACTTAATCTTCAATTAAATGTACACAGTACAAGATTATTCAGATTTGCAATTGAAAACTTGATGACCAAATGAAAAATATTGCTTTGTGTGTTTTGTTTTTGCAGATTTCCATTGTTCATTGCATCTTCCTATTGCAAAACTAATCTGGATGCATATCAATAGCTTCTATTATAATGGCAAATCTGCCTTACCTTAAATTTATGGGTGGGGTTCTTAACATAGGCAGGACCTCATGCTTTAGCTGGAACTGGGAGGGTTGTTGCAGAGGTTGTGTGTTGAAATATTCTGGGAAAATTGTTTTTATGGATAGAAAATTTATTGGGTATCGGGAGAGTGGTATGGGGTCTGGGCAGGGGAGGAGGGATCTGGGTAGGGGAGGAGGGATGGGGAAGGAGTAAGAGGCAATGGGATGGAAGGTGGGGAAAGAGTTACTGGCATCACAGGTACAGGTTTTACATGGAAGAACAGCAGAATAAAATTTTAAGAACAAGAAACTCTGGACACTCTTTTAAAAATGTATTACAAATATCACAACTTTGCAATCTATGTTAGTACTATATATTTGAAAAATAAGAAATAAGTTACAAAATAGAAGATTTTGAAGTTCAAAATTCATGTTCTTAACATGTAAGGTAAAATGGTTTAATGTTTTCAACATTGTATTTATGCAAAAGGCAAATCTTTTTCATCTAAGCTTTCAAAAGCTACCACACAGTAGAAACATAAAAATTATATATGAATGTTAATATTATGAACAAAGATCTATAAATATCAGCCTTTTTTGGAAAAGTTTCATAGATGGACCAGTTTGTGCACAAGTTTGTTTAGCGTCTCTTCAAATTCTTTTTCTCAGCCTCTGCAAAAAAGGTCCCTTGAACACATGCATAGATTTCATGCAGTTTTCCTTTTCAAAGAAAATAAACCAGTTTATTTGGTAGTGTAAGTTATTCAGCATTTAGCACACATCCTAGCTTTGCTTCCATTCAAATGGAAAAAATGATAGGGCCAATTAGAAATGTCAGGATTAAAACCCTGATTCCTGAGTAAACACTGTAGTGATCCTTAGATGAGTATTTTGAAGTGGTCTACAAGCTAGCGTAAAGTTGTTAAATATCTGCCTGTCAAAAGACCCGTCTTCTTCCTACCTGCTAATTTGTTAAACTGAAGATTTCCACACTTGCAAACTCAAACACAGAAATTGATTAACCCAATGATTAACCCAAATTCAAAGTGTTGGGTATTTTAAGAACGTGATCATATTTTGGTAGGAGGTGCAGAGTAGTTGCCGAAAAAAAAAAAAAAAAACAAAGAAATTTACAAAATATGCAATTTGAGCGACTGGTACGCCATATTTGTGAATTTGAAGATTTTGATACATACCACAAAAGAAAGAAAAAAAGAAGGAAAGTAAGTACCTCACATTGAAAGCCTTAATTGTTATCCTTTGGACAGAGTCATTTATCTAACTGGCAGTTCATGCCACATTGCTTACATATTTCCTGTGCACAAATGCACATATTTCTGGGTTAGATAAATGACTCTCCCCTTAATACTTTGAAACATTTCCTAGATGATAAAAAAGAAGAGCAGAGATGAAGATGATGAATTCCATAGCTTTCACCTTAATCCCAGATGTACAGATAAAAGAAAATTACTACTTAGCACACTATGATGACCTTTGTAAAAAGGAGGATACCATTAAATGAAATGAAAAGAGAAATTATGTCAGACAGGGAGGAGAGTTACAAATTACTGAGATGCATTCAGGGACTCAAAGGCATGATAGACTGTGAAATTTGAAGATTTGACATAACACATCACACCAAATGCCTACACGGTCTGTTCATTTAAATCTTCACTAAATATCTTTTAATTAGAAGTCTGTAAACCCTTCCCTTTTACTGGCCAAAAATGTTTAATACATGAAGTATTATAGTTGAACACATTAGGATAGATACTTCATCAAAATTAAGGTACAGCAGTTACTATTAGAACTGACTTTTAACCTGATATGAGTCCTTATTGCATAATCCTTTATTTCCGTCATATTCATATATTTGGGTGATTAATATCATAAAATAGCTTCCCCAAAGGATTTCAAGGTTGCCAATCATTACTCAATATAAACTCCCATTCCAAAGATGGTATCATCTGTTATCAGAAGCTTAAACATCAAGAAATCATACATAAACTCAGTGTTTCTCCTAGGTTTTAAAGGGTGTGTGGTGGTACTAGTCCATGGGATAAAATCTTGCCAGGCTTTGACACCAAAAGGGAGGGAAAACTAGGACTTCTGCTATAGCTGGTATAGTGAAGATGGCAATTAGAGCAATTTTCTGTGAGGTGGTGGCAAGAATATGTGAGGTGGCTGCCTCACAAAAAAGAATGCCAGGGGAAATGCTGTTAACTAAGCTATTTCAGAGAATTTGATAAATTGTGTCTTAAACAAATAGGAATGTAAGCAGTGAACAGCTGAAAGAAACATAAAATGTAAACATTGTTTGTTGTTCCAGAATCAAATTAAATAGCTGGTCTTACATATTTGTGGTACGGAGGTGCATTATCCAAGTCGGCGCAAGTGTTCCTGTATCGAACACCCTCTGGATAACACTTCCAGTAGTCATTGGTTGCCAGACGCCATTTATAGAGGGCGTCATGCATCTCCTGGAAGACATCAGCATAATCCTTCTTGTGAGCCAAGTTGTTTGTCTCCAGCGGGTCGTTAACAACATCATAAAGCTCATATTCATCGCGATAGAAATACTGCTCCAGTGTCTTAAACCATTTGGTAGGCTGCTTGGATAGAGTATGATTTAAAATGTCCTTGAAGGTGGGGTTGTCATAGAGATCTGTTGCTATGGGATACGGTGCTAAATAGTTGAGATTGTGTAACAGACGGTACTGCTTGTTTCGCATCACACGCATCGGATAGTACATATAGACCTCATGAAAGTTGTGACTGGAAAAGACGTGATCAAAACCAGAAATTGGTTCCTGTTTTGCTAGGGGTAGGAGGGACTTTCCTGTGAGAGAAACTGTCGCACCATTTAATTTGTAGGATGGAAATGGAATGCCAAACCACTCAAGGACTGTGGGAAGGATATCGGTGGTGCTTGCAAAGGACTCGCTGACCTCACCCCAGCGGGAGGTTTCGAATGGTGATGAAACTAAGAAAGGTTCTCCCATCCCTGACTCGTAGAGGTTGGTCTTGGCATTTGGAAATGGAATACCGTTGTCAGCAGAATATAAAATTAGGGTGTTGTTTAGGTAGCCGTGGCTCTTCAATTCATCCAGAAGCATACCGATGCCTGTTTAACGGATTTAGAAGTGAAGAGGGAAAAATTTGGAATAAATAGGTTTGAGCACAGTGTACATTCATTAGAAGAACAACATATATCTTACAATGATGTTAGGTCCATGAATGAAATGACTCTGCAGTGAAAAAAAAATGTTGATTTGGTAAGTAAATCTTCCTTACAGATCAATAGAGGTCCTTATTACTTGCAAATTTCATGAGCAGTATCAAATGAGACAACTTCATAACATGCAAAAAAACAGCAATCCTTCGTAGTGGCTTTGGTAATGTATATATTTGGTTTGTATTGAAAAATGTCATTTACTGAAGTAAGAAACCTCTAGCATAATGATATCCAGAAAAAACTATTGCATTGTCTGAGGCATAAATGTAAAGGGCAGCCCTGTTTTACACCAAGCAACCATACAAAATTTGGTATGATAATGATTTTAAAAAAACAATTGTTACAGTGCCATTTCAATACATTGGTGAGCTATGATAATAGCTGATCAGTCAAGATAATAGATTCCGTGAACTTGTGTATGCCAAAATAAGCATTTTCTCTGGATCAGCTGGACAACAAGGGTTGCTATGACTAGCGAGTGTGATAACGGCTTTCAGTCGTGCAAACTATAGTAGCGTTACAGTAAGCAGGGGGTGGATTGTCCTATGACTAACCCGCATTATGTAAGCATGTTGCCCTCTTCAGGTATGACCACTAAATTGCTTCTTTCTTGAATTGGTTATCATTGCTTGGCATGACCAGGGCTTAACAATTGTTCAGGATGGTAGTCTTCCTGGTTGCTAGGGTAAACTTGTCCCCATCATGTAGTAAAGCAGGGATGAATTTTAGCGGTCGTCCGGTCGTCCAAGACGACCAAAATTTCTGCAGGACGACCAAAGTAACCACCTAAGCTTGTCCCTTGGACGAACAATTTTTACCTTTGGTAATGTATATTGAGACACAAAGCGTACAGCAAACACTCCCATGCAACCAAAACATCTTAACATTTCATGAACTCACATATCAAAACACATCTGTACCTTCACGAAAAGCACACCAGAACAAAACAACCCTGGAGACCACAGTACGCACAACGCCACACAAGCAGCCTCATGTACGATCATTGTTTCAGCTGAACTGTACAGAACGTGCTCATACACATTCTCCGGGATTATGTTCAGCGTGCGGGCGCGAAAAGTTCCAATCATTACCACCGATTATTTGCAACTTGAAAGTTGCTCTTAGTTTCGTTAAAATTCCTGTAAATACTCAATCCTTTAATTTCCCGCCAAAACGGGATGCACTGATAATCACAAACGTATAAATTTTACCCCTGCCGTTTGATATTTTCCGCTATAACCCAGTAGTATTACCTAAAATAAGAATTGCATTCAAGGTGTATTGCTTACTGTCTGGCAGAAAGCGCCGCATAAGTTGCTGTACAAACCACATAGAACAGACTATCTAGCTACAGTGTTTTGCCATTTATGTGCACGTTTTGTACACTTAGCATGTAGAATCTTGTGAAGTTCAGTGGTTATTTTCTTGCATAAATTAAGTCATCCCCAGCATTCCTTCTGTAATGTTATTTAAAGTAGGACTTATGCAATGTTGTCATACGACGTCATTGCAAACGAAAACAGTGATGCATGTGGTCTCGTGCAGCGAACTTCTTGGCCCAGGCATACACTAGACTTACGTGCGTGTCCCTTTTTACCGCCAAACAAGGTATCATGTTTTGCTTGGTGACATCATATGAATAGGATCCACTGCAAAATTTTAATTGGCCCTTGCATCGTGATTGGTTCAATTGCATTGATTGTAGCTAGCCAATCACAACTCGCTTCTTCGCCTATGTGATTTAGTGTGTGAAAATACTTGGTCTCAAGAAAAGTTTTCCCGTTGAGTTTGTGCTACGATGATCACACTTGTCATGTTTATATAGCCGGCTAGCAAAGCCAGGTGAGCCCCGTGCTAAATTCACATAGAAACGGCGTCACAAATCTCTGCATATGTGGATTTTTCGGGGATCGGACTTACGTGCATTTCAGTTGCACATTTTTTTTAAACTAGACGTAAGTTTTGGACAAGAACTGCTAACAGTATACGGGGATATTTATATCCGGAAGGAACCATAAGATACGTTAATCGGGTGCATTTGTTTTGCTACCTAGAATTGCTAGCTTATCATGACTGCTCTACACAGGGTTCATTAAAGTGGGAGAGTAGCTACAGTACATTAAAGCAACAGCAAATATTCCGACATGATTGGGGGATGAAAACTAAACAAAGCATGATGTTGGCCTTAGAGCTAAATTATCAAAGGGCATGCGACATCGACTGCAAACAACTCAACTGTATTAATGGTTGATTTGTATCCGCGCTTTTGAAGAGAAAATATTAGGCCTATACAAAAAAGATATTCCTTTCGTAACGATTCCCAATATTTGCCACCCTGAACTGGTTACGGTAATACGATATACAAGATGCAAGGGGTTTAAGAAACAAACATGTCACGGTGACTTCCCTCTTTCTAATAATCGGCATCGGGCCGATAGTTTAATTAAATAATCCGTAAAAGAGTACTGTATTACCGATTATAACATAATCGCTCACTCACTATTAAAGCTGAAACAAACAAGCTTTTAAAATAGGCATTTTGTTCAATAGACACATCATGCTTACGATTGTCAGATTTTGATTCAAAAGGAATGAGTTTCAAAAATCGTGATATGCAGGCTACCGTTCAAGTTTAGTATTAATGCACCACATTTTAACCGTACAACTGCATGTCCTAATGTACGAATAGGGTGTCTAAAGATCACATTATTATTGTCTACCGAACGTTGGGAAGTTATTTGGAGAAAAAATGTCTTTTGTCCGTCCTTAAGTAAGTGATGAATAAAATGTGGGGTGGGGGGGGGAGGTAGCAATGACCACAGAGGCCAGACTTCTGTCGTCTCGGGGATTCCCCAACTGTTACTTTGGGAATTACTATCACTCAGTCCAGATTCTTGAAACTGGTGTATTGAACAGAAAGCTGCAGGGGCTCTGCATTGACCAGGCCCATTTAAGTGTATTGTATGCGGGTTTTCTCACTGTGTATAGAGTAGGTTTTTGTCTTCCTGTTTCTGTCCTTTATGGTTTTCCCCTTTCATGTGTATTTTCAATAAAGTGACTTTCACGCTAGATATAATGCAATGCAAATAGCAGCCAGTGCAATAAAAATAAAAGAATCATCTTGAAACCACAAAATGCACATTGCACAACTTTCTTGTTTTCACATGTCTTTTATGGAGGACGACTAAATTTTTGGGAGGACAACCAAATTCTTGCAGCTGGTTGTCCTTTGGACAACCAATTTCAATTGCTTAAAAATCATCCCTGAGTAAAGAATAAATTTCATGCAACTAATAAGACATTCCTGTGGTCCATACCCTTAACTCATTCAAAATCATTGAATTACCTGCATCCAGTCTACTCATAGAGGTATACTGGTTGGCAATGTCTCCTCTGGTAGCTGGTGTGTCTGGCAGGAAGGGTGGGACAATGACATCATTAGGGTCATAGTATGCAGGCTTCCAGTCTGGTATCACACCATACTCTGGTTGACCATTACCAAACTTTTCACAGAAGTCGCCAAACTTGCTCTCTGGACATCGGTGACAATCATTAAATCCAATGTATAGCAAGAATGGCCTTACAAGGGAAGAAATAGAACAGAACGTTAAGTGGGAAAGCTTATTTCTACAGAACAAAAGAGAATGACAAAACAGTTTCTAATAGCAAAGACTACTGAATACTGTATGTAATTTTTCTTAAAGTAAAAATAGAGTAATTGAACATATCTACAACATGCAGAAAAAGGGATATTCTTGTTTTTATGGGAAAATTATCTTGCAATGACATAATATACAAGAATTTACCTGCATTATTTAACTTGCTGAAAAGATGTGCTACCTTCCTAATACCATCCTGATCCCCCCCCCGCATCCCCAAACACACACACACACACACAAATCCATGCAACTCACTTGTCTTATTGTTTTGGGACAGACAGATAAAAGGCAAGAGAAGAAAAAGGTAAATTCATAAAATGACAATGCCCTCACAATTTCATTTTGAGGATCTTCCCAGGAAAGACTCGGAGGAAAAGTTAGAAGGGGATAAATGTGTGATTTGAAAAGTTTTTGTGGCCTCATAGTTATAATTAGATAAAAGAGTTTCAACATTCTCACCAAAAGGTAGAAGGTACTTAAGTCTTTGAGCTCCCCCTCCCCTCCCAGGTCTTAACCTTGTTCAAATGCATGAACACTAGCCCAGCACAAGATTTTTTAGTGTTTTAAACTCACAGAAGTGTTAACTCACAGAAAACTGCTGTTATTGCCAAGCTTTGGAGAAGTGATAGTCCTCTCTCCCTGTTAGTTTCATTAATTTACCCATTGACTAATATCACCTCACAAGATCCAAAACTCAGAGGGGTGACAGGGACCTTTTTTTCAAATTTTCTAATATACACCAAAATACATGGCTAAAGTTTAAACCAATTTGACATGCAGGCACATCTTCGGAGCAAAATAAAGAAAAAGATTCTCACTTGGATTCATTGGTAGCAAAGAACTCTCTGACAAATTCCTTCATTCTTGTAATATTCCGAGCACATTGCAACATGGGATGATTAAACTCTGTTTTCTCATAGTCATACTTGAAAACTTCTGGAGGACCAACATGCTTCTTGCCAATGATTCCTGTATGAAAGAAGGAACTTTTCATTTTAAGCCAAACTTGAATCGCGGAAAAAAACCAGGGCTTGTTTCAATAGAGCATGGAGATGTTATGACCCATTAATCTTAAACTGACTTTAAAAAGAAACATAGATCTGTCAATAAACTCACAGGTACATGACTGTTCAATAGTCCTGCTATGACTATTCAATAGTGCTGCTATCAATAAGAGTGACATGAAAAATTTTCTGCCTGGTTAATAATAATGACATGAATTTTGCCCTGAAATAAAATGCTGGTGCCTTGATGTCATAATTCCAGTAGAATGTTGGTTGACCTTTGTACCTGCTCCGTCCCCTTGAAGAAAAATCCACAGTCAGACCCCAGGGTCATGGATTGTCGTGAATCACCTTGATGCCCATTAACTAAAGGGTTAGTGCAGTCATTCAAATTTGAATAAGTGCAGTAGTCTATCATTAACATCTATATTTCATTAACTTCTTGAAAACCTTGTGAAAATATATTTTGGAAATGAATTGTGAAATTTACAGAGAGTAAACTATTCCTTCCTTCACCTCTAATTTGCCATATTCACTTTGTAAAGTAACATTTAACATACTTGGAGGAGTTAGTTAGTAAGATGGGATTTAACGACACACCAACACGATTGTGTTTTATACTTGGAAGAAAAATATGAAGAAATTTGTGACAATCAGCTGTTGTTCAGTACTAGTTTTGGAAAACTAAAATTCCCTATAAGGAAACTTTAAGTAGCTGTGCCTTTTGTGTCTGTTTCCACGATATTTTTCTTTCTCCATCAGCACATTTTGAAGTTATACCTGACTAATCCATGTTTACTGAAAGCAATCTGTTAAAAAAGCTCAGCAGAATTAAAACTGGGTTAGAACGAGTAAAACATAAATGATGACCAACCTGTTTTGATACCATGTGGTCTGAGTATTACTGGTAAAGTTTGCACATTGTCAAATGCATGGAAATGATGTACTCCACCATAGAGCCCATAGATTCCATTCTGATGACTGGGTAACCCTGTCATGATAGCAGATCGGCTTGGTGAACAACTGCTGACGGAAGTGTATCCATGTTTTAATGTTACGCTTCTCTTTGCAAGTCTCTCCAAGTTTGGAGTTTTACAAACAGTGTTGTTATAGATTGATGTCTCAAAGCCAACATCATCACCTGTCAAATTGAATGGGTTTTGTTAATTCAGAACAAAGTATTTAAACGTAAAATAAACAAACATTCCTACAGTAGATCAAAATTTGCAAGACAACTTCTTGCAAAGCTCTCATAACAAGAATATTTTTCATCCAAAAATGCAAGGACCAGTCTGAAATGATGTTCTGGTTACTGACTTAATGTAAGTGTGGCCTTTGCAATACAGTAGCTTGCCAGGAATTGAGGTGGTTGACTTTGACAAATTCAATTTTCACTTCTTGCCAAGCTGGCTAACTGATCCCTCAAATCTCCTGGTCCGCATAAATATACTTGACCATTTGTATGTCTTTCGACTTTTTTGTTGAGCTGAGGGCTATGTGTCTGAACAATTTTTCTAATTCTGGACAGTGACACATTAGAAAAAATTCATTGTAGGCCAGTGTTTCCATCAATAGGGTAAAGGGGAGATCTGTCCCCTCTCCCTCTTTACAGAAGGAGAGTAAAATTCCTCCTTTTGATTTTCATAATTAAAAAATGTCCTTATCTTGGATTCATATTGAGAAGAGGACACTTTTGGCTGTACAGTATCCAAATTCTTCTGATTTTTCTCAAAATCCCCCTAATTTCTGGTTAAAAAATTCTAAATCTTCCTATTTCTTAGCAAGAGGGGTTTACAAGTCTGTTGCAAACATGTGTTTATCACCCCAAAGAATTTCAATTAATTCTCTCAACCAACTAGGCCAGCCCTTGCCACAACTGTCTCAAACTCATTAACATCTAGGTACAGTACATGTCAGTTTAAAGGCAGTCATTCGTCACCCCAAACTACAGTTTCAGTATACATATATCAAAACTCTCAATTGGGACAGCTCTTTGATTGGCATCACATTCAAACAATGCATCATAGCTAAATTACACAGCATGGGCACTGAGAGTGTCTTGATTACACATTATGGACTTGTGTGGCCACTGGGACAAGCCATGAAGCAACAAACTAGGATTGTGTCTGGATAAAGATGAGTTTTAGATAAATGTGGGAGGGGCTAGAAGTAAGTAGGTTGGGAGAATTGGAACTGTTTGGGATGATGAAAATATGCCTTTAAACATTGTCACAGGGCATACCCTGCTGAACATACAATGGTGTAATTAGCACCTCTCAGGGCACGTTGTGTAATACCAGCTACACTGCATTCTTTTTAGCCTAATTGAATGTCAATTAAATTCAAATCTTGCTAAAATTTTGGGTGACATTACAGTTTTGGATGACAATTGGCAGACTTAAGAGGGGAAATACATGCAAGAGTTGAAACTAGCCTAACTTACTTTTTGATTGCACTTGTATGCATATGCATGTACGTACACATATACCTATAATTATATATGAATACCTATAACCCTACTAATTACAATGCATACATATTCACGCATAAGGTAAGTTCCAGACCTGTTAACTAAATTAGGGCACAGGAATTTTCTCCTTGCTTTGAATGGTTTAGTCAGGTACTGTTTAAACCTGACATGAAATGATCTAGGCTGCAATTTTTGGCAGTGTTTCAACATAAATCTACTAAACAATAAGAATTAATTAGCTGATCTTTGACATACAGGTGGTAACTGGCCTGTATGCACATCAGTCAAATTGCAACTGCTCGAAAAGAACTTCCTTCTCTTACATTTTATGCATGATGTTTGGTGACGTCATTAGGATTTGAATACTAATTAGCTAAAAGTCATGACTTTTAAAGTCAATTATCTCAGAAACTAGGAGCCAAAAAATCGTCAAAACCGTGAAAATCAATGAATAAGATGTTAAAAATACTTTCGGTGCCTGGTTCTGAGTGAACTTACGGGTAAAAGTGAGGATTTTTGTCCATTTTATGAAACGTGTAAAATGGGTTTCAAATGCTCTGCAAAATCGTTCAGCATTTATTCTATGTTGTTTTAAACTACTCAGTTTTTACTTCAATAGAAAGAAAATTTTGTTTTCTATCTATTGGTAGCATTTTTGCACTATAAGATATTCTCAATGAGTCAGGTACTCGGTAAATTCCACGACGAATCGATTGTAGCGCCCAGAGTATAAAAACAGTATAGTGGGCCTACTTTCGCGAAATGAACGTAATATGGTCGTCCTATATGTATAACGTTACAACAGCAGCCTAATTCATCCTCACCAGTATTGTTCCCATTTCGGAGAAAAAGGTGTGATACTTGCTCCTTCGACATTTTGCAACAAATTGTTTGTTTTAATGCCATTTACAAATTAAACTAATCAGTAGTGTTGCACTGGTATATACTTGTTTGAATGTGATATACCTGTATACACATACAATATGTCATAGTCATCATAGTATACACACAAATAAGCTCTGTACATACAGGGCAAAACTGCATCTTGTTTGCACTAAAACACTGAAAATCACCTCACTTTAAAAAGAGTTGGGCTGACTAAAAGCTGGTTTAAAAATCTTTATTCTAGGAAACTGTATCAACTTCAATTCAATGTTCATGCTTTGAAAAAAATTAAAAATAAACTCTATGCATCATATACACTCATGCAGTCAGCATACTTGAGCAAGAAACTGAATGAGGGACCGTTCTAAAAGGGCCTGCTTAGACAGGAAGGGCCTTGCAGGAAATATCATCAGTACAATGTTTAACAAGTGCTTTTGATTTTTCTCATTAACTCTTGGTAAAATTGAAAAATACTGAAGGCAATTTAATAAAGGCAGTCATTCGTCACCCCAAACTACAGTTTCAGTATACACATATCAAAACTCTCAATTGGTACAGCTCTTTGATTGGCATCACATTCAAACAATGCATCATAGCTAAATTACACAGCATGGGCACTGAGAGTGTCTTGATTACACATTATGGACTTGTATGGCCACTGGGACAAGCCATGAAGCAATAAACTAGGATTGTGTCTGGATAAAGATGAGTTTTAGATAAATGTGGGAGGGGCTAGAAGTAAGTAGGTTGGGAGAATTGGAACTGTTTGGGATGATGAAAATATGCCTTTAAGGCAAATACCAATCAGATTGCAAGGGAATGAGTATGTCCAGCTGATCAGGTTTGGCAAATGGGATTTCTTACTTTCAATTCCTTGTGAATTTCTTTTCACATGAATACTGGTCCTAAAAATTACATGATGATGGCTGCATGGACTGTTACGATAGTAATTCATCACTATCCTGTCCTCTTGGGAGAGCCTGGACGGAATGTTCCAATCCTTTCTACTAGCCAGTTTGATATGCCTAGTAGCTCAAACAGTCAATGTAACAACTTACAATCTGTTTTTTGTGCAGGAAACTACCTAAATGTTGTCCAATATGATTCTCCTTTATGTGACCACCTTAATGATCAAAAATAAATAAAATTAATGTAACAAATCTAGGAATGAATTAACAGTTTTCACTTCATTGAGTGCCACATTGATGAGAACCCATTTCAAAACAAAGTTGAGTATACTCAGAGTGTGACAAAACTAGCTGCCAGTGAACATGGATGTCATAATAATCAGTAGTAGGCTTTCTGTAATACAGTTTAGGATCACATTGAGGTGAGCTTTTGGGACAATTCAAGTCAGCCAGTGTAAGATTGAGTTTGAGGGAGTGGGAACTTGTTACTGAATAAAAAGTGATATATGCTAGGCATGCCATACAGCCTTGAACACTAATTCCTGTCTCCGAGTCCACAGAAACCACTCCTTCATTAAAGTTAACCAGTATAAAATGCAAGTCACAGTTAAGTACGTGGCAGTACATAATTGCCCATGGATGATGGGGTATAAGGTTTTTGAATGACGTAAGCTTATGAAGGATTAGAATTACAAAGCTGGCTCTATAGCCCATGGGACTTATAGAAATAGACATAACTTGAACTTAATTACAGTACAGTATACCACTACACTGTAGGTCTATTATGGAAAATGTTGGAAAGGAGTGAGTTTTTCTGTTTGCGGCACACTGAAACTATCAGGTAAGGAAGAATAATAAACCGTGGGTATGTCCAGACTGAAGTTGAAGCCTCTAAAGTTAGAATGTGGTTAATCCAGGCTGACTTGGTCATGATTCATACACCCCTGCAGTCCCACTATCCCAGGTTTACTTTACAACTAGGCTAAGTTACATGCAAGCCCCCCATGGCCACAGTGCCAGCTAGCATTGCACTGAATGTCACTGAATATGCCATGAAAACTAAAGCTTCATACTCTAAAGACTGCAAGTCTGCAAACAACAATGGAAGTTTTTTAAGATTGTAAATGCAATGGGTACCTGTCCTGTAAATCCCACAGTAAAATAGTCGTTAATTATTTTGTTATGGTCGACGTTTTGTGAGCCGTATTGGAATAGTAGTTAGTACTAACAGTGACGTTATAGGATATTTAACTTTAGCTGTGTACCAATACCATATGTACTATAGTACATACTACATACATATTGTACCGTAAATACCCCTTCAGGTTTAGCAGTCGTTTACAAAACAATTTGTAAATTAAACTACGTAATTTTGGTATCAACGGAAAGCCTATGCTATAATCTTCAAACGTCGATACAAAAATATCGTTTTACATCCCTCAATGAGTCAGGTACTCGCAAAGTTTGAGGTCCTAATCTGAGACATAAGAATCGACTGCCTCTTTTTGAGGACGTATTTTTGCAGTATATGTTTGAAAAAACCTAAAAAATCTTTAATTTCTAAGAGAAGGAAAGGTCAAAATGTCCACTTACCGTGTCGTTGTATCTATTTATACGCCTACTTATACATAATTCAACATGTCGGGGGAGACCCCTTGTCAGTCACAGTTCCGCGAAATCTCATTTGCGCAGACTTTCAAGAAGGCGGGAATGCTAGAGAACTGGTCACGTGACTTCATTAACTGTACACTTGCGTGTATACTGACATGAGCTTTGTGCACTAGAGCAGAATACCTATTCAAATGCAGGCCTCGAAGAGCTTCTTCGAGAAGCAGTATCAAGTTTGGTTTCGCCGAACGGCCCTTTGCCAGAGGGTCGGGAGGACTTTAGAAAAATTCAGATTCAGTGCTCATCAATGGCCCCATTTGGGGCATGCAAAATCAATGATCTATTCCCCAAAATTATAACTTTGAACTTGCTTACCAATGATCACCAGCACATTTTTCGGGTTGCCATTACCATATGAGGGCATTGGCGTACACAGCAATACAATCAGCGTCAAGGACTGGAATATCACGGCCTGGATCTTCATATCTCTGTGTGTAGTGTTAATTGACCTCAAGTTGGCTAGGCTGTTAGTGTTACACTACCGTTGTCTCTAACCTTAGTGTAAGCCACAGTACAGTGTTGTTAGGCTGCCCTGGATATAGGCCTATATGCTGTTTGGGGCATGCGACGTTCACCAGTTGCACTGCATCCCCTTTTCTTCGCTGGACTACACTCTGTGCCAAAAACTTCAGTTTATTCTGCTTCTACAGAGTGTATCTTAACTGTAACAATAAGCAGACACCAAATAGGGAGTTACCGGAATTCGTTCATGAGCTCGTCAGGTATGCTTGCAAATTTTGGTGATCGAAAGCAAAACACAACGAAAAGCAGCATGTGACTCAGGGTGCCAGGGTATATCAGGTGACTGAATGTACACCGTAGAGTACATACACCATAAATGATGTCCCGAAAATCATCACTAAGATATGAATTTGAACTCTTATGGCTGCTCACTTATAACAAAAGATATTGATAAAGAAATACATTTTCAAACAACCGAGAATGAGAAACAAATATTTTTTCTTCGGAACTTCCACACTTGTTTTCTTACCTTAGATTCAAGTTGTGCATTGGCTACCGTCATTACTTTCACTGGATGTCCGTTCAATTGTTTACAAACAACAATGCACATTTTGTTGAGAAGTACTAGTAGCAGTTGCCAACTGACATTAGTGTCACTTTCTCCGGGATTCCGGTCATCATCATCTAATTCAATTTCATCATCATCGCGGACGCTGCATAACTAACGGAGAAAGAGAGAGAGAGAAGAGGGGATCAGCAAGATGCTGGGCGACAGCAGAGTGAAGTGTCCAGAGCCTGAAGATTGACTAAGTAGGCTACAGCAGATAGGCCTGCCCTGTACAGTTACTAGGTCCTAGAGTTGTAGAATTTGAAAGACTTTCACTGAGGCCTGGTGCACGGTCTTCAGTAGGCCTTTGTGGTTTTACTGTGGTTTTACTGTTGTTAACAGTCTGAGTATGAGGAATCTTTGAATTGGGTAGGTTTGATCCCCCGTCTTGCTAGAAGTACTGGACCACTAACACTAGTTGATTAGCTGTTTATATCGTTGTTACATTATTTGCATGTCCATCACTGCCTGGCCAGGTCTCACAGATTTTGACAGAAATTGCCCAGCTAGCCTATGCATATGGTTATTTCCTGTTTTTTTTTTTTTGGTAAGATTTGATTCTTCCTTTAACAAAAAAAGCCTGTCAGTAATTTTCAAGTTTTTCAAATGAAAATATCGCAAAGACGCCTGGGAAATGTCCTTTCTGTCTCACTGAAGGGTATGTTGCATTTTTCCACAAAATTTTGCTGCACACTTCCGGCTACTGTAGGCCAAGTGAAGGTGGTGCACTTGCAGCTGAGGGAACAGTTCAGGCAGCATTATGACTAGATCTTTAATTCCCCTAAGAGAATCACATTTCACTGCCCATCAACTCTTTGTTTTTCTCTTTCTATTTTTAGTTCAGCTTCCCTTTTTGAAAATGTCAGCCTGATCTGCTCTTGATATATTATTTTATCTATTTTTTTTCACCAAAAGTGTAGCTTACTTGAAGTTACACTAAAGGTAATTTTTAGACCATGAGTGTTAAGTCAACAGAATTACCCTTAAAAAAATGAGACTTAAATACCTCACAGACACCCTAAAACACAGGAGCTTCTCGGGACTTTGCTCCCGTGGACCCCCACCAGGGCTATGCCGCTGGACCCCACCCGTGGTCTATAAGGTAATTAGCCCCTGGATCCCACCCGATGAGCCTGGTGCTTCCCACTTGGGTGGCACCTCCAGAGTCATGAGTTGAGTCTAGCAGTGCCCCCCAGCAAAATTGTTTTCCCTCTCATACCCCTACAATGAAACCCCCAGTACACCACCACCCCCCCCCCACCCCCCCAAATGAAAAGTTTGGTGATGCACTATACTGCTGGAGGTGCACTAGCTGCTAACTCCAGAGTAAACATTTTGCTAAAAACATAATCTAATTGACCATGGCATACATCTGGATTTCAGGAGTGTATGTTTGTGTAAGGGGCCATTCCACAATTGGAAAAAAGGCTGTGGCCAGTTCAGCTTGAACCAGTAGGTTGGAAACTGGGCCGTAAAACTCCATCTAACAAACTAACTAACTAACTAACTGTTAGGGGCCGTGTCAAGGCATGTGCGTCTTTTTTGCAATTGTGTAATATAGTAAGTTCTAAATCTTTGTATAAGAAGATCAGTCATGAAACCTTGATCCTTGCTGGATGTGATATTCAATCTTAGAACCATGCATAATTGAACTTTTCCCAAGTAGTAAAGGTTCCCCATACAATGGCAGCATAATCCAGAACCAGAGATATGTACTGTACCCTAGTTTTACAGTCCATATGGGACTTTTTAGATGACCTATCCAGTTGACACAGTAGTGGGGTGGTCAGCTGATTTACATGAAAGAAGGGAAAAGAGGCCGTCTGCAGCACATCATCACATATCATGATATCGCACCCTCTGCTAGTGAGCTCCCACAAAGTTATTAGTACTCAATGTAGGACCTTGTTGATTCTGGTCAGGCATGACTGTAAGGGTACAGCTGGTATTTCATACATTTGTTTTTGTACTTAAGTTTTCAGGGTAGCATGGTTTCATGTTGACATCAATGCAGTACGTACACTTGATCCTCTCCCTTCAAATATGGCCAAGGTTACAACCTTCCTGTGTATCTGTACAGTGGTTTTGGCATTAACTGCGAGCAGGAGCATACAGAAGAATGTTTTGCTCATAATAGGTAAATATCACTGGCTAATTACCAGATATGTATAGGCCAATGGGCTAATCCTCTCACCCCAAACTACTTGAAAAGTTTTGTAGAACTTCACAGAAATTCCCAATTAGCACAGCTCTTTGATTGACAGCAAGTTGCAAAAATGCAGACTGTGCAGAGAGTGTTTTGATTATACATTGGGGTCTTGTATATACTCTTCCTGAAGATTGGGTCTGTCTGGATGAGAATGAATTTTAGAGTGTTGTGAGAGGGACTTGAGTAAGTATGTTAGGAAAATTGGAACTGATTGGGGTGAGAGAATTAGACCTTTATTCATTTAAAGCATTACTTGCATCATATCAAACTTCTGTCATGCATACATAGGGATGACGTAAATTAAAAGTTCTTTTGTGAAATTTTGTGCTATATTTTATTTGTCACCAACTCTCTATGTCAGCATGCATAGGCGTACAAGGCGGGTGTGCGGGGCGCCTTCACCCTCCCAATTCGGGCCAAAAGAGTTGGTCTATTCAAGCAAAACATGGGCAAAACATGATAAATGGTGACACTATTCAAGTAAAAAATGCTCTTGCCCCCTCATACAAAAATTACCCCTGTATGCCTATGTCAGCATGTATTTTGAAGTCACAACTCACAAGTACTGTAACCATGTTGGCTTATACATGCAATAAGGCAAGAAATTAATTTAACACTTTTGCTATTTATGTCAGTGAAGTGAAAACAAACAATTAATTTTTGATTCCTTGCCAAAGGCAGGCAAGGAACTATGCGATGGTGATGTCGTGTGTATGTGTGTGTGTATGTGTGTGTGTGTTTGTAATGCTTTGGCTTGTAAACAAGATATCTCAAGAAGGGTAAGCGTGACTAACCTCATATTTGGTGTGTGGGTTGGTCATATTGAGTAGATGATCCCTATAGTTTTTGGTGGAGATCAAAGGTCATTTGGGGTCAGGAGAGGTCAAAACCTTGTAAACACGATATCTCGAAAACGGTACATGTGACCATGCTCATATTTAGGTGTGTGGGTTGGTCATATTGAGTAGATAATCCGCATTGTTTTTGGTGGAGATCAAAGGTCATTTGGGGTCACGAGAGGTCAAAAGGTCAAAACTTCGTAAACACGATATCTCGAGAACAGTACATGTGACTATGCTCATATTTGGTGTGTGGGTTGGTCATATTGAGTAGATGGTCCCTATTGTTTTTGGTGGAGGTCAAAGGTCATTTGGGGTCAGGAGAGGTCAACAGGTAAATTCCTTAGAAATTGCTTGTAAACACGGTATCTCAAGAAGGGTAAGTGTGACTAATCTCATATTTGGGTGTGTGCATTGGTCATATTGAGTAGATGATCCGTATTGTTTTTGGTGGAGATCAAAGGTCATTTGGGGTCATGAGAGGTCTAAAGGTCAGAACTTCGTAAACACGAAATCTCAAGAACGATACATGTGACTGTGCTCATATTTAGAGTGTGGATTGGTCATATATTGGGTAGATGATCCCTATTGATTTTCCCAAAGGTCAAAGTTCATTTGGAGTCAGCATGTTCAAAGCCTGACAAGCTTTCCTGCACAGTCTCTCAAGAAAGGTCACTTGTAGGGTCCTAGCTGTAACTTGTCATGTATAGGTGGCACATAGTGAATACATGGTCCCAGAAGTTTTTGGTGGAGGTCAAATGTCATTTGGGTTCACAATGGGCAAGAAGATCTCAATGTAGGTCGATTGGAAGGAATAACTAAGCCTTTTGGCTTTCTGGTTTTGTTATCTAATGCTACTGTAGATCTACAAGAAGTGATATTAAAACATTCCAACAGTATCATACACTGTAGGAGATATTCTTTTAACAAAAATGACCAATCTTTAAAGCATGATGAAACGTTCCTTCTTACTTTTTGTTACATTCTCCTTCTTTGCCTGATTACCTCTAGTCGCCTCAGGGAGGAAATGAATCTCACTACACCAACACTTGATATAGTCACATTTCATGTCTGATTAATCGATTGACAGTAGCAGATGTATTAAAATACGCAAAAAGTTACGTAACATTTGAGGTTAGCTAACAGGTCAATCAAGCGTGTGTTAATTGCTTTTCACGCAGTGTGAATACAGTGAAAGCTTAGCTCATTTTAGGGCACAGATCATGTGACAAACTCAGATACCAGTTACACCACACACCGTCTTTGATGTACTGGGGTGTCTATGTTGCTTTCTCAAGAAGAGACGCCACAGCATGGTGAGATATCTTGAGTTACATTTATTTCCTGAAAAGGAGAACAGAGATAAGAAAAGGAATATAAGGGATATACCAATCTCCTTTGCATCTCTTTTTCTTTTGGTTTTCAAAGATGTCTAGATGCAAAATGGTGTCAGACGCCGATTTATGGCAAGATCAAGAAAACCCTGTCAGATCATTAATTTTGAGAAGTACATAAATACATGAAATCAAGATAATCTGGTCAATGTCAGAAATCTGCCTGAACACCACAGTGAACCAGTAACAGTAGGTCATGTCTAAGTAAATCTGGACATCTGGTGCATAATCATTACAGCATCAATTTGATTTTTTTCCATTACTTGTCGAGAAATAAATTCTGATCCTTGTATCTCTACAGGTGATGATGTTGGCTTTGAGACATCAATCTATAACAACACTATTTGTAAAACACCAAACTTGGATAGACTTGCCAGGAGAAGTGTAACATTAAAACATGGATACACCTCTGTCAGCAGTTGTTCACCGAGTCGATCTGCCATCATGACAGGGTTACCCAGTCATCAGAATGGAATCTATGGACTCTATGGTGGAGTACATCACTTTCAAGCATTCAGTGGCGTAAAGTCTTTGCCCGTAATATTGCAATCTAACGGCATTAAAACTGGTATGTGATTTTCGTTCATCATGAAAAGTTCTTTTGTGTATAAAATTGCTTTAACTGACATTATAAGCTCCACCCCTTTTTACAGGCAAAAACTATTGTACTTAGCTAGCTAGTGTAGCCAGCTGAAAACAGCTGACCACCCAGGTGTGACTGTTCTACCTAAACGCTGTTGATATTTGCCCAGCAGTGGGTGTGGCTTACCAGTTGTGACATCACATGAAAGCACTTTGTTGATCAATTTCAATAATACACCTTTTATCTGTATGTGACATCACAGAGCAGAAAGTGCACCCTCTAATGACAGCTGGTGTACATAATTGGAACATACACCAACAAATCAATGATGTCACAAGTTCTGCCCTGATTTTCTCTTATTGCCAAGCAAAAACTCAGTATCACAGCTAGCTGAGAAGCATGCAGCCAATGACTGACGTATGTGATGACTGTTGATTTTCTGCCAGGTAGTGGTCATGGTTAACTAATAATGAATAATGAAGTCTCATGGAAACCTTCTATAGACACAGCTGATTTCATTCTAATACTAATTAGTTAAGGCTTACGTCAGTATGAGATCTGTTAGTGAGCACAGTTTTCAGTGTTGGTAGGGGAGGGCTGTCATTAACATGTTCTGTTCATCATTTTTTCCTCCAAAATGATATGTGTGATGCCAGGTTATAAACCCTCAACTTCAATTGGTCCATAATGGTCAGGTGACAGTGTATTCAAGCATAAACTTGGACCATTCCATTTTACTGAGGGTTGCACTATTTTACTGTTGCTATTTACCAAAGAAATCCTTAAAGTAAACGATTGAAATGAAGTTTGATTGGGATTCCATCGAGTCATATGACTGCATGAAGGGATTACGTTTGTAAGAATTTTACCAATGACCTCTGCAATTTTATCAGATAAGCCTGGGCCCTTTTGATCAATTTCTAAATCCTGAACAACTCCATCTAAAATATCATCAAATCTATTCTCTTCGGGTTTGTGTTCCCTGAAAATATTGGAAACAATTTTGTCAAAATCACTTTGTGGATGGCCAATGAATTCTCCTTCTTCTACCACCGAATACCCCCCTGGTAAATTCGGCTGTTCAGCTAGATCAAGGAATCTCGGAATGCAAGTCATGTGATGAGATGGAATTGTATTTCTCTCCTGTCTTTCAGATGTGTATAAATGAACAAGGTGAAAAAACTCAGGACCATTAGAATAGAATATTGCACACACAATGGTTAATGTTATGGCCCGATGCACTCTGGCTGTTCCCTCATGCATCATTTGCATTAACCCTTCAGTCATGCATTGTTGTGTCCTAATGCACAATCCATCATTGTTTAACTTTTAAGTCAGACAATTAAAATCCTGCTGACACAATAGTTGGAAAAGACTCTCTATTTTATCAGATTCAACTGCCTCATTTCTTTTCATGAAGGAATCGTTGGCAAGAAGCATGTAGGTCCAGAAGAAGTTTTTAAATTCGATTATGAACAAACTGAATTCAACAATTCCTACCTCCAGTGTGCACGTAACATCACACGGATGAAGGAGTATGTCAGAGAATTCTTTAGTATGATTGATTCTATGTGAGTATATTTTCCTTTCTTCAATTTGAGAATAATTTGGTGACACGCAAGTGCAAAATATTGCACAATTTACAAAGTTCTGTTTATTCTATTTTATACAACACTCCTTGGCATACTTCACCAGTCTATTAAACAATAGAATAATAATCATGTTTTTACATGAAGTCCTTCATCACAAATGCATTTAAATGGTGAATAGTCCAAAGAACTATTCCCTCCAGTGCAACAGCTGTACCAATTGCATTCTACATGACAATTCACCTCCGGTGATATACTGTGTGCTTTCATTGTGTTCACACTTCATAAATAGCAATTATTGTCAATTGATACTTACTTGGCTGGTCTGCTAGCTGACCCCCAATGTTACAAACTTTTTTGTGTAAAGTTTGGTATATCTATTACTAAAATCAATGAGTCAGATTTGAAAGCTGATTGTATCAAGTGTGTGCATGTAGTGTGTTTCATTTCCTCCTTGAGGCAACAAAATGTAATCAAGCAGAGAATTAACTGAGGATGTTTCAAAAAGTAAGAAGGAAAGTTTCACCATGTATTTCCCCTGGGAGGAAAGAAGCAATAAAGGTGAAGTATCATGCCCAAGGACAGAACATAATGAACTTGGCAGGACTAAAACCAGCATCCCTTTGATTTTTCATCCAATGTCTTTAAGCTATTAACTCTCAACCATTCATGTTCTCATAGTTTTTTCACACTTATCTTCTCAATTTTTCACTTGTCCTTCACATGTTTCTCTGTAAGTAATTAAAGCTTTAAGGTATCAACATTTGTTACATAGGAACTTGTGCCCATTATGAAAAAGTTTGTCCATTCTCAGGCTTGAGTTATACTGTACAGCAGATAAACCATAAAGTGGTTAAATAAATAAAATTGAAAAAAATTGATATTTTCTCTCTTCAATTTTGAAATCTAGCACTAACACTTGTCTGGTCTGAGTAAGATTGTTAATTAGCCTTTTATATTCACACCTTAGCCTAGTAATAGATGACTCGGACAAGTTGACACACAAAGCATCTTGGGAGTTGGGAATGGGTCAAAGGTGAAGTTGTGACAGTTTTCCCCTCGTGTAACATCTGAAATTTGCACAATATTTTTACCAATGCAGTAGACTAAACCTAGTAGACTAGTGTGAATAACAATGTACACACACATACAGACAAAACAGTTGTTCTGCGACCCAGCTGGAAATGGTGAATTTCCCAAGTGGTCTATTATGAGGTAATTCTGTTTCTTTACTTGGAGGTAAATCTATTTTTCACCAACAGGCCTTTTCTGTTATACATTGGATTTAGTGACTGCCACAGGTGTACAGAGAGTGAGTATGGCGACTTCTGTGAGAAATTTGGTAATGGTCAACCAGAGTATGGTGTGATACCAGACTGGAAGCCTGAATACTATGACCCTAATGATGTCATTGTCCCTCCCTTCCTGCCAGACACACCAGCTACCAGAGGAGATATTGCCAACCAATATACCTCTATGAGTAGATTGGATGCAGGTATGATAACCTTTAAGTTCTGCTCATTGAAAGTTGCTACTGTAATTCCCTAGATGGTGTAGTTTTATGATGCAAATAAGGTTGTAAAATATTGAAAGGAGTGTCAAATTTATATATTGCTAATAAAATAGGTTTCAGGTTTTTGGTTTGATTGTCTTTTCTCCTTGTTGTAAGGTATGTTATCCTTCTAATATAATTTTCTTTTTATTTCATGTTTTTTTTTTCCACTTTTTACCAGGGATCGGTATGCTTCTCAGTGAACTGCAGAGTCATGGTTACCTTGACAACACACTCATCATTTACACATCGGACAATGGTATTCCATTCCCTAATGCTAAAACTAACTTGTATGAGCCTGGCATGGGGGAACCTTTCTTAATTTCGTCACCAGAGGACCTGTCACGCTGGGGTCAAATCAGTGAAGCGTTCGCTAGTACCACTGACATCTTGCCGACAGTCTTGGAATGGTTCAATATTCCTTTGCCATCTTACAAATTAAAGGGGGCAAAGGTCACCCTTACAGGAAAGTCTCTCTTACCTCTGGTAAAAGAGGAACCAATTTCTGGTTTTGATCACGTCTTTTCCAGCCATAACTTTCATGAGGTCTATATGTACTACCCAATGCGTGTAATGAGAAATAAACAGTACCGTCTAATTCACAATCTCAACAATATGGCATCGTATCCCATAGCAACAGATCTCTATGACAGCCCCACCTTCAAGGACATTTTGAATCATACTCTATCCAAGCAGCCTACCAAATGGTTTAAAACACTGGAGAAGTATTTCTATCGAGATGAGTATGAGCTTTATGATGTTGTTAATGACCCGCTGGAGACGAACAACTTGGCTCACGAGGAGGATTATGGTGATGTCTTCCAGGAGATGCATGATGCCCTCTATAAATGGCGTCTGGCAACCAATGACTACTGGAAGTGTTATCCAGAGGGTGTTAGATACAAGCATACATGTGTTGACTTGGATAACACTCCACCGTATTTATATTCTTATAGTTGAAAAGAAATCGTAGAGCTAAATGAACTACGTAGTCAATGACTAGCGAGGACCAAAAATGCCTGCTATTTAACAGATGAGGTACTTAAAATGAGGTGTTTATAGACTATCCTGACCAGTTACATGCCTAAAGTGCATCTTAACTTTAATGATTAATATCAAATTTGTAAGAACTAGGAGAGAGTTGCCAAACTTTCTAAGGCTTGTGTTATATT
Organism: Holothuria scabra; assembly: GCA_037179385.1. Classification (NCBI taxonomy): domain Eukaryota; kingdom Metazoa; phylum Echinodermata; class Holothuroidea; order Aspidochirotida; family Holothuriidae; genus Holothuria; species Holothuria scabra. The sequence continues at coordinate 55,238,998 of CM074184.1, forward strand.
TCAAATTTTGTCAGTTTTATGTTGACAAAAATAATGGCTTTCAAGTCCTAATCCTTTCACCCCAAACTGTTCCAGTTCTTCCAAACTTCTAACTTAGAAGATGGTCCCTATTGTTTTTGACGGAGGTCAAAGGTCATCTGGGGTCACCGGGGGTCAAAGTCTGAAAATCTCGTTAGCACAATATCTCAAGATAGGAAACTTGGATAGATTTCATATTTGGTATGTGGATGCGTTATGGTCAGAAGATGGTCCCTATTGTTTTTGGTGGAGGTCAAAGGTCATCTGGGGTCACCAGGGGTCAAGGTCTGCAAATCTTATTAGCACGATATTTCAAGATAGGTAACTTGGATAGATTTCATATTTGGTATGTGGATGTGTTATGGTCAGAAGATTGTTCATATTGTTTTCTGTGGAGGTCAAAGGTCATCTGGGGTCACCGGGGGTCATAGTCCGAAAAACTTGTCAACACAATATCTCAAAGGAGAAAAATTGGATAGATTTCATATTTGGTTTGTGGATGCGTTTTGGTCAGGAGATGGTCCCTATAGTTTTTGGTGGAGGTCAAAGGTCATCTGGGGTCACCAGGGGTCAAAGTTTGAAAATCTTATTAGCTTGATATTTCAAGATAGGGAAGTTGGATAGATTTTATATTTGGTATGTGGATGTGTTATGGTCAGAAGATTGTTCATATTGTTTTCAGTGGGGGTCAAAGGTCATCTGGGGTCACGGGGGTCAAAGTCTGAAAATCTTATTAGCACGATATTTCAAGATATGGAACTTGGATAGGTTTCATATTTGGTATGTGGATGTGTTATGGTCAGAAGATTGTTCATATTGTTTTCGGTGGAGGTCAAAGGTCACCTGGGGTCACTGGGGTCAAAGTCTGAAAATCTTGTCAACACAATATCTCAAGGGAGGAAACTTGGATAGATTTCATATTTGGTTTGTGGATGCATTTTGGTCAGAAGATGGTTCATATTGTTTTTGGTGGAGGTCAAAGGTCATCTGGGGTCAACAGGGGTCAAAGTCTGAAAATCTTGTCAACACAATATCTCAAGGGAGGAAACTTGGATAGATTTCATATTTGGTTTGTGGATGCATTATAGTCAGAGGATGGTCCTTATTGGTTTTGGTGAAGGTCAAAGGTCATCTGTGGTCACCGGGGGTCAAAGTGTGAAAATCTTGTTAGCACGATATTTCAAGATAGGGAACTTGGATAGATTTCATATTTGGTTTGTGGATGCATTATAGTCAGAGGATGGTCCCTATTGGTTTTTGAAAAGGTCAAAGGTCATCTGGGGTCACCGGGGGGACAACAATATCACAAGGTAGGGAACTTGGATAGGTTTCATATTTGGAATGTGAATGGGTTAAAGTTAGGAGATGGTCCCTACAGAGATGCCAAGTATCTTGATTTAGGTGGAATAATTACCATTTTCACCCTCGATTCCGCAATTACGAATATCCTCCAAAAATTGCTCTTTTCACATGTTAAGGATCTTTGTTGAAATCTCAAAGTGTCTAGCTCCCTAAACTGAAAAGTTTAGGCCAAAATTGTATGGTTCGAATGAGCAAGTGGGCTAGTACTTTCTGCCTAGGCTCAACGTAGGCCTAAGTTAGGCCTAGCCGATGCTACATCTTTCACAAAGCAGAATCGAGTACTGAAGAGGATCAACAAAAATCCACTTGGCCAAGAACAACAAAAATATTTAAAAGGCATTGGTAAAAAACCCTTATACAACAATGTGCAGTACTTTTGTGAGCTTTAGGTGTAAAGTTTTTCCCTGCGATGTAATTTTCTTCATCATGTCTAATGTCTTGGCACTTTTGCCATTGCCTAATGTATAGTATATACGTACATTTTGAACCTATTCTACACATGTATGTTTCTGTGTAATATCCTTAGGCTAGCCTAGTGGGAAATTTAGCTTTCCTACCAATATTTTATTTATTCTAGAACATGATATGAAGCATGCAGCAGCATATTTTGGTAGCAGGGTGGTATCTGCAGCGGGGGAAAACTTACGAAATTCTCCCATATATATTAGTGTTATGAGAAGCTGTTCAAAAGTCCTCCCATATATATTAGTGTTACGAAGTGTCATTGCAAAATAATGTCTCGACTCTGCAGTATTTGTGGGGTTGGTTCAAACCTCTGCACTGAAATCTAACCCTCATCAAAGTCTTAAAAGTATTATTAAACCGTTCAGCTGGAAAGGATGGGGAGAGAGTCCTTAGTTTACAGTGTTGTGAACTCTCAAGACTTTTTGCAGGTAATTATACAAAACCATTAAAACCATCATTATGTCGTTTCTTAATTGTACCATGGTTTTTTAGGGTTGCCCTAGCATGAGGGGGGTCCACTTTTAAAGAAGGTTTGCATGATTCCTATTTTTCATTTCTTGAAGTCAGCTCGAAGCCTTTTGAAATTGCAATGTGTAGAGGTTAAAGGTTTTGTAGGGTCACTGGTGGTCAAAATGTGAATGACAACCTTGTTTAATAGGTGTTAACACATCTTAAAGTGGGAGACTTAAATAGATTTCACATGTGGTTTGTGAATGCTTATGGTAAGAAGATGATCCCTATTTTTGGTGGGGAGGACAAAGGTCATGTGGGAAAACAAAATTATTTTTTGAACATGTTAGTATAACATTTGAATGAGAAGATAATGGTACATGATGGGATTATTTGAAACGGAACGTTTGTGTATCATCGAAACCTTAATGCAGTTTTGCATTCTGGTTTAAATAGCTGTCAATCAAAGAGCTGTGCCAATGACAATTTCTATGGACTACTATAAAAAATTGTAGTTTGGGATTAGAGGATTAGCCCATAAAACAGGTAAAAGATATCTCACATATTTTTATTTTTATGGGGGTTTGGGGGAGGTTGAGTCCTGAGAGAAGATAAAGGTGGGGGGGAGGTAATTTGTCAAAATTTCAAGCTGCCTGTAATTCTTACCTTAGTTTTTCTCACAAACTCAGGTATGGTAATAGGTCAAGTAATCCAAAACACAAAACCTTTATTGGAGAATTGTTTGGACTAAAGAACACATGCTTTGGCATCATGCCATGTATGCATTAGAAAAAAATCCTTTGTTCCTCCTATCTGCAATCTGCAATATTCGGGATTTTTGTAAGCTGAAAAGGTGATTCTCATCATCCAACAGTTCCAATTCTCTGACCTGTGCAATTTGGAGCTCCACCCAATTGCACAAGCACCTTGTTGTTCTGTTACGAACATACTCTTGCCTACAGCCATGTCCTGGTTAGCATACAGTGCTATAGTGTGTACTCCAAGCACCCTTTCTGCATTTTCCCAAATGTGAGTTACTCTGCATGTTTTAGAATTTTCAATTTTGATGTCAATCAAAAAGCACAAACAAGCTGAGAATTTTCATACCCCTACAGTAAATGATGTACTGTGGGATGACGTGAGAGAATGCTTTGAAGCAGTATTCCAATTCCCTGTCAGAGGCCTTTTCTCATTCATTGTTGGCAGTAGCAGAGCTACAGGGAGGGGGTGGCCAGAGGGGAAATTTGTTCCCAGATTTTGTCCTTGTCCTGCCTCCACCCCACTTGCCTCAAGTTAGGGCAGTCATGAGTTGGATTAAATGTAAAAAATAAAATATGCCTCTCCAGAGACTAAATTTTTCATCCAGAGATATGCTAAAACCTCAGATCTTCTGGGGGCTTGGCCTCCTCGACCCACCCCCAGGAACGGACACTTTGGGCTCAGTTTTGTGCTGCACCTGAATATTTTTGCCCCTCCCAACATTATCCATTGGCCTAAGTTTGTCCCTCCAAATTGACCTTCTGGTACTGCCACTGATTTTGGGATAATCAAGGAATATTTTCTTTAAAATGACCTTCTTTCTTCCAATATGTTCTTATATTCTGTACTGGTAGACCTTTAATAAGATTTGCAGAGTCCAGGGAGCTGACCTCCCTGGGCCTAAGCTTCTCTTACAGTGCCTTGTCTTTTAGTTATTGTGACTGAGTTACTTAAAATTCGGGGAAAGCTGATCCGCCTAAGTTACACTGTTCTTCATTTAATATTCTGTACTTAGTGGGAGGTCTCTTACCAGTGCACAACAGAAATGTGAATGTTGCATTGAATCCTGTAAAAATTCTTTGGTGTCACTTAGATTAAAGACCAGTGCCCCACTTTTAACAGTGCTCACTGTTGCAATAATGTGATCGTAAATATTTTGGTCGAAAAGTTATGGGATCATAAATAATAACATAAATGATCAAATAGCTGTTAGACCAAGTATCTGAAGCCGGAGCATCTTTGTCTGAGGAAAATATGCAAATATCTTGCTTCGTGTGTACAACTTGGAAGTCATTAAAACATAGTTTTGAGTATAACTTTTATTTTTGTTAGTTAAACATATTTATTTCTGATATACTACCATTAGTTGGCACAGACAAATATTTTTGTTCATTGTACAGTAATATTTTGTTTTTGTTTTGAAATTTCAACGAAATGTATACAGTGCAAAAGGAAACATAAGTTTGTTCTGGATTTTCTTTTCTCAAATATTGGTGCATGTTCATGTGGTTAGAGCATTCAGCTTGCAGCCGGGAGGTCCAAAGTTCTACTCCTAAAGGGGTCGTACCAAAGACAACCATGTCACATGCTGCGACAGTACAAACAAAGAACCGAGCAGTCAACCCATTCAATTCATTTTCTCATTCCTTTTATCTTCCTTTCTTGCAAGAATACATTTAATGCACCCACGTAACAAACATGTCATTGGTGAGATGACAAAGGAAGATGTATGTTGCTATTAATTGTCATCTCACTTTTGCACAAGACACTGCCCAGAAGAAAACTTAACTCCCATTATTATTCTTCAGTGAGGTTGATTCAGAAACTGGAACATTTTCATTTTTAGTTCCATTGAATTTCCATTAATCACACAGAGCACATACAGTCATCCTAATTTGAATTTGCAACTTATATAGTCTACTGTCCTATTTTGTGACTGGTCTTGCAAATCATTTGACAAAATTTTTCTTACAGGATTGTAAAATATTTGAGGGGTAATATTGCTTTACCTTGGATATGCAATACTTCAGTCCCCAAGTGTAGTTAAATTATTTGGAGGAGGATAAAGAAAAGATTGGTAAGAACCAGCTGGTGTTGTAAAACAAGTTTAGGGCAATTGCTCTTGCCTTTTAATGAGATTGAATGAAAAAATGTTCCAGTTTCCCTATTCAGTCAGTGAAGAATGGGAATTTTCTCCTGGTTAGTTGTTTGCCTCTGAAATAAAAATTAGAGTGACTGGGCTATGTAACAGTTGATGACATTGCAGCAAAATAACTATAACCTTTCCACTGATAAATCCATCATCTGTAGCAATCTAATTATGTAACAATACATCTGAAAAGATTTTTAGTACATGCATTAGAAAATATACTATCCATCTTTAGGTGATACTGTGAAATTGGATACAGTAGATTTTAGAACAAAAAATGAAGTAAAAGTATAAAAAATCTTTCGTTATGGAAACGATAAACAGATGCCATTTCAGACTCTATAGGTTCCAAACCTCAACAATATTTCAGCAACACCGTTGCCCTTCTCAAGTTCAAACACACACTACAAGCTGCTTCATGTAAGGTTGCACAAACAGAATATAAGAAAGCTTAAATATCTCTTAGCTTACTAGTAATAATGAGATTAAGAAGAAGAACAGATAAAGAAATATTAATTCTAACAAAGCAACTCTCAAAAGTCACGAAAGGTGAACGCTACCTGTATACGAAAAAGTTCAAAACGCGAACTGCAAAGGAGCGAAAACCGAGCCCTTATCCAGTCAGAATGTAGATTTGTTACAGTGATAATTACGGTAGCAGACGACATTTTGCAATGACCAATCAGGAAGTGCTTCCGGTTTGGAGAAGATGTAAATATTTTGTGTGATGACCAGGGCACCGGGTCAGCTCAGCTGTGGCACTGTACTACTTACTGTGTACACAAAAACACACATGTCAACTTACTCCGTGTCAACAGGTGTACGTACAACCACCATACTGTACTGTGAGGATATGTAAAAACTACTACTATTCATTCAACTTCCCAGTAAGCTGCTAACTAGCATCAACATTCGCGAAGAAAACCAACTGTCCAACACGTTTTTGTTTGTTGGCAGCCGAACCATCATATCAAAAGCTTTTTCATCAGTTGATCTGTCTTATTATGTAATGTAAGTGCCATCTTATGACACTTTTCTCAAATTACAGCGAAAGATTTTTCGTTCCCAATGAAAGTAGCCTACCCTCGGCTAGGCCTCGACCATACTGCATAGAACAGGATAACAGGCCTAACGTGCGTAGGCTAGGCCAAAATTAGTTCCTATATCGTATTACTATTATCCTGCTCTAGCCTATGGCCTAGGCGTAGGTCTAATTAGGCTAGGCGGTACAACTATAGAATACCCCGCCCCATCAACTAATACCACTAAGCATCCGGATGCTGAGTCGCAGTTATCAACTACATGACGTCATACCTATACGTAACTCCTGAATGACAACTTCGACTCAGCATCCAGCTCGAGGTGGATGCTAAGTCGATGTGGAGAGAATAATGTTACAGACTATAAATACTCACCCCTCACTGGGACTAGGACTCAGCATCCAGCTCTAGATGGATGCCAAGTGCAGGCTATGAATAACTCCCTCTCACTGCGACTTCGGCTCAGAATCCAGCTCACTCCCCCTCACTGGGACTACGACTCAGCATCCAGCTCCAGATGGATGCCAAGTGCAGGCTATTTCTCCCTCTCACTGCGACTTTGACTCAGCATCCAGCTCCAGATGGATGCTAAGTCGATGGGGGAAAGAATCGTGTAACAGGCTATAAATAGCTCTCCAAGAGCCCCGGTCTACCTAGTCACTGGACGTGACCGTATAATCCGCTCCTTGTAGTCACTCCTTACTACGGTCACTGGCCTACATGTACAAAGGTAACATCGTTTTAAGCCAAAACAACAAACAGAGCTCTAATTACGATGGAATGGTTCATAGAACAGATTTGAGTTAATATAATGATTTTGAGCATTCTTAAATACCACTTATACCTTCTGGAATGTTTAATACCAGCAAATTCATAGCAAAAGGCAGGAAAAATATGGTGCCATCCTTCGCAGTAACATCGACATCTTGATCGTCTGCTACAGTGCTACTGTGTTGCATGATGGGAAGGACTTCCGCTAGACAAGCTGTCGAAGACCAATTGGTAAGCGCGGCTAGTCAATACTTGTACTTCATATAGTAAGCTCTCTGTACATTACGAAATTGTACAGTCAATGCGTAGGTTTCTCCGTTTTAAATGGGATCACATGACAAACACGGACTTCTTCAACTGAAAAAATAATCTGCACAGGCTTAACATTACTCGCAGAATTATCCAGCCAAAATTTCCCTCTTAAAGGTCTTATTTCGTTAATAGACTTGTGTGGAAGGTGAATGTGATGACAAAGATCATCTGTGGAAAGTTTGGTGAGAAAAGGTATCTTTTTGGGGACGTGAGGGATGCCTACTCACGCGTGAGTAGGCAAGTGAGCTGTGTTTTTGTGTATACCGGGCAAGGGCCCAGAAATGAAGTGTATAGCATAGGAACGTAATGCTGGGTCCTGTTCAAGGGCTAAGTCTACCTCACTGTGACTTCGACTCAGCATCCAGTTCCAGATGGATGTCAAGTGAATTTGCTAAGCATTATGTAACAGGCTATAAATAACTCCCCCTCACTGGGACTTCGACTCAGCATCCATCTCCAGATGGATGCTAAGTGAATTTGCTAAGCATTATGTAACAGACTATAAATAACTCCCCCTCACTGCGACTTCGACTCAGCATCCAGCTCCAGATGGATGCTAAGTCGATGTGGACAGAATTGTGTAACAGGCTATAAATAACTCCCTCTCACTGCAACTTTGACTCATCATCCAACACCAGATGGATGCCAAGTCGATGTAGAAATAATAATGTTACAGGCTATGAATAACTCTGGTTGGGATTAAAATATTTCCGATGATCGGAAGTACATTATGTTAGCCTGTGCAAGTGTCGTTCTCAAGATAATAGACTGTAGGGTTCCTATATCTCTATATAGGAACCCTAATAGACTGCTGTTTATATCTCTATAAACGGCCCTGATAGACTGTATGAGTCAACTCACTGCGACTCCGCATCCATGATTTTCAAGGTACATTTCTTTTGTGGCGGGGTATTCTATAGTTACTCCGGCTAGGCTAGTCACTGAACGTGACCGTATAATCCGCTCCTTGTAGTCACTCCTTACTACGGTCACTGGCCTACATGTACAAAGGTAACATCGTTTTAAGCCAAAACAACAAACCGAGCTCTAATTACGATGGAATGGTTCATAGAACAGATTTGAGTTAATATAATGATTTTGAGCATTCTTAAATACCACTGATACCTTCTGGAATGTTTAATACCAGCAAATTCATAGCAAAAGGCAGGAAAAATATGGTGCCATCCTTCGCAGCAACATCGACCTCTTGATCGTCTGCTACAGTGCTACTGTGTTGCATGATGGGAAGGACTTCCGCTAGACAAGCTGTCGAAGACCAATTAGTGTGCGCGGCTAGTCAATACTTATACTTCATATACTAAGCTCTCTGTACATTACGAAATTGTACAGTCAATGCGTAGGTTTCTCCGTTTTAAATGTGATCACATGACAAACACGGACTTCTTCAACTGAAAAAATAATCTGCACAGGCTTAACGTTACTCGCAGAATTATCCAGCCAAAATTTCCCTCTTAAAGGTCTAATTTCGTTAATAGACTTGTGTGGAAGGTGAATGTGATGACAAAGATCATCTGTGGAAAGTTTGGTGAGAAAAGGTATCTTTTTGGGGCCGTGAGGGATGCCTACTCACGCGTGAGTAGGCAAGTGAGCTGTGTTTTTGTGTATACCGGGCAAGGGCCCAGAAATGAAGTGTATAGCATAGGAACGTAATGCTGGGTCCCTGTTCAAGGGCTAGGCTAGGCCGGGGTCCGTTAGTTTCCCGACCCGTTAGTTTCTCCCCCAACAAAAAGTTAGTTTCCTCCCTGAAAACGTCAGTTTCCTCCCCAACGTAAATTGAATTTCAAGTGAGGAAATTTGGTTATAAGCCTATGCCTAGGCCTAAGTGAAAAAAAGGTAGCTAATTGCATCTAGGCTAGGCCAAACACAGACATAGGCATATTACTATGCTTGCCAGTAGGCCTAAGTCTAAAAGGAATTGTGAAGTTGTGATCTGTGTTTGCCTCAAATGGCAAATTTAGGGCCTAAAGCCTTGGTCTAACATTGGACGGGATAGGCCACATGATTCATGCCGCTAGAATTCAATAGGGTCGTTTAGCCAAACTTCCCCGGGAAAAGGCCATTTTCTCGGGTGAAATATATAGATGTCTTATGTCGCCTGATGGCTAAAACCTCCTATTGAATTCTAGCCTAATGTGCAAATTACTAGACCTCTAAATAAAAATTGCACATTAACAAACTTTTGAAAAAAAATTTGGATAGCCTAGGCCTAAAAAGTCTCAAATCAAGGATGTTGTTAACTTGTTTCCATAGAAAAATAATGTTTTCAAAGGTGTACCACATCATTCCCATTGAAAAAGTGTATGGGAGGAAACTAGCGTTTCATATGGGAGTATAGAGACCAAGAGAGTGGGTGGAGGAGAGACAGGCAACTCAAACAGGAGATCTGGACACGCCTGTGCTCTGTAGTAGACTGAATCTTTATTCACTTCTCTTGTGAGAGATCTATAGCTTTGTGCATAGCTAGAACAAGTGCAATAATAGAATACTTAGTGATGCACGGCCAGCTGTAGAAGTGTACAGCTGCCAGGTTAAACCTTACACAATTGCACATACAGCAATAACAAGCAGTCCAACACAGCAGTAACACACAATACATAAACACAATACATCTATACAATTCACACATGATGAGATCCCCTCTAATCCCCAAGGTACATCCATACCCAGCTGTGTAATACACTTATCCCTACACCTCTCCCCACTTAAGAAACTCCCCAGTACAAGGACCCCAAAACACATAACAACAGCTAGTGTACCAGTACATTCACCTGATCAGCATGGGCAATTCTTTTTTCTTTCTTTTCCATATCTTCCAACTCAAAGGTCACAGGTGAAAGTCTAGCAGTTATAATATAAGGGCCCCTCCATTTTGGAGCCAATTTGGCTGAGAACCCCTTGGCCATGTTTAACAGAGGATGCAACTTGAGCAATACTTTATCTCCCTCTTTGACCTTTACCTCACTCCGTTTCCTGTCATAAGCACTCTTGTTCCTCATCATCTGTTGTTCCATCTTTGCCTTGGCCACTTCCGTTCTAACATCATGATCCTCCCTCTCTGTCTCCCTACATGGTAACCAGCCCTAGCCTACTGTAGGTCAGCAATGGTCTAGCTAGCCTACACTAAAACCCCTGCCAACTGCCATGCAAGCACTTGTGTTTTCTTTCTGAGTTGTATAGGCAGTTATATACAGCCTTACATACAGTACATATGTGCCAGGCACAAAATTTGGTTTCCACACCCAGAAGTGTCAACATACCCTAACCCTATAGGCCAATAACCATAAAGGTAGTAATTTAGAATCAGTGCCCATGAAATGACAACATTTTAAACAACTCTCAACATAAAAGAGGGTGTTGAAACTTTTTTTTTTCAGAGAAAAACAATGTACTTTCTTCTTTTTTTTTCCCTAAAAGGAAGCAAATCAAAGAGTTATTTTTCTTCGTACGATGGTGAAAATTTTTTTCTTCACTCAAGAAGAGCAGTGCGATGTACTTTTTTTTTTTCCCCAAAGGAAGAAACTTTATTTACAGCAGAATGATGTATTTTCTGTGGAAAGAAGTGAATGGTTAATGCTGTGGAGGAAAGAGAAGCAATGCTTAAACATGGATTCGAACCGCTGACATACCGGTATAAGATATAGACCAGCGTGCTTGCTGACTGCGCTACGAGCCCCATTGCCAGTGGGGCTCATATAAATAATAATATATACATATGTATATACGGTTTACGGTCAACTCAGCCCCTGGGACAACTCGGCCTGGTCATCTTGGCCTCTTGACAACTCGGCCACAGAGACATCTTGGCCCCATGTCAACTCGGCCACCGAGACATCTCGGCCCCTGGACAACTTGGCCCCTGGACAACTCGGCCCCTGAGACAACTCGGCAACCATTGAATAAGCACTACCCTTATTTATATTAGTATTTAGGTAAGAAATACATGTACTGGCTTGCTTAGAAGTGCATCCCTCTTATATATTTAAGGTACTGTAACTTGAAACCAAGCAGTTCTTCTCTTGTTAGCTATTTCACAGTTGAAGAGAAAAAATTTGTCACATGATCTCAACAGCCATTTAAGTAAAAGAAGGGTAGACGGCACGCCATCTGACATTACCATAGTCAATGAACTTTGCACATTTTGAGGAAAGGTATTATTGGACTGTCATAAATGGCTCTATTCTAGACTGGATGAAAATAACAGATACTAGGATCTTAGCCAAAAGGCCGAAGAAGCAACTAGGGGTGTAAATTGCACTACGCGTTCGGGCCAAATTTAAAGAGAGGTTTCGAATGACATTCAAGTTGAAAAAATCGATGTTGTCAAATTACAAAAATCAAGACAAGAAGCAGAGTAAGAATTGTTAATTTTCAAAAATTGTCACTTACATTTTCGAAATTAGGTTTACTCTAAGCAATGTCTTAAAGCTGAAGGTAAGGCTGTGCAAATTTCATCAAAAATGTAATCTCCTAATTAGTTAGTTCACTTAATATAGCATGTCAATAGTTGCCGAGATGTCTCGGTGGCCGAGTTGTCCGGGGTCCGAGTTGTCTCAGGGGCCAAGTTGTCCAGGGGCCAAGTTGACCGGACACTGTATATATGTATATACACGTATGCCTAGTGCCAAGTATTGTAATTACACATACATACACGTAAGTAGCTGTACAAATACATATGCATATATTTAAACGTACTTGGTAATGGGGTATATATTCCCACGTGCATATACCTACATATAGACCACCATAACCTTTTACCTATGCATACGTATGCATATGCTTGTACATACACAGATATTCATATATGTAATATCTTAACCCTAACCCTATTACTATGTGTATGTATCCACGTATGAAGTAGGTTCCGGCCCCTAATTCTAAATTAGAGCCACCATGAATATTGGGCTCTCCAGAAAGAGGAGACTAGGGGCCTATACAAATTTTACTAGGTCTTTATCGCAATAGCAACACAAAAGACTAGCCATTTGACAGTTAAGGATTAATCATTTTTCATCGAAATAAATCCATTCTGAATTTTTTTTTGTTCAGGATTTTGAAATATATGAACACTAGTTTTCCTGCTTTGTTTTCTAGGTTAGGCAGGGATGTAGCTCTCACTGTGCAACCACACCCAACACTCCATACTTTCATCAGACACTACAGGCAAATGCACATCTCCCCGGCCTGCCAACCACACATCTGCATACCAAGATCCCATAACCAGTCCGAATTTACTCACCACTAAAGTAGAGAGGGGAAAAAAATGGAATTTGAACAGCTGAAACTTGGCATAGATGCCATAGGGAGGGGTGAGGCGCTTTGCTCAGATCAGATAATTACCCGGCACTCAAGTTTCTGTTTGGCTAGCTGTACATCCCTGGGGTTAGGTTAGGTAATGACTATAATACATGTAGAAGTCCTTTAAAACATGCACTCCTACTGCCCAAATTTGTGTTCCTCCTTGAAGTTGGTTAGAAGAATCCAGGTCTTAAGATGTTAAATGATGCAACATTTGTGCCTCAGATAAAACAATAAAAGTGTATAGTGACCTTTTTATTGCTTTTGTTTTTGCCATTGTTTTTTCAAGCATTGAGAGGGGGGTTTCCTTGATTTTCCCTGGTTACACAACTGTGTAGTATGCAGGGATAATGTCTCTTTGCTCTTGTTTCTTGATATTGTACAAGTTACATTGGGGTCAAGATAATAGTTAGGGTGAGGTAGCATTACAGCTTGCTCGCACTCTACTATATATATCTACAGTTGCACTTGATGCTCAACATCATATGCAAAGGAGTAGGGTTAGGTTAGGTTGGGTGGAGTTTTACGGCCCAGTTTCCAACCAATTGGTTCAAATCAAGCCGGCCACGACCTTTTTACCAGTTACGGCTCCCTGGCTAATTTTCCCTGCTCCACTGCTTATGCAGAGCAGTGACACAATGGCAGCAGCTTCTGTTTTTAAAGGCTTCAGTATGACCTAGCCAGACACAACTCCCAACCTCCCTACTGCAAGTCTTGATGCTCTAAACACTTGACCATGCAGTTGGTCCGCAAAGGAGTAGTGAAAACAAGCCAGTGAGTCACAACTGGGGGAAAAGGCTGTGATTGACTCTACATGTACTTCTACCAATTGGTTAGAAACTCAAACTGAACCATAAAACTTCATCTTAACTACTGTAACTGCACATCTAAGTTTTGTCGCCTCTCTGCTTTGACCATAGACATCCAAACTGTATACACAGAGGATCACCTGATCAATTGGTACTATTTGTCACCTACAAACAAATTTAGTCTTACCAAGATGTCTGTCAACTCTACTGTTCCCTTTCATTATTAGTTATGCAGTGTAAATTTTGTTACCACTAGACTCCATTATCCATGGTTTTAATTGCATGGATTTATGAATACCTCTTTAATTTTCATTCAACATTTGATTCCACATAGTTAAACATGCCCAGACTCAAAAAACAAGCTACTGCTGTTGAAGAAGGTACAGTATTCGAACCAAGAGTGACTAGAGGGCAGAAGCGACTGGCCAAAGAGAGAGCTGAAGAGGTAAACCAGGATCTTAAAAAGAGAAAGCAGTTATGTGTAGAACTTAACGGCCATCATGAAGACTCTGCCAATGGGACCAAAATATTAAAAGCAAAGCATACGCCAAAGGTTATCAAGAAAGAGAAGAAGGCAAGGACTATCAAAAAAGAAAAACAGGCTGGAGTTACAGGACGTGTTAAGAAAGAAGAGAAATATTTGGTTAAAACAAAACTGGTGAAGGAAGAACAAAGGAGTATCTCAAGTAAATCAAATCCAAAGAGGTCAGTTGCAAAGGAAGGGAATTTGAAGATCAAAACAGAGGGCATTGTCAAGGGAGAAGTGACAGAAATGGCTGGTTTTCTTGCCAAAGGAGGGAAGTTTGTTGGAGCACACACAAGTGCTGCAGGTAAGCATGTTATTGAATGGATAGTCTGATGTGCAGACTTTGCATGCAGTGTAGTTCCATCAGACTTAAAGTGCCTTTTAAAACAGACCTAAAGTACCATTTATGTCAGAGTTCAAAGATGAGAGTATATAAGATCCAAATGTTTTACACATGAAACAATTGGTCATTTTCAGTCTGACTCAGTCTATCCAAACAATTGAACATTGCAGCAGTATGTGGATCAATTTTCCTGTTGACATTGTACCTTTTTTCTCTTAATGTAATCAGTACAAATGGCTGCAACAATGCTCATCACTGGGTATTTCCTTTGTCCTTCAGTCCTTTGGTACCCCCTAATCCTAGCATGCCAGCTCTTTCCCATCTCCTTGAAAACTTTGATAGCCCTTACTAGTGATCCATTTTGTAGCATGTTAAAATCTACCCACTACCCTTACATTTTTTCTAAATTGATGAACAGGAACATTTCCCCTCTTTATGACATCACAGCATCTTAACAAGAAGTTTCTTACAATTGTGAAGCTTTCCTTGAGTGCAGTATGGTTAACATTCATGCTACTCCTTTAATTAAAAGACTGTCTTACCCCATACCATTCCCCATGTTCTGCCTCCATGTATTCCAATGCGTTGTTATTCATTTCAGTAACTTGTACCACTTAAAGAACTCAGTCAATATAATCATCTAGAGAAGTAATAACTGATTGCCCCCTGCTGTCCTCCTTCACTTCTCCCCACCTAGCCAGAGGAAATAAATAAAATTTGTGAAAAATTTTTACCCCTTTACAGTGTTGAACTGAAATTAATTCTGTTTCATACTATTTTGTTTCAGGTGGATTATGGAATGCAGTATCAGATGCGGTTGAAATCAAAGCAAGGGCATTTGCTCTTTTCCTGAAATCCCAAAGACAGTGGAATGCAAAACCCTTAGAAGAAGATGTCATCACTAAATTCCAGAGTGCCTTAAAGGAACATGGCTTCCATCCAGATTTCATCCTACCCCATGGCTCGTACCTCCTCAACTGTGGTAGCCCCAAAGCTGAAACTTTACAGAAGAGTCGTGATGCATTGCTTGATGAAGTTCAGAGATGCGAAAGGCTTGGCCTGAACCGCTACAATTTTCACCCTGGTAATTATAAAACAGTTTACTGCAAAGAGTTGATTTTGGACATTTTTTGTACCTCACTTTGACTAGAGCATGCTGTATAGAATGCAAGCTGTAGAGTGATGAATTTCCCCAATCTGCCTTCTCTGCTGATGTAATTGAGTGTAATTCCTGTTTTATAGAGTGCTCTTCCATCCACTTCACTAGTTGATATCAGTGGGATGGGGTCCTTTTATTGCCTCCTGTGTACATTTGTTTAGTATTGCCCTTAATACTACTGAAATTTAGTTCTTGGACAGTGTGTCTTCCAAATTGTCATTTATCTCCAATATAACCCACCTTAGATGTCGTAGGTAAAACCGTAAAACTGGTGTTCTTTTCTCCCAGGACACAGGTATAAGGAAAGATTAGTTGCATGCCCATAGCCAAGCGTGGGGTGTGAAACCTCCCATGACCCAGGTTTAAAATAACTGTCAGAAAGCAATCAGTGCAACTTAAATACATAAGAAGCACAATTATGATGCACCATTTTGTATCTGGAGTCCTCAAAAAAAAATAAACCTTTTTTCCTTAGACATCTGCCCCAAGTCAGACTTGAAAAATTCCTCCAAAGACAAAATCTTGGCTATGTGCCTAGTTGTGCCACACTTGTGTATCCTGAAGGAATTTCTTACAAGTATCTAAAATAATAGAAACCACAAAGAGTAGAAAAACAGATGACAGAGTCATTTGCATAAACAGAACAGCTGCAAAAAATTTGCTATGTGATTGGGCAATGAAAGCCTAAGGAAAACAAAAAGGCTTCAGTGTCTCTTTGTTGGTGCAGTACAATGAGAGAGCTATAAAAGACATTAGTAACAATGGCTTAGTTTAATGAAATCAGACTGCACCTGTTTGTAAATGCATTGTTGAAATCTGTGTCAAAGTGTCACTGAGAGGAACACCTGTATTAGTAATTCAGCTGGCAGGGGAATGACAACTCAAGCCTTGAAATTGCATGTGTACATGTGTAGTATCTCTGTTCTTTTCATCCAGTCTAGAATGGAGCCATTTATGACAGACCAGTGATGGAAATGGTCTGAGGGCTGTGAGGTTGGTCAGTTAAGTGTTGTCCATTAGTGGATGTAGCCTCCTTGGGTAGTAGTTTCATAGTTTTGCTTCTCCAAATGGCTCTTTGCCAGAGAGTTACAAGGACTTTAGAAAAAGTCCTTACATTGCAGGTCTGGACTAACATGGGCAGAGTTGTCTGTCAGAGGAGGTTTGAAGTCTGAAGACAGATGGTACAGTCAAGAGTCATTAGGTAATGCTTCAAGTCTTTGCTTGGTGGAATATTAAAGCATTCCATATGATATGCAAGAATCCTTTGGATAAAATTATCTTTTGGGTTTGTTTCTTCTATTTTTTAGTGTTTGCACGGGTAACCCGGGTACCCGGGTACCCGCCCGCCATCGTATTACCCGGTTCCAAATCTACTACCCGAATCTTAAAAAAAAAAATGCATGCAAAAGGATCATCCCATTTACGCCATTGCCCACGGTAATGGACTAAAATATTTTGCCAATTTGGTAAACATTCTCCGAGACTGAGAATGAAGAGAGCCCCTAGAAATTATGTGTAAGTTTGATAGTTGTCTGTACTTCGTTTCTGAAGTTGAAATTTTTATCAGCGTGCGGCCCGATCGCGCTATCGTCACGTAGTGGGTTACTTCTCACACATCACATGTATATCGCTTATAAACTTACTCGCAGGCACGCTATCTGACGGCCGATTCAAAATCACATCGTAGTGTTTCACGCAGACATAGCAAGACATACTGTATCACCCCCGCCCAGCTCGCAAAGACAGTGCCCGTAACGTTCAGCATGCTAGCTAAAACTGAGCCTTGCATGTATATACGATCTTATTATCAATATGGTATGCCACCTCGAGTATAATCCTCTAATATTTCTTAATGGTTAAAGGTGTCAGTTTTACGCAAATCAACACTTTGCCGCTATCTGCAAAGTAAAACGACATCAATGTAATAACACTGAAAACATTCACAATTTTTTTTTTTTTGAAATAGGCCAGTATATATTACGTTATTTTGCCCCAAAATGGCGCTCGAGCAGACTATGAAGTTTATGTGTGAAATGTATGTTACCGTGCCTGGATGTCGACACGAGGCTAGCTACGTAAGAACGTACATACCCCATTAGCGATAATTCCAATGCACATTGCAAAGTAGTATGAGGGAAGTTCACAAACATGACGTCGTTTGTTTACAATCAGTAATTTTTGACGTGCAAGAGAATACCATAATACAGGGCTCTGATTAGTTGATATTTTTAAATCAGTGGTTTAAAAGGAGAAGCTTCGAGCTCTTACTATGCTGGCTTTTTGAGTAGGAAAGCGTCCCAAAATTCAATATCAAATTGATATAGGCCTTGGGAAGTATAATTTTCTTATTTGACTGTTTTCTGTTACGTTTTTTTTTACTTGTCATTTTGATCTAAAACAAAACGAGACGATTAAACCTTCTAACAAATCAAATGTTTTTGAACTTGGGAACTGTGATCGCTATACCTATCCAATACAGATGTTAATGTTACCATGCATGTCTTATGGAGTATGCCTTACAAAATGCTCATATCTTTTAGTCGCCGTATGTAACACCGGGTAACCCGGGTACCCGACGGGTATGGCGATCGGGTACCCGGGTCCTAATTTTTAGTACCCGTGCAAACACTACTATTTTTACGACTAGTTAAGTACGACAGGTAAAGATACTGTACTTTGTAAAATATTCCTGACCAATGCATGACCTTTCAGTATCTTTAATGTGCATTTTTGAAGTCAAAATATGGAACAAGTTGACTTGCACAGTTTCTTCTTAGAGCATTTTTCTTTGTAAACTGTACTGAATCATCGTATCATGTTGATATTATCTACCATGCAACCCCAGTTATAACTTCGATAATCATGTCTTCATCATTTCTGGTGACCTTTCACTAGAATATAAAGATGTCATAAAGTATTATGGTGGCTTTTTACTAGAATATGAACGAAATAAATATTCTTGCTTTTGCTTTTGAGATGCAATATTTTATTCACCTCTTGAAAGAAAAAGTTTGTACATTTTGAAGTCAATGAATTTTGTCTCTGGAACATGCCTTTTTAAGTCAGTCGTGTTCTCAAAGCTCAATCCTACAACTCTGATGTCATTATTTCAGGTTTCCCTTTTAAAATGCTTAGAAAATAGTTTTAAAAGGCAATGCACTCGTCAGTTAGTTATCATGACATAAGGCAGTGTCTAAAAACCCCAACTGCTACAAGTCTGTTTTACCTGTCAGTGTCTATCGCTGCTGATATTTCTCTTTCATGTCATTTAAAATTTCATGAAATTGCTGCCCAAAAAACTTGGTTGTTTGTAAGGTGCATTGGGTGATGCACCTAACAAACTGCCATTGAACCAATTCTCTTCATATACAAAGAAGATGTATATACAGCTGTTTAGTATAAAATTGTCTTTTTAAATATTTTAAAAATGTAATTTTTAATTTCTTTTCAAATATTTTCGTAATACTTTGTAAATTGAGTAACCCAATGAAGTGTAAAGTGTTACTTGCATTTTTAATCAACTAGATGTTTCAAAGTTCTCTGGCTAGCAAGTGTAGTAACATAGTTTCAGGTAATGTTTGTCAAAGAAAAATTTTTACCAAATATTGAGCTTCCAAGAGTTGAAGAGGATCTCCCCCCCCTCCCCACCACATAATTTTATGCATGATTAAACATATTTTCTAGATTTTTATCATGCTTTTAACATGAAATAAGGCAAAGCCACTCTGTGACCAACCTTAATGTTCATTTTCTTCATTGCAGGGTCAACATGTGGTGAAATTACCATTGAAAAGTGCTTGGATCTGATTGGAGAGAGCATTAATGGTGTCCTTGAGAAAACTTCAGGTGTTACAATAGGTAGGCATTACCACAAAAGTTTTCAAAAGATGAATGTGTAGATTTAATTCAGAATCTTCACCCACATAGACTGGTGGCTTGTGGTACTTTAAGGATGACTAGTTATATGAGGTTTACAGTTTCTAACCAATTGGTTTAATAAGCCTGGTTGTGTGCCACAGCCCTTTTTTCCAGTCGTGGCTCACTGGATTGCTTTCCCTTCTTCATTGCTTATGCTGAGCACCAAACACAATGGTAGGATGTCCCAGTTTTTTGTATTCTGTGGTACAACTGGGGCCATAATTTATTACTCTAGACATGCCTGGCTCCAAGTCACATTCTGCAACCACTTGACCATGCAGTCTGTCTGCTTCAGGGTGACAGTTACCTCATTTGCAGTGTTCATTGTAGTGTATATGGCGAGGAAGAGGAAGAAAGGGTTAGGAGTTGGAGACGGGTTATGGGGAGATAAGGGGGATAGCAGTTAGGGGTTAGGGATACAGGCTGGTGATAAGGTTTGGGATTAGGGAATGAAGAGAAGATGAGATATGGTATGAACTACATTCTTACCATTATGCGGACAAGTTGGAAGGAGGGTTGTGAACTTCATGTTCTTCTGAGGCCACATGAAGGAATCCAAAAATGGATCCTTTCTTTGCAGTTTTACTCTTGTTCTCCAAAGATGTTCAGCAAGGTATCCTTTAGTGTGTTTGTGCAGGGCTCCATTTGCTGGAAGTCCCTTTTTGACATGCAACCTCTCACTCTGGATGTGGTCAGTACAAGTTCCTGAGACCATATGGAGGAATTAAAAAAATTGATCTTTTCTGGAGCTTTTACTCTCATTTTCCAAACATTTTTGGTGAGGTGTGTTTGTACCTGGCACCATTTTGTGGAAGCCCCTTTTTAGCATGCTACCACTCACTCTTGAAAAGGGCAAAGAAGAAGAGTTGACTAGTCACAGACGGACATACTGAAGTTGTAATTGAGACATATTATGTTTGACGGAGTAACAGTATTTTATATACCTGTGTTTGGGTTGGTGAATTCTGCTGAGTGGTTGTAAGTTCTTGCACCCCATTTCTTTTAGAAGGACTTGTGGCAGTCACTGTGTATTTTGGAGCCAGGAAGGATTCTTTTCCTGATGAGCCGCTGTGTTTGTTCATCTTGTGTGACCACTGATTCTGTGAAGATTTCAAAACAGTTCTGTTTCCTGCACATTAAAACAGTACCCATTGCCCTACTTGCTTCGTGACGTTGTTGATTTTTGCTATATGAATTTGGCCCTGTCGGTTTCAACCACAATTCCCAGGCCTTCAGTAGGTTGACTTTCTTTTAGGAGGTTTCCATTATAAAATGTGTCTGGCAAACTTACATCAGTCTCATGTAGGTAGCCAGTGAAAGGCCCAGCTCATGCTGCAATCTTGTGGAGCATCTTCTCCACCAGTTGATCTTTTTTGAAACACTGCATAGATTGATATGATGGTTGGTCCTCAGTTTTAACACTCCACCTGTAAATTGATTGAAACCAATCTTTGGTTTATTAATGCATGTTTTATAGGCCCCCAGTTATACACCTTCCCCATCAAAAAGAACCTTTTTTAGTGTCTTGGATATCCTTGGTGATGTCATGTCACTTCCTGGCGCAAATTCTAAATTAGTACCAAATTCACTTTATTGCCAAAAGGTATGGCCTTATCCAAGGGTTGTTTCCAGAGGTTCCTACATGATTACTACAAAGTATATTTCACAGCCAATTTTTGTAGCAAACTACTGGAAGGCAGCACTACCTCAAACAATCTACATATCTGGCTGTAGATATCCAGTCAGGCCTATATTGTAGGATACCTGTTGCTAGGGTGTGTTTCTTTCACCACCCCCCCTCCTGCCAGTGTAAATAGTGTAATAGCATGTTGTATATTACCCCTTCAGTTCTGGTTTTTGTTGGGGATTTTGTTCTGTTCCTATACATTTCCAAGCTATCATACGATACTCTCTCCTTCCCACTGCCAATAATGTTCTGTCTAACTTTAAAGGAAGTTTTGTGCTCTACAATTCTGCCTTATCACTGTCTTACCTTGTGCCTGATCAAGGTAAGTTAGTGATAGAGTTAGGAGGTATCTTGCATGTAACATGACATTTTGTAAATGACAGGTAGTTTTCATAAAACAGTTATATTTTAAAACTGACCTTCTCACTTGAAGACCCCGTCAATGTTCTGTGCACTCCATGATGAAACGTTCCCTCTTACTTTTTGTTACATCTTTCATTTCTGCCTGATTAACTTTTCTAGCTTCAGGGAGGAAAAGAAGCCCACTACTTGATTAAGTCATGTTTCATATCTGATTTATTGATTGACAGTAAAAGATGTGTTTCAATACACAAAAAGTTACGTAACATTTGTGGTTAGCTAACAGTTCAGTCAGCATGTGTTAATTGCTTTTCACACAGTGTGAACACAATGAAAACATAGCTCATTTGAAGTCACAGATCATGTAACAAACCCAGATATTAGTTACACTCCATACTGCCTTCAATGTACTGGGGTGTCTATGTTGCTTTTTCAAGAAGCGACGTCACAGCAGGCTGGTGAACAGTTTAGGAAGGAAAATTGAGATGCTGGAATGAAAAATGTCTTAGTTTTCTTTGTCAAATTTTAATCGTTCCTATAATGACATTGGTTTCGATTTCTTGTAAGTTGTAGCCATGCCGACTCTTAAATTTACCATAAGGAAGACAGAAAGAATGAAGACATTCATTTTTTCTTTTCCATATTACTCCAGTATATATTCTTTTTAAGTTGTCGGTCTGACCTCGACCATCCTCAGAATATCTGAGGTCAACCAGATTCTTTGGAATTCAAATTTATTTAATGACATTGTTTCTTCATTTCTTTGCTAGTGGTGGAGAACATGAGTTGCCAAGGCAACACAGTTGGTGGAAAGTTTGAAGAGCTGAAGGGTATCATTGATCGTGTTGATGACAAATCTAGAATTGGAGTTTGTCTGGACACCTGTCATGCATTTGCAGCAGGTGAGAACTACTAGATTGGAGGAAATGGCTGTTTGGTTTCTCAAGGTTTTATTGTGCATAGTGTTAAGAGCAATATCTTGCAACAATTCAGGTATGACGGGGTGGTTGTTTTCAGCTGCGGTCACACTACAACAAATTCGGGTCCAGTGCCGATCGAATTTCTGAACGTTTAGTGAAATCTTCCCCATTTCTGGTTGGAGAGCCAACAATTTGCTTACCTGTGTAAATATACGATTTCATCACTAATGTATATCATATATTTACACAGATTGCCAAATATTTGGTTTTTATGAAAGTGTAGTGTGACCACAGCTTAAACGGCACTTAAGAACCACAAAAGTGAAGTCTGTTGCTTGTGAATTACAGCTCTATGTTGGTGGCTTACTTCAAGAATTTAGGACAATTTTGGTACCTTTTGAAAGACCATTTCAGAAAATTTCAGGGAAACTTAAGATTGCAGTTGGACAAAGGTTCCCCTTACTCTAATACTCACCATTCATTGAACAGTGAACCTCATGGTTGCTGTAATGCAACCACCTACATGCATTATCCATTATACATGTAATCATGAAAAGAATTAAAAGCAACTCAAGTAGACAAATTTCCCTCGTATAATTGACATAATTTAAGATGGCACTCTGCTGCACTTTCACCTTTGCAACAAATAGTGTGGGAGATGAGGGGATCCAACCACAGTTCTATTAGGTTGTTGGTAGACTTCATAGCTAGCCATTGTGACATATTCTGTATTTCCTTAGTGTATGTAAAACAAATACAAAAATTGTTTCAATATTCTCTTACCTTCAGGCTTTGATTTGTCAACTGCTGATGGATATAAGAAGATGATGGATGATTTCGAGGAGATCATCGGTTTTGAGTATCTGAAGGGAGTCCACCTGAATGATTCAAAAGGTAGGATTAATCTTTGCTGGAATAACTAAAACTTTCATAAATTCAAAATGAAGTTCCATGGTACGGATTAGGTAGCTCTTTCATGTATACAAACAAATGGTTTGCAGTGTGTTTTAGATTGGGGTAGGGAAGGATATGGTCTGAGGGTTACTGCATACTACCCAATCTTGTTGCCATAGCTTACACCCAATGGTGCTCCCAACAGACTTTTCGTTCGTTATGTTGAAGATCAACTTTGGCAGTATCTTAAGACTTATTTCAAAAACAAATGCTTAATCTCATAAATTTTCCTCTGGATACACTTACAGGTGTCTTTTATAATATTGCATGACATAAATATTTGCATATTCAGGGTCAATTTAGGCAGAGACAATTCAATTCGCTTTATTTCAGTCAATGCATAGATAGATGCACACAAGGTAACAATTATGATAAATTTGACATTGGATCAGACTGTATAACTACATCAAAAGATAGGCAAAAAGTGTTAATGAATATGCATAAGGGAAGGATTGAGGAGTTCACTTGAGAAAGTTTGTAGATTAAACTTGTGGAAATGAAACACCTGATACAAAAAAATAAAAAGATAAAGGCAGCTTGTAAATTTCACAATTGAGTGAGAAAAATAATGTAACATGATTCTTATGTGCCATTCACTGGGGGCTTTCAATTCGGTTTGTTAAGGCTTCTTGTTTGTTTTTGTTTTCGATGAAAAGAGAAGCCTATGCATTCATGATGGCGTGTGTGTGTATGTGCGTATGCGCTCACGAGAGCTGAAGCCTCGCACGTCTTTCCTCGCTCACGCGGAGCTCGTAACTGGCGTAGCTACCCGAAAATTCGGACACTGCAATGAGCTCTGTCACGTGATATGCAAGAGCCCGCCCTCGCTCGCGGTATTCACGTGCCACGTGACATAAACGGCTAAAGGGGAATTCCGACCATTTCCTTACGGGGAACATTTCTGTGTACCCCGTAAGGCATTGAATACAGGTATGCCCTGGGTGTGTGTGTGTGTATGTGTGTGTGTTTGTGACACTTTGCTTGTTTACACAATATCTTGAGAAGGGAAGATCTGACAATTCTCAAACTTGGTACACAGATACCCCATACTGAGAGGAAGAACCCTATTGATTTTGGTGGAGGTCAAAGGTCATCTGGGGTCACAGGGGGTCAAACCCGGAAATCCTTGTTTACACGATATCTCATGGTAGGAAAATTGGATTAATTTCAAACTTGATACGTTGATGCATTATGATGTAAGAAAGAAACCTATTAATTTTGGTGGAGGTCAAAGGTCATTTGGGGTCACCTGGGGTCAAACCCCGAAATCCTTGTTTACACTATATTGCAAGGTAGGAAACTTGGATTCATTTCAAACTTGATATGTTGATGCGTTATGATGTAAGGAAGAACCCTATTGATTTTAGTGGAGGTCAAAGGTTATTTGGGGTCACATGGGGTCAAACCCCGAAATCCTTGTTTACACTATATCCCAAGGTAGGAAATTTGGATTCATTTCAAACTTGATATGTTGATGCGTTATGATGTGAGAAAGAACCCAATGTATTTTCGTGGGAGCAAAAGGTCATTTGGGGTCACATGGGGTCAAACCCGGAGATCCTTGTTTACACGGTATCTCATGGTAGGAAACTTGGATTCATTTCAAACTTGGTATGTTGATGCATTATGATGTAAGAAAGAACCCTGATTTATTTTTGTGGAGGTCTAAGGTCACATGGGGTCCTATGGGGTCAAACCCCGAAATCCTTAATTACACTATATCTCAAGGTAAAAAACTTGGATTCCTTTCAAACTTCATAGGTTAAGGTTAATGGGTTTTGATGGAAGGAAAAACCCAATTAATTTTGGTGGAGGTCAAAGGTCATTTGGGGTCACATGGGGTCAAACCCTGAAATCTTTGTTTACATGGTACATCATCGTAGGAAACTTGGATTCATTTCAAACTTGATATGTTGACGCTTTATGATGTAAAGAAGAACCCTATTTATTTTGGTGGAGGTCAAAGGTCAGAAGGGGACAAATCATAAAAACTTTTGAACACAATATCTCAAGGTAGGAAGCTTGGATTGATTTCAAACTTGATATGTTGATGCATTATGATGTAAGGAAGAACCCTATAGTAGCGGTCAAAGTTCATTTGGGGTCAAATGGAGTCAAACTCCAAAAACCTGTATAGGACAGCTCAAGGTAGCTAGGAAACGTGGATGTATTTCACAATTAGTGTGTGTATGAGTTATGGTGAGTTGAAAGTACTGTACCTGTTGTTTTTGGTGGAGGTCAATGGCCATCTGGTGTCACCTAGCATCAAACTCTGTAAAACCTTGTTTTCAGAATATCTTAAGGCACAGTAGAAATTTGACTTTTTGAATAGAGAAGTGTTTTGGTTAAAAGAAAAACCAGTTACTTACAGGTTGAGTCAAAGGTCACTTTGGGTCACCAGTTGTTACAACAAATGTAGCATTTTATTGCAAAGAGCATGTATGTATCATCGAAACCTCAATGCATTTTTGCATTCTGGTCTTCATAATGCGAGTTCTTTGCTTGGTATTTGCCTAAATAATTTCATCCTTCTCTATATGCCTGGAATAATTTCTTGAAGTGAGGTGTCAGTGTCTTTGAATGCTTAACCCTTTACCGTTGTTTGGGTCCTTTTGGACCCATGCGGAGAGCTTGGCTGTCACCCATCTTAACTGTTTCACGCGGAGCTTGAAACTGCGAGTAGCTACCCGAAAATTCGGCCACAACAACGAGAGAGACAATAGTTTAAGGTCACGGGGTCAATGGCCTACGGAAGCCGATGCGGGGCGGGCTACGTCGGCTTTTCCGCCCACTCCCGAGGCGTGCAAATATGCCCCAATCAGAGCACAACGGTAAAGGGTTAAAGCATTACTGGTACATACAGCTGCAAATCTTGGAGCATGACGGTAAGGCTGTAATATCCAAAACATATTTGACATGAAGAATTATTGAGGTGCATGTAAGATCTGTACCTAGGGGTTTGGTGAATAGTTTGGTATGTATTGCACCATTACTTAATGTCAAAGAGAAGCTCAAAAATGGGAAACTAGTTCTGAAAAACTCTAACGTGAATTCCAGTTTTCCTGGAAAAACATGATGAAATCCAGCCCGATGCTCTCCATATAGCACCTTAACGGTTGCTTAGGTGAAATGTGAATAATGCTCTCAGCTCCCACTGACCACTCTGCTCATTGACTGACTACACTGAGATAACAGCACAAAGCTTCTTTATGAAGTTTCACTATGTCTTTATGAAGAAGAATCTTCTGGCACCCTTTCTGAAATTTCATGGTCCACTAGGCCAAGGGAGTCTTTATCTTAATGTGCAATTAATGAAGTGGAAATACCCTGGAAAAGGCCTCAAAATCCGGGTTTTTGGAGCATCGGAGGAGTTAGCCTAATGATGCTAAAAAGTTTGAAATGGAATCTGTCCCCCTTCCACAAATCCAAATGTTGCCAATATAACAAAACCACTTTAAAAGTTTCCTAACTAATTAAATTTGATTAGATATAATTTCTTTAAAAATCCTCATTCGTAGGCAAGTATAACCAAATGCCTTTTTGGTTAATATCAGAACCATGAATTTGTAAGAAATGTTCCTTCCTGAGAGTGATTCACTGTCTGATGGTTGAAACCAAGTTGTGCTCTGATACCAGCATAGGCTGTCCATTGGTCAAAGTGGATGATACTAGCAGGACAGACATGTTGTTGGATAATTCGCAGGACTGTTGTGGCATCTCTTGTGTCTACCACCTGCATGAATCCAGTACACTGTGATGTTGATGTGTCCACCATGCCAAAAACTCAGCGTTTGCCGTTGCCTGGAAATTACATGCTGTTTCGATTGCGGTAAAAAAGTTGTTTTTCTAACCTCAGTAATCTATTGTTCAACTGAGGTATATCAAGTTTCCAAACCTACTGCTGGAGGTCTATTATTATCACTTCACCGAGCTTCTAATCCACTAAGGCTGCAAAAAATTTGGTCAGGACTGTAATCAAAACCCCCTCTATGTGCTATGCATACTGTGGCTAGGGTTTCTTGACTTGGATTTAATGTCTTTGCATGGAGCATTACTGTCTGTCAATCATCAAATTGTGTAATTGGGCAAGGAAGGAAATCAAGTGTATTTTTTTACCGTAACCATTTCGTCATGATTATACTGCTTCTTTTGTGCGAAGAGACGACTATCTGTACTACCACCCTGGAGCCTCTTGGTAAGACCGGTGTGCTCATAAGTTTCGCTGATGCCACACCTCGGACGAACTTATACATCTGGACAACTCTTTTCCTGCTGAATGAAGTCAGTTGAGACCCCCAGTCTGGATGTTTCTGTCCCACATTGACATTATCCACACCCCAGTGGTCGGAGCTTTTAGCCTGAGCCTGAGCCATCAAAGAAGCTGCCATTTCTTACTGATTTATTAAGGGTCACACAAATGACACCTGAATCTCTCTTCATCCGTTGATGATGAGAATGATGAAAAGTTTCCTGTCATTCCCACAAGCACATCGAAGGCTTCTTCTTAGAAGGTGTCGCTCCCTCAGGAACTCCCTGTGGTCTACCATGTCTTCCACAATTGTCGGTTGCTTTGAATGCATTGAAGTTCTCTGGTCTGCATGGCCCCTATATATACACCAGATCAAACAACTTGCTTGCTCGTGGAGCAGCAGAACCAGAAAAAAATTAGACAGAAAAAAATTTACTTTTTGGGGTGATCATGAAACATTTTGTTACGTAGCAAATGTTATCAATATTTTTGGACATGCTTTTAAAGGGCTTTTGACCATTTTTTGCAATGTCAGGATACATATTTTTGAGAAGGTTTTCTTCCCAAAAGCCATACTGTTAGGCGATCACATAGACAATTTCACCATCAATATAAATGACTGGTTATGAATGATTTATTGTTGGTAACTGTACATGTATACTGAACTGCTGACACCACTTACTGATTATGGACCATGAGTTATTGCTGCATTCTTGCCTGTTTGAAAAGGAAAAGGACAGTCACATCACATTATTAACAGATTAATCAAAGCTTACTGATGAGTATTAATTTTTAATTTCAAGGTAGGTACAGTAGGCTATTGATTGTGCACACACACGTACACGGTGTGCAGACAATGAACACCTATTATATAATGGAATAATCCAGTGCATACAAACAAGAAGGTCTGGCTGGGACAGGATCCAAAAAATGCATTCATCTACTCAAATTTCAATCCCAGTGCCTAACCATGTATTATGCAACTTTTTCATCGTTAAGTTCCCTTGCAATGTCCCACAATCTATCGCCTCATCAGAAGTTGGGAGTCTATTTGCCGGCGTTAACCTCTGCAATTGCAGAATGCTGAGGTTCTTTTCAAGGGCTGAAGTTAATATCTTTCCCTATTTATAGTTTCTAAGATTAGGTACTCTTGATCAACTCTTTCTTTGGAAAGATGGTCTTTTACAAACTTCAGAGCTTTGCTATTTCAGCACATCTTGTCTAACTGCACTGCTGAATCCTTGCAAATTCCTTTCTACTGATGTAGCATTTGTGCCTAAATGATTTGGTGTGGTGGTTGTACTTATTTTTGAACTTGCCTCTTAAAGGCCTATGCACCGTTTGTGTTAGTACTGTCTGAAGTGATGTTGGCCTTGTAAATTTTGTCACTGGTAAAGGCACAACTCCCTCATATGGGAGAAAGCAAACAGCAGAAATACAAAACAGATCAGAACAGATTATGCAAATTCTTAGACTTCAACAAAAAGCAATGCCTTTTTTTGGTAAGGTTGGCAACTAGATAATATTACTGATGAGTATCAGTAGACTTGTAATATAAGTCAATTGTTTAAGAAGTGCCAAATGAACTACAAAAACTTATATACAAGTTAACTGTTTTCAAACATTGAGCAAAGGTAAATTAAATAATACTGTAGAAGGTCTCAAGTTAATACTGTATGTGACATAATTTCTTCAAATTTCTTACTGCAGTCCATACAACAAAAATAGCGTCAATAAATTTGAGTCAAACATCCGGCTTAGTATCGCACCCAGTTAAAAACTCTACTTCCAAAACACCCATAAATATTAATTTACATAAATACAACATGCTGAAGTCAGTGCTTTGGTGATATTCAAATAAATTGAGTAAAAGAAAGAGCCATGTCTCGTTTTCCAACCAAAATAAATGAAAGAATAGTTCATTCTGTTGCTTGAATGTTTGTTATGAAACCAAAACAAATCGCACATGCACAGAAATATACTGCTTACTAAAAGTTAGACATCATAGGTTCTTCAATGACAATATGCTTCTGGAGATAACCAATCTGCAGGCGGTATTGTTTCGATCTTGTTAGATCTCACCAGTGCAGGTAGGAGAAGGTTCCAAGACTGAGTGATCAGACTGACACAAGCATAACTTGCAACAGCCAAGCCCTTCAGGGTACACTGCCTATGACAAGAATTCTTGTGAATGCACAAGCCCTTGTGAGCATGCTTTGCATAGAGCAACAGTAGTATGCCTTGAGTTAGCTGGATTTCCCAAATTTAACAGTACATACATGTACACTATCTTGAAAAAGATGGGAGGGAGATACCAATCTGCAGGCGGTATTGTTTCGATCTTGTTAGATCTCATCATTGCAGCTACAATAGGAGAAGGTTCCAAGACTGGGTGATCAGACTGACACAAGCAAAACTTGCAACAGCCAAGCCCTTCATCGTACACTGCTTATGATAACAATTCTTATGAATGCAGAAGCCCTTAAAAGTGTGCTTTGCATAGAGCAACAGTATTATGCCCTGGCTGGATTTCCAAGACTACACGAGCAATACATAAATATACTATCTTGAAATAGCAGTGGTCAACAAAACAAGGTTTTACTGTAGCACCACCATGTGAGGGACCATAAATATGTCTCTTCTGTTTGGTCGGTGCATGCATCATTTTGGTCGATAGCAATAACACGTAAATTGCTAATGGAATGGTGAGGTAAAGTGACATGGTTTGCGAAAGGATGTTCAACCTGTTTGCTTTCATCATTTATTAACCTGTTTTGTGTCATTCTCATTCTTAGATTCTGGAACATACTTCACTCCATACAAATTGCAGCAGTATATGAGATAGATGGCAATTTTAGGGAAGACAGTTGCTTGTCTTACCTACAGTATTAGATGTGTGCATTTTGGTTGCTCTGGAAGTGTTTTGTAGAGTCAACCAGTGACCACATCTTGCTATTCGTGGCAAGATGAACAACTAAAATCTGGTTGATATTCCGGGCTGAGGCTTTTGTCCTCAAATTTTGCTCAAACCAAGGTTTCACATAAATTTGAGGCTCTGCAAACTCAACAGCAGGGTTATTGGAAGTATGCACCCTAGGCAAACCGTACTAGCAGTGTGAATTGCTTTTTGTTTTGGGGGGAGGTCAGAAGTTCTCTAGCCTCATTGTTTTGTTTGCATGGTATGTTTTGTGTATGGTAACAGATCCGTTTTTGGCACAGGCACCGTAAGTCAATTTATTAAAGTCTCCAAAGTGTTCTCCATTGAGCAAGCAAGTTGATACTTTACTAACAGTGGAAGAACAAATCGTAATGGAAAGACTAAAACAACAGTACTATGGAACTGAATGGCTGAATCTCTGAAGAGATCAGAAATAGTAACAGCCTTGAAGAGAAAAAAATCTTCAAGATATATTTTTAATTTTCTGTTTCCCCTTAAGTAACAGAAACAAAGTATTTGGAGTTGACTGAACAGAGGTAATGGGATATAATGCAAGTTTGATGAAAGATGTACTGGTTTTGAAGACTTAGGTATTTGTCGAGTCCAGTCCAGTTTGAATGAAGTTTAAGCATTCCAGGCCAGGGGAAGGCATCGAGGATATTCCCGCGCCTAACCCTTACGGCCTTCAAAGCAACCCTTGCGAATTGATCGTAGATCAGCCTCGCCAGGGGACCCAGCAAGTAGACAATTTGGCTGACGTCTGCCAGGGAGAACTGGACATAGTCACTCGGCAATTGCAAGTGGGCCTTCCGGAGAGCCTCTGCAATGAGCAAGAAGACCCAGGAGAACTTGAGACCGGTACGCACCGCTAGATTGGCTTGATACCACTCGTCCTCAATCTTCTTGCGGAGAGGCTCCCGGAGCATGCCTGAGGTGAGACCCTCCATCACCCGTACCTTGTTGCGGGTTTCCTCGGAAACTGAAGGGGGTGGAATAGGGAACCCCAGTCCTCCTCCAGCACCCTGATCAGCTTGTCCCATTGTGCAGGAAACGCCGACCAGGCTTGCTTGGCCGCCAGAGATTCCAGTCATGCCTTGCAGTGCGCATCGACGGGGAATTCTGGCCGGCCGGTCTGCACCGTTTCGTTGGTGGCTGTAAGCCTGGACCCGGCAGCCACTGGGGTGGGCTTAGTAGGGCCCTGGTAGCCGAGCTTGGACGTGCAATTTAGATGAAGCAAGGGGTAAGTATATGTCTGCAATGTGAATTCCCCCCACCTTCCTGGTGGCTGTATTCACGAGCGACTATACTTACCCCTTGCTCCATATGTGTGTGTTCCATGCAAAGTTCCTATCTATGAGAATTACTTCTAAATTATGAAGGGAATGACCAAGGAGGTTCAGCTTCAGGAAATCAGTAGCATTGTCTTACAGAATTTTTGTGGTGGTTAAACCTGAGACGAATCCAGGTCCTGGTTTTGCCAACATAGCTAGAGACTGTGCCTGCATGCAGAATTTGCAGTGACAAATTCAGACTCAGTTAGTCACAGTTAAAGGGGGGGGAGGGGGCGCTGTGGCGCTCTAATTGAAATTTCACACTGGGAATGGTGAAGTGCTCTCTCGTAATGATTGCAGAATCTATTTGCTCCTTCTAACCACCCCTGTTACTACATTTTGATCGCCCACCCATCTACTGTGGAATAATCTGTGGCAACAAATGAACCCACTACATGGCACTCTATCATTTTGTAAACAGCCTTTTCCAAGATGTCCTTGCTTCATTGCCAGCAGAATGACTCTAGATAGACATGTTTTTCGTGGCTCTTGTTTCAGAGATTGACAACGTTGCTTGTTTGCAACATCTGTTTTTATTGGCCATTTAGGTCCATTTAAAATTTAGACCAAGCAGTCAGTCTCCTATAGCTATGCTATTTAATACTTTAATCCTGAAGATCATTATTTGTGAATGGGAGGCCTGGATAGTGACGATGGTCCAATGTATGCCCAGGATCCAGAGGATTCACAGAATTTAGATGGAAAGTTAGGTAAATTGTTAAAACTAGAATCACAACTTCTCATACAAAGGTGACAGGGCACAGTGATTTGAGAAACTGTCCTCTATCTTCTCAGCCTTTTTTGACTTGAATAAAGCAAGATAAAATACCCTCCAATGTCAACCATAAAATTTCTAAAAGACATGCAAATATGGACAAAGGATAAAAGCAACTAGCACTAGCCTTGACCAGTAGAGAATAATTAAGTTTATCACTGGGGAATGAGAAGCAAAAAAAAATAAAATGAAGCAAAAAAAATATAATGAAAATAGAACGTCTTAAAATGTAGCTGTAAATATGGTGCACTTTTTGATAAACCTAAGAAATAGTTAAAATCAATGGTAGCTGAAAGGGGCCATGAAGGAGTGTCACCAACAGAAATTCCATTTTAGAAAACCATGAAAGAGTGTAGATATAATATACCTTGATTTTACTATAGGTATTAAATTCCTTCTTTTTTTATTTGGATTTATGATTTCTAAATCTAACTTTGAATTCTGTTATAGTGGACACATAATATGCTGCAAATTTTATTTAGAATAAGTGACTACATTAAATATGCCGACACTGGTACAGGGAAGGTAAGTTTTCGTAAGATGAAACTAATAAAAAGTTAGTGCAAAGGTCATTCTTCTGCTCACAGAAACTCACTGGAGTTGCAGCATCCCCTGCATGAGTAGGACAAGACTTCCTAATTAATTAAATCCTTTAGAGATTTACTTTTTCTGAAAGCAGTGGAGATTGAATTGAATTAGAAAAGATTTGTCATATATGGTGAACTATGAAGGATGCATTTTGGAATTAAAGAATGGGCATTGGGTTGAAATAGAAGAGTAGAGGATATTTGGACTAGTTTGTTTTGTTTTTTTTGACAGTATAAGCATGGCAGAATCTCTGTAGTTTGTGAGCCTTACCAGCTGAAGGTCATACCCTCTGCATGTGGTCATGTTGTTAGAGCATCTAACACTCAGGAGGCAGGGAGTTTGAGTCCTGGCTTGGCCTTACTGAAGATTTTAAAAAATGGAACCTTCTGCCATTGTGCTTTGTGCACAGTGTATAAGCAGTGAAGTGGAGTAGTGGAACAGTGTTCCAAAGCCGAAAGAAGGGCTGTGACTGGCCTTGACTTGGCTTACTAACTTACCATTAAGTAGTCCTCATATTTAATAAATCTGTGGCATAATAACTCATCAGTAGAGCAAATAATACATTTCACCCCCAGTGCTATGCTGTAGTAAGGTATGCTTTTTACCTGATGATTCTTACCATTAGGACTGGAAGGTAATAATTATTAATAATGACCATCTGTTGGTTTGAAGTACATACCAGTGGATGTAACTCAACTCCCTTTTGTTCAAAATAAACATCTAGGAGTTCTGACACGGAAAACCACTTTATACATTCAAGTGTTGGATTTTTTTGCTCTCAAGGGATCCTTTTTTTCTAAATCAGGACATATACCGTTCAAGCTTTTTATCTTTGGGAATGTTTCATACTTGAAAGGACTAAGCTAGTGAGAATGCATTTCCTACCCTATGAACTGGGTGAGAAAACCTTAGTACAAAGTTGTTAAAATAGGTAAATAAGATAGATAAATAGTTTGTAAAATTGGTAAATTCTTCAAAAATGTCTGTGCCACCAATTTTGGGGCTTCAGTTATAAGCTACATTATAATTTACCAGATATGATTGGGTGATCTGGTCTCCTAATAGTCCTCGAGCAGCCCCATAAATTAAAACTGTGTGCCCTCTTTGTGTTAAGTGCACCTGCCTGCCTGCCTCCTTAAATCAGTTTAACTTGTAGTTGCAATAACGTGACATAATGTACTAAATAGCAGTGAATTTTCAACTGGTTAATTAATGAATTTCTATCATCTTTGGAAATAGTGGCGGCTTTCTGCTTGGCATCTTTTCTCTGGAACTTTCAATCATGGTGAATGCTTGCTGCTGTTGAAGAGAAAATTCCTTTTAACCTGGATGAACTTCTGCAGAACCTTCATTGGCCAACTTTCTGCTCCCTTCGAGTATAGCCAAGCTTTCCCCAAGGAACTCTAGTACTGCACAAGCAGGCAGAAGGGTGGGCAGCAATGGGAGCTTCTTTCTTAATGCAGTGAGTTTAGTTTCACAGGGATCCAATACATCTAATAGTTTCAAGAGCCACCTTTCTCTTGAGGTGAAGTGAGTTTTTTGCTGGTTGGTTAGGAAGGACTTCAGGGCACTGTAGTCCTGATTCGAGATCTGGAAATTTTGTTTTTGTGGTGGTACATCTAAAGGAAAAGTGCACTGATCTTTTGGTAGAGCTGGATTCCATCTCTTTGTGATAAGTTTTCTTGTGAGATTTGATGATATTCAAATTGAACTGATGTGGACACATGTGCGTAATTGTCAGATTAGTCGCTCTTCAGCTTGAAAGAATGTATTTTTAAATTGTGATATGTACCATTTCAAGCTTAATACCATTACAAATGTATCATATTTGATGGTTCTCAGCTAGATAGAATGCATTTTCTGTCGTACAAAGTGAGTTATGTCCAAATGGCTCAAATAAATATCCAGAGCACAGCCTCACACACACACCTTGCAAAATTAATTCACTGCAGCACTTACACACGTTCTAAGGGTAGGTTGTCATTTCCACTCTGCAGTTTTAAAAGTTGTTAGCATCCTGTGTTATAGAAAGTTTCCCCTGTTGATGCATTTGTTGCTTGTAAGTTGATTGATAAGGTCAGAAAAATTGATTTTGATTCAAAAACCAGAAACTCTGATCCTCCTAATGAATTGGATAGCATCTTTTGAACTTTATCAAGATCATTCAAGTGTCTTCTCTTCACAGAGTTGATGTGATGGGTTTGAATGTTTGAATGTTTTCATCAGGTGCCCGACCTGAAAACTTGGTTTGGACAAATGGATTCTTCACTTTTCTTGGCTTTCTCAAGGAAAGTAAACTTTATAGAAATTTCTGACATGACTCTTGCTCTGTAATCATTATCCGCCCTGTTATTGTTTTAGTTGAAATTGACCCCAGGTTTTACCTTTTTACTGTCCCTTTTGTATTTTCTGGGTATTTTTACCCCAGTTGTAACTTAGGCTATTACTTGGTGACACCATATAACACATCCGTGTTGGTGTGTCGTTAAGCTCCATCTAACTAACTTCATTGATCTTTTTGGATGGATCAAGGATTTGTCGGGAGGCTTGAGGTGTAAGATGGGTCTCCAGTGTTCGGTTTCCTGGGGGTGAGGAAGAATGAGGACCATTAGAGCTCCTGTCTGGATTTTGGATCACTGCCCATTTCTGCAGCAGAGCAAGGATATCTCTCTTGAGATCATACATGATGCATACAAAATTATATGTAAAGTGCACTCCCTCTGCATATTGTGGAATGTAAGCTACTCTGGATCATTTGGATTTTCAAATTTTGATGACAATCAAGGCGACTAACCAACTATGAGAATTTTCATGCCCTAAAAATGTATTTCTAGCACTAAAATTTATTTTGGGTGATGAAAATGGCTTTTAAGCGGCAATTTTATTGAATGCATTATATTCTATGGTGAAGTCAAATAACCTCTTAAAACAAGGAAGAGTTCCTTTTTTAATCAGATTCTTGCTCTTTTCTGACAATCTGTTGCTCATTTTGCCCCACAGGTAAGGTTGGTTGTCACCTAGATAGACACGAGAATATTGGGAAAGGTTTCATCGGCTTGGAAGGATTCAGAAGGGTGATGAACGATCCAAGATTTGAGCAAGTACCTTTGATACTGGAAACACCTCCTGGGTAAGTGCTACATTCTTTTTATTCTGAAAAACAGTTGTGAGTTAAAGTTAAATTCCACATAATACAATCTGCACAGAAAGAAAAAATATTGAATATGGAGGTGGGGAGGATGAACAAAGCAGTTCCCTGTTGAATAAGTTTTACAGCAACAAGGTAAAATAATAAAAAAAAAAACAGACAACTTGACCAATATAAACATTTGAAAGATAGGCTTAAACAGTTGACAAGAAAAAGTAGATGAATTTTCATTCTGCTTTTAAATGAGGAAATTTTGGTTATATTTTTACTGTTATCATCTAGACCATTACAAGAGGTAATACAACTGTTTGTAATAAGTGAAGGGATACTGTATTTGAAAAAAAGTTTACTGCAAAAGAAGTGAGAGGGCCTAGTGTTGCTGGAATGTTATTCATGTTTGTCAGAAAAATAATATCAAGGCAGGCATCAGTGCAGACATTACAAAAAGGGGGGCTGGCTACAGAGAAAGCAGGGATGTGATGAGTTGGGCATGGCTAATTTTCTGTGTGTTTCTTTGTTGGTGTGGCAAAAAAGGGAGGGCTGAGGTTGTAAAAGCCCTCTCTCCTTGGATCTGGGCTTGCAAGGCAAAAGCAGCTAAATGTTTTGGGGAATTAAAACTGTGGATATTATGAATGTGGAGGCAAGGTTGGTTATTTTTACTTCAGCTGATACCAGGACTTTCAGTTCTATAATCTTTTACAATGTTATCAAACTTTCACTAGCTAGTTTAAAATAATCTTCAAAGTAAAGGGACACTATATGCTGGCTCAAAGCCTTTTGTGCAGGGGGGATTCACCCTCGCAACCAGCTTAAACTGGGGCCAGGGCCTTCTGTGTTGGGGGTCTGTCTTTTCTGTCTTCTGACTGCAAGAGTGACTCTGCAGAAGTCTGCCTGTTCAGTAGGGTTTTAGCCGAAGGTTCTTAATGAGATTATCCTCCGCCACTGAGATACTTAATGGGGCCCCAAGTACCAAAAGGCAAAGTTTGAAATGCCTTTATGTTTTACAGTTTTGCAGTACAACTGGAGCCTGTAATGTAAAGTTGTGTTCAGGTTCTTCAGTACAGCATGTGTATTAAAGATTCATACTCCATTACAGAAGAAATGGGCATAAATGCAAGCTGGCTGCTTTCCAAATATTTAGGTGACCAGTAAGAATTAAGGGTTGCATTTTTCAAAAAGTTTTTTTTTTTTTTTAAATTTCCTGGTGTTTGTATTACAGACTTACTGATGCTGATGAAATTGAACTACTCTATGCAATGATTGACTGACTGTTTGCGGCTCAAGTGAGCAAATTTCAATTTCATGTACCATTTATGCAGCATTTATACATGCCATCTATACCTGTGGTAGCATTCAAACTTTTAGCAACATTTGTAACAATGTGCAGTCATCACTAATATCAGAGCAAGCACTGCTTGAAACATTCGTACCATTTATAGTTTAACAGTACTTAGTTTTGTAACTGGCTTGAAACAGCAATCCGTTGTTTTGTAAAATGAACACTACCAGGGATGTGCCCATGCTGGGCGGCTCCGGGCAGACCCGCCCGTCACTAAAAATTTCTGCCTGGCACTAATTTAAAAATTAGCAAATCTGCCAGGCCACCCTTCCATGAAGATGTTATGTGGCCCATGTGAGCTCAAATAAAAGCCATCATGGTATGGGTGTTAACGGAAAATATTTCATCTGGCATAAGACCCTTTATCACCTGCATCACCCTTTCTCCTCTTCCTATAAACTCCAGCTTGCCCTTCTTCTCCCACACATACTTTTTGCTTCATCATCATGCTGCTAGAATTAAATAGGGCATTTTAGCCAATTTTTCCAGATGAAAAACTGCTTAAATCC
This sequence comes from Holothuria scabra, assembly GCA_037179385.1. Classification (NCBI taxonomy): domain Eukaryota; kingdom Metazoa; phylum Echinodermata; class Holothuroidea; order Aspidochirotida; family Holothuriidae; genus Holothuria; species Holothuria scabra. Next base: position 55,277,193 of record CM074184.1, read on the forward strand.
CTATTGCAAACAAACTTGCTGTATGGAGCAATGTTCAAGCTATTATAGGGTTCAAACCCCTTTTAAGGCTTTACATTTATTGATTTCAAGAAACCTGAACGGGAAATTTTCATAGATTCTGGATTAAGAGTAGTGAACTAGAGATGGCCTAAAAAGTTTTTCAACCCCCAAAACTATCCCACAAGACCTGGAGAGGAGACGGGTAAAGGTCTAAGGGGAGATGATAAGTAACAAGAGTAGGAGCAAAACACGTAGTTGACATTCGGTTCCTTGATCTGGACACAAAAAACCTCTGAGTAAACTAGATTTGTGTGGAAGGGTAATGAGTTGTCTTTAAAATTCATCGATACATTAGATTCATGTCTGGGGATTGTGGAGGCTATTCCCAATACTTAATACTGTAGTTGTCTTATATTAGCTTTATCGATAAAATGGTTTTGGTTTACCTTTGGCCAAATGTTTTCAAACAGATTCATATGTGGGGATTATTCCAATGGTGTTTCTCAGTATGTGATAGTTTTCTACAAAGTTATCCATAACATGGTTCAATTCATGCCAAGTGGGATTCATTTGTAGAGATTCTGCAGGGATCCCAAAAGTTTCTGGATAAATTTGATAGACAACTATTAACTTAAGTTTTCTCTCTGGTTAATCTGGTGAACCTATTAAACTTAACCTCCCAGTTATACTATTGGACCCACTAACCCCAGGATCAGGGGGAAGACCAGGCAAGTTTCAGTGTCAGAGTCCCTCTTCTGGGTACAGACATTACTCTCAAAGTCTTTTAACACTACACTCGTGGTAGTTTGTGCAGTTTTGGGCTTCAATCCCGGGAGTCCAATAGTATAGTTATAGGTGAGGTAAGTAGAGCTGATAAGTTCACAAAACAAACATAGGCTTTGGGTAATTTTGAAGGTGTTTCCCATTACGTGGTAGTTGTCCATAAAATTCATCTATAACATGGTTTTACTTGTGCCAAATGGAATCAATCTCTGGGGATTAAGAAAGGCTTTTCGAGTACTTAGTTGTCCTATATCATTGACTGGATTCATGTCTGAGTCTCTGGAGTTTCCCAGTGCTTAGTAGTGGTCTTATAATTTTCATCAATAAAATGGTGTAACTCATGCCAAATATTTTCAATTGGATTCATGTCTGGGGACTCCGGAGGTCTTTCCCAATACTTGATAGTTGTCTTATAAGTTAAACATTTATTGGTAAGACAGTCTCACTGTGTTTTCTGTTTGGTTCCTTTTTGGGGATTCTAGATGTATATCACAGTGCTAGATAGTCCCTTAAACATAGCCTAGCCCCCAGCTTTCCTTCTGAAGAGTGGTTCCAAGGCTCTGCAGAACAGCTACTATTAGAACCCGGTCAACTTGTGTAGGTCCCGCAGAGTTTTTGGGAAGTGTGTCCTGTTGTAACCCTTGCTGTCTTGCCACTTGCTGTTGAAGCTGATGGTTGTCTTCAGCTGCATAAGAACCTGTAGTGCTGTGTCACTTTTTGTACGTGTTGTTTTTGGGCTCTTTAGCTATTTCTTTAGACTTTGCAGCACGAATTATGAAATGCTTGCTGTACTTTGTTGTTGCTCCTTGATATAACTTCATCAGGGCTCAAAATAACTGAGGACACCAACAGCCATGGCCATCAAGCCCTTTCTGATGGTCATGTTGCTCTTCAGTGAATGTCCATTGAAGTAACATATTCACCAAACTAAAATTTGTGAGCTTATAATGATGCTCTGTATAAGCAGTGTTTGGAGTATGGTACCATTTTATTATACCACAAGGTTTGTAATTTGGGGTGTAAAACCCAACAGTATCTACTGTAACTAACTGCATCTTCCAGCATATCCTTTAAGCACATTTTAAGGGCTACATTTGATTGGGGCCATCATCCTGGCAAAATCTGTGTGGACCATTGGAACTTGCATCTGTTGTGAGAAGTACTACAGCATCTTTTCAAGAATTTTGTTCTAGTAGGACAGTCCATTATTCCTCTAGATACATCAATGGACATTGCAACAGCTACAGAACTTCCAGCACAGACATGGACCTAAAGTAGAGTGTTTTGCTTTAGGTTTTAACTTGCCTTGTGCCTGGGATCTTGGCATGTCAGGAAAGTTCCATAGTACAATGGTCAGTGAAAATGGCACCCTTTTGGTTTGTCCCTTGTAAAAGTGAAAAGTATTTTGTTCCGGTAGGAACCCAAGCAGTGTCAACAAAGATAATCGCATGACCTTCTGTTTAGATCAGCAGCTGTGAAACCATTGTTATTCTCCTTTACAAAGTTTTGTTTATGCCAGCTTCATTGAACTACTTATTGCCTGTATATAGCAAATCAGAGGTGATGTGCTTGCCGCCCACTTTTGTAGTAAAAAATTAAATTCATCCACAATGTTTTCCTTAGAGCACACTGTACAAATTCTTTTATGAATTACAGTACTATGGAACCTTGCAGTTATTTTTGGAATGTTTTCACAAGTGAGATTTACTCCAAGATAATTTTCAGATGGAAGCAAGTATTTTCATGTATTTTTCAAATTCTAGTGAAGTAAAACTTCTGTAAGTCTGGGTAGTAAACAGTGTTAATATTAACATAGTTATTTATGCTAAATATAAAGTGAGTAGCATGGCTTGCATAAAACACAGGTGAGGGTGGGGTTCTCTGTTGAGAATGTGCCACAATGTGGAACTCTCTACATGATTTGCCTGTTTATTGGATGTGAAACTCCCTATAACAATAAACTCTTTGTTGTGTTGTGGTAGTACACTCCAACACCCTAGTTATCGATATCAATTCAATAGCATCCCTTTAAGTAACGTAGCTTGATTAATGTTTATATAAGTGTTACAGCGATGCTTTTGTTTTTATTTCCCCAGTGCCGACTACAAGAAAGAAATCAAGCTTCTTTACACACTGGTCGACAGTTGATCCCTAAGCTGAAGGAGGGGGTTGGTGCACAAAGAAGCACATTCATGAAGGGAAAATTTGAAACAACATTCCATTGTCTCACCATTTCCAACCTGATGCCATGCCATGGCCTGCTTGACTTGAACAAATAGGTTGGAAACTGTGCTGTAAAACTCAAGCTCATAACAACAAGCTCAAGTCTGAAAGTGTCTATTTGGAATAGTAAAAGAGCCATTACTAACATGATGGGAGGGGGGGGGGGGGGTAGTATGTGTTTGGGTGAGAGAACATGGGAGTTGTGATATGGGGGTGGGGTTAAGTGTGGTATGTTTCTAAAATACGATCAGTATCTGATATTCTGACTGATATTCATATTTGTGTAATTTCAAAAAAGAGATCTTAAATTCAGCTGCTTAAGATGTAGGATAAGGAAATCTTGTGCTGATTATGCAACAGAACAAAGCCAAATATCTGGAATCATTGTACTTTACACTTTTGTATTTGTATTTGTATAGATTTACTGAAACTAAAGATGAAAAATAAACATTCTTTGTAAAATAAAATTCACAGTCTGCATCCTCGTTTTTGTTTCTGGTTAATAAGTTTGGGGCACATAGACTTGATTTGTGAAATTTATCAAATAGTTCAAAGCTGTAAAGTTTTCTTCACATGCAGGTCACATGGCCAACTGAGAAAGTTCCCATATCCTTTTCTCCAGATCAGTGTTTCATGAATGAAGTAATGATTCAATTGGTTTTAACAAGAGCCCAATGGGCACTGTGGTTCCTTGCTGGATATTATAAGAATTGTACAGCCAGTCTCCAAAACAGAGCTAAACAAAAGCTCATACTCCATGTTTGTAACATCTTCACAAGGGGCATTTTGGTACTAATATTACATGAAATCAATGATTAAATTTTTGTGGCCTTACTTACAGTACAGTCAACTTGTACAAAGCTTGGTGATCCTTCAAAAACATTTCCTCATTTCCGTATGAATTTCTGCTTGTAATCAAACTTGATATTATCACCAATAAACTCAATGTGGTCAGAGAGAGAAAAACACCCCTTGTACTTCTCTCATAAGATATTTAAATTGCTCTCAAATAAAACTTGCTATTACTTTAAAACAATCTACCATTTGTCCTGTTTGCTATCTCTACACAGAAAACAGGGTTTATTCAGCAGTTAAGCTAGCAGAAAGCAAGTGGTTAATGAGGTGTGATAATAGAATGAAGATTAGGTTACCCCACAGAGCACAGCAGTATTAAAGAGACATACTGTATAATCCATGCATTGCTTTCACTGGCAGAGAGACCAGTTGAATGCAGTGTGACCTGTGCTCATTGAAATCTACAGATTTCAGTTATTGCCCTCTAAAAACTGATGATCCAAAATATGTGTACAACCCAAAGGAATCATTACTAAACAAACATAAAGGCCAAATTTCTAAGGTGTTTGGGTGTGTAAGCATGCAAAACCAGGTGAGGTAAAAACTCCATTGAACCTATCTTTATCTAGCTTACAAGATTTTCTAAATAACATTTCCAGTGGTTGACCTCCAGTAACCTTGATGACCTTTGACCTTAACCAAACACAGATTGATTTGAAATCTGTCCTTCCTACCTTAAAATACTAGGTTAAAATGTTTTTCGGTGTTTGACCCCTGGTGACCCCAGATGACCCCTTGACCTTCACCGAACATATCAGATTTCATTCTTACACCATAACACATCCACACACCAAGTATGACATCTATCCAAGTTTCCTACCTTGAAATATCGTGTTGAGGTTTTTAGTTTTTGACCTCTGGTGACCCCAAATGACCTTTGACCTCCACCAAAAATGATAGGGCACACCTTCAAACTATGGCACTTCTATATACCAAGTTTCAATTTAATCCAACTTTCCGTTGTTGTGTTACAGCGTACCCAAGCTAGCGTCACAGACACAGACACACACACACGCACACACGCCAACCTGACTACATAGGTTCCTTTTGCTAACGCAAGGAACCAAAATTTGTGACTAGCCACTTTTTCAAATAAAAAGTCACATAATACAAAATAAGTTGTGAATGTGAAATTTGACTAGTAATGCTAATAATAGCATCATTAGGTGGTAGTGAACACCCTCCTTGAAATGCATCATTATCAACTCAGCAATAAATAACTAAAAGACAAATGCATTGTTTCATTCATACAACTTTATTATGAAAAATTTTGTAATACCCCTAATTATTGACATACAATGTTGGACGGATCAGTCATCAAGGAAGTTAAGGTAATACACATTAATAACAAGAAAGACATCAAAACAGGAAATATTCTTAGTTCCTAATACCCAACTTCAAACATCATTGGGAAATATGGTCATTACCTGAAGATGCAAATGGGGAGGGGGGTAGGTTGATCTCTGGATGAGGTGCTTGTGTGATGGCAAAACCAAACATGGGATTACCAAATGAAGCACAACAGAGGATGTACAGCTGCAGTGTCATGAGATTGAGTGGCATACCTCCCCAGAACCCGTCTCTCTAGAGGCCTGCCAAATGACTCATTCAAGGAACAGTCGTTAATCCCAAAAGTGTGTTTAGTAGTTAGTTGAATTAGGTTTTGATGGCTCAGCTACCAAGTGGTTTAAGTTGGGCCAGTCACGCCTTGTGGCATACTGGCTTGTTTTCTCTATAATCCAATAGGGTGGTAGGGCCTATTTTGTTGACAAGCATTTCGTGCTATGAAAGTAAAATCTATCTATAGACGAATCTGAACAGAAAGTGATGGTCTGATTTCAGTCGGTCATAATTGGGGTCCATCACTTTATTAATCTTTCCATTTTCTTGCTTACTTCTGTCATGGATGGTTGTACACTATATTGTATCTTCATTCCTTCAATTTCACTGAATATTAGGGTTTGAAACTCATGTAGAAGATATATATAACAGTGATTCAAGGCTGATTGGACCCCACTAATGGCTGCGCACAGTCACTAAAAACGAGCGCTAATTGGATTCGTCTACACATGTGCAGAGTCTCCCCATGCCTAACAATAATTGGACAGAGTTCACATGGGCCCTGGAAGACTTGTCCACGTGAAAGTGTAATTTGGCATTAAAATTTATTTGCAAAGCTTTCTTTTTTACCATTTGCCTACCCTACTAAGGAACTGTTTTCAAGCAAAAAAAAAACCCACTCCACATTTTTTTGCAGTGCTATCTCTGCAATTGGGTGGCCCATAAAATTTCTGCATTCATTATTAAATGGCCATGGACATCTACCTTAAAAATAAATATTTGTTTAAATAATCCCTTTCTTTTGAAATGCCACAATCATAAAATGTCTTGGGCCATCTTTCTACTACAGAGAGCCCATACCAGCACTGATACAGAATTACTTGTCAGTGCTATATATTTTCAGAGGAATTGCATTAAGACATTTCAAGGAGTAAAATGGTTCATCCCTCACTGCTACTAAAGAACATATTCTACCATCTATAGTTGACACTACGTGCCATCATTGATCAAATGGTCCTGTTGGACAATTTTGTGCCAAGGTCCACTGGCTGGAAAAAGATACTATTTAGAACCAAGACATACATGGAGAACAATTACTGGCATAGGACATTTTGTGCACATGCAAAGAACTGCACAAACTTTGATGCATAGTATGTACCCTGTGACCACCAATGCACAGCTAGGCAGTAGCATCTATCGACATGTCTCACTGGTTTTGTGGCCAGAAAACTCGGATAAGGACAGCCATATTATGTAACTGAGATGGCCAAATTAATGCTGGTTTGTTTCTGAAATGGCATAGTTTGAGTGTAAACCTTAAAATTGTTAAGCTTAGACAGGAATTCAAATTCATCATCAATACCAATTATCCTGCAACTGTATAATACACAAAAATACTTCACATAAGAATGCACAGTAACAAATTTTTTCTGGACCTCATCTGGAACATCAGGAGGTAACCATTCCATTTGTTATTTCTGCTCTAGCATCAGGCTGGCTAAAGAGTCTGCTGAATAAAATTAGCAGATCAAAGACTTCTTTCTTGACTGTTGACAATCTACTAAAGACCTAAAAAAGAAATGAGACAACCCCAAGTCCGGGACGGAATGAACTTGCATTAACGCACAACAAGAAAAGGTTCATATTTTGATTGTATGAAACCATGGTTGAGCACTTTCTAGGGCATAAAGCACATTTGTTCCTTCTTTCGTCGGTTTAGCCTTGGTGTATCATTTTTACTGCAAGACTATTTTCTGACGGGAAAACAAGGGTGTGAGGTCTTAATTGTATTTATACATGAAATGTTTGAAAGGACTTCCCTCATGTTATTTCACAGAACAAGCTAACAATCTGTTCAGGAAAAGTCACTAGAGAAGGGTCTTTGGTGATGGAAGGAGCACCTAATATCTCTGTACCCCCACCTCTCATCTGTTAGCTACAATCAATCTGCCCCTCCCATTGCTTCCAAAAGGCCCAGTGATTTAAAAACTTTATGTTGTCTTGTTGTCTGCAGCCGTTTCAGGTCGCTAGCATACTCTTGCTCCCGTAACAGCTCTTTTTTCTGCCTTTCCAATTCATCTTTGTGCTCGTGGAGTGATCTGGAAGTCTTGATCAAATGGAGGAGTTCTTTGCGAAGCTTTTTGTTTTCTGCTTTTATGCGGGTGGTGTGTTCCTGGAGACACTTCATGGCTTCCTGTAACAGATAATGAAGGGAAAAACTTTATTCTGAAAATAGTTGTTTTGTGAATGTGACAGACTATAGTATTAGAAGAGCAAAACACAGCCAAATACCTAGCATTAGAATAGAAACCCAACAGACATTCCCCAAATAACTGTTTCATCCCAGTAAATTTTCACTTAACGTCCAAAATATTTTGAGGAGCTTCATGATTGACATCTACAGTTGGTATATATTTGCCACCAACGACTTCTCATGGACCCTGCCTCAACATTGACCAAAGCAGGGTTCCTGCACAGGGTTCCTAAATTTTCCAGTACCAAATTCTTCAACTTTGTGAAGATTTCCATGACTTTTCCATGAAATTTCCTTAAATTTCAAAACCCGTTTTCCAGACTAAAATAACCCTGTCATCAAAACATCACATAAGCCAAAAAGAAACCAGCTATCTTACCTTATTTGCTTCCTTAGCAACCTCCTGGATTCTGGCCTCTGAATCCGTTTGAAATTCTCTTTTCTCTGACAAAAATTGGCTTTTAAGTTTCTGGATTGTCTCAGTATGCTGGGCTCTTAATTCAAGCTCCTCTCTCTCTAGTTCCTGGATCTTTGTTAGCTGTTGTTCTCTAAGTAACTGTTCAACAAATGAAAGAAACAAATATTTTTACTGAACATGCTCATGATGTAACTGTTTGTTACCAAACAATGGAGAGTACTTCATGTAAGGCTTATTGAGGGAGATAAACAGGCTTTGTAGTCAGAAAGGAATAGGTTAGTTAGATGGGAGCTTTACGGCCCAGTTTCCAACCAACTGGTTCAAGTAGAGCCAGCCTTGGCCCTTTTCCATGGGGCTCACTGACTTGTTTTCCCTACTCCATTGCTTATGCTGAGCAGCAAGCACAACGACAGAAGTTTCCATTTTAAAGTCTTTGGTATGACCTGGCCAGCTCTGGAACTCCCAAATTCCTACTGCAAGTCTGACGCTCTAAACCAGGCTTCCTCAATTAAATTTTCTGAAGCACCACATTGTTGAATGTTACTGATATAATGCACCACTCATCGCCATCCTAGGGGAGGGGTATATGGGGAGGGGGTGCCCCAAAAATGTTTGTGTCCAAAATGGGGTTTTACTTGCAAAATGGTGCAAAGTTTGTTCTATTTTCGGACCAAAATTTTTCACAGACTTAACAATTTTTGGCAATTCACCGGTAACGGTGAATCAACATAGCACTGACTTTAATGAGTGTAAACAGATTTTACTTTCTTGAGAGAACATACAGCATGTTATCATATCCTCGTCTGTATGTGAATTCAGTCTGTGGGAAGTACTAGATTTTTTACACTTATTTCTGAGACGAAACAATTCTTTTCAGAAAATTTATGAAAAGTAGTAATTTTTTTAATATCCTCCCAGTAATTATTTGCGCCACTCCAAACCACGTCATGCGCCACAAGTGGGGTGCACGCCACTATTTGAAGAAGTCTGCTCTAACCACTTGACCATGGAGTCTGTTTCCTGAAAGGAATAGGCCAGTGACAGTAGGTGTCTACTCAGTTCAGTTTCACTTTGACTTACATAATGAGGAATAAACATCAAGGCCACATGCAATTGTAAGAAATGTCTAGGTTGAAAAAAATTAAATTTATAATTTATTATACTAGTTTTCTAACTTTGGATAGATGTAACATCATTATCTCAAGTGCTACAAATTGTTTCAAGAAAAATGTGACAATTTTTCCTGACTAATCAAAAACTGAACCAAAGAATTTTGAAAAACCTACTGTTGTGCAGTAGGCTGATGTCCCACATCCGCTAAACAGGAGGACTCGAACAGTATTTGAACCTTACGACTGTACAACACATTCGTGTTGGTATGTTTTTAAATCTTTTTTAACTAACCCACATCTGCAATGGAATAGGGAAAACAATTCTGGAGCTGGAGGTAGACACCTTCAGCTCAAATCAGGCTTCAAGTTGAGCCATATCTACTCCCAACAAATCATCAATTTAAAGTGATCACCCAAAGGCAGGTCCCTGAAAGACTTTAAACATAAGCTTCTATTCCATGAGGTGGACCAATCCTTTGTCATTTACAAGCCATGGATAATCTTAAACAGTCCCCTGTAATCCTCTGCTTTTCCCCTTCAGCGAGCAGGATTGATTGTTTGCTTCAACCAGCAAAACAGTTGATTTCCTTATCGTTGCTAATGCCTGGGTGACTTCCAGCTGCATTTGGTAATTGATATCAATCCAGTGTTCCCCCTAACATGATGAAATCCAACCCGATGCTCTCCATATAGCACCTTCACGGTTGCTTAAGTGAAGTGTAAATAATGCTCTCAGCTCCCACTGACCACTATGCTCATTGACTGACTACACTGAGATAACAGCACAAAGCTTCCTTATGTAGTCACACTATGTCTTTATGGAGAAGTCTTCTTGCACCCTATCTGCAATTTCATGGTCCCCTGGGCCAGGGAGTCTTTATCTTAATGCACAATTAATGAAGTGGAAATACCCTGAAAAAAACCTCAAAATCCAGGTTTTTGTAGCATTGGAGGAGTTAGCCTAACAAAATGCTTGATTTGCCAGGTATGTGGTTAACAGAATTCTAAAGCAACTGCCTTTACAAGGCATAAACTATTTTCATATTTCTCATGTGCATGAGTTAGGTAATGAGGTTTTCCAGCTCAGTGTCTGACCAACTGGTTTAAGTCAGGCTGATCACAGCCTTTATACCAATTGTGGCTCAATGTGTATTAGAAGACAAGAACATTTACCTTGTATTCCTGTAGATCTTCTAATTCTTTATTGACCTTGGCTAATTCAGTTTCTCTGTTCATAAGGGTTTCCCTGAGAGCTAGAAATGAAATAAAAACTCTGGATTGTCAATGGAAAATATAAATGTTGAAGAAAAACTGCACTTTGAATCAAAAAGATTGTCCACACTAAAGGGAGTGTATGCATCTGTCAGGAAAACTCTACAGTGTAGTCAATTGAGTCAAAGGTTAAAAGGTTGGGATAATAACTTTCATCAAATAACAGCAACAGTCATGAAGAATTCAATAAAATATACCTCCATTGTACTCAACAATGGAACTTTGGCACCGGATGCCTGGGGCTAAGAATATTTTGTGTGCCTCATGACCCCATGACAGGTGAGGAGGGTAAGAATCCAACTTTCAAAAGTCCACTACATACAAAGTACAATTGTGGGGAATCAGACATGCCGAGTCCCCAACCAGAATACCCTAGGGTTCACCCTCAGATCACAAAGTAATTATGACACTGATCCTACTGTTAGTAAAAATCATATCTGGTAAACCATCAATGTAATTACTGTGTCTTAGCTAATGCAATGAGTACAAATGGCAGATATTGACATTTTTGATGACCCTATTAAATTTTACAGAAGCAGATCCCACAATAAACTATAGTGACTATTCTACGTACAGCATTCCATTACACAATAAACTGTAGTGATTATTCTATAGCATTACATGATCTAGCAGAATGTTTTACACTATTAAGTCGTGACATAGATATATACTATGACAAAATCCTCTGCTCAGATCAAAACATTTTAAAGCTATATATTGCATGATTTTATGCAATTTTGGAACACTGCAGTTATGAGGTCATGTTGTCTGTGTAATGTTCATTAAGGATGGCTGTTCAAGCAGACTGTTGATGAATATGTACCTTTAATAAGTCATGCCTTGCTCTTGATAATTGATGAGATGAATGTATTCACTATCCACCCAGAATGGAAGGCATGGGGGCCTTGTTGGGCAACACTGCCCCTACATGTGCAGTCAATTGATCTAAAGGGAAAAAATATGCTTAGACCAACCACAAACCACTTTCTAATTCACATATTTTAATACCATCTTAGCTTCACTAAACAAATTTTGTTCAAGATTTCACTTATTTCTAAGAATTTATATATACAAGCATCATTTTAACCCTTTAGCGTTGTTTGGGTCCTTTTGGACCCATGCGGAGAGCTTGGCTGTCACACATCTTAACTGTTTCACACGGAGCTCGAAACTGCGAGTAGCTACCTGAAAATTCGGCCACAACAGCGAGAGAGACAATAGTTTAAGGTCACGGGGTGGGCTACGTCCGTTTTTCCGCCCACTCCTGATCCGCGCAAATATGCCCCGATCGGAGCACAACAGTAAAGGGTTAATCTAAAATATCTGCACCGCTCGGCTAAAGGTTTACGTGCACACACGCAGAGACAGTGGCATCAGCTTTGCAGTAAACACACTCCACAGGCTTGTTTTACCCTTTACCGTTGTTTGGGTCCTTTTGGACCCATGGGGAGAGCTCGGCTGTGACCCATTTTTACTGTTTCACACGGAGCTCGAAACTGCGAGTAGCTACCCCAAAATTCGGCCACAACCGCGAGAGAGACAATAGTTTAAGGTCACAGGGTCAATGGCCTACGGAAGCCGATGCGGGGCGGGCTACGTCCGCTTTTCCGCCCACTCCCGATCCGCGTAAATATGCCCCGATCAGAGCACAACGGTAAAGGGTTAATCGGTTTAGTGACTGTCTTACAGTACCTTGCTTCTGTTTTTCATATTCAGCAAGCATTTGTTCCTTTTGTTCATGGATGCTGCGAATCTCTTGTTGATTTTGGTCACTCAGAGTTATAATAGTGGATTGTCTCTTGTGAGCCTTCTTAGACATATAGGACATGTACTCATGCTGTGAAATAAAAAGGCAATGATCATACACAGTTGAAAATAGTGACACGAATACTGGAAATAATTAAGAGCATATACTGTAAACAAGAAATGCTGAAAAAATCTTGTATCCTTTTATGAAGCATAGCTTTTCATGATGTGATAAATTTAAAGATGAATCTCTCATCACTAATATGCAAACTACCCATCCAGCTGTACATCTAATATATTCTAAACAGTATTTCATGCATATTCATTTCTATCTCTCCGGTAGCAAATTGATAGGGACTATCAAAAAAAAAACAAAAAAAAAACATAAACTTCTCTCTTAAAGGGGAAATGCATCCTCCCCAATTTGAATCAGTGGTAGAACACTGTCCTGTTTCATGATTGGTCTCGGGCATCATGTGACAATATATTTAACCTTCAATTGTGAAATTTACTAGGAATAATTGCTTGGGCTATTAACTTGAGTATGCAATGTTAAAGTCCTAAAGTCCCAAAAACATAATTAGAGAAACTTTGAAGAGAATTAAGAAAAAAAATTGTGAGATTTAGTTGTTGTTTTAAAAAAAGTTTTGGCATTACTGCAAAAAATGTTACATAAATAGAACAGGAAATTTTTATGTTGGACATCATTATGGACATAGGTTCTGACTAAAAACAGAATGCTGTTCTATAGTTAATTTGTGTATTAACTATTTATTCAGTTCACTCAAACTAAAAATGTTTAAATGAAGCTGTAGCCTTGTACACTACTGTTCAGTTGGGATGGAAATCTATTGCAATTTACAATTGGTTAATATAGATAAAAGCTATTTTTCTATTACTGACATTTTAACACAATCTTTGCCATTAAAATATGATATTTACTACTAAACTGGAACTTGTTACTTACAGTCTCAACTTTAGTTTGTTGTGTTTCTTCTGCCAGCCACTCATTTTCTTTACGACTAAATTAAGTTGAGATGTTAAGGTGATAATTTTTTATTTCAAAACAGACACACAAAAAGGAAATAAATATTTTAAGCAGGTAAACCTTTCTAAAGCAGGCGCGTCTTAGATAGGGAGTGTACATATTTATATTTTTCCTAGGATCAATATAGTGCATATATACTGGCTAAAAACTAATACTGCATACCAATTATCAGTCAAACACTGTATAACTTCATCATTTTAGAAAATTGAGTGCATTTGCTTATGTGCATAAAGAAGGAAAATAAAATCTTTGACCCACTCCTACTGCATATACGTCATTCTTCATTCTACTTCTTGAATTTAAAATTAATAATGAACTTGGCTAGCTGTAAAAGCTCTACAGCTCTCGGCAAATGACAGATTTGCCTTTTGCATCATGTTAAAGACATTTACATTAAACAAGGATACAGCTCTTCCACTCGTTTCTTTACAGTAAGTAGTTCCTCTGTCAAGGATTCCAGTCTGTAATTAAAAAAAACAAAATAAGAATGGAAAATAATATTTAATAATTTTTTTGAGATCTGGCTAAACCAGAGACTTGTTTCTCCACTTCATGTGCTAATTACACTCTAAAATTGAAAACTGCATTTGGGATATGGTTAACTGTACGTACGTCAAGGAGAAAAGCTTCCAAATTTGTCAGATGGAAAGGGGAACAAAATGAAAAACCCTGCTCCTTATACTTTTATTAATGCAGGACCAGTTTATCATTTACCAATTACATAATGGCACAAAATAACACTTTTGAAGCAAAGTAAATATTAATCAACTTAAATTTACACTGATTTTGGTAGTGCAAGATATTTCAAAACAAATTTCACGAATAAACAGTTCTTTACTTTTGGATGTAGAGTGAAATTTGAAGTGGGGGGTGCTAGTCATCATAGCAGCCTAAAAGGTTCAACAATATAATAGCAATGTAAAGTAGCCCAAAATGCCTACAGAAGAAAAAGTAGAGGGGGTTAAGAAAAAGTGTGTGGGGGGGGGGGGGGCTTAACCCCTACTTTTCAATATCTGCAGTAAACCTTTAAAGGCAGCTATATCTCACCCAGGACACAGACAGTTAATATTCTACCAACCTTTCACTTCAAGCCCTTCCCACAACTTTCAAAATACCATCCTCATTTACACATAATCCCAGTTGATCGCTTCAGGGCATACCCTGGTGAGTATACAAGGCTGTATAACGTAAATCAGAACACTTTTCTTTTTTTTTAATTTGATAACAATCAAAGAGCTTTGTCAATTCAGTATTTCTGTAGGCTACTGGTATGATTGTGGGTTTGGGGTGATGAATGACTGACCATACATACATTCACCATCTATGATGTCTTATGTTTAAAATACAAATTAAATAATTTACTCTTTTTTCAGTAGAATTTCTTTCTCCGTTGGTTCAGCAGGATCTGAGTTGTCTCCCTTCTTCTTGCCCTTCTTCTTCTTTTTTCCCTTTGGAGGCATTTTGTTATCTATCACATCTGAAGAGGATGGTGATCCTTTGAATATATGTTCATAAACTTCTTAATACTTCTGATAGATGTACAGTCATTACTCTTGCCTAACCTGCTATCTCAAACTGGCCTATGTCAACTCTACACAGTCTGCAAATAAGATTGAGGATATAAAAACAATGTCAGTACAGTTGTAATGAGTAATTCAACAAGTCTCAAGTTCTGTGAGTTCGGACAGGGAACTGTCAAAACTTGTGTCTTTGGTAAAAATGCAATTTAAGGTATTTTAGTTGGGTGGAAGAAGGGGGGGGGGGCAGAATCATTTCAACTTTGGGATCTGGTTCTGCCAAAGTAAAGGACAACACAAATTTGCAGGGGTTAGTTCAATCATTTTTCTACTAATTTTGGACCTATGGTTGTTATTTAGGGCCCCATGAACATGATGGCAAACTTCACAGTTTATCCTTTTTATCACTGCAATTTTATTTCCTATATGCAGGTATAATATACTGCAATGATAAGGGGCACCCATCTCATCAAAAGTTTCTCCTGATGTGTTTTTAATTGGTATCATACCAAACAAAGACAAAAGGAATACCAAAGGTATGCAACAGACCAGACATTACAAGAGGCAGATATTACCAGGAATGGATCACAACCCCAAAAGAAAGGTTTTTTCCTAAAGAAGTCCCTCATCTGACACAACGAGAAACAATTTATACAAAAAAGGGGCATAAAAAAGTATTGAACATTGTAAAGTAATTAACTAGTGATGAAAAACATCTTCAGTCGTAAGTTAGTAACCCTTGAAAGCAGTCTGGCAATCCTCAAGTCTCATTTAGGATCACCATAGTTCAAAATAAAATTTATTACTCCATTTTGACATTAATTAAAAGAATAGGTCCACTAGAGTTGGTAAATTGTTGGAACAGTCCATTGTGTTCACTATTGGGCTCACATTAAGTCCAGTTTCAGAATGTAATTGAGGAATTAAAACTTAACTCAAGCAGTATACTGTGGCTCTGTCTTGTAGGAGTACTGAATAGGTGTTTACTGTTACACTGTAAGCTTAAATTGAAGGGCTAGAAGTAAGTTAGTATGTTAACCCTTTACCGTTGTGCTCCGATCGGGGCATATTTGCGCACCTCAGGAGTGGGCGGAAAAGCGGACGTAGCCCGCCCCGCATTGGCTTCCGTAGGCCATTGACCCCGGGACCTTAAACTATTGTCTCTCTCGCTGTTGTGGCCGAATTTTCGGGTAGCTACTCGCAGTTTCGAGCTCCGCGTGAAGCAGTAAAGATGTGTGACAGCCGAGCTCTCCGCATGGGTCCAAAAGGACCCAAACAACGGTAAAGGGTTAACTGTTTGGGGTTGTGGGGATTAAGACACCTAGAAACTTCCAAAACTCCATTATTAACCCCCAAAACTGTTTGAGTTGTTCTTCTTTGATACACTTTGCAAGTCCAATCATTCCAAAAAAAAAAATTGCACATTTATTTGATATGTAACCAATTGGATAAAGAGGATTTTATTTCACCCCACCTACTCGTTGTGATGTCAGGTCAAGTGTTTAGATTTTTCAAGAAGGGGGACTCCCAATGAAATACTGTACATAAAAGTTGAAGTAAACAGCACACCTACCAAACTCCTAAATTTCCTGAGTTTAATTTAATTGGAGCACACTGTGAAAATTTTAAACTCAAGGCCTTATTTCTCTTTAACCAACTTGAAGATTTGGCTAAGTGGATTCAGCATAGGCTTACAATGCATTGATATTGCTAAATTACTATCAGCACTTTTAGGTATGCAACCTCTTTGGGTTTTCAGAACAATGACCCATTCATGCTGGCTGAGGCTATGATGTATCTTCATATAAGCTGTGCTTTGTATTGTATATAATTGATGTAAACACTCTTGAACAAATGTGGGATCAACATTCTGTAGGAAGGTAGGAAAGGTGGTTGCTAATATCTCCCTAAAGACGTGTCATTAATACTTCAAGATGTCAGTGAGCAAACTCTCCCAACAGAATTAGCTGAGGTGAAGTTGTGTGATTATCTGTGATACATCACAGGCCTAGGTGTGGTCATGGCATAACTTGCAGTTACATGGATACAGTGTGAAACTTGTTGCAGGAACCTTTGTCTGAATGTGGGCCTGGATATGGACACAAACATGTAAGTTTGGTGAAGGCAGCCCTGTGATGTACAATAAATTTTTTTTAAAAGCCCACGTGCATTTAAGAAGGCTTGTAAACTTGTGTTCTAATGGATATGGAAAGGTTCACTGTCTCGTGATCTTGTGAGTACTATTCTGCATTTAATTTATTAATTTTGATATTTAATGCTGAGGTTTTCATTTCATTTGCATCATTTTAAAGTAGAAAAAATGTAGATAAATCCATAGAAGTTGTTCAATAGTTAAAAATGAAATATGATGTCAATTGGCTGTCAAATTGCACACTCATTGGTCTCAGGCTGTCAAATTCCTTTCAATCCTCCAGTCATGATAAATGTCCATTTAAACTGTGTCTTGGTGCAGTGTAACAAATTGGCTATACTACTGACCACACTGACTCTAAAAATAGAACCTAGCTACTGCCATTGTGTATGATGCTCCACATAAGCAAAGGAGTAGGGAAAACAAGCCAGTGAGCCACAACAGGAAAAGAGGTTGTGGCTGGCTTGACTTAAAGGGCCAAACCTCTCACCCCAAACTAAAATTTTGGTACCAGGGTACCGAAATTCCCAATTGGCTCAGCTCTTTGAATGACAGGTAATTCAAACAATGCAGAGTGCCAAAGCTTCTATTTCACAGCATGAACGGTATTGAGAGTGTTTTGATTATATAAATTGAGTTTTTCTATACTCACCCTAAGCAATAAACTGAGATTGTGTCTGGATGAAGACGAATTTCAGACAATTGTGGGAGGGGCTTCAGTAAGAAGGTTAGGAGAATTGGTACTGTTTAGGTTGAGAGAAATGGGCCTTTAAACTGATAGGTTGGAAACTGGGCTACAAAACTCAATCCAACCAACTACTGGCCATACGTACAAAAATATTCACAACATGAACAAACATAATCTCTGCTGTACATCAAGATTAAGTGTTAACCATCAAAACCTCAATTTTTTTTTCATTTTTCCCAAATCATCAATGACCGCATCTGAAAATTAAACTTTTATTCATTACAAATACTCTCACACTTTTGGATTCACATATACATAACATAACTTAACAGGGTGAAGGACTAAGGAGGGCCAAGGCCCCATAAAATGACATATGCAAGCCACAACACAAGTATCTCTGAAGAGCAAGAGCCACCTCAACTTGAATAAGTGTAGTACACTGTCCTATTTCATGTTTGGCTGTTTAGGGTAATATGAAAACAATTTTTCTCTTCAAATGTGAAGTTTAAGTAACTGCTTGCTTTACATTGAACTGCAGTATTACAAATTTAGAATATAATGGAAGATAGTTTGAAGAGAAATAAGAGTCTGTTGTTTAGCGGGAGCTTTCCAGTTAACTTAGTGGTCGATTACCAGAATCTTTAAAATATCACATCGTTATAAATTTTGAGCCATTCCTTTGGTTGCTTACGTTCTTCACCTAGTGTGCGAAATTTGGCAGACCTGTTAAAACTAACAACAGCAGTCATTCCAGTCAACTTGATATCATAAATTTAGAGCAAAGTTTTAGAGATATCACCTTATAACTCCAACATAACATAACATAACATAACATAACATAACATAACATAACATAACATAACATAACATAACATAACATAACATAACATAACATAACATAACATAACATAACATAACATAACATAACATAACAAGTTTAAGGGCAAAGGAGGGTAAAAACCCCATAAGAAGCCCTATAGAACAGACCTAAAACCAACACCTAATCCAAACAAAGACTAAACAAACCCAATACGATCAGAACATGCCACTGTCACAGTAATACTTGTCAATGTTAATCTTGAAGCAGTTGACTGAAGTGGAATTAACAACCCACTCAGGGAGACTGTTCCACTCATTGACAACCCTATGAGAGAAACTGAACTTTCTGATGCCAAGTCTAGAGAAACATTTTACCAGCTTCTTATTATGGCCATGAACATGGGGATCAGCGCAAATCTCTAAGTAGTTACAGTTAGACAGAGAATCATAACCAGAAAGGAACTTGAAAACCTGCAGCATATCCCCTCTAATCCTTCTCAACTCGAGAGAAGTAAGTCCTAGACAATTGAGCCTATCTTGATAAGGGAGATTACGCACATTGTGAATAAGCCGTGTGGCCCTCCTCTGAACCTGCTCTAAAATAAACTTGTCCTTTTCATAAAAAGGGTTCCATGCCTGCACAGCATAATCAAGATGTGGCCTAACCAACTGCTTATAAAGATTTAGCACAATATCTTTACTGAAATTGCTGAAATTCCTCTTGATTAAACCAAGCACCCTATTAGCCCTAGCAGCAGCTGCTGCGCACTGCCTAGAAGGCTTCAAATTGTTTGAAATGACAACATCCAAGTCTTTTTCAGAAGTCACATTACCTAGAACACTACCAGCCATGGTATACTTATGACCCAAATTCTTGGATCCAAAGTGAAGAACTTTGCATTTATCAGCATTAAAAGACATTTGCCAAGTCTGAGACCAAGTAACTAGCCTATCTAAGTCCCTCTGCAACAAAGAAGCATCCTTTCCGTCATTAACATTCCTATATAGAGCTTAGTGTCATCAGCAAACTTACTAATACAGGATGAGAGAGAGCAATCGATATCATTTATAAAAACTAGAAAAAGAATTGGGCCCAGAACAGAGCCTTGTGGTACTCCACTTGTTACATCATTCCAAGAGGAGAAATTACCATTTACAACAATCCTCTGGAATCTACCAAAAAGCCAAGACTTGATCCAGTCCGCACATCTCCCCTGGATGCCTAACTGATGCAATTTTACCATAAGTCTCCCTAATGGGACTTTGTCAAATGCCTTTTGAAAATCAAAGTAAATGACATCAACACAATGACCGGAATCAAGAGACAAAGAGACATCTTCAAGAAAGCTAAGCAAATTAAAGACGCAAGACCTATTAGGCAGGAACCCATGCTGAGACAGAAGCAGTAAACCATTGTCTAAAAGATACTTAAGCATACAATCCTTAAGCACAGACTCCATGACTTTACATACAACACTGGTTAAACTAACAGGCCTGTAGTTACAAGGAAGGCTCCGACTCCCTTTCTTGAAAATAGGGGTTACATTCGCAATCTTCCAGTCAGCAGGAACAAAGCCGGAATCCAGACATTTCTGAAAAGTAATACACAGAAGAACGGACAAAATATCAGAACAATCATGCAAAATGGCAGGATGGATCCCGTCCGGCCCAGGGGATTTGCTAGCCTCGCTCCTAAATTTATTACGTACCAGTGCCTCAGAGTAAACAACATCATCCATGTGAACTGAACTGCTGGAGTCACCACCAATTCCCACTAGAGGAGACTCCTTGGTAAAAACAGAGACAAAAAAATCATTCAACAAATTTGCCATATCTAGGTGGTCACTGACTAAAGTACCCCTAATGCCTTCAAGAGGCCCAACACCCTCTTTAACTTTCTGCTTAGATCTAACATAGGCATGAAATGACTTAGGATTTACCTTAACTTCCTTTGCTAACTTCCTCTCAAAATTGGCCTTAGTATCTCTACCCAAATCCCAAAAAACAGATTCAAGTTAGTACATTACAGATTCAGCATAGGCCTATGTACTGTACAGTAGCCTTAGGCCTAAGTGACATTTTCAGACTTCATTTCTAACTTAGAATATTTCTAATTTTTAAATTTGCAAGTGCAAAATTCCACCCATCCATACTAGGTTAGTACCTTAAACTGTTTGCAACAGATGCTGTTTGAGGTTCAACTTTAACTTCTGGCATGACTAAAGAAGCAGGCCTAATGTTAGGGCATAGATGTTTAATTTTTATTTCTAATATAATATTTTGAGGGTCATGGGCTCATCGAGAACCCTATGCCAGAGTGAGCGATGTTTTTTGTAGCCCAGGGCTAAAATGTCAAAGTAGGCTAGGCGTGGTACGTGTGCCCTCCGTGTGTAGTGTAGGCTTCGGGTGTTGAGTGACCATCTTTGTATATTATAACGCTTCAACGCCCATGGCAGGATATGATGTGTTAGTACTTCAAACTGTTCGCAACAGATGCTGTTTGAGGTTCAAATTTAACAGTCAGGCCTAATGTTACTAGGCTTGATGTTTGATGGGGTGACCGTCGAGTGCGCGGGCCTGTCGAGTGCGCATCTGCATTAACATAACGTGTAAAAACCTTGAAACGACAGAGCTTTTAGGTGCACACTCGACGGTACACTGAGTATTCAACATTAGGCTGCTTTAATTTTTAATGTAACGTTTTGAGGGTCATGGACTCATTGAGAACCCTATGCCAGAGTGAGCAATGTTTGTTGCAGCCCAGGGCTAAAGTGTCAAAATAGGCGGGGTACGTTTGCCTTCGTGTGTAGTGTAGGCTTCGTGTATTGAGTAACCGTCTTTGTATATTACGCTTCGAACGCCCATGGCAGGCTATGATGTGGTTATGTTCCCAACTAAGGCTAGGCAGTTTATACTTAGGCTGCCGTTACTAACAAAGTGTGATGTGCTGAACAAGAACTAACGTTAGTTGGAAGGCAAATTTATTCGAAGAGGCTAAGATGAATCGAATTCCACAATTCATGCAGTTTAATGATATCAGTTAAGTTTGAAGGGGTAACGAACACCTATTTTTCACATTACCTTTAAGATGAATAGTGGTCCAAACGATGTAAGGGCAAGTTTATATGGAAGTCTTTACTTGGTTGAAATTATAAAGTTTCGCAGCTCCGTTCTGGCGTCTGCTGTAACTATGGAGTCTCGATACTGCGAATGATATCCTTTCATGAGCTTAATTTAATTCATTAAAATATATAATTTAAAAATAATTTTTCAGTATATTTTTATTTAAAAATTTATTATTAACAGTTACTTTTATCTACTTACTTAAATGTACAATCAAATAGTTTTTAAAAATACTTAGTTCCATAAGTGTTTTCCAAATCAAGAACGAGCTTGAAATAAAATCAAAATGGCTGCGCCCAAGAAAAGCAGAGTGTCTCCTTCCGAATCCGATTATTGTGAAGAAACGGATGTTTTTTCGGCCAATTTTGATCCTTTAAGAGCTTTATATGATGAAAATGTACGTCTCCCGTTTCCTGAAGCAGAACCTTTTGCAGATATGTCAAAATTTGTGGATCATTTAAATCGTCAAACCGATACTGGCCAGTGTAGCAGGTTACCTGATGACGGACCAATGCGCAGTGTCCTCACTGACAAAAGTGATATTGCACATGCTCAGGTAAAACCAAGTTCCTCAGTGAGTTGTCTTTTGTTGTTTAGGAAGTGATATAGTTACACAATAATTATCAGCCTCACTGAAACATTACTGAAAATCTGTTATTCAGCTTATTAATTACTAAATTAGGCTAGGCTACTGACCTGACTTAGGCCTAGCCTAGGCCCTACTGAATACAGTAGCCTAGGCTATCTACAGTAAATCCTCCATATCCTCCATCAAATGCCTTGTCAGGGCGCATTGGAGTACCACAAAGAAGAAGAAGAAGGCCAAGGCCATTAGGGTATTCATTTTGTTTTTATAGGCTAGGGCCTCAATGGAAATAATTAAGCAAACTAACAAAGCAAAGCATTTGGCACGTGCTTATCTGTTCTTGCATCCATCATAATTCCTCATTCAAAGCACAGGTCGTCCTAGCGTTATATAGTATATACAGTATATATATATAAAAAGGAAAAGGTAAGACACACTGCCTAACACCAACACAGTGCTTCGCAAAAAACTCTTCATGATTTCTCACCTCATACTACATTTACCCCTTCAGATCTCTTGAAAACCTTCCCACCATCTTCTCCTGAAGAAACACAACAAACTTTAAGTTGTCTTAAACAAAATACCTCGCATCAAATGCAAAAAATCTTCTCCTCCGATTCAATGCTAATGACGGACTAGATCACTCTTCTCCAATTCATGACGTCACATTACGTAATGGGAATTGCCCTGTACGAATCCAGTCCTCCCATCGTTGAGCCAGTGTATGTAAATGCTGAGACCGCCTGTTGTATGCATGCTGTACGTGAAGACCACACGTATGCCGCATGCTCGTTTTTTTTTTCGTAGCACAGCAGGGGGAATCCTACGGTACAGTACATACCTGTACGTGTTGCATGTACTTGCCGGAGGGCACACACATGTTTTGGAATGCTGGGTTTTCTGATCCGCGCATTTTCCATTTCTTGTTCAGGTTCCCCGTGGAGAAAAAAAATTACAGTCTGGTCGTTGACAGGTTTGAAAGTAGTTCGAACTATCCAATGGGAGAACGGAATTCATACAGGGCAATTCCCATTACGTAATGTGACGTCATAAATTGGAGAAGAGTGATCTAGTCCGTCATTAGCATTGAATCGGAGGAGAAGATTTTTTGCATTTGATGCGAGGTATTTTGTTTAAGACATCTTAAAGTTTGTTGTGTTTCTTCAGGAGAAGATGATGGGAAGGTTTTCAAGAGATCTGAAGGGGTAAATGTAGTATGAGGTGAGAAATCATGAACAGTTTTGTGCGAAGCACTGTGTTGGTGTTAGGCGGTGTGTCTTACCTTTTCCTTTTTATATATATACTGTATATAGTATATAACGCTAGGACGACCTGTGATTCAAAGAAGCAAGACAGTTTTTACATGAGGTTGTAAAAAAAGACATTTAATGGCAATGTATTGTAAGTCAGCTAACCTATAGGGCGGCAAATGCACCTAGGCTTCACCACTGCTTTGCACATCTCTCTGTCTTTCCAGCCAGGCATCCATTTTACCACAATTGTTACTGAGGTGATGTTGTGCGGGCATTTCGGTAGTTACAGCAACTGCCGTAGATCTTTTCCATCCAGTCAAACGCGCTAACGTCACATGCATAATCTCTATTGTCATGCAAGCTAGCCTAGATGAATCCGGACTGGCTGTTAAGTGATGGGTCTGATTCTAGTCGGACATAACTGGGGTCCATTACCTTTAGTCTTTCAATTTCCTTGCTTATTTTTTTCATGGATGGTTGTACCCTGCAATGTATCGCTATTTCCTTAATTTCATGGAGGGCTTAAAATTCATGAAGGCTAGACAATAAATGAAGATGTTTTAAGGATTAATGATAGACTCCACTAATGGCTGCCTACAGTCACATAAGCTCTTATTGGATTTGTCTATATGTGACTCAAGTCAAGTCCTTGCCAGTTGACTCGAGACTCTGTGTTACGCCTAACTGTAATTTCAATGGAGGAAAATTGGCCTATTTCATACTTTGTAGGCCTGTGCCTTTACTCGTTGTCTGACCTGGACTTCTGAAAATGTTTTGGTAGTTGCAATGACAACAATTCTTCTAGTTTTGTAGATTTTTAGAAAGTGTCTTTCCGCCAAAGGTTTGGCACCTTTCCGCCATGGAGGAAAGGTGCAAAACCTATGACCAAATGTTATGGCGGAATGTACCCATGGCAGAATGACACTGTATTCCAACTGCTCCACAGGGCTCTACTGAATGCAAATCAGGTACAGTGTTATGTTGGCCAATGAACAGTTGAAATATAACTATTGTTACTGAATTCATTATAAATTTGATCAATTTGAACAAATTCATGCATTTCTTCATAATGTTGTGTGCCTATGATTTTGATATCAAAAAGCATTCACAGAGCTCTTTCCAGCAGTATGAAAATCTCAGTATGGCCCATAACCCACATAATACCTGATCTGCCACAGTTGGTCACACATATTAGAGAAAGTGAGATGTGAGGCACATTGAAACACATCGGACAAATGATACTGTGGTAGTGGTACTGTAAGTGTGAGGTATAATGTAATGTTGGGTGTGTGCAAATTAAAGTGTACCTCAAGTCAAAAAATTCAAAACTTCAAATTTAAGAGCATGAAAAATGAATTCTAACAGTCCAAGTCCTATTTTCATATGACGTTCCTGAGCTGACATGTAAAATGTTGAAGTTTATTAACTTAAAACAAATTTGTCGATTGTGCAATAATTTGTGACTTTCTTGTTTTACAACTCACGTAATATGCTTTGTTTCCCTTTAAAATTAAAAATGTTTTTATGACCTTGAACACTTCATGTTTGCTTGCATACTTTGTTGCACAAGGAGGGCTGTTCAAATTAATTGTGCACATCACCTCAAAAGAGTAAGAGTACTACCACACCTTGGTAAAAGGTGCAGTAACATTCAGAAAAAAAAAAGAACTACAAAGATTGTAATTTGAGTAGTACAAGAATGACATTACAAGTTATTGCTCGATGTAACATTTTAATTTAAGTGAATTAACTTCAATACTTTATATCTCAGCTCAGGAATGTTCTATGAAGATGGGAGTTCGACTGTTAGGATTTATTTTTTATGGTCTTAAATATTTATTTTTGAATTTTTTGACTTGAGGTACACTTTAAGTTGTATGATTTGTGTGACTAACATTGAACAAATGAAGAATCTCTTATAAGCCAGTTAATACTGTGTCTAAATAAAAGTGCCAAATTTGTGTAATGGATCTTTTTACTCTAATTGTAACTCTTTCTTTGATTATCCAGGTCATCAGTCAAGACAAAAGGCAAACACGGAAACTTAAAACAGTCTTGAGTGTAATGGAAGGTAGGGGCCATTTACAGAACTCATAAATTCATGGTTTTGAGTCTTATGACCCATTGGTTTGCATTGGTCTATGTCTCTTTGGGGCCCCCTCTATGTATCACTGTTCCTCAATCAGCTTGATTTATTCCATTAAATCCCATTTCATTATTCTCATGTCATTGTTCCATCTCATTAGTCCCTAGTCTCCTTACTCTAGCATCAATCAAAACACCACTTGACTGTTCAAATTCATCTATTGACATTTACTGTTTCAAATCTTGACCCAAACACAGTGCCTATGACTAAAGGTGAAAATACTGTAACAAGCCCCAGGTTTCTCCCTTGTGTTTGAAGACCTGTGGAAATATTCTTCTGATTGCTTTAAGAACAATACATGTCGCAATGCAAAAAGTATGGCACACAATCATTTGAGGGAATAAAAAACCAACATCAGAGAATGTAGACTGCTGATTGGCCAACCAATCTAATTCACATTTTCAGTTTTCTACAGGTGTATGTTATTTAAACAGCGAAAAAGGAGGGGGGATTTATTGCTGCTGAAACCCAAGTCCAAATTGATGCTACCCCAGGCTCAAGTTATGAGTGGGTTTGGGGGACAAAAGCTTGCTTCAAGACCTCTGTAAGGTGCAATTTGAAGGGTTCTAAACAAAACACCATACTTACTTTATGTACCTTAAAAACATTACCGTAAAAGTGTCTTCTTTAAGTAAGATGCCAAGATATTGACAATTTTCTAATTTTTATGGAAACGAAAAGGGAGGGATTTTACTCACATTCTTCTGCAAAGGGGGGTTAAATCCCCTCTTACCCATTTATCCTCTTATTCCCCATTCACAGAAATACTGGCATGCGATGGACTAATCTAAAAAACCCTCATTGTTTCCTCCAAAAGTGATGTCAAGGCGACCTCAGTACATTTGAGGTCCAGTTGTACTGGGCTTTGGAACACAGTTTGCAAATCGTACAAAGCAACTGCATGTTTTAAGTGTGCTGATTAATTTACAGCAGTTTGTCACTGTTGTTGTTGCTTTTTCAATGATTTGTTTCATATCATTTTATTTTACTGTACTTGTATTTTTTCTGTACTCATATCTGATCCTTATAGATTTCTCTTTCGTTTTATTTTAAGATTACATAAGTATTTTATTTTGGTCTTTTAATGTGAAAATAACTGCAGATTGTGTATTTAAGTCTACAGTTTCAATTAAAATATTGCAAGTGTTTTGAAAATATATTTAACTTTTCCATATTTATCTGCAGATGCTGAAGGTCCTTTGTCTCTTCTTGCATGGAGTAAAGAAAATAAGAAGAAAATCAAAGTATGCACACGCACCTTTAAAGGTCTCAGAGGAATTTGTGTTGGATACGTAGTGGCCTTTGATAAATTTCTTAACTTGGTATGAACTTCTCTTATTTGTTTTTGAATGCATCATCATAGATGTCCAACTTTGTTTCTTAACTTTATGAACCACTTCACTTTGTCCTGTCTTGCAGTAGATGGAGAATGGTACAACATTCACTATTGGTCATTATATAAATGGAAAATCCCCAAAACCCAAAGAAGTTCTTTCCATAGTTATTTCTCTTGTCCCTAATTCTAGAGTAGGCCGTATACGATGGTCTATTTCTTAACAAATTGGGGGCCAAAAACCCGAACTACATTATTATTATTTGTGAGGAAAAAGAGTGCTGGATTAATGTGGGTATTCTAAAATTTATGAATATGGAAAAAGGACCCAAAAAATTTTTGCTAAATTTTCTTAAACTTAGGCCCAAATTTCAATGTTTCTAAAACTGGAGAGAGGTACATGTAGCAGTGCCACCCCCTTTCCCAACCAAGAGACAACAAAGATGATGCCTATTACATTCATACATTAGCTGCAGAATGCCAGGTTTCTTTAAATGTAGAATCCATGTGCCAAATATTTTTCAGACACTCTGCTGGATTTAATTACTTTCCTGTTTGTATCTTAATGGAGCTAGGCAAAACAAGCCAGTGTGCCACACTGGAAAAAGGCTGCAGCCAGCTGAACTTGAACCAATTGGTTGGAAACTGGGCGGTAAATCTCCATCTAACCATTTCAGTTAATGGAGCTATGTTACCACTTGAAACAGGGACTTCTTGCAATTCCCTGACCAGACATCTTTAAAACTAACTCTTTATTGACCTTTATTCAAAAATTCTTCTGTAGAACTCTAGGAAGCACTAAAAATGTAATTTTTGTCTCAATTGGAAGAATGACAAAGAAAAAAATTAGGTAGGTAACATATTTCACATCTGAGGTGAGATAAGGTAGGCGAAGGTACATTTGTCAGCTGTGTTCATTAGTGTGCAATGTCTCTTGTGTCTCAAAAATTTTCTTAAAATTTCTTACAAAAGAAAACACAGTGTTTTTCACAAAATTTTGTCCATTTTTTGAAAAATATTTGTATTTTGGAACATCTAAATATGGTGGCTAGTATTTTAATTGTTGCATTCTATTCTTTTATTCTTACAGGCATTAGTTGATGTCGATGAAATCTACAGAAAACCTCCATTAGGACAGGCCATATATCACCAAGAAATACTTACTTTTTCTAAGGTAATCCATTCATTTACAAACAATTTTATCAAGGCCCAATTGTAGAAATTGGCTATGACACTCTTCACTCTGTAGCTCCATTTTGATCAATAAAAAAAAAAAGACTTGGATGCTATGCAACCTCAATGTGTACCTCAAGTCCAAAAATTCTAAAATATATATGTAACATTACGAAAAATGAATTCTAGCAGTGCGACTCCCATCTTCATAGGGCCTCTATCTACCCAAATAACCTATCTTCATAGGACTTCTTGGGTCTTGAGCAGACCTTGTGTTTTAGAATTTCCAGGTGTGTTGTAAATCACACTCCTCAAGAAATTAAGGAGTGTGTTATATGTGATGTTTTAATTAACTTCATATTCTTCATTAAGGTATGCAAAAAAATTGCGCACCCCTAGTGATGTGAGGTGAATAATAGCGTACGTTCGCACCTGCACGCCTCAAAATTCAAAGCCTGGCCAAGATGTAAAATGTTGAAGTTTATTAACTCAAATTAAAATGGTACATTGCACAATAATTTGTGATGTCATTGTTGTAGTACTACTCAAATTACAATCTTTGTATTTCTTTGTTTTTCTGAAACTTACTGCACCTTGTGCCAAGGTATGATAGCACCCTTACTTGTTACTCGTGTGGGGTGATGCAATTAATTGAGACCTTTCTGTGCAGCATTCTATGAAAGCAAACAGGAAGTGTTCAAGGTCGTAAAACGTTTTTAAATTGAACTTTGTTTTAGGTGAATAAATTTCAACATATTTTATCTCAGCGCAATAATACCCTTTGAAGATGTGAGTTATGGTAGACAGCTAGAATTCATTTTTCTGTTTAATACATTTTTTCTGGAATTTTTGGACTTGAGGTACCCTTGAGTCTTTCTTGTATGTATAACTTTTAATTATCAGAATTTCATCTTTGGTGCCCTAGGGCTAGACCTTGATGGTATTCTTAAAGTAACAATTAGTTGGTGTTTTTCTCTTTTTGGGAGTGGGGGTTGGAGTGGGAGAGGGTGCAATAGTTTGTGGGGAGGGGGGAATGTTCCTGACTAAGGAAAGGGATACAAATATTTATTTTGGGTTTTGGATCTCCACAGAGTTGCCATTCCTGAATTTCTGAAGTTAATAAATAAATTTGGGTTTAAAATGTCCAGGGGTAGGGTGGACCGGGAAATGAAGTGTATCTGTTTAATAAATGGTGTTAGACTGGGGCCCTACAATGAAAGTGTTTTAGTATATTTTATCAAATTTTTTATGTTGAGTTTGTAAGACTCTGCAAATGAGACAATGGTAATACCATCATAAAATGACCAAGCAGTTATTTTGGCCCCCCCCCCCCCCCACCTTAATGGCATCAAAATGTTGTCCCAAAGCTCTATTGCAGGTTAACGAAAACCTGCTCAATTGTTAGATGCTAAAAATAAGAAATAATGGCTTATTAAAACTTGTCCCCCTAAGCTGCCCTCATTGAGGCTTCATCTTCTGACTCTCATAGACCAACTGCATGGTCAAGGGGTGAAAACATCAAACTTGCAGTTGGGAGGTCTTGAGTTTGAGTCCTGGCAGGGTCATACCAAAGACCTTAAAAACACAACCCCCCAAAAAACACAACCTACTGCCATTGTGCTCAGCATAAGCAATTGATTAGAGAAAACAAGAAGGTGAGCCACAACTGGAAAAAATGCTGTGGCCAGCTTGACTTGTACCAATTAGTTGGAAACTGGGCCATAAAACTCCATCTAACCTATCCTAACCTGACTGTCATAGCTTGACACTTTGCCTCTGCTGAATGATACCACTCAGCTAAAATTTTGGATGTGCACCAAGATACCCACTTTATATCTTGCCTTGATTGGTTAGAAACTGGGCCATAAAACTCCATTTCGTTTCTTACTAATTTCATTGAATTCCAGGTAACCATAAATTCCTATTTCTTATCCTTTAAGATCATGGAGCATTTTACAACTAGAAAGAAGATGGGTGGAACAAAAAAACTAGAACCAACTAAGAAGAAAACAAGAAACAGAAAAGAAAGAAAAGTGAGGTTAGAGGCAAAACTTACAGCTGAAGGGGTCTTTATAGAAAACTACCACCCTCCCCCAGTATCAACTGACCCAGACACCAGGGAGAGGGATGGTGTGACAGAAACATACTCAGAGATGGTCCCACCAAATGATGCAGGAAGAATCGCTCGTTTGCAAAGGCTAACAGAGAATATCTTTACTTCAGGAAATGAGACTACAGTAGAGTCCAACTTGGGAAAAACTGTTGCTCGAGTGGAGACATGTGTTTCATCAAAGGTGTCAATTGTTACCCCCATGGAGTCAGATGTTACTAAAGGAGGATCACTGGCTATGCCAGTGGAGTCAGATGTTGTAAAAGGAAGAACTGATAGCAGTTTAAAGAAAAGGGGTAAGGATGTGATTAAGCATGAAGATTTTTTGTGGAGGCATGTCAGACAGATATTTTTGAGAGGAGATAACATTGTACTTATAGCCGTGGATAAAACCAGATGATACTATAGTATGAGGCAATTTCATGTGACGTCCCACGATTGAGTTTGCCTGGCATTAAATGGCAAAATATGCATTCAGTTAACCTATTTGCAACAGATGCACATGGTATTCCCATAGAAACTATTGTGACTTAAACTGCGCATGTTGCGAGTATTCTTATTGGGCGTGTTGATAAAGTAGACGCCTGTCAAATGACGTCAGTGAGATTTGCTACCATCTATAAGGTGGCCCTTGCTAGCAGTATTATTTATGTTGTTATATGGGCAGTATATATCAGTTGGATGTCATCTTCAGTTTTTATTTGGTTAGAAAAGGAAACTTTCAATGGAAATTTGTTTTCTTACAATTAAATGTAACTTTCCACCAACCAAAATGAAGACTTTGAGATAATATTATTACCATCACCGCAAAGTATAAATTTAACTTGTTCTTGTTTAGAAACGAATGAAGCATAAAGATTTGTTAGGACAAACACTAGCCATAGGAGTTTTCACTCCTTTTGCATTGACGATACAGATTCTATCGTTTTAAATTAAAAACAATGAGCGTCTCCCTTTAAACTTTGTTCCTGTGGGAATAACGATTATTTTAAAATTCTTATCTGAGATCATTCACAAGTAACTTGCTATTCATTCATATTCTTTCATCAAGGGAGAAAAAAGGTTTAGGAGAAGAATTGTGGATGGATTTAGAAATGATCGATAAACTGTCTTAAATGTTAGGTTGAAAGCAAACTGCAGTACTCTAGGAATATTTCATGATAAGGGCCGTGAGTTTTATATTTTCAAAAGTGCTACACATCACACTCTCTAAGAAATTTAGGAGTGTGTTAGATGACTCTTTGTCTTGCAGGTACCCAAATAAATACACTCCTCACAGTGATTTGATACAAGTGGGGCTGTATGATTGCCTTGCATTCCTCAACATTTAAGTCTTGATAATTTTAATTTTCTACTTGATAAGAAAGCATACTTCCATTTAAAATAGAAAATGCTTTTAAATTGGGGAATTTTGCTTGTATACTATGCTCATTGGAAAGAGCAAAAATTTCTTCAAAAATACCATGCTAACATATGTTGCAGATAATTAAGATGTTTAGTTGTCCCAGCTGCGAACTGAGATGAAACACCAAAGTGCTAACAGCTTGACATCTTGTTAGTAATCATATTGTATTCCGCAACCTTGAAGCATCATTAGGAATTGTTTTGGTATTGACATAAATGGAGAGGTGTATTATAGGGAAGCATAGGTTAGGGTGGGAGTTATAAGGAGCTACATACTTCAAGTATTATCTCAAGGTTTGCACCAAATAACATCTAAAAGACCCTTAAATATTCAAAAAAGCTGAACAACCCTATCAATTGGCCCTTCACCAAGACAGGTTTCCAAAGCAACATTCAGTCCTCATTTGAAAAGAACTTAAAACAAATAGAGGAGATTGTGTTTTTGTATTCTAAGCAAGCTTATTTGGAGTCTATCAATTAATTTGGAATAGGGTATTACCTTAGACAATTTTGTCAACATAGGAGGCAAAATTCCTTGATGAAGAAGAAATTTCCCACAACTTAGTGGTTTTATCAAAGTTGTATTTTTATTTTACCTCATTTACCTGGGCTTTTATATGGCAGTATTCCTTCTATTAAATATCTTTAAGTTTGTTTTAAAGATATTCTTTTGTGAAAGAATGCAAGTTGTAAGAATATCTTTTTGGAGAGGTGATTCAGCTGTGCTGAATTTTTTCTTATTTCTGCAAGCTATTTAGTTCCTTCAGAAAGCATCAAGCCTTTGAAATGCTGGAAATTTCGTTATGCTCCTCAAGAGAAATAAAAAAGAACGGGTACATTAAGAGTTGTCAGTGTGATGTCTTTTGGTGAATCTTAAGCCCTACGTTTAGAAAGTGGTCCATCCAACTTTATCAAAAGATTATAGCTATCATCAGCAGATCAGCTCGTATTGAATACCCACCATAACCTATGCCAATGTACTGACCTAACCCACGGCAGACTTTGACATCTCTGTAGTTGGGACAACAAGTGACAAGGGATTGGTGACTGATCAATGTTTGGACACAAGCGCATATGGGAATCATCTTTTGGGGAGGGTAAAGAGCAATTTTTGTCCCATATTCAAAATTTAGGATCAAGTAGCTAAAAATTTTGATATTCCCGTATCAGTTGCTAAAAGGACAACTTTAATTTTACATCTCATTTTGCTCTGATAGATCCACTGTGCTTGTCTTAGAGCCTAAAGCCAGAAAAAATGCTCCTAGCTTTCCTTCCCCCTCCCCCAGTTTGTCCCTACTCTCCCCTTCCCTTCAGCTTACATGCCATGTATTTATAGATCCCTGATATCTGACACTACAATGGTCCAAAACAGTTCTGACCCATGGTTGCAGACCGTCCAATCATGCCCTCATGGCTTCTGGATAATGAATGCAGTTCAGTTTTCGGCAAAGATCCTTTGATATCCAGAAAATAATGCACAAGGGGTAACAGGGCTGTACACATAATTACAGTTGTTCCATAAAGGTATTTAACTGACATGACACAATCATGTGCATGGTTATTACTTACTATTTTTATTGGTAGACAATAGTCCATTATGCAATGATAGTTTCTCAAGTTAGATGAGGTTTTATAATTTGTTGTGGCTCACTGCCTTTTCCCTATTCCATTTCTCATGCAGTAGATTCCATTTTGAAAGTCTTTGGTATGACTCAGCCAGGAGTCAATTGACTCCACACATTCTGGCTGAAAGTCAACACTCTAACCACTTAATAGAGGACAACCTCAGCTACTATCTATGGGGAATACCACCATGAATTGGTGCATAGCATACCAGAAAAATTGCTGTATGACGTACAGTCATGAAAATAGCATAGAGGAATATTACTGTAAACATATGATGTTGTTTGAACCCAAATGGACAGAGGTGCCAACATTTACATCCAGAAATCAAGGCAAGTTCACACAGGAATCAGAGAGCTTTTTTAGAATTACATGCAACTTGGGGAAAACTTTCTTGAATCAGGGGGGTTGTCATATTTGCTAGTTGGAATGGACAAAAATTCTTGAATTCTCAGGGAGTCTCCTTGGTCGGCACCTCTGAATGGAGGACAATGCTACACACAGCTGAACTGTCCACCAGAAAACCACCACACAAATGACCACCCTAGTACTGTGTTAGGCAATATACCATGCAATCAAAACTGTGTGAGGTCACATGACAATAACCCTGAAGGGGACAAGGCTCTAACAAAACAACAACGAAGAGAAAACACTTGAAATAATTTCATTGCTGCTTAACATTGATTCCACATTCCATAATCATCACTGAATAAATCTCCCGTGCCCATAACAACAGATTAACACAAGTTATCAATAAATAAAATTATAGAGTCACAATGTCAGATACTTGTCACTCTGATGAGCTACGATTAACGATAAAGAACTTTTGAGCAAAATCCAGTTACCTGGGAATGATAATTGCAAGCCATAGCAACCCATTAATGAACACTATAATAACCAAACACAAATTATAGATGTATTCATTTTGTAATGATCAGACATGCAGCCTAATGAAACTGAAATGCATAAAAATTGCAGTACATCACCTAGTGAAAGGTCAACGCCCTCACTCAAAATTTTCCATATAGCCAATACTTCTAAAAGTGAGTATACCTTTGGTACTCATTGATAAAATACAAATTTTGGCATTTTTATTGGTGCTGATATGACAAATTGTGATCATAGAAGCGGTGCAAGTTACCACGTAGCAAGTACAATATCCTTTCAGAAAGATGTAAGCTCTGGACCTAAACTGAGGAATGGATAATAGATTCCCTTATTACAACACTACACCTAAAATAACTTGAATTACATGCTCAACAAATAAACTAAGAGGTCCCAAACCTTAGTTTGAGAAACAAGATCTGAGCCCTCAATTTGTGACAATGTCCACATTTATCCAAAGCATGCCTTGAATAGTTGGGGTATAGGCAAACAATTTTCTGTTTCACCCAAGTATTTCTTGAAAAGTTTGGGTATAGGCAACAATTTTTTTTATTTTAGTGTATGTTAGAATGGACGTGGCAGTATAGAACACCTACCAGGGTGTGGACGGAATAAAAATAACAAGTTTTTCACCATCAAGACTAGCCTACTGACTTCATCAACCTTTCATTTGCTTCTACAGGCTGGTATAATTTGTATCCATACTCCCACTGGGCCCATACTTTCATTGGGCCCATGAGTCTATTTTTGCCACTGTGTATGTAACAAAGTGTCCATGAATCTTTCATGTCCAGAAAGGCATTTTTTCCAAGCCATAGGATTTCAAAAATCATATGCAACCTTGTTGCAGGCTTCATCATTGTTCCCCTTGGCAAGGGCAGAGTTACTATCTTACCTAACAGGTAATTATTTCCAAGGCTCTTTCACTCTTCCTCCGCCCAACTGCCCATACAGCCATACAGTCCAGTTAAATAAATGAAACCACCCTCCACCCCCAACCAATGGGTTCTGTTCAAAAAATCCACGAGTGATAACTGATTGTAGGTAACAAATTATTATGTTTCAAGGTTTCATCACCACAGGAGTAGCATGCCATAGGGATTGTTTTTGTGAAATATATGGCCAGCTATTTTCCATCAGGCTAACAACGACCTACAGGTTATAATTAAAATATAAAACTTTAACCCCATTAATGACCCACATTCATAAATTAAAATTGATATTAACAAGAGTATATGGATACTTATACAACTAGATCATTTTAGAAACTTTGACAAACAAGTTGCAAAAAAATAAATTCTCCAAAGAAAACAAGTGAAAAACTTTGTTCAATGACTCACAGTTCAAATGCTGACACTATGAAGATCAGTCTTAAGGTCAGTGTACAAAAATGCCCCTAACATAGTTTCTCTCCACTTGCTTTCCCCATCCCCAATCACCACATAAAGGCTGATACTCAGAGCAACATAGAAATGAGTATTTCATGGGAATAATTGCAACCCCCCACCCATCCCCCACCCCCACACGACACCATGTCCTCCACTGCTACCCATACCCTTAAATATTACCAATCAGCCGAACTAAAATCCACCAACGGGGTTTAAGAATGGAACCACTATTGTTATAATCAAAAATTAATATCCTTAAATTTGATATAATAAAAGGTTAAATAAATCAAAGTGATACATTCTTGTTTTGAACCATTCATAAATTTAAAACTAATTGATACAAACTCACAAGGCAATATTTCAGAATTTCTGACAAACATGAACACATTGAATAAAATTTGAAAAATTTAAATATTTCCCTAATAAATATTCATCACCAAGTTTCTTTACTAACCTTACATTTGCAAATATGTTATGAAAATTAGGGAATAAAGCATTGTATTTTCACTTTACAAATGTGTAAGGCATATTCCATATAAAGCCAAGCTAATATAGACGTTATAACACATAGGACAGAATTTTTATAGGACGATTCCCTTTACTTATAGCAAATTTTAAAATACGAATCAAAAATTTGTCACTATCTTCTGCAAAAGGTTTAATTTAAATATAGATTTGATATTTTTTCTTTGTAATACCAACAAATAAATGTTACATGTTTAGAATATGTTTTTACTATACTAATACAATCATTTACATATTTTTTGGCAGATAAGCTGCAAATTTTAACAGAAGTTAAGGTTTAGTTTAAAGTGAGCTGGAGAATGCTTTCCTAGTACTTATAAAATACTCTACAAGTACAGCACCCAAATCACCCTATAGTGTCTATCTTAATGTAAAATTTCATAATTTGAACCATGACATTTTAACTTTTAACTTCTGCCTGCAAAACACAGCATAAAGCCTGAAAGACAGCTTGCATTGGTCACGAGGCAAAAAGAATCATTTTCTCAAAATATACTTTTTTGACAGTCATATGAGCATATTTTACAAGTTGCAAGTAAAATTTTATTCTCTTAATTCGAGTGTGACATGTATTTGCTGATTTCTGGTATAGCACTTGAAATGTCTACCATACAATGCAATAGCCTGCAAATATTTTTTTCTCAACATTTTTCACTGGAAGTTTTTAGATGACACTAAAAACATTCCTAAAGCACTTTAACATTTGATAAAGCTTTTAGCCATTTACTTAAATTTTGTGTCATTTAAAACTTCAACCATTACCTTTGTTAGGCTGTATCCAATTATCACTGTAGAAAAATATGCTATACAAATTTGAATTAAAATGTGTAAGTGTACATGAAGCATGAAAAGCCTTTCCCAACAAATGAAAAGACTCTTTCTCCGTCAAGCTGAAATGTAAAATCTTGCCCAAACTTCATACCCTAAGTCAGGCTATAAAATGAATCCCTTTATGAATTGTGACTTTACAAATAGATGACCATCTGAACATGACCAAACATTTGCCTTTTGGAAGATCTGTCATGGCTACCACAGTTTTTAGGGGAAAACAGTGCAGTTCCTAATTGTAGTACCTGACCACTGGTTCATCACTCCAATTAGCTGCTTCAATGAGCAGTGGTTCTGATTACCATTCTGGTACAATAAAAGCCCAACAAGGGGTTTAAATAACAACAGGCAAAAAGTGCATGAAATGCCCTCTGGTGCATTGAAATGCTAGATACCCTCTCAGTTTATTCTGAGATATTAGCTGCTTTCAAATTTCAACCTTCAGAGCTGTTTTCAAATACCTGAATGAACATGATATTGATAACAGTTCTTGACAAGGTTTGACATTGGATATTTTTTTCTAAAAGAGTACCTCAACTATATCTGATTTTCACAGAAGCTCAAAACATATTGAACACATAAAGATCATCCTAAGCCAGCCTTTTAGGTTATAGGTTTCCAAATGTTTGTGTATTTTTACAAATTTTCCCTGGGCTAACATTGCACCCTAAGCTAGTACATGCATAAGCCGGTGTTTCTTTTATTTTAGGTAGGGGAGCAGATACAAGTACTGCTACATTATCTGAAACTGGGAGAAACGTGTAGAAGGTACTCAAAGCAGTGTAACAGAAAGTTTACAGGAAAAAAATTATTATTTAATATTCTCCTGTCAATGGAAAGAGAGTGACATCACTGAGATTTTGATAATGGAAAACATTAAGAGCTACAACAAAAATTCTCTCTTTTATAATGCAATGTTATACAGCTAGCCAGCCACACTGTGTACCATTTCCATATTTTTTTTTTTCCATTTTGAACATTTCCATTTTTTTACTGGCTTTGAATCTACAAGCTGTGCTTTTGTGATATATCTAAAGCCTTCAGTCATTCCAAAGGTAAATGAATATGCATATTTATGCCTCAGTACAACCATAAATTGTAGATCATTTGCACAGAGAAATTTTTATAAAATATAATGAAAGTATAAATTATTTTGAAATTTCTGTATATTTGAGTGAAATTATACAGTTACAAAATAGTGAGAATATAACAATACAAAATAAAAAAAAAAAAAACAAACATATTCACTAGAAAAGAAAAGAAAACTATTATTCTGACTACTATGAAAATCAGTTGCATTAGATTTGAGAAATAATTTAAGGGACAATCCTCTCACCCCAAACTACACTTCTGGTATAGGGTAACAAAAACTCTCAATTGGCTCAGCTTTTTGATTGACTGCTAATTCAAACAATGCAGAGTACCAAAACTTATATTACACAGCACGAACAGTTCTGATAGTGTTTTGATTATGCACATTGAGCTTTCTATACTCACCCTGAAGCAATAAAATGAGATTGTGTCTGGAGGAGGGTGAATTTCAGACAATTGTGGGAGGGGCTTAATTTAGAAGGTTAGGAGAATTGGTACTGTTTGGCATGAGAAAATTGGGCCTTTAAGTCTGGCTGATGGGGAAGTCACATGACCCTTACTGCTCCAATGGTTGCAATATCTAATACATCATATATGCAATATTAAAAGCACATCCATCAAAATATGGTGCAAACCTAATCTGTTTTTGTTCTGCTAGTTAGGAATACTATCTTAGTATTCAACTAAAACTATCACACTATTCCAGTGTTTAATTTTTTATATATTAGCAGCTAATACTACCAAATTTTCTCCCAATACCTACAACTTGAAGCAAGCATGATGTTAATTGGTCCACATGTTTTGGGGTTTTTTTTTCTAAATTGTTTGTTTTGTTGACCTTGAAATGGGGTAGGGTTGCTGGGTGTAAACTAATAATACATAGTCATTTTACCATCATACTGAAATCTAATTTTTAGTGTAGGTGTATAAAAATTCTCAGTTGGTAAGTGCTGTTGGATTGAAATCAAACTTGCACAGTTGAGAGAATTGGGACTACCTGGGATGGTGAGAAAGAATTGCTGTTTAAGAAACATTGCAGAGCTAAAAATGTATTCCTATCATTGATGTTATGAAACTGAATACTCATTTAAAAAGAAACAAAAATGGCAGCTATTAAGGAAAAGCAGAAATATCATGTCTGCTTGTTTACTCATAGTTGAACATTTTGGGCAACCTGATACAGTAACTGTACCTCACAACAGAAAATTTGGAATGATTCTGGTAAGTGTTAAGGTTAGGTTGGGTTTCACTTCACTGCACAAACAATAGTACTAGTCTAGATGCATTGTTTTATCTGAAAAGTTGTGAAAACAATGCATTGATTCCTTAATATATTGCACACAAATATTTTTCCCTAGCAAAACATTTGGGTCACACAAAGATGGTAAATAAACCATGACATGCCATGTCCTTGCTTTCAAATAAGACTAAGAAAGTCCTTTGTAGGAGTATATTCTTCAAAAAAATGTTATAATTGCAATAATCCTTTAACAGACATTATACAGGCCTCCTGACAGTTGAATTCCAAAATCCTCCTGCACAAAATTTGGAAATAATGGTTAGCCTTTACATATGATGGCGGAGGGAGGGTAGACAAGGCCAGTCTGTAATCTAACCCCGCCCTCAAGTCTAAAATTCCAGCCGATGTCTCTTTAAGAAACAACTGTTGGAGATAGGCAACATGCCAGAATAACAAGGTCATGTGTCTGTGACAGCCACAATAGACATTTTTCTCTACACACTTGCCTGCTGCCCTTACCCCAAGACCAACCACTTAATACCATGTGGTAATAAATTCAGGTTTGGAACTGTGGTGCATATTTTCATAAGAAATCACTATCCCACAAAAAGAAGATTTATCGAATACAAATTATGTGGTAGCACTGTTCATTCACTTTTTCTGGAAAAAGGCTTAGCATCATCTACACATGTCCGTTGGGTTTTGCCAATGTTGCCCATCTGTCACAGTTGTCCCCAAAATGGGGCCAATACTTTCCATCTTTGGTAGTGGTCCACATTAGTAAGAGCGCATTCCTTGAAATACAGAATACAATGTGTACCCAAATTCTATGAGCACGAGTTAACTGACCCACAGGGAAACTTTCTTGGGGCCCACCTATGTGAGGAACTTCCAATCCCTTCACACAGAATTAATACTATTATATTTGATCTTCAGCAAAATGAGTGCCATCACACTGAAAACTGGGTCCATTTATGTGCTACCAGTAAACAATTCATATCCTCATTACATAGCCGATGACTACTTACTTAATTCATGCTCTACCCTCCCCCTCCCCCCTCCCCTCCCCCCACCCAATCATGAGCACTACAATTTTCTCATTATCTCAATTGCACATCCCCTCTCCTATTATAATTTGCACAGTTGAGTAACTGTTTTTTAGCACAAAGATCAATCTAGTCTGAGCTCATAACTACTTGAATCTTCTCTGCAGCTTCAAATACAGACCATCCTTACCCTGTTTATCAGTACTTGAATGTGTAAGATTGAAAATGTAATCAAACGTTTGAAAGATGAATGATGGCTCTGAGTTTGCACCCACCCTCAGAAAAATGAGTACCATACTGCCAACAATAACAATTATGGCCTTGCATTCACAGTTATTACATTGTACACATAAATATGACATTGTAGTTATGCTCATGACAATGTCCATACTCATCACCCTGTACTGCTACCCATCACACTGTATTCATTTCTGTGCTCATATTAATGATTTGTTATCATTCTTGCTCTCAAACTTTTGAACCATACTTGAAAACTTGTGACACTGGAGTTGTTTTCATACTCACATACTTTTAAAGTTTTGCAGTGAAATAAAAAAAAATTTGTAACAAAAGAGATGTTTGCTGATACTTTACAACCAGGCCCTATGCTTGCTGTCATATACATGACAGGGTATTATCAAACTTATACTTTAGTGTGCTGGTCGTACAGTTCCTATTTATGAGACTGTTATACTAAAAATCTTTGAGAGCATAGAGGCTACTGCAGAGTATGAATTTTGCATTCATGAAATAGTTACTTGCACTATCGAGAATAAACAACAAGCGGTAATGGTACTTATAGCACTGCCTTGGCACTTCAGATCTGCTGCCCTCTAGTTTCAGATGAATGCTTCTCATGTCAAACTTGAGTTGGTAGTATTTTCTATCTGTTCTACCATATTGTCTTGCAACCAATTAAAAACTTTGACAAAGTTCGGAGGGTAATGGTCCCACACCATGTCAGAACTGATGACAATGTGGTCAAACTGCCTGTAGGTGGTCCACTGGACCCTGTATGCTGAAGGTGCACGACACCATCCTCTGTGAATAGATGGTCAAAATATGCTAGAAAATTTGCGACCCAGTATCATGTAGTATCATGTTAAACTGACTTAAGGGCACTCTCCATTTTTTTCAACAAAGCCCTGTAACTACTGTTCTGTTTCCCTTCAAAAAACCAGAATGCAAAACTGCATTGAGGTTTCGATGATACACAAATGTTCCATTTCAAATAATCCCATCATGTACCATTATCTTCCCATTCAAATGTTATTCCAACATGATCAAGAAATAATTAAGATGTGTTAACACAACACAACACAACACAACACAACCTTCTTAGTTTAGGGAGCAAGACACTTTGAGTTTTCAATTCTTCCCAAAGTCAAGAATTGTCACTGTAGAATACCATCAATTTATTTACTTTTCCACCCATATACAAATCATATGGTGAACTTTTTTACCTAGTCTTCTTAGCAGGTATCAAGTGTGTACTATCCTTTGTTATTAGGTAATGAGAAATATACGAGCACAGTGCAAGTACTTGCGCAAAATATGTCCCCCAAGCAGGCTATGTTTCAGCATGCATCTGTTAAAATCTTTACAACTTTCCACAATGTTGAGTGTATGACAAAGGTCCTTATCATGTGAAAAAGGGGAATTTTTGGAAGATTTTTGTAATTGCCAATTAGAGGGTGGAATGGTAATTACTCTACCTAAATCTGGATACTTGGCATCTTTGTAGGGACCATCTCCAGACCAAATACCAAATATGACATCTATTCGAGTTCCCTACATTGAGATATTGCGTTAACTGGATTTTCAGACTTTGAACCCTGTGACCCCAGGTGACCTTTGACCTCTGCCAAAACAATAGGGACCATGTCCTGACTATAACGCGTCCACATACCAAATATGAAATCTATCCAAGTTTCCTATCTTGAGATATCATGCTAACAAGATTTTCAGCATTTGACTAACGGTGACCCAAGATGACCTTTGACCTCTGGCAAAAACAACAGGGACCATTTTCTAACCATAAGGCATCCACATGCCAAATATGAAATCTATCCTTGCTTCCTATCTTAAGATACTGCTTCGTTAACCAGATTTTCAGACTTTGACCCCCGGTGACCACCAGATGACCTTTGACCTCCACCAAAAGCTATAAGGACCACCTTCTGACAATAATGCATCCACATACCAAATATGAAATCCATCCAAGTTTCCTGTATTGAGATATTGTGTTCACAAGATTTTCAGACTTTGACCCCCGTTGACCCCCCAGATAATCTTTGACCTCCACCAAAAACAAAAGGAACCATCTTCTGACCATAATGCATCCACAAACCAAATATGGAATCTATCCAATTTTCCTACCTTGAGATATCATGGTGATAAGTTTTTCAGACTTTGACCCCTGGTGACCCCACATGACCTTTGACCTCCGCCAAAAACAATAGGGCCCATCTTCTGACTATAATGCATCCACATACCAAATATGAAATCTATCCAAGTTTCCTACCTTCAGAAATTGCATTAAAAACTTTTTCAGACTTTGACCCCTGGTGACCCCAGATGACCTTTGACCTCCACCAAAAACAATAGGGACCATCTTCTAACCATAACGCACCCACATACCAAACATGAAATCTATGCAACTTTCCTATCTTGAGATATTGTGCTAACATTTTCAGACTTTGACCCCCAGTGACCCCAGGTGAATTTTGACCTCCTCCAAAAACAATAGGGACCATCTTCTGACCATAACGCATCCACATACCAAATATGAAATCTATCCAAGTTTCCTATCTTGAGATATTGTGGTAACAAGCTTTTCAGACTTTGACCCCTGGTGACCCCAGATGACCTTTGACCTCCAGCAAAAACAATAGGGACTACCTCCTGACCGTAATGCATCCACATACCAAATATGAAATCTATGCAACTTTCCTATCTTGAGATATTGTGCTAACATTTTCAGACTTTGACCCCTGGTGACCCCAGTTGACCTTTGACCTCCACCAAAATCAATAGGGACCATCTTCTGACCATAATGCATCCACATACCAAATATGAAATCTATCCAAGTTTCATACCTTGAGATGTCGTGCTAACAAGGTTTTCAGGAATTGACCCCTGGTGACCTCAGATGACCTTTGACCTCCGTCAAAAACAATAGGGTTCTTTCTCTCAATATGGCGCATCCATGTACCAAGTTTGAAAACTGTCAGACATTCCTATCTTGAGATATCATGGTAACAAGCAAAGTGTCACAAATACACACACGCATACACACACACACACACACATACACAGAGTTCAAAATCAGGTCTATTTGCCTCTCAAGTTAGCTTTAAAGTCATACCATCGACATCTACAGGACTTTGGGTAACATAAAAGTATTAGGGCAGGTGAGTAAGAGTTTATATCGAGGATACTGTCTCAAGTTAGTTTTTAAAGGCATAGTATTGGCAATCATAGGACTTTTGGAAACCTAAAAGGTTTGGGACAAGGGAAGAATTCCCCAGGGAAAATGACCCCCACCCCACTTCAAAACCCATGAAACCTTTTTTCCACTTACTTTGGGCTATCTTCATCAGCTTTTCTTATCCACAGTATCGATCCACCAGGGTACAATTCAATGTTCATCCTCATCTCTGAGGGAGTAGGTGAGACTGGTGTGGCAGATGACATGGCTCCATCACCATCTCTGTAATTGCTCTGATGAGGGTCAGGACTGGCCCTACCCGTTTCTGCTGTCTGACCATCTTGACTTTTATTGGTGTGTTTAATGGGAGTACCTTGCGGGGACTTCAAGTTGGCATCTGGCAAGAGCTTTGAAAGACCAAACGCATAGTACCAACATCCTCCTAAAAGAATACGATACTGGGGACAAAGAGAAGAACAAAATTAAGCTTTTCAACCAGAATGCAAAATGCACTGAGGTTTCGATGATACATAAATGTTCCGTTTCAAAGAGTACCATCACGCACCATTATCTTCTCATTCAAATGTTATACTAGCATGTTCAAAAAATAATTTTGTCATTCCAGATGACCTTTTGACCTCCATAAAAGCCATACATAGCTAGAATGACAAACAGACAGACAGACAAATGGACAAACAGCTACCTTGAAAGATCACATTTAAAAAGGTTTCCAGGCTTTGACCCCTGGAGACCCTAGATGACCTTTCATCTCTGCCAAAAACTATGGGGACCATCTTCTAACTGCAATGCATCCACATACCCAAATATGAAATCTATCCAAGTTTCCTATATTGAGAAATTGCATAAGCAGGATTTTCAGACTTGGACCAGCAGTGACCCCAGAT
This sequence comes from Holothuria scabra, assembly GCA_037179385.1. Taxonomy (NCBI): domain Eukaryota; kingdom Metazoa; phylum Echinodermata; class Holothuroidea; order Aspidochirotida; family Holothuriidae; genus Holothuria; species Holothuria scabra. Next base: position 55,321,730 of record CM074184.1, read on the forward strand.
GACCTTTGACCTCCATCAAAAACATTACGCACCATTTCCTGACCATAACCCATCAACGTAACAAATATGAAATCTATCAAAGCTACTTAACCAGAGATACCACATAAACAAGGTTTTCAGACTTTGACCCCTGGTGACCCCAGATGACCTTTGATCTCCACCAAAAGCAATAGGGATCATTTACTGACTATGATGCATCCACATACCAAATATGAAATCTATCCAGGTTTCCTACCTTGAGATAAAGCAATAACAAGATTTTCATACTTTGACCCCTGATGACCCCAGATGACCTTTGACCTCCACCAAAAACAATAGGGACCATCTACTGACTATAACACATCCACATACCACATATGAAATCTATCCAAGCTTTCAACCTTGAGATATCTTAATGAGATTTTCAGGCATTGACCCCTGGTGACCGACCCTAGGTGACCTTTGACCTACCCCAAAAACAAAATGAACCATCTACTGACTATAACACATCCACATACCACATATGAAATCTATCCAAGTTTCCTATCTTGAGATATTGTGTTAACAAGGTTTTCAGACTTTTACCCCTGGTGACCCCAGGTGACCTTTGACCTACCCCAAAAACAATATGAACCATCTACTGACTATAACACATCCACATACCACATATGAAACCTATCCAAGTTTTCTATCTTGAGATATTGTGTTAACAAGGTTTTCAGACTTTGACCCCTGGTGACCCCAGGTGACCTTTGACCTCCACCAAAAAATAGGGTTCTTCCTCTCAATATGGCGCATCTATGTACCAAGTTTGAAAACTGTCACACATTCCTATCTTGAGATATCGTGTTAAGGAGCAAAGTGTCACAAACACACACACATACACACACGCACACACACACATACACGCATACATACACACGCATGCCATCATGATCGCATAAGTTTCTCTTATCATCGAAACCAAAAACTAATTCTCTCAACTCAAATAGTTTCAATTCTCTCAACCTACTTACTTAAGCCCCTCAAAAAACTGTCTGAAACTTATTAGACCAAAATCTGTCCTGCTTTTTCGTGTTACTTCGTGACGCACTTCGGAGGGTCTGATTGAAAAAAATACGAATCGATGGGAAAAGATGAAATAATAACCCATGCAATTACCACAAGCGATCCGTTTGGCCTATGGATCAAGAAAAAATAAGTAAAAATATCCCTTTAAATTCAAAATCTGGCGAAGGTGAAATAGACACACAACTTCCACGTTTCAAGTAAACTTTTCCTCAAAGAGTACTAAAACTACAGCTGCAGCCTTTAATCATGTTCCAAAGGCACTTTAATTATCTGAAATGGGCTTTAATGTTAAATATATGAAAAATTCAACAAATTTTAGTGCTATTTTTTGTTACGTGGGATTGAAAATGGTAAAAAGATGTGGAAAGAAAAAGGACACCTTTTCGCGAACGAGGAGCTGTATATGTCCCTGCTACGTCGGTTTCGCGCGTAACGTTAACTGCGAATGAGTAACTCGAGCTGGATACCGATCCAAATTGAGTTATCTGCGTCACTCCGATCTCTGAAAAACGAATAATACCCTTCAACCCATCTAGTATCATTTTTGTATCAAGGAACGACGAAATCTGGAAGGTTAACAATACGAATCCGGGCGAGAATGTCACCAAGCTGTATTTCGTGTAATAGGTTCTAATAGGCACTGGCATCTGGGGTGTGTTGGTTTTCAAGTTATTAGGGAATAGTTGTAGTTTTAATTCGGCTTAGCAGTAACTTACATGCTATCTAAAAATCCTAAACCGCTACAAACTTACTTAAAATTTTGTGGTCGAACTGTTATTAGTGGCTAAGAACGGTTTCCCTTCCGAAAATTATCGGAATTCGTGTACTAAATTTTCTGGTCCCAATATGAGCCTCCGAGCTCAGTACTACTACTAGTGCCAAATTGAATCACAGGCGCTCGGTACTAGTAGTATAGGCTGGCCAACACTATACATATATAAAACACGGATTTTATATAGTATTGGCCAGCCTATACTACTAGTACCGAGCGCCTGTGATTGAATACGGTACACTGACCACATTTTGTAAAAAATGATCAGCCCTTTCCCGATGAAATGCTTGTTGCGACACTCGACGAAGTAGCCATGTATTAAAATTTTGATCTTTCTAGCAGAAAATCTCATCAGAAATTCCTGCCCCTGGAGACTTGATGTCATGACATGGCCGATAGCTTTAGACAGGGGCTGGTTTTTCATAGAAAATCGCAAGCAGACCTTCAAGTTGGCGTCTTTCATGCTGTTAGGCGTCGACCTTTCAGGAGTGGGGATAGGAGGATTGCACTCCTCCCAGAGCAGGGGAAGTGCTTATTTCAGGGCACTGACATTTACATGTATTTTAGGGCAAGGGGTAGCCTGTAGTAGCTAGTCACTTCGGCCTGCAGCGGACCGTGTTGACATGCGGCCGGGCAAAATAGGACTTGAAAAATATTCAGTTCACGGCGAATAGGATCCGCCTCTTCCCGTACGCCTTTGTGTATTTTTTGAAATGACGGTACCTGATATGTTTTTTTATTTTAAATTTATCAACTTGAAAAAAATTTACATTCTATTTCCGCATTTTTAGTCTTAGTTTCAGTTGAGCATAACTTTACTAAAGTTGGACCGACTTCCTTGGTTCAAGATCATTTGGTATCTAGGCCTAATTATGACTGAATTCGATTCCGTCAATATTCAGATACAAATCCATCCTTGAAACTCGTTTGAACTTGGTGCGGGTGCGGCAAAGATATACGGAAGGTCACTGCAAGCGCTTCTCTGGATTCGATGTCCCGTATGTGGTGTGTATGAGAACATTTGACTACGGTAGGCCAAAGCTTCCCTGCCTGGAATATGAAGTCTTTCTCGAAAGACTAATTTGTGCGGAGCGTATACAAAATTTTGAAAAATCGCGACCCCGCAGACCACGATGACGTTTCAAAAATTCCCCAAATTTGTTGTCCTTTTAGACAAAATATTTCAAAATCAAGAACATTAATTGTAGGAAAATTGGAATTCTATGAAAGACAGGTCACAAAAATAGCAACATAGCTGCCGGTGTCTCTTAATGATGTGGTGACACACAAATGGTGAATATCCGATTTTGACTACGTCCAGAGCTCAGAAAAGTTTACCAAACTGATCTATTAGTGAGAACTGGTGCATTTTTTGTTGCATAATGCGGCGAGCAAAGCGCTCCGGTAATTTCACTGTTTTTTGAGATTTGGAAAATTAAAGGAGTTTCTGACACGGGAAGTGGGGGAGCGGAACTGCTTCCGCCCCTCATTTTTCACTGGGGGGTTTCTCCCCCAGCCCCCCGCTTCCATATGCTTAAAAAAGTTTTTTTCTTTTTACTTTTCGAAAGGTAGGCCTACCATTTCAAAACAATTGTGCTCAAAGGGTTCCAAATGGAATGTTCACCTATAAACTACATGCAAAATACCAAGCATATGAATAAGTGGCAGGTTCGAACCACTGCTTATTGTGATTATATCTCTAGGAATCTTGGGTCCCTCTCCACCTGACAGAAGATAATGTATTCATACAGCTCTCAACCCGGTCGGTATTTTCACATTTTGTAAACTTTACCCTACGATCGGTTCCCTTTTTTCCTGGTAGAAATGCTGGCAATCAGTTCTACTGCACTCTAAAATCAAAAGAGTGAACTTATTCACTCTATGATCGAGTGAAAAATGTAAATTCACTCAATAAGAGTGAAAATTAACTCCAAGAGGAGTGAAGTTCCCTCCTAAAAGAGTGAAGTTCTCTCCAAAAAGAGAGAAATTCCCTTAAAACGAGCGAAGTTTCACTCTTGATGGAGTGCCCACGATGATCGCTCTTTAAAAAAGAGCGATCATTGCAGGCACTCGTGGAAGAATGAATTTTCCCTCTTCCTCGAGTGAATTTCACTCTTTTTAGAGTGAACTTCACTCTTTTTGGAGGGAACTTCACTCCTCTTGGAGTGAATTATCACTCTAATGGAGCGAATTTACACTTTTCACTCGATCAAAGAGTGACTAAGTTCACTCTTTTGATTTTAGGGTGTATGTGATGCTAAGTTTCTCCCAGGAAATTTGAGATTGGTTCTTTGAAGATAGATCACATAGTTTGAACTTATACTTGGAGTGAACGTCCAAGGCTTCATGGAGTTTCGACGCTGGTTCAAAATCATGCAGGCATGCTCACTAGAAGAGATTATACTTTACAGCTTTAGGTATAGTCAAACGTTTTTGGCAGCCCAGCTGAAAATTCCATTTGGAACCCTTTTGGGTTTAACCCTTCGAACCCAAAGGGTTTCAAGTGATACCTTTTGTAAATACCCTTTGCATTAGGGCAGTCCCTTTGGTAGATGATGAAATTGGTCAAAACTCAAAGGGAATTATAAAATTACCCTTTTTTTTAAACCAAACCCTTTTGAAAACCCTTTGCCATTTGGAAACCGTTGAAACCTTTTGGTTGATTTGGACAAAAGATCTCAATGGGAATTAAGTTCTGCTTTGCCGTAAGGCCTGTCCATTAAGGCCTATCCTCTCAAGTTAGTTAGATGGACGGAGTTTTACGTGAAGGCCCATATGGCCAGTTTCTAACCAATTGGTTTATGTCGAGCCGTCACGGATCAACTAGCTTTTCCACTTGTGACTATCTGGCTTGTTTTTCCTACTCAATTGCTTTATACTGAGCACCAAGCACAAAGGTGTTTTTACAGTCTTCAGTATGACCCGGCCAATACTCGAACTCCCGTCGACCTCCCAACTGCAAGCTAGTCCAGGCACGGATCCGCACATTCAAAAAAGGGGGAGGTGGGTTGACTTAAGGGAAAAAAGGGGTGAAAGGGCGTTGCACTGCTAATTGTCCATATGTTTTATTGTCGATGTGGCGAAAACTTGAGGGAGGTCTGGGGCTAGCCCCCACCCCTTAATCCGCGCCTGAAGTCGGATGCTTTAACCACTTGACCATGCCGTCAGTTATTTACTCTCTCATAACTCAACTGCAAACCAGACTTGACTGAACAATATCATGTGAATTATCTATTGGTATCCTTACTGAACGCATCTCTACTCTCTGTTTCTGGTTTTTTCATGTCATGTGTGTTTATTTTCTTCCTCTTTTCTGTTCCAAATTCTTATTCTTGTTTTGTCCTATTTCATTTTCCTTCAGTATTCGCTTTCCCTTTGCTATCCTTTCTCGTTCCTGTTCCTGATTTATTCAACTTTCCTCAGATGAGGAGAAAGTCGTCCTACTCCCCTGCTACCCCCCTCCCGTCAATTAATTGACATAAAAGTTTATCCCTATCAATTTCACTGACCACTGCCGTGTGCACTATGCACGGCATTGTAGAGATTTTGTACGTGTCAGAAAATTCGTGGAACTAGTATATACAATGAATGTTGGCCAAAAAAAGCCAACAATTTACCCTCAAATTTCTCTTCGTAGGCCAACTCGTTTGCTTGTGGTAATTGATATGATGTTCAAAAGGTTAAAATTGACCTTCGTGGGTAATTTTTATGCCGACCCTCAGATGTGCGTCACGAAAGTTAAAAACGAAAGCACTTTTTCGTGTACAGCCCGCTGCCTAATTCTCATCCAGACACAATCTCAGTTTCCTACTTCAGGGTGAGTATACAAGAAATCAAAATACTCTAAGTACAGTAGCCTACATGCTCTGAATAACAATGGAGTAGGGAAAACAAGCCAGTGAGCCAGAACTGGAAAAAAAGTCATGCATGGTGGGATCGACTTGAACCAGTAGGTTGGGAACTGGGCCGTAAAACTCCATCTAACAAACTAACTACATGCTGCATGCTACATGCTACATGTTCTGCATTTTTTAACTTATTATAATCAAAAAGCTGTCCCAATTGAGATTTTTGTGGAATACTTCAAAAATTGTACTTTGGGGTGAGAGTTGCCTCCCTTTAAAGGAAAAATGTAATTTGATGGTAAAACTGAATACCAATGACAAATGAAGGAAGTTGCAAAATAGTAGTATTCCAGCATTTATCAAAGACAAAATTCTTTAAGCATATTGTTTAGAAACATATCCATGAGAAATTTTCAGAAACTGGGCCTTCCACACAAGGCGGATGCTCTTACCATTAGACCAAACATTTGGTCTGCATTAAATAATCAGCAGAAAGAAACATACCTTTGGTGTTGGACTGTGTTGTACTACTTCTATAACTTGGTCTTTCAGATCATTTAAGGTGTGGATACTTAACCTGACAATAAAAATTAAAACATAAAACATTTAAAACATTTTCTGGTAGCAATATTTATTGCATTCCTCAATCTTTTACAGGAAGAATCCAGACATTTTAGGGCTCTTGTTTTAATGGTGATAAGTCTCCATCAAATCCAAGTAGCCTGTATGGCTTATGAATTGAACTTCACTCCTAGTGGCTAATGGACTCAACAATGTAGATCGAAAACAGTTCTTTTCAAAGGCAGCTTTGATGGGAAAAGAGTAAATTGCTCTTGGATGTAAAAACCATCTCAGATTGACTCAGCTCAAGAAATTGAATCCCACACTTCACAGCTGCTAAGCTTCGTCATTTAAATACCACCTCCTTAATCTTCTTGGCGTCAGCAGAATGTAGTTAAGAACACAAGTACAAATCACCCAAAATGAGTAGTAATTCAATTAACTATTTACAGCAATGCAAATTACTTCTAGTTTAAGTTAGATACATACAGAAATGTTAGCCAAGAAGAGGTCAAGTTAAGGTTCTCCTATGAGAAGCTTTTCTCAGAGGAGGTCTAGGTGCAAAATGGTTACCCTTTTCTGTTTTTCGCATATATTCACATGGTAGAAGATACAATACACTCTTAGGCAAAAACTTTTTGCCTAAGCAAAATGGATTTCCTACAGAGACTTGCAATTTCTTAAAATCAGGAAATTCCTTTAACTCATACATCTTTGTAGATATCATTAAAACCAATTTTTCACCTTCTAATTTAATCTAGCCATGGTTCAATCAGATCAGTTCAATCACTTAGGCCACAAAGTTGTGAGCCCCTGGAATCTTTTGTCCACTCCATTTTTTATACAGAGCATCACCCTCAATAGCAGTAGGTTCCATTTTTCAAGTGTTTGGTATCACTCTGCCTGGGAATGAAACTAGGCCTCATGAGATAAAATCTAAAATGTGGGACTTGCATCAGTTTAGACTACAGTTTCTGTTAAAGCAAATGACAAAGAAATCAAGAAACCTAATCATACAATCAAGAAATCAATTGGTGTTGAAATACAAAGGAGAAACTTAATATCAAACAAAATTAATTTTTATGAAAGAAGGAGAGTTAGCAAAATCTTACCGAGCAACTAAATCCAATCCAAGAACGACAGAGATCACAAAGTCTTTTGTGAAATGAACTCCCTCTGCACTGAAACACAAACAAAAACTTAACTCCTTTATTAGACACAATACAGGAGAAGATATTGACTGACATTTGACAGCAGATTTAATACTTGGTTTGGACTTGTTAATATATGTTTAATAAAAGTTAGTAAAAAGAAATTAATATTTTTTAAACATTTATTGTTGTGAGAACTAGCAATATGGAATTTTGCAGCCCAGTTTATAACCAATTGTTTTTAGTTGAGAGGGCACAAAATTTTTCCAATTGTGGCTCACTGGCTTGTTTTCTCTACTCCATTGCTAATGCTGAGCACCAAGCACAATGAAAGTGAGTTCCATTTTTAAGGTTTAATGAGAAAGTATAAACCTTGAAATGACAGTCACTTCAAATTTGTGGGTATAGATTTTTGGGCTGTTCCATGTATCATTGTATTACCATGAGTCTGTCAGTCAATGCATGTAGTTGGTGTACATTCCTTTTTTCTATGCAGTGACCGACTCAAGGTACTGGCTGACTCAAGATACACTCACCATATATTTATCTTTATCATGGATATTCTAATACTAACACTTGTCAGCTGCTTGAAATAAAGAAAAAAGTGATTAGAATGTAGAGCAAGATGTCATCTTAAGGTGTATGTATAGCTATAGTCTCTTATCATTATATCCACATATCCTATTGAAGTCCCAAGGTAGGGTGGTAGTGAGGGGACAACGGGTGAAGCATCAGGAAGACCAATGGAAACCGTGAAAATGATGAAAGGGATGTTCAAAAGACAGGCAGATTGTTAGACCTTGAGGAGCATGATGTGTGTGTACGAACTGCAGTAGTTGTATAGTGTTAAAGTGTTAAGTGCAGATCGAGACAGGTTTAAAGGCACAAAAATATAGTGTCAGCTAGTTAGGTAGATAGGAAGGTAAGCTAGACTTTCAAGTCCTCCCCTTTAGTGACCTCTTACAAAAGGTAGGAAATACTGTGGATATATTCTACAACTCACAGCCTGCAGGGGGTTAGGAGGTGGAGGGGGAGGATAATAAGGGGTAGTGGAAACCTGCACAAGATGGCAGTCAAATAAAATTCTTACTTGAGAAGTCCAAATAAAGATGCATAGGCATAGCACTTAAGCTCTGGCCATTCATCTTTTAGCAGAGCAGACACTAGGATAGCTGTACCGGCACCAAGACTTTGCCCTGTTACTACCACATTGTAGTCCTGAAATGTTAAAATCAAAAACAGATTTTAGGACTAGAGTACCAATGGTGCAATCGCTCCAACTATGAAAATGTATGAAAAGCACAAAGGTAACACCATAGCTCCCTAGTTCTGAGAGGCTAGATGCAGATCCATCTGATCTGTCCATTGGTGGCCGCCGGCCTGGGGGAGGGGTATTTGAATTTTAGAAGTGTCTACACGAAAAATGGTGGCACTTTTTCGGCAAATCAGTCAATACAATGTCTCTAGTTTACCGCCAAAAAAGTTCAGTACAGTACTGAATTTTTTGCAGTAACCTAGGAAAATATTGTTTTGAGAGATTTGCCAAAATAATATTATGAATATACTCACAAATGCCCAATGACTAAAACCTCTCCTAGTCACAATATTCAATCGTTATTTTTGAGGTAAATCTTAGTGGGGTACTGACACAGTTTGCAAACGTCAATTCTGTATGTCACCCGCGGTCGTACCGTATGTGCTGCCGGTGACTTCCAATGTTTCTGTACATCTCGCATGGCATTCTAGCCATGAAAACATAAGCCAAGAACGTCAAAAACTGTCAAGACAGTCCAGAATGTTCGGGCAACTTTGGGACAAGTCCCATCTGCAACCCGCAAAGTGGGCAATCATTTTCCCTATTGAATGCAGCCTTGCACGACGTTATTGCACTATTTTCGCAGTGACAGGAATATATTCCATACCTGCTGCGAAGGTTAGCCGATAACAATGTTGCGACAGCAAACATAGTTCCGTACATACCTAGGCTTATGCATTGTAGAGCACCGTGACTGTGAGCAGTTGCATGTGCTGTGAGATACAATTTACTGAATTTGTTGTTATTGGTAAGCTGAATTATTTGCTAATTTGAGGGGTTCTCTAACAAAGAATACTTCGGGGATTCGAAATGCGGGTTTTTCAGAGGGCTTGGTGGGTCAGCGGGTTTGGGTGTCCAAATGCGGGTCCAACCCGCAAAATGCGGGTCACTTGGGAGGTATGTAACATTATGGCAGTTGTATTTGACAAAGTCTCAGCATTGAATCATACAATCTGTATTCAGAGAAGGCATTTTGCATTATTTATAAAACAGGACAGTGGTACATGTGAGAGCAAAATCCTGCACATCTGTAGAGGTGTGGATCTTTAAAACCCTATTCATGTGGGTGACACTCATCCCCACCCATTGAGATGTGGACTTGCATCTTTTGAACCCATTTAATGTGGGTGACACTCATCTCCACCGGTAGAGGTGTGGACTTGAATCTTTAAAACTTATTTAGGTCAGTGACAATCATCCCCATTCCCCACTTGTAGACATTCTGACTGGCATCCAGTTTGAAATAGGTTTCATGCATCATGAACTAATTTCATGATATTACTTGCAGGTTATAAGTCAGTGACCACAACAGAATATGTGATCTTTCAGTGGTCTAACAAGACAATTTGCCAACAGATCTTAAAGCTTTAATGTGTGCCAACATGGAATATGTAAGATCATGTACTAATTTCATAATAACACTTGGAGGTTATGATTTATAAGGCAGTGACCATAATAAGCATATGTGACCACTGGTTTAAGAAGACTATTTATCTCTGCTATATGTCTGCTGTCACTATATGGATCAACTGTAGTAATAGCCTTCAAAAAATCAGAATTTGATACTGCCACAAGAAAATTTATAGGGACCTACATACATGATACCCTGATTAAAATAAACACCCATGTACAGCAGTTACATTAGGTAAGTATGTTACAAATTAAGCACAGTGATGACTTATGATGCCAAGAAAATTATTCCCCATGCAATGGACAGTTCAACCAGTACAGGGACTACATACTTGTCATACATGGCTGTTAAGTTCTTGAACAGATTACTCTACAATTTAGAATGTTTTAATTTATCTCAGATAAAGTGATAAGCCCTGGCTGCCTTGCTTACTATTGCTACAGAAAACAGAAAATAATTCGTAATTAGCAAGGCAGAAGGCAATTTTAATGGGCTGTGATAAGACAAGTAAGAGCTTTCTCCCTGTACACAAATAAAACAAAGTTGATGCTCCTCATTCCATCCACAAGCAAGGCTAGTTTCAAAGCAGTGTAATGTGACTGTGCCAACTATTACTGTATATTATTGGAATTTGTCCTCTTGACCTTGAGTATATTTATACAAAATGCCTGCATGCGCACACAATGAAAATACTCGAACATCTCCCTTTAAACTAACCTAAACAACCTCACAAGAATTGACCTCTTGGCCACAGACAGTTTTAAAGGGAGCGCAGTGTAAAGAAAACACTGTACTGATTTGTGATACGGGTAAAAATACAGTAGAGGGGGGGGGCAGAAAATTGGTCAAAAAGGTGTCAAAATTATTCTTCATCCCAAATTGGAGAAGTAATTTGTAATCTGTACATAACATGCACTCATCAATCTGGGCAATTTTGAAGACAATTTTGCGATGCATAAAGGAGAAAATAGTATTTCAAAATATCTATCTTTATGTGGCCTCACATGACCCTTGAATGGCCTTTGACCTACATTTTTACACCCCTCCTGGAAGCCCTTCAATAGTTGATAAAATGAACCATGTTTGGTGACTATTGGACTCACGTGAGTAAAGCAATACCACATTGTAAATTATACATGAAAAAAGCCCAATTACAGAGTGGCGGAGCTGCCATATGGTCAGGGGGTGGTCAGATGTAAATTACGTCAATTAATGTTTCTTCGTGTACTTATCTTGATTTCCAGATGCCAAAAATATACACTGAACCGTGATTAATTTCCATAACTTTACCCCCTTGTAAAATTGCTTACTGTTTAGCTCTAGCAGGTTTAATCTTAATCTTCTCAAAGTAGCCCAATATAGCATTAAAATCTTAAATCCAGACCAGACAATACCACAAAATATAATGACCGCCTCAATACTAGAATGTGAAAGAGAGGGATAGAAACATGGGAGTCCGCGGGTAGGGGCAGAGGGGGAACTTGCCCTCCCCTGGAAAATAGAACAACCTGAAACAAAGAAGAAAAAATAAAGAAAAAGACGAAGAAAATTAACATGAACACCTCTTAACAGTTCCCCCAGTTTGTCCCCTATTTACATGCAGTAAACAGGCTTTAGAAATGCCATTTCCAGCGATCTGAGAGGCATTTTGGGCCAAAATTTTCTTGTGCTCCACGCCAACTCACGGTGTCGTGGAGCTTTCTCCCCTAAAAGAATTGGGCCCCCCCCCTGAATTTTCTTCTCCGGAGGCCCATGGAAAGAAAATTTAAACATGTTTTGGTAGAAGTCTTCTACTAGGTGCGGAAAATCAAATGGAAAGTCTGAAAAGCTGTGGCAACAATCATGCTGAGACGCAGGGCATTTACTCCTTCGAAGCACCCCTGCAGACCATTTTGGCCCCCTCTGACCGAAATCCCTAGCTCCGCCACTGCAATTACACACAATTTGCACCAAAAATTAAAAACACGAAAGAGAACAACCATCACTACGAGCTACACTAAGCCATATTTCGATACACCAAAGCATCTACAAGAAGATAGAAATAAAGAGCCAGAAAAGTCAGAAATTAACATCTCACGAACAACTGCATTAGGCAGGCACTGCAACTAAAAAATATCCTTTTCTTTTCATCATTTCTGCAAGCCAAGAAAATTTAAATTGTAGTAAACTCCCATGCACAGTTTTTAACAGTGAAACAAATGTTGATTATCCTTTGTCAAATAATTAAATGACTTTTATTCATCACCGCAGATTATTCCAAGTCTCCCAACCCACTTCGTTCTAGCCCCTCCCACAATTTTCTAAAACTCATCCTCATCCAGACTTTCATCCCGGTTTATTGCTTCAGGAGATACCCTAGTGAGCATACAATGCCTTTATTGTAATCAGTACACTCTCAGTACATGCTGTGTAATGTCAGGGATTCTGCATATTTTGAATTTGATGTCAATCAAAGAGCTGTGCTCATTGAGAATTTTTTTAAGCTGACAGGAAAAATTATAGTTTTGGGTGAGGAAGGAATGCCCAAAACATTATTCCTACAGTATTTTACTGAGTAAACTCTGGAAAGCAGAAGAAGGTATACAAAAAACACAATCTCATTGCTTAGCAGTCATTGGGAAAGTAGAGTCAACTATTAGTAAAATAATAGTTCTAAAAGATTGCAATATTCATTTCACTCCCCTCTGCAATACACTTCTATGCAGAAAACTACCTTTACTAATTTGAATGCTGACACCAGATAGCACAGTATTTGTGAAATCATACTTGTCATAGAGAGAATAAACATATACATACTAACAGTTGTTAGACACAGTATTTCAAAACTCCTGTCAAAATTTTGTCATAAGCCCTAATGTAATAACTTCCAAAATCTGTGATCACAAGTACAAAATCCATTCCCTCAAGGTCAAGTATAGGCAATTGTGCAAAACTGTGAGTATAAGTACATGCTTACTTTGATTCTGCTCTTTACATGTGTGTCAGTACAAGTTCAAAACCACTCTCTCATGTACAAGTATAGGCAACTGTGCAAACTTGTGAGTATAAGTAAACGCCCACTATGATTCTGTTTACTGGGTACGTGTCAGTACAGCTACAAGTACAAATCCATTCTCACAAGTATAGGCACTTTTGCATAGCTAAGAGTAGGAGAACTAGAATTTGCCCTAAGACAAATCAAATAAATAAAACAGCCACAAAAGGCTGAGAAGTTCAAGAGTTAGGATTAGGGTTAGGTTGAAGGGTTATTGTGATAGGTATGCCATAACAAATTTTTTATCTTTATAATGACAAAATTTAGGAGTCCCAGAATGCTCTTTTTTCAGGCAAAGAAGCACTACCTTAGGGACTTATTTTCTTGGGTGGCCATAAATTGTGCCACATCATTATCAGACAATCATTTAAATAAGTCTGATGTAAATGAATATCTTAACAATCAGATGTGACCATTATGTAAGTGAATTATATGAGCATTACCGGGTGTCTTGCCTTGGCGTCCACCAGAAGCCGCTTTTCTTTAATTGTATTGTGCAAGAAGCTGGCTGTTTTCACCATACCACGGTGACCGTAAATATCAGAACGACCTGCTACGTCAAGAACTTCTGCCTCAGCAGTGACATCTGTTAAAACGTCCTAAAATAAAGCAATCAAACGGTAATCCACTTCAGTTTGTAATCTAGGTTGAAAAATTTTATACATGTTTCAAAAGTTTTATTAGCCTTCACCATAACTACAAATTTCAAGAGCTTCTTCTTTACAATTTGCCTCACTTCATGTTTCCTTCTTCCTGTTCCCAGAACTTGACATCTTCCCAGCTGTAATAATTCCCTAACCTAAGTTAAATCAACTTCAATATTCCCCTCAACTTTACTGCCATTTCTACCCTGCCCCCTTCCCTAATCCCAACCTCCACTCAGTCTAATCATTAGGCATAGGCTACCTCTATGCAGTCTGGTCATTGTTTTTTACACAATTCATCATGCTATAGTGCCAGCACAACCAGCCTACATGTGTCCAAGAGACAAGCCTATTGTCCTGGTCTGTTGATGCAGCTCTGGTTGTAAACTTGGCTTGCATTAAATAAACAGTCTCTACCTTTATGAAGGAGGTTTTCAATGGGACTCTTTGTTTACATAGTGCTGGACATGGCAGCTACTATTGACAGAAAGCTGATAATTGGAAGTCAGGTTGACCTTGCTGTAACATCACTTTTTCAACAAAAACTGGGGTGTCGGGTATAAATTGTACAGAGGCAACCATATGCCTTATGTTCTCTACACACCTCTTCTGTATTCCACCACACCTTCCCCCCCCCCCTTTTCTCTACCCCTCCAACTACCCAACCATTCCTATCCATACATATACATGCATACCTTAAAGAAACATTGCAACAACTATTGATCTGTTCTTCTTATCTCCTAAAACCATAATGGTATTACAAATCAATACTGCTCTTGCTTCCCTCCCCCCTCCCCTGCACCCTCCCCCCCTCCCCTGCATCCCCAGCTATTCCTGCTCTAACATATAAATTCATAGATACCTAAAAGGACATGAATGATTTTTATGACTACTGGCCGTCTCTCATTAATCTCCAGCTACTATAAATGGTTTTTGAAATCAAAATTACCCCTTTCTCCCCTCCTCTCCCCCCTCCCGAGGCATACCTGTTCACACATACAGATACATACCTTAAGTGACATAGTTCCTCTGATTGCAACAACTATTGACCTTCTCTCATTATCTATAACTACCATAAATGGTATTTCAAATATCTGGAGAGGAAATAACAAAAAATAAATATACAAATAATGCAGAAAGTTTGTTTCTGTTTTTCAACATCCAGAGATACTTTGTTTTAGTTTGTAGTCCTAAATGCCTCTGCAGGAAGATGTTTTACCCTTTTTTTTTAGCAATATTAGGTGACTGAGTGTGACACTAATATTAAAATGCTTCCAAAGGACTTAAAATTAGCCAACTGGAAGAATTAAACACTTTTTGCAATATATATAAACTTCAGTTAATGTATGCTATGTATTTCCATAAACTTTGTGTAATTAAACCTGCGTAGTTTCGCAGTAACAGTGCAGCAACCCTTCCAAAGTATTATCTGTAAATTACCAATTTCCAAAAGCTACAAAATCAATTCTGATCACAAAACACATTTAGCCTTTCCTAGATCTACTTTCAAAATATCACTTCCTGAATTATTATTTCCATGGAAATACTGCAAATGTGTTAGGGGTTGCTTCCTTTCACAAAACCACTGTAAATGAATCTGCTTTTTTTTCTTAACCCTTTACCGTTGGGCTCCGATCAGGGCATATTTGCGCGCCTCGGGGGTGGGCGGAAAAGCGGACTTAGCCTGCCCCGCATCGGCTTCCGTAGGCCATTGACCCCATGACCTTAAACTATTGTCTCTCTCGTTGTTGTGGCCAAATTTTCGGGTAGCTACTCGCAGTTTCGAGCTCCGCATGAAACAGTAAAGATGGGTGACAGCCGAGCTCTCCGCATGGGTCCAAAAGGACCCAAACAATGATAAAGGGTTAAAATAAGCCTGTGGAGTGTGTTTACTGCAGAGCTGATGCCACTGTCTCTGCGTGTGTGCACGTAAACCTTTAGCCGAGTGGTGCAGATATTTTAGACTAACCCTTTACTGTTGTGCTCCGATCGGGGCATATTTGCGTGCCTCGGGGGTGGGCGGAAAAGCGGACATAGCCCGCCCCGCATCGGCTTCCGTAGGCCATTGACCCCTTAAACTATTGTCTCTCTCGTTGTTGTGGCCGAATTTTCGGTTAGCTACTCGCAGTTTCGAGCTCCGCGTGAAACAGTAATGATGGGTGACAGCCGAGCTCTCCACATGGGTCCAAAAGGACCCAAACAACGGTACAGGGTTAAGGCAATATTCAACAAACACAATGATACAACTGCTGTTATCTTCTTCTGCCACAAGATCATTCAATGAATCTAATACTTTTAGATACCAAAACCAACACAAAAAAAATAGGTTTGTAATAGCTTCCTCTTACAATACTAACAAAATTATGTATAAGCATTTACTACTTTTGACAAATGTACACTGAAAAAAGTACACATTGATTCAAAGTGCATTGCCAGGGTGTATGACAGTATGACAACACACATACAATGTTACGCCTCATTGTGGGAGGAGCTTAAGGAAGTAGGTTACAAGAATTGGAACTGTTTGGGGTAAGAAGATTTGGCTTTTAAGTCTCTCCCAAAACTATCTAAAACTCATCCTCATCCAGAGGCAATCTCAGTTTAGGGCTTCACGGTGAGTAAACAATTCCCCAATGTGTAATAAAAACACTTTCGGTACAGCACTAGTGTATGCTGTGTAATATGGGCTGGAGTACTCCACATTTTTTGAACTTGCTCTCAATCAAAGGGCTGTACCAATTGATAATTTCTGTAGACTACCACAAAAATTGAAGTGTGGGCTGAGGATTGACTGCCTTTAATGAAAAGAAAAATTTAACTTCAGAATGAATACCTTATTGTGAAAGCTCAGATATACAACATCATCTTCGTCTATCCCTAAATTTTTCATGATAGCAGCAGTATGACATTGACAGCAATTATCATTCTCAGTACCACTGGAACTCCTCAGGCAAGAAAAACATCTGCATGAAAGAAATTTAAAGTAGCTCATTGAGTTGGTTCATGAAATTCAACAGATCTTTCCAAACCTGGTAATTTTTCTTCACATCTCAATGACAAATGGTCAAACTTAGATAATCCCCATATCCTACATATAAATAACTGTTTTATGAGTGAGCACCCAAAGGCTCAATTCCATTTTCAAAAATTCGAGACCGGATACTTTTCAAATTATGCACAAAAACCAGGACACAGCAAAATTCAAAATTTTAACTTTTTCCATGATGTAATTAGACACGAAACTTGACTTATTATGCTAACTATATACATTGTCATATGATAGTGACCCTTTAACATTCTCATTAAGTTATCATCATCAACTCAATGAGCCCCTTTAACTTATATTTATTCTTAGTTACCTAATGTAAAATTCTCAACCCAGGATTCCTGGCATGAAAAGCATTTTTCTTTGGCTTTTACCACATGGGATTTTTTTCCCTCCATTGTTCTTGCCCCCCCCCCCCCTCCCAGCACAAGTCTGATGGAGAATGGCAACAGGTCCATTACCTGCATGCAGAACATGTTGTTATTAATGTTTATTTGATCCTTCTTCAGTAGCCTACCACAAATTGAACAAACTCTGCTTTGTGAAATTGCACCACAACTAAAAGGTGTTAACCATTACTTTGCTTTTCTCCATGTCAGCCATTACCAAACTGAGGTTTTCTTAAAAGAAGCTATGTAATAATTTTTTTTTTTGAGAAATGAATAATCTAACAAAAAAAATGGAATAATTGTGTGCATGAAAATGAAAAGTCAAGAGTTATATTTTATAACTCCCATATTTAGAAGAATTTACTGTTACTTGATATAACTTTTATACCACAAGCATCAGGTTTATCATACAGGCTAGGATAGGCTAGGGAATTGCTAACGACCAAACAAAATAGCAAAATTGGGAAATCTCTGTGTTTCTTCAAATCATCTGGGAATGTGAAAACAAGTAGACAACTAAAAGAAGAAAAATTTGTAACTTATTAAGAACACAGCTAATCTTACCAGACCATGCATTCCCCAAGGGCTGCATAATTGAGGTTGTAATGTATTGCATTGCATTATGAATCACTTTGTATCGTATTACAATGTATCACAAAATCTTACCAGACTATGTAGGCTTAAAGAGCTGCATCAAGAAGATTGAATTATATTGTATGACACAGCATTTCATCACATCCCATCATAAATATGAAGCAAGTCTGACCAAACTTACGTGCACGCTGGAAACAATTTACAAGCACCACAACATAAATTTTCCTCCATGAAAAATGGCCAACCACCGATAGCAACAGCGTATTTATGGTAATAAATAACAGGGTCCAGGACATCTGATACAGGAATGGTAGGGAGGAGCATGTCAAAAGGTAAGGAGAAACGGTGATGAGCCAGAGACTCTCCCCTACATATCCTCCTTTGTTGTTCTAACTGCATCAAGACAAAACCTGCCGCTACATCAGATGGAACAATGTCCAAAGTCTGCAAAATACAAATAATTCAAGGTTATTTCAAAATATGATACAATGACCTGATGGCCATCATTCATGCCTCTAGTCAGGGTTGTACAGTAGCTAGGGCAAAAACAGAACTGGCTTTTTCTGTAGATGTGAAAAGAGAATCAACTTCATTCTGAAGGTGTGGTGTACAGGGAGAACATTAACCAATTGTAATTGTCATGGCAGTGCAGTTTTGTGATGTCATGAGTCTTGAACAACTGCCTAGTCAAATGGTGATGATCACTACATGTAGAGGCAATCCCACACAGTATTTGGAGTCAACGAGTATTTTGCTGTTCCACAAAATTTGGAAAAGGGTGGCAAAATAAAGTATATATTTGGTGATGAGTAGTGATACATAGGTTTGTTCTTTGTTTTGGAGTGGGTGGGTGGAAGAAGACCTATTGTCTCTGAGTGCTGGACAATATTACTGAGTACTGGTTACCACCACCTGGCACTACCCACATAGCTACAGCCCTGCCTCTGGTCTTATACAATGGGTATCGCTGTACCATTGGCTTTTTGTGTTTTCCCCAACAACTACTGTACCTTTTCTTTGCCAACTGAAGTAAAATTCCACAAGATTACTCCTTTTTTTAAAAAAGTTAATCTGAATATGACATACTGCAGACCTATTTCTGCATTCCTGTTGATACTCCTTTCGGTTGTAATATTCATATATTATAACAAATAGTCTGATTTGATGACAGTTGAGTATACCATTGAGAGGAAGCAAAACGAATATTTATTTTTTAAGGACATTTCTTCAATTCCAGTACAAAAATATTATTTGAGTACCAGGGTACAGAAATAGGGTGCCTCAGGACATCTTATCCAATGGCTTGTTTCGGACAACAAAAATTCACAAGTTGCACAGCAGAACAGACCAACTGGGGACCTTACTGTATGTCTGGGTATAAACCACTGTTCTTATCATACAAGCAGAATGTTATCAAGTTGAAAGGTGCTTGTATTAAAACACTGCAATATTCCTGCATATATCCCTATTGTGTTCACATGAAACTCTCAAAATTGAAAAGACAAAGTTCTATATAAAATAATGCACAAGCATACTTCCCTTGAGCTTTATTCCCCTTTATGACAGCAACAATCAAGCTACTATATATTTGGCAATCAAAAATTGCTAATTTCAGGGTCTGTTAGAAGGAACTAAATTTTTCAAGCCCAAAAGGTATATCTAACTCATTATATCCTAAAATGGATCTGAATACTTTATTCTACACCAAACAAAACAAAATGAGATTTTTTTTTTCTCCCATAATCTGATAGGGGAGAGGGAAATATTGGTATTGCTACCACACAATAAAACCAAGCACCATGGTAGTTTGACTCACCCCAAACAAATGAGAAAGTATCTCTGCTGCTTCAGCATAAGCTGCTTCTAGGTTATCGTCCTTACCAGCACAACAACAGAGCCATTGACACCTGGAAGAAAGTACGATGTAAAATTTAGGTTTTAGGTATTATTGGGTTAGTGATGAGGCAGGTATCTAGAAAAGTAAGACCTACAAACATAAGACCTAAGACCTAGAAACACAAGACCCTCAAAGATACTGTAATGGGTGCATGATTTTTCATCAGGGTCTTACTTTTCTAGACACCTAGTGTGGGTGTCAAGAAAAGTAAGACCCGGAGAAAAATTCATGAAGCCATTTTCAGGAACACTCCAGGATACTGTAATACATATTTCAGAATATGATTAATGTGAAAATGAACTAAAATGGGATATGGCTGTCTTTCATCAGGGTCTTACTTTTCTAGACACCTAGTGTGGGTGTCTAGAAAAATAACCAGCATCCAGTTCTTGATTTATTTAACCCTTTACCGTTGTGCTCCGATCGGGGCATATTTGCGCGCCTTGGGATTGGGCGGAAAGGCGGACGTAGCCCGCCCCGCATTGGCTTCCGTAGGCCATTGACCCCGTGACCTGAAACTATTGTCTCTCTCGTTGTTGTGGCCGAATTTTCGGGAAGCTACTCGCAGTTTCAAGCTCCGCGTGAAACAGTAAAGATGTGTGACAGCCGAGCTCTCCGCATGGGTCCAAAAGGACCCAAACAACGGCAAAGGGTTAAGCATTAATCATATTGTGAAAAATGTATTACAGTATCCCAGAGTGTTACTGAAAACAGTATTATGAATTTTTTTATGAATTTTTATCTAATTTATATTAATAATGCTGAGTAGGGTAGGTGCCCACTGTTTAACAAGGTGTTTCTTGATTGGCTGTTTCCATTGTATTGTATCGGTTGTATTCTTTGTTAATGTTGGGGATTAGGTTAGGGATTAGGGCTATCATTAGCCAGTGAGGAAATTTCTTGTTAAACAGTGCTCAACACAACTGGTGAAGTTGCAGTGTGAGATTAAATAATGTTTGGGATATAATATGTGCCAAACATTGAGGATGTGCAGGGCTCAACAAAGACATGGGTTCAATAGCTTGGGACTAGCTAAAGCTGCACATTGGCTAATGACAGTTACTGTACTGTAAGTCATAAATTTGTAAGTTAGTAAAATGAGATTTAACAACATCCCAACATGAATGTGTAATAGAGCCTCAACTGTGTAAAAGGTAAAGTTAAAATAAAGAACTTTTCAAAGTTCAAGTCTGGCCTCAAATACAACTCAGATATGGTACAAGTCCTTCCCTTTAATCAACTCTTAACATGAGAAATACCATGGGCATAATTTTTTGACTACCAGGCCACAGGGGCAGTTGACCATTAGAAGCACCATATTGCAAATTCAGGTTGTACACTTTCTGTAGTTGGTTAGTTAGTTAGATGGAGTTTATGGCCCAGTTTCCAACCGATTGGTTCAAGTCGAGGCAGCCACTGCCTTTTTTCCAGTTGTGACTCACTGTCTTGATTAATTCCCTATTCCACTGCTTTTTGTAAAATCCAATGTTGAAAATATTCCTGACTCATTTTGATCAACTAGCATTAAGTACTGTGCAGAGCGATGGACTCCCGTACTAACACATGGTGCATGATTGCGGTATGAGCTACAGTATTAAATCTACATAATGCAGCCCATACAAACTCTGTTTCATATGTGTCTTGTAGTATTTTGCAAAATTTGGGGCAGCTCTAATGTTTTGGCAATTTTTCAATGCAAACAAAATTCCTAGTGGAATGTGATCTATACCAGGATGGATGATGCACAGCACTCCTGGAGTAGTTAATTGTGCACCCCCTCATCCCCCCTCCTCTGTCCATCCTTCCTCCAACCCCCCAAAAAACCTCAATCTATTTTATCAATTGTAAAACTGTACAGAGATTATGCATGACTTTCACACAGGTTCATCCCACTTAAAACTGCTATTCTGTACAACAAGGTTATAGTGCCACACATACAAAAATTAATTATTACTATGTGACAGTGTTTGATATTAACTGTCAATTGCACGACTTTAATACTGTCCAGGTATATCACAACAGCTTTCATAAATGTTGAAAGAACCTGAGACATCTGGCTTCGGTTCTTTTCTTGGTAAATATATGACTACATAATGACTAATATATGACTGATAATGAGTTCCAGGACTGCAGTGTAGTGAATATTGCTTAGTCAGCATTAACGTACAAACCACAGCAAACTTACCTTAGAAGGTATACAGCACATTGTTAATTATAAATTTTGCAAAAATTCAATTTGCATTGTGAATTTTAGCCTCCTTTTTCCATATCTGTGTGGTAAAGAGTCTGGAACCCATAAAACCAGGAACATCCCCCCATAAAATAGTTGGGAAGCAAAGAGGCTCCTTCCCAGGAAATTTGCAAGCATCTGGAAGGTAATTTTGGTAATTGGAGGAAATTTCCTTTACTGCACTGAGGAAAATTATGGAAAATTTTACTGACTTCCCAAATAACAATTTTGCTCCCCTCCTAGGATATAATCATTTTCCAGCCACGCTTCCCTCCCCCTTCCCCCATTTCCCCACTCTCCCATAATACCTACTGTGACTGATGTGCACAAAACTGATTCCCACTTTTTACTGTACACACAATACATGTATAGCACAGAATAAAATCAAGTATTTTTCAGTAATACCTATCTTGATTTGTATATCTTATGGTATTACATTCCAATGAAATTGGATAATTGTCCCCTCCCCCCAGCCTCCTGCAGAACTGCTGATTTAAAAGTCAGTAGTACTATTGGAAATCTTATATTTGAAAATTACAGGAGCCAGAGAAAAATTTCAACTGCTCCCACCATACCACACCAGTTCAAAAAGAATTCTTCAAAAGTCTGTCACTTAAATTTACATGATTTGTACAATACTACAGTTTCCTAGCATTCTTGTGTAGAAGTTTAGTATTATGTTACCTTTTCTCCCAATTGGACTGAGCTACAGCTTTCAATTGTCTTGAGATGTGCGTATTAGACCTGCCCCTCATTTCTTCATCCTGTTTGATGCTGGGTCCCAAAAGAAGCCAAACCAAAATAAGAAAGGTAAAAATCAGGACCCAGAAACAACAGAGGGAAGTCTTTACAAGCCGCACCACTGTTATGTCACACTCTTTGTCATCATCATCTGCTGTTTTCCATTCTTGGAAGATCCAAAAGGCACCAACGCCACTCCAAATGACCTCTACTACGAGGACAAAGAGCCGAATGTAGAGGACAAGAGGGAGGTATTTTCTGGGGGCAGCATTCAGAATGGAACCTCGGGCACTGATGATGGCAATGATAAATTCTAAAAGGATGGTAATGGATAGGAGGATGCCAAGTCCGATCACGAAGACAACCAGAATGCTGCCACCAGGACACTTGTGGAAGGAATGCTCTGTGATGTATACAATGATAGCAGCTACAACCCTATATGAAAGCAGAAGAAAACGAAACAATTAGTGTTTGCACGGGTAACCCGGGTACCCGGGTACCCGCCCGCCATCGTATTACCCGGTTCCAAATCTACTACCCGAATCTTTAAAAAAAAATGCATGCAAAAGGATCATCCCATTTACGCCATTGCCCACAGTAATGGACTAAAATATTTTGCCAATTTGGTAAACATTCTCCGAGACTGAGAATGAAGAGAGCCCCTTGTAAGTTTGATAGTTGTCTGTACTTCGTTTCTGAAGTTGAAATTTTTATCAGCGTGCAGCCCGATCGCGCTATCGTCACGTAGTGGGTTACTTCTCACACATCACATGTATATCGCTTATAAACTTACTCGCAAGCAAGCTATCTGACGGCCGATTCAAAATCACATCGTACTGTTTCACGCAGACATAGCAAGACATATTGTATCACCCCCGCCCAGCTCGCAAAGACAGTGCCGGTAACGTTCAGCATGCTAGGTAAACTGAGCCTTGCATGTATATACGATCTTATTATCAATACGGTATGCCACCTCGAGTATAATCCTCGAATATTTCTTAATGGTTAAAGGTGTCAGTTTTATGCAAATCAACACTTTGCCGCTATGTGCAAAGTAAAACGACATCAATGTAATAACACCGTAAACATTCACAATTTTTTTTTTTTTTAAATAGGCCAGTATATATTACGTTATTTTGCCCCAAAATGGCGCTCGAGCAGACTACGAAGTTTATGTGTGAAAGTTATGTTACCGTGCCTGGATGTCGACACGAGGCTAGCTACGTAAGAACGTACATACCCCATTAGCGATAATTCCAACGCACATTGCAAAGTTGTATTAGGGAAGTTCACAAACATGACGTCGTTTGTTTACAATCAGTAATTTTTGACGTGCAAGAGAATACCATAATGCAGGGCTCTGATTAGTTGATATATTTGAATCAGTGGTTTAAAAGGAGAAGCTTCGAGCTCTTACTGTGCTGGCTTTTCGAGTAGGAAAGCGTCCCAAAATTCAATATCAAATTGATATAGGCCTTGGGAAGTATAATTTTCTTATTTGACTGTTTTCTGTTACGTTTTTTTTTACTTGTCATTTTGATCTAAAACAAAACGAGACGATTAAACCTTCTAACAAATCAAATGTTTTTGAACTTGGGAACTGTGATCGCTATACCTATCCAATACAGATGTTAATGTTACCATGCATGTCTTATGGCGTATGATGCCTTACAAAATGCTCATATCTTTTAGTCGCCGTATGTAACACCGGGTAACCCGGGTACCCGACGGGTATGGCGATCGGGTACCCTGGTCCTAATTTTTAGTACCCGTGCAAACACTAGAAACAATTAAGATTTTTGGCTCAACAAGGGACTGTGTGTATCCATATAGGTAAGATAGTACTATACAAATATACAAGTACTAAGCTTTTGGCAATTTTAACTTCAATCAAGGGCTGAAATTTTAATGATTATAATGCTGGGCATTAGGGTTGGGCAGTATCCCGGTACTGATGCGAATGCCAGTACTAGAGGTACAGGTAATAAAAATACTGAAGATATTTGGTGTGTTACTAACACCAGTTCTTGAAAAATAACAGGTACTCGAAAAAATTACCCTAGAAAGGTCGACATAGCAAAAGAAAATATTAATTACGGTTGTGCATGACTGTAAAGAAAAGTGGTAAATGAAGTCAAAGCAGAGGTTGTTTTTATTTTTATGGAAATAAAACAGGGGGATTTTATCAACCTTCTTCTGAAGGGGGGGCAAACCCCCCTCCCCCCATACCGCATTGATGTGGCTGTACTTTGCACCGTATTTGAGATCAAACAACTTGAATTTATTTAGAGCAATTTTTAATGAGTCTAATATACTTACACCAGGAGTCTGATGGATGCTGACCATATAGCAGGAAGGACAAAATCATCACTGCCTATTCGCCATTTCCTATTGAACATAACAAGGGCTGGCATCTTGGAGGGTGGAGTATAACACTTGGCAGATAAACGTCAGCTTGCTACCTTATTTTAGATGGAGCTTAGGACTAAGTTTTGGTGATGTCTTGAGTTAAGACCAGTTCTGTAAGAGAAAAATGTAAATATGGTCAGTATTTGAAGCAGATAAGCAGTGCTCAAAATACTGTAAAGAAAAATAGTCATTGCTGCAGCTGTGCATTTTTCCTACAGGGAATAACTTAGCATTCAAATTTTGCATAGCAGTTTTAAAGATTTTTCAGATCTTTCACACATTGTTTGTGAAAATGCAAGGGTTATGCTACACAATTTTTTTGGCCTGTGTGTGTAGCAAATTGCGATGCAATACTGGATAAATTATTCCCTATCTAGCTATGAGCACACTGGACATAGATCAGCAAGTGCAGCTAGGACATATTTACACTAAGTTTAAAATTCAAACTATTTACAAGTAAATTATTGCTATATAAATAGGGGTAAGGAAATGAAAATTACCAAAACATAAAAAAAAAAAAAAACAAATACCAGAACGCCAAAAGGCTTAGTGATTCCTTGCCGCTGAAATGTAAGGCCTTTTTTCACATTGACATTGCTTTGCAATGTTTTTCAATTAACAGGGCTCATGATGTGCCCACAAAGTACACATGCAAGGCATCCAATCTTCCTACATTGAGATCCCCTTGCCTGTTGTGAACCCAAATGACGTTTGACCTCCACCAAAAACTTCTGGGACCAAGTATTCACTATGTGTCATCTACATGACAAGTAACAGGACCCTACAAGTGACCTTTCTTGAAAGACTGTGCAGGAAAGCTTGTCAGGCTATGAACATGCTGACTCCAAATGAACTTCGACCTTTGAGAAATCAATAGGGATCATCTACTCAATATGACCAATCCACACACTAAATATGAGCACAGTCACATGTACCGTTCTTGAGATATCCTGTTTACAAATTTTGACCTTTTGACCTCTCATGACCCCAAGTGACCTTTGACCTCCACCAAAAACAATAGGGATCATCTAATTAATATGGCCAACACACTCACCAAATATGAGCATAGTCACATGTACCCTTCTTGAGATATTGTGTTTATGAAGTTTTGACCTTTTGACCTCTCCTGACCCCAGATGACCTTTGATCTCCACCAGAAACAATAGGGATCATCTACTTAATATGACCAACCCACACACCACATATGAAATTAGTCACATTTTTCTTGAGACACCGTGTTTATAAGCAATTTCTAAGGAATTTACCTATTGACCTCTCGTGACCCCAAATGACCTTTGACCTCCACGAAAATCGATAGGGATCATCTACTCTCAAAATGCTAATGATGTATTGTTTAACATAGTTTTTAAAATTGTCTAAAAATACAGTATTTTGAGAATGACACATCATTTATGGCAACCAGAAAGCCAAAAGGCTTAGTGATTCCTTGCAATCAAATACCTTACCTTCTTTCAAATTGACAGTGTTTGATGGATTTTTCTTTACAACTTAGTCACAGAATTTCAAGAATTCATTCAACAAAGATCAAAACCCACTTGTTGAGAACCTACAAATCCCAACAAACCTAACCTCAGATGCCCTTTGACCTCAACCAAAAAGGGTCTTTGATTCTCTCGCCACCTCTCTCACAACCTAACATAACCTCTGGTCTGTATCCAATAACAAGAAGATTCTTAAGGTTTTAAGTAACCATTTGAGAGAGTTTGTAGTTAAACCTCTGGTGACCTCAAATGACCTTTGAAGTTGGCCAAAAACACTTTAGGGTTCCTCCTCTAAACATGACAAATCAATATCTCAAATAGGAAAAGAGTCAGTCACTCCTATCTTGAGATATCACCTTTACAAGCCATTTTCAAAATTTTCGCAAGTTTTCCGTTGGTGACCTCAAATAACCTTTGACCTCAACCAAAAAAAAAAAGGCTTCCTTCTCTCAACATGTCATATTTATATACCAAATACAAAGGGTATCAGTCATTACTATCTGAAAATATCATAACTTACAAGTCATTTTCGAAGTTTTTGCAATTTTACCAAGAGTGAACTCAAATGACCTTTGAACTCTAACAAAAAATATAGGCTTCTTTCTCTCAACATGTCAAATCTATATACCTAACAGGAAGAGTATCAGTCACTCCTATCTGAAAATCATATTCACAAGCCATTTTCCAAGTTTTCGCAATTTTACCGCTGGTAACCTCAAATGACCTTTGACCTCTACCAAAAAATATAGGCTTCTTTCTCTCAACATGTCAAATCTATATACCTAACATGAAGAATATCAGTCACTCCTATCTGAAGATCATGTTCACAAGCCATTTTCCAAGTTTTCGCAATTTTACCGCTGGTGACCTCAAATGACCTTTGACCTCTACCAAAAAATATAGGCTTCTTTCTCTCAACATGTCAAATCTATATACCTAACATGAAGAGTATCAGTCACTCCTATCTGAAAATCATATTCACAAGCCATTTTCCAAGTTTTTGCAATTTTACCGCTGGTGACCTCAAATAACCTTTGACCTCTAACAAAAAAAAATTGGCTTCTTTCTCTCATCATGTCAAATCTATATACCTAACATGAAGAGTATCAGTCACTCCTATCTGAAGATCATGTTCACAAGCCATTTTTCAAGGTTTCGCAATTTTACCGCTGGTAACCTCAAATGACCTTTGACCTCTACCAAAAAAAATAGGCTTCTCTCTCTGAGGCATGTCAAATCTATATACCTAACATGAAGAATATCAGTCACTCCTATCTGAAGATCATGTTCACAAGCCATTTTCTAAGTTTTCGCAATTTTACCGCTGGTGACCTCAAATAACCTTTGACCTCTAACAAGAAAAAAAAATGGCCTCTTTCTTTCATCATGTCAAATCTATATACCTAACATGAAGAGTATCAGTCACTACTATCTGGAAAATATCATAACTTACAAGCCATTTTCGAAGTTTTTTGCAATTTTACCAAGAGTGAACTCAAGTGACCTTTGACCTCTAAAAAAAATATAGGCTTCTTTCTCTCAACATGTCAAATCTATATACTTAACATGAAGAGTATCAGTCACTCCTATCTGAAAATCATATTCACAAGCCATTTTCCAAGCTTTCGCAATTTTACCGCTGGTGACCTCAAATAACCTTTGACCTCTAACCAAAACAAATAGGCTTCTTTCTCTCAACATGTCAAATCTATATACCTAACATGAAGAATATCAGTCACTCCTATCTGATGATATCATGTTTACATGTCATTTTCGAAGTTTTCGCAATTTTTATACCAAGAGTGAACTCAAATGACCTTTGACCTCTAACAAAAACAAATAGGCTTTCTCTCAACATGTCAAATCTATATACCTAACATGAAGAGTATCAGTCCTTCCTATCTGAAGATCATGTTCACAAGCCATTTTCCAAGTTTTCGCAATTTTACCGCTGGTGACCTCAAATAACCTTTGACCTCTTACAAAAAAAATTAGCTTCTTTCTCTCATCATGTCAAATCTATATACCTAACATGAAAAGTATCAGTCACTCCTATCTGAAGATCATGTTCACAAGCCATTTTCCAAGTTTTTGCAATTTTACCGCTGGTGACCTCAAATGACCTTTGACCTCGAACAAAAAAAAATTGACTTCTTTCTCTCATCATGTCAAATCTATATACCTAACATGAAGAGTATCAGTCACTCCTATCTGAAGATCATGTTCACAAGCCATTTTTCAAGGTTTCGCAATTTTACCGCTGGTAACCTCAAATGACCTTTGACCTCTACCAAAAAAAATAGGCTTCTCTCTCTGAGGCATGTCAAATCTATATACCTAACATGAAGAATATCAGTCACTCCTATCTGATGATATCATGTTTACATGTCATTTTCGAAGTTTTCGCAATTTTACCAAGAGTGAACTCAAATGACCTTTGACCTCTACCAAAAAAAAATTGGCTTCTTTCTCTCATCATATCAAATCTATATACCTAACATGGTAACAAGCAAGTGTCACAAACACACACACACCTATATACACACAGACACATACACACACATACACACACAACATCACCATCACATAGATTCCTTGCCTGCCTTCGGCAAGGTATCACAAATTATAACAGAAAACTTGCACATTATAACAGAAAACTCGAAAATTATAACATGAAACTGGAAAATTATAACAGGAAAATCGGAAATTATAACGGAAAATTTGAAAATCATAACATTACATTCAAAATTATAACAGAAAACTCGAAAATATAACCGGAAACTCGAAAATTATAACAGAAAACTAGAAATTTATAACAGGAAACTCAAAAATTAAAACAGAAAACCTGAAAATTGTAACATGAAACCTCGAAAATTATAACAGAAAACTTGAAAACTATAACAGAAAACTCAAAAATCATAACATGAAACTCAAAAATTATAACATGAAACTTGAAAATTATAACATGAAACTAGAAAATTAAATGATGGGGCCGTCACCAGCTTTTTTCAAGGGGGGGGGTGCGTTTTGAAATTCAAGCATGTGAACGAGGAAATTGTTGTGGGCGAGGCCACGAAGTAGCAGAAGGGGGGTGGACATTGGAGGGGGCCCCCTCCCATGGTAGGGAGCTTTGCAATTTTTCAACTTAAAATGGCACAATCTGGTGCATACCAAGTGAGGAAATTCGGGCATAGGATTAACTGTATCTGGGAGGGTGATTGCAATAATAATTGTAATGGATATTCTCCTTCAAAACACATAAGAATGATCCACTCACAAATAAATTTGACCCCTAACAGAATTGCAACTGTATTAAGTATCAAACACTCACAGTTCAAAATTTGGTCGGTTTCTAATTTGGTTCACTCCTCCAATAATGAGTCTGCCCACAATTATGAACCAATGTCCTGACGGGGACCATAAACTATAAACTGTTTTATACTAAAACACAACTTGCATGAAATGACTGATTCCTGTTATAAGAAATACTGGCACACCTGGACTGGACTATAACCAGGCCATAGTGTTTTACTGCTAAATTTGCAAAGGATTGGGTAGCATAAAACACCAACCCGTACTGCTACGAACTGACTATAACTGATGCGGACTACTACTGTGCTAGTGTGACACTGTGGCCTGTATCAAGTGTTGTATTTTTCGTGGCTAGGCTGAGGTTTTCCGGGATTTCGAATGAGGGGTCCGGTGAGGTTATTGGTCGTTGTTTGGGTTAGCTACGATTTTTTTAATGAGAATCGGGAAAAGGCCTAATTTTGAAGAATAATCATAATTTTTCAAGCTTTTTCCCGAAATATTTCCATGAAATAGTCATGCATCGAGCTGAAACCTCGCTACATGATAATAGCCTAGAAAGAGCGGAAAAGAATGACAGATTGCTGTTTGGCCATTCCATACACAATTCCAACCAGATTTTTTCTTAATATTTAGGAAAAAACCAAGAAATCACTAATTTTCAAATGATGTCACGATTTTGAAAAAAAAGAAAAATTTCACCAGAATCCGACTACTGTGGTAAAACGTTGATGAGGAAGAGCAATGTTTTATCTATCAAATGAAGCATTTTTCCAGGTTTATAGGGGGTTGCTATCTTATTTTATAAGTTTTTGGCAAAAATGGTGCAGCCCTAAATTAGTCTAGTTAAAATGTAGTAGACTCCTATATGTAACCAAGATTCCATCAAACCAGGCAAATCCCGATTGCTGATTTGTTGTATGCAAGCGCCTAGCTCTAGCAAGGTCTAGTCTAGCCTAGGGCTAGGGTAGGGCATAGCTCTAGCCCTTAATCTTCAATGGGAATTGTGAGGTATTTTTCAAATTTTCTCAAAATTCACAGATGTTTTCAAAAATCACCAAACTTAAGTTACACTCACTCCCGCACAACTCAAAATATCTAATTCGGTAGGAAAACCCGAAAAATTCAACAAATTCTGATCCCCATACATAGCCTACATTGTTCGTCTACTGCAGATAGGCCTAGGCAACATGTTAAATTCAATGAAACAAAATCACACTAAGAACAGTGGCGGAGCTAGGGATTTCAGTCAGAGGGGGCGAAAATGGTCTGCAAGGTGCTTCAAAGGAGTAAACACCCTGAGACTGAGCACGATTGAAGTCACGGCTCAAGTTTCAGACTTTCCAATTGATTTTCCACACCTGGTAGAAGGCTTCGTTGACATTTCTCCTCAGCAAGTTTTTCTATTAAAACATGTTTTAAATTTTCTATCCAAGGACCTCCGCAGAAGAATATGGGGGAGGGGTGCACTAAATTCTTTTAGGGGAAAAAGCTCCGCGCCAATTTATGGTGGCGCGGAGCGCAAGAAAATTTTGGTTCCAAATGCCTCTCAGATTGCTGGAAATGACATTTCTAAAGCCTATTTATCCCATAAAAATAGGGAAAACATGCACTGAGTGGACTGTTAAGAAAAACTGATGTTGCTTGTTCTTTGTCATTTTCTTTATTTTCTTCCTTTTTTCAGGTTTTTTATTTTTCAGGGGAGGCAAGTTTCTCCTTTGCCCCTTCCTGCGGACGGCCATGTTTCTATCCCTCTCTTTCACATTCTAGTATGAAGGTAGTCATTATATTTTGTGTGTTATTGTCAGGTCTCGATTTAAGATTTAAATGTAATAATGGGCTACTTTGTGAAGATAAAGATTAAACCTACTAGAGCTAAATAGCAAGCAATCTTACAGAAGGAA
Source organism: Holothuria scabra (assembly GCA_037179385.1). Lineage (NCBI taxonomy): Eukaryota > Metazoa > Echinodermata > Holothuroidea > Aspidochirotida > Holothuriidae > Holothuria > Holothuria scabra. The sequence continues at coordinate 55,353,534 of CM074184.1, forward strand.
AAAGTTATGGAAATCAATCACCGTTAGGTGTACATTTTTAGGGTCTGGAAATCAAGGTAAGTACACAAAGAAACATTGATTAACGTAATTTACATCATGTGACCACTCTGAAATAGCCATTATTTAAGTACATTGAAAGAAATAGCCAAAACAACAGGTCTGCTTGGCTCTCTTGATATCGAATTCATAATAAATAAAAATAGCCTAAACTTACACTTATTTGATGCAATTTTCAATTTTCTGGCTTTTGAGATGGAAGTACAGAAATAAACATTTTCATGTGATTATCGTGGAGTGTCACAAATAGCCATTTATCATGAGAATGGTCACTTGAAGAAAAACAAAATGGAAACTGTTCATTAAAACTATTAAACCATTACCACTATGATAACAGTTTTATTTTATTTTAACCAGAATGTTCTCTTTCAATGATTTTGAAAAATGTTGTGGAAGCTATTTTGGTATCTTTATGAACATCCACAACAGGATGAGGGCTATTTGCCCTACAGTTATTGTTGCACCCTTTGCAACATCTTTTATTGGCCGGGAGGGTGTATCTTGTAAGCTTATAATCACGCTTGGTGTGGAAGCAATGAACTTAGCACAGCGACAACATTCATCAGTGCGTATAATGCATGAAGATACGTTTCGGCAAAACCTATCCCTATATTACAGAAGATGACTCTTTTCATCAGAATAAAGTGCAGATAGTACAGTTACTGGTGGCTTTTTGAGCATTTTGTTATCCAGGCCTTAAAACAATGCTATAAAGTTATGTCTTTTGCCAATAATGGTGCAAATGTATTGTATGTTAAAAACCTAAAATTGGCGCCAACAGACCATTCTCTTCTGTCGAGGGGGGTGCAGGTCCAAATTCAGGCCTATTCTATTCAGAAATGAATGAATACTGACCCATTTTGTCCCTCGGTGATCACGTAACTGTGCCACAATGGAATGTCCATATGTTTGTATTGGAAACAGTTCAGCGAACTAGGCCACCTGGGCTGTCCACGCTTTAAAAACAATTCGTTAAACCTAGTGTCCTATCTTTGGGATCCCAGATAGTTTTTTCAGGCTTTTGAAAGCGGGGTCCAGTGAGGATTTTGGCCGTTGTTTGAGAAAGCTAGGATTTTTTTATTGAGAGGCAGAGGATAGGTAAGCTTTTTTACCCAAAATTTCCATGAAATAGTCTTGGATCGACAACGAGCTGAAACTTCGCCACATGGTAGTCTAGAAATAGTGAAAACGAAGGAAAGATTGCCGTTTGGCCATTGCGAACAAAATTCTTACCCCATTTTAAACAAAAATCTCCACAACCGGCGGCGATGCTCCTCCACAATTTTTTGGGGGGTGAGCGGGTCTGGAGGAAGGTGCGTTTGCACCCTCTGCACCCCCCCTGGTGACAGCCCTGCACAAAACTCGAAAATTATAACAGAAAACTCGAAAATTATAACAGGAAACTCGAAAATTATAACAGAAAACTCGAAAATTATAACAGAAAACTCTAACATTATAACAGAAAACTCAAAATTATAACCGCAAACTTGAAAGTTATAACAGGAAACTCAAAAATTATAACAGAAAACTGGAAAAATAACCTGAAACTCGAAACTCGAAAAAAAAATAACACACGTTCTAACGATCCTGTTTTCTCTAAGACCAAGTCTTACTCAATTTTGATATTCTAAAAGGTACAGTACTTAAACTTGTTGTTCCTGTAGGATACTATACTGTGGATTATTGTTTCTTTCTGATATTCTTGATTGCAGTTTTCAACAGCTGTCTTGATTCTTGTTCCCTCAGTTCAAAGTACACTTGATCACAATTTCCTGTTGTTGCCTCTTGTTGTTTCTTCCAAATACATTGATATAAGTTGCCTAATTCTGATTGCCGTTTCCTACTGTTACCTTTGTTTGTTTCTCACAGTAGTGAAACCACTGACTGCCGTTTTCTACTGACGCCTTTGCTGTTACCTGCACATACATTCATTGTTTTTTCATCAATTCTGACTGCGTTTTCCTACTGTTCCCTTTAATTGTTGCTCCTTTTGACTGATTGTTGTTTCTGTTCCATCAAAGACCTTCGGATATTGCTTTCTTTTGATCATTAATCCTGCTGTTTACATTTACTTTTTCATTCAGACATATTGATTATTGTTTCATTGTGAGTGCTGTTTCCTACAGCTCCCTTTGATTATTGTGTCCCTCAGTCTTTGATACCAGTGATTGCCTTTTTCTACTTTTATCTTCACTCCAAATACTATTCATTATTTTTTCCCTCTGATTGCTGTTTACTACTTTTGTTATTATTTGCTCTTGTCGCTATTACTGTATCTACCACTAATTACAAAAGAGGTTCAAAATCCACCCCCAAAAATTGGCTTTGGTTCAACGTTCTTTTGATCAAGGTTCAAGATGTTTTTCCAAAGAAACCAAGAGCAAACAGTGTATGCCAAATGATTGCCTTATATTTTTATCAGCTGCTATTTTCAATTCACCAGCCAAATTTTCATCTCAAGACCTTGATCAAATATCAGTACTTGGGGATGAAATGTATTCTTTCATAAGTAAAACAACATGCAAACCAAGTACTTGGTTACACATGAAAGATCTACCCATGTATTACAGGTTTGGGGGAAAATGCTTAACTGTTACATTAGTCAACACTTTCTCTGGCATTGTTTCATCTCTGGGAACACACATGGTAGATGACATAAACATCTTTCCTGTTTCAAGTGCATTAGCAACTGCTTTAGATCAGTTCCCAACTTACATTTTTGTATCAAAGGGAAATGAAAATGCCATTTTTAAGGGAAAAGATACAGCTTCGTATCTGATCTTTGATTCCCACAGTAGGAATAATGAGGGATTTTGGCTGTGGATAGTATTATCCTACAATTAATTCAAAAGTATTAGAGATATGTCAGTTTGCATTTAAATCAGTATCTGTTATCAGGGCAAGAAGAGAATTAGTGTCAGTTTGACCTTCATTCTCTCGAGCTTCTCACAGTAGATGTGTCAATGTTCCTAAAGTTCCTGATACAAACTAGATGCATGTTGCAAAGTCCACTAGAATTGTTGCAGTTGGATACACAGCCTGTGGCAGATAGCATGGGACAAGTAACTGTGAATATTGCCAAAATGCACATGTCATGGAAAATTGTTTTGTAGGAGCACTTGCTTCTGCAATAATATTTTTGTCACAATGTGTAATCTCATCTCCACATACCCTAACAAGCAGTCATCTCCATCGACTACATTGCTTAAGTTGTGGTTTTGTTCATTTCCTCCAGAAAAAGGCACAGGTCACCGGCCTCCTCTGGTGAGGCAGTCAGTACTTTACTGTCTAGTGTTTACTATGCATTTGACAGTTACTACTACTCTACAAAAGTAGGAAAAGCATGTTTAGGAATTATTGCAAAGGATGTGTCAAAAAAACATAGCAATCATGTGAGCTTAATGAATGCAATAGCTTTAGCATCCTGTGACTCATGCTTTCTCCTTTACATGACAAAGAGTACCCTAACCACTGCTATTTGCTTTGATGAAGACCTGAGACTTTTTTATCTTTATGACCCTCAGTATTTTCCCCTTTATGTTTTCCCAGAGAAAGAAAACTACACATGAAGATGTACCCATTTCTTTTAAGACTCTCCATGAACTATGTATTCATCTTGAACAACTTTCTGAAACTGCAGAACAGTGCACATTTGAAGTTGTACCATTGAAAATCCGACCTATTACTGTCAAAACTTTCAAATATGCTTCAGTGGAATGCAAATGGCAATTTGGACCTGTGCAACCAGCTAACAGCACAGATGAAAAGGTTGCTAAAAAAGGTTTGCCTAGCAAAATGTTGCAACAACAGCAGCAATATACAGTGCAAAATATAGTTCCCAACAATCACTCCCACCAGTCACTTCCTCACATCCTGTATCTCAAGATACATCTCATAAATTGCACCCTGGTGACAATATGAATAGAACCACCACAGATTCAAAATGTGGTGTTGATAGACAAGTTAAGCATAATTGATCATCCTCAAGTAACCCAACTCATATCCAGGTACTTAAAGACACAAATACATCTTGTCTTGCTCCATCAAATAATGCAAATGGACTTGAATCAAATGGTTCCCACCTGACACCAAATCCAAGTTCCGGAAATAACAGAACAGAAGGAGTACGTATACTTGATCAGCAGCCAGTTGCACGTAGTTCAACTGCATGTGTTGCAACTGTCCATGTAGAAACAGGTACAAATTCTCCATTATCATCACAAAATGGAAACAAAAATTCATCAACTGATTTGCACAATACAGCATTTACTTCCATGTTAGAAAACTTTGAGAAATCATGTACAGAAAAACCAATTTATGTGTGTTGTATTTGTATTAGACTTTGTATTTCGAAACCAGGTTCAAAAGTTTGTTATAACAAACTACAGCGCTGAATTTTTGAAGCAATTTTTTTCAAGTGAAGACATTCTTACGCCAAAAAACAACATGATTTGCCATTGTTGCAAACACAATATGATGAAGTTTAAGGTACAACGTCAGGCTCAAGTTTACAACATGAAACCTGCTGATCAACCATCTGAATTATCCCAACTAAATTGCCTTGAAAGACATTAAGTTGTACCAGTCATACCATTTATGAAAATTTCTTCTTTACCAAAAGGTGCTCCAAAGGGGTTACATGGTCCTGTCGTTTGTGTTGTATCAAACATAACATCCACAGCCGTGCAGTTACCAAGACTCATGGATGATGGTAGCCTTGTCAAAGTAAAACTGAAACGTTAGCTACAGTATAAGAAACATCACCGGTTTCAGACTGTACATCCACACCAAATACATTCTGCTCTCTTCATTCTTTAAACAGTTAATCCACACTATGAAAATATTAGGACTGAGGATGAAAATCCTGAAGACTTTCAACAACCTTTACAGTCTTCCACAGAAAGTACATCAAAACTAGTTGACAATACTGCCTTGAGTACTGAAAGTGTAATGACAAGTTACCGGGTAACATCAGTGACTCTTACAGAAGGTACAATACAGAGGTTTATTCTCTGGTAGAAAATGTGCAAGCATGTCATTCTGCAAATGATACAGAGCAAAACTCACAGGACTTTTCTCATATTCAGAATGGCAATCAAGAAGGAGAAATCAATTTATCTCAAACATCTGCACCTTAGAACACACATGTCTCCAACTGACTGACATAACACAAATTGTTGCTAAACATGTTGATGATACAGTACTGTGAGTTGCACCTGGAGAAGGGCAACAGTTACTCAGCATTTTCAAGAGTGAAGGACCAGCATTTACTACCCTTTTTTCCAGATGGTTAAAATACATTCAAAGAACAATGTATGGTAAAAATTTCTTCAAAGAGATATTTAAATGCAAGGTTACTCTCTAATGATACTCGGTTTGTCCAGAATCCAGAATATATATTCTTTGCTCAGTACACAACAGAGCTTCATGAAATTTTATCATCCATATCTATTGCAATGAGAAAGGGGTCAAAGAGAACTTCAACTGGAAGAGTCATTACATCATCCATGTTTCAGAACAAGGAGAGCACACATCAGATTTTATCAAAAGATGATGGTTACTATTTTATGAAGAAAATATGTGGTACTCCAGCATATTGGGAATGAACAATGTGTGACCTTTTTGCTATGGTTTGGCAACTTGGTATTCCCACACAGTTCTGTAGCTTTTCTGCAGCTGATTGGAGATGGACTGAAATTGATGAAGCTATTCTTCAACAACAAGAGAAACCTATTCCAGAAAACATTGACTGGGCCACACATTGTCAAATAATAGCCAGTAATCCTGTAACAGCCACACACATGCTTGACCACAGAGTACACTAACTTTTATCAAAGATGTCATTTTATCTACTGCTCAACCAATTGGCCAAAATTGGTGAAAAATGACGTACACCCAAAACTCTATCCCACAACTCATTGTAATTGCTATTTGGAAATAGGTCTATTAATTAACAAAATAATGCAACAGACTCAGTTTCATTAAGCACTGGCCTTGGCACAATCAAAAAAAGGTTAAAAAAGCCTGCTATCATTAGGTATCCAAAAGTCAAGATTCAGAAAGATCGTGAAAAGTATTACAGCAATATTTGGCATCTGTACCTGCCATTCTCTGTAGAAGACTTCAAACCCTCAAGCTATGACACCTTTGAAAATTATTTCCTTGAAGGTTCATACAATGGCAATTTTGTTAGGGACATTGTCACAGCCAATATGCAAAAATATGAACCTCTAGAAAAGGAACTTGAAAATTTATGGGCAAATCTGCACGGAAACCCTTATCAGGAAAATTCCTGGGCGAATCTAGCTCCTCAAACTGAAATGGAAAGGATTCAACATATGCAAGAAATGAGCACAGAAGATAGCTTCAGAACATTTTGAAATCATTTCAGAATTCCAGGAATCTGTCATCTTCAATAATGGCATGCTGGGTTATTTTCCTCTTGAAACAATGGATTCATCTGTGTCACAAAGTGAAATCACATGTATGTAAGGATCCTCAGTAATGAGCAGTGGCAACTATTTAACCATATGAAGCAATAGTGTAAACCATTAAGTACATGATAATGACACAAAACCACCTTACATATTTCTCACAGGAGATGCTGGAACAGGAAAACCTCAATTAATCAAATGTATAACCCACAAACTTCGCAAATCTTTCTCAAAAATTGCAGAATCCCCTGATGACATTACTGTTCTGTTAGTAGCGTACACAGGAACAGCAGCGTTCAACATACATGGCCAGACCATTCACTCAGCCTTTAATATTTTCAACCCAACAAAGCACTACAAACCATAAAGAGAAGAACACCTCATCACACTTGGTGCAAAATATCGTAGTCTGCAGTTAGTTATCATTGATGAAATATCAATGGTTGGCAACAATATGCTGCTCTACATTCATGAAAGGTTACAACAAATCAAATTGAAAAGAAGTGATACCATGCACATTTTTGGTAATGTGGGGATACTAGCAGTTGGGGACTTCTATCAAATTCAACCAGTATTTGGCAAACCATTATATAGAAAAGATCATGGGGCATTTGTAGACTTATGGAGTATGTTCTCTTTGTGGGAATTAATGGCAATTATGAGACAAAAAGATATTTCTTATGCTGAACTGTTGAACTGACTTCAAAACCATAGTAAAGGAGAACAATTGTTGCAAAGTGACACCCAATTGTTAGAACTGCATGTTGTTAAAAACACACCTGATGATGTTCCATTCATTGTTGCATAAAAAAGCAGTTGTTGATGCCCACAACATAAAAATGTTACATTCCCTCGAGTCTCCCCTTATGCAAATTTAAATATGTAAAATGCATGTACAGAGTGCGGAAATTGCATGTTTCATGTACAGAAAGGCAGAAACATACAATCTGCATATGTGTATGTGCCCTACACATGCTATTCCCACACAATTTACATGCATGCATCCAGGGAGCATGTATTTATTTAAGCATCTATTCAAATACATGCCTACAAACATGTTCTAATCATTTAAAATAGCCAGTGTAAGCAAGTAAAGGTATCAATTTGGTCATGTGACCTTACTTCAAAGCATGTATTTGGACATAGATATTTTTCTGAGTGCTTGTAGAGCATGTATTTTGGACATTAAGGCATGTTTTCAGACAGTTGTTTGTCAAGGATTCAGCCAGCCAATTAAATTCCTTTATTTACCACAATAGGTCAAAAGAATAAGCTCTTCTGTTGGCTGTGTGTGAATTTTCAGTTGGAGGCTCAGTTTGAATTCAGCTGTGCTGCCATTTTGCTACAGTACTGCCCATACATTAGCTGCTGGAAAAACAGGAGAGCTACAGTATATAGAGTTATTAAAGTTGCACAAAGTTTGTGACTGAAGGCGAAACATGCGGGTGAGTATATTTGACAACAGGCAATCCTTTCCTTATTATATACACTACTGATACAATTTTTGAGGAATTAAGGACACTATTAAAATACTTGACTGCAACTTCCAGCTACAATACTGTATACCATGAGTTTACTGTAGTCAGGCCTCGATTTTCAGAAAAATTTATGGTTTTCCTTCGGGCAACCATTCCACTTATTTTAGTTGTCCACAAGTAAAATTTGGTTGTCTGAAACTGAGCACTTAAATTGTGTTCATGTACTTATAGTCTTGAAGAATTAAAAGAGGTGATGTTTGAGAGACAGAAACATGTGAAGCCTGAAATATGGTACAATGTGAAAAATCAAAAGAGTTAGTCAGTCGGTAGTATTTGTTTTCACTCCTAGAGAAAAATGGTTGTCCATGGGACAACCAACTTTTAACTTTCGATTGTCCATATGACATTTTAGTTGTCCGGGACAATCGGACAACCATGAAACTTGAGCCTTGGTAGTAAAGAATGCCTCTAGGACTGTTGAAGAATAGTGTTACTGGAAGTTTGCAGTGTATGTATACAGTACCATATGGTACTGTGCAGTAATTTCTCTTTTAAAATTTTATGTCAGGTATTGTAGATTTCAAGCATAGTGTATATCAATTAACTGCATGTTGGCCTATCGTATACTGTATAGGCAGTAGCTCTGTACAGACATAGGAAGTTTACTGTATATTAAGGGATTTATAGAGTTTAATTGTCGATCATGGCTCAAGTGTCACTCAAGCATCTCAGTTTTTCTTTCTAAATTGTTTGTACAAAAAAAATGCATGTGGTTGATGAATGGTTTTTCAAGTAAAGAAATGTTATAATTAATGGTGTTATATATGATTTCATACTGTACCAATTTAATGAGGATTTTATCACAAAAACACAAATCTGTCAAATCCCAATTAGTTGTGGTACAGTATATGCAAAACAAGAATTAGCTCTGCATGATAAGACTAAGACAATTATAGAGAAACTTTATTTTTGGCTTCAATAGTCAGAACTCAACTAATTTGTGCATGATTTATGGTGCAGGATAGCTGGCCAAGGGAATTGAAAACAACTTTCTACATACTGCTCTGCAAGCATACCTACCATTGGGCCTGGGAGGCTGAGTTATATTTTCCACCACCACAAATTAGGGGTTTACAGGGATATTTCATCAAGCAAAGGAAGGATTTTATTGCATGACTTTCATCCCAACTTTAAATAAGAGATTTCATCATGCAATATAGCAAAGCCTTTGGGTTGCAGGGACTTGCACTAGTTAGATGAGGTTTTACAGTATCTCAGTTTCTGACAAGCTGATTTAAGTCACGCTGATCACAGCCTTTTTTCCAATTGTGGCTCAATGTGTATTAGAAGACAAGAACATTTACCTCGTATTCCTGTAGATCTTCTAATTCTTTATTGACCTTGGCTAATTCAGTTTCTCTGTTCATAAGGGTTTCTCTGAGAGCTAGAAATGACATGTAAAATCTCAATCATTAATGGAAAATATAAATGTTGAAAAAAAATTGTACTTTGATCAAAAATGAACATTATCCACACTACAAAAGGGGAATGTATTCATATGTCAGGAAAACTCTACTATGTAGTAAACTGAGTCAGAAGTTCAAAGGCTGGGATAATAACTTCCATCCATCCATCCAACAGCAAAAATCATTGAGAATTCAATAAAATATACCTCCATTGTACTCATGTACTCAACAATGGAACTTTGGCACTGGGTGCCTGGTGGTAAGAACATTTTGAGTGCCTCATGACCCCATAACAGGCAAGGAGGGAAAGATACCAACTTTCAAAAATCCATTACAAACCAAGTACCATTGTGGAGAATTAGACATGTTGAATATTTTCTTTTATTCATGCCATGTCCCTTAATAACTGATGAGATCTATCCACTGTCTCTCCATCCAGAAAGGGGGCCAGCAGGGGACCTTGGTGAGCTGCCTGGGCAACACTGCCCCAAATGGGCAGTCTAACACACTTTCAGAAATGGGGGGCTTTAGTCAACCATAAAGTCACTTTCTAATTTACTTATTTGAATACTATTTCAGCTTTCCTGAACAAATTCTTGTACAAAATTTCACTATTTCTTAGATGATGTGATAAGCATCATTTCAATCGGTTTAGTGACTGTCTTACCTTGTTTCTGCTTTTCATATTCAGCAAGCATTAGTTCTTTCTGTTCATGGATGCTGTGAATCTCTGGTTGATTCTGGTCACTCATAGTTATAATATAGGATTGTCTCTTGTGAGACTTCTTAGACATATAGGACATGTACTCATGCTGTAAAATAAATAAAATAGAGCAGTGATTGTACACAGCATTCCATGACACAATTAACTATAGTGACAATTCTATAGCATTCCATGACACAATAAACTATAGTTACTATTGTACAGCATTCCATATTCTATAACGTTCTATGATCTAGCAGCATGTTTTACACTAACATGTTTGGTCGTGACATAAATTAGGGCTGTGACGGTTAATCGGTTAACCGGTTAACCGACCGACTCGTCGGTTACTCGTGCGTCATTCCTCTTCATAGATTAACCGTTTTTGTATTGCCAATAACTCAGTCGCCGCGGGGTGCCTTTGTTGGTAAACTGTTACACAAATATCGCACAACAAACAGTGTCAGTTTCTCACAAATTATCGCTCGAATAATAACTGTTAAAAGAGTTTTAAAATCGGCCATTCGATTGAACGGATTAATTCCGCGGCAGCTCCCCGAATTAAGTACATTATGATGAGTGACAAGTGGCGCACCCATTGTTACTTTCTTTGGCAGAACTTCGTGTGCTCGTCTTCTAATCCCTTCAATAGCAACACCCAAGCACAACTTTAGAAATTAGCGGCATGTTTGAGAGATTACCAAGCGAAAAGAAAGCCACAAGACAAGCAGGGAGCTGTAACAAAAGTTAACAAGCCCTGTATTTCTAGGGCAATAAAACCTCAGCGAGACCATGATTAGGGCACAAAAGTATATTTGAATAAGTCTTCCCACTGTAGCTAATCGAAATATTTTATCATGCCACACCTCCGTAAATTTCATTATTTTTCATTGTTAGTAGCAGTATTTGGAAAAAATTGTAACCTGTCAAAATACGATCGTAAGCACCAGATAATTCCCGGCATTTTGTTGTTTGCCCAATATCATATAAAATGGAACATTCCATGTTGACTTTTATGAATAAGCATACGCAGTTCGTTGAACCGACTGGGTTGTAGTTGCGATAATGTACTGTACTGTAGAAGTCAACCCTACGATGCACGTAAATATAGCAATCTAAGTTTTAGCGGTCTTGGACAGCAAAAAATGGACTCTATTAACGTTATCTTATGGTTTCTTTCCGATATAAATATCCCCGTAATTTTGCCACTTCTTGTCCAAACCTTACCGTCTTGTTTCAAAATAATCAGCAAATGAAATGCACTTAAGTCAGACCCCCGAAAAACCAAATACGCAGAGATTTGTGCTGCCGTTTCTTGGTGAATTTAGCACGGGGCTTGGTCGGCTGCACAGGCGGGCTATGTAAGCCTGGGAAGTGCGATCGTCATAACGCAAACTCAATGGGGAAATTCGTTCGGAGGTCTGGAATTTTCACACACTAAATCCCATAGGCGATGGCGCGAGTTGTGATTGGCAGGCTCAGAATCAACGTATTTGAACCAATCACAATGCAGAGGCAATTCAAATTTTGCAATAGATCGTGTGCATATGATGTCATCGAGCAAAACATGGCTCCTTGTTAAGTGGTAAAAACGGATACGCACGCAAGTCTACTGCATGCATGGGACCACGTGCGTAATTGTTTACGTTCGTAACGACGTCATATGATAACATTCCATAAGTTCTACGGTAAATAACTTTACGGTAGGAATGCTGGGAATTCCTTAATTTATGCAGGAAAATAGGGCCTGGTTGTGCTGTTTGAGGCTGGTGGGCCGTTTACAGTGCAATTGTACAGATCGCTACTATGACACACACGTGAGTGGTGTACGTACATGTACTGAACACTGCATCGCAAGCAAGCTGCATCAAAACAGCGGTGTGAGAGTGTTTCATGAAATAACTGACAATATAACATAGGGTCAGGCGGGAATACAACAGTTGGTGGAATGTTAAAAAGTGCACGTGGTCTGAAGAAAGCTTCAGTAAATGCAGGATGGGTTTTTACTGTAGAAAGATGATATAAACTCAGTGCAAAATACCAACATTTTTGCCACATACTTGCATGGGCGAACATGACTTACGGCGCCATTTTAGACTTGCACTTTCCTGTACAAAAGTGATGGCGCTCTTTGGAAATGTTGACTTTTTGTTGTTGTGTGAACCTTACATCATTTTCGGTTAAACGGTTAACCGCCGGTTAATAAAATCGGTTACACGGATAGTGAATTAACCGAAAATGCACAGCCCTAACATAAATATACTATGACAAATCCTAGCTCTGCTCAAGTTACAGGTCAAAACATTTTAAAGCTATAGTACACAAATTTCCGCCATTTTGGAACAAGAATAAGGCTATGCAGGTTCAAGCAGTTTTGGATTGAATATTTTCTTTTATTCATGCCATGTCCCTTAATAACTGATGAGATCTATTCACTGTCTCTCCATCCAAAATGGGGGCAGGGGACCATGCTGAGTTGCCTGGGGAACACTGCCCCAAATGGGCAGTCTAACACACTTTCAGAAATGGGGGGCATTAGTCAACCATAAAGTCACTTTCTAATTTACTTATTTGAATACTATTTCAGCTTTCCTGAACAAATTCTTGTACAAAATTTCACTATTTCTTAGATGATGTGATATACAAGCATCATTTCAATCGGTTTAGTGACCGTCTTACCTTGTTTCTGCTTTTCATATTCAGCAAGCATTTGTTCTTTCTGTTCATGGATGCTACGTATCTCTTGTTGATTCTGATCACTCAGAGTTATAATAGTGGATTGTCTCTTGTGAGCCTTCTTAGATACATAGGACATGTACTCGTGCTGTGAAATAAATAAAATAGAGCAGTGATTGTACACAGTTGAGAACAGTGACACAAATACAGGAAATAATAGATTAGAGCATGTACTGTGAACTAGAAATGCAGAGAAAATCTTCTCTGATTTTATGAAGCATAGCTTTCCATGATGTGATAAAATTTGAAGATGTATCTCTCATCACTAATATGCAAACTACTCATCCAGCTGTACATCTAATATGTTCTAAACAGTATTTCATGCATATTCATTTCTATCTCTCCTGAAACAAATTTATCAGTACCATAAAAAAAAATCATTAAAGCATACACATCTATCTGAAAGGGGAAATGCATCCTCCCTAATTTGAATCAGTGGTAGGACACTGTCCTGTGTCATGATTGGTCTTGAGGATCATGTGACAATATTTTGTACCTTCAATTTTGAAATTTACAAGGAATAACTGCTTGGTTTAACTTGAGTATGCAATTGAAGTCCTAAAATATAATGAGAGAAACTTTGAAGAGAATTAAAAAGAAAATTGTGAGAGATTTATAGTTGTTGTTTTAAAACAAGTTTTGGCGACTGCAAAGAATGTTACATTAATAAAACAAAAAATTTTCATGTTTGACACCATTATGGACATAGGTTCTGACTAAATTCAGAATGCTCTTCTATAGTTTATTTGTGTATTAACTATTTATTCAGTTCACTCAAATTAAAAATGTTTAAATGAAGCTCTGGTACTGTACACCACTGTTCAATTGGGATAGAAATCTATTGCAATTTACAATTGGTTAAATATAGATAAAAGCTATTTTTCTATTACTGACATTTTAATACAATCTTTGCCATTACAATGTAATATTTAATACTAAACTGGAACTTGTTACTTACTGTCTCAACTTTAGTTTGTTGTGTTTCTTCTGCCAGCCACTCATTCTCTTTCCGACTGAATTAAGTTGAAAAGTTAAGGTGATAAATTCCCCAAAACTTACCTGGTTTGGGAATCTATAAACCCTACTTACCTCATCTCTTACACATATGAACAGCTCCATCTATCGCGGAAGATGTACTGACGAAATAAGTCCTACAGAGGGCGTGCGCTAGTTAACCCTTGACCCGTCCTTGCTTAAGCGGCAGCGGAACCCGAGAGACTTCGCTTCGGAACGTTTAGACCAGTGCAGTACCAATGGGTAAACCACCAAATGACTACGGAAACAAAATCACTTGATTAACAGAGAACACTAAATGCAAGAGGACAAAGTCCACAGGACTTACCGATTCTTACGGAGAATGGTTCAGGTTGTGTACAGAAGGTCGAGACATCACCAGCAGGCACAGCAGTTAATAAACATTAGTAGGTGAAGTTAAGCCACCGTGCAGACGAGATTCCTAGGCGAGATCTCTCAGGTTCCAGAGTGGGGCCGGGAGGCGGGATCCAGATGAGGTAAGTAGGGTTTATAGATTCCCAAACCAGGTAAGTTTTGGGGAATCTATTTCACTCCTACTTACCTCATCTCTTACACATATGAACAGATTAGCACCGGTTGCATGGCGGGACGGCTGGGACCGGAGACCGAGCCGATAGAGGAGACTGTCTGGAAGAAGATTGTTTGTGGTGATTCAGCACTGCCTTGGCGAAAGACCCCTCAGCCGAAACTGTATCTGTGAGGTAACAGGAAACAAGGGCGACGGTGTCTTCCACGCCGCCGCCTTGATGATATCTTCCAAGGGGACACCTTGAAACCATGCTTTAGAGGTCGCATGAGATCTGACATCATGGGCTCTCACGCGTTCTGATGGTAGTGCAAAGGGCTGGATGAGGTCCCTGATCCATCTGGAGATTGTAGCCTTTGAAGCTAAATTATAAGGACTCCTCGGGATTAGGAAGAGGTTGTTGGACGTCCTTAAGTGTCTAGTTCTCTTAATGTACTTCTTGGGAGCTCTCACCGGGCATACCAGACTATCCTCTTGTACTGAGGAAACCGATTGCATGGCAGGGACGTACGTCTCGGAAGGGTTAAAGGAGATCGTCTGATTTTTAGCTAGGAAAGCGGGATCTGGCAGTAATCTCACGCCGTTCGGGTCAAACCGGATGAAGCCCTCCTTCACTGTGAGGGCGTGTAGGAAACTCCTTCACCTTGCGGAAGCCGCAGCCATCAGAAAAACCGTTTTGTGAGTCAGATGTTCTAGACTGATTGAGGATAGTGGTTCGTAAGGTGAGCTGGATAGCCGACTGATAACAGAGTTGATAGACCAGGACGGAGGTAAGTGCCTAGAAGGTGGTCTCTGGTTGGACATCCCTTTCGGTAGGTGGACAATAGTTTGGTTGTCACCTACGCCAGAACCGTCTTCAAACCCATTGTGAACTACGGCGATCGCAGATCTATAGTTTCTTATTGTACTGACTTGCTTCCCCTCGTGGAATAAGGCCGTCAGGAATTCCGTTACTTGGAGAAGGGAAGCTTCCAAGGGAATGAAACCATGGTCTGACGCCCATTGTCTGAATCTGTTAAGTCTGGTTTCGTAAGTGCGAATAGCCGATCTTCTCCTAGATCCCGCGGCGATGTTGACAATGTCTGTAGGAAGGCCTTTTGCTCTGAGGTGATGCTTGAAAGAAGCCACGCAGAAAGACGAAGAGTCTGAAGGCCCCGGTGGCAGACTCTGCCTTGAAGTTGAGTCAGCAGACTGTATTTCCTTGGGAAGCGGTATGGTTCGTCCACCAGCATGCTGAGAAGGAGGGGGAACCACGGCTGGTTCGGCCAAAAAGGAGCTATGAGTATCATTCTGGCATTGCAACGGCGGAGTTTGGCCAGTACTAGGTGGATGAGGTTCCAGGGCGGGAACATGTTTGACCAATCCAGCGCCAAAGCGTCTGTCGTCCACGCTGACGGGTTGAAGAATCTTGTGCAAAATACCGGCAGCTTGGCGTTTTGGGGGGTTGCAAACAGATCCACGTGTGGCCGTCCCCATAAGCTGAACACGTGATACGCCCAGACCTGAGACAGAGACCATTCCTTGTGATCCACAGACCAGCCCCTTGAGAGAGCATCTGCCACGACGTTGTCTTTTCCCGCTAGGTGTGAGGCCTTCAGCAGGATGTTTGCCTCGAGACAGGATAGGATGAGGCTCTGAACCCTTATGCACAGTGTCTCCGACCTCGTGCCCCCTTGTCTGTTGACGTAGGACACTACGGTTGCGTTGTCCGACATGACCGTCACTGCCTTTCCTGCCAGGAGGTCTTTCCAATGACTGATTGCCTGGAACACCGCCTCCAGCTCCAGGACGTTGATATGACGGGTTGCCTCCTGAGGGTCCACTTCCCTGCTAAAAGTTCGATGGTCCCAGGTTGCTCCGCATCCGTTGTTATAGTCACCGAGGGTCGGTGCGTCTGAAGTGTGGTCTGACCTGGGTCAGGCTGACGTCTTGAATCCACCAGGTCAAATGAGGTTTGACATCCTCTGTCAACGGGATGTGCCTTTCTGGGTTGTCCAACTTGGGAACAAAATGCTTGAGGACATGAAACTGGAGTGGCCTCATTCTTAGGCGACACAGGAGCAGAGCATCTACTAGGCTTGCCATCAACCCGAGGCACCTCAGCCATAGCATGGAACACGTAGTCTGTTCCGTTGTAAGAGAAGGCCAGGAAGCGGTGATGGTCTGGGTTAATTGGGATGTGCAAGTAGGCGTCCAGGAGATCCACAGTTGTGGCCCACATGTCCTGATGTAAAGAAGGAATGATCGATGCTAGAGTTTCCATGCGAAAACGTTTCGGGTGAATGAAAGCTTTGTTCAGCGGTTTCAGATTTAAGATGGGCCTCCACGTATCTGCCTTTTTTTGGCGTGAGGAAGAAGGATGATCTGAAGAGGAATGGTGATTCCTCGTGTGTGGCGATCCGGATGGCCTTTTTCTGGAGAAGATCTGTGATTTCCTGTTCCAGAGCCCGTTTTTGGGTTGGATCGGTCGGGATTTGAGTTATCTTCGAAAGCCCTCCTGCTGGAGGGTCGCTTGTGAACTCTATCAAATAACCAAACGTCACTACGTCGAGCACCCAAGCCTTGGGTTGAATTGCTTCCCATTCTTGTGCATATTGTTTTAGTCTCCTCCCACCGTCGGAAGCAGACCGGTGGGGTGGGAATCCCTAGGGCTTGGAAAACTTTCCCGTCGCAGGTCTGGATGGTTGAGGTTTCCAAGAGCCTGCCTGTCTGCTAGGGGGACGATTGTTAGACCTCATGCGTTGCCGAGAGAAATCCCTGTCTGGGCCCGGAAAGGTCGGGCGAGGCTGATGTAGAGGGCGCCGGGCATCCGAACGTCCGATAAAGCGTGTCGACGACGTAGAAGTTGAGGGCCTAGAGGAAGGCCTTTGCTTGAAGGAAGACCTAGGCCTGAAGTCTGCATCCTTCATATCTTTATGTCGCTTAACTTCCTGTTGCAAAAGTTCCTCGAACTTCCCATTAAACAAGTCCGGACCAAGGAGGGGAACATTTTCAAATTTCTTTTTGATTGAGTCAGAAGGCCAGGTAAGGTTGTTCAGGATAAGAGCTCTTCGCTGCATAGAAGCCTTGACAGAAACCCTCGCAAACTGATCAAAAACTAAACGAGAAATAGGTCCCAGAAGGTTGATCAACACCCCAGTGTCCCGTCTGGAAACCAATATCTCCTGAGACTGGCGAAATGCCATATTGACAATCTCAGCAATTAGTAATAAGCACGGCCAGAATTTCATCCTTGTTCTAGCCGCCGAATCAATCTTGGACAACTCGGCTTCTGAAGTTCTCCTTTCTTTTGAGAAAAAGCGTCCCTTGGAATCTACAATATTGGCCGACTGAAGTTTATCTCTAGCCGCAGGAGGGATCTGAGGGGTGCAAAATAGTTCCTTCCACTCAGCTTCTTCCACCCTAAAAGCGGTAGAGGAGCGTTTAGGAAAAGCCGTCCATTTCTTACTCCCGGCAATGGCTTCAAAGCGTTCCATACACTCCACATCCACCGGGAGAACTGCAGGCGGAGGACGGCTGGATTTATTGAGAGTCAGTTTCGATTTCTTGACCGGGGGCTGCTCCGGGGGAAGGTCAAAACCCAACACCCTCCTTACTACTTCGACTGCATTCTGAAAAGCCTCAGTCGGAATATCTGTACCAGTCACAAGGTCCTCATTACCGGAGCATTCTTCCGAGGACGAAATCTCTGGGTAAAAAGGATCAGATCGCTGGGGTTGTGGAATCTCGCCCACGTTTTCTCCCGCAGAATCTCTCTCATTGGCAGGGTAATGAGGTTCCTCCTCCGGGTCCGAGGGGGACCGATGGTCCACATCTCGAGATGACTTTTGGCCTCCCCGCTGTGGCTCCAAGACTTGGCGGAGGCAAGAAAGCAGTTCGGACATCAAATCTGTCGAGTCCTTGTCACCCAGGCCTCTTTTTCTACCTCTATTTTCTCCCCTGTGAGTGGTGTCAGAAGACTGAACACCAGTAGCCAACTGTTGAGTACTTCGCCTCAACGGAGGATCGTCCTGTGTCTGTTGTAGCAGCTCATGAAGGCCGAAGCCTTCGAAATCTCTCTGATCCCCAGAAAAGGAATCTTCACCAAGAAGTTCTCCAGCCTGCAGGGTTGGTTTAGCGGGAGTAGTTCCCTGAGAATCCCCGGAAGGGGGTACCGGGGCCTGTGAGCTCGAGGATCGACTAACACCTGAACCGGAAGGGTGATCCCCTGGTTTACTGGAGCTTGAAGATTTTGATTTTGCCCGGCCTTTCACCGGGGCTTTGCCCTTCAGGAACTCGGAGCCCGGGTAGCCTTCGCTGGAGTCCGGTTAGCAGAAGATTTATTACCCTGGTAAGTCAGGAGGCTTGTTTCCTCGGTCAGTATTACGTGCCGTAGGTCCACGGACACTTACTGGATCAAGAGTCATATGCGCCGTAGGTCCACGGACGCTGACTGACTCCTCGTCATCTTGAGGCATATGCGCCGTAGGTCCAGGGTCGCTGACTGAAATATCAGATTGTAGTGGGGTATCACTGGAGCGGGCTTAGATCTGGATTGGACATACTTCTTCACACAAGCCCAGGACGTCTCATCCCAGTCAGAGCAGATATCACAAGTCCTGTCCTTCCCGCATACGGCCGACATAGTGGGCAGCTAGAATGTTTATCCCAGCTTCTGAAAGGCCGGAACTGCGGCAAACCTGACAGAGAGAATTCATGTCTGAAGCCCTAGCTAAGAAAGGATAATACTGAGAGTGGCTCTGAAAAACATGCAGCATACACAGAAAAATAACAACATATAAATACACATGACCGGGTAACCGGGGGCCGCTCCAACGAACCGGGAAACCCACACTGGAAAGGCCCGGGAAAAACCCGGGAACCCTTACAACCCGAGGTGGTGGAACACCAGGAGTCCCGCACAGCCATCACCGGGAACAATCAGAAACCCTGCCCCGTAAACTCCGGGAAGAAGAAACTCACACGGAGAATACCGGGGAAGAGCCTGAAAGCTCACACCAAGATCACCGGGGAACACCTAGAGAATCCTCACAAAGAAACCACCGGGAAACAATCACCGGGGAACAATCACCGGGGAAGAGCCTGAAAGCTCACACCAAGATCACCGGGGAACACCTAGAGAATCCTCACAAAGAAACCACCGGGGAACAATACCGGGCACAACAGCGTGCACGGTCGGCCCTAACCAAGCGTGACCACTAACTGTGCTAGTGGAAGCTCGGAAAGTCACCGGGGAACAATACCGGGCACAAACACCGTGCACGGTCGGACCTAGCCAAGCGTGACCGCTAGCTTGTAGCAGCCAACTAGAAAATGACGTAACAGCTAGACTGGCTAAAAGCCTAGCAAGGGAAGTAACTCTAACTACCTACAGAAAAAAAAAAAACCGCTAAAACGGTAAAGTAGCAATGCAAGATGAAACCGAGACTGCGACAACATAACAGCGTCTCGGAGCAGAAACCAAGCAACAGAATTTATGTTGCATACAGAATACATATTACATGATATATAATGCATAATACATAATGACACAAACAACCAACACTTAACAGTGGGAGGCAGCCCAGCCTAACCCTAACGAAACACGAGGAAACTGAGCCTAAAACCTACGATCTAAGAAACCACCCCTAAAAAGAAGGATACTCATCAAAACTTCGATGGGAAGGTTCGGAACGTCAACAGCGTCAAGATCGTAGGTGACAAGAACGGGCGAGGCTCCAGAAGAATCCAAAATCCGAGAAAATATAACTAGCAAAAAAACACGCGAGGTACATCGTTCCGCTGACGATAAAGCAAGGACGGGTCAAGGGTTAACTAGCGCACGCCCTCTGTAGGACTTATTTCGTCAGTACATCTTCCGCGATAGATGGAGCTGTTCATATGTGTAAGAGATGAGGTAAGTAGGAGTGAAATAGATTTTTATTTCACAACAGACGCAGACAGGAAATAAATGACACTTTTAGCTGGTAAAACTCTCCAAAATAGGCACTTCTTTAAGATAGGCAGTGTATATATTCATGTTTTTCACAGGATCAATATAATGCATACATACTGGCTACAAACCAATACTGAATACTAACAGTGGCATTAATAGGATAATCTTGTGTTCCCCTCAACTGTGGTTTGAGATTTTCAAAAATGGATATGCCTTCTCTAGTCAGAGTGTGACTACGAAATTTTTTAAGATTTGATACTTCTTTTGACAAGAAAAGGCACAAATTTTCATGTTTTTCAATCCAAAATATTGCAAAAGCACATGGGAAATGCCATTTCCAGTTATCTGAGGGGTTGTGTTTTTTCAAAATTTTCTGCACACTTCCAACTATGCCAACTAAAGATGACACAAAGCTCAAGTAATTGTTCAGGCAAGATTCCTTACAAGAATCCCATTAAATTTCCCACCAACCTCTCTACAGTTCATCCCCCCTTTTTCAAAATGTTAGTTGCATCCACTCTTGGTAGTAGTTTCATATTTTTGTTGCCAATTAAATCTTACTTGAAGTTGCCCTGGAGGAAATTTTTAGACCAGTGTAAAGACAGTAGAGTTACCCTTAACTTGGCCTTAAGTTGCAACCTTAATGAATCACAAACATCTGAAAATCCAAGAGATCTGGGGGCTTGGCCCCCTGGACCCCCACCAAGACTCACACTGAACTGCCCATCAACTTCTCTCTCTAGTCTGTTCATCTCTGCCTTTTTCAAAATGTCAGCCGAGCCTGCTCTTGGTAGTAGAACCACTAGATTTTTTATACCAAAAGTCTTGGTTAAAGTTACCATGGAGATAATTTTTAGACCAGTGTTTAATCAATGAAACTGCCCTTAAACAACAACTTTAATACCTCACAAAAACACTAAAACCAACTTGTAAGCTTCTTGGGGCTTCATCCCCGGACCCCACCAGGGGCCCTAAGGCAGTTCCCTGAAACCCACATGATGAGCCTTGCGATTTGCACTCAGTGGTGCCCCCTCACCATGAGTGGATGCCAGCAGTGCCCTATGCAAAAATGTTATGCCCCCTCTTAGAATGAAAAGTCTGATGATGCCACTGAATATTAATTATCAGTCAAATGCTTTTTAACAATTCATCTTTTCAGAAAATTGAGGGCATTTGGTAACATGCATAAGGAAGGAAAATAAAATAATTGACCATTCCTTCTTCAAATATGTCATTCTACATTCCACTTCTTGAAATTAAAGTTACTAGAGAACTTGCCTAGCTGTAGAAGCTCTGCAGCCCTAGGCAAATGTCAGACTTGCCTTAATACAACACATAATGTTTAAGAAATTTATAAACAAGGATACAGCTCTTCCACTCGTTTCTTTAGAGTAAGTAGTTCCTCTGTCAAGGATTCCAGCCTATAATAACAAAAAAAAACAAAAAACAGAAAAACAAAATAAGAATGAAAAATTATGTAATAATTTTATGACACATCTCGTTTAACCAGAGACTTGTTTCTCCACTTCATCTGCTAATTACACTCTAAAGTTGAGAATGGAATTTGAGATGTGGTTCATTATTTCACATATTTCAAGGGGAAAAGTTTCTTAATTTGTAAGTTGGAAAGGGGAACAAAATGAAAAACCCTGCTCCTTATATTTTTATTATCATAGGACCAGTTTATCATTAACCAATTACATAATGGCACAAAATCACATCTTTTAAGCTGAGTAGATATTCCTCAACTTAAATTTCCATTTATTTTGGTAGTGCAAGCCATTTCAAACGAATTTCTCAAACTCACAGTATTTATTTTGGCCACAGAATGAAATTTGAAGTGGGTGGGGGAGGGGGTTGGGGTTGGTGGGGATGCAAACCACAAAAGTGGCCTAATATGTTCAACAATATAATAGCAATGTAAGGTAGCCCAAAATGCCTACCGAAGAAAAAGTGGGAGCTTAAGAAATTGTGGGTGGTGGGCAACCCCCTAATTTTCAATATCTGCATTAAACCTTTAAAGGCAGTTATTTCTCTATGTCGTGCCAAAAGGCTCACCAAATATGATGATGTTCTAAAAATACACGTTCACTTACTAAAATTACACGTTCATGTACCAAAAATATACGATGATGTACTAACTTCATACGATCATGATGTAAATTTACACCATCATGTACTAAAACCATAAGATCGTCATGTTAAATGTTACAATGTACAGGTAAAATCACACGTTGTACATCTAAAAACACATGTTGTACATGTAAAAACGTAAGATCATCATGCTATTATTGTCTCTTCCGCATGCCATACTGAGTGAGCCTTATGGCGTACCAGAAGTCCGCCAAAAGGCTCACCGACATGCGATGTAGTGAAAGTACACGTTCATGTACTAACTGCTTACGATTATGTACAAAGATTGCATATGTTCATGTACTGTTTGCTTACGTACATGTACTGATTTCAAAGAATTAATTTTGAAGCTACAGTACGACCTGTGGAACTTTTGATTCGATTGGAAATCTCGATGGTACATTGCATTAAATACACTAAAGAGAACGAAAGGTTTTTTTTTCTAATTTCTGTGACAGAAGTTGGCCCAGGGGCCTTACAGCCTTGTTGATAGAGAAACTTAGTTGAAGAACCAGAAGTGCTGAATCATCATTGGGTCTGTTGGCGACAGGAAGACCTGGACATTCACTGGACATGACAAGTTGAAGTATTAAGGGTCAAATTGCAGCATGGTAGTTGATGGAAAGTTTTGGGCCCAGGGCCCCTTTGTGGGCAAAAAGGCACTGAACACCAAAAGAAACATTGAAGTGACACACAGTAACCACTGCTTTCTTATTTCTTATCATTATACAGACATGGTGTTCCAACTAGTATGGAAACTCCTATAACAAAATTGTTTTAGGTCCCAGAAGGCCTGAGTCCATGAGGAAATCATTTGGTAGCAAACCTGGGCCACTGCTTGTCGATATTTACGGGATTTGCCAGATACCATGGGAAAAGACTGGGTCACTATGTTCAACCAACAAACCAGTTGCCCACATGTACCACATAATATCCCATATGGGACATATGGAGAGGCCCGCATGGGGTCCTTATGAATATTGGGTGCAAATTTACATGCAACCTAAAGTAAATTATATGGAAGCCTAAAGTGAACTTTATGAGAATATAACCTAGGATGAGGCAATTTCCCACCAAGAAGATTTGGGAGATTAAAGTCAGTCGGCATATTTGAAAGTGGACCCAGGGCCGTGTATTGGGAAATTTAAAATGAAGTTATGATCCTTGTCACTTTCATGAAATGAACAGCAGCTTCGTATCCTTTCTCATATGCTTTACACCACGCATGCAACACTTGGCAATACTGAAGGATCTGTGGGACCCAGGGACCTAAAATGGTTAGGCTTTACTGGTTTTCATACCAGCTATTATATACATCTGTATAAGGACAAAAAATAAGAACACAGTGGTCACTGAGTGTTACTTCAATTTTTCCTTTGATGTTCGGTGCCTTTCTTGCCCACAGTGGGGCCCTGGACCAAAATTTCAATCTACCACTATGCTGCAATGTATTTTGACCCTTATTACTTCAACTTGTCATGTCCAGTGAATGTCCAGGCCTACCCATTGCCAACAGACCCAATGATGATTCGGTACTTCTGGTTCTTGAACCAAGTTTCTCTATCAACAAGGCTGTGAGGCCCCTGGGCCAACTTCTGTCACAGAAATTAGAAAAAAAAACTTTTGTTTTCTTTAGTGTATTTAATGCAATGTACCATCGAGATTTCCAATTGATTCAAAAGTTCCACAGGTCCTAGCTTCAAAATTAATTCTTTGGGCCCTTAGTATTGACAGAGGCCTATTACCATTCGATACTCACATGGGCCCCTCCAGTACATAAACGTATACATTTAGTACATGATCGTATGAATTCAGTACATGTACGTAAGCAAACAGTACATGAACGTATAAAATCAGTGCATGATCATATGCAATCTTTGCACATCATCGTAAGCAGTGAGTACATGAACGTGTACTTTTACTATATCGCATGTCAGTGAGCCTTTTGGCGGACTTCTGGTACGCCATAAGGCTCACTCAGTATGGCATGCAGAAGAGATGATAATAACATGATGATCTTACGTTTTTACATGTACAACATGTGTTTTTAGATGTACAACGTGTGATATTACATGTACATCGTAATATTTAACATGATGAACTTATGGTTGATGGTGTAAATTTACATCATGATCGTATGAAGTTAGTACATCATCGTATATTTTTGGTACATGAACGTGTAATTTTGGTACATGAACGTGTATTTTTAGAACATCATTATATTTGGTGAGCCTTTTGGTGTGCCATATTCCTCACCCCAGGACACAGACAGTTTAAATCCTCCCAACTTACTCACTTCAAGCCCTTCAAACAACTTTCAAAATTTCATCTTCATTTAGACATAATCTCAATTTAATCCTTCAGGGCATAACCTGGTGAGTTTACAAGGCTGTAACAAGTAAATAAGAACACTCTCAGTTCATGATGTTTGCCTTTTTTTTTTTTTTTTTAATTTGATAACAATCAAAGATCTTTGTCAATTCAGTATTTCTGAAGGCTACTGGTATGATTGTGGGTTAGGGGTGATATACGACTGTCCATACATATATTCTCCAGGTATGATGTCTTATGTTTAAAATAAAAATTAAATAATTTACTCTTGTTTCAGAAGAATTTCTTTCTCTGTTGGTTCAGCAGGATCTGAGTTGTCTCCCATCTTCTTGCCCTTCTTCTTCTTTTTTCCCCTTTGGTGGCATTTTGTTATCTATCACATCTGAAGAGGATGGTGGTCCTTTTAATATGTACAAAAACTTCTTCATACTTTTGATAGAGGTACAGTCATGACTCTTGCCTAACCTGCTATCTCAAACTGGCCTATGCCAACTTAATGCAACCTGCAAATGAGATTGAGGACATAAAACAAAGTCAGTGAAGTTGTAATGAGCACTTCAACAAGTCTCAAGTTCTGTGAGTTCGGACTGGAACTGTCGAAACTTGTGTGTTTAGTAAATGTGGTACAGTATTCAAGGTATTTTCATTGGGGTGGAAGGGGGATGGGGCAGGGAGTCATTTTAACTTTGGGATCTGGTTCTGCCAAAATTAAGGATAGCACAAGTGTGCAGGGGTCAGTTTAATCATTTTCTACTAATTTTGGACCTATGGTTGATATTTGGGACCCACTGAACATGATGACAAGCATCCGATGATGCGTTTTAAAGGGGTTTCGTACCACACAAAGACAAAAGAAATATCACAGGCATGCAAAAGACCAGATATTGCAAGAGACAGATATTACCAAATATGGATCATAACCCCAAAAGAAAGGCTTACTCACAAAGAAGTCCCTCATTTGACACAACAAGAAACAATTACAAAAATGAACATAAAAAAAATATTGAACATTGTAAAGTAATTAACAGGTGATGAACAACTGCTTCAGTAGTAAGTTAGTACTTAAACCTTTAAAGGAGTGTGGTAATCCTCCAATCTCATTTAAGATCACCATAGTTTTAAATAAAATTTACTACTGCATTTTGACATTAATTAAAAGAATAGGTCCACAATAGTTAGTAAATTATTTAAACAGTCCATTGTGTTCACAATTGGGCTCACATTAAGTCGAGATTGTAAGTGAGGAATTAAAACTAAACTCAAGCAGTCTACTGTGGCTATGTCTTGTAGGAGTACTGAATAGGTGTTACTGTAAGCTTAAATTGAAAGGGCTACTGTAGAAGTAAGTTAGTATGCATGTTAACTGTTTGGGGTTGTGAGGATTAAGAGGTCTAGAAACTTCCAAAATTCCATTCTTAACCCCAGAAACTGTTTGAGATGGTCTTCTTTGATACAGTTTGCAAGTCCAATCACCCTAAAAAAACTGTATGCGGTCCACGCAATATGCTTTTTCAAGGCATACAATTTTATGAATCTGACAATATCGCAGGATATTTAAAAGCAAGCAGTTGAGCCCAGTTGAGCAGTTGTCCAGAAGCGATTTTGAAGGAACAGCTAAATTTCACAGTTTTCTTCTTATTTCAATTCAAATTACCTTTCATGATATTTCAGGACTCCAATATTGCATATTCAATGTAAACAGAGCAGTAATTAGAAGTAAAATTCATATTTGAGAAGAGAAAATATTGTCACATGATCCTAAAGAGTCAATCACAAAAACAAGAACATTCTACTAATTCAAGTTAGGGTGGCTGCATTTCCCAGGCCATGAATTTTGAGGCTTGAGAGTGAGATCATTTATCAAATCTCACCCCAATTCACAGTAAGGAGTGTGGTTTTTTGCAAACCTAGATAAAAAAATGCAAATCCTGATAGCATTAGGGACTCCTCGGTTAGAAGATTCAGAAACTTTTCTTGTTCACAATCAGCTGGTTATCTTTTATCTAACCCAATTCAAAAGGCAAGAGCAGTCATCCCAGGTTGAAGTAGTGTAGTAGACTGTCAAGTTTCATGATTGGCTGTTGGGAGTCATGTGACAATGTTTTTTTTCTCTTCAAATGTGAAATTTACTAGAAATACTGTAACTGCTTGTTTTACCTTGAATATGCAACAGTAAAGTCACAAAATGTATAAATGAAAGATACTTTGAAGAGAAATAAGACGAATAATGTGTTATCTAGCTTTTCCTTCCAATTAAGTTAAGGGAGACTGCAGCTCTTTACCTTTAACTTGAGCTTGGACTTCCTGTACATACTAATACCCATAAAAAATGTAATTGTGCAAATAGAGAAAATGACACAATTTATCTGATGTGTAACCAATTGGATAAAGAGGATTTTATTACACCCCACCTACTCATTGTGATGTCAGGTCAAGTGTTTAGATTTTTTAAGAAGGGGGACTTCCAATTAAATACTGTACATAAAAGTTGAACTAAACGGCACACCTACCAAACTCCTAAATTTCCTGAGTTTAATTTAATTGTAGCACACTGTGAAAATTTTAAACTCAAGGCCTTATTTCTCTTTAACCAACTTGAAGATTTGGCTGATTGGATTCAGCATAGGCTTACAATGCATTGATATTGCTAAATTACTATGAGCATTTTTAGGTATGCAACCTCTTCGGGTTTTCAGAACAATGACCCATTCATGCTGGCTGAGGCTATGATGCATCTTCATATAAGCTGTGCTTTGTATTGTATATAATTGATGTGAACACTCTTGAACAAATGTGGGATCAACATTCTGTAGGAACGTAGGAAAGGTGGTTGCTAATATCTTCCTAAAGAAGTGACATTAATACTTCAAGATGTCAGTGAGCAAACTCTCCAGACAGAATTAACTGAGGTGAAGTTATGTGATTATCTGTGATACATCACAGGCCTGGGTGTGGTCATGGCATAACTTGCAGTTACATGGATACAGTGTTTAACTTGTTGCAGGAACCCTTGTGTGAATGTGGGCCTGGATATGGTGAAGGCAGCCATGTGATGTAAAATAAATATTTTTTAAAAGCCCAAGTGCATTTAAGAAGGCTTGTAAACTTGTGTTCTAATGGATATGGAAAGGTTCACTGTCTCGCGATCTTGTGAGTATTCTGCATTTAATATATTAATTTTGATAATTTATGCTGAGGTTTTCATTTAATTTGCATCATTTTAAAGTAAAAAAAAATGTAGATAAATCCATGAAAATTTTTTGAAGTTGTTCAATAATTTAAAATGAAATGTTATGTACATGGCTCCTGGTACTCAAAGACTTCAGGTAAAATACTCTATGTACAGTACAGATATAATGCAGGACACATTTTTGAAAAAAAGTCTGTGAGATTGCACAACTTATTTTGAAAGATGTCAATTGGCTGTCAAATTGCACACTCATAGGCTCAGGCTGTCAATTTCCTTTCAATCCTCCAGTCATGATAAATGTTCATTTACACTGTGTCCACATTTGGTGCAGTGTAATAAATTGGCTATACTACTGACCACACTGACTCTAAAAATAGAACCTAGCTACTGCCATTGTGCATGATGCTCCGCATAAGCAATGGAGTAGGGAAAACAAGCCAGTGAGCCACAACTGGAAAAAAGGCAGGCTGGCTCGACTTCAACCAATAGGTTGGAAACTGGGCTACAAAACTCTACCTAACTAACTACTGGCCATACTGTACAAAAATATTTGCAACATGAACAAACATATATAATCTCTACTGTACTGTACATCAAGATCAAATAACATAACATAACAGGTTGAAGGGCAAAGGAGGGCCAAAGCCCCATAAGATGCCCTGAAGTCCAGGCCCTAATCAATTAACTTTTTCGAAGATCCCAATGCCAGGGTGAGTGTGGATGAACACCGGCGAACTTCGCCTGCTCTTTTCGACTAGTGCTCAGAGGTAACGAGGCAGGCGTGTACTAATAGCTCCCAATCCTGCTCCCGGGACCGCCATTTAACGTCCCCATCCGACGGACGTGAGCGTATCCCCAGTCTTTAGCCACTTTCCCAAAGGCTGGAGGGGGTGGAGGTTATGCTTGCTCTGCACCACTGCTCAACAGCTGAACTGAGCAAGCTGACAACTTCCTGAGTCGGACAACTTCCTGAAACGGACAACTTCCTGAAACGGACAACCAAATTCCCAATTTTGTAATTCACCAATTTTAAACCCCCTCAGCATCACTGTGAACAGCTATGCTGAACAAGTTAATTTTTAGACCCCGGAAAATTTCCAAGTGGTTCCACCGGGATTTGATCCGGGGACCTTCAGTATGCAAGGCAGTACGCTCAAACCACCAAGCCATAAAATGTCAACCATCAAAACCACAATTTTTTTTCACTTTTCCCAAATCATCAATGACCGCATCTGAAAATTAAACTTTTATTCATTACAAATACTCTCACACTTTTGGGTTCACATATAACATAACATAACTTAACAGGTTGAAGGGCTAAGGAGGGCCAAGGCCCCATAAGATGACATATAATTAAGCCACAACACAGGTATCTCTGAAGAGCAAGAGCCACCTCAACTTGAATAAGTGTAGGCTAGTATACTGTTCTATTTCATGTTTGGCTGTTTAGGGTCATATGACAACAATTTTTCTCTTCAAATGTGAAATTTAAAAGAAGTAACTGCTTGCCTTACATTGAACTGCAATATTACAACTTTAGAATATAATGGAAGATAGTTTGAAGAGAAATAAGAGTCTGTTGTTAGCGGGAGCTTTCCAGTTAACTTAGTGGTCGATTACCAGAATCTTTAAAATATCGCATGTCATTATAAATTTTGAGCCATTCCTTTGGTTGCTTGTGTTCTACACCTAGGCCTAGCATGCAAAATTTGGCAGGTTTAAATAGATTCAAGTTAGTACATTACAGATTCAGCATATGTACAGTAGCTTTAGCCTATGGGACATTTTCAGACTTCAGTTCTAACTTCGAATATTTCTAATTTTTTAATTTGCATGGGCAAAATTCCATCCATCCATATTAGGCTAGCACTATAAACTGTTCGCAACAGATGCTGTTTGAGGTTCAACTTTAACTTCTGGAATGACTAAAGAAGTCTAACTTTAACAGTCAGGCCTAACATCAGGGCTTAGATTTTTTATTTTAATTTTTTATGTAACGTTTTGAGGGTCATGGGCTCATGATCAAGGACCCTAGGCTATGCCAGAGTGAGCAATGTTTGTTGTAGCCCAGGGCTATAGTGTCAAAATAGGCGTGGTATGTGTGCCCTCCGTGTGTAGCGTATGCTTCGTGTGTTGAGTAACCGTCTTTGTATTACGCTTCGAATACCGATGGCAGCTATGAAGCATGCGGTTATTCCCAACTTAGCCAGTTTTTCCAGTTTATACTTATACCGCGTTCCATTGAGGATGTGAAGTCGTGAACTCGTGCGGTGAGAAGTGTTCCATTGCAAATCGTGAAGTGGTGAACTCGTGCAGGGAACTGGGAATTTTTGGTGCAGCTCGGGTTCAAAATGGCGGACATAGCGAAGGGTGATAAACAATCAAGGTACCTTCGTATTTGACCCCTTAACCTGCAAAAATGATATTCAGTTGGTGTAAGTTGTAAATTCGATCAAGGAAATTATAATTTGGTCACTGATATTGTTGAATATTAGGCCTAGGCCTACTCACTGAGGCGGCTTTGCCACAATTTTCGATCGTCCATTTGCCTGTTCGTCGAACAGTCTCATTTTACGCATACGTCGAACATACCGTCTACGTATAATTGCTACTGTTTAAAAGTATGTAGCCATCCGTTTTTACCAATGGAACGCTTCTCACAAGTTGTGAACTGGTGCAATGCACGACTTCTCCATTTCACAACCTCAGAGTCAATGGAACGCAGCATTAGGCCAGGCCTAGGCTGCCGTTACTAACACAGTGTGACGTGCTGGAACAAAAACTAACGTTAGTTGGAAGGCAAATTTATTCGAAGAGGCTAAGATGAATCGAATTCCACAATTCCCACAGCTTACTGATATCTACGAATAATGTTTCAAAAGATGTAAAGGCAAGTTATATGAATGTCTTTACTTGGTTGAAACTAGCCTAACGTTAGGCTTGGTCTAGGCTAGGCAGTTTCGCAGCTCAACTCTGGCGTCTGCTGTAACTATGGAACTATGGAGTCTCGATAAAAAATGATAATGATATCCTTTTCATAAGCTTAATTAAATTCATCTAAAATATAAAATTTGAAAATAATTTTTCAGTATATTTGTATTTAAAAATATATTAAAGAGAGTTATTTTACATCTATTTTCTTAAATATACGATCAAATAGTTTTAAAAAATACTTAATTCCAAAAGTGTTTTCCAAATCAAGAACGTGCTGGAAATAAAATCAAAATGGCTGCGCCCATGAGAAGCGGAGTGTCTCCTTCCGAATCCGATTATTGTGAAGAAACAGATGTTTTTCGGCCAATGTTGATCCTTATAGAGCCTTATATTTATATGATGAAAATGTACATCTTCCGTTTCCTGAAGCAGAACCTTTTGCAGATATGTCAAAATGTTTGGATCATTCAAATCGTCAAACCGATAGGCCTACTGGCCAGTGTAGCAGGTTACCTGATGACGGACCAATGCGCAGTGACATCATTGACAAAAGTGATATTGCATGTATAGGCTCAAGTAAAACCTAGCCTAGTTCTTTTGTGAGTTGCCTTTTGTTGTTTATGAATTGATGATATGATGGTTAAACCATAATAATCAGACTTACTGAAATGTTACTGAAAATCTGCCATTCAGTTTAATAGTAATGACCTAACTTAAGCCCTACAGAATACAGTAGCTAAATACTCCATATAGGGCCTACTCCATCCAATGCCTTGTCAGGACACGCATTGGAGTACCACTAAAAAGAAGAAGGCCAAGGCCATTAGGGTATTCATTATGTTGTTATAGGCTAAGGCCTCAATGGAAATAATTAAGCAAACTAACAAAGCAAAGCATTTGGCCCAGGCTTATCAGTTCTTGCATCCATCATATAGCCTAGTTCCCAAGTTCTGAGAGGCTAGATGCTATGGAACGCGAAAACCGCCAGCGCATATGGCCACGTACATATAGTTGATTGCGTTATTTCATATGGCGATGACAATACAAACGGCGTTGTTCCATATGGCGATGTCAGTACAAACGGCTATCTACCAAGAGATGATGGCGTTCTTTCATATTTCGATGTTACTACTGAAACGGCGTTCTATCAAATAGCCATGTGTTGCTAAGATGTGTATCCAAGGCGTGTATCCAAGGCGTGTATCTAAGGGGTGTAAACAAGACGTGTATCCAAGGCGTTATTTCATATGACGATGTTAGTGCAAACTTTCATCTACCACAGAACGATGACCATGTACGAAGAGATGATGGCGTTCTTTCGTATTTCGATGTTACTACTAAAACGGCATTCTATCAAATAGCGATGTGGGTCTAAAGGTGTCTGCTTAAAGGGAAAGAACAGTCCCACAAGTTCTAATAGTCCAGCAGTCTATCGTATTCCATGAATGGCTCTTGCGAATCATGTGACAATGTTTTTCTCACTGAATGATGAAATTTATGGGGTTAACTCATTGCTTTACCTTGGATATGCAATATTAGATTCCCAAGATATAAAGAAAGGTACATGGAAGAGAAATAAAAGATATTAGTGAGAATTAGATGTTGTTTCAAAATAGTCTGGTGACCGCTCTTGCCCTTTATTTAAAGGCGTGTAGCCAGGCCCTGAGTTCTAGGCACTCGCCTTAAACCCACATCGCTATTTGATAGGTCTACCCCACTCTCTCACTTGGACCAAAGCTCCCCTCCTAAAGTACCCCAAAACAGAAAAAGGTGGAGAGAAGATGAATTTTGTGTTTTTTGTCTTTTCTGAAATAAAATTGTTTGCTTAAACAACAACACATGGTGTATTTAGTGTAAAATATTAGTACTTTCAGCAACCTTATTTCAGAACAGTTACAACAGTGTGGTGCTCATGAAAAAAATTTCACAGTGCCCGGACAAAATTTTCAATTGAATTATAATAAATTTTATTCAGGATGAGGGCGAATCGCGAAGTGTCTGTCCTTGTGTTCCCTTTCTCTATTCTACTTTCTCCGATTCCTTTGTATTACTTTCACTTGTGTAGCAGACTCAAAAGTTTCTGCTTATTTCTGACAGATCTGCCCATCAGAAATTTCCTGCTAATTTTTCGGTAGCATGACTCCATTCTTGAAATGTAAAATATTTTTGATACTGTGCTGACACTCTTGATATGTTGTTTGATAGTGGAAGAAAGTTCAAGAAACGGGCCCGTAGCCCGGCATTTTGGGCAATGCCCCCATAATACTTCTGCCCCACGAGATGAAAATTGAAACTGCAATAATACCTTACACACCTGAGGTTAGGAGAAAATTTTATGCCCCCTCACAACACGTCTCCCCCCCCCCCCCACTGTAAACCTGGCTACGGGCCAGGGTAGAAATTACAAACATTTTTGATATTAAATTTTTCTTTCATTTAACATTGCAAAATTTAGTCATAATATATGTTGTTGAAAATTCTCTTGCAATTTCTCTGATTTCTCGTCCTTTCTTTGTATTTATTATTTTTCTTATTTTTAAGCTCTGGAAATAATTGGGGTGCCACGCTGGTCCCTCCCGTAAACCCGCCTATGCTCCTCAACACATTTAAGAGGCATAGCGTAATTAATTGGCATCGGTTAACGTATCATATATTTGGTCTAGGGCATAGCGAATGTAGGCCTATTCTCAGCCTGGACTAGCTAGGAGCAGTATACTGAATATACTTCAGCATGGGTCTAAGCACTAGTGATATCCTCCTTTAAACAGATGCCTTAAACCCACATCGCTATTTGATAGAACGCTGTTGTAGTAGTAACATCGAAATACGAAAGAACGCCATCACCTCGTCGTACATGGCCATCGCTCTGTGGTAGATGAAGGTTTGCACTAACATCGTCATATGAAATAACGCCTTGGATACACGTCTTGTTTACACGCCTTAGATACACGCCTTGGATACACATCTTAGCAACACATGGCTATTTGATAGAACGCCGTTTCAGTAGTAACATCGAAATATGAAAGAAAGCCATCATCTCTAGGTAGATAGCGGTTTGTACTGACATCGCCATATGGAACAACGCCGTTTGTATTGTCATTGCCATATGAAATAACGCAATCAACTATATGTACGTGGCCATATGCGCTGGCGGTTTTTCGTGTTCCATGAGATGCGGGTCCATCTGATCTGTCCATTTGTGAATCGCCGGCCTGGGGGAGGGGTATAAGGGGAGGGGGTGTCTAGAATTTCAGAAGTGTCTACATGCAAAATGGTGGCACTTTTTTGGCAAAACAGTCAACACAATGTCGCTAGGTTACCGCCAAAAAAGTTCAGTACAGAACTGAATTTTTTGCAGTAACCTAGAAAAATATTGGTTTGAGAGATTTGCCAAAATAATATTATGCAGAATTGCAGATACTCACAAATGCCCAATGACTAAAACCTCTCCTAGTCACAATATTCAATTGTTATTTTTGGGGTAAATTTTAGTGAGGTACCGACACAGTTTGCAAACATCAACTCTGTTTTTCACCGGCGGTCGTACCTTATGTGCTGCAGCTGATTTCCAATGTTTCCGTACATCTCGCATGGCATTCTAGCCATGAAAACATAAGCCAAGAACGTTAAGAACTGTCAAGACAGTCCAGAACTTTCGGTCAACTCTGGGACAAGTCCCGCCTGTGACCTGCAAAGTGGGCAGTTATTTCCCCTATTGAATGCGGCTTTGCACGACGTTATTACACTATTTTTGCAGTGACCTGCTGCGAAGGTTAGCCGATAACAATGTTGGGACAGCAAACATAGTTCCGTACGTACCTAGGCCTATGTATTGTATAGCATCGCGAGCAGCTGAATGTGCTGTGAGATACTACAGTATTTACTGAATTTGTTGTTGAGAGGGCTTGGCGGGTCAGCGGGTTTGGGTGTCCAAATGCGGGTCCAACCCGCGAAATGTGGGTCACTTGGGAGGTATGTATTCATTCAAACTCAAAGCAGAGGAGGGCCACACAGCTTATTTACAATGTGTGTAATCTCCCTTATCAAGATAGGCTCAATTGTCTAGGACTTACTTCTCTTGAGTTAAGAAGGATTAGGTGGGATATGCTGCAGGTTTTCAAGTTCCTCTTTGGTTATGATTCTCCATCTAACTGTAACTACTTAGAGATTTGTGCTGATCCCCGTGTTTGTGGCCATAATAAGAATTAGCTGGCAAAGTGTTTCTCTAGACTTTACATCAGAAAGTTCAGCTTCTCTCATAGGGGTGTCAATGAGTGGAACAGTCTCCCTGAGTGGGTTGTTAATTCCACTTCAGTCAACTGCTTCAAGATTAACATTGACAAATATTACCGTGACAGTGGCAGGATCTGATTGTACGTATTGGGTTTGTTTAGTTTTTGTTTGAATTAGGTGTTGATTTGGGTCTGTTCTGTAGGGCATCTTATGGGGTTTTTACCTTCCTTTGCCCTTAAACATGTTATGTTTTGTTATGTTAGGTAAGACAGTATTTACTGTACATGAGGTTGTAAAAAAAGACATTTAGTGGCAAGGTAAGTCAGCTAACCTATAGGGCTTATGCACCATAGGCCTAGGCTACATCACTGCATTGGGCATCTCTCTGTTTTTCCATCCAGGCGTCCATTTTACCACAATTGTTACTAAGGCTATGTTGTGCGTGCGTTTCGGTAACACAACTGCCTTTGATCTTTTACATCCAGTCAAACATGCTAACGTCACGTGCATAATCTCGATTGTCATGCAAGCTAGCCTATACTGTAGTATAGACCTAGGCCTAGCCTAGATGAAACTGGACAGGCTGTTAAGTGATGGGTCTGATTCTAGTCAGACATACTGTAACTGGGGTCCATAGATTGTAACAATAGTTATTAAGAAGTAATTTGCCATGATGGCTATTGTGATGTGTAACATGAAATAAATTCCTATGACGAGTGATAATCGAATAATCAGAAACATTACAACGGGTCACAACATCAGAGATAGCTTTTGGTAACTTATTCTTTCAATGGTTATACACAAAGCTATGCATATGATAGGAATGAATGTCTCTTATTTTAAGGAAGCTATTTTCCCTGTAGAGGAGGTCAATTGGGTAAAGCCTAGGTTTATCTGTAAGTACTTTAATTAATCTGTTTTGTATGGTTTGAAGCTGTCTTAAACATTATCTTAGCCGTACCATAAATTTCAATAGCATAGCTTAGCTTTGAAAAGATGAATGAGGAATAGATTTGAGTGGCAATGGTTGAGTGACTAATGGCTGCCTAACGTCACTAAACATAAGCTCTTATCGGATTCGTCTATATGTGACTCAAGTCAAGTCCTTGGCAGTTGACTCTAGACTCTGTGTTAGGGCTAAGTGTAATTTCAAAAGAGGAAAATTGGCCTCTTTTGTATTTTGTAGACCTGTACCTTTACTGGTTGTCTGACCTGTACTTCTGAAAATGTTTCGGTAGTTGCAATGGCAACATTTCTTCTAGTTTTGCAGATTTTTAGAAAGTGCCTTTCTGCCATAGGTTTGGCACCTTTCTGTCATGGAGGAAAGGTGCATTTGCCTATGGTGGAATGTACCCATGGCAGAAAGACACGTACTGTATTCCAACTGTTCCACAGGGCTCTAGTGATTTCAAATCAGGTATTATGTTGGCAAATGTACAATTGAAATGTAACTATTGTTACTGAATTCATTTATAAATTTGATCATTTTGAACAAATTCATGCATTACTTTAAAATGTAATGTGCTTGTGATTTTGATATCAAAAGGAAGCATTTACAAAGCTTTTTCCAGCAGTATGAAAATCTCAGTATGGCCCATAACCCACATAATACCTGATCTGCTACAGTAAGTTAGTCACACATATTGGAGAGAGTGAGATGTAAGGCACATTGACACACATTGGACAAATGATACTAGGGTAGTGGTACTGTAAGTGTGAGGTACAATGTAATGTTCGGTGTGTGCAAATTAAAGTGTACCAAGTCAAAAAATTGAAAAATTCAAATTTAAGAGCGTGAAAAATGAATTCTGACAGTCCAACTCCCATCATCATATGACATTCCTGAGCTGAGATATAAAATGTTGAAGTTTATTCACTTGAAACAAATTTGTCGATTGTGCAACAATTTTTTCCAGTCACTCTGCTGGATTTAATTACTTTCCTGCTTGTATCTTAATGGAGCTAGGCAAAACAAGCCAGTGTACCACACTGGAAAAAGGCTGCGGCCAGCTCAACTTGAACCAATTGGTTGGAAACTGGGCGGCAGTGTTAGCGCTGGGACTTGAAATTTGGGGGGGAAATTCCCCCCTTCTGAAAAATTTAGGGGGGGATTTTCATTTTTGGGGGGAGGAGTCTTTAAGTTCTGAGAAGTTAAGTCGAGTCTGCAATCTGCATTTACCAATAAAGAGATTTATGAAGTACATTTTTTAACATTGCCAATAACTGATAGGCCTATGACTAAACAAGATTTCAACAAAGTTAGATGTAGCCTATCAGTTGGCCTGGCTTCTTTGCATGTGGCGCAGAATATTTCTCCTTTCTCGTACCATAACCACAGACAAATTTTCAGCCAATTTAACTGAAACTTGTCAGCTTTTTTCTTCTTAGTTTTCCTACTTTTGTTAGCAGACCTAGGCTTAACATTAGGCCCAGTACTAGTACTGTAATACTACTGTAGTAGTATTAGGCCTAACTTACTAGTAGTATTACTATTTACGTTATTATCGCTACTCTGTAGCGGTTTAAAAAATAATCCAACTTTGACTTGGAGGCCATTTCAGACTTCACAACAGTCTAAAACACGACCGATGTTTGCACACAGAGCGATTAGTTTCAGTACACACACTGCACAGAGCTAGCTGCCACTGCTGCGCGATCGTACGCAAGGCCTACAGCCCTACACTATAGGTAGCGCTAGTACATTGCATACCCAGTCCATGCAGTATGGGTGTAAGGGTGTACTGTGTAAAGCTCCGTTTTACACAAACGTTTATACAAACGGTGACTCATCGATTTTCAGAGTTTTTATTCGTATAACGGACAAATAAATAAGTTGTGCTTTGATTATAACCCTATCCCTTATGCAAGAAAAACGATGCGGGAATTTCCCGCAGACAAATATTTTTCTTGCGGGATTATTGATTCTGTTGCGGGAATCCCGCAATCGCGCAGCTTAGCGCGAACACTGCTGGGCGGTAAATCTCCATCTAACCATTTCAATTAATGTAGCTATGAAACCACTTGAAACAGGAACTTCTTGCAATTCCCTTCCCAGACATCTTTAAAACTAACCCTTTATTGACATTTATTCAAAAAGTACACTGGAACTCTACATTGGTTAGAACCTAATGCCATTGTATTTGCTGCTCATCATAACAAATGCAACATGGTAAGCAAGCCAGTGAGCCACAACTGGAGAACTAGGGCTGTGAACGTTTAGTAAAGTAACTAAACGTTTAACCTCAAATATCTGCGATCATTTAACGATTAATGGTGATTACCTTATTACAAAAAAAAATAATAATTTCAGTATGAAGTGATTGATACTGAATGTAATGCAGAAATAATAATAGTTGTTGTCTTGCATGGTAGAATCAAATGATTGTGAAACTTTGAAGCCTTCAAGGTTCAAATATGCCCACGATGTTCCATTCAACAAAAACCAGGGATCATCAGAGTATACAAATGGATAAAAAACTGTCAAAATCAGGTTTTGCGATTAATCACTTGTAGCTTTGTACTAAACCTTGAATTCACATGCGATCGTTTAGCGATTAATCGCTACATGTTCACAGCCCTATGGAGAACAGGCCTTAAATGTTCTGACTTAAAACAATTGGTTCGAAACTAAGACGTAAAACCTGTCAGAACTAACTTCCCTATTATTAGTCATAGAAAATTCCTTGTATAGTCTGTTGCATTTCCAGATACTTGAAGGTTACACATAGCTGTTTGTTAGAGCATTCAGCAGTTTATATTTAGTGTAGACTTCTGTAGAACTCTATCTTTGAGGAAGCACTAAAAACATAATATTTGTCTCAATTGGAAGAATGGCAAAGAAAAAAACTAGGTAGGTAACATATTTCACATCTGAGGTAAGGTAAGGTAGCCTTTAAGGTACATTTGTCAGCTGTATTCATTAGCGTGCAATATTTCTTGTGTCTCAAAAGTTCCTCAAAATTTCTTAGAAAAGAATTTACACATTGTTTTCTAAGAAATTTTGCCCATTTTTGAATGATATTTGTATTTTGAAACATCTGAATGTGGTGGCTAGTATTTTAACTGCTGCCTTCTATCTTCCTTCTTACAGGCATTAGTTGATGTCGATGAAATCTACAGAAAACCTCCATTAGGACAGGCCATATATCACCAAGAAATACTTACTTTTTCTAAGGTAATCCTTTCATTTACAAACAATTTATCAAGGCCCAATTGTATTAAAATTGGCTGGTTTTTCTGAAAGTTACTGCACCTTGTAGCATGGTGTGATGGCACTCTTATGGGGTGATGTAATTACTTGAGCCCTCTCTGTGTAACATGCTATGCAAGCAACCAGGAAGTGTTCAAGGTCATAAA
This sequence comes from Holothuria scabra, assembly GCA_037179385.1. Classification (NCBI taxonomy): domain Eukaryota; kingdom Metazoa; phylum Echinodermata; class Holothuroidea; order Aspidochirotida; family Holothuriidae; genus Holothuria; species Holothuria scabra. Next base: position 55,393,081 of record CM074184.1, read on the forward strand.
AATGTTTTCCATTTGGACTTTAAATTTCAAAATTTGGTATCTCAGCTCAAGAATGTTATATGAAGATGGTTAAGTGAATAAATTTCAACATTTCATATCTCAGATCAAGAATGTTGTATGAAGATGGGAGTTGAACTGCTAGCATTTATTTTTCATTCTGTTTGACACACATTTTTGAACTTTTGGACTCAAGGTATCCTTCAATCTTTCCTGTATTTACAACTTTTAATTATCAAAATTTCATCCTTGGTACTGAAGAGATGGACCCTGATGGTAGTCTTAAAGTAGCAATTGGTTGGTGTCTTTCTCTTTTTGGGGGTGGGGGTTGGATTGGGAGAGGAGTAGCTTGTGGGGAGGAGGGCATGTTCCTGACTAAGGAAAGGGGTACAAATATTTATTGTGGGTTTTTGTATTTCCACAGAGTTGCCATTCCCGAATTCTTGAAGTTAATAAATAAATTTGGTTTTAAAATGTCCAGGGGAAGGGTAGAGCAGGGAATGAAGTGCATGTGTTTGATGAAGGGTGTTCAACTGGGCCCCATGACAAAAGTGTTTTAGTATATTTTGTCAAATTTTTTACGTTGGAGCGTAAAAGTCCCACTTACCTAACCTAACCTGACTGTCATAGCTTGACACTTTGCCTCCGCTGTGTGATACCACTCTGCTAAAATTGTGGATGTGCACCAAGATACCCATAACTTTATATCTGCCCTTATTGGTTAGAAACTGGGCCATAAAACTCCATCTTGTTACTTACTAATTTCACTGAATTCCCAGTAACCATAAATTCCTATGTCTTATCCTTTCAGATCATGGAGCATTTTGAAACTAGAAAGGAGATGGGTGGCACAGAAATACTAGAATCAACTAAGAAGAAAACAAGAAACAGAAAAGAAAGAAAAGTGAAGTTAGAGTTAGAGGCAAAGCTTACAGCCGAAGGAGTCTTTATAAAAAACTATCACCCTCCCCCAGTATCAGCTGACCCATACATCAGGGAGGGGGATGGTATGACAGAAACATCCTCAGGGACAGTCCCCACAAATGATGCAGAAAGAATTGCACATTTGCAGAGGCTTACAGGGAATATCTTTACTTCAGGTGATGAGACTTTGGTAGAATCAAACTTGGGAAAAAGTGTTGCTCAAGTAGAGTCATGAGTTTCATCAGAGGAGTCAATTATTATCCCCATGAAGTCAGATGTTACTAAAGAAGGGTCACTGGCTCCCTTATTGGAGTTGGATGTTGTAAAAGGAAGAACTGAAAACAGCTCAAAGAAGAAAGGCAAGGATGTGATTAAGCATGAAGACTTTTTGTGGAGGCATGTCAGACAGATATTTTTGAGAGGAGATAACATTGTACTTATAGCCGTAGATAAAAGCAGATGATACTATACTATGAGACAATTTCATGTGACGTCACATGATTGAGTTTGCGTGGCATTAAATTGCAAAACACACATGCAGTAAGCCTTCTTGCAACAAATACACACGGTATTCCCATAGAAACTAGTATGACTCATACTGCGCATGTTGCGAGTACTCTTATTGCACATGTTGATAAAGTAGACCCTTCCCCATCAGAGAAAAGGCATTAAAGAGTGTTTTCACTGATGTTACAACCCCACCCATTGCTTGACTACATGAGAAAAACTGCAGTGTGAGATACATAGCCAGCTGAGAGGCAGCTGACAACCAGTAAGGACTGTTGATTGCCTGGAGGTGGGTGTGGTTAACCAATTGTGACATCATATGCAAACACTTTAGCTGTACAATGATTTAACTGAAGGTTTTAAGTTTTACCTCAAGAAATTTGCTACCACATATGATGTGGTCCCTGCCAGCAGCAGGCCTATTATTTCAGTTGCTAAAAATGGCAGTTTATATCAGTTAAATGGTTTCTACAGTATGTATTTTGGTTAGAAAATGAAATTTCCAATGGAAATTTGTTTTCTGACAAATTAATGGAAATTTCCACCAACCTGGTGAAGACTGAGAGATAATATTATGGATATTATTACAAGGTATGAATTTATTTTATTCTTGTTTAGAAAAGAATGAGGCGTAAAAATATGTTAGAACAAAATCTAATGGTAGAAGTTTTCACTCCTTTTGCAAACCCAAACAGAGGTTCTGTCATTTCAAGTATAAAACAATGAGTGTCTCCCTTTAAACTTTGTTCCTGTGGGAATAACAATTATTTTTTAAGTCTTATCTGAGATCATTCAGAAGTAACTTGCTATTCATTTATATTCAGCCATCAAATAAGAAAAGGTTTAGGAGAAGAATTATGCATGGATTTAGAAATGATTGATTAGCTGTCTTAAATGTTAAAAGAAGGGTTTAAGGTCACAACAGGATTTGGTATGTTAGAGGGGTGCTTGTTCTGAGCATTTTGGTGATATTTGCATTGAAATCCAATGTGTGGTTCTGAAGATATGAACAGGTAGAGTTTTCACATTTTCATCAAAAAGTGAACTTGAAGCAAGCACATATGGCATCATATCCCCACATTAGTGGGCAGTCTCTTCTTTTTCTTTAAACTTTATACTGGAATTTCTCCTCAACAATCCCATTTTATTAAAATGTGATTGCAATAAATGGCATGAGAATTTTACAAACTTTGCATCCCCACAGGGAGGTCATACTCCTATTTACTTCAAGGTTAACACAACAGTCTGATAAAACAAAGGGAAACAAACCATTCCTTGTCAATGCGAGGAAGTGTGATATAAGCTCTGCTGCCCTCAAACTCACCTTTGAACACCTATCTACTGACTTCATTTACTGATATCTCAAGAAATAAATGTCCGATTTGAATGGAACTATCACCACACTGTGTAGATTTTGTTCCTCTTTCACATATGAAAACTAAATTTTTGCTTAAACTTTGCCTTTAATTTGGAAGCAAACTGCAGTACTTTAGGAATATTCCATGATAAGGGCTTTGAGTTCTATATTTTCAGAAGTCGTGTACATCACACTCACTGAGAAATTTAGTGAGTGTGTAAGGTAACTCTTTGTCTTGCAGGTGTCCAAATAACTACACTCCTCACAGTTATTTGATGCAAGTGGGGCTGTACAATTGCCTTTCATTCCTCAAAATTTCAGGCTTGATAATTTTAATTTTCTACTCGGAGATTGATAAGAAAGCATACTTCTATTTCAAATAGAAAGTGCTTTTAAATTTGGGACTTTTGCTTCTATACCATGCTGATTGAAGAAAGGGAAAATTCATTCAAAAACACTATGCTAACATATGTTGCAGATAATTAAGATGTTAAGTTTAATGTCACAGCTGCAAACTGAGATGAAACACCATTAAAAGGTGCTATCAATTTGACATCTTGTAAGCAATCATATTGTACTCTGCAACCTTGAACCTTTATTAGGCATTGCTTTGGTAATGGCAAACATGGTGAGGGTGTATTGTAGGGAAGCATAGGGTAGGGTGGGAGTTATAAGGAGCTACATACTTCAAGTATTATCTCAAGGTTTGCACCAAATTACATCTAAAAGACCCTCAAATATTCAAAAAAGCTGGACAACCCTTCTGATTATCTGCTTCACCAAGACAGGATTCCAAAGCAACATTCATCACTCATTTGAAAAGAACTTAAAACAAATAGAGGACAGTGTGTTTTTGCATTCTAAGCAAGCTTATTTGGAGTGTATCAATTAATATGGAATAGGGTATTACCATAAACAATTTTGTCAACATAGGAGGCAAAATTCCTTGATGAAGAAGAAATTTTCCACAATGTAGTGGTTTTATCAAAGTTGTATTTTTATTTTACCTCATTCATCAAGGCTTTTATATGGCAGTAGTCCTTCTGAATAACTTAAAGTTTGTTTTAAAGATATTCTTTTGTGAAAGAATGCAAGTTAGAAGAATATATTTGTGGAGAGGTGATTCAGCTGTGCTGAGTCTTTTCTTATTTCTGCAAGCTATTTAGTTCCTTCAGAAAGCATCAAGTCTTTGAAATGCTGGAAATTTCATTATGCTCCTCAAGAGAAATAAAAAGGAACGGGTACATTAAGAGTTGTCAGTGTGATGTCTTTTCGTGAATCTTAAGCCCCACCCTTTCGAAAGTGGTCCATCTTCAGTCTTCAGTTCCCAACTCCAAAAGGCTAAGACAGCCATCACAGAGCATCACACAACTTTATCAAAAGATTATAGGTACCATCAGCTCGTATTGAATACCCACCATAACCTATGCCAATGTACTAACCCAACCCACGGCAGACTTTGACATCTCTGTAGCCGCAACAACAAGTGACAATGGATTGGTGACCAATCTATGTTCGGATTCATAAGCATATGGGAATCATCTTTTGGGGAGGGTAAAGAGGGATTTTTGCCCCATAATCAAAATTTAGGATCAAGTAGCTAAAAATTTTGATACTACCGTATCAGTTGCTAAAAGGACAACTTCTATTTTACATCTCATTTTGCTCCGATAGATCCACTATGCTTGTCTTGCCTAAAGCCAGAAAAAATGCTCCTGGCTTCCCCTCCCCCAGTTTGTCCCTACTCTCCCCTTCCCTTCAGCTTATATATGCCATGTATTTATAGATCCCTCATATCTGACACTACAATGGTCCAAAACAGTTCTGACCCAGGGTTGCAGTCCTCATGTGTTGCCCTAATAGACTCCACTTCATGCCTTCTAGAAAATGAATTAGTATTTTGGTAGACAATAGTCCATTGTGTCAAATACTCTTACTGCATGTGTGTTGTAGAGTGATTCCCTCATGGCTGTAGAAGAGGACAACCTTAGCTACTTTCTGAGTGGAGTGCTACCATGAGTTGGTGTGTAGCATACTAGAAAATTGCTGTATGATAAAGTCAAGAAATGGGATGAAAATAAAATCATTGGTGAAAATAGCATAGAGGAATATTACTGTAAACATATGGTGCTGTTTGAACCCAAATGGACAGACATGCCAACATTTACATCTAGAGATCAGGGGGTTTTCACACAGGAACCAGAGAGCTTTTTTAGAGTTACATGCAACTTGGGGAAAACTTTCTTGAATCAGGGTGGTTGTCATATTTGCTAGTTGGAATGGACAAAAATTCTTGAATTCTCAGGGAGTCTCCCTGGTCGGCACCTCTGAATGGAGGACAATGCACCACACAGCTGGACTCTCCAGCAGAAAACCACACAAATGACCACCCTAGTACTGTGTAAGGCAATGCCAGGCAATCAAAACTGTGTGAGGTCACATGACAATTTGACCCCTGAAGGGGACAAAGGCTCTAACAAAACAACAATGAAGAGAAAACACTTGAATTAATTTGATTGCTGCTTAACATTGATTCCACATTCCAGAACTTATCATCAGTGAATAAATCTCCCGTGCCCATAACAACAGGTTAACACAAGTTATCAATAAATAAAATTGTAGAGTCACAATGTCAGATACTTGTCACTCTGATGAGCTACAATTAACGATTAAGAACTTTTGAGCAAAATCCAGTTACCTGGGAATGATAATTGCAATTTGTCAAGGCATAGCAACCCATTAATGTATTCCACAGAACACTATAATAACCAAACACAGATTAGATGTAATCATTTTGTAATGATCAGACATACGGCCTAACCGAAGTGAAATGCATAAAAATTGCAATCCATTACCTTACGAAAAGTCAACGCCCTTACTTAAAATTTTCCATATAGCCAATACTTCTAAAAGTGGTACTCATTGATGCCTTTTGTATTAATTTTTGTGAAAAGCCAAAGTCAGCAGCATTTGAATGTACTTTTACGCTTACAAATAAAATACAAATTTTGGCATTTTTATTGGAGCTGATATGACAAATTGTGATCATAGAAGCAGTGCATGTTACCACCTAGCAAGTACAATATGGAACGATGTAAGCTCTGGACCTGAACTGAGGAATGGATAATAGATTCCCCTATTACTATAACACTACCCCTAAAATAACTTGAACAACATGCTCAACAAATAAACTAAGAGGGCCCAAACCACAGTTTCAGAAACAAGATCAGAGCTCTCCATTTATGGCAATATCCACATTTATCCAAAGCATGCCCCCAATAGTTTGGGTATAGGCAAACAATTTTTCTTATTCACCAAAATATTTATTGAATAGTTAGGGTATAGGCAACAATTTTATTTATTCACCCGAGGATTTCTTGAATAGTTTGGGTATAGGCAACAATTTTTTTATCCTAGTGTATTTAAGAATAGATGTGGCACTATAGAACACCTACCAGGGTGTGGACGGAATAAAAATAAAAGTCTTTCACCATCAAGACTAGCCCACTTCATCAACGTTTCATTTGCTTCTACAGGCTGGTATAATTTGTATCCATCTTTTACTGGGCCCATACTTCCACTGGGCCCATACTTTCACAGGGCCCATGAGTCTATTTTTGCCAGTGTTTATGTAACAAAGTGTCCATCAATGTTTCATGTCCACAATTGCATTTTTTCCAAGCCATAGGATTTCAAAAATCATATGCAATCTTGTTGCACACTCCATCATTGTTCCCCTTAGTAAGGGCAGAGTTACTATCTTACCTAGCTGGTAATTATTTCCAGGGCTTTATCACTCTTCCTGCATGCAACTGGCCATACAGCCCAGTTAGATAAATGACACCCCCCCCCCCAACCCATGGGTACAGACTTTTGGGTTCTGTTGAAAAATTCCATGAGTGATAACTGATTGTAGGTAACCAATTATTATGTTTCGAGGTTTCATTACCATAGGAGTGGCATGCTACGTGGATTGCTTTTGTGATATCCTATGGCCAGCTATTTTCCATCAGGCTAACAACGACCTACAGGTTACAATTAAAATATAAAACTTTAACCCCATTAATGACCCACATTCATAAATTAAAACTGATATTAACAAGAGCATATGGATACTTATACAACTAGATCATTTTAGAAACTTTGACAAACAAATTGCAAATAAGTAAATTCTCCCATCTCCAAAGAAAACAAGTGAAAAAGTTTGTTCAATGACTCTCACAGTTCAAATGCTGACACTATGAAGATCAGTCTTAAGGTCAGTGTACAAAAATGCCCCTAAAGCAGCTTCTCACCACCCCTGACCCCACCCCCAATCAATGACCCCACCCCCAATCAATGACCCCGCCCCCAATCAATGACCCCGCCCCCAATCAATGACCCCACCCCCAATCACCACCTAAAGGCTGATACTAGGAGAAACATCAAAATGAGTATTTCATGGAAATTAATGCCAACCCCCCCCCCATCCTCCACCACTACCCATACCCTAAAATATTACAAATTAGCCAAATTAACATCTTCCAACAGGGTTTAAGAATTGAACCGCTATTGTTATAATCAAAAATTAATATCCTTAAATTTGATATAATAAAAGGCTAAATAAATCAAAGTGATACATTCTTGTTTTGAACCATTCACAAATTTAAAACTAATTGATACAAACTAACAAGACAATATTTCAGAATTTCTGACAAACATGAACACATTGAATAAAATTTGAAAAATTGAATTATTTCCCTCATAAATTTTCATCAACAAGTTTCTTTACTAACCTTACATTTGCAAATACAGTATGTTATGAAAATTAGGGAATAACGCATCAAATTTTTACTTCAAAAATGTAAGGCATATTTCATTTAAAGCCAAGCTAATATAGACATTACAACAGTAGGACAGAATTTTTATAGGAAGATTTCCTTTACTTTATAGCAAATTTTAAAAATGAATTAAAAATTTGTTACAATCTTCTGCAAAAGGTTTAATTAAATATAGGTTTATTATTTTTTTTTGCAATACCAACAAATACATGTTATATGTTCAGAATATTTTTATACTATACTAATATAATCATTTACATACTTTTTGGCAGATAAGCTGCAAATTTTAACAGAAGTTAAGGTTTAGTTTAAAGCGAGCGGGATAATGCTTTCCTAGTAATTATATAATACTCTACAAGTAGCCAAATCACCCTTTAGTGTCTATCTTAATGTAAAATTTCATAATTTGAATCCTGACATTTTAACTTTTAACTTCTGCCTGCAAAACACAGCATAAAGCCTGAAAGACAGCTTGCATTGGTCACAAGGCAAAAAGAATCATTTTCTCAAAATATACTTTTTTGACAGTCATATGAGCATATTTTACAAGTTGCAAGTAAAATTTTATTCTCTTATTCGAGTGTTGCATGTGTTTGCTGCTTTCTAGTGTAGCACTTGAAATGTCCACCATACAATGCAACTGCAAATATTTTTTCTCAACATTTTTCACTTGGAAGTTTTAAGATGACACTAAAAACATTTCTAAAGCACTTTAATATTTGATAAAGCTTTTAGCCATTTACTTAAATTTTGTGTCATTTAAAACTTCAACCACTACCTTTGTTAGGCTGTAACTAATAATCACTGTAGAAAAATATGCTATACAAATTTGCATTACAATATGTAAGTGAACATTAACTATGAAAAGCTTTTCCCAACAAATGACAAGACTCTTTCCCCATCAAGCTGAAATGTGAAATATTGCCCAAACTTCATACCCTAAGTCATGCTTTAAAATGAATCCCTTTCTGAATTGTGACTTATCAAATGGATGACCATCTGCACATGAGAAAATATTTGCCTTCAGGAAGATTCATCATGGCTGACACAGTTTTTAGGGGAAAACAGTGCAGTTCCCAATCATAGTACCTGACCACTGGTTCATCACTCCATCACTCCAATTAGCTGCTTCAATGCACAGTAGTTCTGATTACCATTCTGGTACAATAAAAGCCTAACAAGGGGTTTAAATAACAACTTAACAGGAAAATAAGGCATCAGATTCCTTATGGTGCATTGAAACATCAGATACCCCTTCAATTTATTCTGAGATAAACTGCTTTCAAATTTCAACCATCAGGGCTAGTTTGAATGGACATGTTATTGATAACAGTCCTTGACAAAGTTTGACATGAGATAATATTTTTTTTCCAGAAGGGCACCACAGTTGTACCTGATTTTCACAGAAGCTCAAAACATATTGAACACATAAAGATGAAAAAATATTAGAGATTTGACATCATTAGCTGAACCAAAAAACAACATTAAAAGTTTGCAAAATAACCAGGGAATTACATATTTATTTACTATATTCTCCACCAGCATGTAGTTAATTAGATGCAGTTTAACACCTCAGTTTCTTAACAACTGGCTTAAGACGGGCTGGCCTCAGCCTTTTTTCCAGTTGTAAGTCACTGGCTTGTTTTCCCTACACCACTGCTTATGTTGAGCCCCAGACCCTCCTGACTGCACATCAGATGCTCTAACCACTTGAAGAGCCTGTAGGAGGGTGAAAATTGTGGTGAAGCAAAATGCTTTGGGTTGGGGAAAGGGGATCAACCTTAGTCAGCCTTATAGGTTTCCAAAAGTTTGTGTTTAGTTCCAAATTTTTCTCTGGGCTAATAGTGCTTGCACATTGCACCCTAAGCTAGTATATGCATATTAAAATAGGTGCTTCTTTTATTTTAGGTAGGGGAGCAGAAGTGAGCCAATCAAATTACAAGTACTGCTACATTATCTGAAGCTGGGAGAAAGGTACTGAATGTGGTGTAACAGACAGTTCGTAAACAAAGAGATTACTATAACTATTCTCATTTCTGTCAATGGAAAGAGAATAACATCAATGAGATTTTGATGAAGAAAAACATTTCTTAAGGTTACTTAAAAAAAATTCTCCCTTTCATAATGCAATGTTATACAGCTAACCAGCAACAGAGTGTACCACTTTCATATTTTTTTTCTCTCATTTTGAACATTTCAATTGTTTTAATGGCTTTGAATCCACTGTCTGTGCTTTTGTGATATATCTAAAGCCTTCAGTCATTCCAAAGGTAAATGAATATGCATATTTATGCATCTGTACATCCATAAATTGTAGATCATTTGCACAGAGAAATTTTTATAACATATAATGAAAGTATAAATTATTCTGAAATTTCTGTATATTTGAGTGAAATTATACAGTAATAAAATATTAAGGATATAACAATACAATACAAAAAACCAAACAAACAAACATATTCACTAGAAAAGAAAAGAAAACTATTAATTTGACAACTATGAGAATCAGTTGCATTAGATTTGAGAAATAATTAACTCTGACTGATGGGGAAGTCACATGACCCTAACTGCTCCTATGGTTGCAATATAGAATACATCATATATGCTGTATAGAAAGCAATTATTAATCGAAAAATGCTGCATACCAAATCTGTTTTTGTTCTGCTAGATTGGAATACTATCTTAGTATTCAACTGAAACTATCACACTATTACAACAGTGTTTTATTTTTTATATATTGACAGCTAATGCTACCAAATTTTCTCCCAATATCTACAACTTGAAGCAAGCATGATGTTAATTGGTCTACAGTTTTTTTGTTTTTTTTTCTAAATTGTTTAATAGTTTTGTTGACCTTCAAATGGGGTAAACTAATACTTAAATTTATTTCAAATCACAGGGAAAACATATTTTTAATGTAGGTGTATGAAAATTCTCAGTTGTTAAGTGCTGTTCGATTGAAATCAAAATTTGAAAATTCAAAACTTTTTCAGAAAAGCTGAAATTTGACAAAATTCAGACAGAGACAGTGCTTCGATCAGACATTACAACCTTGTATGGTCACTAGGATGTGGCCCTGGAACAATAAAATAGGTTTGTGACTGCAGAAAGCAGTGCTTTATACAGTTATGCATAGTTTTATACCTTTCCCTGGTTGGGAAACTCCTTACATACACTGTGTATGCGCAGACGTATAGGCCGTATGTACGTTCATATTTTTTGTAAGGTGCTTCAGTAACTGTCCAAAAAAGCATGTTGAGCTCTTCGAAAAATTTCATCACATGACCTTTGAAGATGCACACAAATGATCGGTTGCAATACAGCTCCATTGAGTGATGAACTGTTTTTGTTGGGAAGTGAAATTAAAGTTGACCCAAGGGCTAAAAGGGAACTGCAAAAGGCCTCCTAATCAGCAAGTTTTTAAGATTTTTGAATAAATGAAGAAATCCTATATTCTCAGGTTTCATTTTCCTTTTTTAAGCATAAAACACTGGTTCCGAGGCCTGGCATTTGGAGACCTTTGCTGAGGACATTCACTTGGCCCTACGGGCTTACCATACCACAGTCAGTGGGAGGTAAGGGTGAAGTAGACCTACTTCTTTCGCTACGTAAAATTCTATAAATTAAATAAATACATCCTAAAATTTTGTACCATCATAGTTACTGATAAGTATTGTACAATACACTCGTCTGATGAACCGTTACACTCGTTTGTTAAAATGGTTTAATCCACCTAAGCTAACGTTATACAGTGCGATTGCTACATGCTTCACAATTACGCTGAATTGTTGAGTGTGCTTACCAAGTTACTGTTGGTAGCACAGCCTTTGATTGTCCTGCTATTTTAGTTTGGGTGCAGTTATTCTCGCTTTACGGCCGTTCTCAATTAAGACAGATATCTTAATCAAACCTTTCGCAATAATATACACCCTAATTGAAGTCATTACATTTTGATAATTGTTCGCAAGAGACTCGCAGAAGAAATCAGTTTACCCTGTCTGCATATATACAGTACGTATGGAGAGTCCAACAACAAGGCTCTCGTGTACTATCAAAGTCATGTGACTGACAAAAAATGGAATCTCAACATAAGCAGTCTGTTCGCAAAGTTCCCCAACCAGGGAAAGGTATATTAACTATAAGTTATGGAAGGAGCTACAAATTGCACAGTTGAGAGAATTGAGACTACATGGGATGACGAGAATTGCTGTTTCAGAAACATCCTCATGATAAAGATGTATTCCTATCATTGAAACATCCCGTTTGATGTTATGAAACTGAATGCTCATTTAAAAAGAAACAAAAATGGCAGCTTTTAATGTAAAGCAGAATTATCATGTCTGCTTGTTTACTCATAGTTGAACATTTTGAGGAGCCTGATACAGTAGCTATACTTCACAACAAAAAATTTGGTCTGATTCTGGTAAGTGCTAAGGTTAGGTTGGGTTTCACTTCACTGCACAAACAATAATACTAGTCTAGGTGCATTGTTTTATCTAAAAAGTTTTAAAAACAATGCACTGATTCCTTATATTGCACACAAATATTTTTCGCTAGCAAACCATTTGGGTCACACAAAGATGGTAAATCAATCATGACATGCCATGTCCTTGCTCTCAAATACTCCTAAGAAAGTCCTTTGTAGTGGGCTTATTCTTCCCAAAAAATGTAATAATTGTAATTATCCTTTAACAGACATTATACAGGCCTCCTTTAAACAGCTGAATTCCAAAATCCTTCTGCACAAAATTTGAAAATTACAGTTAGCCTTTACATATGGTTGCAGAGGAAGGCTAGACAAGGCCTGTCTGTAATCTAACCCTGCCCTCAAGTCTAAAATTCCAGCCAATGTCTCTTTCAGAAACAACTGTTGGAGATAGGCTACATGCCAGAATAACATGGTCATGTGTCTTAGACAGTCATGATCATGACGAAATGGTTACGGTAAAAAAATACACTTGATTTCCTTCCGTGCCTAATTACACAATTTGATGATTGACAGACAGTAATATTCCATGCGAAGACATTTAATCCAAGTCAAGAAACCCTAGCCACAGTATGCAGAGCACATAGAAGGGGTTTTGATTACAATCCTGCCCAAAAAACTGTGTAATTTTTTGCAACCTAAGTGGACTTAAAAGCTCGGTGAAGTGGTAATAATAGACCTCCAGCAGTAGGTTTGGAAACTTGATATACGTCAGTTGAACAATAGATTACTGAGGTTAGAAAATCAATTTTTTTACCGCAATCGAAACAGCATGATTGGCATTTCTCTCTACACACTTGTCTGCTGCCCTCACCCCAAGACCAACCACTTGCTACCATGTGGTAATAAATTCAGGTTTGGAGCTGTGGTGCATATTTTCATAAGAAATCACCATCCCACAAAAAAAAAAAGGAAAAAGAAAAAAAAGAATTATCGAATACAAGTTATGTGGTAGCACTGTTCATTCACTTTTTCTGGAAAAAGGCCTAGCATCGTCTACACATGTCCATTGTGTTTTGCCAATGTTGCTCATCTGTCACAGTGGTCCCCAAAATGGGGCCAATACTTCCCAACTTTGGCAGTGGTTCCAATTAATAAGAGGGCATTCCTTGAACTACAGAATACAATGTGTACCCAAATTCTATGAGCACGAGTTAACTGACCCACAGGGAAACTTTCTTGGGGCCCACCTATGTGAGGAACTTACAATCCTTTCATATAGAATTAATACTATTATATTTGATCTTCAGCAAAATGAGTGCCATCATACTGAAAACTGGGTCCATTTATGTGCTGCCAGTAAACAATTCATATCCTCATTACATAGCCGATGACTACTTACTTAATTCATGTTCTACCCTCCCCCCACCTAATCATGAGCACTACCATTTTTTCATTATCTCAGTTGCACATCCCCTCACCTATTATAATTTGCACAGTTGAATAACTGTTTTTTAGCACAAAGATCAATCTACTCTGAGCTCATAACTACCATGGGAGTTCTTCCTCATTTTTTACTTGAAAGAATCTTCTCTGAAGTATCAAATAAAGACCATCTTTATGCTCCCTCAAGCAGACTGCTCTTTTGCATGTTTATCTGTACTTGAATTTGTAAGATTGAATATGTTATCAAACTTTTGAAAGATGAATGATGGCTCTGAGTTTGCACCCACCCTCAAAAAAATGAGTACCGTATGGCCTTGCACCCACAGTCATTACATTGTACACATAAATATGACATTGTAGTTATACTCATGACAATGTCCATACTCATCACACTGTACTGCTACCCATCACACTGTACTCATTTCTGTGCTCATGTTAATGATATGTTATCTTTCTTGTTCTCAAAGTTTTGAACTGTACTTGAAAACTTGTGAGACTGAAGTGGAGTTGTTTTCATACTCACATACTTTGGAAGTTATGCAGTGAAATAAAAAAAAAAAATGTTGTGTACTGACAAAAAAGATGTTTGCTGATACTTTACAACCAGGCACTATGCTTGCTGTCATATACATGACAGGGTATTATCAAACTTATACTTTAGTGCCCTGGTCGTACAGTTCCTATTTATGAGACTGTTATACTAAAAATCTTTGAAAGCATAGAGGCTACTGCAGAGTCTGAATTTTGCACTCATGAAATAGTTACTTGCACTATCGAGAATAAACAACAAGCGGTAATGGTACTTATAGCAGTGCCTTGGCACTTCAGATCTGCTGCCCTCTAGTTTCAGATGAATGCTTCTCATGTCAAACTTGAGTTGGCAGTACTTCTATCTGTTCTACCATATTGTCTTGCAACCAATTAAAAGCTTTGGCAAAGTTCCGAGGGAAATGGTCCCGCACCATGTCAGGACTGATGACAATGTGGTCAAACTGTTTGTATGTGGCCCACTGGACCCTGTATGCTGAAGGTGCATGACACCATCCTCTGTGAATAGATGGAGATGAGATAAGAGTGATGGTAAAAATATGCTAGACAATTTGTGACCCACTATCATGGTAAACTTAGTTAATGGCACTATTCAATTTTTTGTTCAACAAAGCCCTGTAACTAGTGTTATGTTTTCCTTCCAAAAAATACTACCAGCAGGGCTCAAAATTAGTTTTTGTTTGCTTTCCCCAGGCAAGTTATTTTTACTTGGGACCACCAATATTTATTCCTAGTTCCCCATGGGAAAACCACTCACACCTACAGCAGTCTACACACTTCATGTCAGCCCCGCTTCATGTTAAAACTTAATACTCCGAAGCAAAATTCTGATCAGCAGGGTTCTGTTAAAAGGTACATTAATGCAACTCACTTGGTGACATACTCCATATGACTACACTGTGAGTTTGTACAATTTATCTTAGATAGACCAATACTATTTTACAGTGGGGCAACCTGAAATTTGGAGGGACAAAGAAATTTCCTTAACCACTTGTCCCTGGGACAACTGATTTTTCACCCTAATTTTGAGCCGTATAGTGTCTAGCCAATTACCATCACGATCTATATAAGATCTAAGAAAGCAAATGATGGCACTCTTGTGGTTTAAATACATTAACTTTTCATTTTGAAGTAACTGCACCCCAACATGTCAAATCTGTTTTCTTTTGCCTAGGTTTACCAGTTTTTCAAAGATAGAGTTTTATGGCCCAGTTTCCAAGACTTGATTCAAGTCGAGCGAGCCAAAGCCTTTTTTCCAGTTGTGGCTCACTGGCCTGTTTTCCATACTCCATTGCTTATTCAGAGCATAACGCACAATGGCAGCAGGTGCCATTTTTACAGTCTTTGGTATGACTCGACCTGAGAATAGAACCCAAGCCCTCCCTATGAGAGGGGGATGCTCTTTATACCTTAAGACCAAACAGGGGGTCACCTTTTTCAAAGTAAACCTATATCATGTTAACATTATTTAAATTAAAGTAACTTCTATGATACGATCAGCTTAACCAGAGTTCAAAACCAGGTCTATTTGCCTCTCAAGTTAGCTTTCAAGTCATAGCATTGACATCTACAAGACGGGGTAACATAAAAGGTTAATTAAGGTTTAGTAAGAGTTTATATTCAGGTTTCTTGTCTCAAGTTAGCTTTTTAAAGCCATAGTAGTGGCAATCATAGGACTTTAGGGAACCTAAAAGGTTTGAAACAAGGGAAGAATTCCCCTGGAAAATTGACCCCCACCCCACTCAAAAACCCATAAAACCTTTTTTCCACTTACTTTGGGCTATCTTCATCAGCTTCTCTTATCCACAGTATCGATCCACCAGGGTACAATTCAATGTTCATCCTCATCTCTGAGGGAGTAGGTGAGACTGGTGTGGCAGATGACATGGCTCCATCACCATCTCTGTAATTGCTCTGATGAGGGTCAAGACTGGCCCTACCTGTTTCTGCCGTCTGACCATCTTGATTTTTATTGGTGTGTTTAACAGGAGTACCTAATAGCGGAGACTTCAGGTTGGCATCTGGCAAGAGCTTTGGAAGACCACACACAGAGTACCAACATCCTCCTAAAAGAATACGATACTGGGGACAAAGAGAAGGAAAAAATTAAGCTTTTCAAAGAACTAATTCTCTCAACTCAAATAGTTTCAATTCTCTCAACCTACTTACTTAAGCCCCTCAAAAAACTGTTTGAAACTTATTCTCATCCAGACACAATTTCAGTTTCCTACTTCAGGGTGAGTATACAAGAAATCAAAATACTCTCAGTACAGTAGCCTACAAGCTCTGAATAAGCAATGGAGTAGGGAAAACAAGCCAGTGAGCCACAACTGGAAAAAAGGCCATGCATGGTGGGATCGACTTGAACCAGTAGGTTGGGAACTGGGCCGTAAAACTCCATCTAACAAATTAAATACATGCTGTGTAATGTGAGAAACAGGTATTCTGCATTTTTTGAACTTATTGTAATCAAAAAGCTGTCCCAATTGTGATTTTTGTGGAATACTTCAAAAATTGTACTTTGGGGTGAGAGTTGCCTCCCTTTAAAGGAAAAATGTAATTTGATGGTAAAACTGAATACCAATGACAAATGAAGGAAGTTGCAAAATAGTAGTATTCCAGCAGTTATCAAAGACAATATCTTTAAGCGAATTCTTAAGAAATATTTCCTGAGAAATTTTCAGAGTCTGGGCCTTCCGAGCGAGACGCGGATGGTCTTACCATTAGACCAAACACTTGGTCTGCATTTTAAATGGTCAGCAAAAAGAAACATACCTTTGGTGTTGGACTGTGCTGTACTACTTCTATAACTTGGTCTTTCAGATCATTTAAGGTGTGGATGCTTAACCTGACAATAAAAATCAAAATATAAAACATTTAAAACATTTTCTAGTAGCAATATTTATTGCATTCCTCAATCTGTAACAAAAAGAATTCAGACATTTTAGGGCAGTTGCTTTAATGGTGCTTAGTTTCCACCAAACGCAAGGAGCCTGTATGGCTTATGAATTGAACTTCACTCCTAGTAGCTAATGGACTCAACAATTTAGATCAAAAACAGTTCTTTTCAAAGGCAGCTTTGATGGGAAAAGAGTAAATTGCTCTTGGATGTAAAACCATCTCGGATTGACTCAGCTCAAGAAATTGTATCCCAAGCTTCACAGGTGCTAGGCTTCATCACTTAAATACCACCATCTTTATCTTCTTGGCAACATCAGAATGTAATTAATTAAGAAGGCAACTACAAATCATTCAAAAATAGTAATTCAATAAACTATTTACATCAATGCAAATTACATAAATCTAGTATAAGTTAGATACACAGTTGTTAGCCAAGAAGAGTTTCTCCTTTGAGAAAGCTTTTCACAGAAATGGTGCAAAATAGTTACCTTTTTCTGTTTTTCACGTATATTCACATGGTAGAAGTTACAATACACCCTTAGGCAAAAACATTTTGTCTAAGCAAAATGGATTTCCTACAGAGACTTGCAATTTCTTAAAATCAGAAAATTTCTTTACTCTTACACCTTTGTAGACTATCATTTAACACCAATTTGTCATCTTCTAGTTTAATATAGCCGTGGTTCAATCAGATCAGTTCAATCACTTAGGCCACAAAGTTGTGAGCCCCTGGAATCTTCTCACGGCTCCATTTTTTATACAGAGCATCACTCACAATAGCAGTAGGTTCCATTTTTAAAGTCTTTGGTATGACTCTGCCTGGGAATGAAACTAGGCCTCATGAGATAAAGATCTAAAATGTGGGACTTGCATCAGTTTAGACTACAGTTTCTGTTCAAGCCAATGACAAAGAAATCAAGAAACCTAATCATACAATCAAGAAATCAATTGGTGTTGAAATACAAAGGAGAAAGTTAATATCAAACAAAATTAATTTTTATGAAAGAAGGAGAGTTAGCAAAATCTTACCGAGGGACTAAATCTAATCCAAGAACGACAGAGATCACAAAGTCCTTTGTGAAATGAACTCCCTCTGCACTGAAAACACAAGCAAAATTTAACTACTTCATTAAGCCCAATACAGGAGAAGACATTATCTGACACTTAATAACTAGTTTGATATCGCTTTGGACTTATATTTTAATAAAAGTTAGAAAAGTAAAATTAAGATTATTTCAACATTTCTCCTTGTGAGAGTTAAATTGAGATTTACATTTCAGTTTCTCACCAAGTCAAGACAGTAACAGACTTTTTTCAGATGTAGCTAACTGGGTTGTCTTCCTTACTGTATTGCTTATGCTGAGCACCAAGCACATTGGCAGTAGGTTCCATTCTTTGAATCTTATGAGAGTGTGTAAACCTTGAAGAACATTGACAGTCACTTCAAATTTGTGGGCATATATTTCTGAGCTATACCATGTATATTCATTTTTTATCATGAATATTCAAATGCATTCAACACTTGACAGCCATTTTAAAGAAAATAATCATCAAAAAGTATTTCATCTTAAGGTGCATACAGCCGTAGGTTCCTTATCGTTATATTCATGTAAGCTGGGAAGTCCCAAGTGGGGGGTGACAGGGATGGGGAAAGGAGTGAAGCATCAGGATGACCAACAGAAATGGCGAAAATGAAGAAAGGGACACCAAAAAGGCAGATCTCAGGATACAGATGCAGTTTTAACAGAATACCAACATAAATGAAAAATATTGTGTCAGCAGGTTAGGTAGATAGGTAGGTAAACCTTTCAAGTCCTCCCCATTAGTGGCCTCTTACAAAATGTAGGGAATACTGTAGCTATATTCCACAACCCACAGTCTGCAGGGGGTTAGGATGTGGAGGGAGGGATAACAAGGGGTTTTGGAAACCTGCACTAGATGGCAGCCAGTGGAACCAAATAAAATTCTTACTTGAGAAGTCCAAATGGAGCTGCATAGGCATAGCACTTAAGCTCTGGCCATTCATCTTTTAGCATAGCGGACACCAGGATGGCTGTACCGGCACCAAGACTGTGTCCTGTTACAACCACATTGTAGTTCTGAAATGTTAAAAAACAAAAATAGATTTAAATACAGGATAGGAATCAAAAGATTCAATTTCTCAAAATGAATATATATCAGGTAAAGAATGGGAAAAGGACAATCATCCTTTTCTTTTCATCATTTCTGGAAGCCAAGAAAATGTAAATTGGGATAAACTCCCATGTACAGTTTTTAACAGTGAAACAAATGTTGATTATCCTTTGTCAAATAGTTAAAGGCATTTATTCATCACCACAGATTATTCCAATTTTCCCAACCTAGTTAGTTCTAGCCCTTCCCACAACTCTCAGGTAATTCCAATTCTCCCAACCTACTTAGTTCTAGCCCTTCCCACAACTCTCAGGTAATTCCAATTCTCCCAACCTACTTAGTTCTAGCCGTTCCCACAACTTTCTAAAATTCATTCTCATCCAGACTTTATACCAGTTTATTGCTTTGGGCAGGACACACCCTGGTGAGTATACAATGCCTTTATTGTTATACACTCTCAGTACCTGTTGTGTAATGTGAGTGATTCTGCACATTTTGAATCTGATGTCAGTCAAAAAGCTGTGACAATTGAGAATTTATTTAGGCTGACAGGTAAAATTATAGTTTTTGGTGAGGAAGGAATGCCCAAAACATTATTCCTACAGTATTTTACTGAGTAAACTCTGGAAAGCAGAAGAAGGAATACAAAGAACACAATCTCATTGCTTACTTGTCATTGGGAAAGTAGAGTCAACTATTAGTAAAATAATTGTTTTAAAAGATGGCAATATTCATTTAACTCCCCTCTGCAATACACTTCTATGCTGAACACTACCTTAACTCATTTAAATGTTAATACCAGATTACACATAGTTTGGGGAATCATACTTGTGGTTCGAGAGAGAGCATACATAATACTGGTTGTTGTATACAGCATTTCATAACTCCTGTCAAAATTTTGTCATAAGCACCAATGGGATAACTTCCAAAATCTGTGAGTTCAAATACAAATCCATTCCCTCAATTGTGCAAAACTGTGAAGATAAGTACATGCCCACTATGATTCTGCCCACTAGGTATGTGTCAGTACAGCTACAAGTGCAAATCCATTCTCACAAATATAGGCACTTTTGCATAACTAAGAGTCAGAGTACTAGCATTTGCCCTAAGGAACTGAATCTTGGAGAATGCCCCACCTCCATTCATATTTTGGGGAGATATGCAATAGAAAGAGGGTGGAATTCCTTATTTCGATTCGGTAGGCAATGAGCTCATACTGTTGGCTATATGGCTATTGCATCATCTTACGTGAACAATGTTGCGTCTTCTACATTCATAAAGCTGAGTGCACAAAAAAAACTGATATAACTGGTTAATTTTTTCCAGTCCAAATAAATTAAACAGCCACATGACATAGGGAAGTTTAGAGGTAAAGATTAGGGTTAGGTTGAAGGATTATTGTGATAGGTTTGCCATAACAAACTTTTTATCTATATAATGACAAAATTTAGGAGTTCCAGGATTCTCTCTTTTCCCAATTATCAGGCAAAGAAGCACTACCTTAGGGACTTATTTTCTTCGGTGGCCATAAATCTGACGTGACCATTATATAAAAGAAATGTGAACTGTATGAGCATTACCGGGTGTCTCGTCTTGGCGTCCACCAGAAGCCGCTTTTCTTTAATTGTATTGTGCAAGAAGTTG
Organism: Holothuria scabra; assembly: GCA_037179385.1. Taxonomy (NCBI): domain Eukaryota; kingdom Metazoa; phylum Echinodermata; class Holothuroidea; order Aspidochirotida; family Holothuriidae; genus Holothuria; species Holothuria scabra. The sequence goes on from CM074184.1 coordinate 55,413,785, forward strand.
GCTGTTTTCACCATACCACGGTGACCATAAATATCAGAACGACCTGCAATGTCGAGAACTTCTGCCTCAGCAGTGACGTCTGTTAAAGCATCCTAAAATAAAAAACAAAACAATCAAATGATAATCCACTTTATTTTGTCATCAAGGTTGACAAATTTTTTACATGTTTCAAAAGTTTTATTAGCCTTTTTACCAAAAGCACAAGTTTCAAGTGTTTCTTCATTATAATTTGCCTTACTTCATGTTTCCTTCTACCCATCCCCAGAACCTGACATCTCCCCAGCTGTAATAATTCACATGCCTAAGTTTAATCAACTTCAATATTCCCCTCAATTTAACTGCCATTCTTACCCCCACCCCCTTCCCTACTGATTGCCGAATCCTAACCTTCCCCTCAGTCTAATTCTCCAACCTCCTACACTCCTCTTCTGTATTCTACCCCACCTTCCCCCCCCCCTTTTCTCTACCCCTCCAAAAACCCAACCATTCCTATCCATACATATACATGCATACCTTTAAGAAACATTGCAACAACTATTGATCTGTTCTTCTTATCTCCTAAAACCATAATGGTATTACAAATCAATACTGCTCTTGCTTCCCTCCCCCCCCCCCTCCACCCTCCTCCCCCTCCCCTTCCCCCCTCCCCTGCATCCCCAGCTATTCCTGCTCTAACATATAAATTCATAGATTCCTTAAAGGACATGAATGATTTTTATGACTACTGGCTGTCTCTCATTAATCTCCAGCTACTATAAATGGTTTTTGAAATCAAAATTACCCCTTTCTTCCCTCCTCTCCCCCCTCCCGAGGCATACCTGCTCACACATACAGATACATACCTTAAGTGACATAGTTCCTCTGATTGCAACAACTATTGACCTTCTCTCATTATCTATAACTACCATAAATGGTATTTCAAATATCTGGAGAGGAAATAACAAAAAATAAATATACAAATAATGCAGAAAAGTTTGTTTCTGTTTTTCAACATCTAGAGATACTTTCTTTTAGTTTGTAGTCCTAAATGCCTCTGCAGGAAGATGTTTTACCCTTTTCTTTAGCAATATTAGGTGACTGAGTGTGACGCTAATATTAAAATGCTTCCAAAGGACATAAAATTAGTCAACTGGAAGAATTAAACACTTTTTGCAATATATACCAACTTCAGTTAATGTATGCTATGCATTTCCATAAACTTTGTAAGTAAACCTGCATAGTTTTGCAGTAACAGTGCAGCAACCCTTCCAAAGTATTATCTGTAAATAACCAATTTCCAAAAGCTACAAAATCAGTTCTGATCACAAAACACATTTAGCCTTTCCTAGATCTACTTTCAAAATGTCACTTCCTGAATTACATTTCCATGAAGACACTACAAACATACAAATATTTAGAGGTTGCTTCCTGTTACAAAACCACTGTAAATGAATGTGCCTTTTTTTTTCTTACAGCAATATTTAAACAAACATAATGATACAGCTACTGTCTTCTTCTTACAGATCATTCAATTAATTGAATATTTTTAGATACCAAAACCCATACAAAAACAATAGGTTTGCAATAGCTTCCTCTTACAATACTAACAAAATTATTTTTGAGCATTTATTACTTTTGAAAAATATACACTGAAAAAAGTACACATTGATACAAAAAGCATTGCGAGGGTGTACAGCAGTATAAATACACACTTAAAAAGTGTTACACCTCATTGTGGGAGGGGCTTAAGGGAGTAGGTTACAAGAATTGGAATTGTTTGGGGTGAGAGAGTTAGGCTTTTGAGCCTCTTCCAAAACTATCTTAAACTCATCATCATCTGCATAAACAATCTCAAATTATTGCTTCAGGGTGAGTATACAACACCTCAATGTGTAATTAAAACACTCAGTACAGTACATGCTGTGTAATATGAGCTACGTACTCTGCATTTGTTTTAACTTGCTCTCAATCAAAAGATCTGTGCCAATTGATAATTTCTGTAGACTACTACAAAAATTGTAGTGTGGAATGAGAATTGACTGCCTTTAATGAAAAGAAAGATTTAACTTCAGAATGAATACCTTATTGTGGAAGCTCAGGTATATAACATCATCTTCATCTATCCCTAACTTTTTCATAATAGCAGCAGTATGACATTGACAGCAATTATCATTCTCAGTACCACTGGAACTCCTCAGGCAAGAAAAACATCTGCATGAAAGAAATATAAAACGACTCATTTAGTTGGTTCATAATATTCCACAGATTTTTTTCAAACCAGTTAATTTTTTCTTCACACACCAGTGACAAATGGTCAAACTTGGACAATCCCCATATTCTACATATAAGTAACTGTTTTTGAGTGAGCACTTAAAGGCTCAATTCCATTTTCAAAAATTTTTGACCTGACACTTTTTAAATTATGCCCAAAACTGTTACATGTCCGGACAAACAAAATTCAAAATATCAACTTTTCCATAATGTTAATTGATACGAAACTTGACTTATTTTGCTATCTACATGCATTGTCAAGTGATAGTGACCCTTTAACACTCTCATTAAGTTATCATCATCAAATGAATGAGCCCCTTTAACTTAAAACTCACTCTTAGTCACATAATGTAAAATTCTCAGCCTGGGAGGTCTAGCATGAAAAGCATTTTTCTTCGGCTTGTACCACATGGGACTTTTGTCTCTTCATTAAGTCCCCCACTGCAAGTCTGGTGGGGGCTGGCAACAGGTTCATTTACTGCATGCAGAACATGTTGTAATCAATGTACATTTGATCCTTCTTCCAGTAGCTTACCACAAATTTGACAAACTCTGCTTTGTAACAGTTGCACCATAACTACAGAGTGTTAACCATTATCTCACTGTTCTCCATGTCAGCCATTACCCAACTTAGGTTTTCTTAAAATGCGCTGTTTAATTTTTTTTTTTTTTTACATGAAAAATAAATAATCTGACATAAACAAAATGTAATAATTGCATGAAGAAATCAAAAGGTCAAGCTCTATCTTTTATTATTCCTACTTTTAGTAAAATGTTCTGATACCTAATACAGCTTAAGGCCCAACACAAGAAAAAGGTTTATCATACAGGCTCAGGTAGGCTAGGGAAGTGCTATTAACAAAATAGAAAATTGTGAAATCTCTGTGTTTCTTCAAATCATCTGGGAATGTGAAAACAAGTAGATAACTAAAAGAAGACAAATTTGTTACTGATTAAGAACACAACTAATCTTACCATGCTATGCATGCCCCAAGGGCTGCACTAATGAGACTGTATAATGTATTGCATTGCATTATAAATCGCTTTGTATCCTATTACAATGTATCAGAAATCTTACCAGATTATGTAGGCATAAAGAGCTGCACTAAGGAGATTGAATTACTTTGTATGGCATGGCATTTCATCACATCATAAATATGAAGCAAGTCTGACTTAAACTTACGTACATGCTGGAAACAATTTACAAGCACCACAACATAAATTTGTCTCCATGAAAAACGGCCAACCATAGATAGCAGCAGAGTATTTATGGTAATAAATAACAGGGTCCAGGACATCTGATACAGGAATGGTAGGGAGGAGCATGTCAAAAGGTAAGGAGAAACGGTGATGAGCCAGAGACTCTCCCCTACATATCCTCCTTTGTTGTTCTAACTGCATCAAGACAAAACCTGCAGCTACATCAGATGGAACAATGTCCAAAGTCTGCAAAATACAAATAATAAATGGTTATTTCAAAATATGATACAATGACCTGTTCTATCTGTCAATTGTTCTTGTGCCATCATTCATGCCTCTACTCAGGGTTGTACAGTAGCTATGGCAAAAAACAGAACTGGCTTTTTCTGTAGACATTAAAAGAGAATCAACTTCATTCTGAAGGTGTGGTTTACAGGGAGAATGCTAACTGATTGTAATTGTCATGGCAATGCAGTTTTGTGATGTCATGAGTCCTGAACAACTGCCTAGTCAAATGGTGATGATCACTACATGTAGAGGCAATCCCACACAGTATTTGGAGTAAACGGGTATTTTGCAAAGGTTCCACAAAATTTGGAAAAGGGTGACAAAATGCAGTACATATTTGGTGATGAGTAGTGATACATAGGTTTGTTCTTTGTTTTGAAATGGAGTGGTGGGTGGCAGAAGACCTATTGTCTCTGAGTGCTGAACAATATTACTGAGTACTGGTTACCACCACCTAGCACTACCCACATAGCTACAGCCCTGCCTCTGGTCTTATACAATGGGTATTGCTGTACCATTGGCTTTTTGTGTTTTTGCCCAACAACTACTGTACCTTTTCTTTGACAACTGAAGTAAAATTCCACAGGATTACTTGTTTTTTAAAAATGTTGATCTTAACATTACATACTGTAGACTTATTTCTGCATTCCTGTTCATACTCCTATCAGTTATAGTATTCACATATTAATAAGTAAAACAAATGGTCTGACTTGATGGCAGTTGAGTTTATCATTGAGAGGAAGCAAAAGGAATCTGTTTTTTAGGACATTTCTTCAATTGCAGTACAAAAGTATTATTTGAGTGCCAGGGTACAGAAATAGGGTGCCTCAGGACATCTTATACAATGGCTTGTTTCGGACAACAAAAATTCACAAATTGCACAGCAGAACAGACCAACTGGGTACCGTACTGTATATCTTGGTCTAAACCACTGCTCTTATCGTACAAGCAGAATGTTATCATGTTGAAAGGTGCTTGTATTAAAACACATCTATGTTCCAGCATACACCCCTATTGTGTTCACATGAAACTCTCAAACACAAAGTACTGCATAAAACAATGCACAAGCATATTTCCCTTGACCTTTATTCCCCTCTATGACAGCAACAATCAAGCTACTGTATATTGGGCAATCAAAAATTGCTAATTCCAATGTTTGGTAGAAGGAACTGTACCAGAAAATTTTTCAAGTGTAAGTATATCTACCTCATCATATCCTGAAATGGATCTGAATATTTTATTCTACACCAAGCAAAATGAGATTTTTTTTCTTTCATATACTGATAGGGGAGGGGGTATAGGGGAAAGGGTAAAAATGGTAATACTACCATACAAAAAAAAACCAAGTACCATGGTAGTCTGACTCACCCCAAACAAACGAGAGAGTATCTCTGCTGCTTCAGCATAAGCTGCTTCTAGGTTATCGTCCTTACCAGCACAACAACAGAGCCATTGACACCTGGAAGAAAGTATGATGTAAAATTAAGGAAAGTTGCAGGTTATCATATAATTGTAGTAGAGTACTGTATAGTGCAATATGTACGGCATTGTCCAAGTCTGTAAACATTATCATGAATCACTTGCCTTTATTTGCTGGTTTGGATGATATAGTGCCTAATTAAATACACTTTATACTAGCAAGTGTATCCATGTACAATTTAAACTTCACTTTGAGAATAGAGCTGAGAGAGCTTCACATCACACAACCATATGAAAAAAGAAGTATTCTTCATTGAAAGTACTGTAGTATTAAATATCTATTACTAATGCTGATTAGGGAAGGTGCCCACTGTTTTATTTAACAAGGTATTTCTTGATTGGCTGTTGCCATTGTATTGTATCGGTTGTATTCTTTGTTAATGTTGGGGATTAGGTTAGGGATTAGGGCTATCATTAGCCAGTGAGGAAATTTCTTGTTAAACAGTGCTCAACACAACTAGTGAAGTTGCAGTTTGAGATTCAATAATGTTTGGGATATAATATGTGTCAAACATTGAGGACGTGCAGGGCTCAACAAAGACATGGGTTCAATAGCTTGGCACTATCTAAAGCTGCACATTGGCTAATGACAGTTAGTGTACTGTAAGTCATTATTTGTTAGTTAGATGGGATTTAACAACATTCCAACATGAATGTGTTATATAGCCTCAGCTGTGTAAAGGTAAAGTTTAAATAGAGAACTTTTCAAAGTTCAAGTCTGGCCTCAAATACAACTCAGGTATGGTACAAGTCCGTCCCTTTAATCAACTCTTTAACATGAGAAACACCATGGGCATACTTTTTGACTACCAGCCCAGAGGGGAAGTTAAACATTAAGAGTCTGATAGTGCAAATCCAGGTCGTACACTTTCTGTTGTTGGTTAGTTTGTTAGATGGAGTTTTACGGCCCAGTTTCTAACCGATTAGTTCAAGTCAAGCCAGCCACGGCCTTTTTCCAGATGTGGCTCACTGGCTAGTTTTCCCTACTTCATTGCTTTCTGTAAGATCCAATGTTGGACTCATTTTGGGCCACTGCCATTTCCTTGAATTGTGCAAGTACTAGGCAGATCGATGGACTCCTGTACTAACACGTGGTGCATGATTGTGGTATGAGCTACAGTATTAAATCTACAACATGCAGCCCATACAAACTCACATGTTTCTTGTAGTATTTTGCATGGATGATGCACAACATTCATGGAGGAGTTAATTGTGCACCCCCTCATCCCCCCTCCTCTGTCCATCCTTCCTCCAACCCCCCAAAAAACCTCGATCTATTTTTAACAACTGTAAAACTATACAGAGATTATGTATGACTTTCACACAGGCTAATCCCACTTAAAACTGCTATTCTGTACAACAACATTATAGTGCGACGCATTCAAAAATTAATTATCATTAATATGTGACAGTGTTTGATATAATATTAACTGTCAATTGCACCACTTTATTGCTGTGCAGGTATTTAACAATAGCTTTCATAAATGTTGAAAGAACCAGAGACATCTGGCTTCAGTTTTTTCTTGGTAAATATATGACTATAATGACTAATATATGACAGATAATGAGTTCCAGGACTACAGTGTAATGAATATTGCTTAGTCATCATTGATATACAAACCACAGTAACTTACATTAGAAGGTACACATTGTTAATTGTAAATTTTGCAAAAATTCAATCTGCATTGTGAATTTTAGCTTCCTTTTTCCATTATTGTGTGATAAAGAGTGGAGAACCCTTAAAACCAGGAACATCCCCCACCCCCATAAAATAGTTGGGAAGCAAAGAGGCTCCTTCCCAGGAAATTTGGGCATCTGGAAGGAAACTTTGGTAATTGGAGAGAAATTTCCTTTTCTGTACTGGGGAAAATTATGGGAAATTTTAATGACTTCCCAAATAGCAATTTTACTCCCCTCCTAGGATATAATCACTTTCCAGCCATGCTCCCCTCCTCCTTCCCCCCTACCCCCTCCCCCATAATATCTACTGTGACTGATGTGCACAAAACTGATTCCCATTTTCTACTGTACACACAATACATGTATAGCACAGAATAAAATGAAGTATTTTTCAGTAATACCTATCTTGATTTGTTTATCTTATGGTATTAAATTCCAATGAAATTGGATAATTGCCCCTCCCCCCCCCACCAGCCTCTTGAAGAACTGCTGATTTGAAAGTCAGTCATACTCTTGAAAATCTTATATTTGAAAATTATGAGAGCCAGAGAAAATTTCAACTGCTCTTGATATTTCCATGTTTGAAATAAAAAGCAGTCTGTCACATAAATTTACAAGATGTATGAACAAGTGTAATTTGAACAATACTACACTTTCCTAGCATTCTTGTGTAGAAATTTAGTATTAAGTTACCTTTTCTCCCAATTGGACTTTGCTACAGCTTTCAATTGTCTTGAGATGTGCGTATTAGACCTGCCCCTCATTTCTTCATCCTGTTTGATGCTGGGTCCAAAAAGAAGCCAAACCACAATAAGAAAGGTAAAAATCAGGACCCAGAAACAACAGAGGGAAGTCTTTACAAGCCGCACCACTGTTATGTCACACTCTTTGTCATCATCATCTGCTGTTTTCCATTCTTGGAAGATCCAAAAGGCACCAACACCACTCCAAATGACCTCTACTAGGAGGACAAAGAGCCGAATGTAGAGGACAAGAGGGAGGTATTTTCTGGGGGCAGCATTCAGAATGGAACCTCGGGCACTGATGATGGCAATGATAAATTCTAAAAGGATGGTAATGGATAGGAGGATGCCAAGTCCGATCACGAAGACAACCAGAATGCTGCCACCAGGGCACTTGTGGAAGGAATGCTCTGTGATGTATACAATAATAGCAGCTACAACCCTATATGAAAGCAGAAGAAAACATAACAATTAAGATTTTTGGCTCAACAAGGGACTGTGTGTATCCATATAGGTAAGATAGTACTACACAAATATACAAGTACTAAGCTTTTGGCAATTTTAACTGCAATCAAGGGCTGAAATTTTAATGATTATAATGCTGGGCATTAGGGTTGGGCAGTATACCTGTATTGATGTGAATGCCGGTACTAGAGGTAGAGGTTATAAAAATAGCGAAGATATTTGGTGTGTTACTAATACCAGTTCTTGAAAAATAACAGGTACTGGAAAAAAATAACCCTAGAAAGGTCGACATTGGAAAAAGGAGTATTAATTGTGATTGTGCATGACTGTAAAGAAAAGTGGTCAACGAAGTCAAAGCAGAGGTTTCTGCACAGTAATAATACAATCATATGCCCAGCTGCATCAAAGTACAGGATAACAGGGGTGCCGTGCACAGTTTAGGTTCCTTCTTTCCTACCAGTGATTTGAGAATAGGTACTGCCTCAATACCAGTTCTGTGAGCTTTACAGTACTGGTACCAATATTTTCATGGTACTGCCCAACCCTACTGAGCATTTGTGGCAAATTGTACAAATAAAATGAAAATTTTCTTTCCTCGTTACGAATGCTGAACAGAAGTGAGGGACAGGGTAGAAAAAAGTACATTCACCTTGAGCATTTGCGGACATTCTGAAGGGGGATATCAGGAGCACTGGTACAGAAATTAATTCAGAATGCATCTGACAAAGGTGTTAAATGTTCATGGCTTGTCAAGAAGGGGGAAGGGGACACTTGTTTACGGGGAGTACAACAGACACTGGTTTCAGATTGAGCAACGTGGCAGTCTTTTGCTTCCCAAAAATGTTTCTCTTTGTTTCTTTTTAATGCCTTGCATTTCCCTTCTTTACCAACATCCATCACTTAAAGGAATGTCAATCTTTTACTTACAGTAATGTAGTGAAAAAAAAAAAATAATAGAAAACTGAAGTGAAATGTCAACTCCACGCCAAAGATCTTGCGATCAGAGTGCATGAAATGCACTTTGGGATCAGTGGTAACACCCTGTGACTTCATCAAACTTTGAGGGTTTAAGGAATTAGTAATATCAGGGATTCTGACAGAATCTCAAAAGGGGAGAGGGATTTCTTACTGCCAAACCCCAAGTCCAAATTGATATTGCCCTTGACCAAAGTTACAAGTGGATTCAGGGGGACAAAAGCTTGCTACAGTATAGGGTGCAAACTGATATTTGTTTTTATTTTTACAGAAATAAAACAGGGATTTTATCAACCTTCTTCTGAAGGGTGAGGAGGGGAAAATCCCCTCACCCCCTCCCCATACCGCATTGATGTGGCTGTACTTTGCACCATATTTAAGATCAAACAACTTGCATTTATTTAGAGCAATTTTTAATGATTCTAATATACTTACACCAGGAGTCTGATGGATGCTGACCATATAGCAGGAAGGACAAAATCATCACTGCCTATTCGCCATTTCCTATTGAACATAACAAGGGCTGGCATCTTGGAGGGTGGAGTATAACACTTGGCAGATAAACTTCAGCTTGCTACCTCATTTTAGGTGAAGCTTAGGACTATGTTTTGGTGCTACCTTGAGTTAAGGCCGGTTCTGTAAGAGAAACAATGTAAATATGGCCAGTATTTGAAGCAGATAAGCAGTGCCCAAAATACTGTAAAGAAAAATAGTCATTGCTGCAGCTGTGCATTTTTTCCTACGAGCAAACTAGACATAGACCTGCAAGTGCAGCACATATTTACACTTAGTTTAAAATTCAAACTATTTTAAAGTAAATTCTTGCTATATAAATAGGGGTAAGGGAATGAAAATTACCAAAACATGAATCAATTAAATAAATAAAAACAAATAAAATACTGGGGCTTACCTGCACATTATAATATCAAAGGGGCACAGTACCAATAATAACATGTTACTTTTTGGCTAGTGTTTGTACCAGCTGCACAATTCAGAACCAATCAGGTACTGCCCAGTAGGGCTGCCACTATAACCATTTTGCATTTATCGATGTTGCAGCATTTCCGCGACGATATCGCGATATTGCGCATTAGTCTTAACATTTTCCATCAGCGTCAAGGAAGCAAAACAGCTGTTTATTGCATGCAGCCACTACTGATTTCATACCAAAAGTGAAGGGAGATTGATTATGCGTGCATGTAGCAATATTGATTGTGCAGAACTCTTCACAAGTCTAGAACGTATGTGAGCTGTTACAGTATTCATTGTATGCATTTGTGAAACAGCTTCCGATTTTATATCATGTTTTCTTGTGGTGGGTTAAGTACAGATTTCATTTCTTGTGACATCATACAGTAAATTATGATCATTTTAGGTTACTGACTTAAGACAATAAAAATAGGGATTTCACAGTGGTTTAGTCATTTATTTGATTTGTTGCAATATCACATCTTGACAAAACATTGGTCGATATCGTCGGGGCAAAACTGTATCGACGATATCGCGATATCGCAATATCGTGGCAGCCCTACTGCCCAGTCCATGGTCAGTTCGGTACCTATAAATATAACTTTTGTCACTCCTTAGGACTAGGGTTGGTTCGTACCATGAAAATATTGGGACTCGTACTATAAAACACACAGAACCAGTATTGAGGCAGTACTGCTCTCAAGTTTCTCTCATTTAGGAAAGTTGGGTGGGAAGGAACCTAAGCCACACACAGCACCCATGTTATCCTGCACATCAATGCAGCTGGGTGTTTGATTAGATAAATTCTCATGAAGAAACCTCTGTTCTGACTTTATTTACCACATTTCTTTACAGTCATGCACATCTAAATTAATACTCCAGTATCCCATCTCAACCTTTAGAGTAACCAAAATATATCCATTCATTTCTACTTTTCAATCCATGCTTCTACCACACAAATAACTTTGCAGGTTGTTTTCATGATTCCTGGAAAACTTAGGGTGCCTTACATGTCAGATAGCAGATTATGTACATTGTAACATGCTGCTTTGTTATGTATGGTCAGAAGTTTATTGTGCATGCATTTCAGGCATCAATACAGTACTTTTGTCTGCCAAAGAAAGATTTGAATCTCACAATTCACGATTTTCACTGTGCATACAGACAACTGCATGTTTTTACGTACGAAAAACAACTAGCACTTGGCACATACTGCTCATGTACATATGAACAATACAGCAAATGGTTGACTGTACAGAAGAACTACTGAGCTTCCCGAAGTTGGAAGGTTACTTTGGAAGTTGTGACTCTTGAATAATTTTGAACATAAGAACCTTGAGTTATGATTATATGGGACATATACAGTCACAGCGAGATTTTCATAGAACCCGTTCAACCTGGGAAGAAATCCTTAAATGTAAGGAATGATCGCTTAAACTGAGGGTTGTCTGTTTTTCCTGGCAATAAAGGATTCGCCTTCTGTGGCCTGAGTGTGCACTGTTAAACAGTGCATACTGTATATGGTATTGCATGGGCTGATATACAGTGATACTGTGGGACAGAAAAGGGGATAATTTCATTTCAGTTTATTACTGGGTATAATTTTTTTTGTAAATACAATATTTTTATGATCAACACATCCTAACAGTTATTTTTGGTGGCCAATATAATGAGGAATGGTAATTTTTCCAAGTTTCGGTATTTTTCAAGAAACGGTATGGGTAACATAACAAATATCTTCAACGGTATTTTTAGTAGCTGTACCTCTAGTACAGGTATTGATTTCAGTACCAGTATACTGCTCAACCCTACTTAGGACCCTGATCCATTAAAGTATCCTGTAAATACAAAATTTCTCTTTGCAGGTTTTTGACAGAAATGTATTTTTTCTTACATGATACAGGCATGTCCAATGGGTTTTCTTTGGCATGTAGCCAGGTGATAAATTTTACAAGGAAAAAGTAACGTTAATATTGGGTTTGTGCCAGACATGCAATGAATGCCCTGGCATCTTCAGTTGAGTACTGTACCTGTGGCAAACTCTCACGATGACACTACAGTATTAGTTCATGCCTAGCAGGCTTCTGCAAGGTATGAATGAATGCAGATGACTACGATGAACACACAAAGTGAAAACACAATTTCTATTAATTTGTGGACTGTGGTCCTTACAAATAGCCCTCATGTTCTGTCTAGAGTGCAGTAACGTATTGTCTAGGCTAGGTTAACAACAGTTAAGGTTAACATTATTGCAAAGTTATGTAAGCTGCAAACAGTTAATGTAACAGATCCAGGTTAACAACAAAATTAAAGGGTTATACAGTTATCTTTGGACTTCCCTGCGGAATAAGGCCTTGGCAGGAGAAAAGTGAGACGAGAGAAGAAGACATGATGGTGTGCATACTGTAGCTTGCTGTGTATTCAAGGTGAGCCCAAAGTTAGGCTAGCCTTTTTTTGGAGTGTATTAAGTACTGCACAAAGCAAGGCATAAATTAATTTAAGTCAGGCCCTACAGCCTACAGAAGGACTTCAGAATCAGGATCTTGGCTACCACATGTCTGCCAGAATAGTACAGTCCAAATCTAGGAGTGATAGAATTTTGATAGGTTTTTCTTAAAGAAATAAACAGTTCAAAGTATTGTTTAACGTAGTTTTTAAAATTGTCTAAAAAATATTTATTTTGAGAATGACACATCATTTATCGTAAAAATGTGAACTTTAAGTTTGTACAGGTAGGCCTATTTCCCCTAATTTACAATGGAACAGAGGCTCAATCCATAAACAAGGGATCCAATGGGGTTTTTACTGACTTTGCCAATACAATGCTATATTTCAAAAACAGGAATACAACAAACCAGTGCCTCAGGTATTTAATTATCCTTTACCAACTAGGCTATATTATGATAGTGTTGGCAGCAGGTACCCAACCCACCTTGTTACTACCTGAGTATCGTTTGTCTATGATTTCTTTTTAATCTTCACAAAATAACAAGGATATTGAAATTAAAAATTTTGTATAAACCCACATCTCATTCACAATTATGTTGAAATGAAGTTACTTTTACTTGTTTCTGTAACATGCTTTTGTTTAATTGCCGTTTTCCAGGAACAATTCCTATGATGCGTGCTTCTAACATCAATCCACTCCTATACCTGATAATGAAACAGCATGGGCATTCTATACTGTGCATAGTCTAGCCTATCCTTTTGATAAATGATCATCAAAAGTCAGCTCATAATTAATCTGAAAGCCATGCGTGTGGATTCACAACCTTCCTAAATAGAAATAGCGCAAAAGACCTGTAAGAAATTTTCTACTTATCGCTGCCGTATAAACACATACCCAAATGAAAATATACAACCATCGATTGACTTTTGATGTTTCTATTTCATACTTGTCAAGTTATCACTACAATTAACATGTCATGATTTCATGATCTAAAGAATTAGTTTTTATAACATATGCATATATTTCAACCACAAAAGGCACTAAGTCCCATATTCGAGGGCCCATAACTCTTGAATCATACATGCTATGACTTCAAAACTAAGCAGCATGAGAATAAATGCCAGAGATTGGACAGATGCAATCAAAACCATGATAATAGCATTAAATATGAAGATATGATCACATTAAAATTGAATTTCTCATAAAATGTAATTTTATGGCCCATTCTTGGGCCCGTCTCAGTGAGAGAGTTAACAAATTGCAATGGAGGGAAAATTGCTCTGGTGCAGTATGATATTGCTATGAGCACATACCAGTTCATATCTCTAGTACTTATCTAACTTTGCAACTCATTTTCCCTGTGCCAATAAGACACCATTATGAATATGTTTAACATATTAATTCACTCCTTGTTTGTCACAAAAACTGCTGACCATGCATGCCTTGCACTGTATGTCGGTCCCACCTGAACTGGGAATTGCTCTTTCTCCATATTTTAACCATTTAAAGGGGAGCACTAGTGGCCATTTGACTCCCCACATATGTGTAGTACATATATAAACATTAGATATTAACACTATTGTGTTGTTTTTCCACAAAAAACTCACACCGAAAAAAAGTTTCAAATCTCCTGCTCTTCAAGACATGAGTATCGCCATACTCGAAGAAACACGACCATGGATCAGCTGATTGATGACGTAAAACCTGCACCTGATCAGATTTCACAAAAGTGGTTACAAACTTACGTACACTTACAGCTGAATTTATAATTACCCTTTACAAAGCTTAAAAAACTTCATAGTTGCTTTTGCTTTACTGATAAAAATTTTTGATAACCCAATAATTGTTTGTTCTTCTTTTTGTTTCATCCCTCAAATAAAAAATACTCGTTATTTCTGACTGCTTTTGTACAAACCAAGATAAGTTACTTCCAGTAGACCCTGAAACTACAAGCGGTAACAACAACAAGCCGGAACTAGCGAGACCGTATTATATCATGCTTTTTGGTGCAACAGTTAGGTTCGTTTTCACTCATTTTTGCAAAGATTCGATTTAGTCGCACCTTTTGTAATTCTTGTAAGTAATGTAGGATATTTGTGGACACTTAAACGTTAAAAGAAGGCAATCGCGAAGAGAAATCGGCTAAGACACCATACACATTGATCGGTGTTATTGTTATACGGCATAGGCTACGTATTGCTATACTAGTATAAGCCTATACGTAACGTACTGACCCTTGGTCTAACGTTAGCTTGTATAGACTGTACGGCCGGTTCTCTGCCGGTGCTGGTCACATCGCTCACAGGTCTCGCGTTTTCCTTGGTCGAACTGGCTCAAAATCATATGCACTTGGCCCGGAAGAGGCAGCCATATGCTTTTAAGGAGTTAATCTTTTGATTTCTGAACCTTTATCTCAAACTCAACCGTTAAAACATTTGTAAAATGAATGAAACAATGGGCAGTTGTGCTAGTCTTTAGTAGTGTTACGAACGTTTGTGCAGTATAGTATATATGATATTCCGCAATAGCAAACAAAAGTATACATTAGGTGCAGGTTTTATGTCACTGTTCTGTTGCACTATGGGTAATTTCGGAGAAATATGGTGCTTTGCACTGCTTTGCCCAGCTGCCTTCCAGACTTGCCTCGGAAAACTGATACTACGTTTGACTTGGGATAAAATTGGTCTTTAATGATGCCACATTGCTTCCCTTTAAGCTTATTTAGAAACTAGAATTGCCTTGCATAATTAGGTCCTGTTAAACTTCATCCTCTTCTATGGAAAAATGTTTTCTACTGTTTGTACAGTACTTAATAAAAATGCTTTGAGTGCAAGCAACCATTAAATAGTACTGATACATTGCTAAGTTGCATCTTATCAAAGCTGGTGGGATAATTAGACAGTTCTTTTGTTAAAACTCTTGCTCCCCACTCCCACAGGAAGTTATTTCCCTTTGTTTCTACAGCTGCAAATAGAACTTAAGCAAGAGCTTAAATGCATGAGTGTATGCATGATTTCCTAAGTACTGCATGACACATGACACAACATCTGTGCATGCCTTCATGACACAACTAGTCTCACATTTGAAGGAGGACAAACTACACATCACAAAGCTGATTTATTTTAGTGATAGAGCTGCTAGTCAGTACAAGAAGTACAAAAACTTTTCCAATCTTTGCCATCACAAAAGTGATCATGAAATCGGTGCAGAATGGCATTTCTTTGCTACAAGTTATGGGAAGAGTCCATATGATGGTATTGGTGGGACTGTTAAGCGTCTTGCATGGCTACGGCTAGTTTGCAAGCAACTGAGGAATGGCAAATACTTACTCCACAACAGATGTATTCTTGGGCTGTGAAGAACAGTGATGGTGTTAGGTTTTTTACCTAAGCGATTAGGATGTTAAAGCAAATGCAGAGGCACACAACTTGGAAGAGAGATACAGAGCATCCAAGACAATATCTGGGACACTGTCCCACCATAGTTTTGTTCCAAGCTCAGGAAATACTATGCAAATGCAGCGATTATCAGGAGACGACCTATGGACTACTGTATCTTAAGGTGAAAATGGCTCACATAATGCAGTATCAGCACGACAAAGTAACCAGTAACAATCTGGCAAATATGTTGCCTGTATGTATGATCGTGACTGGTACATTGGAAACATTGTAGAGCGCTCAGAGGACTACAGCGATGTGTATGTTAAATTCATGAAACGTTCCAAAAACAACACTCTATCCTGGCCAAAAGGTTTACAAGATGAGTGTTGGGTTCCTTTCCAGGATGTCTTGTGTATTATTGATACTCCAAAAGCACAAGGACGAGAAGACCGTCACTTTTCACTGTCATCAGCAACTATAGATCAGATAACTTCTCTAGTACAAAATCTGAGCTAAATTGACCTTGGTGAGACTACACTGCAGGCAGCATCAAATAACATACACATGTAATGATTAACTTTATTGCAGTTGTATTCCTTTTGACATGTGAGTGAAAATTGCACTATGAGCAATGGAAGAAATGAAAATAAAATCAGAAAACTGTACTTCTGTAGTCATGCTATGAACATATGTAACTTAAAAATAGAAAGCATTAGCCTACCAGAGCAATTTTCCCTCCACTGCACATTTTTAACTCTTTCAATGAGGTGGGCCCAAGAATGGGCCATAAAATAACACTTTATGGGAAATTCAACTTTAATGTGATCATATCTTCATATTTAATGCTAGTATCATGGTTTTGATTACATCTGTCCAATCTCTGGCATAAATATTCTCATGCGGCTTAGTTTTGAAGTCGTAGCATGTATGATTCGAGAGTTATGGGCCCTCGAATATGGGGCTTTGTGCCTTTTGCAGAGTTTCTTCCAAAAAGTGTTGGATACTACTCGTTTTATTTCCTTTATCTACCCATGAAAGAGGTCCATACTTGTATATGATTTATTGTACATATAATCATCAGATGTGTAACCTTCTTCACAAAAAATTTCAAACATGTGGGTATTTGCCCAGGGGGTCAATAACCTCCCTATATGGGGCCCCATTTTTAAAAATTTCCAATAGGACCATGTTTGGATCCAGTCATTCAATCATTAGAAACGTTATGTTGCTACACTTGCTTCTGCCTTTAAACCTGTGTCCAAATAATGCTGTGCTCAATTAAGAAGTCCCGCTGATACCTAGTTTAGGGCCCAGATGGGCCCAAATTTTGAAAAAATGACTTCTGCAAGTGAAAAATTCCATTTTCAATGATCCATATTTTTAAAACAAAGGAAGCTAGGACAATTTTGACACCAGATTCTGTTTAATTGGCCACTACACTGCCAACATACAAATTTTCAGCTTTACATTTTGTCCCCATGAAAAGTTATGGACCTGCACAATCACTATAAATGGCAATGAGAGCTTTCTCCGGGAATATATAGTATTGGGCAATACTTTTCAGAGGGCCGAAACTCGAAAACTGTTTGAGCTAAGGGAGCTTGGACCCCTAATTTATGGATTGAGCCTAGAACAACCGGACATAGGATCATGGCCACTGAGCGTCCGGTCATTCTATGATAAGTATGGGGGGCATGTTGTTTGCTATGTGTGTTGTATAAAAATAGATCGTAGCCATTCAACCGTTAACAATCAATGGCACTGTTTATGTGAATGTAGTCTGCTGAACAGTTGCTTCATCAGTTCAGTGTACCGATCACACAGCCAAAAAGTTCAACAACCTAGGCTACACCCACACTGGAAAGTATTTTTTCCATACACCAAAGAATTACACCAAAGTAGACCTCAACCTATTTTGCATTTTTCGCCAGACTATCTACAGTAAGCGAGCACTGGGAAACTGCTTTCCTAACCTTCCTACGTACACTCACCCATGTGATTAAGCAATGCAATTCATTGCATCACTTGCATGGTTTATCAATAGAGGTTTTTATAATTGTACGCCACACCAACTGTTGTACTTTTAACCTGGAGGAGTGATGTACGCCGTATGCCAAATTTATTGGCGTACATTTCCGTACGCCAAAGATCTTTGTGAGAAAGGCCCTACTTTCCAGTATGGGGCTAGGCCTACACCCCTATTTTTAGTGTATTTTAGTGTTAGTGGAACGACTGGACACGTAGTGCATGGCCATGATCCTGGACATGTGGTTGCCATGATCCCTGAATCATTGATAGGCCTGTTATTAGGCTAGGTATGCTATGTCATGTATAGACGAACCCGAGTAGTGCTTGTTTCTAGTGCTTGTAGGCCACCACTAGTGGGGGCCATCTGCCTAAAACCGTCTTTATTTATTGTTTACATGGATTTTAAACCCTCATAGTTCGTGAAATTGGAGAATTCAAGATACAAATTAGTGTACAACCATCCATGATAGAGGTAAGCAAGGAAATCGAAAGATTTGAAGGTAATAGACCCCAGTTATGGGCGACTGAAATCAGACCATCACTTTTTATTTTTCATTTCATTTTCATTTATTTTGTTTTTTCACTGCAATGTACAATATTACATAATATAACAGTTACATAGTAACAATATAGAATAGACAGAGCAGCGAAAGGAAGTGAGCTACAAAACCCTTGGGGGCTTAACATTAAAGGCAGAACACTCCCTTAAAAGAAAAAGTGTAAAGTACAAAAACAAAACAACTTAAGATACTTAGTCGCAAACAAAAGAAAGAGTGCCGAATAAGGGAACAAATGCTGGTAACACTAAGTGCAGATGGCACAACAATCTAACACTTAGAACAACCACCCATTGTCCCATATCACACACCCTCTCCCACCCCACCTACATCTCCCCCCCCCCCCCTCCCCCCAGCCACCTACTAACACCAAACTGCTGTCCGAATTCGTGTACAGCAAGTCAAGGCATCAGCAATGTACAAAGTACAACTACAACTTGTACAAGTACAACCTTGCCCTAAGCCTATGCCTTGGCTATACTAGTAACGTTAGGCCTAACGTTCATACAGTTCTGTATAACTGTTACTAACTCAGTGTGCCGGTAACTCATCGTAGACATTTGCTACCAGCACCTACACTTACCATGTGAAACTGGTGAAAAACTGAAGTTTCCGTGTGTATAATATTGGTATTTCTCTACCGTCTGGACAACATGAAAAGCCTACGCGCCATTTTATCGGTGAAAATTGAAATTAAAGTTAGGCTTATCTTTAAGGCCGATCACATCTCAATGACAATTACGTACGAGCATTACATGCGCTAGCCTACATATACACAGTATATACTGAACTCGAAACGCACTAGGATCCGACTAATTGCTTTCCCGGTCCGATCCCACGTACGTTCGAAATCCACGGTACACACATGCATATACATGCACAGTTCCTTCGGTGCCACGCATGGTAAATCGTAATGAACATAAATTAGGCGGCAATGTATCCATGGCCCTCGGGCCTTTTGAAGCACCTTCGAGGGGACCAGTTAAAATGAGTAAATGTACCAACCCCGGGATCGACCCTGGGTGGGCGGCCGCCCCACAGGCCGCCGCTTCGTACTGCTGTTTCGCAGCGATAAAGCTGAACGAAAAAAGTTCGTTGGTCCCGCGGGCTCAGGCTTGAACCTCTTGGCTTTGAGAAGGCTTTTGATACAGTTCCTCATGAACTACTAAGACGAAGTTATTCTCCTTGGGGGTGTCTAGGCAAGTGATAAATTGGATTGATAACTTTCTTACTGGCCGTTCACAATCAGTTGTTGTTAATGGTACTAGGTCTGCTTCCGCTCCAGTCCTTTCCGGTGTTCCTCAAGGCCGGTCTGTCCTTGGACCAGTACTTTTCTTGTTTTATATTAATGATATTGTTAGTGCTGCTTCTTCCGAAGTTAGGTTGTTTGCTGATAACTGTGTTTGCTATAGGGTCATCAATAACCCCAGTGACTGCAGTGAGTTACAGAAGGACATCATAAACTTGGGCCAGTGGATTTCATTACGAACTCTTTGAGGGCCTGACTGATCACACGGCACGTACGCGGTGTATAAATGTCCTTTTGGATGTCTCACCGTCTTGAAGAAGAAGAAGCACCTTGTGGAACAAAATTGGCCCTAAGCCATATCTAGCCGGACACGTTCAGCCAACGAAAAACGGTGGACCACACTTCAACGAACCAGGTGGTTTGTGTAAAGATCAGCATTAAGAATAAGGAAACGAGCTTGTAATCACGAAAGGAAAGAAAGGGTCAGGGGGATATGTTGAGAAGACGGTAGACTGGGAGTCAAAAAAGGAAAGGAGGACTAGAGGTACTTCATGGATACCGTCCATCCTTAGAAGTTCCTCATAGCTCGCAATAAGGTAGGATCATAATCTGTGAGAGAAGTTATCCCTTTACCGTTGTAGCCTATATGATTGATAAACTGCATTTAAACTGCTCTGCTGAAGTCTTGCAAAATTCTTTTCCAGCTTAATCTTTCAATGGCCATGCAGGAACCGTAAAATTGCATTGAACCTTCAATTAGCTACACCATTACAAAACATTTCCATCAGAGGGAAATTTGTAAGCAGGAGCATGTTACAGGCCGATCCCTTCCTTACTACTCATCCGATGAACTAATAGATCGGAGTGTAAGAAGTTTGTATGTTGCACGGCTGAGTGAATCTATCCATGCAGAATGAAGGGGCTGAAACTTTAGCGAGACAAACATTCATCAATAATAATTTCAGGGGTATCAGTATCTTAAATAAAGAAATTAAGATTCTTCATTACGTAGATGATACTGCTCTTTTTAATGATGGTAGTCGTGATTCTATTTCAGAAATGTTTATTATTTTGAATGAATTTGAATACGCCTGAGCAAATCTCATCTATTTCCTTTGTGCCCTCTAATTTCTAATCCCCCTGAGTATCTACGTCATTTTGGTTTAGACCTTTCTTTTGGTCCAATCAGGTTCCTTGGGATAAGTTTTAATCACAGTGGGGACGATCTTTTCAGATTAAACTACCTTCAGAAGCTTTCAAGGCTTAAGATTATTCTGCATGGTTGGTCGATGAGGGATTTAACGCCCATAGAGAAAAACATTATCGTAAAATCCTTTGCACTTTCGCAACTTGTGTTTTTGTTTCAAGTTTTGCCAGACCCACCTGTGTATTTTATTAATGATGTTTGAAGATGCATTTTTTATTTCATTTGGTCCGGTAATCCGGATAAAGTTAGGAGAAATACTATGTATTGAAAATGGAGGTCTCAAGGTTACACATGTTAGAAGATTTATATCCGCTCTCAAAATTACCTGGGTCAAGAGATATAGGGATGAAAGTGACAGGACGTGGAAGTTATTCTTTGATTATTATTTACGTCGTTATGGAGGTCAATTTTTGTTTGACTGTAACTTTAGTACGCATGATATAATCGGTATTAAAAATGTATTTATTAGGAATGTTTGCTGTGCATGGGGAACAATGAATTTTCATCAACCCCAGGATAGCTTCGGTTCCCAAATCTTATGGAATAATAGTTATATCCAAATCAATAAGAAGACTGTATTTTATGATCATTTGTTTAAGGCAGGGGTGATTTATGTTAGAGATATTTTTGCGAATAAAAATGAACCACTTACGTTTCAATATTTTTGTGGAAAATATCATGTTAGAAGCTTCCCCTTTACGGATTATTTCGGGTTAATATCTGCAATCCCTAGAGAATGGAAGAACAATGTATTTATTCAAGGTGGAGAAAATATTGGAAAGGAAAGGTGTAACGGGACAGTCATTTCTAAGTCCGCATATATAAAATTAGTTTCTCATATTGTGTTACCTCCAAGATCTTTGGTTAGATGGGGTGTGGAATTTAACTTTACAGAGTGGAAGGTGATTTTTAAGATCCCTTCCTTCACATTATCTGAAACTAAGATTATTTTCTTTCAATTTCGTTTCCTCCATAGAATTATCGGAACAAATAAGCTTTTATATTTAATGAATAAAGTCAATAGCCCTTTGTGTAATTTTTGTGAAACCGAAGTTGAAACTTTAGAACACTTATTTTGGAGCTGTCCTTTCACTTCATCGTTCCTTTTAGATACAGAACAATTTCTTTTCGGAAGACAATTTATTCTATCAAAGAGAGATTTCTTTTTTGGTTATAATATTCTTATCGATCATCCAATGAATTTTGTTATTCTTCATTGTAAATATTACATTTTTAGTTGCAGGCTTGGAAATCATAAGCCAAATGTTTTTGAGTTTTACCAAAACTTAAAATTCATCTTGAAAGTAGAAGATTATATTTGTTCAAAAGACGGTACATCTCATGAACGTGTAAATAGGTACAAAGAGATTTGTAAATTTCTGACACCTACTGCGCCAGCAAGTTCTGAAACCGGATAGTTGTTTTGTTTGTAATGTTCAAATATTTCTTTGAAAAATCTGTATTTGTACTATAGCAACATGTTTTGATTATCTTGATAAAAATAAACGACGGAAAAAAAAGAATGAAGGGGCAAAACCGTGATTCGCCAGAACAATGGTTGCGTCAACTAAATTTGAACTACTAACCGTTGATTCAAGCCCCCGTAAAGTGCTTTCACTACTTGGGGTTGTTGTTATCAAAACATAATTTCAATTGATATGTGGTAAAATATGGTCAGATTTTAAGGGTAGCTATGTTCAAATTATTTTTAATGGCTATTTTTCACATTATTTTTAAAAACTTATGATTGTCATTTTGGCGGTCATTTTGTGATTTCCGCCATCTTGGTTGACCTCAAAAAGAAAAAAGTTGCTATCAGAATACAATTTCAATTTCTATGTAATAAAATATGGGCAGATTTTTAGGGGCAATTATGTTCAAATTATTTTTAATGATTATTTTTCATATTTTTTTCGTAAATTGTGATTGTCATTTTGGCGGCCATTTTGCGGTTATTTTGTTATTTCAACCATCTTGGTTAAGCCTTGAGGTCCTGCAAAAACTATCAAAAATAAAGCTTAAAAATATGCTATAATCTCATATCAAAATATTTAGTAGTTTTGATTGAAATGTATTTTTGATGATTATTTTCTTGTATTTTATTGTAAATTGAAGTAATTATAGCATTGGCGGCAATTTTACTTTTCCGCCATCTTGGTTGACCTCAAAAAGCAAAAAGTTGTTATCAGAATATAATTTCAATTTCTATGTAATAAAATATGGGCAGACTTTTAGGGGCAATTATGTTCAAATTATTTTTACTGATTATTTTTCATATTTTTTCATAAATTATGCTTGTCATTTTAGCGGCCATTTTGTAATTTCCACCATCTTGGTCAAGTTGAGATCCTGCAAAGCTATCAAAAATAAAGTTTAAAAAATATGCTTTAATCCCAAAGCAAAATATCTAGAAGTTTTTATTGGAATGTGTATTTAATGATTTTTTTTTTTTTTTTGGTATTTTTTTTTTTAAATTTGTTTCTCAATTTTTTCCACTTTTTGACCGTTGACCTACTTCCGTTTGTCACAGAAATAAATGTATAGAAAATAATTGAACATTGGGTGTTTAAATATGCAAGGAGATGTCTAAACAACACGTTCCATGTTGTTAATAGTGTTTTTGTACAAATCCAGGGTAGAAATGGATGTATCAAACTGAATAGGTGTACCACAACTTGGGCATTGTTCAAAATTGGTGACCTTTTGACCTCTGGTGACCTTATACTGCTCATAATTTGCATTTTTACTTTTTTGTGTGGTAGAGTTGATCAAGGCAAACATTTTGATGGGTCATTCATCAAAAAGTTAAAATTCTCTCCAGAGTTATTGCTATTTTAATTTCCCCTACCACCAAAATATAGTCACTCAGGTGTCATGCACATTCAACATTAAAACCTATAGAAACCATAGCTCATCCCTAAGAAATCAATGTTAATATAAAAAATCTGAAAATTTACACTTAAAACTACATTCCTATCCATGTTTCATCAATTTTAGGGGGGGGGGTTGCTAGGTGAGTCCCTCCAACCCATGGACTAAACTGGATTATTCATGCAATAAACAGGGAAATAGCATTACGTTACTCGTTATTAGAATAAATGTCTTCCAAACAAACTTTGAGTGCGCCCTCTTCTCCGAGTGTGCGTTCTCTGTGTGTCTTAGTTAAAGGTAGGGTGCCAGTTACGAAAACTGACGTGACTTCAATTGGCAGTTATATGTGGTGGACGTTTAAAGGATCAAAATCCGTTGGAATTACTCCAAAATCTTGTACTCTTCTCCAGATATGATATATCTGTTCAAAGCTCGAATATTTCTGAAGCAACTTGTTGTTTTTGCAAAACTAATGATGTGGAGTGTTGCATAGTGTTGACATTACTCTTGTTAACCCCATATTATCTCTTATTTACAAATGAGACTAGTTCATGTTCAGTTGGTAATTGATACTAATGATTTTCAAGGACAGAATTTAAATATCCTAAATAAAACCCTCAAGAAAAACTAATATTACAACTGTCCTTGAAATGAAGAGTGTAAAAACACAGGATAGCATAAGCCAAAAGGCATGTCCCTCTCATGACATCACAGAATTTGCATACTCAGCTCATAATTATTAATGATTACGTGCAAATCAGAATTTGTCCTGTAAAAAAAAATCAAATTTTGACGGATTTTGATTGGAATTGCGGCCAGTTTCTTGGTTTTTAATGCTTTCACACCAAATATCCAATTTTGTCATTTTCATGTCACACGAATTTTGAAAGTCACCTAAGCCTACGATAAGTCATTTCAGCCTATACTAAATATGATTTCGACAAAACGATTTGAAATCATCTTCTTCTTCTTTTTCTTCCAAAATTCAATTCTGGGGATCTGGGAGGTATTTTCGATTAAAAAAATCCGGTGCGCTCCACGCCAACAAATAGCGGCGCTTTGCTTATTTGTAATACAATCAAAACTGAATTGTGAAACTTTTCCCGAAAGGATATAGTAAAAGGCATATTCCGGAGACAAAATTCATGAACTTCAAGATATGCAGAAAAAATTTCTTTTTTAGGAAGCAAAAATTCATCTAAATATAGCATTTAGCGTTCGGGAGATACAAATTTATAAAGTAATGCAACCTTTTTCTTTTGATTTGGTGCATCATGTAAATCTGTGATGTCATAGCGGCTCTTTCATTTGACATTACATTCAATTTATTCATGATTTTGATGCCTCTGCAGGAAATATTAACCAACAGTGGTAGTTGTACCCTACGTATCGTGAAGGGTAATGCTTGATCTACTGGCAAAGATATTTGAACATTCCCACTGTAAAAACTTCAAGGACAAAATAAAGAAAAACCAAAGGAATCAGAGACAATGTGCCCGCATTACATAACTTTTCTGGCTTTGTTGAAAAGCAGCGGTGTTTTTTCACAAAAATAACCCATCTTTAAAATGAAATATCTTGAGTTAGGGAACAAAATTGCGACAGGGTTTAAAAGTTGAAGTACACGGTGTGGAATATATTTTTTTTACAAAACACCCGGTGAAAAGCCACCAGAAGGCTGAGGGAATGATACCTTGCCCCAAAGTGTTAACGCATATGCCTTTCCTCTACAAGCTTTCTCTCGGCTTCCATACGTTCTAAATCTCATTTGAAACTCGATACATACCTATTACGTACCTCAATGTCCAATGAAGGTTAGAAACATTTCAAAGGAGATAAAAATATATCTCTCGTCAAAAGTTTGTCGTTCCTCAAAGTTTGAACTATGAAGTAAAAATCTGTCATCATAAATTGTATAAAACGAATCAAACAGAATGAAAAGTGTTCGGGTTTTTCTTCAATTGGAAACATACCATTTTTGTAGAAACAGAGCACACAATTGCCCACGTTATAAATGGTCTGGTCTGGCTGAGTCATCAAAACCAATTTTCGATAAAGCCGGTCATTCAGACGGTAAACAATAATGTAGTCGCGTAGTATTTGTGCACCAATGATAAGAAAGTCGATGAGCCACAGTATACGCCAACACTAAAATGCACGATCCTACACATGTTTTGCAAAAAGTCTTGTCTGCTTGAGTCCATTGGTTTTCCCTTTCGGGAAACCAAAAGGGCATTCCGCAGGCCATTTGCATTTTGCTCATATATCATTTCCAAATAAAGAAGGCTCAAAATGATAGTTGCTTGCAGGTTCTACTTACGAGCCTGGGAAATGCCATTTCCCGCTATCTGAAGGGTGGTAGTTTTCAAAATTTTCTGTAATGCCCCGCAAAAAACTGATGGTGGCGCCCATCTTTAGAGCAGGATCAACATTTTTGACTGGAATTTTTGACAAAAAAGCTGCTCACCAACTGATATAGTGGCCGGCGATCCACCTAGATTGTTCCATGTCCCATCATAGACTTATGATACTACTCAAGTATGCGACTCTCAGTATGTATTATACTATTGCGACACTCCCAAAATGGAATTAACACATTTAATCTTGTAATTCTCTGATCATTTTACAATTTTCTCATGTTGTATTGAAGCGAACGTTTATTTGCAAACCGAAGTTCAAACCAACAATCGATTTAGTGATTCTTACTTACAAGTCTGGGAAATGCCATTTCCAACTGTCTGGCGGGTCGCATTTTCAAAATTTCTGTGCGTTCCGGGCAAACTCGGATAATTTCAGCATAAAACATGTCCTGCTCAATGCAACTTAAATTACCACATCTCGCATACTATACTTGAGCCATATGCTAACTATCCTCTTAGATAGACTTGGATCACGTGGGGGAGGGGCAGGTCAGGACAACAACTATTTGAAAGTGTTCCATGCTCAATCAGAAACGACCTATTAACACCATGCCAGTTGAAATTTCCCCCACTTAAACACTGGAAAAATCGACTCGGATCTTCAAACACATTCTGGTCATCGGCATGGGCGTCCGCAGGTATGGGCAAGGGGGGCACTTGCCCCCCCCCCCTGGAAAATCAAAAATTTGAAAAAAAACGTGTAAAAAGCAAAAACCCGAATAAAACGTGTTTTCCAAGTTTTTATGCGAAAAATAGGCTTTAGAAATGCCATTTCTGGCGATCTGGGAGGCATTTTGGGCTGAAATTTTTGCATGCTTTGTGTCAATTCATGGTGACTTGGAGGTTTTGCCCCTCCCTAGAAATTTTGCCCCCCTGACTTTTTTTCTGCGGACGCCCATGGTCATCGGGTACCGGATCCACCATCCCCAACAAGAAATCCTAGATCCGTAAACTCTATCTAACTTGCGTCCCGCCACCTTTTTAAGATTTCCGAAGAGATTTATTCTGTTATATTACCTAATTAAATGAATTTATAACACTGCTAGGTTAACAACCAGTATTTAGCCCGAGTGTTTTAAAAATCATATATTGGATATACCTCAGGGGCATGTCAACTCCAGTGAAGATGGAATTCTTTACATTTCTGTCTTAGTTTTTAACAAGAAAACCACAAACTACAGATAAAATTAAAAGAATCATTTTCAAAGAGTTACCCTCTCTATAAACTTTCAACAAACAATATAACAGGATTTGCAGCAAAGCACAGTCATTGTGGCTTTTGTTCCGAACTTCACCACAGATATTCTGTCAGAATAGTGTTCCACAAAGTGCAGTTCTGTTTTCAGTTCAGCTCTTCATGATATTGTTTGTATTTTGGAAAGCAGAGTCTACGATATTTAGTGTAGGCTAAAAAAAAGCCGGATGTAGCCTACAGACAAGAAAGTCTATCTGTGTGTGTGGCAGGGGGGGGGGGGCGGCTGGGGAGCTGGAACTGCCAACCCGACGTTTCCAAATCGTACATCATACTACGTGCTAAATATGTGTTCTCTACATATAGCAGTGTTCGAACTGTCCCCTAGATATTTTTCCCAAACCATGACCGTGATTATGGGCAGGATTCGCTAAATCAAAAAGGGGTTATCGAAACAGAAGATGGTTCTGTAACCGAATATCAACTGTCTAACCATGACCTTTACCCAAAACCAGGGACGATGTTCTACAGGGGCTTGCTCTCCCATACTTTAATCCTATCCCCAAAATTGGGTCGTAGTGATGAAGACATACATGCACTTAGAAAACATTCTCTATTTACCCCGTCACTTTGCCCCCAACACATGTCCACGCAACCGTTCCAGTTCAATCCGAGACAAGTAAGAAATTTATCATCACGGGCCTGATATGAGTGGTAAGGTGGCGGGTCACTCAGGTTAAATTACATGTTATTTGACCGGAGTAACCCTATCACCAATTACCACATGATTTTATCGTGAATGGTGGATATTGTTGATAATTTCCTACTTAAAGTTAATAGTTGGGTCTAAATAATGTACACATGGCTTCCAGTGGTGTTGAAGTACAACTTATCACCTGGGGTCCCAGGAATTTGAGAAAGGGGCACACACTCCGTCGGCCTCGGCTGACGAGAGAGCGCCGAAAGCGCAAAGGCACCGCGTGTGGGGGTTGTGGTCCTCACCTGAGAAATTTTGAATTCTAGATGCGCTTATTTGCGATTTCCCAGCGTCTGAGAAGCACATTCTATGTAAAAGAAATCGTTTTTGAAAAAAATCGTTAGTCACCATAAGGGGCTGTGGGTGCGCCCCTACCTTGATTCACGTGCCTGGGGTATCAACTGATCGTTCGGATTTCATTTAAGGAAAACAAATTTTCAACACTCGGATTAATAGATACACTTGGAGACTTTTATAGGAGGTTCAGTTTCATATCTCGGTAAGCTAATAAATCTAGCTGTTTAGGTTCGTTTGTATTCAAAGTGTATAGGCCTCCGTCAGCTTTATGGAGTACACTGAATTAAGACGAAGCCATAAAATACATTCACAACTCTGAAGACCAAACAAAAGCTGTGTACCCACGGAAATTTGTCATCTCTTAATCTGCAAGGAAGTCCAGGAAACGTTTCATTGTTAAGAAGCTTAAAGTTGTATTGCTTGTACTGCTTGAGAATAAACTACCTCTACTAAGGTGTGAGAATCAATTTGAGAAGAACGTCCTTTTAAATGGTGTCAAACAAGAAGTCAAACAATGTTCCAGGTTTTAAGCAGGATGTAAAACCAACAATTCTAAGGGTGGAAATCAGACAAAGTGGGGATTAACTTTAGAGAGTTTGGTGCTGTATATCAAAACATTGAACTTGGAATTAAGAGACGCCAGAAAGGGTACGGATAGTGCATTCAGAGCTCGCAAACACTCATCGGTATTATTTTAGTTGAAAAAAGGGGAAAATTATTAGTGGCACAAAATGGCTTCATACTGCTACACCAAGGGATGTTTGGAGATGTGTTCTCCAGTAGAGCCAACCGATGATGCTATGACGAAGTTGAGTAAAGCCAAACTGACGGCACTGCCCTGCGCGGCATGTAAAAGAGATGTTCGTAATCATGGGATAAACTCATGGAAGTTAATATTTAAGAATGCAAACGACGATGGTGGACCACTGATCGAAAGAGTCGCAAGATATGTCGGTAGGGACATATCTACCTTTGACGAAACAGAAAGTGATGCAGTGTGCAAAGCATGTTTCACCGATATGGAACGCCGAGAAGCTCAAGAGGCGATGAAAAGAAGGATAAAGGCAAAATATGAAATTCCGGGTTTGCGATTCCGAGAGATGGCTGCTAAGAAGAAGGAACTGTCTCGGTCCAAATCTATGAGAAGTCAAAATACCACAAGTCCTGAAGTTAGTTCTAAAATTCCCAGACGAGGGATGCAAGGCGGGTTACATTTGAGTCACACTTTTGAAGATTTATCGACTCCTAGTCGAAACGATCGTCGAGTTCAAACTCCCAGACTCGTTCGTTTTGATTCGTTAGAAACTTCAAGCGTATCATCGGACGGTGACCTAGAAACACCGGCATCAACTGAGAAACAGATCTCTTCTTCCCCTAAAGAAATCACGGTGAATGATGTACAACGTGACAAATCGCAAACTTTGGTAAGTACAGTTTAACATTGTTAGCAGGACCCCTTTTTTGCCATTAAAGGAGCGTAGATGGAAATTGGTGCCAAATTTTTCACGAGTTGACAAGATTAGTCGAAAATGTTTCATTATAGTGCTTTTTGGGGGCAAAATTTTCACCTTTTTTATTCTTCAGTGCAAACCATTTTATTTTGAGAAGGTAGATGCTCTCTCGTGCTCAACCCGAAGCTGCGTGACTGGGTTTGCTCCAAATCCCCGTGGTGGTTGATGTTTTTTATTACTTTTTTTAAATCATGATTTAAATCAGTGTTTTAAATCAAATGCATCAATTTAAATCAGATTTTATTGATTTAAATCATGATGATTTTTTCAATTAAAATCATGATTTTAATCAACATGATTTAAATCAAACAACCCTGCCAAATCACGTATCGTGTTTACTGCAGTACAGTTGCGGTAATACAGCTATAATGTGTGATGGAGTAGCCTAATTAAAGAGGACAAAACTTTTTGGGTGGATAGGCGAATGCGCGGAAGAGCAGCGTAAGATTAATGGAATAGTTAAATTTGTCCATACATGAATACATCAGGCAAGGTTAACTTGAGAAAGAATTATTATCCAAGCAATATTCTGGAGCGAATGCGCGGATTCCCAAAGCGGAGTCACGGTTAAATTGATAAACGGTGTCACGTAATCCCATCCGGGCATGTTGCCTACGTATCAGACGGGTCGTACGCGCTGACACGCCCTGCATATAACGTAACAAGCGCGGACGTGCATTACACTTCCGGTCTCGGGAAAGTTACAGATTACAGTAATAGCGTTTTGCCAACTAAATCAGGAGAGAACCCAGTCAAAATACATTGTAGACATCTGAAAAAATGTTATGTTATCCTTTTCCAAGGGTGAGGGAACAATCACCGCGGTGGAAGCATTAGTAGACAGCAGTAAAAGTGAAGACCAAAAAGTTGCAACACAGAGACAATACAATTGAGTTGTGGTGTCCAGTTAGCATTACGTTACCCATCAAGTTTCGCCCCTCAAAAACGTGTTCTTAGGTCCCTTGTGTTACTTATGGCAAATGAAGATTTTCCATGCCCCCACCTCTAACGAATGTCATTTTTTAAGATCTCAAATATTCGTTGCCCTACTTTACTAACACAGATTTTACTTCAAAAGGTAGCATATTTGGCACCATGCAGATTGCATGTAAGGATACCCATTTCACAGCCGGTGGAAGCGGTGGTCAGGGGGCCTTCCCCCATATTTATTTTATGAGATTCTTTTGGGAGGGTGGCCCCTCCAAAAACTGAGTGTCGCAAAATAAATTTTAAGTTGCTTTTATTACATTTCGGCTATTCTTTGGCTCAACTATTTTTCAGAGTGCAAAAGTTGCAAAGCTTCCGCGGGGCTTCGTTCCCTGGACCAAAATTAATGATAAGCTGCAGGAGAGTTTACTTTCGCCCTTCAAATAGTTAAAGCAAAACATTTTGCAAGGTATCTTTCTTTTTCAAATTATCTTTCTTCTCAAATCAGGGCCTTTTAAACATAGGCCTACTGAGCGAAGAAAGGGTCCCCAGGCCCTTACTGGTCCTAAATGACACTCATTTGCCCCAGTAATAATGTCCCTTTTGGGATTATTAATTTTACCTATACAAAGGTGCTTTATTGCTCCCCTAAAGTCCCCTAAAAAACCTACTAAATGTCAGAGCTTCCGGGGGCCCTGTTGTGGGTCCCTGGACCCTGCGCATATTGCCTTGGGATTTTAAATAGAACTCCCTATTGATAAATAAAATACCCCAAAACACTTTGGATCCCTTAAAAATGCCCTGTTTCAAATATCAACCACATTTTAAATTTTAGTTGAGTAGCTTCTACATTTTGGCTTTGTCCCCTAAAATTACTGTAAAGTATATTTCTCCTTAATCAAATGCAATAGTACTTCCCGACCATTCTCGTCCCTTGCTTCACCCCACTCCTGAATTAAATTTATAGTTTAGAATCCTCAATTGAATATGATTTCCGACCGTTTGCAGCCTCTCAAATCACTAAAATCGCTTTACTTCTGGGGGCTTCGCCCCTGGACCCCTTTTGTGGCCCTTAAGTGGGACCCTGGACCCCACGCCGATGGGGCTTTGCGCAAAACCTTACGGCGTCACCATTATGTAGGCTGCGAAAACTTATGGCTCCCTCAATAAAAACATCTTCCGCCGACTATGTAATTTCTTGAAATTTTTTAAAGGGGAAAGATTTCTCACAAGACCCCTTCAGTTATGCCGATATTTTAATTCCTAAAAATAGGTAAAATCTATAAAATTCCATATTTTACTTGAAAAAATAGACTTTGGAACACCCTGGTGGTACCGATTGGCTGTGAGGATACATGTAAGAATTCTTAAAAGGGAGGGGACTATCCCTTAGACTCCTTCCCCGTCCGGCATAGACGCTAAACATAGAGATTGTTTAGATTCTCTTTCCAAGCACGAAAACGCAATTTTCGGCCATTTGAGAGGCCACAATTTTTTTTAAATTTTCTCTTCGCTCCGCGCCAACTAATAGTAGTGCTCACTCTTTGGGGCAAAGTTGCATTTTTCGGGTAAAATTATGTTTTAATAAGTTCCTGATCACTTTTCAGTTTGCGAACTTATTTTGAAGAGATCATTTTATTGCTAACGACAAACGAAGATAGCGACTCGTTAAATTCTTCGCGTAAGCCTGGAAAATGCTATTTCGAGCCATCTGAGAGGTGTGATTTATCGAAATTGCTCTACGCTCCGCGCCAACTAATGGTGACGCCCCGCTTAGATAGTTTTATAGCAAAATGACCTCGTGTGGCGAAGAAAAAACAGCCAACTTAAATGCTCCCGTTCGCGTATGCCGATCGATGTTCTTTTATGTTGGCTCCTAAAAGTATGCACATTTAAAAACCAATTTCACTTCGTAAGGTAGCGTAAATGGCATTAGAATGCATGTAAAGACACCAAATTTTCAGTTTTATCCTCACGAACCACCACAAATCAAGTTTTAATAAACACTGTTCCTGCCAAAGTAAAAAATCTTGCACCATTTTGCATCTTGGCTCCTTGAAAGGGCCAAAAGAAACCCTGCGTACGCCACTGCCCCCCCCCCCCCCCGTCCGAAAAATTCATGCTCATAAGTGTTAAAGTGTACCTCAAGTCGAAAAAAAAAATAAAAAATATATTCAGTGTAAAACAGCATGAAAGATGAATTTTTACAGTCTAACTCCCATCTTGACAGGACTTTCTTGAGCCAAGATATAAAATGTTGAACAAAAAATAAGTCCATTGCGCAATACTTTGAATAATTTGACTTTAAAATCACATAACCTAGTTTTTTCCCTTTAAAGTTACAATTTATTTATTACCTTGAACACTCCCTGTTTGCTTCTATAGACTACTGTATTGCATATTGAACAGAAACGGCTTAATTTCACTATCCCATATAAGAGTAGGAGTGTTAACGTTATCGCACCTTGATACAAGGTACAGTAACTTTCAGAAAAACAGAGATATACGAAGATTGTTATTTGAGTTAGTACAAAAATGACATCACAAATTGTTGCGCAATGTACCATTTTACATTGAGTGAATAAACTTCAACATTTTATATCTCGGCTCAAGAATGTCCTGTGAAG
Source organism: Holothuria scabra (assembly GCA_037179385.1). NCBI lineage: Eukaryota > Metazoa > Echinodermata > Holothuroidea > Aspidochirotida > Holothuriidae > Holothuria > Holothuria scabra. The sequence goes on from CM074184.1 coordinate 55,447,306, forward strand.
ATGGTAGTTAAACTGTTAGTATTCATACTGCTATATATATATATTTACTTGAGGTACACTTGGTGCAGTGGCATAGCTTCGAAATTCATAATTGGTAGGGGGGGGGGGGCGTAGCATACTTTGAGGAGGCCTAGCCAAACTCATGGCCCGTCAGTAATATTTAGACATTTGAAGTTGTTCGAAAAGATATTCAGAGTTCAGACCCAGCAATCGTAGCGTCACAGATATGCGCAATACATGCACGAACGTCTTTGAAGCTAATGATTATTCATATTTAAAGTGAAGGCACTTTCTGTGTACTAGTGCCAGGCTATCGTGAAATGGCAATAATCTGTAACCCCGGGCCCATACCAGTTTGAGTAACTTTGAGGAAAACATACGGTACTTAAAGGCCCATTTCTCTCACCCCAAACAGTACAAACTCTCCTAACCTTCTCACGTAAGCTCCTCCAACAACTGTCTGAAATTCATGCTCATCCAGATACAATCTCAGTTTATTGCTTCAAAGTGAGTATAGAAAAACTCAATTTATATAATCAAAAAACTCCCAGTACCTTTCATGCTGTGCAATATAAGCTTTGGTACTCTGCATTGTTTGAATTAGCTGTCAATCAAAGAGCTGAGCCAAGTTGAGAATTTCGGTAGCCCCGTACCAAAATTGTAGCTTGGGGTGAGAGGTTTGGCTCTTTAAGCCATCCATGGTTGAAGCTACCTGTGTATCACAGACTGGAAATATCAAACACCCAGATCGATAAACATAAAAACACACGGTGACGTGTAGAAAAGGACATGGAAGTATTTTTCATGATTACAATAAAATAAAGCGAAAAATATATCAAAAATATATTCAACTGGAATTGAATTCACTGTCGTAATAATCTTCTATATTATGCAGGCAAAATATATGCAGACTTTGTTGGAGGTGTTCAGATAGTCCTTACATTATACTGGCTAAGTTATTCGGCCTTTTGACTAGGATCATGACATTGTGTAATAATCTGTTCTTTTAAGCCAGTCTAGAATGGAGCCATACATGACAGACCAATGATGTAAATGGTATGAGTGCCCTGAGGTTGGCCAAGTGTTGTCTTTAGTGGACGTGTAGCTTATTTGGGAAGTAGTTTATAAAGTTTAGTTTCGCTTCTTTACCAGAGAGTCAGGAGCACTTTAAAAAAAGAAAATTTAAGCAAAACATTATTCAGACATGCAAAAAACTTCCATGTAACCCGTGAAAAAGCCAAAGTAGTGTCGGCTACATGGGCATGGTCGTACGAGACTCTTTCTCTCAAGGCCGGGCCGGTGACGTTTTGCCCGACAGCAGATCCACAACCAGGACATAATATCTCTACCATCTGACCATAGGCGTACGGGAGCATTTCAGTTTAGGGGCAGAAGATTTTCCGCCCGAAAAGTGTAATTTTGCCCCAAAGACTGTCTAAGCGCTACACATGTCGGGTTGGCGCGGAGGGTACAGAAAATCGCACCTCCTCAGACAACCGGAAATAGCATTTTCCAGGCTAAGGCCTACAAGGAGGATCTGAGAAGTCACTATTCCGAGTTTTTGTTTGCAATCATAGAAAACTTGCTTGCAGAAAATTAAGAGTTGGTTGTAAAATTACCAAGTAAAATGTACCACTGCCATTGGATTAAATTTGCAAATTTGAGTAGTGCAACCATTCCGGGCATTGTGATGTGGAAGACTGTGAAATTAAACTCAGTAGTTTTTTGCCCTGCCCGAATGTGTAGCGAATCTTTGGCATCTTGTTGATTTCACATAATATTTTTTACCGCGACTATGACGTTCCTTCCCTCTTACCGGCAAGATATCTTTTTTATTGAGGTTCGGTTATGCTTAGGAATTTCCTGAACTTGCCATTTTTTAAAACTCAAGTGGCTGTTCGAATTCGCTCAAATGCCTGCCCGAATTTTAAATTTTTCGGAAATTTGGTTGGGCAGTCTGTCCCTTTTCGCCTCGTACGCCATATGATCTCTGCCCGACTGAGGCGCCGAAGCTAGTCTGCCCGATTCAGCATGGTTTTGGCCAATGGGGGATGCTGCATCTCCAGACCCACGTCACGTGCGGCCATGGATATGGGGGAGGGGCGCATGAGAAGCATTTGCATCATCAGATTTTTCTTCCAGTTGCTCCGAAAGTTAGATTAGCTAGGAGTAAAATCAACTCTAAAAGTATTTTACTTGACCTGAGACTCACTTTTTACCTAGATAAAACCTAAGAGCTTCCGGGGGATCCTTCCCCTGGGCACACAGGCAGTGCACGCTTCCCGTGCTTGTTTCGCTCTGCGGGCGAATATTTTTGCCCCCCCCCCCCAACTTTTCCCTTTGCCCGCCCCCCCCCCCCAAATATTGATATTCTGAGGCTGCCACTGTGGCGTGGAGATATGGACATGAAAATATTCTTCGTGACAGCAAGAAAATTTCTCGAAGATACATCAAGACAAATTGAAGTGGAGTGAAAAATGCTGTTACCATTAACTTTTATAATATAACTAGGTAGGGCTATATACAAGAGTTGGCATTATTCAAAGATACAAAAAATTCTGAGAAGAAAGAAAAAAAAGCGATATAATAAAGAAGAGTCGATCTATGGTGTTACGTGGAGTAACTACCCTGCCACCTCAGAAATTAACCTCTTGCCAAACTAGAATGCTTAGTCACAGCGACTTGCATAGTGCATGTGACGTAGACTATTGCATACAGAGAGTAATTCAACATAAAGCCTAAGTGGCGTTTTTTCCCCTTGACCGGAAAAAATTATTGCATTTGCAATACAATAAAATGAAATGCGTTTTTTCTAAGAATATTTCTGAACAATTTCTAAATCCATTTGAGTTTCAACTGAGTGGACACACAATCGCAATATACCAATTATGATTTTGTGTTTATTTGCAACAAAATATAAAGACGTTTTTATGTGATTAATTAAGTCCTTTTTCTAAAGTCCTCCCGACCCTCTGGCAAAGGGCCGTTCGGCGAAACCAAACTTGATACTGCTTCCCGAAGAAGCTATTACGTCCACTGAAGGACAACACTTAACGACCAACCTCGCGGCCTTCAGACCATTTTCATCATTGGTCTGTCATGTATGGCTCCATTCTTGACTGGATGAAAAGAACAGATACTACACATGATCTTAGCCAAAAGGCCGATTGATTAATTAATAATCATTAATTATGTGATTAATTAAGTCCAAGTCTCAGATCTGAGCCTCCACTTTTGAGTGGATGCGCAATTGATTATGTCCTTCTCCCCATTTACTCCGGCCCCAAACAAATCAGGTGAGTTAGGAGTTTGGTTAAACAGGCCTCCTGAGACTTATTTTCCAGAGCCTATGCTAAAACCTAGCTCTCGGAGCTTCGCCCCTGAACCCTCACCCCCAGGAAAGATCACCCTTCCGTCTTTCTGCGAAATTAATTTGTCAATTGAAAACGTCTCTGCATTTTTTTCAACCTTCCGCAGAATATTTTACCATTTCGGGCACAGTTTGGAACTTCCTCCTGTCCCTTCCAGTAAGGGGCACTTCATTGCAAAATAGCTCCCCATGCCCCTTCCCGCTTTCTTTGTGAAGAACTATGCTCATGATAGGCTTTGGCTGCCTTGGCCGAAACATCACTGAAGCTGGGGACATGAATCTAGAAATTTCGAAAGGCCTTGGGGCCTCTTGGCACATGTCATTAACACAGCTCCCTGCGGTATGACTTGGTTGTTTGTAACTTCTATTTTCCTGACTTAAAAACTGCTATAGGAATCAACGAGAGTCGTTATGTTAAGCTTGCTACGTAGGCTATTACATTATTATCTTCGAACGTCCGGCCTGTAGAACTCGTACAGTGTATTATATGCAATTAAGATGCAGCACAGGCTACGTATGTGACATAAATGCGTTAAAAGAATAGGCCTAGTATATAAACAGTAACAACCTCTCCGCGCCAGAGGCATGACACTCTGACTTTTTATTGCTGTTTGCAGGATTCCGTCAATATGAGTGCTGTGGAATTGAAAGAACAGGGCAATAGATTCTTCGCAAGTAAGAAGTACGATGAGGCCATATCATGTTACACCAAGGCGATTGTAAGTGTGCAACTAGCCTATGCCTAACGTAGCCTAGACTAGCTCATTGCAAAGACTGAGTTATTGTCACTGTATTAACAGTTAGTGTGTAGGCTATTGCCAGCTGTTCCTTATGTTCTAAGTTAGTAGTGATGTCATGCCACCTAACGTTTTGTCCCCCCACCAATTTTAACTAGAGAGTTCGTACTTGCAAGTTGCAGGCAAGTACATATGGAAGCCCCTGACCCTAAAATTGTGGGATCGGATATGGCTAGCCTAGTTTGAAACTTTGATTGAGCCAGATGGGTTTGAACAAATAGGCCGTACAGCCCAGTAGGGGGGTAAGAGCAAGTAATCTGTAACGTAAGTCCATCTTGAGTCCCCATCGTCTCATTGGTGCCCATCTTCCAGACTGTAAAGTTTGGCCTGCGCGGGGAATGCTTTCCCCACGCAGCCAAATTGCCTTGTTTTTCTGTCTGCGCACTTTATCAGTTTTGAGTGAAATCTGCGCTCATCTTTTACCAATTTTGAGTTGTTCCCTGCGCATTTGTGCTGTCACTAAATGCAAGAGACCTCAGCCCTGCCTACAGTAGTACTGTATCTGTATGTCTGGCATACCACACCCATGGCATTCTCAGCAGTATCCATATGTACATACACATACCCTATACTGTATAGTGTATGGTATATGCTGAGAACAATGCTATAGGTAAAGGCTGTATGTATGCCACATGCAAGTTTTTTTTTTGTAGGACAACCAGGGAATTCTACTGTACAGTACATACACATACCTGTATGTGTGGCATACTGTACTTGCGGCAGGGCATGTGTTTTGGTATGCTGGGTTTTTCCAATCTGAACATGTTTTCCATTTCTTGTTCATGTTCCCCACACCCAAAAAAAAGTTCACAGTCTGGCCCATCTTACTGGTCAGTCCCAAGATTTTCACAGGAATGTGCCCCCTTCACCCAAACTCCTAGAAGTGACCCTATTCCTTGTCCCTCAACGAAACCAGCAACCTAACCCCAATAAGTTATCCTAACCCCAATAAGTTAGTTGCCAGGAGGACTGCCAATGAGATCAGGAGACCAATATGCAAAGGGCTATATAGAGCAGACCCATGTGATTGCACAAGAGGAAAGTCAACTATTAGGTCTTCAATTTCCTTATGGAGAGGGCCAGTGGCCTAGCTCTGGGGAGAGGGAGGGGGGAGGGCTGAGCTCCCACTGAATCGCCCAGCATCCCCCCCCCAGCCCCCCCACTGGCGATCTGGTCAAAAAAATTATATGCTGGCCAATGGTAATATTCAATTTGGACTACCTGGCTACTAGATACACTTGAGATACATCCACTCTGAATGTTGGAAAAAATTAAGGTACACTGAGACAAGCTTCATATCTTTGGAATCTCTTGACTTTTTACTCTTCAGGTTTCTGGATGGATAATTTTCTAGTAGATTTGGAGCCTGGCTGAAATTGGCTACCTTGGTGTGGATTAAAGTGTGCTCCTAACATCTGGCTTGTTTCTATCTCTTGTAGGGTTTTTTTCAATTCCTGGAGATGCACAAATTGGTCTCAAAATGGTACCTGGTGTGCTGGGTAGAATATTTGAGTCAAAGATGGTTGGAAGGAATTTGCACTTTCCACAGCCATTGCTGCCAGTCATTGGCCAGTGCACCAAACAAACCCATGTTAGATCAATGCAGTCTTGAGGGTCACAACCTTACCACTATTACCTCACATGACCTCACTTAGCTTTTGGGTGGAGTGGACATGAACAGTGGCATATGAAATGATGGAAGGGGAAGACTTCCCTCAATTTCTGCAAAATCTACATTAGGGCAGGAATTTGAGAAAAATTTGGCCAGGAATAGGGTAAAAAATTTAGACGGCCCTTTAATTTTGAAAAAGTGGAATGGTTCTTTAGAAAATTCCTGAACGTGGCAGAAATCTTTAAAAGATGTACCCCGAAAAAGAAAAGGAACCACATAAAGTTGCAATAAAATTTTCATGAAAAACCAAGTCAAAATTCCAAAAATTCCCTACACCTTCAGGCAGGGCAAAAAACCATAATTTGTGACTTTTACTTCACAGATAATCACAACACAGACCCTTAACTGTCGAACATCCAAATTCTTCCAAGCATTTGCCCCAAAATGGAAAAGCATCATGGCAAGGGTAATATTTTACAAAAAATCAAACTTAAAAAAAGATCAAATTTTTAAATTTTCTGGATGCTCCAAGGCAACAAGTGGTGGTGCTCCGCTTTGACTCTTATGGGCAGAATTACATTTTCCCAGCAAAAATTTTCTGCCCCCAAACTGAAATGCTCCCATACACCTATGGAAATACCTTTACTTAGGCATGCACTGAAACAGCTACTTGCAAGACACAGGAGGATTCCAGGAATTTGCAATCCTAGGATACACATCCCAGTGGAGTAATGATCTTGTGTTTGAAACTGAGAAAAATCAGAAATTTTTCTCACCAGAATTAAAGACAATTAAACCAGGTAAATGCTATTTCCAACCATCTGGCAGGTGCTTAAATCCAAAATTTTCTTTGTAGTACCAACTGATAGTGGTACTATACTTAGGTAGTAATCACCAGCCCCCCTACAAAAATATCCCACCTCCCATAGCCCCCCCTCCCCGCAAAAAACCCCTAGCTACACCACTGGAGAGGGCACCATGATTGAGGAGATGCAGAACAGTAGCCGTTGGCAGTGGCATAATTATGTGGTGCACAAATATTGATGGTCCCATGCACTTCTGGATGTAGACTAGGTCTAATTGGGGAAATCAGCAAGTTAGGGGACATCCCTTGGTGGTCCATAGCTTGATCTAGTTTATCCAAGCAGTAGGAGCTAAAATCAACTACTGATAATCTGTTATGTGTGTTTTAATATGCTTCCACATGTTTTCAAGTAACACCATTTTGCATTTTATTCCTCCTATAGTAAAGCAAACATAATCCAAACAAGCCTCATTCAGAAGAGCAAATATTGCCAACATTCTGCTAAATCTTTGACAAATTGAAGGCCTTAATACAAAGCAAAGAGAGATTAAATTACAGGTCGTCAAATTTCACAGGAACGATTGTTCCCCATCCCGTGGTGGTCCTGTGATGATTAAATCACAGAACCCCAAAAACTGGTTACCACCAATCAGTTACCACCCATGCATTTTGTAACAGAACCCAAAAGTGGGTTCTCATGGGTTACCATGGTGAAAAATGACGGAACCCACAAATCGGTTCCCATGATTTTTGAAATCCAACGGCTTGAATTCCTGACATAGGCCTCCCCCTCACCCAGTACTGTACAGAGCTGCCAAGTCTTCCTGATTCTGCAGAAGACTTCCTGAAAATTTCACCTCCAAACATGCAAAATATAAAATCTTCCTGATTGAGAACACAATTTCCTCCATTGAAATACACACAAGTCTCTAAAATCTTCCTGTTTTATGAGGTAAATCTTCCTGGTTTCAGGACCTCAATGTTGGCAGCTCTGCCAGTAACATCATCAAGTACCTTCCCATTTGTGGCATTACGAGACATGATTTTTGAGTTAGTTGGTGTTGATGGTGAAAGTGTTGGTGTCTTGGTACTGGACCCTGCCCATTTCAGTTGGTGGGATTTACCCATTGCTCCAAACACAGAACTTGTGCTTGGGGATCAGAATAAGCCAACAAAGTAGGAAAAACAAGCAAGATTTAAGTCAATTAGACAGAAAGTGAGCCATAAAACCCATTCTAACAAACCGGCTAACCAATTTCACTGAACAAATTGCAATTGAGAATTACTTTGTACACGTACACGCCACACCACGTTAAACTATTATACACATTCATACCTGTAGCAGGCCAAGGCTGCACACTAACAGTACAAGTATTGTACAAATAATAGATTTACAGAAAGGGGAATCAAAAAATAATTGGACAGCACTTCCACTTCGAATAACACAGGCGGAAAGATTTTCAGAAAAGAAAAATTTTGAAAAAGTGAATTGGATGTTTTGTCATTCTTTACCGGTGTGTTAGCCCTGATAAAAGAACAAATTAGCTACAGTACTGTAGAAAAATATTATCTGTTTATAATCCAGGCAATATGAAATTTAAAGGCAGTCATTTGTCACCCTAAACTACATTTTCAGTATGCATACATCAAAACTCTCAATTGGTTCAGCTCTTTGATTGGCATCAAATTCAAACAAAGCATCATACAGTAGCTAAATTACACAGCATGGGCACCGAGAGTGTCTTGATTACACATTATGCACTTGTATGGTCACTGGGACAAGCCATGGAGCAATAAACTAGGATTGTGTCTGGATAAAGATGAGTTTTAGATAAATGTGGGAGGGGCTAGAAGTAAGCGGTTGGGAGAATTGGAACTGTTTGGGATGAAATACGGTATGCCTTTAAGGTAATTTAGACCCTTTTATCGGAAATCCCTTTTAAATATGGAAACACTGCAGAAAAAAATCAGAATCCCCTTTCACTAGGCCTTTCACCTGGGTAGGTTTCCATTGATTCCACTTCAAACAGCACTGATATGTCAATTTTCATCTTCAAACAGCACTGGTGTGTCAATTTTCATCTTCAAACAGCACTGGTGTGTCAATTTTCAGGAAAGAATTATTTGGTGCATACGATCAGGATGTTTTTTTTTTTTCATTCTTTTTATGTTCATTAGTCCGCTTAAATAACAAAAGTAGCTATAGAAGGGTTACTTGTAGGGTTGGGCGGCACTGTGAAAATATTGGTACCGGTATTGCTAAACACACAGAACTGGTATTGAGGCAGTACCGGTTCTCAACTCCCATGTAGAGAAGTCGGGTGGGAAGGAACCTAAGCCACACATGGCACCCATGTTATCCTTCACATTAATGCATCTGGGTGTTTGATTGGGTTAATTACCGTGCAGGAACCTCTGCTTTAAATGTTGGTGTAAATATTATAATCCTCCATACATCCTAGCAGTTATTTTTGTCAGCCAATAAAATAGAGTACCAGTAACTTTTTTTCAAGTACTGGTATTTTCTCAAGAACAGGTATTAGTAACACACCAAGTATCTTCGGTATTTTCTTTATCTCAGTCTAGCACTGGTATTGATGTCAATACCGGTATACTGCCCATTGCCCAACCCTAGTTACTTGTATTTAATCAAGGCAATATATGAAATTTAAGGTAAATATGGGACTCTGACATATTGCAGATTCCCTCTGCACATGGAAACACTTTCGAAATTGCCCTGCATATTTGTCCAATGGTGTGGGTACGTTGGCAGTGGTCACGTGTCAAAGTACACATCAGATAAGAAACATTCTGAGGCCGAGCCACCTAAGAAGAAGGAAAAGCAACCTAGCAAGTCTGGAAATCCTACAACCGAAGCTGTGGGCTTGGATTAAAAATTGTCTTAGTCTGTATCTTATGCCCAACCACATTAGAATTTAATGCTTGGCGGCCTCCGTCTGGGGGTTCTCCACTCAGTGATACTATAATACTAGGCTAGTCTAACTTATTCATCATCATCACATCATTAAAGGGAAGGTTTAAGCAAAATTTAATTTTCATATGTGAAGGAGGAACCAAATCTACACAGTGTGTTGAAAGTTTCATTCAAATCGGACAAGTATTTCTTGAGATATGGTCATTTTCACAGTAAAGGGTGTAACTTTTGATTTTTCACACCAAAATTTCAAAGTGGAGTTGCACAAATTTTTTTTATGTAATCATGTGCAGAAAAGTCCCACTTATAGGAAACAACAAGTTCTGGAGCTTAAACTCTTTCGTAATATGTGATGAAAATTTGTCCTATGTGGAAAAACAAGAGAAATCTGACAAAAAACAGCATTAGCATCCAGGGCTGAATGACCAACCACTACAGAGGTAATATATCATAATTGGTATTTTTCAATTGCCATCAGGATGAACTTCATGGGCCAAGAAACTGTTTCTATCCAACCTGACCTGGTCACACAAATATTTTAATGATAAGTTCAAAATTGCGTAAAAACCTGGCCCTTGCAATATATTTTTCTTGTTCACCACATGAGCTTTGATGGAATGTAGATCAAAACAGCACAGCAGCATCAGTACCTAAGGGGTACTGTACTTACCCACACAAATATTAGTGTAATTGCATTTGTCTTACCAAACTTCTAATTTTCAAGATAATGTGTTTCGGAGGCTTCAGTTAACAAATATGACATGTTTCGGAGGCTTCAATGTTGTTAACATGGTACAAAGCCAAAAGTTCATCAATAAGATTCAACTTTTGTTTCAAAAACATGTTCAATCATAAGCTCAACACCTTCAACATTTGTTAATAAGCAAGGTTCATGTTACTGTACCTCTCACATGTATCAACAAATTTCTCAATTTTTAGTGCAGCAGTCAATGATTACAAGGAAAGGGTAATTGGAATATCTGCACTATCAGACATTAACCATGAAGTAACTCAGAGCTGCAATTTAGAAAGTAATTCAGCAAACTACTAGAGCACAAATCAAGTATATCTTTATTTGGAACATGTTTTTAAAGGTTTTACAGTTACATTCACCCATGTTTCGGAGACTTCATAAATGTTAACATACTGGCTACTGTATGGTGAAATTTTCAGTTACTGAGGAGACTTGATAAATGATAAGATATGACATATAGTCTATTACAGAGGAAACAAAAGATTTGCTGCTAACAATATTGAAAATTTCACTCTTATCAAATACTGTACCACTGATTAAGCATATTCTTCATGGAATATATTTAATGGCACCATGGAGGTAACATTCACCTATGTTTAATAGACACTGACATAGATAAGGTTGTTACAGATTGTCCACTATGAAAAACTAGAAGAAATGAATCTTTTAATATCATCAGAATCTCATTTAGCCTCTGAGGTTTTAGCCTATTTTGTATCCAGTATATTTTGTTAGAAGAAAGCCATTTAAATTACAGAATAAGGTTGTCTTCCTTATTGTCTAGACATTCCATAATACCTTCCACCAATGTACATTATATGGGTCACATGCAACTTCAGAGGAAACTTGGGTTGTATTTTCAGAGCCCAATTGTAATGTTTGGAACTTAAATCAAGTTGACATCCAATCAACAAGTGTATTGTTTTATACAAAGCAAATCCAACTTTAACATCAATAAGATGTTTTAACTTGCGGTAGAATAAAGCAACGTGAACAATTCCACATTAAAAAAGGATTATTAAGACTTTTGGAGAGGATTTGTTGTATGGAACCGAGTTCTCTATGATCAAACTTAGTGTTTTGGCAATGCTCCCATTTGAGTGAGTATGATGGATCAAACTCTAATAAGGGTGCAGAATCACAATACTCACAATGAAGATCCACCCATTTTGATTGACCCACTGGGGTAGATCAGATCAACCTTGATTGTTTTACTTTTGGCATGGCTATCACAACTGTACAACATACCATCAAGAAAACTAGTCTCCTTGAAGCTACGTACAGTACTTACTTAAACTGAAATAGCAAGTCACTCATTGACATGCTAAATGCAATATAACCGAAATGAAATTGCATGCAAATTGCAAAGTAAAATTTTATGACATTTGACAAAGGAAGAGGGATTTGCTGTTTCAAATTATACAGACTACTGGACAGTTCTATAAAGTCAAAACCAGCAGTTGCAAAGTTACTATTATGAACAACTCCCTAGTGATATAGCCTACTGTAACACTCAAACTAATTAATGGTCTGGACTATACTGTACTGTACATTTACAGATGTTTTGACAAAGACAAAGTTTGTGAGCCAACATTTGATGAATATCTTTAGCTCATGGGTCCACAGAATGTGTACTCAGTTGTCAAACTTCCCAACTAAAATTCTTCAAAGCACTGCCACTGAATTACTGTAGCTTATTGTTTGCTGACATACAAACAGTACATGTCATCAGAGAGAACATCCCTTATTAAAAAGCCAGAAATTCATGGACTGCTTTCAATTGTCTTGCTACAAAGCAAGAACTGTAAAAAGAATACACATGGTATGTTTTAGAAATGTTGGAGAGCCAACCCTTCCCCAAGAAATCCTACAGCACTGGATATATGGTATCCATGTAAACATATAGGCCTACCCTTGGCTGAGGCACTAAATGCACCCTAAGGAGACACAGGACTATGGAGACCATTTGAAAGACGCTGTAAAGCCTTTTCTCTCTCTTTAAAAATTCTTTCTTGAAAGGAACTGTTTTGAATTTAAAGGCCAATATTTCAATACAAAAACCTGGATGTGCATACTGTACTGTAGGTGACCAGTCCTCACATGAAATCTGTAACAAATATTGTGATGCGTAACGAAATCCATTCCAACATATATAAATGGCTATAACACAGGGATGATATTGTACTGCTCAAAGGTGCAGTACTGTAAGTACTGTATTGTACAGTAACTGCATTGATCTGAACTCATCATAAATCATATCGATTAAATGAATTCATCCTTCTTTGAAATTCACCAGAAGGTCACAAAACTCAACTTGAAGTTCAGTACAGGTTTGAAACTTTTTTATCCCTTGAAGCTTAATTTGCACTTTTGCAAGATCAGAATTATGGAGATATATTCACAATAAAAGGAAAATGAATAAAAGAAAGTAAAGCAAAAAAAAAAATGAAAGGGTAAACCAGACCCTCTAGTGATGAGACCAATTGTCCAGAGAAAAGAAAACAAGTAATTTACTAAAAAGACTTTTTACCATTGACAACAGATATTTACCCAAAGAGATCACCTTAACTGGAAGCCACTGACCAGCATCGAATATAAGGAGAAACCTCTGCAGCCAAAAACAGAGCAACAGCCCCAACACTAATTTGGAAACAACCTATACCTCACACATCAAACCAACTTGCCTTTCCCAACACTGCTTCTTTAGTTTACAGTATGAAAGTGAAGTTCAAAGACTGACTTGTAAAATTAGGGTTTACCCCAGGCCAGGAGTTGAATTAAACAGAAAAAATTATGGTTCTGACATCTTATTGAGCATGCTCATATTTTGGAAAGTACACCCTACAGTTCTGTACTGTACCTCTGCAAAGACTAATTCTGACCATGTTCTGTGTACAAAGGAAAGAAAAGCTGTGGCTGGTTTCAATGAACTTCCTGTAGTAGGCTTAACTACTGTATCTCATTGAAAGTAGTAAACCAAACTCACTTTTGCAGTACATCATGTAGAACATGATGTTTATTGAGTATTCTACCTTAAAAATGTAACAGTTACACAACTCGATGTCATCAGATATTTACCCAAAGAGATCACCTTAACTGGAAGCATTGTCTCCTCTTCACTTTCACTGGTATGATCACAAATGCACCAACAAACACTTGTAATAGACCATGAGAAAAGAGAATCAAGGGTGGGGGTCAGTAAAGCTGAGACAATTTCATTTACCCTCAAGGCCAGCCTTTAAAATCATAACACAGATCTGTTAACATATTCAATGAAGCCTCCGAAACAGGTCAAGAGGTATTTTGGGGCACCTAAACATCATGGTGAAACATATTCTACATTACATTAGGTAATTACTGACATATTCTTAGAATTTGGCTGTACCTGTATACCCATTATGAAATAATAATTACACCTTTTTGTAACTTTTTTAACTGGGACAAGATGACTGGCACTACTTTCATCCTTTGGAAAATATCAATTTACTAGGCTATATCAGTTGAGAATAATTTAGAAACACAGCTATCAGCTCCAAATTGGTTTCTTTCCATTAGCAGCATGCAGTATCAGAACATGAAACAAAAAACATACCTCAGTATTGATTTCCAAGACAACACTATCATTAATGATGATGTTAACACATGCATGAAGTCTCCGAAACAAGTTTTTACAGTCACTGACGAGTCTATCAAACATGTATTTTAAAACAGGGTTTTGTTTGGTGTTGGGCAAGAATTCACCTCTCTGCTGATAATTTGAAAGCAAATTTAGAATAAAACATTTAACTTAAAATGCAGAAATATGAATATTATTGTAACTGGTGTTTCGGAGGCTTCATTGTGTTTCGGAGGCTTCAAGTGTTAACGGAAAGTTGGTATCGAGTCACTTTTCAATATGATGAGGCAAATCTTAACTTTTTATGAATGAGTGAACAGAGGGTCTAGAAGCATACATTTGTGGAGGCAAAGTAGAATACTTTTGTATTTCCTGTTCATATGGGAGGGTCAAACAGTTTGTTTTGGAGGCTTCAAAAATGTTAACGGAAAACTCACTCTTTTGAATTCCGCTTTCATAAAATCCATGAAAGTCCTAGGATCTGGTTAAGTTACCTTCCAACTGGGAGTAGTGTTAAAACACATTATGTAAAGAATGATTGGAGGGCTGCAAGCAGTATTTTATCATTGTAACCATACTGAAATGTCTGTTAACAAATGTTAACGGAAAATGAAGCCTCCGAAACGACAAATACAGACGTCAATTACTCAAAATTGGAACGTGAGTTACAACTGATATTAATTCTGTAGTTTCTGCTGGACGTCTTCTTACAAATAATACATAACACACATAACCTATGAAGTGTTTGTAAAGGAGGCATGATTTTGGAAAAATTACTCAATAATTTTGTCATAAAAAAGGTCAGATTTTGGGTACTTATAGCTCTGTAAAAACTGAACATATTAAGCTCTCAAAAAATGTATGCTACCTAAGGTAGCTGCCACTCATGTAAGTTACCTGGTGCAAAATGTTTTGATTCTGAATCTTCCTTAGCTTACTACAGATCAAAATGTGTCAAAATCCAAAGTTACACCCTTTACTGTGAAAATGACCATATTGGAAAATGAAGTCAGTAGATTTCAAAAGTGAGTTTGAGGGCAGCAGAGCTTTTATCACTTCCTCACACTGACAAGGAATGCTTTGTTTCACTTTGTTTTATCAGACTGTTTTGTTGACCTTGAAGTTAATAGGAATAGGACCTCCTTGTGGGGGATGCAAAGTTTGTAAAGTTCTCATGCCACGTATGCAATCACATTTTAATAATGTGTGATTGTTGAGGAGAAAAAAAGGCCATTTTCTTGCTGAACTAGTTCATTAACTACTTATCTCCACCTTCCAGTCAATGTAAAACTTCCTTTTTTACCAAACTGCCAAAACTGTTCCATTTGTTTGGACGTATTAAATACAGAGCAGTTTTACATGTGATCGTCTCCGTTAGGTCAAGTTTTGTGACCTTGTACCCAGGGTTTCCGTCAGAGGGGGGTAAGGGGGGATTTGTCCCCTCCCCTTTCCAGAAGAAGGTGGGTAAAATCCCCCCCCTTTTTTGTGTTTCTGGCGGAATCCCTGGTACCTGGTTACAAGGTGATATGATTGATGTGCAGGGTTAGTATTCTATAATTGTACTGCGTAATGGATTTAAGGAAAAGGACATGAACCACCATCAGTGTCAGTCTTATGGATTCAATCATTTTGTCACTGCTATAATATAAATAGTGCAACCATGAATGTGATTTGGGATGTATCATTTCTGTGACAATGCAGTGAAAACAAACTAACATTAGTATGGTAACATGTATACTTTGCTTTGTTTCAACTTACCTAGACCTGAGATCACATTGACAAACGTCAAGTTGTGCCTTCCTATGTCCCATGGATGGGATGTAGTCAGTGCTGGTTGTTCTCATAATTTGTACTCCGAATACCTTCTGAGCATGCTGTCTGTTAAAGGCAGTCATTTATCTCCCACACAAATATACCAGTAGTCTACAAATATTCTCAATTGGCACAGCTCTTTGATTGACATCAAGATTCAAAAATTGAGTAGTTCATAGTTTTACATAGTATGTAATGAAAGGGTTCCGAATACACATTTTGCCAAGTATACTCACCCTGAAGCAGTCAAGTGTATTGTCTCACCCCAGGCAATTTTCCTACTTACAGTACTTAAGCCCCTCCCACAATTGTCTAACTCATCCTCATCCAGGCACAGTCTCAGTTTGTTGCATCAGGGTAAGTATACAACACCAGTGTGTAGTCAAAACACCCTTTATTCATTACATGTTGTGTAACATGAGCTTTGGTTCTCTGCATTGTTTGAACAAGCTGCCAATCACAGTACTAGTGCTGAGCCAAAAGAGAATTTCTATGGACTACTACAGCAGGTGAGAGGACAAACCCATTAAGCTTTCTCGTGATATTACTTTGTTTCAGATGAAAAATCCTCAGGATGCCAAGTTCTTCACCAACAGAGCTCTTTGCAACATGAAATTGAAGAAGTGGTCTGATGTAGCTGATGACTGTCGTCATGCCATCGAAATAGACAGATCTAGTGTCAAAGGTTATTTCTTCCTTGGAATAGCCCAGCTGGAGCAGGATTTGTATGATGAGGCTATCCTCAACTTAAGGAAAGGTAGAGACATGCAATTCCTTTTAATGGTGAAGTAAAGTTTTCCTTTACTTGAGGGAAGTAGCTGCCATGGGTGGAGGGTATCAGGATTATTTGGTGAGGATCATGTCAGAAAGTTTTACAGTTGGAGGGTGGAGGTTGAGATTGAGAGGAAAACTCTGGCATTTTCACTAGGAAATGTCTAAAAAAGTGAGGGAGTGGAGAGGACGGGGATTCTTTATTTGAAAATACGTAAAAATTGTGGAAAGTTGCTCTGCCACATAATAAACGGCATCAAACTCCTGAGGGGTCTTGTTTTTTTTTCATCCTGGTTCCACTTTCAATCAGCCACCCTCTGCGTACATCACCTTCTGAAGAATAGTTAACCAAAAGTGGTTTTCTCCATAGCCTTCACAATATGTAAAGAGAATCCCTTTCAACTTCTGGTTTCACATTTTCCAAGTATGTGAGAACATTAACCCTTTACCGTTGTGCTCCAATCGGGGCATATGTGCGCGCCCCAGGAGTGGGCAGAAAAGCGGACGTAGCACGCCCCGCATCAGCTTCCGTAGGTTATTGACCCCGTGACCTTAAACTATTGTCTCTCTCGTTGTTGTGGCCGAATTTTCGGGTAGCTACTCTCAGTTTTGAGCTCCGCGTGAAACAGTAAAGATGGGTGACAGCCGCGCTCTCCGTATGGTCCAAAAGGGCCCAAACAACGGTAAAGGGTTAAAATAAGCCTGTGGAGTGTGTTTACTGCAAAGCTGATGCCGCTCTCTCTGCGTGTGTGCACAGACCCGTGCTGCAGATACTTAAGATTAACCCTTTACCGTTGTGTTCCAATAGGGGCATATTTGCGCGCCTCGGGAGTGGGTGGAAAAGCGTACATAGCACACCCTGCATCAGCTTCTGTAGGTTATTGACCCCGTGACCTTATTAAACTATTGTCCCTCTAGTTGTTGTGGCCAAATTTTCGGGTAGCTACTTGCAGTTTCGAGCTCCGCGTGAAACAGTAAAGATGGGTGACAGCCGCGCTCTCCGTATGGGTTCAAAAGGACCCAAACAACGGTAAAGGGTTAAAATGGGTTTGGACTACATTTCAGTGCATACATAAATCACAGTCTCAGATTATCCAGCTTGTGTGCATGTGGGCAGGGTGTATCTTACAAATAATTAAGAAAAGTAACGGTACTGAACCGGACCCATCATCAGAAATGAGAAACCAAAATAACCAACCAATCCTCACAGTACTGTACGTCATGCACAATTATAAGTCTGGAGACATTCAACTGTAACTTCACCTCAACTTCTTTAACCTTAATCTGACCTTGAGACATGCTGTCATGCATGATATACATATCTTGAGATATGAATGTGACACCTTACAAACCAAAATGTGCAGATTTAGTGTGAAAATAAACCACCAGGGGTTAAAGTTCAAGCACTATGATACTAACATTTGACCGTAACAAAATTAAAAATTCCTTCTCGCTAATTGATCTACTTTTTTTTGTAATTTATGGACAGCTCATGACCTAGCCAGAGAACAAAAGAAGAATTTTGGAGATGACATTGCTAGTCAGTTACGGATGGCAAAGAAGAAGAGATGGAACATCATGGAGGAGAGGAGAATAAATCAAGAGGTTGCACTACAGACGTACATTAACAAATTGATAAAAGAAGATCAAGAGAGGTAAGATGGAACAAGTGTCACAGTTTGGCATCGTGTATTTTGCTGCCTCTTTGTATGAGTTGACTTAATAAACATGTAACTGAGAATTGTGTTATTGTGTTTAATTAATAGGATGAGTGGCATTTATCTAGATTTGACTTTTTGATGTTTGACACCTTTCCTTTAATAGATAAGGGTTGCCATGTTTTTTTTTTTCAGAAAAGGAGGACAGGGATTGCTGGTCTGGGGGTGGGGTTTTGAGGGAGGAGATGTTTCCCTGCCTTTTTGAAATTTTTTTTTTGTTTTTCAAGGGTGTGTAGATGCAAAAGATGCAATACTTAAAGGCATATTCTCATCATCCCAAACAGTTCCCATTCTCCCAATCTACTTACTTCTAGCCCCTCCCACATTTATCTAAAAGTCATCTTTATCCAGACACAATCCTAGTTTATTGCTTCATGGCTTGTCCCAGTGGCCATACAAGTCCATAATGTGTAATCAAGACACTCTCAGTTCCCATGCTGTGTAATTTAGCTATGATGCATTGTTTGAATGTGATGCCAATCAAAGAGCTGTACCAATTGAGAGTTTTAATATATGTATACTGAAACTGTAGTTTGGGGTGACGAATGACTGCCTTTAAAGCAAAATCAGGAAAAACCTGTCAAAGTACTTGAGAAATATGTGAAATGTTAACATTCTGGGCAACTTTAAAAATCTGCCAGGTTTACTGGGAACCAGTAAAAGAAGTCCAGTTGGGTAAATTTGGACATCTGGTAAACCATACTTTGCTTAGTTTGGTTTCATAAGGTTCCACTACAAACAGTAGTGCAGCTTGTGAGAAGGTTGGTTATGCCAACAGTTTGCAATTATTGGTGAATAGCTGTTGATATGATGCAATTGATTGGTGACTTAATATTAATACAGCAGATTATTATGCAATGCCTGTAAATGAGTAAATCAAATCATAAGTTTTGAGGAAATCATTGGACTTTCAAAGAGTTTCAGGTGATCCCCACCACTGGCAGTCAATTGGTGACTTAAAGCCCTGATTTGTTCATAAACTTCTTTAACTGTGATGTGGAAAGCAAACTGTGGCAACTGTTTTGAAATGAAGCATTGTGTGTGCAATTATCATGTAACTGTTCAACACACTTTTGCAAGAGTTTTTAATTTATTAGGCTATTGAATGTCTAGCATTATGCACTGGCTGGTTGGAAAAAATCTTTGCTTGAACAGTGACATTGTGAAATTGAGAGATGGGCCTGCTTTCTTTTGTCACAAACAAGCTTTAAAATGACCTCTGCACCCTCTAATTTTTTAGCCTGGGCTGTGGTCTCCTAGGTCAAACTATCAGTTGTACAAGATAATGTGTCAAACAGAGTGGAAAAAGATGGGAAACTGAGAGGCTCCTTCGTGGAGAATTTGGCCATCTGGAGGGAAATTTCCCTTTCCCCTACATGAAAATATAGGGATAACTGTGGGAAGTTAAACTCCCTTCCAGGGAGAAATAATTCTACTCCCTTCCTGGGATATCAACATTTTTTCCAGCCCTGGTTGTCCACATTTTTCTCTTTTTTGTCTTCAGAAAATTAAAGGAAGTGGATGATTCTTTGGAAGAAATTGGAGCAGAAGATGCTGAAAAGAAGAAAGATGAAATTAAAACTGATGTGGTAAGTGTTTATGTGATGTGATTCTTCCAGTTGATACTGCAGTCCAGATTTACTACTCTTTTATTTATTCTAGACTTACTTATGCTATTGAAGTCTATGGTACAGCCTGTGCTACTGTCCTTAAACCTCTCCAGACATTTCAAAATGGTTCAGTACAAATCAGTTGTATTTTGATTATAACATATTAAAAATTAAGGATATCCACAGGTCTCGCATGGGTGTAATCGTTTTTAAATATTGTAATGATATGCTACCGAAGGTATTATCTAATGTAAGAAAGCCACCTAATGTAGCCCAGTTCCCAATGCAGACCCGCCACAATTGTCTCTTTTCAGTAACCAATCACAAAACTTTACACGGCAAATTAGTTCTCCAAAATTATTGTTATAATGTTTGGCACAAACTTTCCCCTAGTGTTATATCAAGCCCTTCACTCCATTCTTTTCAAAGGAATTTGAAATCTTTCCTTATAAGTAGTTACCATTAGCAACTTTTTAGTTATTAGTCTCAAATCTCATCACTTTGTCAAGATTTTTTTTTCTCTTTTCCTTTTGTCATCTTTTTGTCTATGTTTGTATGGTCACTAGCCTTGATAAACTGCATTGTTTTTCTAGTGTCCATCATATGTACTTTGTTTTTAGTATTTGTTAAATAATACCTCTGTTGATGATTGTTGTACATATGAGAAATGAATTGAATTGAATTGAATTGAATAATATTAAGAGGGAAGTTGAATACGGTGATGGTGATGGTGGTGGTGGTGATGGTTATGGGTGTGGCAGTGGAGACGACAGCTGTGGTGGTGTTAGAGATGATGATGATAGCCATTGGAGATGGCAGTTGTGGTGGTGTTAGAGATGATGATGATAGCCATGTCAGTAGTGATGATGATAGGAACTGCATCTTAGATGAGCCAATGTCTGGCAGACCTTGTCATATTAGCAGCACTGTATTTCTTCTACTCAATGATAAACGAACCCTGAAATACCACCCCACCCTTTAGCAGGTGCATCTTATGAGCATAAACCTCACAGGAACCAATTTATTCCCTGGGGGTGATGAGACGTAATTGAGATCAAGCATTTTGTCTGATCACCTAGTCAGTTATCTTTGGATCAGAAGTCCAACTCACCAACCAGCCCTCACTCTCTCTAGTATTGGTTGCATGTGATAATAATGGAAATGTCTTAACTTGTCTTTATTATCAATAAATGCAGCAAAGGTAGAGGCTCATAACTTTGTTCTTTTTCTTTGTAGAAAACCCACATGGAAGAAATAAATAGATTGTTTACAGCTGTGGATGAGAGAAGGAAGGTAAGATACAGAATTTTCTTTTCAACTCTGTCAACCCCGCTCCCCAATTTCCTTTTTTTTCAGGGACTGGGTTCACTAGACTAAAGGTTTGTTAGATTTATTTTAGGTTCACTAGTCCATATCATTTCTCAAAATTAATCCTAATCCTGACCAAAATCCTTACCAGATCACTAATCCTACTCAAGGATAGTCAGAAGCCTAATTCTACATTTTATCATTGAACCTGATTCTTAACCCTTCCATTTTAGCAACCTGTTCTAAATTTTCATCCGAAGGTGTCTTCCGTGCATCAAATCTTTGTCTGGTGAGCCGTTCGTCCAGTGAATCTTCAGTCTGTGAAATTATTTTCCTATTGGGCAGACCGTGTTTTTCACAATTTTCCACTTTAGTATACACACAAATTCAGTTTCTAAGTGATTTGACATTTGTCAGCCATTTGTGGGGTCCATTTTCCCATTTTTTTGTCTACCTGTACAATGATTTGTTGTGTTCAATTTAAAACTGAACTTAATCTGCATTTTATGGGGTTTGCTTGTTTGTGGCCATCTGTGGTATTGGCAATCAAATAAAAAAATTAAGGCTGATGGAGCCCAGTAATTTCTCTTGATTACTTAATTGCCAGATTTGTCTGTAGGACTTCTTTGTTTAGGGGTGTAACCATTCCTGGCCATGTGTGGGAGGGGAGAGGGGCAAGACTCAAGAGGTTTCCCAATTTTGTACCTGATTCCCCTTCTTTCCTCTCTTCCCTGCCCTTCTTTCCTTCCTGATATTTTTGCCCCTTTCCATTTTTTGTATATCTGGGGGGGGGGGGCAAGTCCCCCTGGCCACCCCACTGGTTATGCCAGTCTTTGTTTCCTCATACACCAGACATGCCGTTGGAGAAGTACCATCTGACCCCTGATGTTATAGTGAAACACCTTTTGATTGCACCTTCCTTCCTCTTCTGAGTCCCTGATCCTTTTCTTACATATTTTTCTTTTTTAGCCATCATGATGCATTGATTTAGTTACATCAAAATGTACTTGAAGTCTTAAACTTTTAATTTTTAAGGAGTTGCAAAGTGAATCTTATCATCCAGCTCCCATTGTCACAGCTTGTTCAGTTGTGCAGATTTTTAATGTTGAAATTTATTCTCCTAAATAAAAATAGTCCATCACCCAACAGTTTGTGACTTTCTTGTTGTACGACTCACATTACCTGCTTTTTTTCCCGTTGATATTAAAAATGTTTATGTAACATTGAATGCTTTCTGTTTTCTTGCATAGCATGTTGTACAGAGAGGGCATATTAAAGTGTGCTACCACATATTGATACAAGGTGCAGTAGCTTTCAGAAAAACAAAGAAATACAAAGACCAAAATTTGAATAGTCCAGCATTGACATCACAAATTATTGCACAATGCACCATTTTAAACTGAGCGAATAAACTTCAACATTGTATATCTCAGCTCAGGAATATCCTACGTCAGTGGGAGTTACAGACTCTATTTTTCATGCTCTTTAGTGTATGCTTTTGAAGGTTTAGACCTGAGGTACACTTTAAGTTTGCAAACTGTGCAACCTGCTTTTGCTGCAGAATAAAAATTCAAGATGAATTTTACATACTCAATTGAACACAGCCATGGTAAACCTTCTGTCCATTATGGTAAGGTGTGGAAAAAATTTTTTATGGAGGTATCAGTTTAATTCCCTAACAGCCATTGTTGGTTTATCATCCCTGGTTAAGTTTGAACCTTTTTCAGTTTGGTTTTTTCAGATGATTTTGCAAGTTTTTGCATGCTAAGAAGGTTTACACTTAAGGAATAGGTTAGGTTAGATGGAGTTTTGCTGCCCAGTGTCTGACCAAGTGGTTAAAGTCGAGGGACGACCACGGTCTTTTTTCCAGTTGTGGTTCACTGGCTTGTTTTCCCTACTCCATTGCTTATGCTGAGTACCAAGCACAATGGCAGTTTAATGATTTTTAAAATCTCTGTCATGACCCGGCCGGACTCAAACTCACAACCTTCCAACTGCAAGTCTGATGCTCTACACTTAAAACTATAATGTCTTTGTTTCCCAGAAACGTGATGTCCCAGATTACTTGTGTGGAAAAATTAGCTTTGAATTGATGAGGGATCCTGTTATTACTCCTAGCGGTATCACTTACGACAGAAAAGATATTGAACAGCATCTACAGGTAAGTCAAAGGTATTTTGGGCTTAAAGAAAAGTTGCCTTTTCAATGATTGTGCATTCTTGTAAGCAGCTTGTTAGTGTAAGTGGTAGGGCTGTGAACGTGTAGCAGTTAATTGCTAAACGATCACATGCGGAATAAACATTTACTACAAAGCTACAAGTGATTAATCGACAAACCTGTTTTTGACATTTTTTTTTATCCATCTGTATACTCTGATGATCCCTGGTTTTTGTTAAATGGAACATTCTGGGCATATTTGAACCTTGTAGGCTTCAAAGTTTTAGAATAATTTGATTTTACCATGCAAGATAACAACTAGTAGAACTTCTGCATTACATTCAGTATCAATCACTACATACTAAAATTTGTTTTTTTTTGGTGATAAGGTAATCGTGATTAATCGCCACAAGATTGCAAATTTTTGAGGTTAAACATTTAGCTATTTTACTAAACATTCACAGCCTTGTAAGAGGTAAATGGATTTGGTTGCAGAGTTTGATTGGAGTGGAATAATTTTTTAGTAGGGACTTTATAGGCAGGGGGTCATGGGTCCAGAGTAGCTATCCATGGTTGTCAGGCATTAATGCTGGTGTTCATGGCAGGGCTGCAAAAAGTTGTAAGTTAATCAGAGAAGAGCTATGGTAGTACATACCTCACAACTATTTCGAGTTGCTTTGGCAAAGGTTGATAATGTTTTTGAAATTATTGTGGAAACGTCTTTGTACTTTTTCCTATGAACTCTGTAGACATGGTGCTATGATGGTCATACTTACGTTGTACTGACTAAATTATGTTAAATATTTTTGTCCAGTAAATTCACAAGACCACAGTATTTTATTGAAAGTCAAATAACATTGTGATGGGTCTGGGGAAAGACTTGATTCTTTATTTTTTAAATTTGCCAGTGATCACAATAGTCACCACAGAAAAGTTTCTGTGATGATACAAATGACTTAAACATCTTTAACCATTAAATCAACATTTTCAAGCAAAAAAGGTGCGTTTTCAGAAAACAGGGATTTTACCATACTGTGTGTTTTAATTTAACAGTTTGTTGTTGTCTTTTCATTGCTAGAGGTAAACAAATAAAGGTGGAGTGGAGGTAATGGTGTTACTCCATTTAAAATCAAATTCGAGTGTGTGGTTAAATAATTAAAAAGACTGTTTCATGTATGAAGGAGTTAGTTAGATGGGGTTTAACCACCCAGTTTCCAACCTATTGGTTCAAGTTGAAGCAGTCACCGCCTTTTTTTCAGTTGTGACTCACTGGCTTGTTTTCCCTACTCCATTACTTATGCGGAACATCACGCAAAACAGCAGCAGGTTCCGTTTTTATAGTCTTTGGTATGACTTGACCTGGGAATCGAACCTGGGCCTTCTGTGTGAGAGGCGGATGCTCTACCGCTACACCAAACATGCAGTCTTCATGTATAAGGAAGACCTGTAATTCAAAAGACTGTTTCATGTATAAAGGAAGACTTGAGTGATAATTCTTGTCGGGAATTAGATGATGGAGAGAGCTCTAGCATAGCCACATTGGCATATGAGGAGAGGTGTTCCACACATTATATCATCATGTTTCCCTTTTTGATTTGTGGCTTTGCGTTTCAGCTTAGAAAGAAAAGTTGTGATGTGATGGGAAGTGTATTTTTATAAAACTAGCCATTTTAAATATTTGGGATAAAACAAAATATTGGGGATGAATATACTGATAACCAATTGAGGTGGGGTTAAAGACCAATTGAAATGTAGTTCCCCTTAGAAGGATACTTGTCAAAGGTCTTTTGATGTAATCATCATTTAATTGCTAAGTCATTAAAAAGATTTGTTTTAATCTATGCTTGTCAGAAGGACAATGCCACCAGTCTTGCCTCAGCCACATCATATTGTGAATATCTTTCTTATTTCAACTTCTTTCCTTTCCTTAAATTTTCAGAGAGTTGGCCATTTTGATCCTATAACGAGAGTTAAACTCACACAAGAGCAGCTCATTCCAAACCTATCCATGAAAGAGATTATCAACCACTTTATCACAGAAAATGAGTGGGTTGAAGACTATTGACTATAAATTGCCAACTTGAACTGCGTTTTCCAAGCTCAACTCATTCGATGCATCAAAGTTGACCTTGTGTTGTGACACGGTTGACCCTGTGCCATGACACAGAATGTGGAAGAGTCTTAAAAGGGCATCTCTTTATTCACCTTGATAGGTTCATAACAACATAGTTTATTGTCAAAGTTATTATTACTCCTTCATCCATCAATGCTGACATAGAGTTCAAAGGTCACATCAAGGATGAGTTATTTGTAAGAGATGGTTCAAAAACGACTAGTTTGATGGGTAGTGGTGGCTTTAATGAAAGCAGGGAGTTGCTAGAGAAGGAGAAACAACGTTCTATAATCTCTTTGAGACAATGTTTGTTTCTTACCGTAATTTTGCTTTTATCCGCCAAATTCTTCGATCAAAATGCTTCGATCAACAAGGATTAAGTGACGCATTATCGAAATTCCAGTGAAGAAACGTATACCTTATACTCTACTCGTTAACGTTTTGTTGCCAGCTGTCATGGAAAATCGTGAAATTTATGTCATTTGATGCTATCCAAGAAGGGACCTATTGTTTCATTCGAAGACAGCAACAATTTCTCTGCAAATTACTTTGTTTTTTGTTTCTTTATGATAACCAAATTGTTTAAATCTGAGAGAAAGGTATAGACTTGAACAATGCTTCCATCTAATGATGAAAGGGGAACAACTAAAGAACCTAGTTTAAACGTTTGTTTCCAGTTGTTCTATAGAAATTATCATCACAAACTTCCTTATTGGCGGAAACAAACCTCTATATCAAAGGATAAACAGACAAAGCCATTGTTTGGGGATTACTTGGAGCAAAATGAAAGAGATCATTAAAAGGACTTAGTCACAAGGCATTTAACAATAACAAAGGGACCTGTCAATCAAACAATCAAAAGATATAATCTGCTCCAGGTACATATTGTCTGGAAAAATTTGTTCATTGTATCTCCTTCTCTAGCAATTCCCTGGTGAAAGTTAACATGGGAAGCTGTTTAGCCAATTTGAAGGAGTCTGAAAGCAAATAGCGGTAGAAGAACAGAATGATTTACTATTCTATGGTCTCATTTTTGTACATGTTTTAAGAAAAAAATTTTAATTTCCCTGTAACTTTTGTGAATAATAAAAGACAACATTTTGTATTGCTGAACTGTAAAGGGGAAGGTTGCCACAACATGGATTGCAAATAGACTTAGGTGAGTCCTATATTTTTGGAGTCAGATACTCACATTCCTATTAATTGCAACTCTTAATGGGGTAATGACTCCTGCGGTCATGTCATGACTGCCTATGCATGCTATTGGTTTCACTACACCCTTCCTCCTTTGATTGTCATAGATTGGTAATAAAGTCCAGTGAATAAAGAATAAAGGGAAGCCAATTGTGCTCAAGTAGTTTAATCAGACCTGCAAAGTAACATAACTGGAAACTCTAAAATATGGTTTAGTGCATATGGTTAGCATTGAAAAAATTCTGAGCAGTTCCCTAACTTCCAGTAAAGTGGAATCAGTTAGTCAACACCTGTTGAAGCGTCACTTCACTGAATTAGAGCGGAGTAGTCCCCCAATCCTATCTGTTAAATGTTCTGCAATATAGAACACTGGTGGATTACCAGTATTGTAAATTTGTCAACTTGTGCTAATCTTTTCATATCTGTTGATTTTGGAGGATTTGTGTCTGATTTAAAGAACCTTACCAAATTTTAGGTAATGGAAGGTTTTGACTCTTTTTTCACCAATATTGATCGTATTCCAGATTTTTTCAAAAGAGATTACATACAGATTTGGTCTGAGGTGAAACAGACTTAAGGGAAACTAAAAGATCATTTTAATTTCAGTAACATTAAAAATATTTGTAGTTAAAACATTTTGTAAATAATAACCAAGTACCTTTATTGAGTTCTTTCCTGTATTTCATTGATATATGATGAATAATGGCTACCTCACCAAATTTGGGGTAGTGAACAAGTTAGATTTTTAACAACCTTTGGTTGACCGCAGGGGTGGTTCCAGACGTTGTCAAAGTAACAGGCTCAAAGTACAGTAGGTCTGATCGGGGTAGAAAATATTCCGAACCTGTTATCTGTTTCCGTTCAGGTAACAGATACATCTGCATTGGAGCTTGTGATGTAAATCTTAAAGTCATGGGAAAGACAAAGTTGTCGGCATGGCAGAGAGTTTCATGTTTTGATGTACGGGACACAAAGAGGTGTCATCGAGGGCTAGTTTGTGTTCCACCACCTTCCTAACAAGCATGTATATGTTTTGGGTGGTTTAGATTCAGATTCTTAATGTTTGTCCTGGTACCTGACTCAGGGCTGGCACTAGGGGGAAATAGGCAGCCAAAGAATCTTTAGGACAAATTTTGCATCATATTGAATGTAAGCCCTTTCTGAAATGCAAAAATTTTCAAATGGTTAGGTGGTATTCCCTGTCTCTTATACCCTCACTCAGGACGGGGATCGGTAGCTCATTATATAAGTAACATTTAGCAATGTGGTGCTTCAGAAATTCAGAAAAATTAATTGAGGAAGCCTGCTTTAGAAGCTCAAACCTTAAATAGAATGAAAAATGAAATTTAACTATTTCTTCACTCTTGCTCATTTTGCAAATGACCTTGTCAGTTGAGTTTTCATTTGCATTGTCATACCTGTATAACTTTATCAAACATATCCATTTGTGTAATGTCCTTCAGTTTTTCAGAAGTTTTTTCAGGGCCGAAAGGAAATTTTTAAGGGTGGCAGGGACTAGGGGGAGGATCAAGTGACTGGGGAGGTGGGCAACTGCCAAAGCCATCTCTGAAACTTTCTCAAAATTGAAAGAAAATACAAACCAATTAGAAATGTTTACTCCCCGACTCCTAGAAAAACTAATCACAGCTGCTCAAGTAGTACTGTAAGTGCCATTTTAATGGCATGTGTTTTTTTTCACTGATTATAGCAGCTGGTTCTAGGAAGATATCTCTGTCCTTAGCAGCTGTGTAAGTTTGACTGTTCAGTTAATATCTTAACTCAATAATATTTCGTTTAGTTATTAATCATTTAGTGATTAACCATTTGGAATAGTAAGCTTATTCCTTCATGGATTCTGATATGTGTAGCTTAAAGTTGTGATTTTATTTAGTTGACTTTCAACCAGTTAGTGACAGTTCAGGTATTTGAATAAGTTATCCTTAAATTGTCAACATAACATCAGATTCTGAGAATCTCTAGAGAGATCCAGACCTTGGGTCTGTCCTGTTACAGAGCAAAAGTTGCTCTCTGGAAGGTAGACATATTATTGCAAGTTACAAGAACAGTTGCAGACAGCAAATTTTTCAACCACTTAGATCATGCTCAAAGGCAGTCAGTTCTCACCCCAAACTGCAAATTTCATAGTAGTCTATTGATATTCTCAATTGGATAAATCTTTGATTGACAGCAAGTTGAAAGAATCACAGAGTACTGTATCTCATATAGCATGTCCTTTACTGAAAGTGTGGTGATTTCACTTTGAGTCTTGGATGCTGACCCAGAAGCAATTACCTGAGATTGTGCCTGGATAAGGATGACTTTTGAAAGTTGTGGGAGGGGCTTAAGTATGTAGGTCAGGGGAATTGGAACTCTCTGGGGTGAGGGGATTTGTCTTTTATGTGTACTACATGCAAGGGGTGAACTCTACTGCATGCAGAGTGCATGCTTATTTTACTCCAAAATGCCATCAGTGTGAGATTAGGGCGTAAGTTCTATAGATTGCTCTAATGTGACGTCACTCTTGGTAAGCTGTGTCCACTGCCAGGCAAAAATTAATGGTATTTTAGTGCAACAGTCACATATGGGCCCTCAGCTGCTTCTCAGCTAGCTATTCCACCAACTTTTACCTGTCAAAAGGGGCGGGGCTTATGACGTAGGTGAAAGCACTCTAGCGAAATTTCTTCACTAAGCAAAACATTCATTGTATTCTAAAGGAGTGGTTGCTTTCCAATAGATTGACAGATAACTCGTCAATTTGAAAAAGGATGAAAAGAACCAGGGTTTCAGCTTGCATTGCACGAGGTTGAAAGTGTTGCCCCGCAGACCCTTTTCCACTTCCATATAGCCATTGCAATGGATTGTGGGATAGATTTTTGGTATGCATCATTTTTGTCAATGTCATTTTACTGTGACCAAAAATGGCATCCTACAAGTCTTATGAAGAGCTATTTAGAAAAAAATCAACTGTATGTGAAGATATTTTGTAGTTAAAAAATAAGTAAAGTAATGAATACTAACTAAAACTAAAGTAATAAATAAATAGTAAATAAGAGGACCTGAATAGTCAATCCTCATCCAGTCACAGAACCCATGTGATACTTTTGTGACTACTACTGTGATACTTCTTCCATGCAGAAACTATCTGACTGCAGTAAATTTGACTGATTTTGTTTCTGTATTATTATTGTGGCCTATTCATTGGTTTAAACCTTTGTTCCTTGTATGATGTATTTATAATATTTTGTTGCTTGTTTCAGTTCCAAAGTATTTTTTTTATTAGTATATATTCATGTCACTTTCCATTTTTCAACATGGTTTTTAAGTTCCGTACCACCATTAAGTATTGTGACACTGCCCTCTACAAGTGGTGACTTGATATTTATAACATAGCCAAATTTTTCATTTCTCTCCACAAATACATTGTTCATGTTCAGCCATTACATTTAAATGAGAAAATTAAATCATTTGGAGGAAGTTTTGCTGGCACCCAAGTTAATGAGTGTTATAAATGCATAGTTATGTGCAAAAATATTTGTAAGAGAACAGCCTCATTTCTTCCAGTTTAAATTTTTAGAATCTTAGCCATTATTTTTTCAAAATGTAGAAGATCTTCATTTTTTAAGATATTTTCCATTTGGAACAGTGAGGTATGATTCTCATTTAATCTGAAATGAGTGTGCACTTATTGATTCACACTTGTTGGGAATAATGTATGCAGTAACAGGAAGTTTTGGTGAATATGAAATATGCAGGTGGTATTCCTGGGAAATAAGATGTAGGATATTTTTTTTTTAGTAGGGAACAAACCATAGATTTGTCAACCAGGGGATGGGGAGGAACAAACCATAGATTTTGCCAAGCAGAGGAGGGGGAGGAACAAACCATAGATTTGCCAACCAGGGGAGGGGGAACTGTGCTCTTTGTGACTTACATGTGTGGGTAAAGATATGTATTCGGTCATAGGAAATTGAGTAAATATTTAATTAAAGCTTGTTTATTTCAGATCATTACAGGGTTTCATTTGCAGGGACCATGCAGTGAACATTGAAAAATGGCAGCGGGGGTAATGGCATAGAGAGGCCTGTCACACTGGGAAATATGAGACAACTTCGGTATCCTCCAGCCCCCCACTCCCCAAACCTATCATAAGTCATCACAGTGGTTAAAACTTAAGAGTTAAAGTCAGTTTACATCTAGAATGGCAGCATTTCAATATATCTGTAATGCAGATCTGATCATATTATCTCTCGAAAACAGGATGCTACTGATATGGGCATTTTACATCAAGCCATCCTATTTTCCAGTCGTAGAATACTATAGTTTTTGTTTGTGGCATATCTAAACTTAAAATTCGTATTTTATTAATGGTTTTTTACAAGTGCAAGGATACTCTGTTACAAGGTTTAATGAGAACAGTGGTTAAAACAAGGGGAGGGGCAATTGACTTCAGTGACACCCAGTTGAAGAAGAACAATCCTGTAAATATATTCTGGCCATGATATATGACAAGACATCTGTCAATTATTGCAAAATTTCCCATCTGAGCAGACAAAGAAATGATTTTTTTTTCTTTTAAAGTGGTATGGTATGGACTTCTCCTCATGGTACACCTTTCATCTACCCTAGGGCGCGGCTCAGTTGCCACACCCACCACCCTCAACTAATGTCTGAATCTATCAGTGTGAGAAAATTAATGTGACTTAGTTATTATTGGTCCAAACGTCATTGTAATCACCTAATGACCTGCCAAAAAACATGTTTTTACTAATTCTGTTTTAAGATAAAAATGAGGAATTTGGCAAATAGGAGGTGAAATAAGGAAGTATTCCCCTTGAATTGGAATATTTGTCACGCATATTAAACTTTGAGTGTGGAAGTATTATGTACAAATGAGGTAACATTTTTAATCTTGTGAGAAGGAGCCATTGGTTGGAAGGGGAGGGGGAAGTGGGACTTGATAATCTTATTTGACAATGCCATTTTCAGTTGCATGATTGTATTTAAGGGTGTAAAATGACTTCATATTGAAATGACTTATGAATGAATCCTTTTCATAAAATAGAAGTACATTTTGGCTTTTGTTCTTATGATTGCAGTGTTTGGTAGCAAAACTTTACAGGGTGTTTCATAGTGTGAGAGCTAGGTGTGAGTAAATAACCATACCACCCCTTCCCCCCTTTAATTTTATTCTTCTCCTTTTCACACTGTAGCAATTAATGCATCACTCTTTTCTTCAGTCAGTAAGTTTTAAGTGACCTTGACAGATGGCGTCTTCAGCTTACAAAGAATTCGCAGGGGTCATGGTACAAGTGGACTCAGAGAAACGTCCCTTAAAAGTTAGTTTGTTTATGGGAGTGTGTCATACCCTTAAACCACCCCTTGGTTGTGCACCTGGGGGTGTAATATGGAGATGCCAGCATAAAAGTAGCATTAAAAATTTCCCTTGTTGTTAAAATTTGTCCATAATCAAATGGGTTCAACATTGCTCTATACCAGCACTTCTCAACCGGAGGGCGGTGGGTTGCAAAAAAAAAACTCTCCTAGCAGTCTATGAGAGCCGCGAGACCCACCTATGGATAAATTTGAAGCAAAATAGGACAACATACAAAAAACAAAAGAAAAAGAAAGTGATGTTATTCATATTGGCTGTCAGAAGAATTCAAGAGTCAAAGTGGCCCAAGAGTTAAAAGTGTCGAGAAGGGTTGATCTATACAACCATGCTAAACTTCGGAACTGAAAATATGCCTTTGTTCCACAAAAAATGATATTTAATTTTGTGTACTTTGGCAATATGTGCATTGCTGCTTACAATTGCAATAAAAATATATTCCGTTCCCATTTGTGAACCCCGCCAACCTTTGGAACTGTTCATTCAATCTCAGTAATAACCTGCAATAGAGATCGGACGTGACGTCAGCGCGTTTCAATTTGATATACTGGATGGAACTGATCATAAGGAGAACGTGTGTTACCAATACGCGCGCACTACAGCACCTTAGCAACAGTTGTTGTACAAAGGACGCCTGGATGGAAAATAGCAAGACGCGCAACGCAATGACGTCGGTGCATAACCTGTGTAGGGCTTATTCACCTATGTCACTGCGTTGCTCATCTCTCTGTTTTTCCATCCCGGCGTCCATGTTACAAAATTGTTACTAAGGTGCTGTTTTTCGTGCGATTTTGTACCACGACTGTCTTTGATCATTTCCATCCAGTGAAACCCGCTGAGGTCACGTGCATAATCTTTATAAGTATTGGTCTATCACGGGCCAGGTGACCATGCGTTTGTTCAATATAAACTCACGGTAATTGATGACCCCATTCATCTCGCACTACTGCATTAAACTCGGGGTTGTGCCGTTTCAATGTTGTAAATTGAAAACGATTTTGCCTTGCGTCTTTTGGATGGAAATATTATTGTATTTGATATAACAACGTTACATATCGCCTGCCCTTTGTGTTCAAGAGATGTTAATCAGTTAATGCTCTCCAATTTATTTTGTACTGACTGTGACATTTGTATTTTAAATTCATGCCGACGAACAGTTTTTCTTCTACAGATAACCTTTTGTATCTGGAAGCTTACTCATTTTCAAGGATGTTGATGAGTTTTCATAAGTCGAAGGAGATTCTTCCCAGCAGTTTGTGTAAAATAAAGAAAGTGTTAACTTCAGAACAGCTATTTGTCTGTTGTTATTTCTGTTTTATCGTGTCAGCTTATCATTACCTACAAGAAACTTGAACAATAGTCCTATGTAGTACATGAGTAATTTGGCCCGCGCCGGGAAAGTGGGTTCTGCGCGAACGTAGTCTAACAACGAAGTTGTAACCATAACAGATTTAATAGAAACTTCTTCTTAGAAGACGTTATATTCGGTTTATGAAATTGCCCTCATGGGAGACAAAATGTATTGACTTCAAAACATGCAGGAAAATTTTATCTCAAAGGTTGATAAATGCATTTCAAATGCATACAGGGTTCGGATAACACCAATTTTCAAAGTGGATCAAAATTTTTTCTTGAGATTTAGTGCACTATGGGAGATCTGTGATGTAAAAGCGGCGAAAAAATTTGACCTTGGAATCCAATTGTATTTTAGTTTTGATGTCAAAGCAGCAAACATTGTTTGTTGTATCCTAAGTATGGCGTATGATAGTAGTAGATCTACTGAAAAAGATATTCAACATCCCAACAGTATCAAATTTCAAGGACAAAGAGGATATGCAATTTTACAGACAAAATAAATCTGTAAAACATGTGCCTGTAAAATTTATTAAAGAATTTCAGATATCTCGAATTGATTTGTTTCAGATATCTAAAATTATGCACTATTATAGATATCTGAAATAATTCATTTCGAGGTATCTGAAACAGAATTAGAGATATCTGAAATAGAATTCCAGATATCTGAAATAGAATTGGAGATCTGAAATGGAATTCGAGAAATCTAAAATTGAATTAGAGATATCTGAATAAGAATTCCATATATCTAAAATTCTTCGTTATTTCGAGATATTTGAAATAAAATTTTACGAATTTGAAATAAAATTGTACATATCTGAAATTGATTCGAGATATCTGAAATTCCTGAATAAATCTTGAAACGGCGTTCCACAGTCATATTTCTGAAGTTAGGGAACGTGATGTCATGATGAGAAATTCATATCTATATTCAGCAAGTTTTTTCTTCATTAAAGTACGTTTGAAAGAAGGTTTTCAAAAATTACCCATTTAAGGTCAAAAATGATAAAAATTAAGGGCTCTATAGCCTTGTGATTTTATCGAAATTTGGTCATTTATCGACATTTTTCTAAAGGTTTATTTTTAATGATTATTTGCAAGGTCTTCCTGGTATGATACTTAATAGGCGTTTAATCTGCTTTTTTGAAGCGATGGCATGCGTATTTTAGCCCACGCAAAACGGAATGGTTAGTTTGCGCGCACTCTTACTTCAGTTAGAAACATGATATCATGATGAGAAATTCATATATATACTTAGCATGTTTTTCTTCATAAAATTACGTTTGCAAAGGCGTTTTTGAAAAATTGCCCATGAAAGTTAAGAACGATAAAACTGAAAGGCTATAACCTTGTGATTTTATCGAATTTGGTCATTTTTCGACATTTTTCAAAAGGTTCATTTTTAAAGATATTTATAAGTTCTTAGTGGAATAATACTAAATAGGCGTTCAATCGGCTAATTTGAAGGATTGCATGCGTAATTTAGCCCTCGCAAAAGGAAATGATCAATCTGCGGGCACGCTTACTTAAGTTAGGAACATGATATAATGATGCGAAATTCATATTCATAGTAAGCATGTTTTTCTTCATAAATGTACGTTTGAAAGAACGATTTTGAAAAATTTCCCATTTTAGGCCAGAAATGATAAAAATGAAAGGCTATAGCCTTGTGATTTTATCAAAATCGAGTAATTTTTCGACATTTTCAAAATTCATTTGTTGTTATAATTTGCAAGGTCATCCTGGTATGATCCTAAATAAGCGTTTAATCGGCGTCATTGTGGGGATGGCATGTGTAAGCATATGATCAGTCTGCGCACACTATTTCTTTAGTTAAGGAATATTAAATCATGATGCGAGATTCATATCCATATTAAACATGTATCGTTTGAAAGAACGATTTTGAAAAAATTGCCCATTTTGGGCTAAAAATGATGAAAATGAAAGGCTATATAGCCTTGTGATTTTATCGAAATTTGTTCATTTTTCGATATTTTTCAAAAGGTTCAAAATTTTTTATCATATTTTGGAAGGTCTTACTGATATGATACTAAGTAGACTTTTTATCGGCTTATTTAAAGGGATGGAATGCGCATTTTAGCCCGCGTCAAAGGAAGTGATCAGTCTGCGTGCACTATTTCTTAAGTTAGGGAATATTAAATCATGATGCGAGAAGTTCATATTCATATTAAACTTGTTTTTCTTCATTAAAGTACGTTTGAAAAAACGATTTTGAAAAATTGCCCATTTTGGGCCAAAAATGATGAAAATGAAAGGCTACATACAGCCTTGTGATTTTATCGGAATTTAGTCATTTTTCGACATTTTTCAAAAGGTTCATTTTTGATGATTTCTGTAAGGTCTTGCTGGTATAATACTAAACAGGCGTTTAAACCGCTTATTTCAAGTGATGGGATGCGTATTTTAGCCCGCGCCAAAGGAATTGATCAGTCTACGCGCACTTTTCTTAAGTTAGCAACATATTAAAAGGATGCGAGTTTCATATCCATATTAAACAAGTATTTCTTCATTAAAGTACTTTTGAAAGAACGATTTTGAAAAATGTCCCCCATTTTGGGCCAAAAATGATTAAGATTAGAGGCTATTGCCTTGTGATTTTATCGGAATTTAGTCATTTTTCGACATTTTTCAAGAGGTTTATTTTTAATGATATCTGTAAGGTCTTGCTGGTATGATACTTAATGGATTTTTAATCGGCTTATTTAAAGGCATGGCATACGTATTTTAGCCCGCGCAAAAGGGAATGAACAGTCTGCGCGCACTATTTCTTAAGTTAGGAATATTAAATCATGATGCGAATTTCATATCCATATTAAAAATGTCTTTCTTCATGAAAGCACGTTTGAAAGAACGATTTTGAAAAATGTCCCCCATTTTGGGCCAAAATGATGAAAATAAAAGGCAATAGCCTTGTGATTTTATCGGAATTAAGTCATTTTTCGACATTTTTTAAAAGGTTCATTTTTAATGATTTCTGTAAGGTCTTGCTGGTATGATACTAAATAGGCGTTTAAACCGCTTATTTAATGGGATGGCATGCGTATTTTAGCACGCGCCAAAGGAAATGATCAGTCTGCCGCGCACCCTTACTTAAGTTAGGAACATGATAAAATGATGCGAGTTTCATATCCATATTAAACATGTATTTCTTCATTAAAGTACGTTTGAAAGAACGATTTTGAAAAATGTCCCCCATTTTGGGCCAAAAATGATGAAAATGAAAGGCTATAGCCTTGTGATTTTATCGGAATTTAGTCATTTTTCGACATTTTTCAAAAGGTTCATTTTTAATGATTTCTGCAATGTCTTGCTGGTATGATACTAAATAGACTTTTAATCGGCTTATTTATAGTGATGGCATGCGTATTTTAGCCCGCGCCAGAGGAAATGATCAGTCTGCGGGCACTCTTACTTAAGTTAGGAATATGATAAAATGATGCGAGTTTCGTATCCATATTAAACATGTTTTTGCTCATGAAAGCACCTTTGAAAGAACGATTTTGAAAAATGTCCCCCATTTTAGGCCAAAAATGATGAAAATAAAAGGCTATTGCCTTGTGATTTTATCGGAATTTAGTCATTTTTCGACATTTTTCAAAAGGTTCATTTTTGATGATTTCTGTAAGGTCTTGCTGGTGATACTAAATAGGCGTTTAAACCGCTTATTTCAAGTGATGGCATGCGTATCTTAGCCCGCGCCAAAGGAAATGATCAGAATGCGCGCACTATTTTTTAAATTAGGAACATGATAAAATGATGCGAGGTTCATATCCATATTAAACAAGTATATCTCCATTAAAGTACGTTTGGAAAGACGATTTTGAAATATTTCCCATTTTGGGCCAATAATGATGAAAATGAAAGGCTATATATAGCCTTGTGATTTTATCGGAATTAAGTCATTTTTCGACATTTTTCAAAAGGTTCATTTTTAATGATTTCTGTAAGGTCTTGCTGTAATGATACTAAATAGACTTTTAATCGGCTTATTAAAAGTGACGGCACGCGTATTTTAGCCCGCGCCAGAGGAAATGATCAGTCTGCGGGCACTGTTACTTAAGTTAGGAATATGATAAAATGATACGAGTTTCATATCCATATTAAACATGTTTTTGTTTATGAAAGCACGTTTGAAAGAACGATTTTAAAAAATTGCTTTTTTGTGCCAAAAATGATGAAAATGAAAGGCTATAGCCTTGTGATTTTATCGGAATTAAGTCAATTTTCGACATTTTTCAAAAGGTTCATTTTTAATGATTTCTGCAATGTCTTGCTGTTATGATACTAAATAGACTTTTAATCGGCTTATTAATAGTGACGGCACGCGTATTTTAGCCCGCGCCAGAGGAAATGATCAGTCTGCGGGCACTCTTACTTAAGTTAGGAATATGATAAAATGATGCGAGTTTCATATCCATAATAAACATGTTTTTGTTCATGAAAGCACTTTTGAAAGAACGATTTTGAAAAATGTCCCCCATTTTGTTCCAAAAATGATGAAAATGAAAGGCTATAGCCTTGTGATTTTATCGGAATTAAGTCATTTTTCGACATTTTTCAAAAGGTTCATTTTTGATGATTTCTGTAAGGTCTTGCTGATATGATACTAAATAGGCGTTTAAACCGCTTATTTCAAGTGATGGTATGCGTATCTTAGCCCGCGCCAAAGGAAATGATCAGTCTGCGCGCACTATTTCTTAAGTTAGGAACATGATAAAATGATGCGAGTTTCATATCCATATTAAACATGTATTTCTACATTAAAGTACGTTTGAAAAGACGATTTTGAAAAATTGCCCATTTTGGGCCAAAAATGATGAAAATGAAAGGCTATATATAGTCTTGTGATTTTATCGGAATTACGTCATTTTTCGACATTTTTCAAAATGTTCATTTTTGATGATTTCTGTGAGGTCTTGCTAGTATGATACTAAATAGGCATTTAAACCGCTTATTTAATGGGATGGCATGCGTATTTTAGCCCGTGCAAAAGGAAATGATCAGTCTGCGCGCACCCTTACTTAAGTTAGGAATATGATAAAATGATGCGAGTTTCATATCCATATTAAACATGTTTTTGTTTATGAAAGCACGTCTGAAAGAACGATTTTGAAAAAGGTCCCCCATTTTGGGCCCAAAATGATGAAAATGAAAGGCTATATATAACCTTGTGATTTTATCGGAATTAAGTCAATTTTCGACATTTTTCAAAAGGTTCATTTTTGATGATTTCTGTGAGGTCTTGCTGGTATGATACTAAATAGGCGTTTAAACCGCTTATTTAATGGGATGGCATGCGTATTTTAGCCCGCGCCAAAGGAAATGATCAGTCTGCGCGCACCCTAACTTAAGTTGGGAACATGATAAAATGATGCGAGTTTCATATCCATATTAAACATGTATTTCTTCATTAAAGTACGTTTGAAAGAACGATTTTGAAAAATTGCCCATTTTGGGCCCAAAATGATGAAAATGAAAGGCTATATATAGCGTTGTGATTTTATCGGAATTAAGATATTTTTCGACATTTTTCAAAAGGTTCATTTTTAATGATTTCTGCAATGTCTTGCTGTAATGATACTAAATAGACTTTTAATCGGCTTATTAAAAGTGACGGCACGCGTATTTTAGCCCGCGCCAGAGGAAATGATCAGTCTGCGGGCACTGTTACTTAAGTTAGGAATATGATTAAATGATACGAGTTTCATATCCATATTAAACATGTTTTTGTTTATGAAAGCACGTTTGAAAGAACGATTTTAAAAAATTGCTTTTTTGTGCCAAAAATGATGAAAATGAAAGGCTATAGCCTTGTGATTTTATCGGAATTAAGTCAATTTTCGACATTTTTCAAAAGGTTCATTTTTAATGATTTCTGCAATGTCTTGCTGTTATGATACTAAATAGACTTTTAATCGGCTTATTAATAGTGACGGCACGCGTATTTTAGCCCGCTTAAAAGGAAATGATCAGTCTGCGGGCACCCTTACTTAAGTTAGGAATATGATAAAATGATGCGAGTTTCATATCCATATTAAACATGTATTTCTACATTAAAGTTCGTTTGTAAAGACGATTTTGAAAAATATCCCATTTTGGGCCAAAAATGATGAAAATGAAAGGCTATATATAGCGTTGTGATTTTATCGGAATTAAGATATTTTTCGACATTTTTCAAAAGGTTCATTTTTAATGATTTCTGCAATGTCTTGCTGTAATGATACTAAATAGACTTTTAATCGGCTTATTAAAAGTGACGGCACGCGTATTTTAGCCCGCGCCAGAGGAAATGATCAGTCTGCGGGCACTGTTACTTAAGTTAGGAATATGATAAAATGATACGAGTTTCATATCCATATTAAACATGTTTTTGTTTATGAAAGCACGTTTGAAAGAACGATTTTAAAAAATTGCTTTTTTGTGCCAAAAATGATGAAAATGAAAGGCTATAGCCTTGTGATTTTATCGGAATTAAGTCAATTTTCGACATTTTTCAAAAGCTTCATTTTTAATGATTTCTGCAATGTCTTGCTGTTATGATACTAAATAGACTTTTAATCGGCTTATTAATAGTGACGGCACGCGTATTTTAGCCCGCTTAAAAGGAAATGATCAGTCTGCGGGCACCCTTACTTAAGTTAGGAATATGATAAAATGATGCGAGTTTCATATCCATATTAAACATGTATTTCTACATTAAAGTTCGTTTGAAAAGACGATTTTGAAAAATATCCCATTTTGGGCCAAAAATGATGAAAATGAAAGGCTATATATAGCGTTGTGATTTTATCGGAATTAAGATATTTTTCGACATTTTTCAAAAGGTTCATTTTTAATTATTTCTGCAATGTCTTGCTGTAATGATACTAAATAGACTTTTAATCGGCTTATTAAAAGTGACGGCACGCGTATTTTAGCCCGCGCCAGAGGAAATGATCAGTCTGCGGGCACTGTTACTTAAGTTAGGAATATAATAAAATGATACGAGTTTCATATCCATATTAAACATGTTTTTGTTTATGAAAGCACGTTTGAAAGAACGATTTTAAAAAATTGCCCATTTTGTGCCAAAAATGATGAAAATGAAAGGCTATAGCCTTGTGATTTTATCGGAATTAAGTCAATTTTCGACATTTTTCAAAAGGTTCATTTTTAATGATTTCTGCAATGTCTTGCTGTTATGATACTAAATAGACTTTTAATCGGCTTATTAATAGTGACGGCACGCGTATTTTAGCCCGCTTAAAAGGAAATGATCAGTCTGCGGGCACCCTTACTTAAGTTAGGAATATGATAAAATGATGCGAGTTTCATATCCATATTAAACATGTATTTCTACATTAAAGTTCGTTTGAAAAGACGATTTTGAAAAATATCCCATTTTGGGCCAAAAATGATGAAAATGAAAGGCTATATATAGCGTTGTGATTTTATCGGAATTAAGATATTTTTCGACATTTTTCAAAAGGTTCATTTTTGATGATTTCTGCAATGTCTTGCTGTAATGATACTAAATAGACTTTTAATCGGCTTATTAAAAGTGACGGCACGCGTATTTTAGCCCGCGCCAGAGGAAATGATCAGTCTGCGGGCACTGTTACTTAAGTTAGGAATATGATAAAATGATACGAGTTTCATATCCATATTAAACATGTTTTTGTTTATGAAAGCACGTTTGAAAGAACGATTTTAAAAAATTGCTTTTTTGTGCCAAAAATGATGAAAATGAAAGGCTATAGCCTTGTAATTTTATCGGAATTAAGTCAATTTTCGACATTTTTCAAAAGGTTCATTTTTAATGATTTCTGCAATGTCTTGCTGTTATGATACTAAATAGACTTTTAATCGGCTTATTAATAGTGACGGCACGCGTATTTTAGCCCGCTTAAAAGGAAATGATCAGTCTGCGGGCACTGTTACTTAAGTTAGGAATATGATAAAATGATGCGAGTTTCATATCCATATTAAACATGATTTTGTTCATGAAAGCAAGTTTGAGATGATTTCTGTGAGGTCTTGCTGGTATGATACTAAATAGGCGTTTAAACCGCTTATTTCAAGGGATGGCATGCGTATTTCAGCCCGCGCCAAAGGAAATGATCAGTCTGCGCGCACCCTAACTTAAGTTAGGAACATGATAAAATGATGCGAGTTTCATATCCATATTAAACATGTATTTCTTCATTAAAGTACGTTTGAAAGAACGATTTTGAAAAATTGCCCATTTTGGGCCCAAAATGATGAAAATGAAAGGCTATATATAGCGTTGTGATTTTATCGGAATTAAGATATTTTTCAACATTTTTCAAAAGGTTCATTTTTAATGATTTCTGTAATGTCTTGCTGTTATGACACTAAATAGACTTTTAATCGGCTTATTAAAAGTGACGGCACGCGTATTTTAGCCCGCGCCAGAGGAAATGATCAGTCTGCGCGCACCCTTACTTAAGCTAGGAACATGATAAAAGTATGCGAGTTTCATATCAATATTAAACAAGTATTTCTCCATTAAAGTACGTTTGAAAAGACGATTTTGAAAAATTGCCCATTTTGGGCCAAAATGATGAAAATGAAAGGCTATATATAGCGTTGTGATTTTATCGGAATTAAGTCAATTTTCGACATTTTTCAAAAGGTTCATTTTTAATGATTTCTGTGAGGTCTTGCTGTTATGATACTAAAAAGACTTTTAATCGGCTTATTAATAGTGACGGCACGCGTATTTTAGCCCGCGCCAGGGGAAATGATCAGTCTGCGGGCACTCTTACTTAAGTTAGGAACATGATAAAATGATGCGAGTTTCATATCCATATTAAACATGTTTTTGTTCATGAAAGCAAGTTTGAGATGATTTCTGTGAGGTCTTGCTGGTATGATACTAAATAGGCGTTTAAACCGCTTATTTCAAGGGATGGCATGCGTATTTTAGCCCGCGCCAAAGGAAATGATCAGTCTGCGCGCACCCTAACTTAAGTTAAGAACATGATAAAATGATGCGAGTTTCATATCCATATTAAACATGTATTTCTTCATTAAAGTACGTTTGAAAGAACGATTTTGAAAAATTGCCCATTTTGGGCCCAAAATGATGAAAATGAAAGGCTATATATAGCGTTGTGATTTTATCGGAATTAAGATATTTTTCGACATTTTTCAAAAGGTTCATTTTTAATGATTTGTGCAATGTCTTGCTGTAATGATACTAAATAGACTTTTAATCGGCTTATTAAAAGTGACGGCACGCGTATTTTAGCCCGCGCCAGAGGAAATGATCAGTCTGCGGGCACTGTTACTTAAGTTAGGAATATGATAAAATGATACGAGTTTCATATCCATAGTAAACATGTTTTTGTTTATGAAAGCACGTTTGAAAGAACGATTTTAAAAAATTGCTTTTTTGTGCCAAAAATGATGAAAATGAAAGGCTATAGCCTTGTGATTTTATCGGAATTAAGTCAATTTTCGACATTTTTCAAAAGCTTCATTTTTAATGATTTCTGCAATGTCTTGCTGTTATGATACTAAATAGACTTTTAATCGGCTTATTAATAGTGACGGCACGCGTATTTTAGCCCGCTTAAAAGGAAATGATCAGTCCGCGGGCACTGTTACTTAAGTTAGGAATATGATAAAATGATGCGAGTTTCATATCCATATTAAACATGTTTTTGTTCATGAAAGCAAGTTTGAGATGATTTCTGTGAGGTCTTGCTGGTATGATACTAAATAGGCGTTTAAACCGCTTATTTCAAGGGATGGCATGCGTATTTTAGCCCGCGCCAAAGGAAATGATCAGTCTGTGCGCACCCTAACTTAAGTTAGGAACATGATAAAATGATGCGAGTTTCATATCCATATTAAACATGTATTTCTACATTAAAGTACGTTTGAAAGAACGATTTTGAAAAATTGCCCATTTTGGGCCCAAAATGATGAAAATGAAAGGCTATATATAGCGTTGTGATTTTATCGGAATTAAGATATTTTTAGACATTTTTCAAAAGGTTCATTTTTGATGATTTCTGTGAGGTCTTGCTAGTATGATACTAAATAGGCATTTAAACCGCTTATTTAATGGGATGGCATGCGTATTTTAGCCCGTGCAAAAGGAAATGATCAGTCTGCGCGCACCCTTACTTAAGTTAGGAATATGATAAAATGATGCGAGTTTCATATCCATATTAAACATGTTTTTGTTTATGAAAGCACGTCTGAAAGAACGATTTTGAAAAAGGTCCCCCATTTTGGGCCCAAAATGATGAAAATGAAAGGCTATATATAACCTTGTGATTTTATCGGAATTAAGTCAATTTTCGACATTTTTCAAAAGGTTCAGTTTTAATGACTTCCTCAAGGTCTTGCTGGTATGATACTTAATGGATTTTTAATCGGCTAATTTAAAGGTATGGCATGCGTAAAGGAAATGATCAGTCTGCGCGCACCATTACTTAAGTTAGGAACATGATAAAAGTATGCGAGTTTCATATCAATATTAAACAAGTATTTCTCCATTAAAGTACGTTTGAAAAGACGATTTTGAAAAATTGCCCATTTTGGGCCAAAATGATGAAAATGAAAGGCTATATATAGCGTTGTGATTTTATCGGAATTAAGTCAATTTTCGACATTTTTCAAAAGGTTCATTTTTAATGATTTCTGTGAGGTCTTGCTGTTATGATACTAAAGAGACTTTTAATCGGCTTATTAATAGTGACGGCACGCGTATTTTAGCCCGCGC
Source organism: Holothuria scabra (assembly GCA_037179385.1). Classification (NCBI taxonomy): domain Eukaryota; kingdom Metazoa; phylum Echinodermata; class Holothuroidea; order Aspidochirotida; family Holothuriidae; genus Holothuria; species Holothuria scabra. Next base: position 55,491,379 of record CM074184.1, read on the forward strand.
CAGGGGAAATGATCAGTCTGCGGGCACTCTTACTTAAGTTAGGAACATGATAAAATGATGCGAGTTTCATATCCATATTAAACATGTTTTTGTTCATGAAAGCAAGTTTGAGATGATTTCTGTGAGGTCTTGCTGGTATGATACTAAATAGGCGTTTAAACCGCTTATTTCAAGGGATGGCATGCGTATTTTAGCCCGCGCCAAAGGAAATGATCAGTCTGCGCGCACCCTAACTTAAGTTAGGAACATGATAAAATGATGCGAGTTTCATATCCATATTAAACATGTATTTCTTCATTAAAGTACGTTTGAAAGAACGATTTTGAAAAATTGCTCATTTTGGGCCCAAAATGATGAAAATGAAAGGCTATATATAGCGTTGTGATTTTATCGGAATTAAGATATTTTTCGACATTTTTCAAAAGGTTCATTTTTAATGATTTCTGCAATGTCTTGCTGTAATGATACTAAATAGACTTTTAATCGGCTTATTAAAAGTGACGGCACATGTATTTTAGCCCGCGCCAGAGGAAATGATCAGTCTGCGGGCACTGTTACTTAAGTTAGGAATATGATAAAATGATACGAGTTTCATATCCATATTAAACATGTTTTTGTTTATGAAAGCACGTTTGAAAGAACGATTTTAAAAAATTGCTTTTTTGTGCCAAAAATGATGAAAATGAAAGGCTATAGCCTTGTGATTTTATCGGAATTAAGTCAATTTTCGACATTTTTCAAAAGGTTCATTTTTAATGATTTCTGCAATGTCTTGCTGTTATGATACTAAATAGACTTTTAATCGGCTTATTAATAGTGACGGCACGCGTATTTTAGCCCGCTTAAAAGGAAATGATCAGTCTGCGGGCACCCTTACTTAAGTTAGGAATATGATAAAATGATGCGAGTTTCATATCCATATTAAACATGTATTTCTACATTAAAGTTCGTTTGAAAAGACGATTTTGAAAAATATCCCATTTTGGGCCAAAAATGATGAAAATGAAAGGCTATATATAGCGTTGTGATTTTATCGGAATTAAGATATTTTTCGACATTTTTCAAAAGGTTCATTTTTAATGATTTCTGCAATGTCTTGCTGTAATGATACTAAATAGACTTTTAATCGGCTTATTAAAAGTGACGGCATGCGTATTTTAGCCCGCGCCACAGGAAATGATCAGTCTGCGGGCACTGTTACTTAAGTTAGGAATATGATAAAATGATACGAGTTTCATATCCATATTAAACATGTTTTTGTTTATGAAAGCACGTTTGAAAGAACGATTTTAAAAAATTGCTTTTTTGTGCCAAAAATGATGAAAATGAAAGGCTATAGCCTTGTGATTTTATCGGAATTAAGTCAATTTTCGACATTTTTCAAAAGGTTCATTTTTAATGATTTCTGCAATGTCTTGCTGTTATGATACTAAAGAGACTTTTAATCGGCTTATTAATAGTGACGGCACGCGTATTTTAGCCCGCTTAAAAGGAAATGATCAGTCTGCGGGCACTGTTACTTAAGTTAGGAATATGATAAAATGATGCGAGTTTCATATCCATATTAAACATGATTTTGTTCATGAAAGCAAGTTTGAGATGATTTCTGTGAGGTCTTGCTGGTATGATACTAAATAGGCGTTTAAACCGCTTATTTCAAGGGATGGCATGCGTATTTTAGCCCGCGCCAAAGGAAATGATCAGTCTGCGCGCACCCTAACTTAAGTTAGGAACATGATAAAATGATGCGAGTTTCATATCCATATTAAACATGTATTTCTTCATTAAAGTACGTTTGAAAGAACGATTTTGAAAAATTGCCCATTTTGGGCCCAAAATGATGAAAATGAAAGGCTATATATAGCGTTGTGATTTTATCGGAATTAAGATATTTTTCGACATTTTTCAAAAGGTTCATTTTTGATGATTTCTGTGAGGTCTTGCTAGTATGATACTAAATAGGCATTTAAACCGCTTATTTAATGGGATGGCATGCGTATTTTAGCCCGTGCAAAAGGAAATGATCAGTCTGCGCGCACCCTTACTTAAGTTAGGAATATGATAAAATGATGCGAGTTTCATATCCATATTAAACATGTTTTTGTTTATGAAAGCACGTCTGAAAGAACGATTTTGAAAAAGGTCCCCCATTTTGGGCCCAAAATGATGAAAATGAAAGGCTATATATAACCTTGTGATTTTATCGGAATTAAGTCAATTTTCGACATTTTTCAAAAGGTTCAGTTTTAATGACTTCCTCAAGGTCTTGCTGGTATGATACTTAATGGATTTTTAATCGGCTAATTTAAAGGTATGGCATGCGTAAAGGAAATGATCAGTCTGCGCGCACCCTTACTTAAGTTAGGAACATGATAAAAGTATGCGAGTTTCATATCAATATTAAACAAGTATTTCTCCATTAAAGTACGTTTGAAAAGACGATTTTGAAAAATTGCCCATTTTGGGCCAAAATGATGAAAATGAAAGGCTATATATAGCGTTGTGATTTTATCGGAATTAAGTCAATTTTCGACATTTTTCAAAAGGTTCATTTTTAATGATTTCTGTGAGGTCTTGCTGTTATGATACTAAAGAGACTTTTAATCGGCTTATTAATAGTGACGGCACGCGTATTTTAGCCCGCGCCATGGGAAATGATCAGTCTGCGGGCACTCTTACTTAAGTTAGGAACATGATAAAATGATGCGAGTTTCATATCCATATTAAACATGTTTTTGTTCATGAAAGCAAGTTTGAGATGATTTCTGTGAGGTCTTGCTGGTATGATACTAAATAGGCGTTTAAACCGCTTATTTCAAGGGATGGCATGCGTATTTTAGCCCGCGCCAAAGGAAATGATCAGTCTGCGCGCACCCTAACTTAAGTTAGGAACATGATAAAATGATGCGAGTTTCATATCCATATTAAACATGTATTTCTTCATTAAAGTACGTTTGAAAGAACGATTTTGAAAAATTGCCCATTTTGGGCCCAAAATGATGAAAATGAAAGGCTATATATAGCCTTGTGATTTTATCGGAATTAAGTCAATTTTCGACATTTTTCAAAAGGTTCATTTTTAATGATTTCTGCAATGTCTTGCTGTTATGATACTAAATAGACTTTTAATCGGCTTATTAATAGTGACGGCACGCGTATTTTAGCCCGCTTAAAAGGAAATGATCAGTCTGCGGGCACTGTTACTTAAGTTAGGAATATGATAAAATGATGCGAGTTTCATATCCATATTAAACATGATTTTGTTCATGAAAGCAAGTTTGAGATGATTTCTGTGAGGTCTTGCTGGTATGATACTAAATAGGCGTTTAAACCGCTTATTTCAAGGGATGGCATGCGTATTTTAGCCCGCGCCAAAGGAAATGATTAGTCTGCGCGCACCCTAACTTAAGTTAGGAACATGATAAAATGATGCGAGTTTCATATCCATATTAAACATGTATTTCTACATTAAAGTACGTTTGAAAGAACGATTTTGAAAAATTGCCCATTTTGGGCCCAAAATGATGAAAATGAAAGGCTATATATAGCGTTGTGATTTTATCGGAATTAAGATATTTTTCGACATTTTTCAAAAGGTTCATTTTTAATGATTTCTGTAATGTCTTGCTGTTATGACACTAAATAGACTTTTAATCGGCTTATTAAAAGTGACGGCACGCGTATTTTAGCCCGCGCCAGAGGAAATGATCAGTCTGCGGGCACTGTTACTTAAGTTAGGAATATGATAAAATGATACGAGTTTCATATCCATATTAAACATGTTTTTGTTTATGAAAGCACGTTTGAAAGAACGATTTTAAAAAATTGCTCTTTTGTGCCAAAAATGATGAAAATGAAAGGCTATAGCCTTGTGATTTTATCGGAATTAAGTCAATTTTCGACATTTTTCAAAAGGTTCATTTTTAATGATTTCTCCAATGTCCTGCTGTTATGATACTAAATAGACTTTTAATCGGCTTATTAATAGTGACGGCACGCGTATTTTAGCCCGTGCAAAAGGAAATGATCAGTCTGCGCGCACCCTAACTTAAGTTAGGAATATGATAAAATGATGCGAGTTTCATATCCATATTAAACATGTATTTCTTCATTAAAGTACGTTTGAAAAGACGATTTTGAAAAATATCCCATTTTGGGCCAAAAATGATGAAAATGAAAGGCTATATATAACCTTGTGATTTTATCGGAATTAAGTCATTTTTCGACATTTTTCAAAAGGTTCATTTTTGATGATTTCTGTGAGGTCTTGCTAGTATGATACTAAATAGGCATTTAAACCGCTTATTTAATGGGATGGCATGCGTATTTTAGCCCGTGCAAAAGGAAATGATCAGTCTGCGCGCACCCTAACTTAAGTTAGGAACATGATAAAATGATGCGAGTTTCATATCCATATTAAACATGTATTTCTACATTAAAGTACGTTTGAAAGAACGATTTTGAAAAATTGCCCATTTTGGGCCCAAAATGATGAAAATGAAAGGCTATATATAGCGTTGTGATTTTATCGGAATTAAGATATTTTTCGACATTTTTCAAAAGGTTCATTTTTGATGATTTCTGTGAGGTCTTGCTAGTATGATACTAAATAGGCATTTAAACCGCTTATTTAATGGGATGGCATGCGTATTTTAGCCCGTGCAAAAGGAAATGATCAGTCTGCGCGCACCCTTACTTAAGTTAGGAATATGATAAAATGATGCGAGTTTCATATCCATATTAAACATGTTTTTGTTTATGAAAGCACGTCTGAAAGAACGATTTTGAAAAAGGTCCCCCATTTTGGGCCCAAAATGATGAAAATGAAAGGCTATATATAACCTTGTGATTTTATCGGAATTAAGTCAATTTTCGACATTTTTCAAAAGGTTCAGTTTTAATGACTTCCTCAAGGTCTTGCTGGTATGATACTTAATGGATTTTTAATCGGCTAATTTAAAGGTATGGCATGCGTAAAGGAAATGATCAGTCTGCGCGCACCCTTACTTAAGTTAGGAACATGATAAAAGTATGCGAGTTTCATATCAATATTAAACAAGTATTTCTCCATTAAAGTACGTTTGAAAAAGACGATTTTGAAAAATTGCCCATTTTGGGCCAAAATGATGAAAATGAAAGGCTATATATAGCGTTGTGATTTTATCGGAATTAAGTCAATTTTCGACATTTTTCAAAAGGTTCATTTTTAATGATTTCTGTGAGGTCTTGCTGTTATGATACTAAAGAGACTTTTAATCGGCTTATTAATAGTGACGGCACGCGTATTTTAGCCCGCGCCAGGGGAAATGATCAGTCTGCGGGCACTCTTACTTAAGTTAGGAACATGATAAAATGATGCGAGTTTCATATCCATATTAAACATGTTTTTGTTCATGAAAGCAAGTTTGAGATGATTTCTGTGAGGTCTTGCTGGTATGATACTCAATAGGAGTTCAATCGGCTTATTTAAAGGGATGGCATGCGTATTTTAGCCCGCGTCAAAGGAAATGATTAGTCGGTGCGCACTCTTACTTAAGTTAGGAACATGATAAAGTGATGCGAACTTCATAACCATATTAAACATGTATTTCTTCATTTAAGCACGTTTGAAAAAAAGATTTTGGAAAATTTCCCATTTTGGGCCAAAATGATGAAAATGAAAGGCTATATATAGCCTTGTGATTTTATCGGAATTAAGTCAATTTTCGACATTTTTCAAAAGGTTCATTTTTAATGATTTCTGCAATGTCTTGCTGTTATGATACTAAATAGACTTTTAATCGGCTTATTAATAGTGACGGCACGCGTATTTTAGCCCGCTTAAAAGGAAATGATCAGTCTGCGGGCACTGTTACTTAAGTTAGGAATATGATAAAATGATGCGAGTTTCATATCCATATTAAACATGATTTTGTTCATGAAAGCAAGTTTGAGATGATTTCTGTGAGGTCTTGCTGGTATGATACTAAATAGGCGTTTAAACCGCTTATTTCAAGGGATGGCATGCGTATTTTAGCCCGCGCCAAAGGAAATGATTAGTCTGCGCGCACCCTAACTTAAGTTAGGAACATGATAAAATGATGCGAGTTTCATATCCATATTAAACATGTATTTCTACATTAAAGTACGTTTGAAAGAACGATTTTGAAAAATTGCCCATTTTGGGCCCAAAATGATGAAAATGAAAGGCTATATATAGCGTTGTGATTTTATCGGAATTAAGATATTTTTCGACATTTTTCAAAAGGTTCATTTTTAATGATTTCTGTAATGTCTTGCTGTTATGACACTAAATAGACTTTTAATCGGCTTATTAAAAGTGACGACACGCGTATTTTAGCCCGCGCCAGAGGAAATGATCAGTCTGCGGGCACTGTTACTTAAGTTAGGAATATGATAAAATGATACGAGTTTCATATCCATATTAAACATGTTTTTGTTTATGAAAGCACGTTTGAAAGAACGATTTTAAAAAATTGCTTTTTTGTGCCAAAAATGATGAAAATGAAAGGCTATAGCCTTGTGATTTTATCGGAATTAAGTCAATTTTCGACATTTTTCAAAAGGTTCATTTTTAATGATTTCTCCAATGTCTTGCTGTTATGATACTAAATAGACTTTTAATCGGCTTATTAATAGTGACGGCACGCGTATTTTAGCCCGTGCAAAAGGAAATGATCAGTCTGCGCGCACCCTAACTTAAGTTAGGAATATGATAAAATGATGCGAGTTTCATATCCATATTAAACATGTATTTCTTCATTAAAGTACGTTTGAAAAGACGATTTTGAAAAATATCCCATTTTGGGCCAAAAATGATGAAAATGAAAGGCTATATATAACCTTGTGATTTTATCGGAATTAAGTCATTTTTCGACATTTTTCAAAAGGTTCATTTTTGATGATTTCTGTGAGGTCTTGCTAGTATGATACTAAATAGGCATTTAAACCGCTTATTTAATGGGATGGTATGCGTATTTTAGCCCGTGCAAAAGGAAATGATCAGTCTGCGCGCACCCTTACTTAAGTTAGGAATATGATAAAATGATGCGAGTTTCATATCCATATTAAACATGTTTTTGTTTATGAAAGCACGTCTGAAAGAACGATTTTGAAAAATGTCCCCCATTTTCTGCCCAAAATGAAGAAAATGAAAGGCTATATATATCCTTGTGATTTTATCGGAATTAAGTCATTTTTCGACATTTTTCAAAAGGTTCATTTTTGATGATTTCTGTGAGGTCTTGCTAGTATGATACTAAATAGGCATTTAAACCGCTTATTTAATGGGATGGCATGCGTATTTTAGCCCGTGCAAAAGGAAATGATCAGTCTGCGCGCACCCTTACTTAAGTTAGGAATATGATAAAATGATGCGAGTTTCATATCCATATTAAACATGTTTTGTTTATGAAAGCACGTCTGAAAAAATGATTTTGAAAAATGTCCCCCATTTTGGGCCCAAAATGATGAAAATGAAAGGCTATATATATCCTTGTGATTTTATCGGAATTAAGTCATTTTTCGACATTTTTCAAAAGGTTCATTTTTGATGATTTCTGTGAGGTCTTGCTAGTATGATACTAAATAGGCATTTAAACCGCTTATTTAATGGGATGGCATGCGTATTTTAGCCCGTGCAAAAGGAAATGATCAGTCTGCGCGCACCCTTACTTAAGTTAGGAACATGATAAAATGATGCGAGTTTCATATCCATATTAAACATGTTTTTGTTTATGGAAGCACGTCTGAAAGAACGATTTTGAAAAATGTCCCCCATTTTGGGCCCAAAATGATGAAAATGAAAGGCTATATATAACCTTGTGATTTTATCGGAATTAAGTCAATTTTCGACATTTTTCAAAAGGTTCATTTTTAATGACTTCCTCAAGGTCTTGCTGGTATGATACTTAATGGATTTTTAATCGGCTTATTTAAAGGTATGGCATGCGTAAAGGAAATGATCAGTCTGCGCGCACACTTACTTAAGTTAGGAACATGATAAAAGTATGCGAGTTTCATATCAATATTAAACAAGTATTTCTCCATTAAAGTACGTTTGAAAAGACGATTTTGAAAAATTGCCCATTTTGGGCCAAAATGATGAAAATGAAAGGCTATATATAGCGTTGTGATTTTATCGGAATTAAGTCAATTTTCGACATTTTTCAAAAGGTTCATTTTTAATGATTTCTGTGAGGTCTTGCTGTTATGATACTAAAGAGACTTTTAATCGGCTTATTAATAGTGACGGCACGCGTATTTTAGCCCGCGCCAGGGGAAATGATCAGTCTGCGGGCACTCTTACTTAAGTTAGGAACATGATAAAATGATGCGAGTTTTATATCCATATTAAACATGTTTTTGTTCATGAAAGCAAGTTTGAGATGATTTCTGTGAGGTCTTGCTGGTATGATACTAAATAGGCGTTTAAACCGCTTATTTCAAGGGATGGCATGCGTATTTTAGCCCGCGCCAAAGGAAATGATCAGTCTGCGCGCACCTAACTTAAGTTAGGAACATGATAAAATGATGCGAGTTTCATATCCATATTAAACATGTATTTCTTCATCAAAGTACGTTTGAAAGAACGATTTTGAAAAATTGCCCATTTTGGGCCCAAAATGATGAAAATGAAAGGCTATATATAGCGTTGTGATTTTATCGGAATTAAGATATTTTTCGACATTTTTCAAAAGGTTCATTTTTAATGATTTCTGCAATGTCTTGCTGTAATGATACTAAATAGACTTTTAATCGGCTTATTAAAAGTGACGGCACGCGTATTTTAGCCCGCGCCAGAGGAAATGATCAGTCTGCGGGCACTGTTACTTAAGTTAGGAATATGATAAAATGATACGAGTTTCATATCCATATTAAACATGTTTTTGTTTATGAAAGCACGTTTGAAAGAACGATTTTAAAAAATTGCTTTTTTGTGCCAAAAATGATGAAAATGAAACGCTATAGCCTTGTGATTTTATCGGAATTAAGTCAATTTTCGACATTTTTCAAAAGGTTCATTTTTAATGATTTCTCCAATGTCTTGCTGTTATGATACTAAATAGACTTTTAATCGGCTTATTAATAGTGACGGCACGCGTATTTTAGCCCGCTTAAAAGGAAATGATCAATCTGCGGGCACTGTTACTTAAGTTAGGAATATGATAAAATGATGCGAGTTTCATATCCATATTAAACATGTATTTCTTCATTAAAGTACGTTTGAAAAGACGATTTTGAAAAATATCCCATTTTGGGCCAAAAATGATGAAAATGAAAGGCTATATATAACCTTGTGATTTTATCGGAATTAAGTCATTTTTCGACATATTTCAAAAGGTTCATTTTTGATGATTTCTGTGAGGTCTTGCTAGTATGATACTAAATAGGCATTTAAACCGCTTATTTAATGGGATGGCATGCGTATTTTAGCCCGTGCAAAAGGAAATGATCAGTCTGCGCGCACCCTTACTTAAGTTAGGAATATGATAAAATGATGCGAGTTTCATATCCATATTAAACATGTTTTGTTTATGAAAGCACGTCTGAAAAAATGATTTTGAAAAATGTCCCCCATTTTGGGCCCAAAATGATGAAAATGAAAGGCTATATATATCCTTGTGATTTTATCGGAATTAAGTCATTTTTCGACATTTTTCAAAAGGTTCATTTTTGATGATTTCTGTGAGGTCTTGCTAGTATGATACTAAATAGGCATTTAAACCGCTTATTTAATGGGATGGCATGCGTATTTTAGCCCGTGCAAAAGGAAATGATCAGTCTGCGCGCACCCTTACTTAAGTTAGGAACATGATAAAATGATGCGAGTTTCATATCCATATTAAACATGTTTTTGTTTATGGAAGCACGTCTGAAAGAACGATTTTGAAAAATGTCCCCCATTTTGGGCCCAAAATGATGAAAATGAAAGGCTATATATAACCTTGTGATTTTATCGGAATTAAGTCAATTTTCGACATTTTTCAAAAGGTTCAGTTTTAATGACTTCCTCAAGGTCTTGCTGGTATGATACTTAATGGATTTTTAATCGGCTTATTTAAAGGTATGGCATGCGTAAAGGAAATGATCAGTCTGCGCGCACACTTACTTAAGTTAGGAACATGATAAAAGTATGCGAAGTTCATATCAATATTAAACAAGTATTTCTCCATTAAAGTACGTTTGAAAAGACGATTTTGAAAAATTGCCCATTTTGGGCCAAAATGATGAAAATGAAAGGCTATATATAGCGTTGTGATTTTATCGGAATTAAGTCAATTTTCGACATTTTTCAAAAGGTTCATTTTTAATGATTTCTGTGAGGTCTTGCTGTTATGATACTAAAGAGACTTTTAATCGGCTTATTAATAGTGACGGCACGCGTATTTTAGCCCGCGCCAGGGGAAATGATCAGTCTGCGGGCACTCTTACTTAAGTTAGGAACATGATAAAATGATGCGAGTTTTATATCCATATTAAACATGTTTTTGTTCATGAAAGCAAGTTTGAGATGATTTCTGTGAGGTCTTGCTGGTATGATACTAAATAGGCGTTTAAACCGCTTATTTCAAGGGATGGCATGCGTATTTTAGCCCGCGCCAAAGGAAATGATCAGTCTGCGCGCACCCTAACTTAAGTTAGGAACATGATAAAATGATGCGAGTTTCATATCCATATTAAACATGTATTTCTTCATCAAAGTACGTTTGAAAGAACGATTTTGAAAAATTGCCCATTTTGGGCCCAAAATGATGAAAATGAAAGGCTATATATAGCGTTGTGATTTTATCGGAATTAAGATATTTTTCGACATTTTTCAAAAGGTTCATTTTTAATGATTTCTGCAATGTCTTGCTGTAATGATACTAAATAGACTTTTAATCGGCTTATTAAAAGTGACGGCACGCGTATTTTAGCCCGCGCCAGAGGAAATGATCAGTCTGCGGGCACTGTTACTTAAGTTAGGAATATGATAAAATGATACGAGTTTCATATCCATATTAAACATGTTTTTGTTTATGAAAGCACGTTTGAAAGAACGATTTTAAAAAATTGCTTTTTTGTGCCAAAAATGATGAAAATGAAACGCTATAGCCTTGTGATTTTATCGGAATTAAGTCAATTTTCGACATTTTTCAAAAGGTTCATTTTTAATGATTTCTCCAATGTCTTGCTGTTATGATACTAAATAGACTTTTAATCGGCTTATTAATAGTGACGGCACGCGTATTTTAGCCCGCTTAAAAGGAAATGATCAATCTGCGGGCACTGTTACTTAAGTTAGGAATATGATAAAATGATGCGAGTTTCATATCCATATTAAACATGTATTTCTTCATTAAAGTACGTTTGAAAAGACGATTTTGAAAAATATCCCATTTTGGGCCAAAAATGATGAAAATGAAAGGCTATATATAACCTTGTGATTTTATCGGAATTAAGTCATTTTTCGACATATTTCAAAAGGTTCATTTTTGATGATTTCTGTGAGGTCTTGCTAGTATGATACTAAATAGGCATTTAAACCGCTTATTTAATGGGATGGCATGCGTATTTTAGCCCGTGCAAAAGGAAATGATCAGTCTGCGCGCACCCTTACTTAAGTTAGGAATATGATAAAATGATGCGAGTTTCATATCCATATTAAACATGTTTTTGTTTATGAAAGCACGTTTGAAAGAACAATTTTAAAAAATTGCTTTTTTGTGCCAAAAATGATGAAAATGAAAGGCTATAGCCTTGTGATTTTATCGTAATTAAGTCATTTCTCGACATTTTTCAAAAGGTTCATTTTTAATGATTTCTGTGAGGTCTTGCTGGTATGATACTAAATAGGCGTTCAATCGGCTTATTTAAAGGGATGGCATTCGTATTTTAGACCGCGCAAAAGGAAATGATCAGTCTGCGCGCACTATTTCTTAAGTTAGGAACAGGATAAAGTGATGTGAGTTTCATATCCACATTAAACATGTATTTCTTCATTAAATTACGTTTGAAAGAACGATTTTGAAAAATTGCTCATTTTGTGCCAAAAATGATGAAAATGAAAGGCTATAGCCTTGTGATTTTATCGGAATTAAGCCATTTCTCGACATTTTACAAAAGGTTCATTTTTTAACATATTTTATAAGGTCTTGCTTGTATGATACTAAATAGACTTTTAATCGGCTTATTTATAGTGATGGCATGCGTATTTTATCCCGCGCCAAAGGAAATGATCAGTCTGCGCGCACCCTAACTTAAGTTAGGAACATGATAAAATGATGCGAGTTTCATATCCATATTAAACATGATTTTGTTCATGAAAGCAAGTTTGAGATGATTTCTGTGAGGTCTTGCTGGTATGATACTAAATAGGCGTTTAAACCGCTTATTCAATGGGATGGCATGCGTTTTTTAGCCCGTGCAAAATTAAATGATCAGTCTGCGCGCGCCCTTACTTAAGTTAGGAATATGATAAAATGATGCGAGTTTCATATCCATATTAAACATGTTTTTGTTTGTGAAAGCACGTCTGAAAGAATGATTTTGAAAAATGTCCCCCATTTTGGGCCCAAAATGATGAAAATGAAAGGCTATATATATCCTTGTGATTTTATTGGAATTAAGTCAATTTTCGACATTTTTCAAAAGGTTCAGTTTTAATGACTTCCTCAAGGTCTTGCTGGTATGATACTTAATGGATTTTTAATCGGCTTATTTAAAGGCATGGCATGCGTAAAGGAAATGATCAGTCTGCGCGCACACTTACTTAAGTTAGGAACATGATAAAAGTATGCGAGTTTCATATCAATATTAAACAAGTATTTGTCCATTAAAGTACGTTTGAAAAGACGATTTTGAAAAATTGCCCATTTTGGGCCAAAATGATGAAAATGAAAGGCTATATATAGCGTTGTGATTTTATCGGAATTAAGTCAATTTTCGACATTTTTCAAAAGGTTCATTTTTAATGTATTCTGTGAGGTCTTGCTGTTATGATACTAAAGAGACTTTTAATCGGCTTATTAATAGTGACGGCACGCGTATTTTAGCCCGCGCCAGGGGAAATGATCAGTCTGCGGGCACTCTTACTTAATTTAGGAACATGATAAAATGATGCGAGTTTCATATCCATATTAAACATGTTTTTGTTCATGAAAGCAAGTTTGAGATGATTTCTGTGAGGTCTTGCTGGTATGATACTAAATAGGCGTTTAAACCGCTTATTTCAAGGGATGGCATGCGTATTTTAGCCCGCGCCAAAGGAAATGATCAGTCTGCGCGCACCCTAACTTAAGTTAGGAACATGATAAAATGATGCGAGTTTCATATCCATATTAAACATGTATTTCTTCATTAAAGTACGTTTGAAAGAACGATTTTGAAAAATTGCCCATTTTGGGCCCAAAATGATGAAAATGAAAGGCTATATATAGCGTTGTGATTTTATCGGAATTAAGATATTTTTCGACATTTTTCAAAAGGTTGATTTTTAATGATTTCTGCAATGTCTTGCTGTAATGATACTAAATAGACTTTTAATCGGCTTATTAAAAGTGACGGCACGCGTATTTTAGCCCGCGCCAGAGGAAATGATCAGTCTGCGGGCACTGTTACTTAAGTTAGGAATATGATAAAATGATACGAGTTTCATATCCATATTAAACATGTTTTTGTTTATGAAAGCACGTTTGAAAGAACGATTTTAAAAAATTGCTTTTTTGTGCCAAAAATGATGAAAATGAAAGGCTATAGCCTTGTGATTTTATCGGAATTAAGTCAATTTTCGACATTTTTCAAAAGGTTCATTTTTAATGATTTCTGCAATGTCTTGCTGTTATGATACTAAATAGACTTTTAATCGGCTTATTAATAGTGACGGCACGCGTATTTTAGCCCGCGCCAAAGGAAATGATCAGTCTGCGCGCACCCTAACTTAAGTTAGGAACATGATAAAATGATGCGAGTTTCATATCCATATTAAACATGTTTTTGTTCATGAAAGCAAGTTTGAGATGATTTCTGTGAGGTCTTGCTGGTATGATACTAAACAGGCGTTTAAACCGCTTATTCAATGGGATGGCATGCGTATTTTAGCCCGTGCAAAAGGAAATGATCAGTCTGCGCGCGCCCTTACTTAAGTTAGGAATATGATAAAATGATGCGAGTTTCATATCCATATTAAACATGTTTTTGTTTATGAAAGCACGTCTGAAAGAATGATTTTGAAAAATGTCCCCCATTTTGGGCCCAAAATGATGAAAATGAAAGGCTATATATATCCTTGTGATTTTATCGGAATTAAGTCAATTTTCGACATTTTTCAAAAGGTTCAGTTTTAATGACTTCCTCATGGTCTTGCTGGTATGATACTTAATGGATTTTTAATCGGCTTATTTAAGGGCATGGCATGCTAAAAGGAAATGATCAGTCTGCGCGCACCCTTACTTAAGTTAGGAACATGATAAAAGTATGCGAGTTTCATATCAATATTAAACAAGTATTTCTCCATTAAAGTACGTTTGAAAAGACGATTTTGAAAAATTGCCCATTTTGGGCCAAAATGATGAAAATGAAAGGCTATAGCCTTGTGATTTTATCGGAATTAAGTCATTTTCGACGTTTTTCAAAAGGTTCAGTTTTAATGATTTCTGTGAGGTCTTGCTGGTATGATACTAAATAGGCGTTCAATCGGCTTATTTAAAAGGATGACATTCGTATTTTAGCCCGCGCCAAAGGAAATGATCAGTCTGCGCGCACTATTTCTTAAGTTAGGAACAGGATAAAGTGATGTGAGTTTCATATCCACATTAAACATGTATTTCTTCATTAAATTACGTTTGAAAGAACGATTTTGAAAAATTGTTCATTTTGTGCCAAAAATGATGAAAATGAAAGGCTATAGCCTTGTGATTTTATCAGAATTAAGCCATTTCTCGACATTTTACAAAAGGTTCATTTTTTATCATATTTTGGAAGGTCTTGCTGGTATGATACTAAATAGACTTTTAATCGGCTTATTTATAGTGATAACATGCGTATTTTAGCCCGCGCCAGAGGAAATGATCAGTCTGCGGGCACTCTTACTTAAGTTAGGAATATGATAAAATGATGCGAGTTTCATATCCATATTAAACATGTTTTTGTTCATGAAAGCACGTTTGAGAGAACGATTTTGAAAAATGGCCCCCCATTTTGCTCCAAAAATGATGAAAATTAGAGGCTATAGCCTTGTGATTTTATCGGAATTAAGTCAATTCTCGACATTTTTCAAAAGGTTCATTTTTAATGATTTCCTCAAGGTCTTGCTGGTATGATATTAATTGGATTTTTAATCGGCTTATTTACAGGCATGGCATAGTTATTTTAGCCCGCGCAAAAGGAAATGATCAGTCTGCGCGCACTATTTCTTAAGTTAGGAATATTAAATCATGATGCGAATTTCATATCCATATTAAACAAGTATTTCTCCATTAAAGTACGTTTGAAAAGACGATTTTGAAAAATTGCCCATTTTGTGCCAAAAATGATGAAAATGAAAGGCTATAGCCTTGTGATTTTATCGGAATTTAGTCATTTTTCGACATTTTTCAAAAGGTTCATTTTTAATGATTTTTAAGAGGTCTTGATGGTATGATACTTAATGGATTTTTAATCGGCTTATTTAAAGGCATGGCATGCGTATTTTAGCCCGCTTAAAAGGAAATGATCAGTCTGCGGGCACTCTTACTTAAGTTAGGAACATGATAAAATGATGCGAGTTTCATATCCATATTAAACATGTTTTTGTTCTTGAAAGCAAGTTTGAGATGATTTCTGTGAGGTCTTGCTGGTATGATACTAAATAGGCGTTTAAACCGCTTATTTCAAGGGATGGCATGCGTATTTTAGCCCGCGCCAAAGGAAATGATCAGTCTGCGCGCACCCTAACTTAAGTTAGGAACATGATAAAATGATGCGAGTTTCATATCCATATTAAACATGTATTTCTTCATTAAAGTACGTTTGAAAGAACGATTTTGAAAAATTGCTCATTTTGTTCCCAAAATGATGAAAATGAAAGGCTATATATAGCGTTGTGATTTTATCGGAATTAAGATATTTTTCGACATTTTTCAAAAGGTTGATTTTTAATGATTTCTGTAATGTCTTGCTGTTATGATACTAAATAGACTTTTAATCGGCTTATTAAAAGTGACGGCACGCGTATTTTAGCCCGCGCCAGAGGAAATGATCAGTCTGCGGGCACTGTTACTTAAGTTAGGAATATGATAAAATGATACGAGTTTCATATCCATATTAAACATGTTTTTGTTTATGAAAGCACGTTTGAAAGAACAATTTTAAAAAATTGCTTTTTTGTGCCAAAAATGATGAAAATGAAAGGCTATAGCCTTGTGATTTTATCGTAATTAAGTCATTTCTCGACATTTTTCAAAAGGTTCATTTTTAAAGATTTCTGCAATGTCTTGCTGGTATGATACTAAATAGGCGTTCAATCGGCTTATTTAAAGGGATGGCATTCGTATTTTAGACCGCGCAAAAGGAAATGATCAGTCTGCGCGCACTATTTCTTAAGTTAGGAACAGGATAAAGTGATGTGAGTTTCATATCCACATTAAACATGTATTTCTTCATTAAATTACGTTTGAAAGAACGATTTTGAAAAATTGCTCATTTTGTGCCAAAAATGATGAAAATGAAAGGCTATAGCCTTGTGATTTTATCGGAATTAAGCCATTTCTCGACATTTTACAAAAGGTTCATTTTTTATCATATTTTGGAAGGTCTTGCTTGTATGATACTAAATAGACTTTTAATCGGCTTATTTAAAGGCATGGCATGCGTATTTTAGCCCGCTTAAAAGGAAATGATCAGTCTGCGGGCACTCTTACTTAAGTTAGGAACATGATAAAATGATGCGAGTTTCATATCCATATTAAACATGTTTTTGTTCTTGAAAGCAAGTTTGAGATGATTTCTGTGAGGTCTTGCTGGTATGATACTAAATAGGCGTTTAAACCGCTTATTTCAAGGGATGGCATGCGTATTTTAGCCCGCGCCAAAGGAAATGATCAGTCTGCGCGCACCCTAACTTAAGTTAGGAACATGATAAAATGATGCGAGTTTCATATCCATATTAAACATGAATTTCTTCATTAAAGTACGTTTGAAAGAACGATTTTGAAAAATTGCTCATTTTGGGCCCAAAATGATGAAAATGAAAGGCTATATATAGCGTTGTGATTTTATCGGAATTAAGATATTTTTCGACATTTTTCAAAAGGTTGATTTTTAATGATTTCTGTAATGTCTTGCTGTTATGATACTAAATAGACTTTTAATCGGCTTATTAAAAGTGACGGCACGCGTATTTTAGCCCGCGCCAGAGGAAATGATCAGTCTGCGGGCACTGTTACTTAAGTTAGGAATATGATAAAATGATACGAGTTTCATATCCATATTAAACATGTTTTTGTTTATGAAAGCACGTTTGAAAGAACAATTTTAAAAAATTGCTTTTTTGTGCCAAAAATGATGAAAATGAAAGGCTATAGCCTTGTGATTTTATCGTAATTAAGTCATTTCTCGACATTTTTCAAAAGGTTCATTTTTAAAGATTTCTGCAATGTCTTGCTGGTATGATACTAAATAGGCGTTCAATCGGCTTATTTAAAGGGATGGCATTCGTATTTTAGACCGCGCAAAAGGAAATGATCAGTCTGCGCGCACTATTTCTTAAGTTAGGAACAGGATAAAGTGATGTGAGTTTCATATCCACATTAAACATGTATTTCTTCATTAAATTACGTTTGAAAGAACGATCTTGAAAAATTGTCCATTTTGGGCCAAAAATGATGAAAATGAAAGGCTATAGCCTTGTGATTTTATCGGAATTTAGTCATTTCCCGACATTTTTCAAAAGGTTCATTTTTATCATATTTTGGAAGGTCTTACTGGTATGATACTAAATAGACTTTTAATCGGCTTATTTTAAGGGATGGCATGTGTATTTTAGCCCGCGCCAAAGGAAATGTACAGTCTGCGCGCACCTTTACTTAAGTTAGGAACATGATAAAATGATGCGAGTTTCATATCCATATTAAACATGTTTTTGTTCATGAAAGCAAGTTTGAGATGATTTCTGTGAGGTCTTGCTGGTATGATACTAAATAGGCGTTTAAACCGCTTATTCAATGGGATGGGATGCGTTTTTTAGCCCGTGCAAAATTAAATGATCAGTCTGCGCGCGCCCTTACTTAAGTTAGGAATATGATAAAATGATGCGAGTT
This sequence comes from Holothuria scabra, assembly GCA_037179385.1. Taxonomy (NCBI): domain Eukaryota; kingdom Metazoa; phylum Echinodermata; class Holothuroidea; order Aspidochirotida; family Holothuriidae; genus Holothuria; species Holothuria scabra. The sequence continues at coordinate 55,509,657 of CM074184.1, forward strand.
TCATATCCATATTAAACATGTTTTTGTTTATGAAAGCACGTCTGAAAGAATGATTTTGAAAAATGTCCCCCATTTTGGGCCCAAAATGATGAAAATGAAAGGCTATATATATCCTTGTGATTTTATTGGAATTAAGTCAATTTTCGACATTTTTCAAAAGGTTCAGTTTTAATGACTTCCTCAAGGTCTTGCTGGTATGATACTTAATGGATTTTTAATCGGCTTATTTAAACGCATGGCATGCGTAAAGGAAATGATCAGTCTGCGCGCACACTTACTTAAGTTAGGAACATGATAAAAGTATGCGAGTTTCATATCAATATTAAACAAGTATTTGTCCATTAAAGTACGTTTGAAAAGACGATTTTGAAAAATTGCCCATTTTGGGCCAAAATGATGAAAATGAAAGGCTATAGCCTTGTGATTTTATCGGAATTAAGCCATTTCTCGACATTTCACAAAAGGTTCATTTTTTATCATATTTTGGAAGGTCTTGCTTGTATGATACTAAATAGACTTTTAATCGGCTTATTTATGGTAATGGCATGCGTATTTTAGCCCGCGCCAAAGGAAATGATCAGTCTGCGCGCACCCTAACTTAAGTTAGGAACATGATAAAATGATGTGAGTTTCATATCCACATTAAACATGTATTTCTTCATTAAATTTCGTTTGAAAGAACGATTTTGAAAAATTGTTCATTTTGTGCCAAAAATGATGAAAATGAAAGGCTATAGCCTTGTGATTTTATCAGAATTAAGCCATTTCTCGACATTTTACAAAAGGTCCATTTTTTATCATATTTTGGAAGGTCTTGCTGGTATGATACTAAATAGACTTTTAATCGGCTTATTTATAGTGATAACATGCGTATTTTAGCCCGCGCCAGAGGAAATGATCAGTCTGCGGGCACTCTTACTTAAGTTAGGAATATGATAAAATGATGCGAGTTTCATATCCATATTAAACATGTTTTTGTTCATGAAAGCACGTTTGAGAGAACGATTTTGAAAAATGGCCCCCCATTTTGGGCCAAAAATGATGAAAATTAGAGGCTATAGCCTTGTGATTTTATCGGAATTAAGTCAATTCTCGACATTTTTCAAAAGGTTCATTTTTAATGATTTCCTCAAGGTCTTGCTGGTATGATATTTATTGGATTTTTAATCGGCTTATTTATAGGCATGGTGGGGTTATTTTAGTCCGCGCAAAAGGAAATGATCAGTCTGCGCGCACTATTTCTTAAGTTAGGAATATTAAATCATGATGCGAATTTCATATCCATATTAAACAAGTATTTCTCCATTAAAGTACGTTTGAAAAGACGATTTTGAAAAATTGCCCATTTTGGGCCAAAATGATGAAAATGAAAGGCTATAGCCTTGTGATTTTATCGGAATTTAGTCATTTTTCGACGTTTTTCAAAAGGTTCATTTTTAATGATTTCCTCAAGGTCTTGCTGGTATGATACTAAATAGGCGTTCAATCGGCTTATTTAAAAGGATGGCTTTCGTATTTTAGCCCGCGCAAAAGGAAATGATCAGTCTGCGCGCACTATTTCTTAAGTTAGGAACAGGATAAAGTGATGTGAGCTTCATATCCACATTAAACAAGTATTTCTCCATTAAAGTACGTTTGAAAGAATGATTTTGAAAAATTGCCCATTTTGGGCCAAAAATGATGAAAATGAAAGGCTATAGCCTTGTGATTTTATCGGAATTTAGTCATTTTTCGACATTTTTGAAAAGGTTCATTTTTAATGATTTTTGTAAGGTCTTGATGGTATGATACTTAATGGATTTTTAATCGGCTTATTTAAAGGCATGGCATGCGTATTTTAGCCCGCTTAAAAGGAAATGATCAGTCTGCGGGCACTCTTACTTAAGTTAGGAACATGATAAAATGATGCGAGTTTCATATCCATATTAAACATGTTTTTGTTCTTGAAAGCAAGTTTGAGATGATTTCTGTGAGGTCTTGCTGGTATGATACTAAATAGGCGTTTAAACAGCTTATTTCAAGGGATGGCATGCGTATTTTAGCCCGCGCCAAAGGAAATGATCAGTCTGCGCGCACCCTAACTTAAGTTAGGAACATGATAAAATGATGCGAGTTTCATATCCATATTAAACATGTATTTCTTCATTAAAGTACGTTTGAAAGAACGATTTTGAAAAATTGCCCATTTTGGGCCCAAAATGATGAAAATGAAAGGCTATATATAGCGTTGTGATTTTATCGGAATTAAGATATTTTTCGACATTTTTCAAAAGGTTCATTTTTAATGATTTCTGTAATGTCTTGCTGTAATGATACTAAATAGACTTTTAATCGGCTTATTAAAAGTGACGGCACGCGTATTTTAGCCCGCGCCAGAGGAAATGATCAGTCTGCGCGCACTATTTCTTAAGTTAGGAATATTAAATCATGATGGAAATTTCATATCAATATTAAACAAGTATTTCTCCATTAAAGTACGTTTCAAAAAACGATTTTGAAAAATTGCCCATTTTGGGCATGATGAAAATGAAAGGCTATAGCCTTGTGATTTTATCGTAATTAAGTCATTTCTCGACATTTTTCAAAAGGTTCATTTTTAATGATTTCTGTGAGGTCTTGCTGGTATGATACTAAATAGGCGTTCAATCGGCTTATTTAAAGGGATGGCATTCGTATTTTAGACCGCGCAAAAGGAAATGATCAGTCTGCGCGCACTATTTCTTAAGTTAGGAACAGGATAAAGTGATGTGAGTTTCATATCCACATTAAACATGTATTTCTTCATTAAATTACGTTTGAAAGAACGATTTTGAAAAATTGCTCATTTTGTGCCAAAAATGATGAAAATGAAAGGCTATAGCCTTGTGATTTTATCGGAATTAAGCCATTTCTCGACATTTCACAAAAGGTTCATTTTTTATCATATTTTGGAAGGTCTTGCTTGTATGATACTAAATAGACTTTTAATCGGCTTATTTATGGTAATGGCATGCGTATTTTAGCCCGCGCCAAAGGAAATGATCAGTCTGCGCGCACCCTAACTTAAGTTAGGAACATGATAAAATGATGTGAGTTTCATATCCACATTAAACATGTATTTCTTCATTAAATTACGTTTGAAAGAACGATTTTGAAAAATTGTTCATTTTGTGCCAAAAATGATGAAAATGAAAGGCTATAGCCTTGTGATTTTATCAGAATTAAGCCATTTCTCGACATTTTACAAAAGGTCCATTTTTTATCATATTTTGGAAGGTCTTGCTGGTATGATACTAAATAGACTTTTAATCGGCTTATTTATAGTGATAACATGCGTATTTTAGCCCGCTTAAAAGGAAATGATCAGTCTGCGGGCACTCTTACTTAAGTTAGGAATATGATAAAATGATGCGAGTTTCATATCCATATTAAACATGTTTTTGTTCATGAAAGCACGTTTGAGAGAACGATTTTGAAAAATGGCCCCCCATTTTGGGCCAAAAATGATGAAAATTAGAGGCTATAGCCTTGTGATTTTATCGGAATTAAGTCAATTCTCGACATTTTTCAAAAGGTTCATTTTTAATGATTTCCTCAAGGTCTTGCTGGTATGATACTTATTGGATTTTTAATCGGCTTATTTATAGGCATGGTGGGGTTATTTTAGTCCGCGCAAAAGGAAATGATCAGTCTGCGCGCACTATTTCTTAAGTTAGGAATATTAAATCATGATGCGAATTTCATATCCATATTAAACAAGTATTTCTCCATTAAAGTACGTTTGAAAAGACGATTTTGAAAAATTGCCCATTTTGGGCCAAAATGATGAAAATGAAAGGCTATAGCCTTGTGATTTTATAGGAATTTAGTCATTTTTCGACGTTTTTCAAAAGGTTCATTTTTAATGATTTCTGTGAGGTCTTGCTGGTATGATACTAAATAGGCGTTCAATCGGCTTATTTAAAAGGATGGCTTTCGTATTTTAGCCCGCGCAAAAGGAAATGATCAGTCTGCGCGCACTATTTCTTAAGTTAGGAACAGGATAAAGTGATGTGAGCTTCATATCCACATTAAACAAGTATTTCTCCATTAAAGTACGTTTGAAAGAATGATTTTGAAAAATTGCCCATTTTGGGCCAAAAATGATGAAAATGAAAGGCTATAGCCTTGTGATTTTATCGGAATTTAGTCATTTTTCGACATTTTTCAAAAGGTTCATTTTTAATGATTTTTAAGAGGTCTTGATGGTATGATACTTAATGGATTTTTAATCGGCTTATTTAAAGGCATGGCATGCGTATTTTAGCCCGCTTAAAAGGAAATGATCAGTCTGCGGGCACTCTTACTTAAGTTAGGAACATGATAAAATGATGCGAGTTTCATATCCATATTAAACATGTTTTTGTTCATGAAAGCAAGTTTGAGATGATTTCTGTGAGGTCTTGCTGGTATGATACTAAATAGGCGTTTAAACAGCTTATTTCAAGGGATGGCATGCGTATTTTAGCCCGCGCCAAAGGAAATGATTAGTCTGCGCGCACCCTAACTTAAGTTAGGAACATGATAAAATGATGCGAGTTTCATATCCATATTAAACATGTATTTCTTCATTAAAGTACGTTTGAAAGAACGATTTTGAAAAATTGCCCATTTTGGGCCCAAAATGATGAAAATGAAAGGCTATATATAGCGTTGTGATTTTATCGGAATTAAGATATTTTTCGACATTTTTCAAAAGGTTCATTTTTAATGATTTCTTCAAGGTCTTGCTGGTATGATATTTATTGGATTTTTAATCGGCTTATTTATAGGCATGGCATAGTTATTTTAGCCCGCGCAAACGGAAATGATTAGTCTGCGCGCACTATTTCTTAAGTTAGGAATATTAAATCATGATGGAAATTTCATATCAATATTAAACAAGTATTTCTCCATTAAAGTACGTTTCAAAAAACGATTTTGAAAAATTGCCCATTTTTGGGCATGATGAAAATGAAAGGCTATAAATAGCCTTGTGATTTTATCGTAATTAAGTCATTTCTCGACATTTTTCAAAAGGTTCATTTTTAATGATTTCTGTGAGGTCTTGCTGGTATGATACTAAATAGGCGTTCAATCGGCTTATTTAAAGGGATGGCATTCGTATTTTAGCCCGCGCAAAAGGAAATGATCAGTCTGCGCGCACTATTTCTTAAGTTAGGAACAGGATAAAGTGATGTGAGTTTCATATCCACATTAAATATGTATTTCTTCATTAAATTACGTTTGAAAGAACGATTTTGAAAAATTGCTCATTTTGTGCCAAAAATGATGAAAATGAAAGGCTATAGCCTTGTGATTTTATCGGAATTAAGCCATTTCTCGACATTTTACAAAAGGTTCATTTTTTATCATATTTTGGAAGGTCTTGCTTGTATGATACTAAATAGACTTTTAATCGGCTTATTTATAGTGATGGCATGCGTATTTTAGCCCGCGCCAAAGGTAATGATCAGTCTGCGCGCACCCTAACTTAAGTTGGGAACATGATAAAATGATGCGAGTTTCATATCCATATTAAGCATGTATTTCTTCATTAAAGTACGTTTGAAAAGACGATTTTGGAAAATATCCCATTTTGGGCCAAAAATGATGAAAATTAGAGGCTATAGCCTTGTGATTTTATCGGAATTAAGTCAATTTTCGACATTTTTCAAAAGGTTCATTTTTAATGATTTCTTCAAGGTCTTGCTGGTATGATATTTATTGGATTTTTAATCGGCTTATTTATAGGCATGGCATAGTTATTTTAGCCCGCGCAAACGGAAATGATTAGTCTGCGCGCACTATTTCTTAAGTTAGGAATATTAAATCATGATGGAAATTTCATATCAATATTAAACAAGTATTTCTCCATTAAAGTACGTTTCAAAAAACGATTTTGAAAAATTGCCCATTTTGGGCATGGTGAAAATTAGAGGCTATAGCCTTGTGATTTTATCGGAATTAAGTCATTTTTCGACATTTTTCAAAAGGTTCATCTTTAATGATTTTTGTAAGGTCTTGCTGGTATGATACTAAATAGGCGTTTAAACAGCTTATTTAATGGGATGGCATGCGTATTTTAGCCCGCGCCAAAGGAAATGATTAGTCTGCGCGCACCCTAACTTAAGTTAGGAACATGATAAAATGATGCGAGTTTCATATCCATATTAAACATGTATTTCTTCATTAAAGTACGTTTGAAAAGACGATTTTGAAAAATATCCCATTTTGGGCCAAATATGATGAAAATGAAAGGCTATATATAACCTTGTGATTTTATCGGAATTAAGTCAATTTTCGACATTTTTCAAAAGGTTTATTTTTGATGATTTCTGTGAGGTCTTGCTGGTATGATACTAAATAGGCGTTTAAACCGCTTATTCAATGGGATGGCATGCGTATTTTAGCCCGTGCAAAAGGAAATGATCAGTCTGCGGGCACCCTTACTTGAGTTAGGAATATGATAAAATGATGCGAGTTTCATATCCATATTAAACATGTTTTTGTTTATGAAAGCACGTCTGAAAGAACGATTTTGAAATATGTCCCCCATTTTGGGCCAAAAATGATGAAAATTAGAGGCTATAGACTTGTGATTTTATCGGAATTAAGTCAATTTTCGACATTTTTCAAAAGGTTCAGTTTTAATGACTTCCTCAAGGTCTTGCTGGTATGATACTTAATGGATTTTTAATCCGCTTATTTAAAGGCATGGCATGCGTAAAGGAAATGATCAGTCTGCGCGCACCCTTACTTAAGTTAGGAACATGATAAAAGGATACGAGTTTCATATCAATATTAAACAAGTATTTCTCCATTAAAGTACGTTTGAAAAGACGATTTTGAAAAATTGCCCATTTTGGGCCAAAATGATGAAAATGAAAGGCTATAGCCTTGTGATTTTATCGGAATTTAGTCATTTTTCGACGTTTTTCAAAAGGTTCAGTTTTAATGATTTCTGTGAGGTCTTGCTGGTATGATACTAAATAGGCGTTCAATCGGCTTAATTAAAGGGATGACATTCGTATTTTAGCCCGCGCAAAAGGAAATGATCAGTCTGCGCGCACTATTTCTTAAGTTAGGAACAGGATAAAGTGATGTGAGTTTCATATCCACATTAAACATGTATTTCTTCATTAAATTACGTTTGAAAGAACGATTTTGAAAAATTGCTCATTTTGTGCCAAAATGATGAAAATGAAAGGCTATAGCCTTGTGATTTTATCGGAATTAAGTCAATTTTCGACATTTTTCAAAAGGTTCATTTTTAATGATTTCCTCAAGGTCTTGCTGGTATGATATTTATTGGATTTTTAATCGGCTTATTTAAAGGGATGACATTCGTATTTTAGCCCGCGCAAAAGGAAATGATCAGTCTGCGCGCACTATTTCTTAAGTTAGGAACAGGATAAAGTGATGTGAGTTTCATATCCACATTAAACATGTATTTCTTCATTACATTTCGTTTGAAAGAACGATTTTGAAAAATTGCTCATTTTGTGCCAAAAATGATGAAAATGAAAGGCTATATATAACCTTGTGATTTTATCGGAATTAAGTCAATTTTCGACATTTTTCAAAAGGTTCATTTTTAATGATTTTTGTAAGGTCTTGCTGGTATGATACTAAATAGGCGTTTAAACAGCTTATTTAATGGGATGGCATGCGTATTTTAGTCCGCGCCAAAGGAAATGATCAGTCTGCGCGCACCCTAACTTAAGTTAGGAACATGATAAAATGATGCGAGTTTCATATCCATATTAAACATGTATTTCTTCATTAAAGTACGTTTGAAAAGACGATTTTGAAAAATATCCCGTTTTGGGCCAAAAATGATGAAAATTAGAGGCTATAGCCTTGTGATTTTATCGGAATTAAGTCAATTCTCGACATTTTTAAAAAGGTTCATTTTTAATGATTTCCTCAAGGTCTTGCTGGTATGATATTTATTGGATTTTTTAAACGGCTTATTTATAGGCATGGCATAGTTATTTTAGCCCGCGCAAAAGGAAATGATCAGTCTGCGCGCACTATTTCTTAAGTTAGGAATATTAAATCATGATGCGAATTTCATATCCATATTAAACATGTTTTTCTTCATGAAAGCACGTTTGAAAGAACGATTTTGAAAAATTGCTTTTTGGGGGCCAAAAATGATGAAAATGAAAGGCTATAGCCTTGTGATTTTATCGGAATTAAGTCATTTTTTTCGACATTTTTCAAAAGGTTCATTTTTAATGACTTCCTCAAGGTCTTGCTGGTATGATACTTATTGGATTTTTAATCGGCTTATTAAAAGGCATGGCATGCGTATTTTAGCCCGCGCAAACGGAAATGATTAGTCTGCGCGCACTATTTCTTAAGTTAGGAATATTAAATCATGATGGAAATTTCATATCAATATTAAACAAGTATTTCTCCATTAAAGTACGTTTCAAAAAACGATTTTGAAAAGTTGCCCATTTTGGGCATGATGAAAATGAAAGGGTCATAGCCTTGTGATTTTATCGGAATTAAGTCATTTTTCGACATTTTTCAAAATGTTCATTTTTAGTTATTATTTGGAATGTCTTCCTGGTATGATGCTAAATAAGCATTAAACTGGCTTCATTGAAGGGATGGCATGTGTATGTTAGCCCTCGCAGAGAAAATGTCTGCGCGCACTATTTCTTAAGTTACGGAATATTAAATCATGATGCCAATTTGATATCCATATTAAACATGTTTTCTTCATTAAAGTACGTTTGAAAGAACGATTTTGAAAAATTGCCCATTTTGGGCCAATAATGATGAAAATGAAAGGGCCTTGTGATTTTATCGGAATTATGTCATTTTCGGACATTTTTCCAAAGCTTTATTTTTCATCATATTTTGAAAGATTTTGGAGCTTGACCTTTAAATAAACGTTCAAATCGGCTTATTTGAAGAGTTGACATGCGTATTTAAGCCCTCGCAAAGAAAATAATGAGTCTGACGCACTATTACTTGAATTTGATGCGAAAATTGTGTTTATATTAAGCACGTTTTTCTTGCTTAAAAAGAGGTTTGAAAGGATTTCGAAAAAGAGTACATTTTAGGCCAAAAATGATAAAACTGAAAGCTTTTATATAGCCTTATGATTTCATCAAAGTTTGGTCTTTTTTGAACATTTTTGGAAGTTTCATTTTGATCATGATTTGCAAGGCCTCTTTGCTATGATCATGAAAAGGCATTCTGTCGACTTATTTTAAGAGATGGCATGCGCACTTTAGCCTGCGCAAAGATAATGATTAGTCTGCGCACACTCTTACTTGAGATAGGAACATGATATCATGATGCGAAGTTCATATTTATATTCAGCACGCATTTTCTTTATGCAATTACGTTTGAAAGAAGGGTTTTGAAAACAGCCCGTTTAAAGCCAAAATGATAAAAATGCCTTGTGCTTTTATTAAATTATTAAAATTTGGTCATTTTGAACATTTTTAAAGGGTTCACTTTAGATTGTACTTTGCAAGTTTTTCCTGGTTGATCCTAAATTGACGTTTAATCGGCACATTTAAAGGGAAGGCATTCGTATTTTAGCCCACCCAAAGAAAATGATCAGTCTACGCGCACTCTTACTTAAATTTGGAGCATGATATTTTGATGCGAAATTCAAATTTACGTTCAGCATATTTTTCTTCATTTAAGTACGTTTGAAAGTAGGTTTTTGAAAAATTGTCCATTTGAGGCCAAAAATGATAAAAATGAGAGGCTGTAGCCTTGTGATTTAATCGAAATTTGGTCTTTTTTCAACATTTTTAAGTTAAATTTTGATCATATTTTGAAAGGTCTTTCATGTATGACCTTGTTTGAAGAGATGGAAAGCGTATTTTAATCTGCACAAAAAATGATTAGTCTGCGCGGACTCTTATGAAAACGCGTAACATTTTTTAGGCAAAGGCGTGCCTACTGTTTCTTCAGCTATAATTACTTCATCGCATATAAGACTTTCAATTAATATTCGATACCCTTTAATTTACCATAAAGCATCCATGAATTAGGGAAAAGAAGACTACTGAAAATTGGTCCAAAAATGAGAAAAATGAAAGTTTAAACACTCGTGATTTTATAAAAAAAAATTGCTCTTTTATTTATTTTTTTCAACTTTTCGATTTTTGATGTGAAATTGACTATACTGGTTCTTCTGTCTTCAAATACATATCTTACTCAGTAATTGAAATAGTTTGGTGAGCATCTACGTGACAGACGCACAACATTTTTCAGACAAGCGTGGGCTCACTTTTACTTTACTTATAAGTGCTAGCTTGCATAATGGATTTTCAATTCATAATTGAACCCCTTCATATTATCAAAAAGCATCTATAAATTATTAAAAAAAAAAACCTCTGAAAAATCACCCACATGAGAAAAACGAAAGGCTATATACACCCGTGATTTTATTGAAATTTACACAATTTTCTTTTTTTTTTATTTGATGTAAAATTGAGAAGACTGGTTCTCCTGATCTTTGAAATGTGTCTTACTCAGTAATTGAAACAGATTCGTGGACATATGAAAACGAGTAACATTTTGTGGGCAAGTGTGGGCTTACTGTTTCTTCACCTTTAAATACTTTATCGAATATCAGACTTTCAATTCTTAATAAGTACCCTTAAACTCAACAGAAAGCATCCATAAATTAGGGAAAAAAAGACTACTGCAAATCGGCTAAAAATGAGAAAATACCGAAAGTTTTTACACTTGTGATTTTATTAAAAATTGCTCATTCTTCGATTATTTTCAACTTTTCCATTTTTTATGTGAAATTGAGCAGACTGGTTCTCCCGTTCCCTTAAATATGTCTTACTGAGTAATCGAAACAATTTGGTTACCCTAAATTGATCAGAAGCATCCATAAATAAGCAAAAAAAAAGACTTTTGAAAATTGACCGAAAATGAGACAAATGTGAAGCTGTAATTGTGATTTTAAAAATTTGCTCATTTTTTGATTATTTTCATTTTGTTTTGACATTTGATGTGAACTTCACCAGACTGGTTCTCCTGTCCCCTAATATGTATTACTCAGTAATTTGAAACAGTCTGGTTAGCATTTGCCAACGCATAACATTTTGTAGACAAGCGTGGGTCCACATTTTCTCTAAGTATGAACTCTCTTTAGCATGACAGACTTTCAAGTCGCCATCAGTAGACTTTTATTTATCAGAAAGCTTACATACATTAGCAAAAAAAAAGCTTCTAAAAATTGACCCAAAAGGAGAAAAATGTAAGGCGATTTTCCTAATTTTACTTGCGATTCTTCCTAATTTTGCTAATGTTTTGTCTGTTTTTAATTCTTCGATGTTTGATGTGAAATTGTTCAGACTGGTTCTCTTGACCCCTTTTATATACCTTACTCAGTAATTGAAATAGTTTGGTGAGCATCTGTAAATGCATAGCATTTCCCAGCATATAACATTTGGTAGACAAGCAAGTATATTGCATGGTGGACTTTCTTTCCCTAATCAATACCGTTTAATTTATCAGAAAGCACCCATAAATAAGTGAAATGAAGACTTCTGAAATTGACCCAGAATGAGAAAAATTTAAGACTATGCATTTGTGATTGAATTAAATTTTGCTAATTTTTCCTCCATTTTTTTATTTCCTTGACAATTTATGTGAAATTGACCAGACCTGTTCCCCTGGCCCCGATTTTATGCCTTACTCAGTAATTGAAACAGTTTGATGAGCATTTCCTAATGCATCACATTTTGCCTACTATTTATTTAGTTATAAACTATATTGCATAACAGACTTTCAATTGGCAATCAGTATCCTGTAATTCACCAGAAAGCAGTTATAATGTAGCGAAAAGAAAACTTCTGAAAATTCACCCCAAATGAAAAAAATATAAGACTTACTTTTGGATTTATTAAAATTTGCTCATTTTTCGTCTAATTTTCGTTTTTTGACATGTGATGTGAAATTCAATAGACTGGTTCTCCCGTCCATTTCTTAGTAATCCAAACAGTCTGGGGAGTGTCTGCGCATGCACAACATTTTTAGACAAGTGTGGTCCTGTCACTATTCCTTAAGTCGTAAAGCATTTTATCGCAAAACAAACTTTGCATTTGTAATGACAACCCTGATATCATCAAAAGGTATCTATAATACTTACGATAAGAAAACTTTAGAATATTAACCCAAAATTAAGAATTTGTAAGGCTATATACACTTGAAATTTTACCAAATTTCTCACTTTTCCTTTAATTGAAAGTAAACTTTGAAATTTCATGTGAAATTCAACAAACTGGTTTCTCCGAACACCAAATAAAAATTTTATTTGTCTACACGCACTATTTTTAGGCAAGTGTGTTCCCACCACTTCATTCAAAATTTCCTGACAAATCTCTCAAGTCATTAAAATTTAAGACAAACCCCATTTAATAGGAAGTTAAGCCCAGGTCACACTACAGCTATATCAGATTGGATTACTGTCCAATTTTTGTGAGTTTTAGTTAAAATCTCCTCCATCCATTGACAGAAAGAACCCGAAATTTGCAATCCTGTGTAAATATATGATCGGTATGAGAGGACCACGGAAATGAAATGTAAACTATTTATGTTGTGACGTCACATTGACAAATAGCTTTTATCCGACTACACGTATCCGATATAAGCTCTCTGCGGATGTGACATCACAGAATAATTGGTATAACTTAGAATTTTGTAGTCCTGGGCTACAAATCATATATTTACACAGGTTGTAAAATTTTTGCTCCTTTTTGACCAAAGATAGAGGAGATTTTAATTGAAACTCACAAAAATCGAGCCAAAACTGATCCGATTTCGTTGTAGTGTAACCTGGACTTTAATGTTCGGAAATAAACAAAAAATGTGTGTATAATTACAAACGAGCATTCTTGATAATTTCAGCAGAAAGGAACACCAGTCATTTTTTGGCTGAGAAAACCTGGTAGAAAAACCAAGCTTGGTTTGCTATTTGAAGTCTTCAATCGTTAAGAACCAGGCAACTGATGATGCTATTAGCCAAGTCATGATCGCAGGTTTAAGAGGAATAGTTTTTTTTTGACAAAATTTTTCTAAACCTGTCAGTTTACTTCACATACGATAACAAAAGGTCAAACTTAGACCCATCCTTCTTAAAAGTTAATGTCTCATGAGTGCATATCAGTAACTATTCAATTTGGTTTTTGACTGTTTCAAAACGCACAAAATCGTTTCAAGTAGAACTTAGAATACAAACAAATTCAAATTTTACCTTTTTCTGTAAAGTAGGATGTTGAAGTTATTATGCTTAATATAAGCATAATTTACTCCCGAACACCCTAAAAGTTATTTTTTTGACCAGACACTATTTCAAATTATTAACAAATGTGTTAAGACAAATTCAAAACTTGATTTTTTTGCATAAAATTTCATCAATTTATCAGATTATCCTATGCGAAGAGAGTCCACGGAGATACTCACTCAGGAAACTAGATGCCACAAACTTTCATAATGAAGGTAATATTGTTTTGGCAATGGGTAGCCATGTTGTTTATGGCCCAAGAACCAACAAATGCATTTGTACACCTGCCAAGAATGATATCTTAATGCACACTCTATGGCAAGGGTGGACAAGAATGTCATCAGGTGGTCCAAAGGTACCTGATGGCAGAACACTAGGCTATTGATTCTGCAAAAAAGAGAGAAATGAGTGAAAAAATTAAGTTAAACACATTAGTATTCAAGATGATCTTATTGTGCTTTATTACACTTAGGGTAAATTGGAACTCAAAAACATTTTGTTTTTTACAATGTAGGGGCAACTTTCATTGGTATTGCCGTTGGTGAATAGGAAATAATTTCATCCTTTTAAAAAAACTCTTCAATATCATACATCACGAGATGGATCTTCAGCGGGGCATTTTGTTCATTACAGGTACTCCCCATTATTGTAATGTTACCTGATCTGTCAATGACAACTAGAGAATTGTATTACGTTTCTAGCTAATCCTGTAAGTCAGTTAGAAATCAGTTTGAATAAAAGAAGCGAAACCTTCAAATACCTGTTAACTCGTTCATTTGAGATAAACTATATGTTGTGTAGTTAACGGGAGTTATTCATTACCTTAGAATACCAATTCTCACATACTGTACTGACTTAAGCCCCTCCCACACCTGTCTACAACTCATCCTCATCAAGACCCAATCATAGACTGACATGCCCTGGTTCTGGGAGGGCATGCATAATCCAAAATTACACTTGGTACAGACATGAAGTTTAGCTATGTGAATGCTGTTATACATGAATGGTGCATCCAGGGAAGGATCGAACAGTTCTGTTTCATATAAAGCTAGCGACATTGAGGATGTTACTCCATTTGTGAACAAAAATATACATCACCAAATTGTCGACTTCACCAGAGCCTCACAGCCTGTTGAGAGGAGGGGAGAGGGGTGCAAATATGCCCACTGCGATTTCCAAATCTTACGCATAGCTACATTGAGGTGGTGCTCTATTCAGACAGGGTTTGAACTCCCCCCCCCCCTTGCGGTTTTGCAATACTGCAGAACGTATGCTTACAGCTAGCTGTTCAATACACAATTCTTGTGACTTTATTTTCATTTTCATGTCAGAAAAAGAAAGAACTGCTAAGAGACTATTAAAAATAAACATGGGAATATAATTTCAGGATCAACCACTGAGGGGTCCTAATTTTTCAAAATTTTTGTTACTTTCTCACATTGGCAAACTCTGCCAAGATTGTACATCTTCTCTGATTTTACCTTACAAGAGTCCTTAGATCTGGAGGTGTTTGTAAAAATACACTGTAAAAGCTAAAGTTAACCAACTCCTGGATAACATATTTTCTCTGACTTTGAGAGCAGTCACGGCCCAAATGTATTTTGAAGCACAGTGAAATCTCACACTTCTTAATTCTAATTTTAGTATTTGTAATTTTATTTGAGGACCACATTGCATATTCAAGGTACTTTAAACCAAGTAGTAATACTCCTTGTAAATTTCTCATTTCAGGAGAAAAATGTTGTCACATGACTCTCAACAGTCAATCATGAAACAGGACAGTCTACTAGACTACTTCAAGTTGGGGGAACATGCTCTTGACTTTTGATAAATTATTCTGAGAAAAAAACCGTCTAATGCTGATAATGTTGTACCGGGAACTCGGATGAGGGCCTTTGGTGACAGGGCTTTTTTGTGTCGGGTCCAAGGGAATGGAACAACCTTCCTGCAGACCTTCAGTGGTGTGGTTCCTTCACCCTTTTTAGGAAAAAACTCAAGACTTTCCTGTTCAGAAAGGCTTTTCAGTAGTTCTCCAACTCTAATTAATTTAACCATTGTTGTAGATTGTATTTGTTTTGTAAAGCACCAAAGGTCTGTATATCTTTATAGAAGTTGTGCTATAGAAATATTATTATTATTAGAAGTATTGTGAAAAAAAACTCTCACATGGTTGAAAGGAGACACTCTAAATGCATCATACAGTCAAGTTTGCCATTGTTTGTGTGTGTCTGGATATGCCCACAGAGCAGAGCTAGGGCCATGCCAAAGGGAAGCGGGAGAGAGGGAGGGGGAGGCTGGCCCCCATCTGGTTAGAAATTCGGGTAACTTGTGCCCATGCATGGTGTAAAAATCTGCAATTTGGTCACCTAAATTGTTGCTAACAATTGGGCTAGACATGCACCCACAGATATAGGAGACTGTATTGAGCTTTGCCAATGTGTGTATCCAACAATTCCACGTGAGGAAGAATTCCCAACCTCATTTATTCAAATCAGGACGAGGAATGGCATTTTCATTGTTATGACAAAGAAAGTAAATTTGAATAAATGTGTAACTATACTGTACGTTACAACATGGCATTAATTATCACAAGTGAACATGCAATGCAGGGTGTCAGGAAGGGGATATCTCAATTTTGGAAAAAACGGTGGATCCTTTTGGGCAAATGAGACAGTCTAGGGCAGTGGCATGGTAATGGATACCCCTAACAGGGTGAGGGGTGGGGGTATGCAGTTTTTTGTGTGATTACCTCCTCTTCTTAGAAAACTTGGAGATTATGACCCTGTCATCATGGGCGTCCGCAGAAAAAAAAGTTTGGGAGGCAAAATTTCTAGAGGGAGGCAAAACCTCCAAGTTACCATGAATTGACACAAAGCATACGAAAATTTCAGCCAAAAATGCCTCCCAGATCGCCGGAAATGGCATTTCTAAAGCCTATTTTTTGCATAGAAACTTGGAAAACACGTTTTGTTCAGGTTTTTGCTTTGATTTTTATACGTTTTTTCAAATTCTTGATTTCCGGGGGGGGGGGGCAAGTGCCCCCCTTGCCCATACCTGCGGACGCCCATGCCTGTCATTTCTGGCATTGATGAGCACTTTCACATTAGGTGCCCATCCCCTTCCCTGTGAAAACCTGTAAAGGCTAAGCCTCTCACCCCAAACTGCAATTTTGGTACGGGGTACCAAAATTCTCAATTGGTTCAGCTCTTTGGTTGACAGCTAATTCAAACAATGCAGAGTACCAAAGCTTATATTGCACACCATGAACGGTACTGGAGAGTATTTTGATTTTATAAATTGAGTTTTTCGATACTCACCCTGAAGCAATAAACTGAGATTGAGCCTGGATGAGGATGAATTTCAGACAATTGTGGGAGGAGTTTCAGTAAGAAAAGGTTAGGAGAATTGGTACTGTTTGGGGTGAGAGAACAGGGCCTTTAAAGAAGTTTTGGATGGTATTTTAAATTCTGGTCTGACTTGCTACCATTTGAATTTAATTTTGTGTTGTAATAATTCACATACAGTAGCTAAAAAAATTAAATTAATTGTGGGAGGCATGGTCCACATTTTGGTCCCCTTCCTATGCTATCACTTGTTTGATCCAGTGGTAGAACATCTGCTTCTCATGCATAAGGTCCAGGTTACATTCTCAAGTCATACTCAAGGACTTCAAACATGTAAGCTAAACTGCCACTATGTGTGGTGATGCCCCTCATCAGGCAAGATTTTACAGGGGTTATGGGGACTTAAGCCCCCAAAGTATGGTAATCCCCCAATACCTGAGGTCATGCAGGAGGCCAAGGTCAGGTCAAGTCATAATCAAAAACTTCAAAAATGTAGCCTACTGCCATGGTGGGTGATGCTCCTCATCAGGCAGGTTTTACACAAGCTATGGGGACCCAAGCCCCCATGAATGTGATCAAGACCCCCAAATGGTTGAGGTCACACAGGAGGCCCAGGTTCCATTAGGTTAAGGCATTTATCAAAGGCTTAAAAACTGTAGCCTACTGCCACTCTGGGCGATGCTCCTCATTAGGAAAGGTTGTACGGGGACTTCGGAGAAACAAGCCCCAAAACGCGATAAAGAACCCCAAATGGATGAGGTCACACAGAAGGCCCAGGTTCCATTCTCAGGGCAAGTCATAATCAAAGACTTCAATAATGTATCCTACTACCACTGCAGGTGATGCTTCACATTAGTAATGGAGTGGGAATACATGCAGGGGTATGCATTTGCAATTAATAATCAAAAATGACTAGTGGCAACTTTTTCCCAAAATATTTACGCAGGCAGAAATTTATCCTCTTAGAAATATGAGTCACTGTATGTGTATGTTATTTATCTAATAAAGGGGTATAGGTATCAACTGTCAGTCCACCCCACTAAAATTACATATCAGACATGAAGACTTACCTCAATGTATACTAAGAGGCTGAAGAATTTTGTTTAAATTGAATGTTATTAACTAGCATATTAGCTAGAGCCATCAAATTACAGACTGATCCAGTTGATAAACCAATAAAAGAAAATCGAATTGTCTCATTTCGTAAATGTTGAATGTTTACCACATTATTATCTGTCAAATTTCAGACCTTTAGCAAACCAACAAAAAAGGAGTTGGGGGAGAGGGGGCTAGGGGAAGTGATGCAAATGTATAATGTTTAAGTCTCAGAGTCTCAGTAAATGTTACTGACGCCTACAGCATATTATCAATATTCAAAATAAACATATTTGTCAAATTCACTTTCTGAGGCAGTGCCATTCAATCAGTACTAATGCTGAGATGGGCACTGGCAAAGACTTGAGGAGGCCATCACAGTTGGTAAGTTATCATACAAAAAATAAACAGAAAATATCTATACACAGACATGATTATTGCCACAGGAATTTCATTGAGGTCCCCACGATGGTTAATAGAGATGTCGTGATGATTGACCAGACCTCCAAGTCAACCCCCACCCCAAAATGCCACCTCCAACCCCGGTCCAAGCTAAACTTCAAAAACCAAAATGTGGCAACAAAAATGGCTGTTAAACAGTAATACAATTCTATTAAATGTGACACAGAAATATTTGAACCAGTTTGAATGTAAAGACATTACAAATCTGTTCTTCCTCCATATAGGGACACCCTTCCCCACAGCTTCCCACTTCAACAATTAATCTCCATTTTGGCTGTATGCATCTGGTGTACCCCTGCTGCACGTACTCTAATGCAAAATTTTAGCTTTCAATTTTTTTCTAAGAATAAAATTATCACATCTTCTAGCTATGATGAATTACTTTCCATGAGACTGTGACTAAAATTTTCAGCTTTCAGAGAGCAATTGAACTCTTAGTGTGCATTGAATGAAAACAATTAAAAGTTTGGTAAGAGATTTAAACAGTCAGTGGCAACATCTGGCTGGTTTGGGTGTATTAAGGCTGAGCCAAAGTGATTTGCTTCAGAAATGACTGGCCATGCCTTTTTAAGATTCTCAAAATCCATTGTACAACCTAAATTGTTAGTATTTACAGTATGCTTTTGTTCTCACTAGAGAAGAAAAGCTACTGGCAAGCAGTATGTGTACACACTGCTGCTTCTAGCCCTTTGGCTGACAGTTCTGTTGGAAGTATCTATAATCCTTGTCAGCTTTCTGTTATCTTATTGTGCAAATTGAAAAAAATGCAGTAGCTTGTGAAAACAACTCTATAAGTTCATGAGCATACATGGCACAAACTTTTACAGAGCTACAGTACATGTAAAACAGCAATTGACACTGGTACAGAGGTTAATTTTCGAACTTTTATGGCTGTTAGCTTACACTGGCATTAAAAAATGTTAATTAATCACATCCAACCATTATTAAATTAAGCATGGAGCAGGGAGGGAGTCTTTAGCAAATCCCTGCATGAAGACAGCAATCAGTTCTAGGAACAAGTCCAAAAATGGGATTTCCCCCTACCAAAAGACCTGAAGAACATTTCGTTAACAATTTAATGTAGTTTCGTGACATTTCAGTCACCTTTGTTTTAGGCATTGTATTCCACAACTTAGTGTTAATGGACTTTGGTTATCTGCTAATGTCCCACCAGTTACTGCAAAATGTTCCACTGGCGGGATGTGTCTCTCAATTTAAAAAACCAGGGGTCAAGATAAATTTCAAAAGTTGGTGGTCAAATGGGCCCTTTGCTCATAATATCTGGGGGTAAATGAGAAATGGGGTCAAAAATTAATGAAAAAATCTCTCTAGACCAAACCAGTTTTCCCACACCTTCTTCAATACACCTGTACTGGATAACTGCAGGTAAATACAGTGTACATGTATATTTTCATGACAGAGAAAATTAACACAAAAATGCAAATTTTCAGGGGCACTGGACCCAAAGGCAGCTTTTATTTTATTCCCTGTTGAAGAACTTTTCATTAATTGGGCACACAATAATAGGAAAAGCAATAAATGGTGTTTAAAGCAAAAATACATTACAAATGGTGTGACTGGCTTCTTTTTTATCACTTCTTCCATGGCAATAAAGATCAAAATTTTTGTGACAAGCTTTCTTACTTTTTTCGGACCAAATAAATGTAAAATTCCTAAGTTCAAAATGGGGACTGCAATGAGAATTGACACTTTTTTAGGCTTGTTAACTGTGGCAGCAATTTGATAGTGCAGTTTCACTATGGCCAGAATAACCATTGTGGGCCAGTAATACAGCTACTGAAGGCACCAAAAGGTGTCAGTCAGGTGGCATGTTGCTAGACTGAATTTCTTTTGTTTTTGTTTTTTTGAGGGGACATTACTGTGAGAATTTCACCTGTGTCTAAAGAGATGGAGTGTCCCTCCCATTTAAGCAATTTTTTCAAGCATTGTTGGGGAAAAAATAGGAGAGGGGGAAATTTAACTTTGTCTTTGGTTAATTTGTGATAGTTTGTTAGTTGATGATTATTTTTTATCTTTTCCTTTGGAAAAGCTGGGGGATTTGGGGAACCATCCCCTGTGGCTTTGGACCCCTTAAGTTCAATGATGGTATTGCAGGTGGTGCATATATGTAAAAACTGGAGATAGAGCACTTTGGCAAGGATACAAACTGTACACCAATACAGAGCAGGCAGGACACTATTATCAGAGTCATGAAGTATTGTAGAAAACAGACACCTATAAACCGAAAAATGGGACAGTATGGTACATACTGTACAGATGCAGGACACTGTTATCAGAGTCATGAACTATTGTAGGAAACGGACACATAACCAGAGTTTGAACAACTGGGACAGTATGGTATTTACAGTACTTTACAGATGCAGGACACTGTTATCAGAGTCATGAAGTATTGTAGAAAACAGACACCTAACCAGGTTGAAAAATGGGACAGCATAGTATGTACTGTACTGATGCAGGATGAATTTCCAGATGCAGCAAGGTACTGAAGGGAGTTTCCTACTAGACTTAGGGAGGTCCTGAGATCAAACTGTGCTTTTTACATGCATAGAAACGGGCACAGACAAACAACACTAGAATGAAAACCGGACTGGGCAAAAACATAACTGTCAACTATTTACAGACATATTTACCTAACTGTCAACTATTTACAGAATTATTGCACAGGCTAGCAAACAAAATTTTGTGAGATCAAACTGCTGGCATTGATGCATAAATGAAAAGCTTGAGATACATTGAAAAGGGAAAATGTAGTCATCCCAATTTGAATTAGGGAAGTAGTCTACCCTATTTCATGAATGGCTCTTGAGAATCATGTTACAATACAAGAGGCAGGTGACACAAGGCCACCAGCCAGCATTTCAAAGCTCAGACAAAAAGTGATGGATGTCACAGGAAGAAATTGAGTGCCTCAAGTTCTTTTTAACAAATATATAAAAATCCTGAGTGTTTTGAAGTAATTTGAAAGATTTGGAAGAAATTTGGCCTTTGGTAAGGACTATTTAAATGTCTGAGAGTTGACAGAAAAATCTGCCCTTCACAGTGGCCTAGGAAGCAATTTGAAAGTGGGAGGGGGGGGGGTGGATGTTGGTGGAACAATTTTGGACCATGCACCTCACCCTCCATTGACCAAAAGGTACATTTTTTATGATGCTAAATTTTTTCACATTTTTCTCTGAGCAAGAATTTTTTATTTAAATAGAAAAAAATCTGATTTTTTCTTAAGTATGAACACTAATGTCTAAGGAACGTAATTTGCAGCGCACAGAGTGAGCCAAAAATTTGGGTCCTTTTACACATTTGTAAATATTGTGCTTGTATTGCAAAAGGTGGTTCAGATTCTGGGTTTCCAATAAGGAAATTTGAATATTTGGGGGCTACCAAAGAATCTGCATTTCCTGTTAGCAAATATCTGACATAGCACGTTGGCTGAAGATCGTTGTTGTTACATAATTTTTAAGGGGTGCGTCTTCTCATCCACATTCAAAAAGCTAGTCCCGAAACTTTGTTGCCTTTTTTAGACGAAATATTGAAGAAAATGTAGACAGGTTTCCTGAGATACCCTCATTCTGAATCTGCCCTTGCACCCTCCCCCTGCAAGCAATTGACACACATTTCAAAATCTTTGTGGCACAGATGGGCAAGTTTTCTTACTACGTTACTTTGATGCAACATTTCAGAACTTTGACCTACATGTATGCAGTGTCACAACTTGAACAAACATGACGATCCTTTGACTGATCATAACTGCCATGGCCTGTGGGCTGGGTGGGGACCAATTGAACAGACATGACTTCATCACTGCCACTGACTGGAACTAGTATTGGTGTGGTCAGATGCTTGTGCCTGTGTGTACGGTCTTCCAATTGATAAATGCAATGTTCAGTCCTCAATAAGACCCCAATTAACACACAACACATTGGCTAGCCAAATAAAATTAAATACTGTAGACTAAATCCCCCCCCCCCATTTAGTACACGTATTAAAATAGGCATGATCTGTACTAGCCTAGCCCCAACGTTTGACGGCTACTGCTAGCTAACTTTAGGCCTAACGTCAGGCTTAGCCTAGCTGCGTTATAATAATGACCTAACAAGCTATTGGACCCCTAACAAGTAACACCGAACGTTAACTTTTAATTTTATTCCACTCTCACCTTAGGTCTTATCTTGTCCCATATCATGTCGGTTGGCATGAAGATAATTCCTTCACTACTTTTCTCACGGATGAATTGGCCCTTTTGTTCCGCCTTCAAAAGCAAAACCTTCGCTGCATGTAGACCTAGCTTAGGCCAATAACACTTCAGCCGTACTTTCATCGTATTTTTTTTTATAACATAAACATTAATTGATAACTTACCGTTAACGGTAACCGTAACAGTGAAAATATTGCGGTACCCCGTGGTCTATACGGCGGTATGATAATTTTAGTGGTGACGTCTTGACGCTAGTTTCACATTTTGGGATCCAAAATACAGAAAAGGCAGGCTTAATGAATTATCCTCCATATTTATTCTAAAAGTTGGATGCAAATACATTCCAAAACTGGGAATGCTACTGCTAGTAGCAAATGTATACCTTTTTATGCACCAGCAATGGTCGTAATATTAAGATCAACATTTTAGTAGTATCTCCAAAATAGCCGGGAAGTGCTGCCTATATAACAAATAGTAAGAGACCTTCGGGCGAGACGAAAGCCTCACCCGGACGGTAGTGTTCACACATGGTCCTATCCTGATTGCACTGGGAGGCGGATAGGCTCCTCCCCAATGTATCGCCGGCTTCTTGTGGAGACGAGGAGGGAGAATACTGTCATGTACAAAGCATGCTGAGCATCACTGTACGTAGAAAGGAGCTAGAGGGGTGCCAGAGTTGGTTCCTGTTGTAGTTGACAGGGTACAACCGGCCTGAAGTCCTGAATACCCGGCTTTATTCTCTTGCTGATTTCAACTAAAAGAAAGAGCGCCCTCTTTTTAATTTGTCTCACTAATGACTCTAATTGATGGCGCTCGTAAAGTAGAGAAATTATAAGTTCACTCCAAACGTACACTATGTCTAATACGAACGCAGACTCGCTGTTGATGAGTTTTCTCAACACCTCGACGGTCTAGTACTAAAATAAAACGATACCAGCAGGTTGTCAGATCCAAACAGAACTGAAAATAAGGCACAGGATGGTAGCTTGTGGCTTTTATGGAGGATGGGCGCTTGGAGTTGATAATTCGTATTGAAAGTTAGCCTGATTCTTTAAAGAAAATACTCTGTAAAACTGTGAGGTCCCATTTATAATGGCATGCCCAGGAATTATAAGGTGGTGGGGCCTGACCATTTAACCCCGACTGGACATGGGCGATGGTCCTGCCTATAATGCTCCCCTTCATCATTAGAAAAGTTTAAAAAGAGTATGATGCACAATGGTGCCTCATGACCACCATGAACTTGGAGCACCTTTTGAAAAAAGAGACTGAGGGTGTGGGGGCAAGATGTGGTTGTCTGCTGTAAGTGTAAGGGTACGTCGGGGACGGGAAGAGTGTCCCCTTTTTGAAAACTGCTTTTTGAAGAGGACTGATATGCAAAATGGTGCGCAAGGATTAATGCAAGAACATACTTTTAAAGCGAAACCAAAACAAGCATTTGAGTGCATAATTGGTTGTGTTGTTGATGAGCTTCTCTCAGTGGCATAGGTCAGAGGGGGGTTGGGGTTGGGGTTTTGGGTTGAAATCCCCATGGCTCAACCTTGAAAAAATAATTGTAAAAAAACACCTAACATAGCCTTTTTTCTCCCTTGTCTTAGATCTTTTCCTCATGTCGTGCCCCAACCCCCATGACACAACCCTGGCTACGCTACTGACTTCTGTGTACCTCTTTGGTGATAAAACATAACTCCATAGGCGTACAAGGCGGGGTGCAGGGGGGCACTCGCCCTCCCATTTCGGCAAAAAGCTGGTCTGTTCGGACAAAACTTGAGCCAAACATAATAGATGGTGCAATTATTTGGGCAAAAATTGCTCCCAAACCCCTTAAAATGTTACCCCGTATGCCTACGCATAAGTCCCTCATGAGTACTGTAAAGTTATTTATTTGATGACTCTTCAAGGATGGTGAAGATTCATTTTTGGGAGTACTTAATGCTCAACAACAATATAAAGAAAATGTGTAAATTCAAACACTGATGTAATAACTTCTCAAATACTGAGGTAGACATACCCCCGCCCTGCCCCTTGCCCTCATGTGCCCATTTAAGCGTACTTAAATTATATGTGGGCAGTTCCAACAGGGAGGCTAATTTTGCTCCACATCAAAATTTCTTGTGGGCTGGACCTGGAACTTGAGGGCTAGCTTGCGAGGTCATTTTTAACTATTTAAAAAAAAATTAAATTGAAATTCAAATCTCATGTCATATCATTGCTGAGGAATACGACAGTCTTTTAGCCTGCCATTGACCAGCGGCAGCGGTACAGGGGATATCATCATTGTCCCGATAATCACATATTTCCCTTGCATCCACAGCCCCATACCCCCAAGTTTGGTCAGCCATTAGGTAGGTCAACCAAAAATCCAGAGATTAAAATTAAAGACTATAGTCTTGCCGTTTTTCTTACTTTGGTCAAATTTCGACATTTTTTCAAGAGTTTAAATTCTATCATATTTTGCAAGATCTTGCTGCTATGATAATGAAAGGGCATATGTTTGGCTTATTTAAAGAGATTATGAGTATATAAGACCTCTCAAAGGAATTGATCAGTCTTGCGTTGCGCTCACGTTTTCTTAACTTAGGAACATTATATTATGATGCTGAGTTCGTATTCATATTCCGCACCTCGTGCTGTATTGAAAAACGTTTAGGGGTCGGGTAGTAGGGTGAAAACTACTGCATTAGGAACCAGTGGCGTAGCCAGGGTGGGAGTTTTGGGGGGCCTAGGTAACAAGTGGGGGGCCTGGTACCTCCGAGGGTCAGGCACGGCAAGACTATCTAAGCGGAGAGCCACGATCGGTTGGCGCGGGGCGTACAAGAACATTTTGGGCTTTAAAACCCCTCCAGATGGTCGGAAACGGCACTTCCCATGTGTTTTAAGCTGGATGTACCCAGCCTTGAAATACGAATCTCATATCTGCGACTTCTCAAATAATGAGAATAAAAAATGAATCTATGAAAAATGGTCATACATACGCTTTCTAGGGACCCCAAAACTGGGCACTTCTGATCTGTGGCCTGGGGGATGAGACTAAATGGAACTGATATCTCCCTTTCCCTTGGGAAAAATTGTAAACTTCAGAAGGACGTAGATCGCAAATGCGGCAATATTTAAATCTAAGCGGAGCCAATCATCAGTTGGCGCGGAGCGTACAAGAAAATTTTGGGCTTTAAAACCCCTCCAGATGGCCGGAAACGGCGCTTGTTTTAAACTGGAGGTATCCAGCCGCAAATGCGGCAATGTTTGAATGGATTTCAGCTTCCCTAAGGCAGTACCTTACCCTTTAACAGGAAAACCAAAAGTAGCTGTGTCCCCCTCTGAGAAAATTTCTTTGCGTTAGATTTCCTAGATGCAAAATGGTGCTATGTTTGGCAAAACTTTGAATTGATTATACGCCTAAGTTTTAGGATTTTCCCTTTTGGGGGAGCATGAAAAATATCAAAATGTTTTTAGTTTTTGTAGAGATTTTACAAAAGACGTACATACTACCAAAGAAACAATGTGCGAAATGGTGCAGTTTTTGTTCATCGGTACATTACGTAGTCAAAATTAAAATACGAATAAATCTCTCAAAATAATTGAACCGCAAAGCAGAAGTATGGATCATCAGGGAAACACATGAAATCCGCACCTTGTGGACATTCTACAAATCCCCCGGACGCCAGTGCCAACTAGTTATAAGAGGATTTGTCGAAAAAATCGTCCTTCGGTGGCACTTGTCATAGGCAGGAGTGAGGCACGAAATAGGCCTACTTGTTAAGGATGCCCTACTCCTACCTGCTTACCTGCTTCCTGCTTACCTGCTTACCTGCTTACGGTATATTTTGTGTATAAAATAGTATAGGAATGGTCGTGTAAGAATGGTCTCTCCAGTGTACGATTGCCTTATTTTCAGTAAATCAACCAGCCATCCGAAAGGGAGAAAGGGTCTTAACCTCACAAAGTCACATTAATGTTTGTCGTCGAGACTTTCGTTTCATCTTCGAAGTGAAATGCAATAAACGACAGTGCAAATCACAAACTGTATCTAATTTAGTGAAAGTAGGCATTTTTAAGTTATTACTTGATTTCATAGGTGCACACAAAATGTGTTTTGCACACATTCATCCATGTTTTTTTTTTTAATTTTTACACATTTTATTAATTTACTGTTTTGAAGGAAATACTTCAAACTTTATTTGAGTTTCAAACATTTTATTTTTTTCAATTACTAAATCAGGACGCAAAAAAGCTGGGGGGGGGCTGAAGAGCCCCCCCCCCCCGTGGCTACGCCACTGTTAGGAACGTGATTTGCGGCGCGCGGAGCGAGCCAAAAATTTCGGTCCTTTTGAAAAAGAAGCTTGTATTTCACAAAATAGTTTAGATTCAGGGTTTTCTGTAAGGAAATTTGAATGTTTGGGGGACTATCGAAGAACCTGCGTTCCCTATTAGCATATCTCTGAGATAGCATGTCGACTGAAGATCGTTTTTGTTACATAATCTTATCTAAGGAGTGCGGATTGAGACTTTTGGGGGACAATTCAAAAAGCTCCCGAAACTTTGTGCCCTTTTAGACAAATTATTTACAAATTAAAAGCCTATACTAAAGAAAATTTTAGAGAAACGGCACTGTATCGGCTCGGACAAGTTTACCACTGACTGCTTTATGAGCGACTACCTACCGTACCGCAAAGCGAGCGCAAAATTTTGCCCTTTCAAACTAATAATTATCTGATTATAAAAATGGAGCTTTTATTAAGAAGAATTCGGAATTTAATGAAGGAAACGTAGGGAAAACTGGACTGGAGTTGACTGGTGTCTCTAAAGGCAAATTTCCGAATTTTCCAGCAGAGCTGGGGGCAATCGCCCTCTGACTCCTTTAGCGAAGTCACTGCTCTGCAACAATAAACGTTGATAACATTTGACACATCAATAACTAAAGTACCCATCTACACAGACTACTCAACTGACAGGGTTGAACGTTATCTGATGATAGGGGATAAGGAGAGCATTTGAGTACGGTAGGCCAATGGTTCCCTGCCTAAAATATGAAGTCTTGCTCGAAAGACTATCTTTAGTTGGAGCGGAGCGTAGAGAAAATTTTGAAAAATCGCGACCCCTCAGACTGCCGGAAATTGCATTTCTCTGGCTTGTAAGTAGTAGCTAAGTTTTCCGATTCTTCTTCAAGTTTGATCACCACTGTATCAGGGACGTATCGCGGCGCTCAAAGCGCGCCGAAAATTTCGCCCATTTTAAACAAATATATGAAGATGTGGAGCTTGTATTGCAGAAAGCTTTGGACTGTGAGTTTCCTTTAAGGAAATTTTAAGAGTTGAGGGGATTACTGAAGAATCTGTACTTCCTTCATATATTTCTGGCAAATCTGAGAAAGATTGCACGACGACTGAATCGCTGTTGCTACATAATGTTATCGAAGGCCTTCGAACTGACACTCCCCGATGACATTTCAAAAGTTTTCCAAGCTTTGTTGTCTTTTTAGACAAAAAATTCCAAAATCAAGAGCTTTCATTGAAGGAGTTTTGGAATTCTATGAAAGAATATACAAAAATAGCAAAATAGCTGCCAATGTCTCTTGATGATGTGATCTCACATATGGTAAATAACCGATTTTGTCATTTCCAGAGCTCTGGAAAGTTTACCAAACTGATTTATGAGTGAGAACTAATGAATATTATATTGCATTTTGAAGTGCGCGAAGCGCACCGGAAATTTTGCTTATTTTGAGATTCGGAAAAATGAAAAATAAAAAAGGTTTTCTGACCCGGTTAGTGGGTCACTGAGGAGGTGGGCTTTCGCCCCAACCCCCCCCCCCCCGCTTCCTACGCCTATGTTTTTTGCAAAAACATTGTCAATTTTTGACATTTTCCCCAAAGTGTAATTATTGATCGTTAATTGCAGGACTTGCTGCAATGAAGGCTTTTACTTGTCTTATTGAAAAATATGACATAGCCTACGTATATAGGCCAGTGAAAAGAAATTGATCAGTCGGGATGAACGTTGATTTAGGAAGGATTTCATTTTCATTCGGTAACGTACCTTCTCTCGGAACACGTTTGAAAGTGGGTTGATTATGAATTGCTCATTTTAGGCTCAAAAAGGTTTGTTTCATTTTCCACATTCTTCGAAAAGTTTAATTTTTGGTCATAAATTTGAAAATCTTGCTGCTGTAATCTTGAAGAAACTTCCAGTTGGCACGATTGAAAAGATTAGCTAGCGTCAAGAATTTGACCAGTTTGCGCACAATTGAACTTGACTTAGGAACATCACATATCACTATTCAGATTTCATATTCATATTCGGAAACCTACTCCCTATCGAAACACATTTGAAAGTCGGTAAATAGATTAAAGATTGCACAGTGTAGGCTGAAAATGATTAAATTTTCATATTTTGGTCATCTTTTGACATTTTTCAAAAAGTTTAATTTTTGATCATATTTTGCAAGACCATGCCTCTATGAATATAACAAAGACATTTACTTGCCTCATTTAAAAACATAACATTGGCATTTAATCTCACGCAATAAAGGCAAGTCTGCGCCCACGTTTTCCCTTGACCAATAACTATCATATCTTGCTACGGATTTCCTTCATTTTCTTAATTGCTTTCGCTATCGGAAGTCGGTTTATTGAAAATTTCCCAGTTTAGGCCGAAAATGATTAAAACGGAAGGCTATAGCCTTGTCATTTTTCAAAGCTCGGTCAATTTTTGACATATTTCAAAGTTCAATCGTTCATCATAGTTGGCAAGATCTTTTTTTTTTGAATTTTGAATTTTAAATTTTTAAATTTTTAAGAGTAGATTTTTATCTCCACGTATAATATAACTAGAATCGAACTAAATGGCTAAATTGAAGTCTTGAGTCTTGAACCTGAAAATCGTTCAGATGATTGTCAAGTTATGCACGAAAATAATAAAATAGAATAAAAAATTGATTGCAGATTACTGCGACAAATTATCTATATTTTCTCTATATTTTGGGACAAAAGATACATCATATGGCTACTTTATGCTCCAAAATTAACGAACAACGTGTTTATAATAATAACCAACGAGTACGGTATAATTTCTTGATATTTTCAGCAGTGGGGTACACCCCTAGTCTACTTTGGGCTGTAAAAACCTGGTAGAGATACCAAAGCTTTTTTGTTATTTGCGGAATCTAGTGGTAAAAATCGTTAAAGTCATGTACGCTAGGCGTTTTCCTTTTTCTCTAAATAGAGGTGACACTTCTGATCAAGTTATTTTACAACATATTTTATAAGGTCTATATGAATTGTGTCAGTCTGCTCAATGAAGGTTGTTCGGCCCTTTGCATAATTTACCAGGGATCACCTCCCTGGATTCCTGCTATCACGGCCCAGGATTATTGCAATCAAGCTTGGGCTCTCTCTATTTAAGCTTTGTTGAGGTTAGTTGTAGTTAAATGTTGGTGCACTTTTCTATACTGTTGACATATGTCGACTCAAGGATGTTTGCCAGACATAGCAGGGGTGGCGCGAACGGGGGGGGGGGGGCATCCCTCGGCGGGGAACACTGCCCCCCCCCCCGTCGGGGAAGGTCGACGGTTTCGTCGGGGGCCTCAAAAATAAAAAAATATATAAGAAAAACCGCAATAAATGAATTTTTAAGAGTTGATTTTTATCTCCACGTATAATGTAACTAGAATCGAATTAAATGGCTAAATTGAAGTCTTGAGTCTTGAACCTGAAAATCGTTCAGATGATTGTCAAGTTATGCACGAAAATAATAAAATATAATAAAAAATTGATTGCAGATTACTGCGACAAATTATCTATATTTTCTCTATATTTTGGGACAAAAGATACATCATATGGCTACTTTATGCTCCAAAATTAACGAACAACGTGTTTATAATAATAACCAACGAGTACGGTATAATTTCTTGATATTTTCAGCAGTGGGGTACACCCCTAGTCTACTTTGGGCTGTAAAAACCTGGTAGAGATACCAAAGCTTTTTTGTTATTTGCGGAATCTAGTGGTAAAAATCGTTAAAGTCATGTACGCTAGGCGTTTTCCTTTTTCTCTAAATAGAGGTGACACTTCTGATCAAGTTATTTTACAACATATTTTATAAGGTCTATATGAATTGTGTCAGTCTGCTCAATGAAGGTTGTTCGGCCCTTTGCATAATTTACCAGGGATCACCTCCCTGGATTCCTGCTATCACGGCCCAGGATTATTGCAATCAAGCTTGGGCTCTCTCTATTTAAGCTTTGTTGAGGTTAGTTGTAGTTAAATGTTGGTGCACTTTTCTATACTGTTGACATATGTCGGCTCAAGGATGTTTGCCAGACATAGCAGGGGTGGCGCGAACGGGGGGGGGGCATCCCTCGGCGGGGAACACTGCCCCCCCCCTCGTCGGGGAAGGTCGACGGTTTCGTCGGGGGCCTCAAAAATAAAAAAATATATATAAGAAAAACCGCAATAAATGAATTTTTAAGAGTTGATTTTTATCTCCACGTATAATGTAACTAGAATCGAATTAAATGGCTAAATTGAAGTCTTGAGTCTTGAACCTGAAAATCGTTCAGATGATTGTCAAGTTATGCACGAAAATAATAAAATATAATAAAAAATTGATTGCAGATTACTGCGACAAATTATCTATATTTTCTCTATATTTTGGGACAAAAGATACATCATATGGCTACTTTATGCTCCAAAATTAACGAACAACGTGTTTATAATAATAACCAACGAGTACGGTATAATTTCTTGATATTTTCAGCAGTGGGGTACACCCCTAGTCTACTTTGGGCTGTAAAAACCTGGTAGAGATACCAAAGCTTTTTTGTTATTTGCGGAATCTAGTGGTAAAAATCGTTAAAGTCATGTACGCTAGGCGTTTTCCTTTTTCTCTAAATAGAGGTGACACTTCTGATCAAGTTATTTTACAACATATTTTATAAGGTCTATATGAATTGTGTCAGTCTGCTCAATGAAGGTTGTTCGGCCCTTTGCATAATTTACCAGGGATCACCTCCCTGGATTCCTGCTATCACGGCCCAGGATTATTGCAATCAAGCTTGGGCTCTCTCTATTTAAGCTTTGTTGAGGTTAGTTGTAGTTAAATGTTGGTGCACTTTTCTATACTGTTGACATATGTTGACTCAAGGATGTTTGCCAGACATAGCAGGGGTGGCGCGAACGGGGGGGGGGCATCCCTCGGCGGGGAACACTGCCCCCCCCCCGTCGGGGAAGGTCGACGGTTTCGTCGGGGGCCTCAAAAATAAAAAAAAATATATAAGAAAAACCGCAATAAATGAATTTTTAAGAGTTGATTTTTATCTCCACGTATAATGTAACTAGAATCGAATTAAATGGCTAAATTGAAGTCTTGAGTCTTGAACCTGAAAATCGTTCAGATGATTGTCAAGTTATGCACGAAAATAATAAAATATAATAAAAAATTGATTGCAGATTACTGCGACAAATTATCTATATTTTCTCTATATTTTGGGACAAAAGATACATCATATGGCTACTTTATGCTCCAAAATTAACGAACAACGTGTTTATAATAATAACCAACGAGTACGGTATAATTTCTTGATATTTTCAGCAGTGGGGTACACCCCTAGTCTACTTTGGGCTGTAAAAACCTGGTAGAGATACCAAAGCTTTTTTGTTATTTGCGGAATCTAGTGGTAAAAATCGTTAAAGTCATGTACGCTAGGCGTTTTCCTTTTTCTCTAAATAGAGGTGACACTTCTGATCAAGTTATTTTACAACATATTTTATAAGGTCTATATGAATTGTGTCAGTCTGCTCAATGAAGGTTGTTCGGCCCTTTGCATAATTTACCAGGGATCACCTCCCTGGATTCCTGCTATCACGGCCCAGGATTATTGCAATCAAGCTTGGGCTCTCTCTATTTAAGCTTTGTTGAGGTTAGTTGTAGTTAAATGTTGGTGCACTTTTCTATACTGTTGACATATGTTGACTCAAGGATGTTTGCCAGACATAGCAGGGGTGGCGCGAACGGGGGGGGGGGCATCCCTCGGCGGGGAACACTGCCCCCCCCCCTCGTCGGGGAAGGTCGACGGTTTCGTCGGGGGCCTCAAAAATAAAAAAAAAAATATATAAGAAAAACCGCAATAAATGAATTTTTAAGAGTTGATTTTTATCTCCACGTATAATGTAACTAGAATCGAATTAAATGGCTAAATTGAAGTCTTGAGTCTTGAACCTGAAAATCGTTCAGATGATTGTCAAGTTATGCACGAAAATAATAAAATAGAATAAAAAATTGATTGCAGATTACTGCGACAAATTATTTATATTTTGGGACAAAAGATACATCATATGGCTACTTTATGCTCCAAAATTAACGAACAACGTGTTTATAATAATTACCAACGAGTACGGTATTATTTCTTGATATTTTCAGCAGTGAGGTACACCCCTAGTCTATTTTGGGCTGTAAAAACCTGGTAGAGATACCAAAGCTTTTTTGTTATTTGCGGATTCTACTGGTAAAAATCGTTAAAGTCATGTACGCTAGGCTTTTTCCTTTTTTTCTAAACAGA
Organism: Holothuria scabra; assembly: GCA_037179385.1. Lineage (NCBI taxonomy): Eukaryota > Metazoa > Echinodermata > Holothuroidea > Aspidochirotida > Holothuriidae > Holothuria > Holothuria scabra. The sequence goes on from CM074184.1 coordinate 55,542,605, forward strand.
GGTGACACTTCTGATCAAGTTATTTTACGACATATTTTATAAGGTCCATATGAATTGAGTCAGTCTGCTCAAAGAAGGATGTTCGGCCCTTTGCATATATTATGTTTACCCATGAATCACCTCCATGGATTCCTGCTATCACGGCCCTGCATTATTGCAATCAAGCTTGGGCTCTCTCTATTTAAGCTTTGTTGAGGTTAGTTATAGTTAAATGTTGGTGCACTTTTCTATACTGTTGACATATGTCGACTCAAGGATGTTTGCCAGACATAGCAGTGGTGGCGCCAACGAGGGGGGGGGGGCATCCCCCGTCGGAGAACACTGCCCCCCCCCCGTCGGGGAAGGTCGGCGGTTTCATCGGGGGCCTCAAAAATAAAAAAAAATATATAAGAAAAACCGCAATGAATGAATTTAATGAATGGGCGATTTTGAACATCATTTTTTTCTGTTATAAAACTATTTTAATACACATCGCCATCGATTTTCAGTTACTTCTCATGGTTCATAGTTCATAGCTCGGTTAAAACCCATTACATGTACCTTGCCCCGTGCGCGCAATGTCACCCATGACCAAGACTTGCGTTACAGACCAGGGAGCGGAAAATTTCACGTGCAGACGTAACCATGGGTGGCACCAGCGGGGAACCAGGGGCCACCCCCCCCCCTCCGTCGGGGAAGGCTGCCCTTCCCCTGTCGTTGAGAAGATGCAGTTTCGTCGGGGAGCCTTCATCTATAGGCCCACGATAAAGATGATAAACGTTAGTCCCCGGACAATCTTCTTGATTTTTCTTTACTAGTTTACCTTTCAAACGGACGAGAAGCTCAGGTGCATGTAGTTCCCAATGGTTTGACATCTGTCCTGCCCCGACAGCCGAACTCGAGCAACGGTAATGACAATCGACCAGGCCGTTTTCAGTCATACGTAATGATTAACAGAAGTGCGGGAATGCGTCCTGTCCTGATAAGTCTGCCTAAAAACTCATTTGAAGCCACCTTGTTGTAACGTGACATATTTTCAAAGACGTCGGAAGTAAAATTATTTATTGTCGGGAGTAAGGACAGTCACATAGAAAATTTCATAAATTTAGTGGTCAGCAAGGAGTCTCAATAGAGTAAAAAAATTGGTATGTTTTCAATTCGGTTGCACAGTTTTTCCACGGGAAAAAGACAAGACCATTTCATTTCATTGTAGCGTTACCTTTTATCTGGTTATTTTCTGATCACATAGCAAGTTGTTTTTTTCTATTGAAGTGAAACTTTCATAAACAACGACTGCTTCATTGCTAGTAACAAGTCTGGGAAATGCAATTTCCGGCTGTCTGAGGATTAATTTTTTTTTTAAAAAAACTTATGATGGCGCTCCGCTTTGACAGTGTTTTGGTCGAACAGATTGCTCAACAGAACAATGCATGCTTGCAAACTATTCTTCGTCTGAGGGCAATATGAAGTGAAAATTTTATAGCGAAAAAGGCTTAAAATAGAGTCTGCTTTGCTTCTGGTTACGAGCCTGAGAAATGCCATTTCCGCCTGTCTGGGGTTTTCAATTTTCAAAAATTTCTGTTCTTTTCTAGTTAGTTTTCGGGTAGGATTACATTTCTCAGACAAAATAGAATACTCTGCCTCCTACCAAACTAAAACTCTCCCGTCCGCATATGTCAATATACAAAATATAAAAAAATTGAAATTTATGGGAAGCCAATTTTTTTCCGCGAAGAAAAATCCGAGGGCCTTAGTCTCCCTGATGTTATTCAGAAACCCCAACAAAACTACAAATCACTTCCTACCTGGTTTTTCTCATAGGAGGGTCAGATTTTTCCATAAACCCCCAAATCTGTCATAAAATTACAGTTCTGCCAAAATAACCTTCAGATTCTCTAATATTTGTTAAACGTGGCAAACTTTTTTCATTTTCGATGGATACTCTGTACAATAAAAAACCCAAGCGGATGCTCGTAATCACTACGACAATTGCTCTTGACACGCATATCAATGAATACAAAGCCCCAAATTTTTCATTGTAACCTTACCCCCAAAAACAATTCTTTCATAAAATTCTAAAACTTCTCCAATATGCTGTTAATTTTCAAATCTTCGTTCAAAGAAGGGAAAATTTTTCGGGAAAATTTCCCGTTTCGTCGAAAAGCTTTAGTACCTAGGCCTAGTATGATGGAATGCGTAACCCCAAAAGAATTCAAGCTGTCGCCTATGTAACGTTTTTGATTTCGCCCATATGAAGGACAGATTCTTCAATAAACACCCCAACTTTTTAATGGTCCTTACAAAAGCCAAATTTTGATTAAAAACTTTCTCTTCTTTAACAAACTTTAGATTTTAAAATATTTGTTAAAAAAGGCCAAAAATTTACTAACTCACGACTCACTTGAACTAACTAATTGCCTATTTCGGGGACTCGAAATGCTGGCCCCCTGTCGGGCAAATCCTGGCGTCACCCGTGAGTCATAGTGAGGTGATATTTGAGCCTGCCACCTACTGCATAGTCCCGAATGGTTTATCACAAGTAATTAATATATGTGGTATATGTGCTTCCTTTAATAGCGTGACATATCTTTTCTTATAATATGAGATGGGGAGGGGGTTGGGGAAAGTCCAGATGGACCTCCGAATAAGCACTGAAAACTGGTTCACATACTTTTGCCAGACATCGCTACTTTCAGTTATGGAGAGAGGCGCTTGGCATACACGACCCTTCCGACAGCTTGATTGTTGTTTCCAGGACGAACAAGGGTAAATCGGTTTTCAAAAAAGAGCGATTAAAAAAAAGGACAATTTTTTTTCAAAATCAAAGCTAGAGTAAAAGTTACATGAAATCAAAGATGGTTGGCCTGTATTCTCATAATACGAAGTCAGACTTCAAAATTAGTCGAAAACCTGACTTTTTGGAATAAGGGCGTGATCTATTTGTAAGACTCTCGTTAGTCCATTGGCGGGATTTACTCTCATTCGTGCTGAGAAAACGTTACACCTCCCCGACTGCGACTTTTTTGTAGCAGAGCAAGGGGGGAGGGGTTTCATTCATACGGACCAGTCAGCTTCTTGGAATATGCTACACCCCTAATTTCAAAATAGCAGCTTATCGACCCCTTTTTTGAAATTCAGGTACAGGATTTGAAAGGTCAGAACGAGTGTCACGTGACCGTATTTCTAACCCTAACCACGGTTTTGAAATAAATTCATTATTTTAACGATCTAGTTTCCCCTCGCTAGTCTACGAAAAGAAAAATAAACACTCTCCGACCATCTATAATCAAAACACTAAAAGTGGCGTAATGGTTGTCACAAAAACAATAAATTGCCTTTCCTCCGATGAGGCTAGTTTTGCCCTCGATTTAGTGGTGAAAACAGGATTTCTCTCCAAGGAGGCCATGCAGTGTGTTGTGTGATCAGGTGGCCTAAGTGAAGGAGAACGATGTGCTCCTCCCCTCCTTTTAATTTGTTTTTGGAAATCTAGGTATCCTTATATGTTATCCGGTGTCACACGCTATGCTACATTTTGAAGAAAAACTGAAATATTTTACGTACTTTGAAAACTTAAAAATGGCATCAGTGATCATATGACCTTTGAGACAACTTCTGTTTTTTCGTAACTGTTTTCACCTCAACGTGACAAATGTAAATAATAATGCAAGTGGACCTTGGAATGAACATGAAAAATATGATAACAAAACAATTTAAAATGTTGAAAGTCTACCCATATCGACATGAGTAAACAACTTTACTTCAGTTAACATAGGTTATTAGATATTAACCAAAGTTATCTAAATTTTAAATGTTAACTAAATATTATTCGCTACGAAAGCAAGATTGTTTAGGACAATTAGAAGGCGTTAGATGGTGTTACAGAGGTATTTTAATTCTCAAGTATTTAATCACTGGGGTCATAGATAGTACAGAGTTTGTGAAGAAAATGTTCACTTAGTATAACGAAATGATCGCCTTTCACAGCAACGCAAAACGTGTAAAAACACGAATAGTGATAGGTTCACGGTGCTTATTTTATCAGAATTTTGATTCCGTAAACAGAGGCTCCGCAAAGAGAAGGTGAAGAAAACAGGGAGAGGAAGGGGAAGAGCAAGGCACCCAATTCGGAAACGTTATAAAATCATACGTAAAATGTATGTAAACAAGCAATCTTTTCATGCTTCCATCTAATAGTACACACCTTGTTCATTACTACACTCTAAAAAAAGTTGGGTAAAACTTTACCCAACCTGGGCACTTTTTTAATCAAGTGCTGGACACACATGCCTCCTGCCCTTAGTTGGGTAAAACACTACCCAACCTGGCTGGTTAAAATATTTCGCCCAGAATGTGGTCAAAGTTTTTACCCAACAAAACATTACCCAACCTGGCTGGTTAAATTTTTTACCCAGAAGTTGGTCAAACATTTTACCCAACAGAACAGTACTCAATTTGGCTGGTTAAATTTTTGCCCATAAGTTGGTCAAGCTTTTAACCCAACTATTTGGCCCATTTTTTAGAGTGTATATGATTTTGTCAAGAAGGAGATTTAACAAAGTACCCTAAAACTTACCCTGTACACTGCTTGCCCTCCAAGAGTGGTAATTGTTTTGCAGTGTAACCCACAATTACGTAATGACGTTTGCCCTCCAAGAGTGGTTGGGGGCACCAGCGACGCTTTTTTCTAAAAGTCCCCTCGACTCTCAGGCGAAGAGCCAAGGGACGAAAACCAAAAACTACTCCCGGAGTTCTGCTCCCTTAAGGAGCTAAACGTCCCAAATGGACAAGTACGCCCTCTTAAAGGGCAAACATGTGTGGTCCTGCTCTAGACTGGCTGAATAGAACAGTAGCCAAGAGTGGTTGGGGGCACCAGCGACGATCCTTTTTTCTAAAAGTCCCCTCGACTCTCTGGCGAAGAGCCAAGGGGCGAAAACCAAACATTTACTCCCGGAGGAGCTCTGCTCCCTTAAGGAGCTAAAAGTCCCAAATGGACAAGTACGCCCTCTTAAAGGCAAACATGTGTGGTCCTGCTCTAGACTGGCTGAATAGAACAGAAGCCACGCCCTGGATGCAGTTTAACGCCAAGAGTGGTTGGGGGCACCAGCGACGATGCACTTAATAAACAGTGAAGTATGTAGTTTGAAATAACAAACTCAATCGTGAACTTTGCATTTCTCCTCCCATTGATCACGTAGTAGTGAAAACATTTTTGTTTCTATACGACCATTGCTCTTAAAGTACTTTCGTCCAGATTTTTACTGCTATTCTACCGTTAGCTTTTTATTTACCAGATCCAACCTTATTCAACCATGAGATCTTATAATAACCACTTTTATTACAAAAATTATATGTAAAACTTAAAGGGCCAAACCTCTCACCCCAAACTACAATTTTGGTACCCGGGTACCTAAATTCTCAATTGGCTCAGCTCTTTGATTGACAGCTAATTCAAACAATGCAGAGTGCCAAAGCTTATATTACACAGCATGAAGGGTACTGAGAGTTTTTTGATTATATAAATTGAGTTTTTCTATACTCACCCTGAAGCAATAAACTGAGATTGTGTCTGGATGAGGATGAATTTCAGACAATTGTGGGAGGGGCTTCAGTAAGAAGATTAGGAGAATTGGTACTGTTTGGGGTGAGAGAAGTGGGCCTTTAACTGATCTTTTACTAATCATCTGATTGGTCAATTACATTTTACCCAACTGTTGGGTACTTTAAAACTTATACCCAACACCTTTTACCAATACCTGGATTTTACTCAACCTTAATTTGCCCAAAGATATGGGAAAAGTTGTTTACCCATTTGTTGGGTAATAATTTGTTGGGTAATTATTTTCCCACGTGGGGCGTTTTGAATTTTGCCCAACGCTTTTCACCCAATTGTTTTTAGAGTCTACGTGTCTGTATGCCTTCGCTACTTTTTGAAGGATGATTTGAGCCGGCGGAATTTTTCTCAAAGCATCAAATCCGTCCCCACAATTACCACCCTTCAAGGTCCGAATCAAGATGTTAACCCATATCCTCCAAGGTGTCAAAAGAAAAAAATGGAAAAAATCCTTAAATCAAACAAAGGGTTGAAGGCGAAAGGAGATAACAGAAAAACTGGAAGAATTTTTATAAATTGAAGACAACGTGGCTGAGATAGGCTGGCAGCTATCTTTATTAGTGACTTTTGGAGTTATTGTTTTACTGTTGCTTATGGCAACTTCACCAGATTAAATCTTTCGTATCCCGAGCACAAATCCATCTTCCACAATTTACACACCCACTCTATCCCTGTGTGTCACCAGGTGGACTGAATCTACCCCTTACCGTGACCCTCACGGGGTCCATGGACAAAAGACATTTTCCCATTTTCCTACGATCCTACGAGGAGGTACGTGTTAAGAACAGGGAGTTGCAACAGATGGAGTCTTGACTTTCATTTCTTCCTTGAATCCAACTAGTTAGATTGACGGTAAACTACGTAATAAACCTACTGCTTGAGGGTGCGTTAGCATATCAATGTGTCATCGCTCTCACTCCTGCCCGCCCTGGGTATTACGTAATAGTGTTATTCTTGCCAGGGAGTAACACTGTGCTGTACGTGGGTCTGTGTGTAGTGGTATATAGTAATGTATAAATCAGTACAGCAGTCAATGGCAGCTTACTTAGCACCATGGTATCTGTATATTATGTGCACCTGACTTTGTAGTTTGTTGACAGTTTTTGTGTAGCGACGATATAACTAAGCACGCATTTGTATTCGTACAACTAAAACTCCATGTGTCATGTTTTGATCCGTGTCTTACAGGAATACCTAAGGAAATATTATTCACTCTAACCTACGGTAATCCAAAAAAAAATTTAAAGAGACTGATTTCTTCCCAAAGAGCTAGGAAGAAATGTGGAGTCGGACATGATAAACTGGTCGGGTCATGCAAACCATGTGCAAACCGATGCGAACTTTCTCAGCTTTATTGACTGTTTAACTCATTTTTGTTACCGCTTGGATACATCTAAGAAAGTCTGGGAAAAAAGGAATTTTTAAGACTGAAAATGTTTGCTAGCTTGAAAAATGTAAGTACAAAGCTCTTTTTTCATCTATACAATAAGAATGAGGTCTTTTGCCGAATATCTAACGAACAAAAATGACCGATTATAACGCCAATAGAGCAACAGATGGCTCCCGATCAAAGTGTAAAATGGCGTATCCATGGTAACAACTCTGAAAAGCTCGAAAAAAGCTGTATTTTGATAGCTATTTTTGAAACTTTGGTGGCCAGTGTTCGCGATCGCGAATACGCCAGTACTGTTCAGTAGTGTGTAAGCTGTCGTTTGAACATGGTCTAGTTATGCGATTTGATGCGCAATGTCACGAAAATCCCTCTTTTCGGGGGCGAAAAATTTCGAATTGTGAACCTTTATTTGGTACAAACATATCCTCTTTGGTCTGCAATAGAATTTCAATGGAAAATCCGATTAAAATGCGGTTTTTGCATGAATTAGAGGAAATCGTTAGCAATTACTGCACGTGTTTATCTATGCATATGCATGTCCTACCTTTTGCGCATGTGTATTCTGATAGAGACAGATTCAGCACCACAGATATCACTTCTGCTAGTCTAAGTATTACGTAATGGTTAAAACCTTTGTTGGCGGCTACTAGTTACACTCCAAAGTGATGTTTTAGGTCCCAGGGGGGCTGTGTGGTGACTGAGGAATGTAAAGACTTAAGAAAAGCAGTTGATGGGTTAAGTAGGGTTTGAGTGATGTAAGCAATAAAAAAAGGAAGTCAGAACTCCATCACGTACCACATTCGGATTGGTTATGCCCTTGAACTCTCGCATGCCCACCCAGCCCACCCGCTTGCTATACCTCTGGCCCGACTGACAATCCACAGGCGCTGATACAAGGGGGGCTTTTACGGCCTCAGCCCTCCCTTTTTCGCCACATCAACAATAAAACATACAGGAATTTAGCAGTGCAACTCCATCACACCCTGTTTTTTCTTAGTTTTCTCTTAGATCAGCCCGGCCCGGGTCTTGGGTATGACGTAAAACTGCATCCAGGTGGGCTTAGGAGGTCGTGTGTGGCGAGAAGTTTGTCCCCGACATTCGACACTTTAGCAAGTATCAAATGGTAATTCTACAATCTGTTAGATGAACATCTTGCTCCATCGAAAGTAGTTATCGAGCTCTTTAGGTCAAAAGGATGTCTATATCATAAAATATACACCAATTCTATCCAGATGAAGTAATTTTCCCACTCAGTCTCTAACCAATTGGTTAAAGTGAGTTATAGAGTGAGGTTTAAAGTAGAAATTCCTATGTCAGTGCACATAGGTTTTACACTTCCCACGGGACTCACTGGCGTGGTCGACTGTGACAACCACAGTGGCGGAGCTAGGGATTTCGGTCAGAGGGGGCGAAAATGGTCTGCAGGGGCGCTTCGAAGGAGTAAATACCCTGAGCCTCAGCACGATCGAAGCCACGGCTTTTCATGCTTTCCATTTGATTTTCCGCACCTGGTAGAAGACTACTTTGACATTTCTCCTCAACAAGTTTTTCTATTAAAACATGTTTAAATTGTCTATCTATTGGCCTCCAGGGAGGAAAATTCGGGGCTAAATTCTTTTAGGGGGAAAACCCCGCGCCAACATGAGTTGACGCGAAGCGCAAGAAAATTTGGCCCAAAATGCCTCTCAGATCGCTGGAAATGACATTCTTAAAGCCTATTTACCGTATATAAATAGGGACGACACTGAGTGAACTGTTAAGAAATATTGATGTTAATTTTTCTGCGTCTCTTTCTTTATGTTTTCTTCGTGTTTCAGGTTTTTTCATTTTCCAGGGGAGGGCAAATTCCCCTCTTGCCCCTAACTGCGGACGCGCATGTTTCTGTCCCTCTCTTTCATATTCTAGTATGAAGGCGGTCATTATATCTTGTGTGTTACTGTCAGGTCTCGATTTAAGATTTTAATGTAATAACAGCAAGGCTACTTTGTGAAGATAAAATTTTAAACCTGCTAGAGCTGAATAGCAGGCAATCTTCCAGAGGAAAAAAGTTTTGGAAATTAAACACCGTTAGGTGTATATTTTTGGCATCTGGAAATCAAGATAAATACACTAAGAAACATGAATTGACGTATTTTGCATCATGTGACCACTCTAAAATAGCCATTAATTAAGTACATTTAAAGAAATAGACAAGACAAGAAGTGTGCTTGGCTCTCTAGACTGCTAGATACCGACTTCATAATACATAAAAGTAGCCTAAACTTAAGCTTATTCGATGCAATTTTTGGCTTTTGAGACCACGGAAGTACAGAAAAAAAAGCATTTTCATTGGATTATCGTGCAGAGTCAGAAATAGCCATTTAGCATGAGAATGGTCACTTGAAGAAAATCAAAATGGAAACTGCTCATTAAACAGTTAAAGCTCTTAAACCATTGCCACTATGATGACAGTTTTATTTTATTTTAACGTGAATTTTCTCATCAAATGATTTTGAAAAATGTTGTGGAAACCATTTTGGTATCTTTACAAACTAATTATTATCCCCGACAACAAGAGGGCTATTTGCGCTACAATTATTGTTGCGCCCTTTGCAGCATTTTTAGTTGTCCGGGAGGGTTAATTTAATGTCAGTTTGTGTATTTTGTTAGGTTATAGACACCCTTGGTGTAGAAGCAATGAAATTAGCACAGCGACAACATTCATTATTTAGTGTGTGCATGAAGATACGTTTCGGCAAAACATATCCCAATATTACAGAATATGACCCTTTTTATCAGAATAAAGTGCATCTAGAACAGTTACTGATGGCTGTTTGGGTATTTTATTATCTGGGCCTTAAAACAACGCTATTAAATTATGTTTTTTGCCAAAAATGGTGCAAGAGTAAAGTATGTTAAAAACCTAAAAAGGGCACCGACAGACGATTTTGGTCCGTCAGGGGGGGGGGGGGCGACCGCCCCCTCTGACCATATGACAGCTCCGCCACTGGACAACCATCCTCCTGATATCTTAAATAAAACAAAAATACTGAGTTAGTATAAGAGTACGTGTAACTTATGACTTTTGGGATGCTTCGTTCTTCAATCTGGAATTTGGAAACTTTGGTTTAAAAGGTTTTAAGAATGCTCCACGACAACTGTTGAGGCTCCGTTAAGATACTGCCTAATATATGAACCATAATGTTTCCCTCGAAAAAACCCACGTTACTACCCTAGAAATCTTAGGCTCAATCCCCTGTAGGTGATCTGTTTACGATACACTACTGATAAACTTCAACTTGAATGAAAAAATTCCTTGTTGTTTGCCATTGGGTTGTTCCACCCGTTTGGGGTTTGACATATCCGGCTACCCAAATCACTGCAATGAGTTGGGCAACCAATGGGACGGGGGATCAATGGCATGGGACGAAAATGTCGAAGAATGGTAAGCTTACTGAGGGACCCATATGAAATGAGGACAAATGAGACGGGGTAGTACAGAGTGAACTTTACCCAGAGGTGTTACTCAAGGAGTGGTGTCTCCCGCCCGCCTCACCCCCCCCCCCCTCCAAAAAAATGTGACTCCTGCAGGGTAAAATGACGACTCCGTAGATTCCACTTACAGATGTTGGAATGTCATTTCCGACTCTCTGGAGAGTCGCGATTTTCAACATTTTCTGCACGCTCAATGCTACCGAAACTATGCCTCAGGCCAGGCAAATTACCACCGGGCGAAAGCCGATGGGTAGAAATCGATCGGTGTATGACATCGGGAGGGGGTTGGGTGGATTTTCATCAATTCTCACCGACGTCTTCGATGTGATCACATTGCTCCGGTCACCGCTAGGGCGCCGCCAGGTGACCGGCCAATCTTTTTTTCGATCAATTTCGCCGGACTCCGGCTAGTGCCTTTTAGAAGGTATTCAAAGCACCGCCCGGACACCAGCAGTGCATTACCCGAGAACCGTTATGTGCCGACCGGTTAACTGACAGTCACCGTGCATATCGCGCAATGTCCGGCCGGTGATCACCGATTTACATGCGGCAGAACAGAGCACTCCGCGAGCTCTTGCAGATGCTTCGTCGATGTGTCCAAGGCGATATGCCTGCAGTTATATGACTGCAGCATAGTGAAAGCGCTTCGCTTAGATATTGGAAAGGTTAAGTTAGAAATCCACACCCTACCCTTTGCTCTATCAAGAGAATCTTGCCTGCACCGACAAAGTAAAATATGAGTGAACAACAGAGGCGGCTTCATGCGGCATGGGGGTGATTTCCCCCAGTAGAGTCTGTGCTCCAGATGTAGAGTCTCTGCCCCGTCCTGAACCAAATAAATGCTAAAACCTCGGGGCTTCCGGGGGGCTTCGCCCCTGATCCCATGCCGGGTTCTTGCCCCTGGAACCTACCAAGGACCCTGAGTCGGGCCCTGGACCATACCCATAAATGTAACAGGGTGCTGATTAATCTTGCAGGACAAAATTTCTTTCATCCCTGATAAATTCTATTGAATCACGTCGCTACACTACCTGGACCATTTCAGTATCCTCCATCTGGTTTAGTCTATCCAACTAACTACTGGTATACAATTAATGGACTAATGAACGTAAACACACTTTGACGTAAAGGTAAATTCCATCCGAAAGGTATGCACTACTAATGGTCAACGAATGACTGCTCATAAGATGTTCTCAATGACAGGTCAATGAGGCTGTTTAAAATTTTATGCAAAGTAATTGGCTACAGATTTCAGGTTTTGGTAAAATACTTTTTTAGTTATCCAGTATGACACAGAAATATCAAAACTTGAAATTTCTTGTTTATCAAGCACCAATGCCTTGTAAGCACATAAACATATGTTATATGAAGCAGGGAGTTGCAACTCCCTGTATGACAGTATGAAGCGCAGGACTCCTGTTCCTGGGTACCAACATAGCCCCTGTACTTAAGTTGGCCAAACTCTGTATTTACGGCTCTGATAAAAACGAATTTCAATGATGGAAGTTTTTTTTTTTTTTTTTTTGGAGGGGGGGGGGGGGGAATAAGTTAAACACTGAACATAGACGTGTGTTGATTTTGTTAGGGCCAAAAGACAATGTACGGATGTAAAACGAGTGTTAATTTGCATGAACTTTGAACATGCGATAATTAAGCCCTATTAATTGTTTCACATGTTGCATAGCGTAGATTACACTCTAAAACAATATGATAAATTCGGAAAGATTACCGAGGCAATACTGAAAGTTAGTATGTCTTCAAATTTATACTGTTCTTCAGTTTAGTGGCAAGGATCCTTGTCTGCATGAACATTCCGAACAAAATTCATATACGACCATTGAAGCGCTGCAGTTAAGCTCATAACAACATGGCAACTAACGATGACACTGGCGACTCGTAAGTGAATATCATTGGTTTCGCCTTTCTTTGTTGTATGGAATTTATTTATTACTTACTCGTTCTCTGCTTTTAAAGGACACCGATAGCAATGTATAGGAATTGCTACACGTTCTGGGTGTTTTTGTTTTGTAACCATGTATTACCAGATTACACACTGTAAAAATCGCTGTAAATATACAGAACAAAAAATAAAGAGAAGCATAACAATTACATAAAAGTTGTGGTAATAAGTTTTCAGAACTTTTCTGTAATCCTTATTTATCTCTTTATTTTTTGTACCTATAAATCTACCGTAATTTTTGACAGTGCAGGAAAAACGGTTTTTCATAAAAGCGCCAGTTTTCCTTTGTGTTTACAGTATTAGGGTAATCATGGAAGATGAAGTCAACTGCAGCACTCAAAATTCTGAAAATGTCGATCCTGGGAAGTCATCGACAAACAAAGGGAGTACCGACAAAAGGTAACTTTTATGAATTTATGAAGTTTTGTTTTGGTATCGGTGGGTCCTTAATTTACTTATCTTTGTGTATACCACTATTCTGTGGTAAAAGAGGCTCTTAAAATTAGAAAAGAACATCATCATCACCTCATTTTTATCTTAAGTTCTCCATAATTGAAGACAAGTTCAGAAAAATGACTTGGGGAGTCTTAATAATACCCCTTGGCACGAACAGAGCCGATGTTCTGAACAAGATACCGCTTTCCTCTTCGAACGTCCTGCTTACCCGCATCAGGGAGTTGTGTTGAGTATGTGTAAGTACCGCTGAAAGGGTTTTGTGATCTGGGAGGGTTAAATCGAAGCTATTCAACTTCAGCGCTTTTTGGCATTTCAAATTTACTCTAATTTTGGACGTTTAAGTCAAAACACCTTCCAAAGAGATTCTTACTGTGGCTGTAGCCCTTCCCCCTGTCCCGGTCCAATTGCCCTTTGCACTCGTTAGAAAAAGGTATAATGGTCATTTTAATGACAACATACAGTACCTTAAAAATTAGAACTTTTAATATCCTGCCTCATTGGCGTAAATAGGGAACCCCAATGGAGTACCGGTATAAAGTGAATCACCGATAATTTCCCTGGGTGCAGAAAAATTATAGCGTACACTGTTCCCCAAAAGGGGAATTTGGTACCTAAAATTGACTTTGTTTGCTCAAGGGTACTGCGTCACTGCTGCCCCTGGTTCTCACTTCATACACTTACAATGACCCCTGCTTGTTAGAAAACGTACTGTAGTGTGTGGAATCTAGAATTGTCATCTGTGTTACTTTTCTCCTAATTTTCACAGTTCTGGAAGTGGGTTTGGTGAGACGATCAAATATCATCACGAGAATACTGGATGTCCCGGCGACGTGCAAGAGTACAAAGCGGAAGACGGAAGTATGATTTTTCGTTTCTTTTAAACAAATGTGCGTTGGTTGATGAACATTGCAATGCAGCATAATTTCTGTTCGCAACTACATTTCTGTGCTTCAATACATTCTTTTGCTTCCCTTGTAGCAGGGAGTTGCAACAGAACTCCCTGCTTGTAGGCAATTAATTATGGAACGAGTTTCACGCAAATCTAGTTAATAACGGCGTGATTGGTAATAATGGCGTTGTACATTGAGTTAACAACAGCGTGATTATCATTAAAGGTGTAGTAAATTTTGGTAACCACGGCGAAAATTTAACCACGTGCTAAATTTCGTCAACAGCGGCGTGATCGGAGGTAACGGCTTACTACAAGAGGTTAACAACGGACTATTCGGTTTCAACAGCTAGCTAAAAGTTGGTAACGTCCTTGTCGCGATCAGCCGCCGGTGTAGGTAACCATGTAATTCCAATCAACGACGTGCGAACAAGAGGTATTGGCGCTGTTCCAGTTAACGCAAATACAATTAACGACGATGTTAACGGTAGTAACCATGTAAACTTAAATGGCGCTTGTAGTCAATGGCGCCGTTTAGTTTGAAAGCTGCTGGGTGGGGGCGTGGCAATGTGTTTACCAGTACTTCCACTTTTGCTTTGATTTTTTTGTTGTGACTGAATTATGACAATCTAAAGTTACATAAAAACAGTGACATATTGGTGAGTGGAAACCTGTATTTATTGACCGATGTATATCCGATTAAAAGGCTTTAGGCAATATATTTGTAGTTGACTCTACATTTCGACAGCAAATAGGAAAGGAAATGAAAAGCCCAAATTACCTCCTTTCACTGTGTTTTGTGTTTTTTTATTCCCCTCTGAGCACTCAACCAATTCATGTGATGGATTTTCCACACTATGTCGATGAATTATAATGTTCTGGTGGGGTCCAAAGTTCAAGTGGGGGTGATCAGAGGTCAACTGGTCAAAAAATTGCAAACACTTCATCTCAAGAAGGGTAACTTCGAGGGGCACTGTACATAGCATGTGGTCTGCCATTATTAAATAGATTATTTTTATGGTTTTGGTGTAGGTCAAAGGTGACTTGGGGTTGCCAAAGGCCAAAAGTTGAAAAGCTTACAACACAATCTCAATATACTGCTATCGTAGGAAAGGAATCGCGAAGCCTTCTGGGCAGTGGCGTAACCAGCGGGGGGACAAACTAGTAACCCGGACACAAAAAACTGGAAAGGAAGAAAAAAGGGAAGGGAAGGAAAGAAAGAAAAATGAGGAAAAGAGTGGGAAAAAGAGAAAAGGAAAAAGGGGAAAAGGAGGGGAAGGAAAGGAGGGGAAGTAAAGGAAAGAAAGGCAGAAGAAAAATGGAAAACGGAAAAAGAAGGGGAAAGGAAAGAAAGGGGAACGGAAAGAAAGAAAAAAAAAGAAAAAGAAAATGGGCCAACTATAACATCAAAAGCAAGATTGATCTGTATTCATGGAACTCTGTTTTGGTCAATATATGAACATTCATTTAGAAAGGTATATGAACATTCATTTAGTCGCCTGGAGTTAACAAAACAATATCTGAGGTCCACTTTATCGGAGGAAAGATTCCCCTCTTGCTCTCGTCATTATAGAAAGCGACATTCCTGCTAGTATTGACTTTGATCCAGTCATCAACACATTCAGTAAAATGACCATCTGACGAATGGAACTTAATTATAAGACAACACAGCCCACATTTAAAGACCGTTCATGCAAGGAGACAGAGAACATCAAGCGTGTATCTTTTCCTTTAACGTTTAACAAAATTTATTTTGATGTTATATACCAGATATATTTTCATGTTGACATATGGATTGTTAAACTCGAGTTTGTGTATTTTTTTCATTTTACCTGAAGACACCAAGTCACGTAAGTGTTGACCATATTGCATAAAATTTGCTCGCATTTGGGATGTGAAAAGTAATCTTTTTCTAAAGTCCTCCCGACTCTCTGGCAAAGGGCCAGGAGGTGAAAAGTTATCAAACTTATATTCAGATGGTGGTGTTTGAGGAGGGGAGCCGCCCACAACACAACCATAGGCGTAGGATAGGAAGCGGGGGGATTGGGCGGCGACACCCCCCCCCCCCCGTGAAAAATGAGGAGGTGGAGGCATGCTTCCTCCCCCTCCCGGGAAAAAAAAAAAACCTTTTTTCATTGTTCAAAATCTCAAAAGGAGCAAAATTAAAATATGAGGTGCATTTGTTCTCGCACATAAATCAGTTTGGCACACTTCTCCGAGGTCTGAAAATGACAAAATTGGATATTTACCATATGTGACACCACATAATCAATAGACACCGGCAGCTATATTGCCATTTTTATTTACCGTCTTTCATGGAATTCCAAATTTTCTTCAATGAAAGATCTTGATTTGGAAATACCTTGTCTAAATAGTTTAAGAAACTTTTGAAATGTCATCGTAAAGTGTCAGATCGTAGGACTTAGGTAACATTGTGTAGCATCAATGATTGGGTTGTCGTGCAATGTAGCTTCTTCGGGAAGCAGTTTATAGTTTGGTTTCGCCGAACGGTTCTTTGCTAGACAATCTGGAGGACTTTAGGAAAGCAATCATTCTCAGATTTGCCACCAATATTAGAAGGAAGTGCGGATTCTTCAGTAATTCCCCCAATTCTTTAAACTTCCTCACAGGAAACCCAGAATCCAAAGCTTTCTGCAATACAAGCTCCATATCAACATATTAATGTTTCAAAAGGGCAGAAATTTTGGCAGGGTTCGCGGGCCGCAATACATCCCTAATACAGTGGTGTTCACATTTGCAAGAAAAATTGGAAAACTTAGCTACTACTTACAAGCCCGAGACATGCCATTTCCGGCTGTCTGAGGGGTCCCGATTTTTCAAAATTTTCTGTACGCTCCCCGCCAACTGAAGATAGTCTTTGCAGCAAGACTCCATATTCTAGGCAGGGGAACCATTGGCCTACCGTACTCAAATGCTCTCCTACATCCCTTTCATCAGATACCTTTCAACCCTGTCAGTTGTGTAGATGGATTCTTTAGTTATTGAAGGGTCAAAATTTTATCAATGTGCAAATGTTGCAGAGCAGTGGCGTAGATACAGGAGTCAGGGGCGATTGTGCCCTTGCTCGAAAAAGTGAAAAATTCAAAAATTTGCCATTTGAGACACCAGTCAAAAACAGTGCGGCTTTCCTAAGTTTTCCTTCATAAAATTCCGAATTCTTCCTAATAAAAGTTCCATACTTGAAATAATTAGTTTTAAAAAGGGTAAACTTTTCCGCGCGCTTCGCGCGCCTTAAATTACCCTTAAAGCACTCAGTGATCGCTAATAATGCTGTCAGTGGAAAACTTTTCCGATCCGTTACAGTGCCGTTTCCCTAAAATTTCCTTCAATATATGCTTTCATTTTTGTCTAAAAAAGGCAACAAAGTTTCGAGAGTTTTTTAATATCGCCGAAACGCCTTAATCCGCACTCCTAAGATAACACGATGTTCAGTCGACATGTTATCTCAGATATGTGCTAATAGGAAAGGCAGATTCTTCGATAGTCCCTCAAATATGCAAATTTCCTTACAGGAAACCCTGAATCTAATCTATCTTCTGCAATACAAGCTGCATATTAACAAATGTGTAAAAGGACCCAAATTTTTGGTACGTACCTTACACAGTAGTGTTCACACTTAAGAAAAAATCAGATTTATTTAAAAAAGTTGTTCTTGCTCGTAGAAAAAGCAAAAAACAAAAAACAAAAAAAAAAAATAGCACAAAAAATGTACCTTTTGGTCAATGGGGTAGGGTGATTTGCATGGTCCCAAATTGCTCCGCCCCCTTCTTTCATAATGCTTCCTACGCCACTGAAAACAACACTTTCCTTAAGGAACTGAGACACCCACAAACTAACACAGTGTACATCAGCGCAACAGCTCAACTAGTACAAAATCGGGTAACCTTTATGCTATTACAGGTTTCCACTCACCAATATGTCACTGTTCTTATGTAAGTTTAGATTGCCGTTGACTACAAGCGCCATTTAAATTAACATGGTTACTACCGTTAACATCGTCGTTAATTGTATTTGCGTTAACTGGAACAGCGCCAATACCTCTTGTTTGCACGTGGTTGATTGAAATTACATGGTTACCTACACCGCGGTTGATCGCGACAAGGACGTTACCAACTTTTAGCTGGCTGTTGAAACCGAATACGCCGTTGTTAACCTCTTAGTACGCGGTTACTTCTGATCACGCCGCTGTTGACGAAATTTAGCACCTGGTTACTTAAAATTTCGCCGTGGTTACCAAAATTTACCACACCTTTAATGATAATCACGCCGTTGTTAACTCAATGTACAACGCCGTTACTACCAATCACGCCGTTATTAACGAGATTTGCGGTGAAACGCGTTCCATAATTAATAGCCTTACTAAAGGTTGTGTGAACAAGGAATGAATTCGTCCGCTCAAAAGTTTGCAAGATACGGTAGCTGTCGGAGTTTTTGAAACCTTGAACTGTTCAAGACCTACTTATCTCACCTCCGACTCTAACAATTCTCCTTACTAAGTTTTAGCCCCTTTATCTCGTGTCTTGCAATTGAATCTAGAACAAACCATAACAATACATCAATGAGAGGGTTGTAACAATTATCAAAAATGTTAAAGATAAAAGATGATGAAAAAACGAACTTCCTATAAACCGATAGAATGAAAGAAATGGACAATGTAAAACATTCTTTGAATCGATAAAGTAAAGAACCATGTAGTCGCCCATTAACCCCTGAAAAATTCGCCCTTTATCTGTTAACCCTTTACCGTTGTTTGGGTCCGTTTGGACCCATACGGAGAGCTCGGCTGTCACCCATCTTTACTGTTTCACGCGGAGCTCGAAACTGCGAGTAGCTACCCGAAAATTCGGCCACAACAACGAGAGAGACAATAGTGTAAGGTCACGGGGTCAATGGCCTACGGAAGCTGATGCGGGGCGTGCTACGTCCGCTGTTCCGCCCACTCCCGAGCCGCGCAAATATGCCCCGATCGGAGCACAACGGTAAAGGGTTAACAAATTCGCCTCCAGACAAAGTCGCTCCCTGCATGGCAAACTCACTCCCCTACACGAATAGCCCACTTTGTTATTTTTTTTATTTACAACATATTGCACGTCTCACTTTGATTCAATCATGACATGAAAAAACATTTCTTACAAGTACACGTAACTTTTACGTTCCTACAGTGGGCTACTGCTGAAAAAACGAACAATTTTGTTGCCTATAAGTCAGGAAAGGGTAGAACATTTTTCTATCGTGGCATGGGGTCTGGTGTAACTTCTCTAAGAAAATCTTCCGCTAGTACGCCTAATTGAAATCTTCAGCTAGTAGGCCAATTGAAATTGAAAAAAAAAAAACCCCACTAACCATGCACCTAGACCATTTTCAAAATGTGATTCTGTGTTAAAGCTTGATATATGCAATGTACATACCGTATCGTACCATGAGTATTGACCAAATTTTAGAGCATTAGCGTCAAAGCCTACTGAAATAGGCTACATGCTTGGTCATTCAAATACACAGGGGCGGGTCCAGACATTCAAAAAAAGGGGGGGCTGACTTAAGAGAAAGCAGAGGGTGCGATGGAGTTGCACCGCTAATTTTCCGTATGTTTTATTGTTCATGTCGGCGAAAAAGGGGAGGACTGAGGCCGTAGAACCCCCCCCCCCCTCCCTGGATCCGCGCCTGAATAAGGTACATGTTGAAATATACAACTTTTGCCCCGGGGGACTCATTGCATTCAGTGGAGTAAGGAAACGGATATTGAGTAGAAGGAACAGGTAATGGAGTAGGGAAATAAAAGCCAGTGAGTCACAACTGGAAAAGGGGCCTGGGCGGCCAGAGCCAAATTTATTTTCGATGTGTCAAAGAGCATCATAAACTAAGTATTCTGCTGAAATTTTTATTCATTCCCCAAGTTCAGTTCTTGAGATATTAGCAATTAAATGTAGCGAATTTTCTACATAGAATGAACTTTCAGCTAGCAGGCGTGATGTCATGAATTCACGTTGTCGGCGAATGTTTTGTTTTTATTTATATTTAACTCAAACTTTAGGCAACCAAACTGAAACTGATAAATTGATACCAACGGTGCGTTCTGAGCAATGGAATTTTAAAAACTTCTTATGCCTTAGGGGCAGGGCAGAAGACGTTTTTCCCTATATAACCAATTCAAGGTCAAAATAATAGGATGAAAAATTGTGAATCCATGACATTACACCTGCTTGCATCAAGTTAACTTTTAATAAAATGTTTCAACTTCAATTGCTAATATCTCAAACTAAACATGTGAAATAATTATGAATTTGTTATCGGACAAGTTTTTAAGGGGGGGGGGGTGGGGGGGGGAGGTTGGGGGGCTACATTGTAGAGTCTGCTGTGTGAGGGAAGACTTACTTTGAGGTGACGTAACTCCTACCTACAAAACACACCCATGTACGTAACCATTCAAAAACATTGTTAAAAGTTGCATTATCTTTTAAAAGTTGTCATCATTGTCGGCTCAGGAAACGTTTACAATGGGGGCGACGCACGCTGTTTGACAAGAAATTTCCTTACTGGCTAACGATAGCTTAATCCCTAACCTAATCCCTAACCCTAACAAAGAATACAATCGATACAATACAATGGCAACAACCAATCAAGAAACACCTTGTTAGACAGTGCCCATCTACCCGTACAATGTCATTTTCGTTTACAGTATCGGTTTAAAGCATTTTACAATATCGGCGTTGTTTTTTAAATTATTGATTGCAGTACGTTATGGATTTATTTTTACATAATCGGTTGTAACACGAGCAGGAAAGGAGCTTAAATTGTTTGAGGCAATGTTGTTCACGTAACCTATATACACAGTGCACAGTGCGTGAATTTACCAAAATTGGGAACACAGCGTAGTAAGTGTAAACGACACTGTTGACTAACCAGAAAGAAAGTATGATCTTTGAATGTTGTGTGAACTTAATCAAACAGCTGAGCACAGCTATACCGAAGATGTAATAGCTTTTTCGGTTGTGGCTTCTTTTCTATTCAGCCAGTGTAGAGCAGGACCACGCATGTTTGCCCTTTAGAGGGCGTACTTGTCCGTTTGGGACGTTTAGCTCTTTAAGAGAGCAGAACTCCTCCGGGAGTAATCGTTTGGTTTTCGCCCCTTGGCTCTTCGCCAGAGAGTCGAGGGGACTTTTAGAAAAAAGCTAATCAAACTGCAGTCATCACCTGTGTTTTTGAAATCTAGAACCATGCTCAAATATCTGTGGGCAGCTTCCTGGTTTTTGTTTTTGTTCGCTTTTCATGGGCAAAATCTCATCAGTGGTGGGGCCAATCTAGATCTTTGAGGAAAGGTGGTTTTTACAACGATCGAGTCGTGTCGCTACCAAAACCAAACAAAACAAAAGGAATTTGCCCCCAAATTACATTTGACCAATCAACAATCGAAAACATTTACAGCGCATGTCTCAAAAAAGTTTCTCTAAACTTAACTAAACTTAAATTCAGTTGGGTAGAAATGCACAATTTCCTTTTCATCATTCGTTATTCGTTTCTTCCAACACACGCACTTAAATGATAACTAACAATAAAAACTAATGTGATGAGGTTAATTGAACTCAAAATATGAAAATGGTTTATAATAAAATTGATGCAAATTAGAAGGCCAACCCAAAGAGGCTATAAGCACAATTGAACGAGTATTTTGCTAGGTCACGTATAACATGTATTGCAGCAGTTACGAAATAAGTTACAGTCTAACGTTTTCAAATATACTCACATGAGCACAGACACACATGTATGCAAAAGAAAAAAAAGAACTCAGAATGAATGTGTGACTTCCAATGTCTTTCGTCATCCGTAGGTGTTGCTGGAGCATTTTGCCTTTATTGTAAAGAAGAGTGGATAAAGGAGGATTTTAACCCTAATGTAAACGTTGCTCCAAAGTGTGATTTCAAACCCATTGCACATCATTACGTCCCAAAATTCTGTTGCTTGCAAGTCTCCGACACAGGCTACTTTGTCCCATGGAGGAATATTGACAGACTGAAGAAAGGAGACCATATTGCGTGGTTGAGATTTCCCACTTATTGGTACCATGCTATCGTAAGTAAAGAAGTTGGGGAGCATAAGAAACGAGACAGAATTTCTGTCATTGAATGGACTTTCAGAGGAATCAAGGAAACCGACAAAAAGAAATGTGACCCACTGGGAAATTGTTGTTACAGTCCAATGTATAAAGTAGTTTACCCTGAAGAGGTAGAGAAACAAAACCCCTCTCCCTGGTGTTGTTACGGGCTAGAGCAAGATGTGAAAAAACATCAGAAAATAAGAAACTTATCAAAGAAAACTACAGCCTGTTAATGGATAATTGCGAACATTTTGCCACCTTCTGCAAGACAGGCTCTCATAAATGCAATCAACTGTTTCAGTACAAAGTTAGTATGCGTACTTGGCTAGCTCGATTTGTCATCGCAGCCCTTCATTTTGCTATCGCAGTCTTTTTCTCTGAAACGATCGAGCTTTTGGTGCCAAAATCAGGGAAAGACTTGTTAGGCGCTTCAGTTCTCATTTTTTTCGAAATAATCTTCTTTGCTTTGACAGTCTGGATCTTGTACACATATGACACAAAGAATGAATCCTTCAAGAAAGGTGACAGTGCTAGATGTTCCCACGCATTTCTACGCGCGTTGGCAAGAAGCGCATTCCAGTCTTTAGTAATAGTTGTGTGCGTATGTACATTTAGTGTCTACATTGGACGAAAAATAGCAGATAAACATGGAGCTAAATGGAGTGTTCCCAAAAGAGTTGGTGTTGAGATCGGTCTTGGAATCCTGGGTGGTATTGTTGGAAACTTACTTGGGTTCCTTTTGTTTTTCTTCACACCCTGTCCTTGTTGTTGTGTGAGAAAGAAAATAAAAGACAATGGAAGTCAATCTTCAGCAAAACAGGACGATGCAAGCGGAAAT